>OX375814.1:5249456-7749456 GCA_947359405.1 Antitype chi
TTGGAACGAAGTTCTTTAATGCAGCTTGCGGTAGGAGTAAAATTATTGAAATCGTTCATCATCATCATCATTTCAGCCGAAAGACGTCCACTGCTGGACATAGGCCTCTCCCAAGCGTTAAAATCGCGTTGAAATCGTTGCATAACAGAAATAGCGTAACGTAACTAAAAACCTTATGCCTCCATGCGACTTTTTATTATATGTCATAAAGAGACAAAGAGAGAGTGAGATAATTAAAAAAAAATTATCATGGGTGTCGTTTTTACGGTTTACGAGAGTGCTGAAGCCAATAGTGTCGTCAAAATAAAAATTCAAGATGGCGGCTGTGATAATGTTCATCAAGGGTGTCGTTGTCATGGTTCTTGAGGGTACTGAAGCCGATAATGAGTTCAAAATAGATTTTGAGTATTTAAATGATAGTGTAAACGACGCTACAACGATGTATCTAATATCTTGCATGCTCTTGTATGTATATGTTACCGGCCAAACCCGATTTCAGGCCAAACTAGTTTGTCCTAGGCCAAACTGGTTTATTAAGCCGGGGCACGCCGATTAAATGGGTTAGGTTAGGTTAGGTTAGAACTGTGACCAAAAGCGCGCGAGCCGAGCGAGCGAAGCGAGCGGCGCCGCGGTAGCGGCCGGCGAGCGTTACTTCCAAAGGCTGTTAACGAAATGACTAATTAAGCTAGTTGGCTGCGACATATCACGCGTAGGATAATTCTGTTTGGCCTAGGACAAACTAGTTTGGCCTGAAATTGGGTTTGGCCGGTAACATATACAATGTTTGGACAAATAAATAAATAAAGCGGCAGCGGCGTAAGTGTAAGTGTGAATCTTTACAACCTCTACATGGCTTCATCATCATTTCAGCCCGAAATCAGTCACTGCTGGGTCCTCCCTTTTTTTCTGCCATACGTCCCGATTTCGCGCGTCCCTCATCCAGGCGTTAGCTTACCAATAGTCTATTTCTCCGAATCGTTTCTACAGTTATAACTTTTTGTAAAAGATCTTTTAAAACAGATTGATTATCATTATTTAGTTAAAAAAATTACACCGATCCAGTAGCAATAAAATTTAACTTGCCTGGAAATTGCATGCAATACCTATGTAAGCGTCACTGAAAACTACTCACTAAACGTGGACTTTTTATCTTCTGGACCACAACTTAGCCATTCAATAGGTGCTTATTTATACTATCGGGCTACTGTATGTACTGAATTTATTAAACGTCACAATTTGCGCGCCAATGTCCCTAATATCCTGTATTATTCATTCGCTATAACAATACAAAAATTTACTGACTTGAAAGCAAATAGAAATGCATGTTATTAGTTGTTTACACATTATTTTATGCCTTTTGCTTGCGTACTATCGAATATTAATAATTATATTATTTAAAAAAAAACTATTTTTAGCTTACGCGACAGCCCTGGGTAAGTGGTGGATCTCATTAAATCGTGCCGCGCCATCGATCCTGTTGTGCATTGTTCCCGTATCTGCAGAGTTCCTCCAGAACCTTAAGTGTACCCAACACAACCCAAAGTTCACGCATGTACCCTTGAACTTATTTGAATTATTTTTATTTAAAGTATTGGTTTGCTTTTTATTAAAAAAGGTATAATGAGCAAATATCTATTTATTATAAAAAAAAGCAGTACAGCATCCACACATTACATGGACTGCTTTACGATTGCTATTTAACCGATTGCAGTAAACCGGCCTATTTATGAACTTTCAGCTGGTGTTTGAGAGGAGGCCTGTGTCCCAGCACTGGGAACGATAGAGGCTGATTGGGCTATTAATTTTTATTTTATTCTGTTTAGTAATAAGTACTTAATAACATTCTATTTTCTTATATTATCTATATTGACTTATGTTATCTAGAAAGAAAATACATGTTCCTTCATAAAAATATTTCATAAAGTTAAAAACGTGCCAGTTGCGTAATATGTACGTATTCTGGAGTTGTCGATTCCCCACAAATTTATTAACTTCACACGAATCGCCTACAGAAAATATTATATTATTGAAAAGTTTCGATTCGCCCGTTCCGGGCGAGTAAATTCGTGTGAATCGACTACTAAGCCGGTGCGATGGACGAGAATGTATATTTTTATGTCAAAACAAGAAATTTCTCACGGACAAAGTAATGGGACGAATCTAGTTTATACGCAATTATAATCCCGCATTTGCAATTTCTACGTACCTAAATTACATAATAGATTATGCCCACAGTATCAGAGGCATCAAATATTTGTGTCCAGGCAGCATCAAATATTTGTCACCGTGCGGGATTTCAACCACAATCATTGCATTTCCAAATTGCAGCATCCAATAAAGCATTTACACCGCAATAATTTCTGATTGAATTACTTCAATTGGATATGAAGCAATTTCTATTACATAAACACGTTCTATTACGTAAGACATTTTTATTTGAAAAGGCATTTGGTTCGCCTCCTATTACATTATCATCATCTGCCTTTTCACAACTATTTTTGGGTCGGCTTCCAGTCTAACCGGGTGCAGCTGAATACTAGTATTTTACATGGAGCGACTGCCTAGGTTTCTGAACTCTACAACCTAGTTACTGGGTGTAATACGATACCCCTTGGTAAGACTAGTTCTCAGACTTTCGGGCTTCTGATAACCCGTAACGACTGTCAAAGATCCACAAATAACAGCTAGGACCAACGGCTTAGCGTGATTTCCAAATCTACCCATTCACGGACCAACTGGACCCTTTTACATAGGACTAAAACATAACGTGCGAAATGTAGGTGTATCTTCTAAAGGATGTACACCTTTGCCTAACCCTTCGGGGCGTACAGGCGTGATGTTATGCTATGTAATATTATTATTATTTGAAAAATCTGACACTGCTATCCTTCCTAAACATCAACACTAGGTATAACACCCGAATACCCAAAACTTTTACACTTCTGGTCTTTACAAACACCTCATATTACAACCCTATCGTTAGACTATACTCGTAGAATGAAATTTCAAAAGACAATAACAGTATTGACATCTTCGATTCTTGAAGACATGTATGTACTATTTCCTTTTAATAACCTAACGCTTAAATACTGTATCAAGGCGGTTCCCCCAGGGCGAGGCCTTCCCGTTGCACTGCGGTTAGGTTGACCCCTGCGATTATACCTAATGTGGATAACTCAGATGCGTAATTTTTGATAGTGGGGACTGCGTACGCGCCGTCCCCTCGTTTCTGCCAGGGGTGCGGATTGTTCGAAAGAGATACCGCGGCCCCTGGCACACAGGAAACTGAGATAACACGGGTGGGTTTTAGTCAGTAAAAGTCTGACACGCCTTCCTGCTCCACACAGAGCGGGAGAAGTTATTTGATGATTACCCACCCAAAAAAAAAAACGCTTAAATACTGTATTCTTAATAATGTAACTTTTTATCAGTTATGTAATTAACCTGGCGTTCTGTTCTCCTACACTTTCCTTGCCTAAGCAGAAGTAGAAGTATGTCGGAGAGCAGATGCACAGACCTTGTAACTATAATTTTGTGAACTAACTTTTACTGTAGTTTTCATCATCATCATATTGTTTTTGCTGGTCATGTTGTGCGAATACGCTTTGGGTCATAATCAGGTCGAAACTTACAATGTTAACTTAGTGAAATAATGTGATTGTTACCTGTTGTAGTTGCCTCGTGAAGAAATAAATAAATACACGAATTTGCCACGTTGCTGTCGTGGTCACAAGCACTACTACCTACTGAGCATAAGGTCCTGGTATCAATTCCCATGTCAGGAAAAATATTATTCCTTTTTTTTCATCAAGAATTGCAGTAGCTGTCTGTAGTCTAGATTTGTGCCAGGTTAATGGCAACAGTCTAAGGCAACAGCCTCACCTCCTATTTCATGGAAATGAAAAATAACCGGTGAAATGTGGGTGCCTAACCCTTTCTAACCATAGGACCAAGCCCGGGTCGACGGCGCGTTGTGTTCCACGCGCGCCTCAAAGAGATGTCAGCATCAACTGATGGTGCCCGCAAGGGCCAATGCCTGCTAGGGGTGCGGGTTATTCGAAAGAGATACCGCGGCCCCTGGCACACAGGCAACTGAGGGAACACGGGTGGGTTTTAGTCAGTAAAAGTCTGACACGCCCTCCTGCTCCACCCAGAGCGGGAGAAGTTATTTGGTGATTGCTCACCCAAAAAAAAAACCCTGTCTAACCATTCGGGGAAAAAAGTCGTGATATTATGTTATTAACGTATTTCTACATACGGAAAGTTCTTGACGTATCTAATCAAGCCACGAAATTACCTATATATTATTAAGTTATAATAATAGTGTTAGCGGAAGTTTCTGACAGCTCATTATGGATCGCTCCGAAAGAACGAATGAACTAAATACATAGTTCACTCAGAATGAACGAAATAGTTCAGAATCTTATCGCTTATATGGCGTCAGGTGTTATGAGGTTATTTATGGAGAATAATAAACGTCAGTAGAACGAGTTGCTATGGTGGTAAATGAGGTTTTCTTGAACAAAATATATTTCGCAACTTACAAGTTTTGTAAGGAATCTGTTTTACGTAGGTATTTAACCTTCCTCTTTTATATGTTAGTAAAAGACTTTTAGTAAGTACATAATATTCTAAATTCGATTTTTTTTTTAAGTTATTCCGATCTCTTAGATCAGATACACTCGTGGAAATGAAAGGTCCTTCTTCAAATCATCATAATTCTCTTGCCCTTTACCCAATTTATTTGGTTTCGTTTTCCATACATTACAGTTCTTTCGCGTTAAGAATGCAGTGAGTCATCAGTGCAACAGCAAGATAAAGGTGTATTCACAGTGGTGTTAAATTCAAACAAATTATATTTTAAAAGATTAAGTTTAATGAATTTATAAAAAATACACTTAGAAGTTTAAAATCAATATTAAATCATTAATATCATATTTTAATCACTATCACTAGTAGTAGTATACCGTTTTTTAACCGACTTCAAAAAGGAGGAGGTTATCAATTCGTCGGAACCTTTTTTTTATGTATGTTCCCCGATTACTCGAAGATGGCTGGACCGTTTTTTTTTTTTTAATAGTTTTTGTACTATGCTGTCCACAGTCACATTTAAATCACACTGTTTAAAATACTTAAAAACATTGTAAATTACTTTTCTTTCCCCACTATGAATTATCGAACCACTTTTATTTTTACGAATTGGAGATGTATTCATTTTTTTTAAATTTAAATCAGTTAACACAAATGACAGCTCACAATCGTTGCGTTCTAAGCAATGCCTTCAACTGTCATTGTGAACTTGATTTTGTAATTTGATAAGATTTGATTGGTTAGGGGGCGGGGCTAGGCCGACGGATAATGATGAATCACTGAATTCTTAACGCGAATGTACTACCTATACCTAGTTGTCATCTCGTTAGTCACCCCCTTTTAAACCATATCATCTTTCACACAGTCCATCCATATGTTCTTTGATCTTGTCCGACTCTTATAGCCCCATTCATGCATACTCAAGTTTCCCTGACGACATTTTCCTCAATCATTACATGCCCTTACCATAACAACTAATATCCACACAACTTTTCCGTCACCGGTGCCACTTCAACAAATGAAGAATCGAATCACCCTGTCAACTTAAGGGGGAACTATTTAATGAAAAAGTCATTTAATGAGATTAAATTAATCGATAATTTTATGCTCATTTTTCTGTAAACCCATATTTATTTCTTACGGTCACGAATCATATTTTCATCAACATAAAACCTGACAGTGTCCTGCAAATTGCAATAAACGTAAGTAATCGTTGAATTTCGTGGCCCATCCACCTTACAGTTAAATTTCCATTCAATAAAGCTCGTAATACCCACCCGTCGGAAATATCGGCTGCGTGAATCGGAACAGATTCAAACTGTCAATAATACCGGCAGGCTATACTTGTCAATCAACGGACTGGCAGCTCTGACCAATCAGAATGTGCCTAGAGGAATCAATCTGATTTATGTTATGTGTAGACAGTCCCGCACAATAAATAGCAATTTCTGTCTTTTATCGGGTTTTTTAAATATAGTTGGTAAGAGTAATCGCTTTTTAACATATTTCTAATTATATTCGTGATAGTAAAGACACTGCTATTTATAGGCCCAAGCTAAACACCTGCCTACATTTTTTCTAACTGAGTCGGTGTTAGATTCCAGTGTATCTGGACGCAGAGATGTGATTTTACACTGAGCGACTGCCTATCTGACCTCCACAACCCAGTTACTGGGTAGTATGATACCCCTTGATAAGACTGGATGTCAGATTTTCGGGCTTCTGATGTGCCGTAACGACTGTCAAAGATCCACAAATAAAAGCCGGGACTAAAAGCTTAACGTGCTTTCTGAGGCACGGCGGGGTCTTGGAATTTAAAGATGGTCACCCATCCACGGACCAACCGCGGCAAGCGTAGCTTAACCTGATCAATCAACCTGTGCGGCTGTTAATACTTAGAACATAAAATACAGTTATGTATGTTATACTGTTATTCTGCGAAAATGACAGGCACTTATTTACCACCGGTAAAAGTAACCGCCTGAAGATAATTCAAGATCCTATTATTTAAAGTTTAGAAAATCCGAGAAAAAGCATCTTTTTCCAAACAATATTCAGTGAAATCTCACACGTAACTCCAAAGGCTTGAGTAAATACAATCCGGTATAACCACGCTCAGTGGAGCAGACACCAGCCATTGAAGATGTCACCGAACATCGAAAGATGAGGGGCAACCACCCGATGTGAATACTGAATGATTCTATTATTAGATCCCTGGCAGAATCATTGTTCTGGAATTTGCGAAGAGCGATTTAAAAAAAAACAACATTTCGAACCGAGACGCGGAATAATTCCATTTTTGATATGATGAGATGATGCTAAAGATAACATTAGTAAGAAATAGTTTAGCAGTGCTTAAATCATGCTCGAATTGTTTTCTGGATTTATCGCATTTCCAAAAAAGTCAACTTGTATAAATATACATATATTTATAGTCTATCGTTGACTAAGTCATTAAGTTATTAAGTCAATAGAAGTATTTTTAAAACGAAAACGAAAAAAGAAAACAATGCCAAAGACACGTCTTCTATTTTCAAATGTAACACGAGGCTGAATAGAACGTCTCATTTCGAATAGAACACATTCCGCGGGAGATATAACACGAAAATGGCGGCGTATCTCTTAACTTTTTTTATTCATAAATGTGCTTGAACAACAAAATGCCTGAAGATAAAGTTCCTTTTTTTTTTTTTTTTTTTTTTTTTGGGTGGGAAATCATCAAATAACTTCACCCGCTCTGGGTGGAGCGGGAGGGCGTGTCAGACTTTTACTGACTAAAACCCACCCGTGTTCCCTCAGTTGCCTGTGTGCCAGGGGCCGCGGTATCTCTTTCGAACAACCCGCACCCCTGGCAGGCATCGGTCCTTGCGAACCCCACCTATTGGTGCTGACAACTCTTTGAGGCGCGCGTGGAACACAACGTGCCGTCGACCCGGGCTTGGTCCTTAACGGACAGCGAGCTACCCATTACTCGCCGTCCGCAAGCCCGCGCCTACGGTGGCCGGGAATCAGCCTGGGATTCCCGACGCCCAGGGCTTCTCCCGCGGCGACTACGGCCGTGAGGGCGCATATACTGCCTCTCCCTCACGTGCGCCGCCTCCCTCTTTGCGAGCATTACTGCTTCGCAGAAGGAGGTGACGGCTAACCATTCACTCTCGCTCCGTACCATGGCCTGCACCAGGGCCGGACGCGAGAGAACGCCGCCGCCGATCGCGAAACAATTTCAATGTAGGTAACTTCATGAAAATTGTACGCGTCGTTCTGTCGCTTCGTGCTTGTATATGTATGAGACCGCGCCAAGGCTAATAAAATAGCAACTCCGATCTTTTGACCAGCGCAGTTAAGTTAAGGTGCAATTTTGCGCGCTTTATATAAGGATTTGTGGAACTACACTTGCCTTCTTTGGAAAGGGGTAAGCGTAGGATGATTTCGAAAATTGAAGAAAGAAGTCATTATTTTTACACTTCTTTCCAACACTGAACATATCAAACGAGCCTATATTTTCTAACCAATGCGTCAAAAAAAAAAGTGTCTTATTCATCGTCGATTAGTGAAAACGATAATCAAAATGAAAATCTCTAGCTAGAACATATTTAGAACGTACCTTAATCAATCTACCTAGCCTATTCCCAACAATGTTGGCGTCGGGTTTCAGTCTAATTAGGTGCAGCTGAATACCAGTAATTATATTATGTCTATTATTACTAGGTGGGGTCCGCAAGGGCCGATGCCTGCTAGGGGTGCGGGTTGTTCGAAAGAGATACCGCGGCACACAAGCAACTGAGGGAACACGGGTGGGTTTTAGTCAGGAAAAGTCTGACACGCCCTCCTGCTGCACCCAGAGCGGGAGAAGTTATTTGATGATTTCCAACCCAAAGTCACTAGGTAACACGTTATCGCTTGGTAAGAATGGTTGTTAGATTTTTGGGCTTCTGAAGACCCGTAACGATTGCCAATGATCTGTATGTATTTATGAGCAAATAATTTATAAGAAAGTGAATCAATTTCGGTTCTATAACGTAGTAAATTATCGAGGATCACATGGAATTTACGGAATCTCATAATCATAAAGAAGGAAAATAAAAAAGAATTTGGGGCAGACGAAAAATGTGAAGGATTTTAGTCGAATTTGAAGAAAAATGTGTGCTATTTTGATTGATTGATTGATTTATGTATTTGTAAGAATGTAGTTTTACATAGTATGGTGTTAATATTTTTTATAAGTTCTGTACATTCTACCACAACATGTGGTGTACAAATGTCATTATTACACAGCTTAGTACAATTCATTTCAAGCTTGGCGATTTACAATAATAATTTTTAATTAATAATATTATAATTAGGTAATTTTTACTTTAAAATAAATGTAAACATTTACTACTTGTCATCTTGGATTTTTACAATACTCCATAAATTCGTCAATGTCATAAAAACAATTATCCAATAGCCAATTTGTCAGCTTTTTATTGAACATGGGAATAGGAAGTTCCTTAAACGAATTAGGCAGCCTGTTATAAACCTGAATGGCATTAACATATACATTCCTCCTAAATATTTGCAATCTACATTGAGGTACATTTAATTCGTATTTATATTTATTTCTTGCAGAAGCCCTTTTGTGGCTCACTTCTGATTGGACGCGAAAATAGTGCGGATATTGTTTTACTAGCATACAAAGTTCTTTGATATACATACAGGGTAAAGGTAAAATTCGAAGGTTTTTAAATAAAGGTTTACAGCTGTCCAAAACCCAGACGCCAGATATTGCCCTAACACACTTTTTTTGTATACGAAATGCCATTATAATTTCAACTGAATTACCCCATAGTATCAGACCATACGACAGCACCGACGATACGTATCCGTGATATGCAGTGACTGCTGCTGCTACGGACACTGTTGATCGTAAACGTTTTATTGCGTATACGAATTTGTCTAGCTTATCACATACGTAACTGATGTGTGATTTCCAGTTACAGTTTTGATCCACTATTATGCCCAAAAATTTTGTGTGTACTACTTGTTCTAGAATAATTCCGTTATATTTTATACTAAGACTCTGAAAGTTTGATTTATATGTTTGAAATTGAATTATTTTTGTTTTATTGACATTGATTTTTAAATTGTTGTTATTAAGCCAAATTATTACGTCTTTGATTGCCTCATTAATTTCCTGTTCCATTTTATTTTTATCATTACATTTTATTATTAGAGTCGTATCGTCAGCAAATAAGATTGTTTTGTGGCGGGTTGCATTGGGAAGGTCATTAATGTAAAGCAGAAATAAAAACGATCCCACCACGCTGCCTTGGGGTACTCCTACTGCGTTAGTTTTATAACTAGATGAATACTCTACCTTGTTTTCATCAATGATTTTTGATATTTGCACACATTGACGCCTATCACTTAGGTACGATTTAAACCAGTCATTTGCTTGGCCCCTTTTACAAGATATTTATTATTTATTGGTTCCTAATCAATAGAAAGTATAACATATGGCCTTAGGTATATGTAGAAGTGTTGGTAGTATCATATAAAGGTGTCTAAATCAATCAATTAACTCAGCATATCGTAGTGCACTGTTGGACATACTTATGCCTCTCCCAGGCCGCGGTACAACACTACTCCGCCTTGCGCATACAGTCTATCCCAGCCATCTTTTTGAGGTAAACGGTCCGTCTAGCTGGGGGGCGTCCCACACTAAGAAATCTTTACTACGTACTATAATTTCTGTGCTAGGTTAAAACCACACCTTTTATGATAAATTGGTGCCTTAGTGTTTTTCATAAAAAAATTTCATAAATTTTTTCAACAAGTCCTTTACACAATTTTTTCATTGATAGATTGGATCCAACGTAGAGGTCAATTATGTAAGGGACGGGACTACAAGATACTTGGTCAGTAACGGACATTACTAACAAAATACGTTGTAGTAAGGGACATCTATTTTCTTAAATAGCTAACTTATTTAAATAAATGTTACACATGTAGATAGAGCACTAAAATACAAGATAAAGTCTGAAATCAGACCCGAAAAAGGTTAATAACAAAAAAAACTTATGGGCGATTTAGACCGAAAAAAATCTTTGTCAGCCTCTCCTGAAAAATCGTATTTTGTCCCTTACCTCAATTGAACTTACGGTCGACGATATATAAAATATAATCAGAAAGCTTACAAATTCCACTACAAGATGGCGTAACTAACTCATAACATGGAATTTTTGACAAAGGTGGTTTTTGAAATAAAGTCTTCAAATGTTCTAAAATATCAAACGTTAAAAGTGTAAGAAGGAAGTTTTTTAAAATAAAAGTTGGATAAATAATTATCGTGAGTTTTCGCCTGGGCTTAATGGGGTGCCTAATTGTTTCAAACGGACGAATGCAACTATCACGCCCTAGAACGAGACGTCAATTATACGTATATATGTCACTAGTCTTCTCCACTTTGAAGTATATTTTTTTTTCTTAGGAAAAAAGTATTATTTAGTACGAAGTGTTAGAACCTACTGGAAAATTCCAAATAAATTTCTCCAAACGGAAGATAGAGGCAGTTATGTCCAAACTATTTAATGAAAGTTCGCTAACTATCTTGACGAAGGTCCAGCTAACTATAACTTATCTAATTGACTAACAGTTTTGTTAATCACGCCGTTAATTAACGCCTTGAAGGGTTTCTATAATTAACTTTATGAATTTCGTTGGATCTAAAGTTTGGCAGTAGTTTAATAGTTGATCAGGAACAGCTAATAGGCTGCAAGACAATCTGTCGTAAGTAGGATCAGATATTGTGGTCGTTCAATTAGTTGGAAGCTATGAGCATTCGGTGGTGAAGGTACTAAAAGTAGCCGAATCAAAACAATGTACAGACGCCAGCACATCAAGCTACACCAATCTATCAAAATTTGAGAAATTTTCCACTTTATAACATAAACATAAGGTTCATGTTCAATTGGGAAAAGGAGATATTCCAAAATGTATGGAGCCTGGGCCAGGTCCTCGTACACTATACCTAAAAATAGGGAAATTCATTTAAAATAGTTCTACTGTCCAATTACTTTAAAATGGCTTCATTTTGCTGGTAACACAAGAAATTACAACACACAACAAAAACCTGTCATGGCGGTAAGCTGTCATTTTGATTGATTAATGACGTTTGACGTGTTTATTTCTATGGAGGTTGAAGCATAAGGTAAACAGATGGGAAAGAAACGGTATTAAATCCAAAAAACAAAAGTGAGATTGTTAAAAAGAACTCCAGAAACTCAAAACAAAACGAACACAATCACGACTGGCGAAAAGACGAAAGTGACTGACACTAAAGTGACACTGTTGTGACAGCTACCGGTTCTCTTTCTATGATCTATGGTTTACTGTCATTGTTTTTAAGCACAGGGTAACTAAATCAGTCAGACGCCACGTTGAAAGTCGATAAAAATAATTAATTAATATCAATTCACTACCACAACAGTATACATTTAATTGAATTATCTGTATTTTTCCCGAATGCTACGGATTTTTCTCTGTTTTTGAGTTACTGTACATAGACCTGGCCCATTTTGAAACATCTCCTTTGACAGTTTGTGGTAGTTTGATGTGCTGGCGTCTGTATCTAGTCTTTTCCCAACTATCTTGGAGACAGCTTCCAGTCAATCCGGATGCAGCTGAATACCAGTATTTTACATGAAGTGACTACCTATCTGTCCTCCAAAACTCAGTGTCTGGGTCTATAGTCCTTAGTAAGACTTCTTATCAGTCTTTCGGGCTACCGGTGACCCGTAACGACTTTCAAATATCTACGAATGACAGCCGGAACCAACGTGCTTTCCAAAGCCACGGAGGGATTTCAGTTTGTAAAGATCACCCATCCATGAACCAACCTCGGCAAACGTAGCTTAACCTGATTGAATGACCCTGTCGCTGTTATTACATAGTCTCGAGCCCGTTCTAAAAAATAAAGTGGCCAAATCTGTTTGAACATTAAAAACCAGACTGGCTGTTGTGAAAAATGTCTGCAATGTAGCCTGCCAGACAGCCATTTCTGTCTCTACAAACCTCACTAGCCCATCTATGTTAGTAATAGTAACTCGGGTAGTAACAACTATATGAACATAATCCAGCATTGCATATGAAAGCTATCACGCCCTTAATACCAGGAGGCTCCTATTTTGATATAATGCTGTTTTTTTTGTTTTTTATTCTTTGTGCTCGAGTTAAGTTTTGATTTTATTTGTTGGTATATTGCCATGGCTGGCTGATATATGTATGACTAATTATTTAATTAGTGTTCTGTGTTTCGTAATGTTTGTATTACTTTGTCTATGTATGTATAGAATCAAGTCTATCAGACTAAACAGACAGCTGTGCTTCTGGGGAGTTTGTTGCGCCACTTCTTCTTCCCAGATAAAGAACTAGGAAGTGGTGACGGGTGGGCGTTTTTGGGGGACTGTCTTATCTATTTTGACGTACGGAAAGTGCTGATTCTCAGCCTAATTTGAATAAATGACTTTTGTTTTTTTTTATTTTAAATCTAATCTAATCTAACTACTTAGCCTGCTTTGTCCCACGGCTGGACAAAAGCCTCCCTCTGCATTTTCCACACAATTCTGTCTTAAACTCGTCCCGCCATCTTTTTATGGGGCAATGGCTTCATGCGTATAGAGGGACCCAATCGGTGGTTCTCTTAGCCCATTTGTCATCTGATATGCAGCAGATATGTCTGGCCCAGTTAGTGTTACTATTTGGGCAAAAAATCTTGAAAGATAAAACATTTCAGTAGAAGTCTGTTGACAACGAGCTTAGGTGGATTTGTCGAAAACACAGTTCCACATCTGCTGCGCTTCGATAAATTAACTGAGCTTAAGCGTATCGCAGTTCACTGCTGAACATAAGCCTGTCCTGATTCTCGTAACAAACAGTTAAATTATCGACAGCATTATTGGTTCATTTTGCATAACAATCTGAAATTGACTTAGAATTTAGGCATATTATTTGATTGGATCTATTACTAGGCTATATTATTATTATCTATTATTCGTTTATTCATTTAAATACATATTAAGTTACATTTTTAAATATTTTCCTAAAATAACCTTATAAAAAACATTTAAAAATATAAAAAATAGTGGCCCATCGGCATCAAGAGCAGGGTCCAAGATGTCGGTAGTCAGGGCTCTAGAGAAAGGAACCTCCTGACTATGCGTGCCGTGTCTAGGAGTACTGCTTTCTGAATCAAACCCTTGATCCAGCCGCGCAACGAGAGCCTCCTGAGGTGTTGGTCGAGGCTCTTCGCTATTAGGCCATTTACTGTAACGATTATCGGTACAATGATTGCTGAGTCCACGTCCCACATGTCGACAACCTCGTGAGCTAAGTCAAGATACTTGATTTTCTTTTTTAATTATCTATTATTATTATTATCAATATTTGCGATTTAAATCGAACCTATATTCCAATTTTTACTATCTACATATTTTACTTTAATGAATGCGACAATTATATAAAGATACTAATATTATAAAGAGGTAAAAGTAAGTTTGTTTTTAGGGGTAATCTCTTACGGGAAGCTGCTGTCAATGTTGTCAAAATAAGAAAAATCACGTGGCCGAAGTCGCGGGCAGAAACTTGTTTTGCATAGTTTGATGTGTAACCCAATTTGCTCAAAAATAGGTATTTGTTTGAATTTGTAAATTATGTTGTCTATCTATTGTCGACTGTAGTCATTTAGGTGTACTTCAGAGGGATAAAATAATAGTATAAAAAACTAAAAAACACGCTTTAAAAACCAAACTAAAAAAGGAGAAAATAATTTAATTCAATTAAAAAGCATGGGGTGCTTTTTGAGGTATTTTTATAATCAATTAATGTCAAGCACCCCACGCTTTTTAATTGAATTAAATTATTTTCTCCTTTTTTAGTTTGGTTTTTAAAGCGTGTTTTTTATTTTTTTTAAACTATTATTTATTTTCAATTTTTTAGTTCTGCTAACTACAAAAACGTGATTTTGTTTATTTTTTCTCATTTTTTTTAAAATTATTGAATTGTCATCGGTCCTCGACAAGTTTACAAAGTTTCAATGAAATCTGACCGTTTAAAGTGGGTCAAAATCGCGCTCAAAGCTCGGTTACATACAAACATACAAACAAACAAACAAAAAAACATACAAGTGAAGCATTAGCTTCACTTGTATGTTTGACACGCTTTATATTAATAAAGCGTGTAAAAATCATAGTAATTTTTTAAAATAAAATAAACTCTGTTCGTAATGTGTTTAAAATGTATGGTAGTTCTGAATTGAATTCCCTATACCTAACATATATATTTAAATTATATTTTTCCTGTTTAAATTAGCAACTTGAATTTTCCAGATCCTTTAGTTTATCTCAAACGTAAAAAAAAAAAAAATATTCGAAAACCTTTCAATAAATAATAAAAACATTAGGTATAATCTACATAAGATTAAGATATTAATTTGTACCTCTACAAATTATTTATGTATTTAATAGCTTCAAGTTAGACGAAGTGCTGGTCTTTTCGTAAGTTTTAATTAAGACTTCTGTTAATTAAACAAACCTAAGTGAGCATAAATAAGGGGGTAAATGTCCTCCCGGCATTTCCACTTACATCTGCCTTGTAAATACTCTTTGATAGCCGCCTTTCATGCATCCTCTCAAAATGCCCAAACCATCTAAGCATCATACCCTTTTCAATTTTTGACACTACATCTTCTGTTATATCAATAATAAAATATAACTACCTACTCACTATAATATAATATCCTTATCCCATTAAATACGTTGTGTATTTAATGTAGATCAATATTACTCTTCACACTATATTTCATTACCATATATATAGGTATTTTAGAAGATATCACCGATTTAAAATTAATAGCTCGCAGCAAAACTGGCGGTCAGCCGGCATGCCCCGTTGCCATCCACGCGCCGCGGGGAGACATTCTATAGTTATACGACGTCCGTCACCGTGCGAAGCCGGGGCTAGTCGCCAGTGGTTAAATAAAATCTTGAGACCATGATCTATACATGAGAAAAGTAAAAAAAAAAACTAAATATATGTAGGTACGTATAAGACAGCTAGCTAATTACACTAGGACCTGAATTAAATAAAACTAACTATACAAATAAATACAAAAACAAAAAGACACTTAAGCATACCTACATACACATTGTAATGTATTAAAAATAAAGAAGATATCAACAAATAATAACATTAAACTTGAATTCACTAGTAAATCAAAAAGTTTCACATAGATCATAACTATAGAAAAGTTACTTACAATACATTCAATCAACTATTAGACCTTTTAAAACTTCGATCATAAAATCTCCAACTTTCAAAGTAATTCAGCGATCAAATTTTAACGATTTTCAAAGAAAGAAAAGTTTCAAAGAGCTATCGATATTACAAAGAAAAAGTTTTGAACTCCATTAAACATTGAATCTATTAGAAAGCAAATAATCTGCAAGTTTACTTGCTAAACGTACCTATACAGTAATAGGTTCGAGGGTCCATTTGATGGCCTTTCGCTTTTATTGGCAACTAAAACATTTAACTCTGTGTAAATACATTATCAGGTCTATAAAGGTTTTATTTATATCTGCTTTTTTTGGGTTCCGTACCCAAAAGGGGCCAGTTACTAGGGCTCCGCTGTCTATCCGTCTGTCATAGGGCTATATTATTTTTTATCGTAATAAAGATAGATTCTTGAAATTTTCCACCATCAGCTGGGCTATCAACACGTACTGGGCGCGCGTGGTGGATTACGGCCCACTCCCTCTCACAGAGAGGAAGCCTGTGTCCCAGCAGTGGGAACATTATAGACTGCTTAGCATATATACGTTCAGTAACTTGAAATTTTCACAGAGTGTGAACTACTATGTCTGCTATAACAGCCAATAAATGACAGTAAAATAAAGTAAAAAATTAAGGAAGAAAGGAACTTATTTTTTCGCCGTTTAAATAAAATATTAAGGGGTAAATATTTTAGGGTGGTACGGGACCCTTCGTGTGCGACTCCAACCAGAACTTGGCCGGTCGCTTTTTTGAGCTATATGGCGTGTCGTAAAATATTAATCCGATGGCAAAGTTAAGCAAAGAGTTTTGAATAAAATACTAGATTTTCTATAAGAAATCCAATAATGTATTTACTAGCAATAGCGTCGCTATATTCTTAATTAATATTACTTCACTCGAACTGTATACTTCCCCTTTTTAACCGACTTCAAAAAGGAGGTGGTTATCAATTCGTCGGAACCTTTTTTTTTTTTTTTCTTTTTTTTTATGTATGTTCCCCGATTACTCGAAGATGGCTGGACCGATTTGGATTTTGTTTTTTTTGTTTGAAAGGGTATACTTCCCAGGTGGTCCCATGATCATCAAGTCAGGATCTGATGATGGGATCCTGGAGAAATAGAGAGAACTCTTCAAATTTTATAGGCACACAAAGCGATTTAGGTATTTTTTGGAAGAATACTTTCTCGTAGTGGTCTCATTTCAATTTGGTGAAGATTTGATGAAGAACTTTGGAGATAGGCAACGGAACTCCTCAATAAATGATAGCAAATGGACTAGGATTGCTGAAATCTCATCTCTGTCTATTGCTTACACCAGTTCATAACATAACATCACGCCAGTATGCTGTGAAGGGGTAAGCACATGTGCACCACTAAAAAGTGAAAAATAAAAACTTTTTCCAAAAAAAAAACAACCGACTTCCAAAAAAACACTACAAAGTGAAAAATAACTTTAATTTCGGAAGGCGGTGACAAAAAATTCAAACACAGCTCCAAAGACACCGACTTCCGAAATTAAAGTTATTTTTCACTTTGTAGTGTTTTTTTGGAAGTCGGTTGTTTTTTTTTTACCTTTTACTAACCTACTAACATCTGACGTCACGTCTTTAGCACCTCGTCAGAGGGATAACTAACTTTAATCAAGTTTCTTCAGAGGAACAACTTGCTTAGAATAATAAGCAGTATATTCTCGCTATTTTCCCCATGTTACCTACATGCATAAGTTAGGAAGCCGACACTACAACTTTGTGCGAAAAGCTACATTCATAATGAGCAAAATACGACAGCCCGTAGTACGTTCTCAACCAACTACGCATTGTGCTATATTATGCTGCTACATGCTACGTTCAATCAATCAATAGCTCTTTTATCCTGAAATCCATTTCTTGTGCTAGTTTAATGTTGTTTTCATTCTCGAGTTATAATACATCACGGAGCTCAAGGTGCCTCTAACAATTTCCATTGCTTTCTGTATTTTGCAATTCTTCTCCAGTTTGGACCTGCTCTGAGATTGAGTTTGTCCTCTCATTATTTACGATATCGACTTCTATTTCGTTTGCCATCGTTTTGGATACCATTCTGTCAGAATTTAACTCCATTTCAACGTCATCTTTATTAGACTGGGTGTTACATGGGCATTTGACATGACCTTTGTCTTGTATGTGTTCATTTTAAGCCCCATTCTTTCGGAAGCTCTACTAAGGTCATCGAGCATTTATACTGTCATCTTCAATAGTCTCAGCCATGACAATGTACTTGGTATTGATGTTGATGCCAACCCATTTCCAGGCCAGAACCTTAAAGATATCCTCCACGACCCCTATTACATGTAACTTAAACATAACTGGCGAAATAATGATGACCTATAGATATAATACTGCCCAACCTTTCGAGAGAACCAGCTGTGATGTATGTAATAATATGTCATAACTCTATACCCCATTTTTTTTTTTTTTTGCTTTGGCTTCGCACGGTTTGTGCATTTAGCCAGTGTCAAGTAATTTTTCTTTTCGATCAAGTAAATGGCCCGATATCGGGCACGAAGTTATATAAAAGTCATAGTCGTCTTTAGTCAGTCAAGTCCAGTCAAGTCAAAGTTATTGTAAAGAGGTAGCAACTTTACAACAACCTAACATGAGTTTTTGGGGGAACACGAAAAGTCCACGTTAGTCACTTATTTTCACTTTCACTACACTTGTGCACACACATGTAACTAAATTGAATAATTCACTACCAAAATTATACAATTTAATTCGCTATTTCACTAAATTTCATGAAAATGAAAATTCGTGCGACATGTTCCAACCCGATCCCGCCAAAAACCTATACCCCATTTGTTATAGCTTTAGAAAAAAGAGGCTCGTAGAAGCAGGAGTGCAAAACATTTATTTTAAAGTTAAGTTCTAACTTTTTTAGGTAGATTTAAGACAGTACTAAATACTGAGATAAACGAAGTAAAAGTAATGTTTATTTTAGATAATGTTCTATTTACAATAACATCTTCATCACACATTACAAACCTACAACAAAACGAATGAATGAAACAAACAATCACATGATGATTTAAATCTAATTATGGTTATAAGAAAATAAAATATATATTTTTTACAATACTTTATTTTAAATAACAACTTACGACCCACAATACGTTTGGTAAAACTTCGTCGTCATAAACTAATTTAGTTACTCGGTGTTTTTCACTCCTGCTTCTTTTAGGTTTTTAGCATTGACACTTTAATTTTTTTGGCATAAATCGTAACTGCAACACCTTTAATATAATTTTGTTACGAAGTGTACATTAAAAAGAACCTATTTTAACTTCTGTCTAATCCTATTTGTAAATGGAGTATAGTTCTCTATAAAATACTTGGGAAGATAATAAAAGTCCTAATTCGATCTTACCCAAAACATTTGCTAATACTCACTCGTATATAGCTAAAGCTAAGACACGACAAATAACCTAGCCAGTTGCACCGTGAACCCTGTATCTCTCACTGACGTTAATCCCCTTTAAATCACGGCTAGCGAATTAATTAAAACCAATAAATGCAACAGTAACTAATTAAACCGTCTACTTGCCAATAAAAACGGTTGCTACTTTTTATATATGACATTCCTTTTATCTATTTGTACTGATTATAAATAGCTTTTCGCCCGGGTTTAAAAGTATGTGTTAATTCAGGTTATAAATTATTTTTATTTACATTTAATAGATGTTTGTTCTTGTCTGTTATATTCTAAACTGCGTACATAACCAACTACACCAGCATCTCTGATATTGCAAAAAATCTGGATTTTCGATTATCGCCAATAAAGGAATTCATGTTCACACTTAGATTCTATTTCTATCATAAGAAATCCAATATAATCTTATTTCTTATTCATAAAAATTTCATTATGTGAATAATATTACTATTGGTTCTGTAATAACTACCTATATTGCAATAATATCTTATAATAAAAAACCTTATCGAACTCTTTCAGATGTCAAAATTATATGTGCTACTAAAACGCAAAGTCAAATATCTAATAACTTTTTCTAAGTTAAACCATGGCTTATTCAAGATGTAAAAATATTTCGGCCTTAATTTATGCTTAGAACTTAGATACGGTCAATGGAATGAATGGCTAAGCAATTTGCCTAGCAAAAAAAATCCGCATATTCAAACCACAGCTATCATTCTTTGATATTTGTATGAAGTTAGCTATAACACGGAAAATTGGCAGTTGTGTCAAATTCATTATCATCATCAGCCTACAGCAGTCCACTGCTGGACATAGGCCTCTCCAATTGCACGCCATTCAGCTCGATTACACCCAGCTACTACCGCTGCTGCTGCGATTAATTTTCCAGAATTTACACTACCTACATCACTTTGGTGTTAAAGTATTTTCTAGAAGTCTGGCAACATTAGTAACTTGGGTAGCTCAACGGATGTGGGTCTGCCAGCGCAAAAAGGTAGACAGTTGATATATTGGGCGCTTTCTTTTAATTTCCTGCGCAGACACGCACCATAAATATTAGGGAACGCATTCATTGTAGGTATGTTCTTGTTTACACAGCTTTAGAGAAAATCAGTGAAGCTCTTAGCAATGAGAAATATAGAATTAATAGATAAGGACAACATAGAAATAGAGCAAATAAATAGAAATAGATAGAGAAGATAATAGAAAATAATAGACTTAGAATATAATAGATACTTAAGAGAATACAAAATAAAACAATAGAAAGAGAAAAGAATGAATACGTACGCTGTCAACTAACTTAAATTACTACCGGCAGATATTCTACGGTTAAAAATAATAGAAAATCTTTGTTGACTAGTATTCCTCTTTCCTATTAAAATTTAGTATTATTTAAGAAACGTGGGTGACATCGTGGGTGTCGTAGAAGGCGACTAAGGGACCTACTAGAGAATGGGCAGCAGCATTCTCTATGCATTTTACCACAATACTGCGATCGCCAACCCGCGAACCAAGCGAAGGCGATTATGGCAAAGCCCCACTTTTGGGGGAGGCCTATGTGCGGCAGTGGACGGCTGAAATGATGATAGGATACGGAAAAAGGTGGAGCTTATCGTATTTATTTAGTTATTTTTCCAAGATGCTCCGATACACATAAATATTGTGAGGTCGTTAAACTGTGAGGAAAGTTTTGACATAATTAATGTGGTTTTTTTTTGGGTGAGAAATCATCAAATAACTTCTCCCGCTCTGGGTGGAGCAGGAGGGCGTGTCAGACTTTTACTGACTAAAACCGACCCGTGTTTCCTCAGTTGCCTGACATGGGTTTAAAAGTAGAGAAACACCAAAGAAACGTTGGATGGACTGTGTGAAAGATGATATGACTGGAAAGGGAGTGACTACCGAGATGTAGACTAATACTATGGAAATAACGAAGACTAATAGGATGTAAGTATGGAAGAAGAGACAATAAGTTGCGTTGATCCCAAATAAAATGAGATAAGGGCAAAATAATCAATCAATCATTTATTTTGTTAAACATAGGTATGGTTACAGTTAGTATTTTCTACAAAATGTACACAAACAAACAATTATAATTAGTAGGTGGCATGCCAATACATAATAAAAAAATCTATTTAAAAATAAGTAGGTAAACAGGTAATTACAATTTTAGATAAATAGGTAAAAATCATATGAGTTTAATTAGCAAGTCGGAATCGTCATACCTCTGTTTATCAGTAGTAAACTCAATGATGGAGTAGTAACAACAATAATAATTTGATGATGGTATGTTTTCTATACATCCACGCGGATGGACTCGCGGGTATAGCTAGTGATGACTAAATTAGAAACAATAAACAATGGTATTTTGCTTGTTGTTCTAAAATTGTAAATAAATAGTTTATTATAACCTAATCGACGCCATGATATATCTGGGTAAAACCCTATGACAAAACCAAATTATATTATAGTACTTTAACAGGTAAAAGTTATATGTAAATATCACAGGCTTCATATATCTATATGTATTACAATTAAACCTATTTTAACATAGAAACACCGTTTTATTTTATTCTAATTTTGCAATCATTGTTTTTCCGATCGTGGTGAGATAAGTATATAATATAACTAAATGCGTACAATCAGTATATGTATGCAAGCACAGGTTTTAGAACGTAACTTGAGTGCCTGCGAAGATATAACCGGCACACAGTCCCTGATCTGCCAAAAACAGGAAAAAGAACGGATAGATGTCCCGTAACGCAGCTAGGGGCCAGGAGCAAGTTTGCCAGAAAGCACTACAACAGTCTAGCGCCACGTCCAGCAAATTAAGCCAGTTCAAATCTGTTAGAGACGTGAACAATTTCCTTATAAAAAAGGAAATTTTAATTTGGCTGGACAGCAATAGCTTTGATGACATTGAGAACATTATTAGTAATCTAACCTAGTGGACAAACTCAGGCAACACACACATTCACATACCTACATCCACACACCCATCACACATATCACCCCACACATGCTACTTATTCTTATTCTTATCGGAAAATGAATGTATTTTAGAATTATTAACAATTTAATTTTTGTTTAAACTATGTGTGCATTGTTTAATTTCTAAGCCTTCTCATGTTGATCCTTGTAACTGGAGAAACCTCAGGATGTCCTAGATCAGGGGTCGAGACCTCTTTGATGTAACGTGTACTGAAGTTTGGAAATAAATTACTATTACTACTATTAATTACGAAAATTTATCTGAAGTGTTGACAAAATAGAGTAACATGAAAAATATATTTGTATTTTTATTCTCTTTGTGATTGCTTCAGCGAATCGAAGCCACGGAGGAAGACATCGAAGAGCTTTAATACCACACGCAGATATTAACAAAGAATATGAAGATGTTTCCAAAAATACTAACTGGTTGCAATTAAATGATTCAGAGAAGCCAAAATTCTTCGAGGAATTGCAGAAACACACCTATAGCAAGCATTTCAAAGGTAATTTTACAAATAATATTTTACTGTTTCCATGATGCAGGTACTTCGTTTACAAAAGAACATCATTATAATATAGTAGATATTTTTGTAATTTTACTGTTTCTTTCATCATCGTCATCATTTCTGCCGAAAAACGTCCACTGCTGGATTTATACCTCCCCCAAACACGATCACCACGACCGGTTATTTGGGGGGGGGGGGAGTTTGCCATAATCGCCACGCTTGGCAGATGGGTTGGCGATCGCAGTATGTTGGTACAATGCATAGAGAACGCTGCTGCCCATTCTCTAGTAAGTCCCTTAGACGCCTTCTACGACACCCATGGGAAGAAACGGGAAGAGATGGTTTCTTTAATGTCAATAAAAACATTAACTTTCATTTATGGACTTCCATAAGCAATAATTCACATTTCCGTTTTTTTTTTTTTGACAGCGTGCGCTGTCGCTCTCCGGAAAAAGGACCCTAGTCTACTCCTTCCATCATTCACGAATGCCTTATTACCTATTTCGAAAAAATGCTTAAAATCTATAAAACACATATCAAAGATAGTTGGGCTCTAAGACCTAGTGTTGTAATGTAACCTTTGTTTAACTTAGTGAAAGACGTTTTTAATATTTAATTTTCAGATGGGCCATCTTCCGAACCACGCCGGTCACCTACGACTGAAAAACTGAAGAGTTCTTGACAGCTTGGACGTTTATACAACCAGATTTAGAGAAGCAAACCACGGAGAGGCAAACCAAATAATAACTCAATTCGGGAAACATAATGACAAATTCCCAATAACTGTCAAACCCATCTATATCAAGCCAAACATAAGCAATAAATAAACATAAGTGTAATAATAAGTAACGGCAATAATAATTCACATAAAGTAAAGCAGGCGCTTTACTTTATGTAAATTATTTCATCACCACTGCTCTCAAAACGGTGAATGAAAACATATTGGGGAAACTGGCATGTCCTAGAACCAAAAATTCGAAGACATGTGACATCTACCAACCCGCACTGAGCCCGCGTGATGGATAACGGCCCACTCCCTGTCACAGAGAGATTTGATTTGATTCTGATTCTAAAATGATAAATGTATCATCTGGGTCACTAGGTACTGCTGGCTGACTGCAGGCAAAATTATATAATCCTAAACGAGTAAGTTATTAATAATTTATATAAATAATAAATAATAGTTTAAAAACTAAAAAACACGCTTTAAAAACCAAACTAAAAAAGGAGAAAATAATTTAATTCAATTAAAAAGTGTGGGGTGCTTTTTGAGGTATATAACACGACACCTTACGCCATCTACCTGATTGTGTGCACAACACTATGCCACCCGAGTAGATCGCAACACTTACAAGATCAATCAACGATAATACGATAACAGCAACAGTACCTACAGGCTACTAGCGACATCTAACAATCGACGTGTGAAGTATCCGTGACGTCAACGAAGGTTACAACTACATACAAGCATGAGATGATGAAGACACACACTCTGTCAAAACCGACTATATAAACGATCAACCATGGAGGAACGATCACTCACTCGCTACTTAGAAGGCACAGTGGTCGATAGCCCCGCAGTCACCACTGTTGTCATAAGCTTAACCTGAGTGGAGGCCCCGTCGCCCTCAGGAATAGCTAGCTAGGAGGTGAAGGGATAGGATAGCCCCGCAGTCCATCCCTAGAGCCACTCATAGGTTTAACCTAAGTCTAACTTTGTTTGCTAAAATCTGTCAAGTATTTGAAGTTAAGTGAATAAACTCCCTATCTGTCATCCAACGTTGGTTTTATTCCACCGCCACCATTATATTGGCGCCCAACGAAATCTTCTTCTACCCGCAACAATTTTATCAGAGTACCCACATTTTTACCGGTGTACCCTCATATTGGCGGAAAAACAGGAGCCTACCCTCAAGAGAATTTATATTATTTTGACAGTATTGACATGTCTGAGAAAAAACAAGAAATGGTGATGATGACTCAGGAACAGTTCACTGCACTCATATCAAAAGTGACAGAAGCAAATGAAAGTGGAAATAGACATTTTAAAAGTTTTGCTGCGTGCACAAAGCGTTACGACGGTGAACGAAATTTCGATAAAGTTGAAGAATTTGTGACCGGGATTTCAGTTTACAAAAAAATTGAGAAAATCAGTGACGAAGACGCCTTGGAAGGATTAACTTTGTTATTGTCGGGTGCTGCTGCCACGTGGTGGAACGGTGTAAAAAGCGACATTAAAAAGTGGACTCAAGCTCTCGACGCCATTAAGTCTGCGTTTGCGCCGAAAATGCAGCCACACGAAATTTATTTGGAACTGTACTCGAAGAAGCAAACTACTGAAACAATCGATGCGTTTGTGTGTGAAAAACGTGCCTTACTCGCTCAGTTACCAGCAAAACGACATAAGGAAGAGGAACATTTGGACTTTGTTTACGGACTTCTTAATATAACCTATAAAAAGGAGATTGCTCGCACGGAAGTAAAGACGTTTGCTGAACTTCTGGATCGTGGCCGTCATATTGAGAGTCTGCTCAAGGAAGCTGGTGATCAAACGATATCAACACCAATAAACCCTACTTCTATGTATTCTGTTGATCTTTATTTAAATCCCGATGAAGGAACCATACTTACAAACAATGAGCAAAAGATGTTCAATGAATTGTTATTTGAGCACAGCGACATCTTTGAGAAAAACACGGAACCAACTCCATTCACACAACATAGAATCGACACAGGCAACCATCCTCCTATTAGTGTTAAGCCTTATAGATTGTCACTAACAAGGCAAAAACAATTAAGAGAAAAGCTGGATGATATGATAAAAAATGACGTTATCGAGGAATGCGATTCCCCATGGTCAGCACCTGTAATTCTAGTTCCAAAAGGAGAAACCGATGTTCGAGTTTGCGTAGATTATCGACGACTCAACGAGATAACTAAACCTGACAGATATCCGTTGCCTCGTATTGACGATTTATTACATCAGGCAAAAGCGATGCCATACATGTCAACAATTGATTTACAGTCAAGTTACTGGCAGATTATGGTACATCCAGATGATTACGATAAAACAAGCTTTGTATCACCGTTTGGAACGTTCCGTTTCAAGCGAATGCCATTCGGTCTAAGAAACGCGCCTGCCACGTTCCAAAGATTAATGGACAAATTCATACAAGGATTGCACGCGGATTGTGTATTATGCTATTTAGATGATCTAATTATAAGATCTATTACTTTCAGTCAACATATAAAAGACTTAAGAGAAGTATTTATGAAACTGAGAGAATACAAGCTACGAGCCAACAGAAAGAAATGTAAATTTATGTGTTCAGAAATTAAATATCTAGGCCATCTTATAGTTTCAGACGGTATCAAAACAGACCCAGAGAAAATATCTGCTATTGCAAACCGTCAGGCGCCTAAAAACCTAAAACAATTAATTTCATTTCTACAAACTGCATCATGGTATCGGAAATTTATTCATAATTTTGCAGACATTGCTAAACCACTTACTAACTTAACGAAGAAGAAAATAAGCTGGAAGTGGGAACGAGAGCAACAACAAGCATTTATGAAATTAAAAAATGCCTTGACTACGTCACCAGTGTTAAAACAGGCAAGTGACAACTTACCCTTTGCTATCAAGACTGATGCCAGCCAATATGCCATTGGCGCAGCTTT
Source organism: Antitype chi (assembly GCA_947359405.1). Lineage (NCBI taxonomy): Eukaryota > Metazoa > Arthropoda > Insecta > Lepidoptera > Noctuidae > Antitype > Antitype chi. The sequence goes on from OX375814.1 coordinate 5,275,999, forward strand.
AGTGCAGGGGGAGGGAGACAATGAGCACCCTGTTGAATACGCAAGTAGACTCTTAACACAAGCTGAATGCAATTACAGTGTTACAGAAAAGGAAGCACTAGCCATAGTATGGGCTATTTCAAAATTTCGTGGCTATATAGAAGGAACAAAGTTCATAACTGTTACAGATCATCAACCATTGAAATGGTTAATGAATCTTAAAACACCGGCTGGTCGCTTAGCACGGTGGGCACTACAACTGCAACCATACGAGTTCAAAATACAATATACTCCAGGAAGAACGAATGTTGTAGCTGATACATTGTCTCGACCACCGTGTGAGCAGCATGATGGAAAATGTTTCATATGCAGCACAGAATTAGAACTACCTAGACACAGTGAAAAACAGCTAAGAGATGAACAAATGAAAGATGACACCCTTCAAACTATCATAAAAATATTAGAAGAAGGAAAAGAAATACCAAGTTATGTAGAATACATTAGGAAAGGGTACCTAGTCCATAAAGGTGTCCTGTACATACCAGAACAAGAAAACGACAACGCAAAGTTAGTAGTTCCACGTCATGAAATACAAAACGTACTGAACGCTTACCATGACTCACCTACTGCTGGTCATATGGGTGTAGAAAGGACAGTGCAACGTATAACAAATAATTTTTATTGGACGGGAATACGAAAAGATGTTATAAAATACATAAAAACATGTGTTGAATGCCAAAAATATAAGCCCTCTAATAAGAAACCAGCAGGCTTATACCAGTCCACCCCAAACTCTCAAAGATTTGAGGTTTTGTCCATTGATCTTTTTGGACCTTTGCCAAAGGGACCATCAGGAGAAAAGTGGATTCTGATCATAGAAGATACTACTTCAAGATGGGTAGAATTATTCCCACTAAATGAAGCAACTAGTGAAAATTGTGCCAACATTTTACTCAATGAAATATTTCTACGGTATGGGTTGCCAAGGAAAATAATCAGCGATAATGGAGTACAATTTATATCAGCGATAATGCAAAAACTAGCATATTGCTTAGAAATTCAACAAATATTCACACCCGTATATCACCCTGAACCAAATGTGGTTGAAAGGAAAAATAGAGACATGAAGTCACAAATTGCAATTATGGTGAAAGACAAACATAAGAACTGGCCATCGACTTTGCCAACAATAAGATTCGCAATGAATACAGCTAAGTGTCAAACTACAGGCTTCTCACCATCTTACCTCACATTTGGGAGAGAATTGCGTACACCATATGAGTTGACACATGACCTAAGCTCGGTTGTAGAATCAGAAAACTTTGTCGCAGAAATAACCCCAAAGTTAAAACAAGTGGCTCAAGATTTGGAGCTAGCAAAAGAAAACATAGAGTGTAACAAAGAAACGTCACGCCAAGTAGCAAATAGCAAGAGAAGACCTGACCCAGATTATGAAGTTGGAGACTTAGTCTTGGTAGAATCTCATCCCGTAAGCAACATCGATAAACAGTTTACTTCGAAATTTGCTCCTCGACGAGATGGACCGTATGTTATATTAAAGAAACATGGAACCTCCACTTACGAAATTGCTCACACAGAAACTCCAAACGTGCCTATTGGAAAGTATCATACGTCAGCAATAACGAAGTTCGAAAAGAGAAACAACGTGATATCCCAACCAACTTATCCGTTACGCCGAAGAGGAAGGCCGCGGAAACAACTTGGTGCTGGTACTCAGTCGGGACGACCATAGAGTACCAGAGGGGGAGAATATAACACGACACCTTACGCCATCTACCTGATTGTGTGCACAACACTATGCCACCCGAGTAGATCGCAACACTTACAAGATCAATCAACGATAATACGATAACAGCAACAGTACCTACAGGCTACTAGCGACATCTAACAATCGACGTGTGAAGTATCCGTGACGTCAACGAAGGTTACAACTACATACAAGCATGAGATGATGAAGACACACACTCTGTCAAAACCGACTATATAAACGATCAACCATGGAGGAACGATCACTCACTCGCTACTTAGAAGGCACAGTGGTCGATAGCCCCGCAGTCACCACTGTTGTCATAAGCTTAACCTGAGCGGAGGCCCCGTCGCCCTCAGGAATAGCTAGCTAGGAGGTGAAGGGATAGGATAGCCCCGCAGTCCATCCCTAGAGCCACTCATAGGTTTAACCTAAGTCTAACTTTGTTTGCTAAAATCTGTCAAGTATTTGAAGTTAAGTGAATAAACTCCCTATCTGTCATCCAACGTTGGTTTTATTCCACCGCCACCATTATAGGTATTTTTATAGTCAATTAATGTCAAGCACCCCACGCTTTTTAATTGAATTAAATTATTTTCTCGTTTTTTAGTTTGGTTTTTAAAGCGTGTTTTTTAGTTTTTTAAACTATTCTTTATTTTCTATTTTTTAGTTCTGCTAACGACCAAAACGTGTTTTTTTTTTCTCTCAATTTTTTTTTAAATTATTGAATTGTCATCGGTCCTCGACAAGTTTACAAAGTTTCAATGAAATCTGACCGTTTAAAGTGGGACAAAATCGCGCTCAAAGGAGTCGGTTACATACAAACATACAAGTGAAGCTAATATAAAGCGTGTAAAAAGAAAAGTCCTGACTGACTGACCCCTAAGGGAGTTAAATAGGTGATGAAAGTTCCGCGAGGACGAACCCGCTTGCAAAAGCCAGTCAATAATATAGGATATTCTGACAAGGTAGACATTATCCTGCTACAGGTAAAAACGACTATTGTTTCATTATTTCTATTTTCGTAATCAATATTTTACAGGATGAGCTGACTCTATGAGTCACTTTACCTGAAATATCATATCATCAGTATATAATAAAGGTAGAAACAGTATTTACAACATAACTGCGAAGAGTTCTAAATAGTGCACACTAATAATATTCCAAAAATGAGAGTAATATTTGTGCTATTTATATTTGTCGTGATTGCATCGGCGACGGCGTATCGACACGGAGGGAGGGAACGAAGACCGTCACGGTCAATCGGACATGACTCCAGAGATATTAACCGCTATAACAACAAAGACATGAACAGGGATAGTGACGTCGATTCTTACAAAGATACTGAAAATTTTGACCACGATTCTGACGAAAATTCTGACGATGATTCCGGCAAAGATTCTGACGACCAGTTTGATGATGATTCCGACGACGACGAGTATGACGAAGATTCTGACGACCAGTTTGATGATGATTCCGACGACGACGAGTATGAGGAAGATTCTAACGATAACAGTGATCAAGGTAATTTTCTCAATAAGTTTTTTTGTCTGAAATGTATGTTGCTTACAAAATCTTTCGCATTTCCAAAACACAGAGTCACATTTAATTAACTGGCGGAACTTAAGCATCCAAATCTTTCCCTTAGTTCCTGCATCCTGCGGACGACGCCGAGCAGCTTTAGTTATTTACTTAACATTCATCTGTATAGTTTCGCATCCTAATTTTATTTGACCTTTTTTAATATTCATTCTTTTTTGTTCCCTTTCTTTAAAACTAGCTTTTGCTAGTGGCTTCGCCAGCGTCGTGGTGGAAAATTATCCCACATTCTATGTGTTATTCCAGGTTACAAACTATCTGTGTGCCGAATTTCATTCAAACCCGTTAAGCTGTTTTTGCGTGATTAAGTAACAATTATCCAAACACCTAAATATCAAAACATATAAATTTTCACATTTATAACATTTAGTAGGATAATTTATGGCAGGTGATCATAATTTTGAACGCTCCATAGACGTGCGTTCGTTCGCTGTCGTAAGTCAAGAGACCCTTTACGTAACAAATCTCTCGATTATTGCGTGCCGTCTATATCTAAAAAGTGCAATAACCGCGGGGATTCCTAATATAAAGAATGTGTCATAGTTATAGCTAAGTTCTATTAAAACATGCATTGCCTGAACTGACAACTTATTGGAGTTGTCTTGTATTGAGGCAAAAAATAGACCAGACCTGCGGTGTAATTGCATGATACACTTACAATGGCAATGCCTTTCATTTTGACAGTTCGGCAACATTAATTGTGCTACCTTCAAAATGATTCAGCTTCTGTGTGTTTGATAGTGTGTTATTATTGGTGTGCCGATCCCAAATAATGGTATAAGGCAAGAAGTAAGAAGAATTTCTAAAAACATCTCATTAGAGGTATCTGAACAGCGGAGTATCGAGTGTCTGGTTGCACTAAAAAAGGTTTAAATGTAAGGGCGTCCTACGGGGTTTTAGAGCTTGTCTAACACGACAAGTAAAGAGTAAAAATGTTTTTTTCTTTTTCAGATGAACCTCAGTATTATGAACAACCACGAAGTCCAAAATCACACTTTGTGAGTTATTTTAGACCGATTAGATGGGATATGTACGGGAGACACCGACCGATTCGTTAGTAATGAAAGATATGCAATTATATTGGGAATTTGGTGTTCTCATTCCTTTCGGTATTTTATGTAACACTATCATTGTAATAACTATAGTTTTTGTTTTTGTAGCCACAGTTCGTTGTGCACGAGAAAGATAGTACAATTATGCATAATGAACATCGTTTATAACTTTTACGATATCTATAATTGTAATCTATATTTAGCTCCTTCTTTAAATAACATTTATAAACTAACTTAGATTGATCTAGTGATGAGATTGTGCAATTAAATAATAATAGTAGGTAAATAATTAAAATTAACTTCAAAGTTTTTAATTGTTGTTAATCTTTATGTAAATAATGAGCATAATTTTGTTTCTGACTTCCTTTTTTTTTCTAAATATAGCTGTAATTAAAACGTGTTATTTTTATCACAACAGTAATCTATGTTTTGTAACATCTATTTAAATACATTTTAAATGCTTATCCAATTGCTTTATTTCTTTTATTCGATTTATTAAACATTTATGATAATTTATTCCTATTATTCTTATTTTTTGAATGATTAATCAATAGATTATTAATATAAAATGACCATCACTGCACGAAGTTGAGCATGTAACTATTTATCATCAATACAGGGTGAAATTGAAAACATGCGACAAACCGAAATGGGAGATTGTACTCATCATTATGAACAACTTTTACTAAGGGACCAATGATGCAATCGCGAAAAAAAAACATCTGTTCCCTACATTTATGTTCGCATAACTCGTCAAAATGTAGGGAACAGCTGTTTTTTTTTTGCGATTGCATCATTGGTCCCTTAGTAAAAGTTGTTCATAATGATGAGTAAAATCTCCCATTTTGGTTTGTCGCATGTTTTCAATTTCACCCTGTATAATTTTACCTACAGATAAAATTACATATTAAATACCAAGTGTTTTATAGAACAGGTGAAAACAATTAAACCTGTGTATTTATAATCAGATTATTTTTTTAAATAAATTTCATTGTTTCAATAATTCTAATTTTGCAACAATTATCCAAATGATCACTTTGAAATAAAATCAGTACCTATATAATGCACAATCAGTACCATTTTTACAACAAATTACATACATTTAACAACATTTCCAACATGAAAATATTATTTATATTGTTTTAATAGTTTTGACATTATCAGCTATTCGTGGACGCGGTAGGAGTTATCAAAAAACTATACAACTACAAAGAGATAAAACCACAATCGTCACTTTGGCCAAAACATTCACAATCATCGATTCGGTCAGAAAATTCACAATCATATTGACGAAAATACTGCAGATTTTTTTACGTAGACTTTCTCGAAAACATTGACGAGGGTTCCTACGACGATTCTGTATACGAAGATTCGGACGAAAATTCTTACGACGATTCCATATGCAAGTATTCTGACGAAGTTCCCAACGACAGTTCTGACGAAGATAATGACGATGATTCTGACGATGATTCCTACGAAGGTTCCTTTGAAAATTCTGACAAAGATTCCGAGGAAGATTCTAACGAAGAGCCGACGAATATTCAGACGAAGACAGTGAAAAATATTCTGACGAAGATTCTGACGAAAATTCCAACGAAGACAACGAAAAATATTCTGACGAAGATTCAGACAAAAAGTACAACGAATATTCTGACAAAGATTCCGACGAAAATTCCGACGAAGACAGTGAAGGATATTCTGATGAAAATTCTGACGGAGATTCTGATGAAGATTCCTACGAAGATTCTGATGAAAATAATGACAATGGTTCTGACGGCGACTCTAACGAAGACTCCGCAGACAGTGATCATGGTAACTTATTGAGTTTTTACTGTTAAAAATCTAAACAATTGCTCTCGACTTCTTTCACAAGCTTTACATCAAATTCCCAAAGTTAGGATACTTAATATTTGGCAGGATATTTTTAAAATGATTTTTTGAAACCCTGAAAAAAACTAAGCCACAGTTAAAAAAATGCCTACATATCTGAAAAATGGCGCTTTTAAGTAATAAGTGATCTTTTTGCGTGACAAAGATAGAAGAATAATTTGACGATTCATGGAACTTCAAATGCTGATGTTGTTGTCATGGGGGCAGGAAGATGAACTAGTGTATGTTCATTAGGCGCCGCAAGCACAAATACTCTTTGTAAACCGTAGGTATCCTCGCTGGTATAGCTGTGGTGGCATCTACAACGCCACATGCGAACAACGCATCAATGAGCTGACGTTACACAAATCCTGCATCGCGCAATCAGTTTACCGCGCGACTGGTATGTACAACATCCTGACATCGACCGTTGGGCAGTAGCCCACCAGACACAACACCCGTCTGGTCGGAGGGTCCTCCCTTTTCCATGGAGGATGAGTGAACGGTACACCCTATTCCTCAGACCTCTATATAGCTTTTTAACTAGGTATGTCTGAACAGCATAGTTACAGCAATTTTTAATATACCTTTTTTTCTCAGATGTTGAACGATCTACAGATGAACCGCACCTTGCAGCTATGTTGAGTTTACGATAAATGAAGAATAAGTACTGGAGGCGAGAACCGTTTGTAAGCCAGGTGTGGTAGAGAGCAGAATACGCTACATACTTACTAATATTAACTGGAAAATACATATAGAATAGAATAGAAAACATTTATTCGACACAGACACAACACAACAGCAACAAACATATAAAAAAAGAAGAAAGAGAACAATAAACATCACAATAAAATGCTGGTAATTGATGATTTCATTTTCGTCGTTTACAATTCCGAGTGGATCCATCAGGTGGGTTGCGGATAATGTGGCTGTGACTAGCTTGTAAGATGTATTTTTTTTTAAATATAAAAACTAATATCTAAAATTAGTCATTTTGGAATACTTAACGGATCCATAATATTGTTTGGGCACGCCACGATAGCGGCGGTAAGTCCCCTCTTTGAGGAGTGGCTTGAGAGGCGGCATGGCGTCCTCACCTTCCGCCTGACGCAGGTCCTCACCGGACACGGTTGTTTCGGGAGGTTCCTGTTTCGTATAAGGCGGGAGGAAACGCCCGGGTGCTTCCATTGCGAAGATCGCCCTGAGGACACGGTGGAGCATACGGTGGCGGTCTGCCCGGCTTGGGCGGAGCACCGCCGTGTCCTCGTGGAGGCGATCGGCGGCGGCGATCTCTCGCGTCCGGCCCTGGTGCAGGCCATGGTACGGAGCGAGAGTGAATGGTTAGCCGTCACCTCCTTCTGCGAAGCAGTAATGCTCGCAAAGAGGGAGGCGGCGCACGTGAGGGAGAGGCAGTATATGCGCCCTCACGGCCGTAGTCGCCGCGGGAGAAGCCCTGGGCGTCGGGAATCCCAGGCTGATTCCCGGCCACCGTAGGCGCGGGCTTGCGGACGGCGAGTAATGGGTAGCTCGCTGTCCGGTAAGGACCAAGCCCGGGTCGACGGCGCGTTGTGTTCCACGCGCGCCTCAAAGAGTTGTCAGCACCAATAGGTGGGGTTCGCAAGGACCGATGCCTGCCAGGGGTGCGGGTTGTTCGAAAGAGATACCGCGGCCCCTGGCACACAGGCAACTGAGGGAGCACGGGTGGGTTTTAGTCAGTAAAAGTCTGACACGCCCTCCCGCTCCGCCCAGAGCGGGAGAAGTTATTTGATGATTTCCCACCCAAAAAAAAAAAAAAAAAATCCATAATATTGTTACCTACACCCAAATAAAAAGTTTGATTATTTATCGCGTGATTCTTTCATAACCCATTGCCCTTATGTTTGTTTGTCTCCTTGTTCTGCTAAAGCTGACGTACATTTGGGTGGACCGCACCGCATTGCATAATCCTCCTACATCGCTTACGTGCACTTTATATGAACTACCGCACGCTACAAGCTGGCCGTTTGTTTTTATTGAAATGCTATGTACCTACTGCTGCCCGATGCGGCTGCACTACTATACAAATAAATGTACTGTGTATGCTGTGTAGATAAAAATACTTTTTATCCCACGAAACGCTTGTGTTAACCAAGTGTCAAAACATGCTGTGAATGTGTGCGTAAAGACGAGCAGCGTCACACTTTCAAATATGCGTAGGTGCAGCAGGAGCTATTGTTTTATTTTGCTTTGGCATACCTGGAAATCTTTTAATCGACTAAAACCAGGTTGGCCGCTGCCGGCACAACTTGGCCAGGTGGGGGGTATTCCAATGAGTCGCCGTGCGATTGTGGAGCCACATCACAAACTATGCGCTACCTCTTGTCGTGCTCTGTGTGCACTAACACCTGCACTATGAAATACCTTTGCGAAGCCAACGATAACGCTGTCGAAGTAGCCAAATTCTGGTCAAAGCTTATTTATAACAAACAAATGGGATCATCGACGAAGAAGATAAGTTCATATCGCACATGCAGTAACACGACTTTGTATTGCCAGAACCATTGTTGCATACAGATACTGCATGCATTGTTGCCAGCAACATTTTTCAACTCAAAAATAGTTGGTGCAGTTTTTAACCGACTTCAAAAAGGAGGAGGTTCTATATTCGTCGGAACCTTTTTTTTATATATGTTCCCCGATTACTCGAAGATGGCTAGACCGATTTGTTTTTTTTTTTTGTTTCAAAGGGTATATTTCCCAGGAGAGAAGTCTTCAAATTTTATAGGCACACTTGAAGCGCTTTGGGTATTCTTTGGAAGAGTACTTTCTCGGAGTGGTCTCATTTTAATTTGGTGAAGATCTGATGAAGAACTTCGGAGATAGGCAACGGAACTCCTCAAAAAATGATAGCAAATGGGCTGGGATTGCTGAAATCACATGTCTGTCTATTGTTTACACCAGTTCATAACATAACATCACGCCGGTACGCTGTGAAGGGGTCAGAACATGTGAACCACTAAAAAGTGAAAAATAAAAACTTTTTCAAAATGAAACAATCGACTTCCAAAAAAACACTACAAAGTAAAAAATAACTTTAATTTCGGAAGGCGGTTTTTTTTATATATCAGAGTAGTGTTTTTTTGGAAGTCGGTTGTTTTTTTTATATATCAGTTAACCAGGCTTTAGATCTTCAATAATTTACCAATGTCAATCTACCTAGCCTTTTCCCAACTATGTTGGGTTCGGCTTCCAGTGTAACTGAATTCAGCTGAATACCAGTATTTTACATGGAGCGACTGCCTATCTGACCTGCACAACCAAGTCATTGACCTTTGGTAACACTGGTTTGTCAGAGTTTCGGGCTTCTGATGACCCGTAACGACTGATCAAAAATACAATAATGACAGCAGGGATCAACGACTTAACGTGCTTTCCGAGGCACGGAGGAGTCCTGATAAACTTGGTCACCTATCCACACCAGTGTAGCGTCGTGCGGGTGCTATTACATAGCCTTGAGCCCTTCTTCATATTTAACAATTTACCACTCAGTAAAAATACTGCGATAAATTCATCTCAATTACAGGATTTCAGTATTTCCTGGTCTCGATACCTAAATTGTTTCCGATAAAACGTCAAGCATTGGAAATTTATCGTCGGCATTATAGATTGTTACAATTTCCTAACTAAAGCGTTCCGCTGCCGTCTAGACTAAGTGCTTTGGTGACATTGTTGTGTTTTATAGCTAAGAAACATCAAGTTGGATACATTTATTAGTACGGGTCCTACATTGTAGAAGATTTCTGGGAATTCTGTAACAATTGAACGAGTTCTGCAAACAGGAACCAGCCCACGACTTTGGAAATTTTGTTTGAAGTGTATAAAACGAGTCTGTTATAATTATGTCTTCTACATATACCAAAAAAAATAGTTTCATAGTGAAAACTACACCCACTGTCACTACTCTTAAATTGAATGGTCCGTTGGGTAGACATTTTGAAAAAGATTAATAATTAGGTACCATGTTTCATGACACCCAAAAACTCCATATTTTTATCTGCAAAGAATCGTGATGATTAATTATTATAACAATGATTTAGGTACCAAATGAGCTATGCATCTGTTGTTACTTTAGCATCCGACTCAAACGCAAGTTGCGCAACGCTAACTCAATGCATTTATTTCAATTACACTTATTTTAGGTCGGTCAGATAGTCAGACAAGAACGGGAAAGAAACTCCAAGGACAGTGTTTTAAATAAATAATAGATACAAACACATAGAACGATAATCCAATGATAGCACCGCTTAGCGCGCAAGTTCGCACGCTTACCCTACAACACCATAAGAATACGTTTCTACTGAGACGGAGACGAACGGAACGGAAGTCAGAGAATCGACCAAACACATTGGTCGAAATCCACAGGACGTCTCTCATCTCGTGTGTGATTAGTCGATTCAAAGACATAATACCTACTTAAATATCTTAACGATAAACAGAACAATGCGAGCAACTTCGTAATCTACTTGCAAAAACCATCTGGTAAATCTTCGTTTAGTCTAGCACCTTCATAGTGTAACAATGCAAAGAACATTTTATAGGATATTGCTAAGCCATTGCTTCATATTGTTCAGAGCGTGGGGTGCTTTTTGAGGTATTCACCCCACGCTTTTAATTGAATTAAATTATTTTCTCCTTTTTTAGTTTGGTTTTTAAAGCGTGTTTTTTAGTTTTTTAAACTATTATTTATTTTCTATTTTTTAGTTCTACTAACTACAAAAACGTGTTTTTTTATTATTATTTTTTTCCTTTGTTTTCATTTTTCTCAATTTTTTTATAAAATTATTGAATTGTCATCGGTCCTCGATAAGTTTACAAAGTTTCAATGAAATCTGACCGTTTAAAGTGGGTCAAAATCGCGCTCTAAGGAGTCGGTTACATACAAACAAACATACAAGTGAAGCTAATATAAAGCGTGTAAAAATGCACAACAACGTAAATTACATAATGAATATTGTTGGCTGGTCTTCGCTGAGATTGATCGCCATGGCGTGAATTTCGATTTGGATGAGTATTAGTGTGTTAAATATCAATTTCCTGCATGTACGTCTCTACTTCAGTAGAAATGCCCCCTTACATAGGTGAGGTATAAAATCACACTGCAGCTATAACTTGTGCAGTCATTTGGTCTAATGGCATAGCCATAAAAGTTGCTGGCCACTCGTAAATGTCACGCGTACACGTTTAATAACTCAATGGTTTTATGGTGCTTGATTTTAGAAATCCCATTTGCTGATAAAATTGTAAGATATACATAGTTCTCGTGATACGTGAACTTGGACGTCACACGGAAATTACATGTAGGTAAGGTGTAATATACTCGTTCATAATGGTGGTATTTTAAAAATAGTACTCATAGCAGTCACAGCTTATAAAAAATTGTGATAAGCCTCATTTCAATTTATTAAACGACTGCAAAAAAAGGAAGATGTTCTCAATTCGAAAGTTTTTTTATTTTTTTTATAGAACAGTTACAAATAAGACTGGTTGTAGGACTTTGGGGCTTCTGACGCAACATTAGAAAATACATAATTATGAATAGAAAAACTTACATTGGTATTTTCCTGGATTTGTACAGTCAGCGTCAATAATATCGGGACGAACAGACTGTTCAAAATGATCTAAACAACTATGCAAATTAAATATTAACTCAATGACACAAGGAATGTTTTAGAATGAAGACAGTACACGACAACTGTCATTCTGACAAGAACTTTATCCAATTGAGATAAAGTTTGATTTTCTTAGTTGTTAAGATCATTTTGAACAGACTGTTCGTCCCGATGTTTTTGACGCTGACTGTACTTACCCCTGGGTAATCACGATGCTCGATCACAGAGAAACTACAATGTTGTACTCAAGAAGTGCAGTCTCGACTCACAGTCTAGATTTTCTATTTCCGATGTCTTCCGCCATGTAGCTGTTCCGATAAGAAAAGCTTCATCCTTCCTTGCTAATTACTATTATATTATATGATATCAGTGATTTAGTAGTCCCAACTGAGTATAGAATCCTGCATGGTACCCATGACGCAGTTTATCCAGCAGTGAAACCCGTCATATAGGTGTTAGCTTGTGGTGGAGTAAAATAATGGACTGTATTGAATAAGGCTTGAATTAGATAGAAGTAAGTATATCGTCTGTTGCCGGGGAAGCGAGTAGTCAACGGGGCCGAGCCGTGTCGCCACCGCGCCTCGCTTCAACTTCCCGATGACGCCCTTCAGTTGACTTTGCAAGTGCTACGACCTCGCTTTTCAGAGCTTCTATTAATGTGAATAATTTTCCTGAAAACCTCTGTTACCAAGGTTCAAGGACGGAAACTTGCACAAAATTACATAAACATCCTAATTTACACGTAGAGAGACCCGCTTATAGGTCCCAAAGGTCATGCTGCATTATGGCTGTTAAAACTTACATCCATTTTATAACACATTAACACGTTTTGTAGCATACAGCTGCTTTTAAGAGCATGCAAAAGCTTAGAAGTGTGACCTTAGACTTATTATTATACATAGTGGTTTTGCCTACTTGATTAAACAGCGATATTTCTTTAATATATGTAAAGTTATCAACATTAAAAGCAACTCGAGGAGGTCGAAAATTATCCCATGGGAACGTACTATCGGGATAAAAATAATCTATGTGTCATTCCAGGTTACAAATTATCTGTGAGCCAAATTTCGGTAGTTCGGCCGTTTTAGCGTGATTGAGTAACAAAGATCCAAATATTTGAATATCCAAACATACAAAATTTCACGTTTATAATATTATAAGAAGGACTAGGACTAAGATACTAGGATTTAATTAGCAGTGCTCTGAAAACAGTGGAGAAAAACATCGCAGTGAAAACGCCATGCCCTAGAACCAAAAATTCGAAAACATGTGACAGCTACCAACCCCAACTAAACCCACGTGCCCACTCCCTCTCATAAAGACGAGAATTATGTCCAAGCAGTGGGAGTATACGTGAGTGTCGTAGAAGGCGACTAAGGGACTCACTAGAGTCTGCCAGGGGTGCGGGTTTTGCGAAAGAGATACCGCAGCCCCTGGCACACAGGGAACATGGGTGGATTATAGTCAGTAAAAGTCTGACACGCATTGCTGCTCCACCCAGAACGGGAGAAGGTATTTGATGATTTCCCAGCCTCAAAAAAAGGGACTTACTAGAGAATGGGCAGCAGCGTTCTCTATGCATTTTACCACCATACTGCGATCGCCAACTCGCCTGTCAAGCGTGGCGATTATGGCAAACCACCTCCTTTTGGCCTATGTCCAGCAGTGGACGTCTTCCAGCTAAAATGATGATGATGAGTGGGAATATTATAGGGTGATTTTGCTAAAGATTGATATGCCAGAGTTAGTTAGATTTACTCTTTGGAACCCGAATCATTAACTATAGAGCGACCCGATGCAAGATGACGATTAAAAAATGTTCTCAATGCTGCTATACTTTTAAATTTTAAATATAAATGCTGCCTGTTAATGAATAAACCAGAACGATAATACATGTAGAACTTTCAAAGACGCGACCTTGCACAAATTAAAAGCGAAGTGTTAATCCCCTCGACCCTCGTCGGCCACATCGTCACGTCAGCCCCATCGTCACGTCAGCCCCTGAGGCACGGCGCTATAAATTTTGCATCACGCGTGACAAAATATAAATCAACGTTCCACTACGAGCGGAGTTCAAAATATGATGTTAGTGTTTGGACACGCTATATGTATATGAAGACTTATACAGGCTGTTCTATGACGTGTGTTGAATTGAGATGGATTAAATTGATCAATTGGCCTGTCTGATAGAAATTTGTGTGTATAATAATAATACATGGAATTAGGGTGAATACTTGAGACCGATTTGTTTTATTTTTATTAAAATTTTCTTATTTTTATTGCCAATTATGTGTTGACTCTATTATACATTACTTAGTTATGATGACATTATATATTCTGACATTGCATATTTATTGATTTGAATTCATGACATTGTTTATGGTATTATTTGAGTTAATGAAATTGTATAAAGTATTAATTTGAATTTAGGAAATGGTGTAATTTTAATGGTATCATTTTAATAATAATATTGCATGCCTAAATTGGTGCAACACAGTGGACTGCGCATTCACTTGACATCTAGAAATGTATGATTATGTACTGTGTTGAGTAATAAACATTTGAATTTGAATTTGAATTCAATTGTTATGTATATGGACAAAAATATCTTAAATTTATGAAAGCTTCATGTAATAAAAATATCAGTTGTATATTAATTTACTGTTTTAAATCAGCACTAGTTTAACGCAGCCGGAAGGTAAGGAAATATTTGGAATTTCTCAGTAGCAGCATCTAGATTTGTGCCCGGTTGATGGCATTAGGGTCGCCCCCTATTATATGGGACTTAAACATGACTGGTGAAATGTGCGGGTGTACACCTCTACACAACCCTTCGGCAAAACAAACCGTGATGTGACGTTCAATTCCATAAAAAACTGTTATTTGATAAAAATATATTTTTGATCATGAGCAGAGATCGGATATTCGGATGCATATTTATACCTAAAGATAATTTTTAGCTATGAAAGTATGGAAGCGGCTTTATAAATTATTTGTAATATTTATTAAAAATCCCGGGATTCTTGGATTGCATAACTATTCAAATGTGTATTAATTTAAAATTAATGTTTAACCCGATACAAATATGTGTATGTACTGAAGGAGGGGTGGTTTGTGTTAGTTAAAACAAAAAATAAACAAATTACTTACCTAAATTAAGACTTTTTCGATACAAAAGCGCATTCCATGTCAGCCAACATCTCAACTTTAGGTGAATATATGCATCCGAATATCCGATCTCTGATCATGAGACTACATGAAAACGATTTTGATTTTTTAGGGTTTCGTACCCGAAGTGTAGTCAACGGGACCCTATTACTAAGCCCCCGCTGTCTGTCCGTCCGTATATCTGTCAGCGGACTGTAACTCATGATCTGCAATAGGCAGACAGTGGAAATTTCAGTGTGTATTTGTGTTGCCGTTGTAACAACAGATAATATAAATAAAAACAAAATTAAAAGGGTCTCCATACAAGTAACATGTTTTTTTCCTCGTGGTACGGAACCCTTAGTGTGCGAGTCCGACTCGAACTTGGCCGGTTTTATTTCCTTACGAGAAGGTCATGGGACGAGTTGCTGAACTAAGTAATTCAAAAACCTGCTGGAACCACAGAACAATAATGAAAGAAAATAATTTTCACGAGACCGTTCAAATAACCTCCGCCTGAAAGAATGCGATTAGAAAAACAAACAACCAAACTCTTTCGTTTTACGAAAACAGTGAAACCTTTTTGTTGCATTTTTCATTAGCGACGAGACCCATACATCAGGACCTAGCAAGGAAATAAGAAAAACGAGCGAGTTCACAACTGCTCCATTTCGCTGATTATTTTCCGGAACCAGTAATAATTTAACTCTGTTAACTTATTTATACTTATACTGATAACAAATGGGCTAAGAGAACCACTGACTGGGTCCTAGATCCCACTAAACGCACGACACCATTGCGGCAGATCGAGACGAACATGGCGGGACGAGCTTGATTACTACCTAAAAATTAGAAGAATGAATCAGCATCTCTTGTGTCAAGTTTTTCGATGACCTCAGATATCTATTATGTGTTGTGAAGGAACTTGAACGTTCATTAAGATAAAAAGGGGTTGTAGAATTGAACTGTAGAGCTGGAACAAGCTGTGTGTGTGTGTGTGTGTGTGTAGATTAGAACTTTTAATGATGTCCATGAAGAGTGAAATACTACTAGCACAAAAATGCTAAATTTAAACATGGAAGTTTAAATTTTTTGGCCACGTTAAAAATATTATCTGAATGACCGAGCTGCGCTCGGTTATTTTTTTTGGTTTGACGTTTTCTAAAAATTAAACCTAGCTAGATCGATTTATCGCCCCCGAAATCCTCTGCATACTAAATTTCATGAAAATCGTTGGAGCCTTTTCAGAGATTCAGATTATATATACAAGGTGTAACTTAAATAACGCACAACCTCTTAAGGGGTCATTGTACTCATCATTATCGACCACTTTTACTATGGGACCAAACCTAAAATCGTAAAAAAAAAATCAGCTGTTCCTTACACTTTGCCAAGTTATGCGAATACAAGTGTATGGAACAGCTGATTTTTTTTCGCGATTTCAGGTTTGGTCCCATAGTAAAAGTTGTTGATAATGATGAGCACAATAACCCCTTAACAGGTTGTGCGCTATTTAAGTTACATCTTGTATACAAGAATTGCTCGTTTAAAGGTATTAGATAGGTTTGGGATTTAATTTTATTTCAATCGGGAGTACACTGGCTATAGCAATTTTTATGTTTTAGTTTTATCCAAGGGGCTTGTGGCTAAGTAATAATTGCCGCACAGGTCGGTCGATCAGATTAAACAATCCATGCCGCGGTTGATCCGTGGATGGGGGACCATCTTTACATGCCAAGACATGCTATTTTAGCCCGAACATTTGCCTTCGTCTACTAGTGATTACTATCGTTATCATTATAGATTGTTGTGACCACAGGTTGTGACACGACTCCCACGTCCCCCTATCGTTACCAAACTGCCGAATTTTCGCCAGTGAGATGTTGGGCGAGGTCGAAATTGTTACTAAAACAAACGAGTAAAGCCATTGGTGGGAGCTTCGACCCCTGGGCACGGCGGCGGCCCGCGCCGGTCTGATCTGGAATTTCTCAGTGGCAGCTAGGAGTCAAGATGTGTGCCCGGTTAAAAGCAATAGGCTCGCCCCGATTACACAGGACTTAACATAACTGGGTGTGTACTATAGGTACATCTTTGACGTCACCTCTTCGGGGAAACAAGGCCTGATGTTTCATTATGATTCCTCAACTTATCAATTTACCTTAAAAAAAAATGTACGACTAAATATGTTTGAAATTCAGGTGACTACATTATAGAAAGACTGAATATATTTTCCTAAAACAAAGGAAACCGCTCCGAATCCTAATTTCAAATGTAAACCTACTTATCTAATCAATTAATTGGTTTTCACACTTTATGTAATCTCTTTGAAACGTGTTCTGTAGGTAAATTCAAAGACCTTTCAGTAATCGAAACATGTGACGATCACATCTGAAAATGTTCTGAAACATCGATTTAACTTAAGGTAGGGTTCTCTTACAAGTTTTCAAATTGAATCGTTATACTTCTCGATTACTTGGAAACTTCCCCTTTTAGATGTTCAGGGTGTAGTTAGGAGTTATTAGAAGCAATGATTAAAGTTTTAACCCCTTTATTGTGGTTGATTTAGCAGTGATTGTTACTGTTGCATAAATATTGGTGTATTTGATTTTTGTTAAAATTTCAAGGCTTTATAGTGTTTTTTTTTTGGGAATGATATTCCGCAGGTCAACATATGAGGTTGTCGGCTGTTTAACCGGACTTGCCTGTGGTAACCTTATTAAATTAAGGCTTCCAATAAGGGCTTTAAAACTTAAAACTATAGCGACTGCTCGCTAAGGGGGCCTGTGGGTTATTGATCTGGACTTAGAGCATCGCTGGCAGCAAGGGTGGATCGGACTGATCTTTAAAGTGTTATTATGATTTTCAGTTAAAAGTCACGTGTCTAAGTAATAAGAGCTGCACGGGTCAATCGATCAGCTTCACGTGCCGCGGTCGGTCCGTGAATAGACGACCAAAAAAAATCAAAAGTCATTTATTTAAATTAGGCTGAGAATCAGTACTTTTCGACATAAGACAGTCATAAGCTTTGTCATAACCTTTGTCATAAGCTCGTCGTTGAAAATGTTCATCTCATCTCAGCCTCCTGGGATTGTCGCTGAGATGAGAGGATCATTTTCAACGACTTGGCCTGGCAATCCGGCATTGTGCAATGTTTCCTACACTTATAGTGTAAAATAATACTACATTTTAGTTATTTACAGTACAACTATCCTTCGTCCAGTGTCTTCGACCAGTGTGTATTGCCAGTGATGACATAAGGAACCGAAACGTCACCGAGGCTCACAATGGGCCTCATAAGAAGGCTTAAAGTCACCCAAAGAGCAATGGAGAGGGTTATGCTTGGAGTTTCCCTGCGTGATCGAATCAGGAATGAAGAGATAGCCCGAAGAATTGCCAAACTTAAGTGGCAGTGGGCAAGGCACATTGCACGCAGAACAGATGGGCGATGGGGCCGAAAAGTTCTGGAGTGGCGACCGCGCACCGGAAGACGTAAAGTTGGAAAGCCTCCCACAAGGTGGACCGATGACCTTGTGAGGGCCGCAGAAGTCCGCTGGCTGCGGGAAGTACAGAACCGGTCGAAGTGGCGGAGCTTGGGGGAGGCCTATGTCTAGCAGTGGACGTCTTTCGGCTAAAATGATAATCATGATGATGATGAACTATCCTTCTACGATAAAAAAAAACCCGGCGGAGCAAAAAGGAGGGTTATGATTTTTTTATTTTTTTTATTTTTTTTTTTATTTATTTATTTTTTTTTTTGGGAAGGCTTACAGACTAATTACATTCTAAAAAACAATAATATAAAACTAAATTGCTAATTACAAGCCCCCACAGATAAATACAAAGTTATCACTCAAAAAGAAAAAGAAACAATTCAAATGCCGGCAGGTGCATCTTGTACAAAAAATGGCTTTGCCAAGAGCTTCCTGAGTGTACTTGCATTGGTGCAGAAAAGGTCAATGCCTTCCTCACAACAAATTTCGTTAAAACTACGACTGGCTCTATGAAAATATGCATTACGCCTATAATTAGTGTTTGCATAAGGTACTTGAAGAAGTGGTCGCTGTCGCAACCCCATCTGATTAGTGCGAATCTTTAATTTTGAAACAAGTTCAGGACAGTCAATTGAACCATTTGCGATATTAAACAAGTAACATATATCATTTATATGACGTCTACGGTCAAGCGGTAGAAAATGGTACCTTTTACATCTGTGAGTGTAATCAACGGATACTTGTTTCGCCCTGTAATCTAGGTACTTTAGAAATTTTCTCTGTATGCCTTCAATACGAGACTTATAGATCCCATACTGAGGGTTCCAGACTTGTGACGCATATTCAAGGTGGCTGCGTACGAACGAACAATATAAGACTTTGATCGGTTTTAGTGATCGGAAACATGCTGCGGTCCTCATTATGAAACCAAGTGCTCTCGACGCTTTATTTACTATGCTATCAATATGCTGATCGAAGAGTAGCTTGCTGTCCTGTATAACCCCAAGATCCCCAATACTATTGACTTTGCCTATATTGACATTGTTCAGTTTGTATGTGCTATCAATTATCGACATCTGGCGTGTAAAAATCATGTGAAAACATTTCGAAACATTCAATTCTAGCCTGTTACATCTACAGTATTCTTCAAATCTATTCAAATCAGCTTGCATCAGGTGCATATCAGATACGTTTCGGATAGTTTTATGAATCTTCATATCGTCAGCATAAAGTAAAATGTAACAAGTTTTAAAACAATGCTTCACGTCAGCAATAAAGAGAGTAAATAATAGGGACCCCAGAATGGAACCCTGGGGAACTCCAGATGGGACAGAATACCATTCAGATGTGTACCCCTGAAGCACCACAGCCTGCGACCTATTATCAATATAAGACGAGAACCAACGATACAAATCACCGTGTATTCCGGCCCTTAAAAGCTTTTCCATGAGAAGTGCGTGGTCAATACGATCAAAGCATTTACTGTAATCAGTAAAAATAACATCAACCTGTGTACGTTGTTCCATACCCTCGGATATAAATTCATGGGACAAAATTAAGTTAGATGTAGTGGAGCGCTTCCTGAGAAAACCGTGCTGCTCATCACCAAAGTTGCTTTTCACAGCATCGTATACATCAGTAAACACTATGCGTTCTAAAGTTCCTAGTCGGATTAGTTTTTGAACTTATTTTTTTGCTTTATAAGTTCTTCTGCGTCTAATTCTTTGCTACTTCTAGCACAGAACAATAATGTTGCCGATATCTCATTTAATCTCTACATAACGTAGAATTCCTCTGTTCTTTAAAACAACAGATTGTATTTTCGCCAATTGCTTGACACTTGCTAAGAACTTTATACTTACCGAGTTTTGGCTCAAGTTTTTTATTTCATTATTAACCGCTGCCACTAAAGGGAGAAAGAAGCGTTAAGCTACGGGTACAGTTTTTAGATGAGCGGGGGCCGCAACTAAGCGTCTGAAATTTACGGGCTAATGTCTACACGGATACGTTATTTATGAAAGTAATTTCCTGTGTTTTCCTGAAATTGTAAGTCTTAAGAAGAATCCAAACTTGGCTGGTCTCCTCAAACTTTAAGCTCTTTCAAAAGACATTCAATTTTAATCACCTTTCTATGGCATCTTAGCCCCAGTTCCTTTAAACTAGAAACTTCGATTTCACCTACCTACCTACTGCAATTTTGAATTTGATTTGCATATTACCCAATGAATATTAATGCTGGCTTGGTTTAAGTTCTATTATTCAATTAGTATACTGCAGCTGCATTGAAGAAGATGGTAATCAACCTGGGTTAAGATGAATTCATCTTAAACCAGGTTGATTAATCTGTTTTGCTTTCAATAAAGCAAAACAGATTCACCGCGCAGGTCTTGAAATACCCGTATTTTTGGGAACCGGTACCATTGGCCTTGGTGTGACAGCGATACCGGTTCCAAAGCCTGGCTGGAAGTTCTGACATTAAACATTGTGCTCTACTGTTGCTAAAGACATTATTATTTTGAACATGATTGAAGGGATAAGATCCTAACTCGCTAGTATTGATAGATGTAGAGCTGCAAAAGCAGAGTAGTAAAGTAGAATATAGACAAGATCAAACTGTTTGCTAATTGAATTGTATAATTAATTATATTTATGACATTGATTTACACTCAGTGATTACTTTAACTCAAAGACTGACTGATTACTTGTTAATGTTCTACGAAAATCGTATACTTACTTATACAATGCTTGTAAATATGTGAGCACCATGTATTTATCATAAAATTAATATATCTAAACAAATAAATAATTTTCAAACTCCTCCAACTGTCTCACTAAAACCACCCTGGTGGTCATCATCTACACATGAAAGGGGTACCGTTACCTCTCAGTAGACCAATCCGGAGCCCCCTCTGTGCAATGCCTGTTAGGACACATCTCTCGGGGGACTTTAAAGGGGTCTCTTCGAAATCTAGTTCTGTGAAAGGCAGCACGTAACCACTGTATGCTCTCTTTCCTGAGGTCACTCAGTGGGCGGTCAGAGTCCCCAGTCTGGGCGCCCGCGACCCCAAATTCTCGCCTGCCTTAAATTAAGCAGGTGGGGTTTCGGCGTTATTGGCGCCAAGACGGTTGCCTTCCCGATGCCTTCTTCTCCGAGCAGGATCAGCTCTCTCGCAATCCCGCTCAGCTGCCTCCTTCTGGACCATCGCAGTCTCACAGAAAGAGGCCAGTTCCCTCCAGCTATCCAACTCCGCCAGCATAGATCCAATTACTGCTGGTAGAGACAAATCTCGCCCGATCCTGGCGACCAGGACCTGTCTTTCAGAAGCCCACGCCGAGCACTCCTCCAGCGTGTGCTGTGCAGAATTCAAGCCACCTCCGCAGTGGAGCCACCAATGCCCTACCTGATAGTCAGGTAGTATACCTTTGCCTAACCCTTAGGGTAGTATATGCGTGATGTTATGTTGTAATGAGTATTATTTTGACAGTCATTGAAAGCACTAGATAGATGCGTTCATTGTGAAGTAGACACACTTTTAACACTTAACCGTCTCAATTGAATTAGATCTTCAACACAGCTCTAAATTACCTTCAAGTACGACATCCGAAAGCCCAACCCTTATCCCGCTCAGGTAAGCTGACAATTAAAATTCAAGTATTATGCTAATAAGCCGCACGGGTCGACTTTCGACGTCAACTTTGAACGAAACTCCCATAAATATGGAGGTTTCGGGCAACTTCTGGTCGTATCTTATGATTACTAATAAAACTGGGCAAGATAATTGATTTTTGGGTTAGAATGTGAGGAGAATGGCTTACTTTGGCCTTATTTGAAATCCTTGTAAGGACCATTTGTTATAATGCTTCACACAATTATGTAGGCTAGGCAAGTAGGTAAGTACTTACAATTTTTGTTCAGAGCAGCAGGCCTTACGCAAATTCCTGGAGGAAACATGAGGTAAATTCGAATGACTAAAAGAAGAAAATACTCGTTCCTCATTAATATAAAATGTCATAATGTTCGCTTATTGGTAAAACGTTATTCATAACTATCTATGTGTGATGCTAAGGCGGATAACACACTACAACGCAACACGCGACGGGGCGCGGGGAACGTCGCTAAATTCCCTGAACGTGAAACGGAGCCAAAATCACGGAAAATATTAAACCAAAATGCGAAAATGTATAAATGTATAGTTAACTTTTTTTTTTTGGCCCAAAATTCAGAAAGGCGAAAACCGTTCGCCTATGCAGGCATTAGGTCCTCATGTGTGCAGATGACAGGGCATGCGGTGCAATATGGGAGGTGAGCTATTGTTTGAAAGACGCCGCATACACAATGGAGATCTGAGCCGTCCATAAACCCCCACTTGTAGATGTTGTCCTTGCTGCGACCTACTTGAGTTCGAAGGATTTTCATTTAAGCCACGCTCTCTGATGGTTCGATGTAGCAATCAGGAGGCCAAAATGCTATAGGATACTTATATTTGCGATTCAAAAATCGTTCGAATTTACGTTACATTTACTTCGCGCGTTCCTGCTAAAGACTCAGGAACAAAACTATCAACAAACAAAAGACGTTCACTGCTGAATTAAGTCTTAGAACTTCACAAATTAAATTTCTAAAACGAGTCCCAGGAATAACAACCCCATTATCTAAGCTCACATAAGTTCAACTTAAAACTGCACTTACAACAAAGTAATTGGTAAATTAACGTGCTAAACTTGTGTGTATAGCGCCATTAGAAGTTGCTTCTTCCGCTAATGTCGACCGACATTAGTCAAGACTACGGAGTAGTTGCACAACACATTAACAGAAGAGTGACTTTCATTTTGACAGTTCAAAAATATTCATTGCGTTATTTACATTGCTGAGCAGATATATAGAGGTATGAGGATCAGGGTGTAATGTTCGCGCATACTCTATTGGTAAAGGGAAGATCCTCCGACCAGACGGGTGTTGTATCTGGTGGGCTACTGCCCGACGGTAGATGTCGGGATGTTGTACCTATGCGAGTCGCGCGGTAAACTCTGCCTGCGCGATGTAGGATTTCTGTGACGTGAATCTTGCGTAGTTCGCCTGTGGCATTGTAGATGGTGCCACTCCTCTTTGTGTTTTTAGATATTGTTGCGAAGTATTTTTCTGTAGTGCCGCTACAGATAAATTTTTTGAACAAACGAAGCAATGGATTAGCAATAACATTCAAAATAATGCAGATTCTAATTAACAGTGTGATACGCAATTAGCGTGATCGAGTTACGACTGTTAATGATGCCGCATTGCTGTTATAGACACGGAGAAAGAAATCCTTAAGAAACCATTTTCATGCATTGGTCTAAAAGTTCGCTCTTATTAGTCCGCAACAATCCCACTGGGACACAGGCCTCCTCTCGGTGAGAGGGAGTAGGCCATGATCCACCACGCACGCACAAGCAGATAGGTGGATATCACAGCTTCGATTGTTTGGTTATCAGACATCGCGGATTCCTCACAATGTTTTCCTTCACCTTTTTGTGAGAACTGGTGATGAAATAATTTACACAAACTGACGTGTCTGTCTGGGTTTGAAGTAACGACCTACAAAAAACTCGTAGGTGGCTGCCGTTTCCACTGTGCCACTATAAATCCTTTTCAAGCAAAATTAATTTATGAGTACACTTATAGCTTATCTTAAATCTGTAGGGGTTTAAATTATTAAGTTACAGTCATCACCCTGTGATTAGATACGGAGTTTTTCTTTTCCTATCAACGTTGGGCCTGCACTAATTTTTAGTCCAACCATACACAAACAAACTGCAAAGCATTTCTACTCATTCTGGATCCCCAAAATCATCCAAACTGGGGCAAACTACTTAACAAAAAATTAATAAAAGTCTCTTTTAAATAGCTTAGTAAAACGCAGCTCCGTTGCTAAGTGAAATCTTTTAGTAAAGCCTCATAATATTCGAATTTTTTATTAATCCCTAGTTGAGCCAGTAATTTTGCAAACTAATTAGCCGGTACCTGCGGTCAGTCTCGCGTGATATTATAATAAACTGAATTAATTTTTAGTACAAAACTTATCCCTTAATGAAAAATCTCTCAAATTTTATACTCCATTATGAGAAACATATTAGTTACGACTTGTGCTGTAGAAATAAACAAAAACATACATACAACATTACAGTTTGTGAATTTATTATTATGAGAATAGTAAATACAGATCAAAAGGTATAAATGAAATTATTTATCACCAGCTTTTTGCCAGCGGCTTCGCTTGCATGGCGGGCGGGAAAATCTTTTCACGTTTTCATCAAATATTAGTAGTCAGTTGGTCTTAGGTAGCCTAATTAGGAACAACTTAGCTGAAAACAGGTTAGGTTGTCGTCATCGGGTGCCCCCGTACCTCCGCCGCATCGTTGGGGCTTATCTGGCGGATAGGTGTGTCACCTATATGGGACGTGATGACGGAAGCCAGCGCCACATGTCGTGCGGTGCTCCACAGGGTTCGGTCGTGGGACCACTCCTGTGGAACATCGGGTACGACTGGGTGCTAAGGGGCGAGCTCCAGCCGGGCGTGGACTTGACGTGTTATGTACTACCGGGATAAAAAAGTACTCCATGTGTTAATCCAGGTTATAAGCTATCCGTGTGCCAAACTTCATCCAATTCCATTGAGTCATTTTTACGTGATTGAGTAACAAACATACAAACTTTCACATTTATAATATTACTAGCATCCGCTCGCGGCTTCGCCCACGTGGAAGGCGGAAATTATCCCGCGGGAACGTACTACCGGGATAAAAAGTATCCTATGTGTAATCTAGGTTA
The DNA here is from genome assembly GCA_947359405.1 of Antitype chi. NCBI lineage: Eukaryota > Metazoa > Arthropoda > Insecta > Lepidoptera > Noctuidae > Antitype > Antitype chi. The sequence goes on from OX375814.1 coordinate 5,301,360, forward strand.
TAATCTATCTGTGTGCCAAATTTCATCCAAATCCAATTAGTAGTTTTTACGTGAAAGAGTAACAAACATCCATACATCCATACATGCAAACTTACGCGTTTATAATATTAGGAAGATATAATATATAGTAGAATAAGTAAGAATTATCATTAAAAAGAAACAGTTATCTGATAAAAATACCTAAATATAATGCCATTCCCAATTCGCTTACTCACAGCCACAAAATAAACGGAGTGCCAGATTCACAAAGTTATGGCACAATTCTGTTAAATAGGTGTTCGTGTCCCATGTGATGGTAATGCGGCCCAATGGCTGCGGTAATCGTTCTGGAAGGCTGCCAGAATCTGTAAGCTGTATGATGGATTTTGTGGTACCTTGGCACTGGATGGCAGGGGACTTTATTTGGCTGGTACCAGATACTAGCCGTGACTTCATTACAAAAAATAATGGGAAAGTTGATTTTGTACTGTAGGCCGTATGTACGCGGTTACAAAATCAGTACCGTAAACCGGGGTTACTTTGATTCGCGGGATGACTTTGTTAAAAACTTCCATTTCATATAAAATCGCTAATTGCGTAATGCAACATGGTAGTTTTTTTTCTAGGTTAGCAACTACATACTACTTTGTACACCTACATTTTGGCAAATAAATTACTTACTTACTTACTGAAGAACTGTCAAATCCTTTTCTGAGGACACGCTGGGAATTCACTAGCAATTATAGTTAAAAATGTTTAATTATTTTTCCTGTTGGCAGTATTTGATTTTTGCCATTATAATTGGGGTTACTTTGTAATTACCTACGCAATAAAATAGAGGGTATCAAAGTAACCCTTTATCCAAAGTATAACTTTTTAGCAATATTTTTTCACGTATTATTACAGGAATCGAGTGTTATAAAAAAAAACCGATTATAGGACATTTTTTGTATTTTTATATAACCACAAATTTAAAAAATAACATCCTTCAAAGTTCAAAAGTAACCCCGGTTTACCGGTAGGTATATGCTCCGGCCTCTATGGAAACTTAGCTCACCTACGCTAGGTCATCCCAAGGTCGAAGTGCTATCACTGACAAGCGCCCTAGTGCACGCTACAACCTGCAACTTGAGTATGGACTTATGGAAGACTTACGTCACTTATTGATGGACTGTGTTCGATATGTTTATCATACAAATGATCTGTTTGGGGTCTTGAGGTTGAACCGACTTGATATGGGCACATTCCAAAAAATTCTGTGCCAACCAAATAGTGATGATGCAAAGAGTCTATTCAGGTTCATGGGCCAAATGTAACTGTAAGCAATACCCAGTATTACCCAGTATGTATATTTTAGAATGTGCTAAATTTGTCCGTCAGCACTTTGACCTGTTTAAAAAGGCTCAAGACCGCTGTCCTCGAATAGTAAGAGATCCAGATAGAATAGTTCTGCCTAGGGCACCAAAGACTTCTCTGTATAAAAAGAACTGTTATCATATGTGTGGACTTATCTATAACAAAATAGCGAAGAATTTCAAAGAGTTACCTAATAATTTATTTTTAATTAAGTTAAAATTATGGCTGCTGCAAAACCGTTTTTATTCTGTGAATGAATTTATGACTAATGTTAAATAATCAATCTTAAATTAATGTGACGATAATTAATATTGAATGTATTGTAAAAATGAATGATAGAAAGCATGCCATTGAGCGTATATACATATAATAAATGTAACATAATGTTTTGCATGTCAAATTATGTCTGACTTTGTATTAGGAACTCAATTACCTACTTTAAGACCTACACTGTACCAATATTTATTGCAAATAAATGATTATGATTATGATTATGAATGTTTATTTAGGCTACGATGGGGCTGTCATACGCATTGCGGTTATAAATGTCCCTAATTAAATAAATAACCAAAATAAAATGGTTATTAATAAATAACCTGACAAATAGTCTACCAACGTTCATATCTTTACCACTTAGCCCTTAAATTCAGAGTACAAGCTTTTGACTCTATACGTAATGCTACTTCAGGACATGAAATCTCTTGCCTATATTTGCCTTTGGACAGTAGGTTAAACATATTGATTGGATGACACGAAAATTCGTTAAGGTCTGGTTCCCTAAGAAAGCGGTGAACGGTCACACAATAATGTCTGTTCAATCCCACTAATATTATAAAAATGAAAGTTTGTGAGGTTAGATAGATGGATGTTTGGTACTGTTTCACGCAAAAACTACTGAACGGATTTGAATATAATTTGGCACACAGATAGCTTATAACCTGGATTAACACATAGAATACTTTTTATTCCGGTATTACGTTTCCGTGGGGTGATTTTCGACTTCTACGCGGGCGAAGACGCTGGCAAAAGCTCGTATTACATTATAAGACAAGAAATTCGCAGCTTTACTCAAACAATATTTTACCTGATGTTTTTGTGGACATTTCAAAGAATAGGTTATGTGAATTGTTCAACAAAACCTATAGTGACTCAGGTTTCAAATAAATGCAAATATATTCAGCAATCCAACAGATTATAGCTGAATATGCAAAAGTATTTATGGATATTGCCTTTCAGGTTTCCTAGTATTTGGTTCTGATAAAATCTACCTCGGAAACTCATTGTGGCACTATTTATTAGGTCAAAAAATACGACAAATACCTTAGTTTCCAATGTAGGTACTATAGGAGCCTTGAGGTCTCCCTGTACCGGGAACTAATACTAAAACACCTTTGTTTGGGCTTTTTGGAAAGAGAAATTGTTCTACAAGCTAATTCAAAGCACAGTGGTGCTGTGCTTGGGCACGCCACGATGGCGGCGGTAAGTCCGCTCTTTGAGGAGTGGCTTGAGAGGCGCCATGGCGTCCTCACCTTCCACCTCACGCAGGTCCTCACCGGACACGGGTGTTTCGGGAAGTTCCGGTTTCGCATAAGGCGGGAGAAAACGCCCGGGTGTTTCCATTGCGAAGATCGCCCTGAGGACACGGTGGAGCATACGGTGGAAGTCTGCCCTGCTAGGGCGGAGTACCGCCGTGTCCTCGTGGAGGCGATCGTAGTATCGTAGGTGCTAGCTTGCGGACGGCGAGTAATGGGTAGCTCGCTGTCTGGTAAGGACCAAATCCGGGTCGACGATGCGTTGTGTTCCACGTGCGCCTCGAAGAGATGTCAGCACCAACTGGTGGGGCCCGCAAGGGCGGGAGAAGTATAGAATTAGTCAAAGTGGCAATGCTTGGAGGAGGTCTATGTCCAGCAGTGGACGTCTATAGGCTAAAATGATGAAGATTATGATAATGTAGGTAACATGTTTTTAAGATTGAGTAAATTATCATACGTCTAAGCTGTATTTTTATTGGCCATTTAACAACCATTTCATAAGTACCTAATAAAACTATTTAGATTCGCTCAACGTGTTTACATAAACGGTTTGCGGTCAGTCATAACAAATTACCAAGAGGCCATTACTATAATAACGTGAATGTTTGTGCCAAAGCTATTTATAACTAAATATGAAACTAGTGACATTGAATTTTCACTTTAGGATTGAAAAAACCTGTTCAGAGGGGCAATTCTCGTTCATGTTCATTTCATTTTAAGGACACAGTCTGAAGGTCAATAATCTCAATCAGTCTCTATCTGTCATCTTAGTCTCAATCTGTCAAAAATACCTCTAGTTTCCGTACATTGTAGACAAGTTTTTGACATTTCATTGTCTCTGAGCTATGAGACTGCGACTAAATTTTGAACGTTTTTAATTACGAAAATTAGCCTTCTGGTGTTAGCGATATTGTTCTATTTCACACAATAACTGACTCACCTTCACAGCCAACGCATGAAACTTCGCACATGATTCTAGAGAATAATAGAATTTTCCACCATATGTGTCGTTTTTATGGTTTTTAAGGATGCAAAAGCCGATAGTGACGTTAAAGTAAAAAGCAAGATGGCAGCTGCGAAATTAAAAAAAAAAATTGTCTAGCCCAAACGAATTGGTATACCCATAAAAGTAGGAGGGTGATGATTCCTACCATAGGTACTCAAATGGACTGCAGTATAGACTTTATTGTCCCATATTTCTCCAATTTCATTTCAAAAAATGTTTTGGACTCGATCCGTCCGCAATAAATCAATCACATCTGTCAATCTAGCAGTCCATAACTTGACATAGTAGGCCGATGTAGTTGCATCCTCGTGCCGAAATTATTATAACTGAGTTGCGGTTTTCAAATCTATGTATATTTAAAACAAACTTCATCAGTCCAGTAGGTTCTGAGAAAATTGTCTGTGACAGACAGACAAGCAGACACACGAGTGATGTTATAAAAGTTTTGAGAGCTTTCTTATCAGTCCTCTCCTGAGAAAACTCAACCTGAAGGCGGGACAATCTCACTCTGCTAGACAGACTGATTTTTGTCCCTAAAAACGTGCTTATGGCATTTAGAAGTCATCTGTTTACGTGCCCGGTAAGCATTCCTTCAGGTGAAATCGAAGTCACAAGCTACCAATCCCATTGTTCCTTCTTAAACCAAACCAAAATAGAACCCACTTTACCATAATACATGCAAACTCGATGGAAGGAGCATGATTATGTTTCCCTGTCCGTCCTAATTTAATCTGACCGCCAAATGTATTCAACATCCTTATAATCCAATTACCTACATTAAAATGGGCAGCACGGTGTGTTTTAATATTAATGCAGTTAAAATTCTGTACACAGACTGAATAAATTACGATATTAATTTAATGAAGTTCCCTATTTAGTGTTTATACTGAAAACTGACTGTACGTAGGTATGCTTTATTTTCGGATTATTCCATAATCATATAAACTTCACGTACCATTTATGTATATATTTTATTTTACACCAGGAAAAAAATAACAAAAATACATTTAACACTACATAATATACGATGGGCGGCCTAGCTTTGGCTTATTTGGTCGACTCGCAGGAATTAACATACCCGAATCGGGCGAACCAAATATTTATTTATTTTATTTGGCTCACCAACAATTGAATACACTGATACAAAAATATGAGATACATCCAATGTACTTATAGACTGGTGTACCAATTTCTTACAGGTAAGCACATCATGCATTACTTGTTTTTCGATTGATTCTGGGCACCTGCTTAACATTAGGTGAGTTCATATACTCACCGAACATAGTTAATATACTTAGGATTAAAAAATAACAATTCTTTCGACCGAATTCTAAATTGAAATCGAAACACTGCCAAAATTTAAATCGTACAAAATCAAATCAAAAACGAAATTAAGATTACAATCCAAATACAATCAAAACCAAAATTAAAACCGAAATACAATTAAAATCAAAATTAAAAATCAGAATCAAAATCAAAATTAAAAACGAAATTAACACTAAAATTAACATCTAAATCAACACTAAAATAAGAATAACAATCCAAATACAATTAAAATCAAAAATAAATTATATTATTAATTATATTATATATATTTCTATAGGTGACTCGCACAAAGTACGTTATTTATCCAGAAACACGTATTAGGCAATTGGCATTCTGCAATATCTCCCAGGCAACCTTGGCATGGACATTGGACAATGATAGCGCGAACACAAAAATGAGGTTTTAATTGGTGGGAAAAAATAAGTACATAGATACAATACACATTACGTCCCATTAGCGTTTCTTTATAGGCAATTGATTTTCCTCACCATTGAAGTAAAGTTTAATCAAAATCGGTTAATCGATTGAGCAGTGAAAACCTAACAATCAGACATACGGCACATAGTCGATGTTCACACGGACGTAATAAAATCGCGGCAGCACTGAATTTTCAACCGAGTGCGTCGAAAATCGAGCAATTTGTTTTACTATTCGATTTTCAACTCTCGTCGTTAAGCAGAGCGTTGAAAATCCAATGCGAAAAAATGTCCCACCACAGTTTTATTACATTCGTGTGTCGTGTGTCGTCTAAATCAAAATATTTTATTTCACATAAACCTGCATGGGCCCTTATGAAACGTCAGAAGCTAGGTGAATGGTTCTAATTGATCGCTTCCTATGGAGAAGAGCCGGCAAGAAACTCCACGGTTACTCTTTTAAAAATAGTTGGCTAAAGTACAATGTTTTCAAATTACAATGATAATAGGTATGGAAGGCCTGTCAATAAGTACCAGGTACTTAGAGGAATGAATATAAAGGATAGAAAATCGTCTACAAATCTAGTCTGTAAGGCCTACAACGTTCTCTCATTCACACGATGTTAAATAATCTACATAGAAAAAACTAACCTATATAAACTAAGTAACATGATTTCTATGACAATCACTTATAAATAGTCGATATTAGAATTGATGTATTCTCTTCAAATAATGACGAGAATATGTCAGTTGTAAAAAAAAAAACAATAAAAATTTACATTGTAATTTGGGAAATACGAATGACAATATTAATAAGAATGGATGGTATGCAGTAGTATAGCTATACTTTTATCACCCTAATTGATTCTAGGATTATACAGATTATTAACAATGACGACAAGATCTAAAGAAAACACATATTTGACACAATATTATTAACCCAGATTCTAATCTCTGAAATACATTATCTAATATTTAGACAGATTAATTTTAGCTAGACCTGTGCCAAAACTTTGAGCGCACTCACGCGCATATTTTGTGCAAGTGTCACATCTTTAGTTAGTAATGATGACATCAGTTGGTAAGCCAGAAATGAGGAGATAAATCATGGGAATGATTAACTCAAAACATAATTAAACATACTTTAATGTATAAAAAAATCATCCAAGCTACCTCTCAATTTTTTTTTAAACCAGTTTATTCCTTCAATAACAATTATAATTAAAAATATACCATAAAATTCGAAATGCCAAACTGCATCCAGTGATTATTTATTATTAAATAGTTAATATCTAATTTTATACGATTTTATTTGCATTTTTACTCGAATTTATTACAACAGATTTTAACCTGTATCGGATTGCAATAAGAACTATTATCGCTCATAACGACAATATTTAAAGATACCTGGGCCTTAACTAAAACATTGTTTTGCATTTTTTTTATTATTAGCGTATAATGTTCCCACTGCTGGGACATAGGCCTCTTCTCGGTGAGATGAAGTAGGCCGTAATCAACCACGCGGGCCCAATGCGGGTAGATGTTACATGCCTCCGAATTAAAAGACACTAAAGTATATTCTATTTTAAGAACTGTATCTATTATGAGAGAATACGATTATGTTTCGTGGGTAATTAGGCTAAATAAAAATATTACAAACTACTCATCATTCATCATTTCAGCCGAAAAACGTCCACTATCAATGATTAAGAAAAATAAATCTTTATCTAAAGAAATACTTTTGACATCCCATCTAGAAACTTACTGATTGGCTCCTGTAACTATAAATGAGGGATCCACACTGGCTTAACGTCGAACCCCACTCAGGCCAGATCTACATGTCGAATGACAGCGAGATCCTTTTAAAAAAGAAGATTTTTCTTAAGGTTTTAGGAGGCTGTGTGTCATTGAGCTTAGGTAAAAAAAAGGAATGTACCTACTGTTAATAATTTATCTACCAGTAAGCTTGTGGATTTTGTGACTTTGAGTCTTGAAAATAAAAAGTTAACTGTTTATGGTATTCATGTTTAAAATCTTTATCCTACTGTTACTATTGTAAATGTGAAAGTTTGTTTGTTTGGATATTTAGATGTTTATTAATTGTTTGTTTATCATTTTGTTTATTAATTAACTTCACTTTAATTTCTGTTTTGTTTTGCTCACATTATTTAATTTGTATTAATAGTTTAATTTATGTACCTAATAATTTGCACGCCGTAAGGTACACTGTAGCCGATCTCATTTATTTACGAGTATATACAACATCTTATACCTGTACTGTAGCATGCGCACCAAAGCCGAAATAGCAGGGATGGCTTTTTGCTACTAGGGAACACAACGATGACGATTAAAGCACGATGTTCAAAAACTCCACAGAATGTCAATAGCAAATACAGTGCATACACGTACCTTGGACTGCTACGACACACGCTGAGCCTTCCACCTCCGATGGTCCCAAGGGCAGGAACACAGGAATTCCGGGATGCGAGTCTGAGATCCACGCGCGTAGAAGAGAGAAAACGATGGTTTGCCCAGTATTGGGACAAGAGAACATTGAGCGCGACAGGAGATGTTCTCACACACACGGGTTTTCGAAAGAAGTGTTTTCGCTCCAACTTTTCAACGAGTCACGGTATGCACCACAGACTATATTAGGCCTGCGTTTTGTTATCGCAAACTGATGGAGCGTTGAACATCGGTTGATAGAATTTGTAGAAGTAGAATAAATTACGTTTAGTTTTGTATGGTGACGGAACATCCCGCCCACCAAAATGGCTATGGCATTTTCTGGTCAAAGAGCGATAAAATGACAAGATAAACTAATAATAATGATAAACTAACTTAAAATAAATTGAACGATAAGTTAAATACGTTGAGAATTGAGATAAACGATTTAAGCTATGGGCAATGGACATAGCTTAACCAACGGTCGTTGTATTATATGGTTAGTTGCGGTTTTAACGACTGCGATCCGAACTACCCCATCAGGTCCAGGTAAGAGATCTACCACACGAGCAAGAGGCCAATGTAATGGCGCACGGTTGTCGTCCTTGATTATCACCATCGAACCTACTTGTAATGGTTTGGAATCTTTGGTCCATTTGGCACGTTGCGTTAAAGAGTTCAGATATTCGGTTTTCCATCTGGACCAGAAGTTCTGATGAAACGATTGTAACAGCTGCCACCGGTGAAGCCGATTAGTATTGACTTGTGATAGATCTTCGTCGGGGACAGCGGTTAAAGGTTCTAATGTGAGGAAATGACCTGGGGTCAGAGCTGTTAGATCGTTAGGATCTGAGCTAATAGGGTACAACGGTCGAGAATTCATAACGGCTTCGATTTGAGTGAACAGAGTTGTGAGTTCTTCAAAAGTAAGGACTTGATCGCCAACGATACGAAACAGATGAGATTTAGCTGCCTTAATTTGAATTTCCCACACTCCGCCGAAGTGTGGAGCCGAAGGAGGATTGAATTTAAAAGTTATTCTTTCTGCACTAGATGCATGTTGCATTAGAGTCGCTAATTGATTGCTAGCACCTACAAAATTAGTCCCACAATCCGCGTGTATTTCATTACAGCGACCACGTCGCGCCACAAAACGTCGTAATGCTGCGATAAAACCGTCTGAACTTAAAGTGGAAACCACTTCAAGGTGCACTGCTTTGGTAGCAAGACAGACAAACAAGCATAGGTATGCCTTGTCTATCTTAGCGCCACGGTGTGGACCTAGCTTTATACGAAACGGGCCTCCGAAATCGACGCCTACGATGGAGAACGGTTTGACTTCATTTACGCGATACGCGGGCAGATCGCTCATGAACGGTTGAAGCGGCTGCGGGTTAGTACGGTAGCATTGAATGCATTTAGATAGGCACTGACGTATAACACGCTTAGCAGAGAGAATCCAATATTGTTGTAAAAGTAAAAAATGTGTCGTATTTATACCTGGATGTAGATAATTACGATGTATAAAATCTATGATTAAGAACGATAATGGATGGTCCGGCGGTAAAAAGGCGGGATGCTTTTGTTCGTATTCTAAGCCTGCTCGCGATATTCTACCGCCCACCCTGAGTATTCCTCGACTATCGATAAACGGGTTTAGTTTACGAAAAGGTTTGGGTATAGGTTTCTTAGAGTTTAAGTCTAAAATGATTTTAGAAAATGCTGTCTGTTGTACGTGTTTGACTAAATGCATTACCGAATTATGTCGCTCAACGTTATTCAAGAATTTGCAACGATTTGCTGAAGCCGGATAGCGGCAATTTTTAATGAAGCGATGAACAAACGTAAGTATGTTTACTATCTTTTGTAAAGATGAGAACCGGCTTATTAACGATTCCATAATTGATTCGGTCTGAGACTCATTATTTGCACAAATAGTCAAGGTCACCATTTTCCGAGCCTCAACTTGCACGAGTGACTCATCATCGCTGGTCAGCTGTGCTAGACTACTAGTGGAGTTGGTCGGCCACTTAGTTTTATCATTCGATAGCCACCAGGGCCCCGCCCACCAAAACGAGTTAACTAGAATTTCACTCGGAAATTGACCGCGCGAGCAGATATCTGCGGGATTATCGCCGGAGGACACATGATGCCAGCATTCCATGGGTGTTATATCCTGGATATGACTGACGCGATTAGCGACAAACGTAGCCCAGCGCGAGGAGGGCGAACGTAACCATGATAGAACAATGGTTGAGTCAGACCAGAGAAAAACGTTATCGATTTTAATTTGAGAACAATAGATGTCACGTACGAATTTATATAGGTCGGAAAGGAGCACTGCAGCGCACAATTCGAGTCGTGGCAGTGATATGCGTTTTAACGGAACCACGCGAGCTTTAGAGCATACGAGAGAAACGTTTACTTGATCAGCCTGGACTACTCGCAGATACACGACTGCTCCGTATGCGATCTCAGAGCTGTCACAGAAGCCGTGGATTTCGTATGACTTAGCATCTGTGCAGGTCAATCTACGAGGAATTTTGAATTGAGCTAACTCCGGTAGTTGGTCACGGTAAGTGTTCCACGTTCGAATGACGTCATCAGGTGGGGTTTGATCCCAGCCTATGCCGAGAACCCATAGCTTTTGTATCAGACATTTCGCTTGGATGGTGATTGGTGAAAGGAAACCCAATGGATCGAAGATCCGAGCTGTTTCGCTTAAAATCGAGCGTTTCGTACAAGGCCGGTCAGAAGATTCTATTGCGAAATTAAAAGTATCTGAGGATGGATCCCACTGAAGACCTAACACTTTCAGGGTTGACGTTTCCGTGGTGTCAAATGACACTGCACCAGCCAAGCAATCTTCCCTAGGAAGATCCGATAGAAGTTGAGGATGATTGCTAACCCACTTTCGTAAATGAAATTGACCACGTTTGAATAAAGCGATAATTTGCGATTTGGCCTCCTGAGCAGTTTCTAATGTTGGAAATCCAGTAGCCACGTCATCAATATATACTTGAGTTAGAATAACTTGTTTTGCCAGGGGATAAGAGTCTCCTTCGTCTTCTGCGAGCTGTCTCACAGTTCGACACGCGAGATATGGAGATGACGCTAAACCATACGTGACCGTATTTAAGCGGTATTCTCGTAGGGGCTCGCTAGGCGAGGTCCGCCAGAAAATGCGTTGATAGTCGCGTTGGTCTGAAGACAAAACAATTTGGCGATACATTTGACGGGCATCTGCCATAAAAACGATGTTAGGTTCCCTGAATCGTAAAATTAGTTCCAAAATATTTGGTTGTAATTTTGGACAGATAAGTTGTGTATCATTCAAAGAACGCGAATGAAGATCTTTAGCTGAGGCGTCAAATACGACGCGTAGACGTGTGCTAACGGAATGAGGACGTAAGACGCAATGATGGGGTATGTAGTATTTTCTATGACCTACGTCCTGGGACGGTACAAGTGACATATGACCGGATTCGAGGTAATCTGACATAAATTCAGAATACTGACTATGCAAATCAGGATCGCGAGATAATCTACGCTCGACAGCGTAAAATCGGCGTAAAGCTACTTCACGAGAGCCTTCAAAAGTAGGTTCCGTATCGGTTTTGAAAGGAATTCTAACAATATAACGCCCTGTCTGATCACGTGAGTGAGTGAGAATAAAGATTTGTTCACAGAGCGACTCATCTGGACTCAATGAGGACGAATTCGGTAACGAATCAATCTCCCAGAAACGTTGAACTATTGAATTTAGATCGTTATCGCTACTAGGTATAGCAGATAGTTGAAGTAAAGAAGTTGATGACAAAGACGTTTTACCTAAAAGAAGCCACCCATAAATTGAATTAAATGCGGTAGGTTGGTTGTAACCTCCTTTAATGCGTTGGTTAAGAACAGATTCAACGAAGACATCTGCAGCTAATAATAGGTCGATGGGTCCAGGAATGTCGAATCCTGGATCGGCCAGTGGCAATGATTTTATATGTGACCACCCCGATGTGTTTAACTGAGCGATAGGTTGGTCGCCACATATTTTCTTGATCACGTGCATGTTTAATTTGTAATAAATACGCGTACTCGTGCCTACTGAACAAGTAACATCACCAGCAATAGGTGCCACAGCTTCCCCGAGTCCACTGACCTTGGTATCAGCCTTAGCTGGAGTGAGCCCTAAGCGCTTAACAGCAGATTCGGTAATAAAATTGCTCTGACTCCCGGTGTCGAACAATGCACGAAAAGATTGCATATTGCCTGAAGCGTCCCTAACCTGAACAATAGCAGTAGCCAGCAACACAGTAGTATTTGACTGAGACCTTGAGACCAAAGATGAGACTGTTGGAGTCGGTTCCTGCGGCTGAGGTTTCTCGCGGTGAAGTAACGTGTGGTGTTTGCGTTTACATGCACGACATGTAAATATCGATTTGCAATCTTTAAGTTGGTGGGACGACTTTAAACAATTATAACACCATTTTTTCTCGTTAGCTACGTTCATACGTTCGTCAACCGATTTTTGAAGAAACGTGGGACAAGACATTATTGAATGTGATTCATCACAGTAAGCACATTTACTCGGTTGTGTAATTTGTTTAGCATCACCAGAAGCAACAAGTGCTGTAGAAGCGGGGGGGCGTCGAGATTGAGAAGACACAACCGCGGGCGTTGTCTGGTTTGATTTAAGTTTAGAAGAAGCGGTAAAGTGTGTACTACGTATAAGAGCTTCTGACTTGGCACGCAAGAATGATTTCATTTGATCAAACGATGGTATTTCTACATCGGAATATTTCTCTTCAAGACCTTGGCGTACATCTGGGTCTAGTTTAGATAACATATGGTAAACCAAAACAAAGTCCCAATGTTGGACCGGGAAGTCGAGGGTCTTTAAAATACATAAATTCTCTTCTAAAAGATCTAGTGAAGTTTGGAATTTATTCGCATCATTATGTTTAAAATCTGTATTTAAAACCTCACGCCAACAAGTAAAAGATAAGTTGCGTGTAGACTTGTAGCGATGAACTAATGTTTGATAAGCATCGTGATAATGGTCTTGGGTCTTAGGGAACGTTTTCACTACAGTTAATGCTTCACCACTGAGGGAAGAAACCAAATAATGAAACTTTTCAGTGTCCGTAAGTGTAGGAGAATTATGTATTAAAGCGTTAAATGTGTCATAGTACTCTGGCCATTGTTTGATGTTACCTGAGAAACTAGGAAGTACTATTTTTGGTAATCGAATATTAGAAGACGAGTTTACATTTTGCGATTGAGATGATGATGGAAGTGATTTTGTTAAACTGTGATAAATTGATCCTACTTGATAATACATATCATCAAAACGTTCTTGCATCTCGTTATCATCATCTTCCGGGTCGTCTAAAATATCTAAAATGATTAAATGCGATTGTTCGAAATTTTGTGCAATGTCCTTTATGTCTCGATAATACGATAAAAACAAGTTGTGCTTAGATGATTCACTCAATGCTAACGTGCCAATCTCTAAAGCTTTAGCTAGCCGGTTGTAAGACATAGTACGCTTTCGACGTAATGATGGCAAATCTTGTGCGGTATATTCCTGAACATCGATAGATTTCGATTTAGATTTCTTTAACTTCCTAGTAGAACGTTTGCTAAACAGCGACATTATGTGAAACGTAAAATATAAAAAATGCGTTAACACGTAAACAACCAAGATAATGACTCACTGGATTCAATAGGTACAGCTAACCGTACAAGTTTTGAAGTTTTGTTCGAATGTGCTATGACGCACCATACATATACGATCCGAAACTTATGTGGAGCGGTGTACACGGTCGGCCGTTACCAAGAAATCGACGCCGATTACGAATGCTCGGCCGTTGCGTATAATGTGAAGTTACCCACAATATAAAAAAGTGAAAAACTAATTTTTAAGAATTTTGTAATTGAAATAGAATGGAATGGAAATGGATACGGATAGGTAAATTTGATACAGGTGGTAAGTAATTATCGTAAGCCGATGGAATTAAGCACCGATAGAAAAGTGATTGCCTAATTAGATCTTACAATAATTACGATGAAAGTGTGTGACAATAGATAATTCCTGTTCGATGGGGGTACCTCTTGGAACGATTGTGATTTTACGTAGGTATAAACGGTTATTTCGATAAGAAATGTTAAAAATATAGCTTGGAATGCAGCCGGTAAACGTTATGTTGTAATAGATTTGTTCTGTATACCAATTTATATGACGTTTCTAACCAGAAAATACCATAAACGTAATAAGATTAGATGGAAGGTCCCTGGTTTCGGCACCAAAACATGTAGCATGCGCACCAAAGCCGAAATAGCAGGGATGGCTTTTTGCTACTAGGGAACACAACGATGACGATTAAAGCACGATGTTCAAAAACTCCACAGAATGTCAATAGCAAATACAGTGCATACACGTACCTTGGACTGCTACGACACACGCTGAGCCTTCCACCTCCGATGGTCCCAAGGGCAGGAACACAGGAATTCCGGGATGCGAGTCTGAGATCCACGCGCGTAGAAGAGAGAAAACGATGGTTTGCCCAGTATTGGGACAAGAGAACATTGAGCGCGACAGGAGATGTTCTCACACACACGGGTTTTCGAAAGAAGTGTTTTCGCTCCAACTTTTCAACGAGTCACGGTATGCACCACAGACTATATTAGGCCTGCGTTTTGTTATCGCAAACTGATGGAGCGTTGAACATCGGTTGATAGAATTTGTAGAAGTAGAATAAATTACGTTTAGTTTTGTATGGTGACGGAACATGTACCTACATTCATAGCAAATAAAGTTCTGATTCTGATTACTCTTTCACCCAAAAACGGCTGAACGGATTTGATTTGGATGGAATTTAGGAAACAGCACTTTTCTATCAAATGGCTGTATTTTTTTTTAATCGATTAAAAAACTTGGTATGGCCCCAAAAATATATAATAGTATACCAGCAGTTATTAGAAATAAAGAGTGTCTGGGATCCTTTAAAAGGTCCTTGTTTAAATTTCTTCTAGATAGATGTTACTACTCCATCATTGAGTTTACTACTGATAAACAGAGGTATGACGATTCCGACTTGCTAATTAACTCATATGATTTTTAATTATTGATAAGTATTAATGTGTTTACCTATTTATTTAAAAATTGTAATGACCTGTGTACCTACTGACATATTTTTTAAATTGATTTTTTTGTTATGTATTGGCATGCCACCTACTAATTATAATTGTTTGTTTCTGTAAATTTTGTACGCCATTTAATGGCAAAACATAGTGCACATTTTTTAAAATACTAACTGTAACCATACCTATGTTTAACAAAATAAATGATTGATTGATTGATTGATTGATTGAAAACTTCTACGCTAGGGGGTCTAGAATCATGAGCGGAATTCATGGTTACAGTTTGCGCGTCAATGTCCCTGGCCCAATGGACCCTGTATATTCATTTATGGAATTGCTAGACAAAAAATTACAGCAATAATCTTAATAAGCAAGCTTGCCTACGAGTTAATTACGGTTAGTCTGAATACCGCTTAAGTTATGACTTTAATTACAGTAGAGAAATCCCAGAGCGAGCCATATTCAACTTAACACAATAACAAGATACACGTAGGCAATAAAGACTTAAATGAAATACATTTATGTAACCTAATTCACAAATTGCAGAATTAATCAAGCGATGAATTCAAATAAGGCTGAAAGTCACCCAAAGGACAATGGAGAGGGCTATGCTGGCAGAAATTCAGAGATCTCCAAGAGAGCCAAGGTTACCGACATAGCCCGAAGATTGGCAAACTTTAGTGGCAGTGAGCAGGGCACATTGCTCGCAGAACAGATGGCCGATGGGGTGAAAAGTTCTGGAGTGGTGACTGCGTACCTACCGTATAAATGGTGGACCGGACTACAAGGATCCGATCAATGCGAGAGGCACAGAACCAGTCGAAGTGGCGTGGCTTCTGGGAACCCTTATGTCCAGCAGTAGACGTGTCACGGCTGAAATGATGATGATGCTGATAATGAATTAAGCAATTTACCCTCAAATTCCCAATACAAAGACCGATACATTTCTCTACTTTGAAACGAGTTCGTCAAAGCGGGTGAATTTCGTCGGAAACTCAATAAAAACCCTCTTTAGGACTTTCGAATCCTTTCCGTTGCAAACTTTTTCCTCTTAAATAGAGAACAAAAAGTTCCTTTTTACGGGTCTTTGAGATCTTTCAATTTGTGACTTTTAGTTGGTTTCAAACTTTTTCAGAATTAATTACCTAATAGATTATTGGACCCCAAAAAGTTTTCATTCAGAATTAGGTACGACTGTTTATTTTTTTTTAGTTATTGTAACAGGTGACAAAAATGTTACTAATCTAATATTATAAATAGCTGAGCCCCACGGTTTTTATCCGATTTTATTTAAAGTTTTAATTTTTTTTCTTTTTGCTCGGTTCCTATTGATCGTAGTGTGATTGTAGATAGCATATAGCCTCAATAAATGCTATTACACACCAAAACATTTTTTTTTTTCAATTTGAACCAGTTGTTCCTGAGATTAGCGCGTTCAACCAAACAAACTCTTCAGCTTTATAATATTATAAGTTTATATGTGAAAGTTTGTATGTTTGGCGCAAAAATGGCTGAACGGACTTAGACAAAATTTAGCACACAGATAGATTATAACCTGGATTAACACATATTGTACACTCATATTTACAATAAGGTAAACTCGGTACTTAAGATCCACAACTCCTCTTACACCCAAATGAAATACACTGTGAAATTATGGCTCTTATCTTACACTTCTACTGAAACAATTCTTAGTATAAACAAATAAAATCAACTTACACAAAGCAAAGTCACAAACACCCTTAGACTCCCACACACACACACACACACATACCACACACACCACACACACACACCACACACATAACATAATTAATTTTATTTTATTTTATTTATATAATGGTTTTCTTACCTAAATTAAGTTTTAGTTTATTTTTATATCTTTAATTTTTATATTTTTGTAATTTTGGCTCTGCAATCTCGAGAGGCTAACTAGTAGTTTATACTGTCGCCAACTTCAACTTTTATTTAATAACAATCAAAATGTTTTATATGTATGTATAATGGTGCCCAAGTTACAGGCTGCGCCTAGTTTGGGACCAATGATATCTCAATACTGTAATTTTTAATGATTAAATAAACGATTTTTACTTTTTACTTTTACTTTGTACGTTCCCGTGAGATAATTTCCGCTCTCCACACGGGCGAAGCCATTGGCAATAGCTAGCTTAAGAATATACTTTGGCATTAAACTGGTATATATTCTGTGTATGATTTTGCTTGTGCATATCGATATTAGGTATGTTATACCTACACAATGTAATAATAATAAGGTATCTTGAAATATTTTAGACCAGCCAGCCGCCTGTGCTTGCCTCGGTTTTCACGAAACGAGAACACATCGAGATTTCTTTATTGTAGATTAGTCAAAGTATCATCATCATTCATTTCATCATTTCAGACGTCCACTCCTGGAAATTGGCCTCTCCCAAGGTCATCCACTTCCCACCACTATATGTTTTCAATAACCTTCCTGAATAATTTCGCCGTAGTGGATAATGATCCACTTCCTCTCAGAGAGCTCAAGCTTGAGCCTAAATACTTCTACCGCACTACATTATATTTACTTAATACACATTATATCTAAAAACGAAACTTTAATGTCGCTTATATCGATAGTAAAGAAGACAACACCACTATTAAGTATAATGGCTAGGTAGCTACTCTATTGATTTATAAAGCTATGAAGAAGTTTAAATCCCTCGACAAACAAAAATATACACTTATCAAGATCAGGTTCATTGAAATATTGTAACTTGCATACGAAAGAAAGGATGGCTTTATGACTCACGAATTTTATGGTGAGAACTTAAAAGTGGAACTGAAACTTTTACCAGAACAAAGATAAAGCATTTATTCCAAATAAGCACATAAAATGCAGTTTTGAATGTCCACATGTACATTTAAATACAATTGATTTGAGCCGCCCCATCCAAAAAGCAGTTCATATGGAGAAGAATGTGCAAGCATCAAGACTCTTTTAAATTGTTCTACAAAATTTTGTACACAATATTTATATGTGAACCAACTTATATGGCAAACTCAGGGCTTCAACAGACAACTAACTTGTCACCAACATTTTATTCGTGATTCAAAAACTTTCGGATTCTATGCACGCACAACTCAATTTTAAATCAACAAAATAGTTTTCAATTTAAAAATCGAATTGTTATACAATTGGATGTCTGCTTACAAAGTAGATAGGTAGGTACCCCACTACTTCAAAGCACCAAAACGAACGAAGTAAAAAAAACAAAAGGATGTTTATAAAAAAAAGAATCACCTTCCAATTCAGAATTCAAATAAATCACCAAAAGGAGTTTGGTAATCTTTGTACAGCGATAATCAACCTTCGCACGCTGTTGAAAGATAGGTTTTTTTCTACGATAACCCCGAAGATTGCGTGCAAAGGAAATGCACCGGCTGCCTCTGGGGAAACTATTGTGAAACACGCAAAGTTTAATGGAATTTTACAAACTCACATTAAGCAGTAGGAAGCACTAGGGTTATTTTTAACTTTGAGTTGTTTTCAGGTATAATAGCTACGTTTTCAGGCAGTAAATATGCGGTAATGCGGTAATTTCTATGCAGGTTTGAAAAATTAGCTAATATTACAAAGTTTTATTAAGGAAGTAGGTATAATGCGCATAATCGCTCAATTTACTTAACATTACCCTAGGTTCAATCGATTGTCACTCGAAATTTTAACTATTTCAAATAGCATTTTCTAATCCCTACTATTATTATAAATGCGAAAGTAACTCTGTCTGTCTATCTTTTACGCTTTCACGCCTAAACCGCTGAACCGATCGTCATGAAATTTGGCAGAAATATAGCCTGGGATATGCAGAAGGACATAAGCTACATTTTTACGCGATAGCCAACATCAACGCAGGCGGAGCCGCGGGAAAAAGCTAGTTATTAATAATTATCATCACAATCCTTTTCATATTTTTATCTTGAACATCATAATCCTGTATTGCTGGAACATGGGTCTCCTCTCTGCGAGAAAGTGGGCTAAAATATACCACGAGGGGCCAATGTGGGTTGTCTATCTATCTTGAACATAGTCTCTTCCTATTCAAACATGATTTATCTAGATCTAGACTAAACCAGTGAATGCAATAAAGTGATTGGTGTGCAAACTAGATATTATGCACACGGAATATACTAACAGAAAAAAATCGCGAATATCGGAGCAGTAAATAGAGACTTTCTATAAATGTTTATTTTGCATCGTACCTACTTCTGAATAAAATATGGCGATCAACCCACATTGTGTGTGTATGCTTGTTTGTTCTTTTATTTACTCACGTGCAACCGTGCATGTTTTTGGGATTATTTGGACTCACACCTGGCTGTTATTTTTACAGAACAGTTATTCAAAACTAGTGAAATTAACCGTAAACATCAGCGTGAATAATACGTAATAATTAATACATCTGGGATTAAAAATATACGATGTGTTGATCCATGTTATAAATTATCTGTGTGACTTCTTTTTATTCCCGAAAATAAAAATCAGCTGAAACAATTTTCGTCGCAGTAAGATGCGCTGTCAGCGTTCGAGCAGGCTGTAAAAACGCGGTGTCTGCGGCGGACTGGAGAAGGTGTTTCGAAAACTGGTTCAGACGCATTAACTTTGTACCTATAGAGGCTAGTGGAGAGTACTTTGAAAAGATTTAATAAATGAATAATTACCTGTAGAACATTTATTTTTTATTTTTGCAAATCTTTCTGAGTGTCCCGCGTAGTTAGAAAAGTCAAGCAGATGATGAGATTGTCTTAAACATGGCTCACAAATGAACATTCTACAATGCACCTATTTGCAATTCGTTCGTATTTAAAACATTACAATTTTCATGTTCGACAAATTTTTTATTGGTGCAACTTCTCATCCCGAAAATCCGGGGTAAAAAGTAGGATTAGTAGACACAATACAGTTTGCTAACGAGAAAAGTTCCAAACTGCCTTTTCTTTTTGTTTCACTTTTAGTCTAATTAAATTCATTCTGATCCAAGAGCTTAACTTTTCCTGGAATTGACTTTTCTTGCATTCAGTGGGGTGTAGTAGGTAATTGTCTTTTTAAGTTTAAAACTACGATAATTTGCATGTCCTAACCAGGGAAAAGCACGAAAAGTGACATGAATGTTTGGAATGAAAAATAAATAGAGTTTTGTTTTTTGACGGTGGGAAATCATCAAATAACTTCTCCCGCTCTGGGTGGGACTAAAACCCACCCGTGTTCCTACAGTTGCCTGTGTGCCAGGGGCCACGGTATCTCTTTCGAACAACCCGCACCTCTGGCAGGCATCGGCCCTTGCGGACCCCACCAGTTGGTGCTGACATCTCTTTGAGGCCCGCGTGGAACACAACACGCCGTCGACCCCAGCTTGGTCCTTCCCGAACAGCGAGCTACCCATTAATAGCCATTCGCAAGCCTGCGCCTACGGTGGCTTGGCTGGGAATCAACCTGGGATTCCCGACGCACAGGGCGTCTCCTGTGGCGACCAGGGCCGTGAGGGCGCACATTCTGCCTCTCCCTCACGTGCGCCGCCTCTCTCTTTGCAAGCATTACTGCTTCGCAGAAGGAGGTGACGGCTACCCACGCACTCTCGCTCCGTACCATGGCCTGGACCAAGGCCAGACGCGAGAGATCGCCGCCGCCGATTGCCTCCATAAGGACACAGCGGTGCTCCGCCCAAGGCCGGGCAGACCTCCACCGTATGCTCCACCGTGTCCTCAGGGCAATCTACGCAGTGGTAACGCCCGGGCGTTTCCTCCTGCCTTATCCGAAACCCGACCTACGTCAGGCGGAAGGTGAGGACGCCGTGGCGCCTCTCAATCCACTCCTCAAAGAGGGGTCTTGCCGCCGCAATCGTGGTTTGCCCAAAATACATAGGATAGCCTGCGAAATTCAAGTTTCCTTCCGTTTCTTGCATTTTGCAAATCTGTGCTTGGCTGTTTGCTGAACAAAATATGATTTGCGACCGTAACACGTAATGTATGTACAGAATTATTATCATTAAAATCATCAATTTCGCTACCTTGGTGCTTCTTCCTTAAGCAACTTATAGAATTTACCAAACAGAGCATCTTTCGTGCACATTCTTTTATTAAATACATTTTTACACATACCTAATATAAGCATTTGAAAGCGACTGTTTCCTCATCCAAGGTCACTCATCTCATTTCTGTACCAAACTGTTTCTGTTTGAATTTTAACCGTTATTTTGGAAAACATGCGAAAATCCACAATAGTCCTGTATAAATCCTTAACTCTAACCTTTACTTTTCTTTTTATCGAAAAGAAAAGTGCTTAAAGATATCCCTCGTTTAATGACCTCTTGTCACGACCTCTATTTATTACATCTATATACTTAGATGTATTGGTATTTTATAGGTTCAAAGATCTCTCGATTTATTACATGTTTACTTTCTTGATAGATTATTAAACTATTAACTATACGTATAAAGTCCTCATGAGACGAGCAAATCAAATTATTTCAGAAGCGAAGAAAACATTTTATTTTCTAACTGAAGTCTTTCTCCTGTCGAAACTTGCAGCTGTACTTACTTTTCGCAAGACGATTATACAAAATATCATAAAGAGGGATCTCTTAACACACAACACACACCCGTACACTTAGATAGAATTGACCTATTTAATGGAAATTTTAAAACAGGCAAGAAATACGCCAATTGGCATAGAACTAGAAACGCGTCTTTAATTCGTTTTCGAATCAGAACGAATCAAAGATAGCAGATACAATGATTGCAGATAGATTTTCTTTTAAACTCAAAAGTCCAAACAAAGGAAATGGAAAAGAGTCCGTTATAAATTCAAGCAGAAAAAACCGTTCTAGTCCATGACCGACCAGCAACAATAAAGGGTTCCGTAGTTAGGTTAAATTTATCACAAGAATCACAGAAATCTGTAAATTGTAGTTTAAAAACACGTCCTCCCATACATTCTAACTGCTAATGTATGAAAGTTTGTATGCGTATCTATTCATAGCATTCCACAATGTGTATTTCTTATAAGTTTTTCTATAATTTATCATTAGTTTAAGTAGTAAGTATTTTCTATTAAAAAAAATCAAAATTTTAGGCTCATTCGTTTCGGAGATAATTGGGGGAAAGGAAAATTTTCATTTATTTTCTTTAAAAACTTAAAACTTGTTATTTTAAAATAAAAGTATAAATATTGGGGACCCTCACACTGAGGCTTGTCAGTTGATATGTGACACGGTACAGTTCACAAAGTTTTTTTTAAGTTTCTTATTTGCCTTCTAAAATTGACCAGCACATTCAAAATTTACAGAAATGTTTGGTTCACAGAAATTCATTATATGTATACCAAATTTCAACTATATCGGTCCATTTAATTTGGAGCAAAATGGCTGTGACAGATGGACAGACAAACAGAACCACAAGTGATCTGATAAGGGTTCCGTGTTTTCATTCAGATGCACGGAACCCTGCAAAAACAGCAAAGAAAGCTATTTGACGAGGAATAAAAAGTGAGTTCATTTGTTTGTGCAGGTAAGTACCGCGTACTTCAGTCCAGAATACTTCGGATAAAGAAAGAAACAAAGAAATCTCAAAGGAGTAATTCACAGCTGGAATATGGACGCGGTTTTTAAACATTTTGAAAACAAACTGCTTGATGGCTCCGTTTTATCTTTCGCTATTGTTTTGTTTCATTATTGAAGAAACACAAAGTAAATTATGCGGCACTGAATGCAGGCTAAGTGCCATATCGCTTGCAGACGAAATGCTACAATCATTTGCACAATAGCTTTGTTGTATGTTTAAAAGAAACTAAAACCCCGCCTTAAAGCTGAGAAAAAAGAACACTCCCGATAAAAATAAGAACCTTCGCGGCCGATTTTATCGGGTCATACATGGGCCCGATGTAGACCTCCTAGCATCCGTATCTTGGTTGCGATTCGGTGATCTCTTTGAGAAAACGAAAGGTTTTGTCTTTGCGAATAAGGACGCGTTATCATGACGAACAACTACCTATCGGAAATATATTGTGAAGGATGGCACGGTTGACATCTGTCGGGCATGCCACCGTCCGGGGGATTCAATCCGATACATTATTTTTGGCTGTTCTCGTCTGGCTAACGGAGGCTACTGGCAGAGGCACAAACTTATAGCAAGGATTATACACCAGCAATTTGCTCAGAAATACAGTCTTGTGGAGTCGGAACTACCATGTGCCTGATCCAGTTCTCGAAAATGGCAATATCACGTTGTATTGGGATCGATCTATCATCACTGACAGGACTATAATTGCCAATGAGTTGGACATAGTAGTGATAGATCGATTAGAACGTCTCAGAATGATTATTGATATAGCGGTTTTCTGATTCTTTTACACCCTAACCTAGAAATGCAATCAGTATAAAATAAAACACTTTTCATAGAGCAGTAAAGTACTTTAGGTACTTACTGTACATTACAGTTATAATTTTGTGACTTCAGTAAATGAGTTTGAAGATTGTAATCAAGCAATTCATTGCAAGTTTCAGTTTACAGCCTATCGTGTCAACTGCCTTTGCCTTCGTTATTAGAAGCTATAAAGCTTTCGTTGATTGCAATGCATAAATGTTTTATATTTTGGTCGTAAAAGGTCGTAAAGGGACTAGATCCTGTAGATTAAAAAGAAAATACTCTGTCCCTGGACACACAGGTTTTAGACAAATTGAGCTGTTCTGAAAGATTATTCAGCAATCCAAGGCTAATGTGGCCTACTAGTCGTTTGTTTTGTCCAGCATGTCCCAGCATTTTCTACATGATCTACCGCCACATCTTCGAGCTGTCTCGGGGCTCCACATAGTGGTTATATTGGCCCTCAGCTCATTGAACACACGGCAGAAGTGACCAGCTCATTCCCATTTAAATTTTTGCTGGTTTTTAAGCAATAATCTGTGTTTTGGAGCGCAGTGTTGTGTGGCAAATAAGTACCTATACATTTTGAAGGTTTAAAAAGTAAATTGTAAATGTTTGTTTTGGGAAATCAATAACGTTATCAGAGAAATATTATGTATATATTTCAGACCTTAAATTCGGTGCCTCCACGTTGTGTTACCATACATACACTATATTTTTTAGGGTAAATTATTTAACATCTTCATCCACGTTTATGTTTTATGGTGTATCTATGTCACTGCTGCACCTAGAAAAGGTCGAGTGGAGACAAAACATCAGTAAGAATTAATAAGTAAAAACTTACTAATGTATGTATTTGAAGATAAATTGTATATTCCACTTACCATTATTAGTTCGTTGCGGGTCGATTTGAGCATGTAGTATAGAGAAGCCGGGCGCGATGATGGCAGGCAGCGTGCGTGAGCGCAGCAGGGGCGGGGGGGCGCGCCGCCCTCCACCGCCCAGTGCCTCCGCCGCCGCCGCCGCTGCCGCCGCCGCACTGCAACGAAGAAAACAATTAATAGGTGAAACAGTAGATGTAGTCTCTGATATTAATTGTTACAAGTAAATTGACTACCGACTTAATTTGTCAGTATTTTGACATCAAAACTGTAATTCTTTGATAGTTGTATGAAATGGCTTTAACGCGGCAAATTGACATAAGGTGGTAATTTGCTTAGCAATTAATTTCCCAGGCTGTATCATGTGTTAGACGTTAAGGCAAGAAACTGAGAAAACTCAAAAGTCGATAGTACAGGATTCAACGTAAAGGGAATCAATCAATTTAGATCGTCATCATCAGTCAGCCGAAAGAAAGCACTATTAAACAAGGACATATATTCTCAACTGCCCCATAATTATGATTCTTGCAATTATCTCCAGGGCGTCTATTTACCTAATATCTGACAATGCGATATTCATCGTTGTCACTTTTTGTCACGACAGGTGCTGTCGAAAACCTCGAAAAACTGAGGTATTCCACTCAGAGCACTGATTTCAACAGCACTTGATCGAACTGCACCTGAACACTTCCACTAACCGCACTGAAACAAAATTTTGAAAGGTGCGGTTTGGTGGAATAGTTATTAATATCATTTTCAGTCTTCAAATGGCACCTGCATACAATTTGTAGGTAGTGATTGGACGTAGGTATTCTTTGAAAAAAACTTATAAAATTGCTGGATTGTCAAGTGTCACCTGACAGTTTTGCTAAATATGCCCCAGGTTGTCGGTACACTTTTAGAGACCCAGTCCCCAGGCTTCACCAACTGGTAAGCGGTCACTACTTCAGAACTTTTCGGCCCCATCGGTCATCTGTTTTGAAAGAAATGTGCTTCGCCTACTGCCACTTAAATTAAGTTTGACAATTCTTCATCCATTATGTGGGACGTATACCTACGATATTTTTTTTCATTTGATATTGCAATTTGTACCAAAGTTCTAAGATGCTTTTTTCTAAAACGTAGTCGTCAAACAAAGCCTTAAAAATATAATACTGAACTGATAGTTTCAGAGAATAACCCCTTCATATAATTTACTATTAAAAAAAATCTTTATAATATTAGTATAGACAAAACGAGACAGGAGGAAAGTAGTATATAAACATGCAGTGCAAGCTAGTTATAAAAAACCACGAACCACACTTTAACTCTTCAGATTTAACTGTAAAAACTTTTAACTAGGCACCACTGGATTTTTAGTACAAATTAATTGAATACACTCGTCAAAAACACGCCACTTTCACTACAACACTAACAATAGTGTAGTTACTTATTTTGAGATGATACTAGTGAGCTGAATTTCAATTTTGTTTCAAAATTCGATATTATTTACGAACGAACGTTTTCTCTATAGCATAGATTCTATGGAGAAACACAGTTCTGCACCCTAATTGCGGAACATACGATTAATCATAATCGGTTTCATTTTGACAGTTCAACAATATTCATTGCGTTATTAACGTTGTTGAGCAGACACATTTTTCGAACATATGAAGCAATGGTTTAGCACTCTGTTTCAAAACGAAACAGATTATGATTAATCGTGAGTTACGCAATTAGGGTACTGGTCCTAAATTCTTAAAATGGAATTGTTTTTTTTTTAGATAAGATAAGATAGATAAATCTTTATTTGCTTTACATATGGTATAAAGGTGTTACAGTCTGTTTTTTTTTTTATATAATGTCCACATGTTTAGCTATACACAAATTGTATCAATTGCATGTAAAATAATTTAAAAAAACACAATTTAAAGGTTGTCGAAGGATGTCGTTTTTATATTAAAACTACTTATATCTATCATAATTACAGCTCAATAATAATAAATCAGTCACTAATATTAATTCCTAACTGTCGCCAACAGCTTCGCCCACGTGGAAGTCGGAAATCAACCCACAGGAACGTACAACCGAGATAAAAAGTATCCGATGTGTTAATCCTGGTTATAAGCAATAGGTACATATGTGTACCAAATTTCATCGAAATCCGTTCGGCCGTTTTTGCGTGATTGAGTAACAAAGATCCAAACATACAAACTTTCACAATTTATACTATTAAGTAGGATCTACGTACCTATCTATCTGCCTACCGCAAATCTACAGCACACTTTTACAATTTCTTTTTAAATTTTCATGAATGGCATGGAAATTCTAATCAAATGATGTACATATTTTGGCTAGTTTCTAGACTTACAAGTAGGTCTTGATTTTTGATAAATAAGAACATAATCACTATAGTACCGGCAATCCACACGGACTATAAAATTACATAACACGAAACCCGTCACACGAAATAATAACACAACAACACCAACATTAAAGAACACGACAAAACAAAATTACAAAATACCCTGTAAAAATCATGTAAAAGAGTAACATGACACGTAGAGCCGGGCTTGCAAATCATACACGACGTTCTCACGTTCCACCATTTTGTTTTACGTGACAGCCGTGCATCGCGGGTAGTTCATACCTTGACATTCACCTCCGGACGTCAGCTCAAGAAACTTGATACTTTGGAGTCTTGGCGATTGCGAATGTACTTTTGTATTCAAGAAACGAACCGTGGAAATGAGAATGTTAGGTGTTAGTAAGTAACCTTTATTTTTGAACATTTTTGAATTTACTTCTGGTAAGAACCAAATTAGGTATTTGGAAATAGGTACTAAAAATACGGTTCAAACAACAACGCGTTTGATTCCGCCCCAACCCTCGCTCGAGCCAGTTCGCGCCGCTGAGCCTGTAGCTTTAAATTCGTCCCTAAATTATAATAATAATTCCGATACAGCCCGTCCCGTGGTGCCCTAAGCCGAGCTCCGTACCCCAGTTAGTTTGAGTACTAGCACTTAGTTAAATACTACTTTACTTTAATTACTATTTTTTGTTTCACAATATAATCAATTTATATATTATTTGGCTTTTACTATGTACCAATACGCCAAACTGTGCGATCAAAAACAATGTTTTGCGGTTTACGTTTGGGCAGCGCCTTAAAAGGGCTATTACAAATTGAAGTATTCAGTTTTAAGTAAATTTAACGGCGCGTGGTAGCTGATTTAAATTTTTTGGCTACCTATATCTAAATCATAATCACTCATCAAATCTCGAGTCAAACGCTCAAATTCAAGAAAAAATTTAAAAGCGCCCTTAAAGCCATTTGTAGCGATAGAAAATTACAATTTCAAAATAAAAAAATATGGACGTTACAACTTAACTACTTTTACGACATTATTCAATTTTAGAATTGTCAAAACTAACAAGCTTGCAATATTGAAATAGAATAGACATTCAAATAAATGGTAAACATCTTGTATGTAGGCACCCAGAAAATACTGAAACTGATTTTGAAATCTTGGAGCTTGATCAAATAATTTCTAATGACCTTACTAACAAAGCTTGCTATAAATTAACTTCTATTGAATTAACTAAGTGTCAGATTGGAGAAATAAATCAAGATACTATCCAATTTACAATAATTCATAGAAAATAATCTTACGAACTATATTTTACTGAACTATGAAAACTTCCAAACTATTTGGCAGAAAATGGATGTGGTTTCATAGAAAACGATACTATTACGTAAGATTGGAACTTGATCGATGGTAATTTTAACTTAATGGTATTAGTAACTTTAACTTAGATAAAGAAATATTGTTTTTGCTTTCGTGCATGTACAAAACCGGGCTAGTGCGAGACGAACTAGTGCACGAAAGGTTCCGTATCACCGTATAATATTGAACACTACATAATTATCGAATTCTTGCAGACCTTTAATTTTTAACTTTATTTTAATTTTTATTATTTGTTGTTATATTGGCCATAAATGATAAATGATTTTATTTCTGTAAGTAGGTTTGTACAAACACTTTTACACGTCAATCATATTTTTTTTTTTAAACTAGATGAGGTCAGCGTTTCCTATCTGACTACTCTGAGAAGAAAGGCCGAAACAAACTCAGCGGTCACAGTCTCTTTTAAAGTCCAGACATAATCTTGGTCAGATCATGTGAAGACCATGTGGATTGGTGTCTGATATGGTCTTTTGAGGAAAGAACCACACAGATTGAGTGGACCTGTCCACATATCGTACATACTCTGTGATAATTTCAAGTGACTACCTATTATGGTTCAAAATATACTGCCAGACGGACGGAAAGACAGCGACAGTGAACAAGTGAGACAGCGACAGTGGACAGTGGAGCCTTAGTAATACCTAGCTTAGTAGTACCCAAGGGTACGAAACCCTAAAAAGCAAAAATTGTGAGATATTATTTTCGGCTGGCTGTAATTTTTCTCCTGGGAATATCAATTTGTCGAGCAAGTTGTACAAAATAATATGAACCATATATCAGCTAAGCATCTACATTATATTAAATGTGTATTCAAGAATTCAGCTTGAATGTCAGATAAAACGAAATTGATGTGAAAGTTACTTATGCAGCTGACTTTAAAACATGAGATTGAAAATAATTATATGTGACGGCGCGCGACATTATTAAATAATGAAAATCAGTTAATTTTGAGATTTGTAATTTATTTTTTTAACGATTAATCGATTTGAAATCAACTAAATAGTAATTTTAATTAAGAGCGGGATACACCGAATGGAGGCGGATGTCATGGCGGGCGACGTCGGTCGTATCAATTCATTCAGTTGATGACAGGCGATAATAAACTCACGACCTAACTCGTAAGACGAGGTGGATACCACTGGATAACACTGCCTTCCCTATTATTTAATTATTAATATTTTATTTTAAGACTGTACTGCCCCAAATTGTATGCGTCTCTTTTTAAAATTAGAACACAATGACGTTGATCACAGAACTTTCATAGTTGCAGTAAGTTATTTCAATTCTTTAGTTACATACAGAAGTATCTGATGGAAATGTATGTTCTTCTCCATAGAGATCTACGTTTCAAAATCAAAATCAAAATATTTTATTTCACATAAGCCTGCATGGGCATTTATGGAACGTCAGAAGCTAGGTGCACGGTTCCAATTTGTCGTTTCCTATGGAGAAGAGCCGGCAAGAAACTCCACGGTTACTCTTTTAAAAATAGTTGGCTTTTACAATGTTTTCAAATTACAGTGATAATAGGTATGGGAAGACGGTGCAGGTCAGTCAATAAGTACCAGCACCCTAATTGCGTAACACGCGATTAATCGTAATCGGTTTCATTTTGACTGTTCAACAATATTCATTGCGTTATTTACCTTGTTGAGCAGACACATATTTCGAACATATGAAGCAATGGTTTAGCCATCTGTTTCAAAACGAAACAGATTACGATTAATAATGAGTTACGCAATTAGGGTGCAGGTACCTAGAGGAATGAAAATACAGAATAGATAAACGTCTACAAATTTAGTCTCTAAGGCCTACAACGTTCTCTTATTCACAATATGTAAAAGAATCTACCTATATAAAATGAACCTATTTGAACCAAGTGACATGATTTCGTTTTGGAATGGGCAACTAGCTTCAACTTTCCAACAGGTCGACTTTTTGACAATTCAAAAGTGCCTGTAAATGGTTTAATTGAAATAAATGCTTTGAGTTTGAGTTGAGTTTGAGTTCATCGAGAAAACAACACACATACATAACATAACGCCTTGTTTCTCTTATAGGTTTGGAAGAGTTGTACCTAAAGTATACCCACATTTCGCCAGTTATGTTTAAGTCCTACGTAATAGGGGGCGAGTCTATTGACATCATTAGGGCATAAATCCAGAATCCGGGCTGCTACTGAGAAATACCAGATAGAAAATCCCAATAACGCTTTACCTGTCCTGGGAATCGATCCCAGGTCTTCATACTCAGCATGCTTACAACCACTAGACCAATGCGGCAGTCAGGCAATTCTTTACTTAATTTTTGGAACGAAGTTCCTTATCGCGTTGCGAAAGGGGGCTAGACGGGAAAAATTAAGACCAAAAGTTGTAACGACACTTTTTGCTATACATAGTTGTAAGCCGTTCGGCATGCGCGTGATTATATATATTATATTATATTTATAATATATATTATATATGTACATTTTTTTTTAAATAAAATTTTATTACCGTTCCTTCACTAATTAATCGAAAGGAACTTCGTTCCATCCGGGTGTCCCTTGACACCTCTCAAGTTTTTTGTTATACCTCCACATAACAGACGGAAAAAGATCTTTTCTCGTAAAATCCACTGAAAGACGAAACCTTCCCTTAATTACGCCACAAAGCCTTTCTTACTACCTAATTATCGCTATCACGAAAATGATCCTACAATTCCCCTGTATTTATTTTCTCAATTAATTGTATGGTAACGACCTTTCTTCTCAGTTCCAGCGTCTTCGTGTGACAACATAAAGGCTTCTTCAAACAGGCGCGACGCGACACTTGTAGATCCATTTCCATGAAGTTTTCATTTATATTGTTCTGCGTGAGTCGCGTCGCGATTTCGGGTCGCGCCTGTATGTGGAAGCCTTAATGCAACATGGAGCTTACTGGCGCCGCCTGCGGTAAACGACACTCATTTCCCGCCAAAAGCCTTCGTCGTGTCGCCCAATACAATTTGAGGAGTTTTGATTACAGAAGCGCGGGAGAAAATGGACGTCGTCGTTTGGAGCCATCTTGAGTTTAAAGTTATTATGGGGGGGGGGGGGGGGGGGGGGTTGTTGGGTTTATTTATTTATGTTGAATGTTGCCTTTTTATTACACGCTTTATATTAGCTTCACTTGTATGTATGTTTGTAAACGACTCCTTTTTTGGACTTGATTTTGACCCACGGTAAACGGTCAGATTTCATTTAAACTTTGTAGACTTATCGAGGACCGATGACAGTTAAATAATTTCAAAAACTAATAAAAAAAAACTGTAAAATCACGCTTTTGTAGTTACTAAAAAATTGAAAATAAAAAATAGTTTAAAAAACAAAAAAACACGCTTTAAAAACCAAACTAAAAAAGTACAAAATAATTTGATTCTATTAAAAAACATGGGGTGCTTGATATTAATTGATTATAAAAAAATACCTCGAAAAGCACCCCACGCTTTTTAATAGAATTAAGTTATTTTCTACTTTTTAGTTTGGTTTTTAAATCGTGTTGTTTTTTTTGTATGGCAACTTACATGAAATTATGTTTATTAGGTATTGTCGAGTGTTGTGCAGGTTGCATGAACATCATTTTTCGTCATCATCATTTGCTTAGCCTTTTACAACGACGTTGGGGCCGGCTTTCAGTCTAACCAGATGCAGCTGAATACCAGTAGTTTACGTGGAGCGACTGCCTGTCTGACCTCCTCAACTCAGTTCCTGGCTTAGTAAGACTGGTTGTCAGACTTTACGACGTAACGACTGTCATAGATCCACGAATGATGGCATTCAGACGACCAGTCTTGCCAAGGGATATCGTATTACCCAGTATCTGGGTTGTGGAGGTGAGCTAAAATACAGCTGTATCCGGTTAGCGTGAAAGCCGAGCCCAAAATAGGTGAAAAAAGACAAGGCTGAGATAAAACACCTCCACATTCCTATGGTAATTATTCAAGCGAAGTGGCCGAGTACCACCATCCCGCGTTCGATTGCAAGGTAAAGCACAAAGTAATTAAGTTTTTCAGTTTCGTGTTTCGGCCACTACTTTCTACCCTGATAACTCATTATCATTTCAGCCGAAAGACGTCCACTGCTGGACAAATTCTTCCCCCAATTTGGAGGTGGTTTGCCATAATCGCCACGCTAGGCAGGCGGATTGGCTATCGCAGTATGGTGGTAAGTCCCTTAGTCGCCTCCTACGACACCCACAGGAAGAGATGGGATAGTGCTATTCTTTACGTCCGGCACCACACGGAACACTCATACATACCACTAATACCCTATTGACAGCATAGTAAAAGGACAGTTTTAATAATATTACGCAGCCATTTCCTCGGACACGTGAACGAAACGATGTAATTGGAATATGAAAACAACATTATTCGCCGTATGAAATCATTTTCATTAGTAATCTGTAAGGCCTCAATTAGGGCACATTAGTCTGTTTTATTTTTAAATTATAGCTGTTTTCGCTACATCTCGATTTAATAACGAGTATGGAAGAAATAAGGAGCATAGTCAGCCGATAATGTTCTCACTGCTGGAACATAAGCCTCCCCTGTGAGAAGAAGTGGGCTGTATTCTTCTACCACACGGATCCAATGCGAGTTGGATGTCACATGTTCTCTATTTTTTGGGACGAAGTTCTATAATGCAACTTGCGTTAGGAGTAAAATTGTAGAAATCTTCACGTAACGAAAAAGCGTTATGAAACAAACAGAGAGCGAGTGAGATAATTTTCATGGTTTTCGAGGGTGCTGAAACCAATTAGTGAGGTCAAAAGATAAATCTACGATGGCGGCTCCGATATTTTTTTAACTTTTCGTCTTGGATGTCGTTTTCAAGGTTTTCGAGGGTGCCGATAATGAGGTCCAAATGAAAATCCAAGAAGGCAACTGCGAAAATATTCATTTTTCGTCAAGGGTGTCGTTTTCATGATTATTGAGAGTGCTGAAGCTGATGGTGAGGTCTAAATAAAGTTTTAGTATTTTAAAGATAGAGTATACTAGGTACATTTGGAGTTAAAGAAAAAGCGTAAGGAACTTTGGGACTTCCTGACGGGGCCCCCGATTCCATACGTTTTTGTTCGAGGTCATGCCAGAATTAAGGAAAACCATGTCAAATAATTCTTTATTACAATTGAACACATTTCCGAACTAAACAGTACTATTACCAGCAACAGTTACTGTCGAATTGACCGTTACACGAGGCAGAACATCAGGTGTATTCCAGACTTGGACAGTAGAATTCTTGACTGTAGTTGCACGATCAATAGTCATTGTATGATGCTTACGAGTTATTGTTACAGTGGTCGAAGTAGCTGCTACTTTGACAGTTGTTTCATTTAAATTAGCATTGTTACCATTTCTTCTAGAATCATCTGCCTTTACCATGACTGGTGCTGCAGTTGAAGTTGCGTTTACAAGCACGGTTTTTGAGGAGTTTACGTGCCCACGATCTTTGAAAAGAATAAACATTATTTTAGGGAGGCAAAATTAATATTACTTGAACTAAAAATAGCTGACTGTTTGGAATAACTTTAGTGTAACTGCCTAATGTCGAAGATAATTGAAGAGTCAAGCGAGCGAGTGGAATCAATAATTTATGTGAATATTCTTCTATCTTCCAGCCCAAGCTTGGTTTCTTTCAATGCTTAACAAATTATAATTTTGTCATGAAATCATGAATAGTTATTTCACAGTGTCAAATATAAAACCAGAAATTATTTTCTAAAATTCTTCTCCAACAAATTAAGTCACTAAAGTTTCCAGACTCTTGAGTATATATGGCGTTATTTCACTGACGATTTGGCAGCGCGTTTCTAGCTAGGTGACTTGTACAGACGTCAGCACATCAAGCTACCTCAATCTGTCCAATTTCTTTGATAGAGCTTCAACTTTAAAACTAAAAGACAAGGTTCATGTTCAATTGGGAAAATTTTACAGTGTGGGATAGCTTGATGCGCTGGCTTCTGTACACTCGCTTACGCAATATTGGACACTCGCTTCTGTCAAGTTGAGTCCTTACCAAAATCGCGATCGTCTTGAGAGTAAGCATTCATCGCGCCCTTCTATAAAAGCTGACTTTGTAAACAATGGTCAAAATTTAAGGGATAATAAGATATCTATATAAAAGAAACAATTTTCTTACGTAAAACGGTCCAATCGGGTTAAATCAGACATTTATATGAGAAATAAAACTGTGTATGACATAGTCACACTTTTTACAAACGATCGCATATTTGCGAAACGATTCGTTTTTGTTTTGGACGCGCGTCCTCTCTATTGCACTCACATCAATAGCTCTCGTTACTCAAACATAGCGATCACGCTGCGCACACGTGGCTTGCTCAGTACGCAAATACAGCGTAAACGTTCAACAATCGCCACATTGGAAACACGTCTTCAAATCGCCAGTATCTTACCGCCCTAATTATTAACTAGAAAGTCTCTTTATTCAGTACTTATATCAAATAGGTGTAAATGGTTGTCCTTACCAGCAAATAAACCGGTCAATCCTGGTATAAAAAGCCCAGTTTCTCCAACACCCAGTTCCACATGAACGTTGCCAATGTTTGATATTCCGTGAGCATTCAAGTTTACCAAGCCTTTACCTAAAAAATATATTAGGCATACATAAGCTGGATTTTCATAAATTCTATCTCCTTTGGAAGCCAGCTTGTGTCATGTTTAGTTGTTTACCTATCAACGCCTATATTGGATATGAGAATTTCCTCAGTGCCTATTTCTTTTCGTAAACCTATTTTCACAGCTTGTGCCTGCTAAATTACACTTTCCTTGAAGAAATTGGTTTCATTGCCGTGTTTAATAAAAACCCTAGTGCCGCTAATGTTTTGTTCTAAGTTAGTTTCAATATGCGTATCATTTTGACAGAAGACCTCAAGGCGGTCAATAATCTAACTTAGTCTTGATTTTTAACTAGTTTGTGACCGCAACTTCGCTCGCGTCGAAGTCGTAGAGATAATCATCATCATCATCATCATTTCAGCCGAAAGACATCCACTGCTGGACATAGGCCTGCCCCAAAAGGGCGGTATTTGCCATAATCGCCACGCTTGGCAGGCGAGTTGGCGATCGCAGTATGGTGGTAAAATGCATTGAGAACGCTGCTGCCCATTCTCTAGTAAGTCCCTCAGTCGCCTTCTAAGACATCCACGGGAAGAAATGGGATGGTGCTATTCTTTTACGTCCAGCACCACACGGAACAATATACTAGACAATATACTAAGCTAACAACCTTTTTATACAACTCCCACGCTATTATTTCGTTTTTACTTAGCGATTCTTTGTTTTTTTTCTTTTTGCTCGGCTCCCAATATTAAATAAGTGGCGATAGCTAAAAGATGACCAGTCCCTACTTATGGCGCCTTTTCATGAACATGGCGTGTGGATCAGCACTTTTATTACCTATTTATATTCACATGATTAACCACAATTTTCCGGTCTACCCAGCTGAGCGTCCTGTTAACTGAACTATCCCACAATTAAATATAATTTTCCATGTCAAGGCAGATTTTGACCTCGAGAATATCACATTAACCGTAGTTAATCTATGTTAGAGATCAAGGCTATTTTCCACATCAATAAGTAATTAGCTTTGCATCTGGGATCAATGTCAATTTCTATGTTGTTGGTTATCATATATAACATTTTATCGTTACTCCAAGGATGTCTAATTTAAGGCAAATTAGACACATTGTACTCATCAAAATAATTCGTCAATTTATACAACGTCGAGTATATTTTGGCTCCTGAAGCACATTTATACAGGATAAGTTATTAAACGGTGCACAAACTGTAACCATGAATTTAGTATATCATTCTAGACCCCCCAACGCAGAAATTTTTCGTCGGTTATCCAAAAAAAAATCATCTGTTCCATACATTTTGACCGCGTAGGTTTTGCACTATTCTATGAAACAGCTGATTTTTTTTTTGTATAACCGACGAAAAATTTCTGCGCTGGGGGTCAAGAATGATATACTGAATTCATGGTTAAAGTTTGCGCACTGGTTAAAAACTTATCCTGTATAACTAGCGCAGGCGTCAGAGAAATCTACAACTTGGTGTACTTCTTTATTTTGTATTTATTGTACTTGTCATAAGTATATATCATCATTCTCTTGCCCTTTTTCTTTCATACTTCTCTATTAATCGTCATCTTGTAGTCACTTCCTCTAGCCATGTCGTTTTCCACACAGTCCATCCAATATTTCACAAAATATTATTGTTTAGTCTATTCAATACTTTTTTCCAGAGGAAAGGCAATATTTTGGCATTGTTTAGTTATACAAAATATTTTCAAATCAATCGAGTTGAGTTGAGCGTATGTTTTCACAAGGCTATTCCTAAATGTCGATTGTATCCACTGCGGCATTAATTCCGATCTAGCCCGTCCCTTGGCCGCCCTCTCCCGGCGACGCCCTAAGCCGAAGACCGTACCCCACAGAGGGTACCCTTAGTGTATAGCCGTTTATTTTTAAATTTTCAAGCCCTAGCTGGAGGCCTTAATTACCAGAACAGCCACAGGCAAGTCCAGTTAAGCAACCGACAGCCTGCTAGGTTGACCTACGAAATTCCATTTAAGAAAAGGAATTTTAGTGCACAGTTCAGTAATCAGATTTTAAGCCTACACATTCAAAGCTAAAGTTTATTAATCCGATTTCTATTTTTATGTTTTAATTAAAAATACATAGTTTATTTTTGAACCCTTTGCAAATTCAGCCGCAGCAATCATTTCCCTGTAAACATTTATACCAAATCTGATTTATTTAAGCTTGTTTAAATATAATGTTCGGGAGCTTTTCGTATTATATGAAACGTAATTAAAAGCTTACGTCATCACTAATTAATTTACCCTGTCAGCGCTCATTACAGTAGGACTTGGTTTATAACTTTGGCGCATATTATTAAAAAGAAGACGTACACAGATAATGTTTCTATTTCCTGGTATGTTAGTTGAGAAATTTTACTTCCTTATTGTGGAAAGAAATTTTCATTTCACAAGGGCTGGTGAAAATATATACAATTTTATTCAGCATCGTATATCTTCCGTAAAAGAATATACTAACGCTGCAAAGCGCCATATCTTACTGCAAAATCCAAGCTTGATATAAGTCCCTGTCGAAATATAAGGTAAACGCAGGTATTAACGACCCCCCTAAGGCAATTTTAAATTCAACCATATTTTTTTAGTATACTGGTTCCTCTAAAGATTAATAGTTTCATTTTATATGCTAGTGTTATGTATAAAAAATGTATTTACTGAATCAAATACATTTAAATAAAGGATTATCTTGTAAAAAATAATTTACAATGTGACTTAGTCGATTGTTGCAATTACCGACCCATAAAAAACGGCTGTGAAGCTATTAACGATTTTTATGCAGCTATTCCCGATCGTGTTTGAGAGGAGGCCTTTTTCCAGCAATGGAATGTATATAAGCTAGTGATGATGATGATTACCGATCTTAATAAATTATAACAAAATAAAAATGCAAATACTTTTTATTATTTTTTTTGTTTCGTTATTTTTAATAAAACAAATTAGTACTTCTTAGTAATACCTATGAACTAAATAATTATAAACTTTTAAATTAATCAACATAATACTATTAATACACATATATATTTTAATTTAAGGAATAAATTCAAACTCCAGGATATTTCCTTATGCTATTGAGATCATAATATTTTTTTGAAAATTATAATATTAATCATCACAGTCACTGCTTCACCTCTTTTTAGAAATAAATTGCAACTAGTTAGTTACATTATATGATTTGGTACAACTGGTGCTTACAAACGAAACATTAAAGTCACTTAAAAAATACATTCATCATACTTTTCGCCGCTTTTGTGGTTCCATACTTCTGGAAAAAAATATAATTGTATTTTTTATGTTGCTTTAGCCAAGAAGTAGCATTTAATAATAGGTAGGTACCTATTATGTCATAAAAGTAGGTGACAAACTAAATAATCTATATACGATCGGTAATAGCTTCTCATAGTTGCTATTGCCGACCCTCATGGGTCGGTAATAAAGTATGTAAGTATAAACATAAATTGTATTACCGACTCATAAAAAAATGGTTATTTTAATTCAATTGACCTTCGGACTATAAAATAGATTATAATTGAATAATGTCACAAAAAATATGAACAAATACACACTGTTTTAAACACAAAAACAATGATTTATAACTGTAACTATTCAATATCGATCCTCGAAAAATATCATATCTTTGGTTAAATTGACAACGCTACAAGGTAAAAACTAGACAAAAAAGTTTAGTCGCTAATAGATTTTTATAAAGACTGATAGCTTAGATTTAAACTGGTCCATAAAAATACTTGTGTTAGTGTGATTTAGTAACATAAAAGAAAAATAAAACGAAATGTTACGTTGCTGCCATTGCCGACTTAAGGGTCGTTGATAGCTGCCACGACTAAAACTGATGAACCTAACACCATCCCATTTTAATTTAAAGTTTTATCGTTTGTAAATACTTTTTATTAATAAAATGTAGTAAGAAATCAAGAGTTGACACTTGAATGAATACATTTAGTAATATAAGATAAGGTATAGATGTCATTTGTTTGTATAAATGTCTTAATTAGAAAAGTCACGTACTTACTTGAAGGAACAAGGGAACAGTACGACATTTCCTGCGTCCACGCTGCCCCTCAGTATCTGACGTATTTTATCTCTTTTTTGCACAGCTATTCACACTAAAGTAAAAGTATACGATGCTCAAGGAATAAACGCGTGTGTAACTTTGCCTACCTATAGCTACAACAGTTCTGGAAACGTAAAGATTTCTAATTACATTTATAGGTCGGTAATAACTACAGATTTTCGATGGGTCGTTGATAGCTGCGTTTACCTTATTAAATGTTTGGTAGATTTAATTTAAGTATTTCTAAATGCTATATTTTGCTTTTATGTCTCTTTCTCCGTCACTTTCTCCAAATTTCACCTAATTGTCCTCAAATTCAATTACTATTTAAACATATTAACTTTTATTAATATTTTAACTTTGTTAACTTTATTGTGCATGCTGTGGTCTGTGGTTTGATGTGTCATATAATGACATATCTGTTGTTGTAAATTCTAAATAAATCAAAAAGTCGCTCCAGTGGTGAAACTGCTTTTACAGAATTTCAGCAGAGAATAAGTTTGTTCAACGTATGTTATAATGACGCTCTAGGACACACAGCTGTAGGCCATATATTACAGATAAGGATACCCACTGAAACGCAGCCCGGTACCCTGGTACCGGGTTGCGATTCAGTGGTGGCTTTTGGGTTTAAACCCAAAAGCATGTTGTCTGCCACAGGGTACTTTTTATGAAGCGACCGTCTAGTTGACCTCCACAGCTCAGTTACATGGCAACACGATGGTAAGAAAGGTCCACATGACTATTAATTATTTAATCCTAATTAGTTATTGCAACAGTCTCCATACCAGTTCCATACTTGAGTTCCAGATTAGTGTCACCAATAGCACTGATGCCGTTGACGTTAAGTTTTACATCAACGTTTTCCAAATGTTTGTCATGAGTTTCAAGAACATTGTTAGTATTGTTGCCATCAACACTATTCGGCACTTTCTTTTTCCTCTTGTCTCTGACCTCTTTCAGTTTTGCTTCTAGCTGAAAGTAATATTTTAATTTGTTCTGATTTTTTTTTTGTAGGTACGTTAATAATATACCAGTTCATTGTGTTTTAAAAGGGACTTTATTATTAAATACTTTCAATTTCAAAGAGTTCGTTTTATTTATTTTATACATAAAAGGCTTAAACACGGTGGCAGGGTCATCGGCAAGCAACCTGTTTCCATGTTAACAGGTTGTGCGTCGATGTCCTTACCACCCTGTAACCTAACCAGACTATTTACATAAAATACTTAAGTTCTCATCTAAAACAGATGAGAACTCTTGAGAGTCTTGAATGAGTAGGACAAAAATAACTCCTTAGAGGATACTGCTAAGGCTAGTATTTTTTAAAGAGAAAACAATAGACATAATGATATAAGACAAAAAGAAGTAACGCATAATAGAAGTAATAACACAAATAACTTAGATACTAATCCAACAAAAAATGAAACAGAAAGAGATTGATGATGTAATGGCAGACATTACGTCAATAGAAGAAATAACGCAAATCTCATCAAAGTTAATAAGAACAAACATAAATGATGGATTCGACCTTGACATTAGACGATCTGTATTGATTATGTTCGAAAGAACAGTGAACTCTCTACGAAAGTACTAGCATGTGAAGATAAACAGAATAGATATATAAAGATATATGGAATTGTTAATTGCGAAGTATTTTCCTTTACGGAATGAAGAGAATGATACAGATCTTACTATAGTCTCTGAAAATCGAAATACCCTAGAATCTACCTATCAAACTACATATAAGCGCACATTGCATCAATTTTATAATTTGTTTTTTTTTTAATATGTGGAAAATAAAAATAAAATTGTCAGCTTTGGATAGAGAGAGGTGGAAAGAGAGTAGGGAGGCCTTTGCCCAGCAGTGGGACGCTATAAGCTAAAAAAAAAAAAAAAAAAATGTGGAAAATGTCGTGGGTTACAAGTTTACTCACTCTGTAGCAATTTTTTTTTTAAATATTGTAATGTGTAACTGTTTGTTTTCCCAAAAAAAAAACAACCGACTTCCAGAAAAAACACTAAGTACAAAGTGAAAAATAACTTTAATTTCGGAAATCGGTGACTTTGGATTATGTATTTTAATTTATTGTCACCGCTTTCCGAAATTAAAGTTATTTTTCACTTTGAGGTGTTTTTCTGGAAGTCGGTTGTTTTTTTGGCAAAGTTTTTATTATTTCATTTTTATTTAATTTAACTGTTTAGTTATAGTACCTACCCCACACCAATTCGAAATTTCATCATCTTTGGGGTCAAAACAATGCATATTTATGCGACGGCAGCAATCGCGGTTGATTTGCTGTCATTTTTTTAAGAGTTCCATTGTCTCTATGCGAAACACATCATCAGATCTATATGAAATTAAAAAGGACCATTTCGAAATAAACCCCTTTCGAACAAGAAAATAATTTTGCAAATACGTCTGTCTATATATGACGGAGTTATGCCCGAACACACATAGAAAAATATATATATAAATAAACATGTCGAATAGATAACCTCCTTCTTTTTGAAGTCGGTTAAAATTACTGGATGCAGTTAAATAGTAGCATTTTATATGCGGCGACTGCCTATGTGACCTCCGCAACCCAGATACTGGGTAGGACGATACCCCTTGGTAAGACTGGTTGTCAGACTTTCAGGCTCATGACTACCGTAACGACTGTCAAAGATAAACAAATGACAGTCAGGATCAACGGCTTAACGTACTTTTTGACGCACGGAGGAGTTTAGATATGTTATGAATGGTCAGTCATCCATAAACCGACCGCGGCTGACGTAACTTAAACTTATATCGACCCATGCACCTGTTATTATTCAATACCATTTTTCACTTAAGAGGTTAAAAATCACACTTTGTTTCGTCTTATAATCTCCTGGGCAATTAAGTTGCCAATGGGTATGCCCAATCTAATTGCTATTTATTGTCTGCACCGAACTTTGAAAATGCGATCCCTTAAGCTCTGGATATAAAACTCCCTCTAACTTTGAAACTGTTATGATTCCCTGGACTCCATAACCTGTTTCAATATATCCATCTAACGTCAACAATATATCTCACACAAGTCACATCATGTAGGACGCCCCTAACAAGGTTAGTCGACCGTCCCGAAGCCTCCGGCATCAGATAATTGATTTGTTTCGAACTTCGCACATCGAGATAATTCACCAAAGGAGCAATTGTTATATGTGCCAAAACTCGGATCACCAATTTAGTTGGAAGTTGGTGAACTCTTGAACTGAGATCGGTGTGATGTTCGTGTAACGTTTTTGATACTTTGGTTCTAATTGTGTGCTCATTTTCTGTGATG
Source organism: Antitype chi (assembly GCA_947359405.1). Lineage (NCBI taxonomy): Eukaryota > Metazoa > Arthropoda > Insecta > Lepidoptera > Noctuidae > Antitype > Antitype chi. The sequence goes on from OX375814.1 coordinate 5,343,583, forward strand.
GAACTTTTTCGTTTTTTTTTTTTTGCGATCTTTTACGATCGACCTTTGCTGTCCTTAGGCCAAAATCAAAATCAAAATCAAAAGTCATTTATTCAAACTAGGCTGAGAGTCAGCTCTTTTTGAACGTCAAAATAAAATTACATAAGACAGTCCCCCCAAAAACGCCCGCCCTTCACCACTTCCTAGTGCTTTAGCTGGGAAGAAGAAGTAGCGGAACAAACTCCCCAGCAGCACAGCTGTCTGTTAAGTTAGAAGAACTTCATTATTCATAAGAGCATATTCCAACAAGTCAGCGGCCAGCTTTCAGACGTTCAGCACGGGTTTCGACCAGCAAGAAGCACTACTAGCAATCTCCTGAGCTACATGGCTAATCTTGTGCCAACAGTGGACAGTGGGGGGCAAACTGATGCCGCTTACTTCGATTTTAAAAAAGCATTCGATCTAGTAAATAATGATGTTTTGCTTAAAAAGTTAGCGGCTTTTGGTTTCACTCCACATCTGCTAAGGTTTTTTGCAAGTTACTTGAGCGGTAGGCAACAGTACGTAGAATATGCGGGGTACAAGTCAGAGCCTTATTTTACCAGGTCTGGGGTGAGTCAGGGCAGTAACATTGGGCCTTTGCAATTCATTCTTATGATAAATGACTTGCCAGAAGTTGTTAAAGATGCCAAATGTTTGCTGTTTGCTGATGACCTCAAGCTGTCGCGGGAAATAAAGAATTTGGAGGACTGTAACAGGCTCCAGAGAGACATAGATAGAGTGGTGACCTGGAGCAAGGATAACGTCTTACAGTTCAACATCTCGAAGTGCGTTACAATCACTTTCTCTCGCGCGCGTACTCCTATTCCATATACGTATAATATAGACGGGTTGCCAATAGCTAGGGCTACGGAAGTTAGGGACTTAGGGGTGAAATTCAACACGGGGCTAACGTTTCGTGATCACATCACAAGCTGCTGCAGAAAAGCCTACCGTAATTTGGGTTTTATGCTCCGTATGGTGCGGGGCTTTAAAAACATTAAAGCGATTATCGCCTTATATAATAGTTTAGTCAGAAGTCAATTAGAATGTAACGCAGTCATTTGGGCTCCACATGAATCTAAATATAGACTCATGCTGGAGAGAGTACAAAACAAGTTTGTGAGGTACTTGTACCACCGCTTGTACGGTGTATACCCATTTTATCCGCTTATGTACCCAACTTTATTTATTTTGGGTATGGTTGGATATAACGAACTGAGGGTCAGGAGGGATCTCGCACTCGTCTCGTACATATTCAAGGTACTTAGAGGGAAGGTACATAATGCGGACATTTTAGGGCAGATAGGTTTGTGTGTTCCGGACAGGTACGTGTGGCGCCGACGACAGCCACGGCTGCTGGCGGAGCCGCGCGCTCGGACCAATCTTTTGAGTGAGGCGCCACTGACGCGTGCACTCCGCACTCTCAACCTCATAGCTAGTGACTCAGACCTTTTCGGTTGTTCTCTGAGTGAGTTCACAAAAAATGCATTATTTGTAATATGTTACAAAATTTAAATATTATAAAAATAATTATAAGCTAGTAATAAGTTAAGATAAGAATTTAGATGTACACACTATCGCATTAGGTGCAATCCTGTAATGATAGTTGTAAGTTGGAAATAAATAAATAAATAAATAAATAAATAAATAAATAAACTTGTTTCTATACAATAATAGGTAATAAAAATTACGAAACACAAAAAAAAAAACATAAAATTTGCCATATGTCAGCTAGCACACGCCAATATACCATCAAAGATTGAAAACTAAAAATAATAGAAAATTAAAATAAAACGTAAACAGAACTTCCAATCTAAATAAAAGCCTCTAGGCATAAAGGGCATGCCCGCTTACATATGCAATTCTGCATTATGCAAATATAGCTATAAGTAACTTAAAGTAACAAAAGTTGAACTAGAACCTCTGGACTAAAATTAATAAAAACTTAATACAAAGTACCCAGTGGCCAAAAGTATTATACCTGTATTTGCTTCTTCACTTACATTTTGAATGAGTAGTATCAGATTTATGTCAATTCACTTTACAAGGTCTGCCTTGTAAACATAATTGACAAAAATCTGATAGTAGGTACAGTTATTCACATAACATCACGCCTTGATTCCCGAAAAGTTAATTAAAGGTGTACCTGTAGTAAACTCACATTTCACCAGTTAAATTTAAGTTCATGTAATAGGGGGCGAGTCAATTACCATCAACCGGGCAGAAATCTAGAGTTCGGGCTGCTACTGAGAAATTCCAGATGCAAAAACTCAATAACACTTGCGAACACAGCTAGAGACTACTAGACCAACGAGGTAATTATGTTACAGTACGTAGTAAGTTCATCATCATCATCGTCATCAGCCTACAGCAGTCCACTGCTGGACATAGGCCTCTCCAATTGCACGCCATTCAGCTCGATACTCGGGAACTCTCATCCAGTTGCTACCAGTCACTCTGCGAAGATCCTCGCTCCAACTAGGCTGAGGGCGTCCTACCTTACGTTTGCCGTTTCGCGGTCTCCACTCAAGAACACGTCAACCCCAACGGTCATCGGTTCTACGGCTAATGTGGCCGGCCCATTGCCACTTTAGTTTGCTAATTCTGTAAACTATGTCGACAACTTTGGTTCTCTGCCGGATCACCTCATTCCGGATTCTATATTTCAGAGATAATCCAAGCATAGCTCGATCCATAGCTCGCTGAGAGGCTCTGAAATGATGAACCAGCCGTGCCAAAAGTGTCCACGTCTCGGCTCCGTAGGTCATAACAGGTAGGACGCACTGGTTGAAGACTTTAGTCTTCAGGCTCTGCGGAATACGCGTCGAGAAGACTCGACGAAGCTTCCCAAAGTAAGTAAGTTACAATTAATCAATTCAGCATGCCTCTTGGCAAAAGCCTCCCAATTTCCATAGTATTTCATCACGAGCCACTCTCCCCCAGTTAGGACCCGCTGTAAGTTTTAGCTCGTCCTCCCATCTCCTTTTTGTCTGCTTCGTTTGTAGGTCCTAGGGTACCAATCATTTATGATTTACACCATTACTCTCTATGTCTCATCATGTGGTCTGTCCATCTCCACTTTAGCTGGTCAGGATCCCACATTTACTAAATAGCAAATAATTTAATACTAAACCTGAATTTAATCATCGAAAAGATACGTACCATTTCTAATAAAATATCTTTTTGTTCTAAAAACGTTTCGTCGACTATTTCACTTCGCCTTTTGGGGTCTAAATGAGGCTTCAAATTCATTGCACCACCATGAGGATTTAGATTAGCTTGAATATCTGCCAGTCCTGCTAACATCTACGAAAAATATAAACAAAGTTGTTAATAAATCAAATTAAAAGTTGAGCCCTCCACGATGTAGACCTATGATCTGAGATGTAGACCGATGACCAGAAGGCTAATTCTCGTAATTAAAAACGTTCACAATCTAGTCGCAGTCTCATCTCAGCGACAATCAAACGTCAAGAAATTGTCAAAAATGTAGGGAAACTAGAGGTATTTTTGACAGATTGAGATTGAGATCAGACTGTGAACGTTCTTAAAATTACGAGAATTGCCCCCCTGGTAAATGTTGCGAGAAATCGCTGAATGCGCGAAGTGGTGATACTTGAGGTATGCCTAAATATATAGCAGGAGATAACTTTCAAATGAATGATGATGATGATGCAAGTTGAAAGAGTGTTTCCAGGATATAGTTGTTATAGAAGGACTATTATTGCCTTATAATTTTACTATGAAAGCACATCTTTTGATTCTATAGATTAGCTATCAAGGAATATTCCGAGGGGAGCACCGCCGTGTCCTCGTGGAGGCGATCGGCGGTGGCGAACTCTCGCATCCGGCCATAGTCCAGGCCATGGTACGGAGCGAGAGTGCATGGGTAGCCGTCACCTCCTTTTGCGAAGCAGTGATGCTCGGGAAGAGGTAGGCGGTGCACGTGAGATAGAGGCAATATATACGCCCTCACGGCCCTAGCCGCCGCAGGAGACGCACTGGGCGTCGGGAATCCCAGGCTGATTCCCGGCCACCGTAGGCGCGGGCTTGCGGACGACGAGTAATGGGTAGCTCGCTGTCCGGTAAGGACCCCGCCCGGGTCGAGGGCGCGTTGTATTCCACGCGCGCCTCAAGGAGATGTCAGCACCAACTGGTGGGGTCCACAAGGGCCGATGCCTGCCAGGGGTTCGGGTTGTTCGAAAGATATACCGTGGCCCCTGGCACACAGGCAACTGAAGGAATACGTGTGGGTTTTAGTCAGTAAAAGTCTGACACGTCCTCCTGCTCCACCCAGAGCGGGAGAAGTTATTTGATGATTTCCCAAGCCTAAAAAAAAAATGTTCCGAGCTATTTACAGCCAGCGTATTTTGAAGGAAATCTGGCAGACAAATCTTGCGTGTTTCACCTCTAATAACCTTTTCATTCAGCATCCGACGAAGACGAAAGAGGAAATTCCTACCCAAAATATAACGAAAGCCTTGAAAACTCAAGGAGTAAAAAAATAAAGCATCTGTTTCCAATTCAATTTCTTAGACCGCTGATTCACTAAACGAAACAGAGACGAAGAATATTTATTTACAAATCTATTGCAGGTTTTATTGTATTAACCCGCTAATTTTGATACTATCAAACGTATTTATCTATCTTGTCTGCGAAATCTTTTGATGTGGCAGTTTTAATGTGTTAAATAGTGATTTGCATTTCTGATGACGTTTTCAAAGAAAAACCTTCTATTTACGGTGCTGACAAACTATGGTATGCGAAACGTGGACTCATACAGTTAGGCTGGTCAATAAATTCAAAGTCCTTCAGCGCGCTATAGAGCAGGCTACGCTTGGAGTTTCCTTGAAGGATAAAATCAAAAATGAAATTATCTTAGAAAGAACCGGAAGTACCGACATAGCGTGCAGAGTAACGAAATTAAAGTGGCAGTGAGCTAGCCATTTTTATCGAAGGACCGCCGATGGCCGGTGGAGCAGACGAGTCCTGGAGTGGAGACCGCGTACCGGCAAGCGTAGCGTGAGACACCCCCAAGCTAGATGGACCGACGACCTTAAGAAAGTTCCTGGGACAGACTGGATGGGGAAGCTGGAAGCAAGATGTGGTGGCACAGCCTGGGAGAAGCCTATGGCCAGCAGTGGACTGCAATAGGGTGAGTTGATTGATTGGAACTATAGTTTTGCAAAAAGACTCAATCACCCCCAATCCATTTTGATTCGGGAGGTTCCTGTTTTGGATAAGGCGGGAGGAAACGCCCGGAAAGTTATTGGATGATTTCCCACCATCAAAAAAAACCCCTATGCATAAGTTGTATAAACGTAGATCAAATCAAGTTATGGGAGAACCTAAAACTCAAAACATTTCATTCAAATAAACAATTTGCAGACACTTTTGACCAGTCAAGGAGTCAGTCAGCAACTGGAAGTTCACGCCCATTCCAAAGCGTATAGTATATAAGAGGTTCTCCATCCCTGTACTATACAGGGATGAAGAACCTCTTAACCTCTGCGAGACACTTTTTCCAAAAAAATAATTAATTTGGCATTGACGTGCCAACAAACAATCTTGACGTATTTTACTTCCTTACTTCTCGTCTTTATTTACAAACAGAAATAGACTTGTACCTACTATTAAACAGTAATCAAAATCACACCAGCTTATTTATAATAGGTCTTTACCTATGAAATTGCCGTTTTGTATGAAAAAATTTAAACGAATTTTTTTCATGTATTTTTTATTTGTATTAATCGAAGTAATCACCCATGCAATCAATGCATCTTTGCCATCGCAGTGGCAGTTTATTGATGCCCTTCTTAAAGAAATCAGCTGGACGGGAGGCAACAAATTCTTCAAAGGCATTTTGTACTGCCTCTCGGGTATTGAATTTTTTTCCCGCCAAGAAGTTATTCAAATTCTGGAAAAAGTAGTAGTCTGTAGGCGCAAGGTCTGGTGAGTAGGGCGGATGACGGAGAGCTTCCAACCCCAGTTCTTGCAACTTGGAGACCGTCTGCTGTGCAGTATGAGGTCGCGCGTTGTCGTGCAGGAGCAGCGGAGACGAGCGATTGACCAATGCTGGTTGGAGATGTGCCAGCTTCTCCATCATTGTGTTCAGTTCTTCACAGTACACATCTGCAGTAATGCTCACCCCGTTTGGTAAGAAGCTGTGATGAATCACACCGGCGCTAGACCACCAAACAGTGACCATCACTTTTCTAGGGGTAAGTTTTCGTTTAGGGCATTGTTTAGGTGCTGAACCAGGATCCAACCAACTTGCTGAGCGCTTGCGGTTATCAAACAGAATCCATTTTTCATCGCAGGTAACAATGCGGTTCAAAATTCCTTCATTTGTGTGTCTGTTGAGCAGTGCAAGGCACGTCTCGACGCGTACTTCGCGCTGACGATCATTGAGTTCGTGGGGCACCCATTTGTCAAGCGTTTTTACCTTGCCAATTTGACGCAAATGGACCAATATTGTTTTGACGCTAACGTCGAAAGCTGCTGCTAATTCAGCCGTAGATTGTGTATCATCAGCTTCCACAATCGCCTTTAATTCGTCATTGTCGACCAAAGTCTTCGGACGACCGCGAGGTTCATTTTTCAGGTCGAAATTTCCAGAACGGAAGCGAGCAAACCAATAACAGGTGGTGCGTTGGTTTGTAGTGTTAGCTCCGTAAACGTCGTTGATGTTGCGTGCCGCTTGTGCCGCGTTGCTGCCACGACGGTACTCATATTCCATAATTACTCGAATTTTTAACGTATCCATGATGACGAAAAAGATTGAAATGCGATGAAAATGTAACACTAATCAATAAACAAATGACTACTTTTGGAAAAAAAAATCCATGTTTTTAAAATAAAATTAATTTGAAATTAGAATTCTTACCCAAACAAAAATTATTTTGATTTGAAATGGCCAGTACTGCAAAACGGCAATTTCATAGGTAAAGACCTAATATGAAAGAACAAATAAGTGTAACTTCTGGTCTCTGGTTTTAGGTTCATAGGTATATTAACATTTAGCAGAAAGCAAGTTGAACTGGAATTATTGGACATAGGTACGGTTTCTGACAGTAACGACTCGGGCTTAAGAAGATGAACTTATTATACTCAGATTTCTATGTTTATTATTACTGTGACATACGCTGCCGTGCCCAAAATATTTTGCTGCGTGCCACCAAAGGCACGCGTGGCATTGGTTCGCCAACCCTGGCGTAGTAGGTTGATATGGCAGCACGAGTAGCCGTTGGACCTGCGCCTGATCTTTTTCCGGTCGTGTCGCATTGCCGTCCCACCGGACTATAAGGCCACATTCCGAATTAGAAGAATAGCGCTGTGAGCGCTCACATCAATATATTGCGTTCCGACATAGATATCACGATTATGACAGCTAAGAACTGTCATTTGTCAACAATACGGAACGCTCGTAAACGCGCTAACACTGCTCACTCAATGTTAAAACCTATTTACGCCATATAAAACTTGTATACACCACAATTTTCGTCTTCTTATTTGGTTAGGTGGCGACTCTAGCCAGAAGCACTATATCTAAATTAGCTAAATATATGATACGATTCAAAACAAAACAGCACAACTGTCATTTTTGACAGCGTTCACGGTGATATTAGTATTACGGGCGCATATCATGACGTCATCTATGACGATTCACGGGTCATCGTTATCGCGCTCATGGCAATTCGGAATGGGTATGAGCACGCTCAAATCAATATTAGCGTAAGTCGGAACGTAGCCTAAGAGTGAGGGAAGAGCGAATACACCTGTGCCTGCGTACACACTTGTGCACTATAATATCTCCCACATCGATGGCTTATAGTCTCCGTTAAGATTAGCCGTCATGGCCGAAATTCGGTATGAAGAACTAAAAGGTTCATATGGAGAAGGACGAAAAAGAATTTTCATGTGTAGGAAGTGGTGATAGGTGGGCGTTTTGGGGGACTGTCTAGTATCTTATGTAATTTTGACGCTCGAAAAGTGCTGATTGTAAAAAGCCTAATTTGAATAAAAGACTTTTGCTCTTCAATCAACATATTATATTAACATATTACGTTACAAAGCCTTGGTTACATCATTCAAGTTAAACTAAACGCAAATTTCAGAAAACCAGGAATTATAGCACAACAAGACTTTGGGTTAAAGCTTCATCAAGAGCTAATTTCATCAATAATTATATCAAAAACACTAGATGCTGATGCAGCCACTTTTCTTATAAGCCCCTTTAACTACTTACAACCCTTTCAAACGAAGACGGGCGAGTTTATTTTAGTATCTGACTTCTCGACTGAACGGCACGATTTCTCTATAAATGTTACTCTGAACCCGTCACGTTTCATTTTAACTGTTTTATTAAGAAACAGTGTTATTTCTAAAAAAATTAGCTGATGTTGAACTTTCATAGAAATTAATAAAAGTTTATTGTTTGAATTCTCGGGTTTTGTTTAAATAATTATTCCGTTTGTTTAGGCGTTTCAGACAACATTTTGTTTGATTTTAAACGGACATTTCTATATTATGGTCAGCTTAAAAAAAACAGATTCTAAAGTAACGTCTATATCCTAGAAGTATTCAAACGTTGAAATATAAAATACGACACAACCCAAAGTTACACTTATTTTTCTATCAATCATCGTAATTACACTGGCTAGAAGCACCCCCAGTCACCCATATGACCACAGTTCCCAAGCTGGAAAATAAAATTACCCCCTTCGACCAGCACGCACAACAAATTACCACCTAAACCGACGCCAAGCCATATATTGGTAACAACCAACATTGTTTACTGTTTATTTATCGACTTTTACAAAATGAAATATCAAATTGATGATACAACGACAACATTCCCAGTGGTTCAAAGGTTAACATGATTTATATTTGAATATATAAACGTACAGACTTCTGTCAAATTTCTTTGGTAGATTTTCAAATTTATTTCAAAAGCATAAGGTTCATATTCAATTGGGAAAATTTGACAGTTTAGGGTAGCTTGATTTGCTGGCGTCTGTACATAGGAATCTCGATATCACTGACATAATAATTATATCAACATATTGGCATAAGCAATCAAATATCACTAAAATCTACATGAATATTAATTGCATCAATTGTAAATGGTCCATTCCAAAATTATCTGAGGGAAATGTAAACAATACACGTAACATCACGCCTTGTTTCTCCAAAGGGATAGGCAGAAGAGCCTATTGCCATGAACCGGGCACAAATTCAAACTCCAGGCGGCTACTGAGAAATTCCAGGTAGAAAAACCTCAGCAATTATGCTTGCGTGCACAAGACCGCTGGGCAGTTATTTCATTAAAAACAAGCCAAGACACGACATATGTTTAAAATTACACGTTTCTTGTATGGGGACGCACTTTAATGATAGATAGATTCATTTATTTGCCTGAAATATGGTATTTTACAGATTTTATAACACATAGGTACACATTAGTTCTTCATATTCTGCCTACTAAATACGGCATGCAAATTTTATTTGACAATAATAATTATTCTAATTCTAATTTAATCAATTTGAACAAAATAATTAAATACCCGTATAAAAAAGTACTAAATATGTCTTAATTTTATTTTTTTGTAATAGCGGAAAATTTAAATGTTATCAGTCCACTAATTACGGTCCATGATATTAAGACCGCTGACCGACAGTCGTACGTCGACGTACAGCGGAGGCTTAGGCGACGATCACACGATTTTGAACTCTCGGTGTCGAACCGAACATTGAGAATGCAACAGAGTGCAGAGGATCCGATGCGCGAGAAAAATCCCGCTGCGATTTCATTACGTCCGTGGGCTTATATTTAATAGGGTTCAGTTGGCACTTTTGCGACGAGTTTTCGGCACGAGGATGGGAAATCATCAAATAACTTCTCTTCGAGCGCGTGTCAGACTTTTACTGACTAAAACTCACCCGTGTTCCCTCAGTTGCCTGTGTGCCAGGGGCCACGGTATCTCTTTCGAACAACCCGCACCCCTGGCAGGCATCGGCCCTTGCGGACCCCACCAATTGGTGCTGACATCTTAAGTTTTCAGGGTTCATGTATGTTTGTTAATCTCATATTTACGAAAACTGACATCTTTATTACTCGGCTAAGCTGCTAATCCAATTCTGTCTCTCACACGATAATAAATATTACCTACCAACTCAAAGCCCGCCCCTAGAAAAAAGTAAGCTTATCGAATATAATGTGACGCACGTACAATTGGCACGTGCAACGGCTGCACACATTTTCTTTTATGTAACCGATTTTTATTTCAACAAATCCGATGCAGAGGATGAAAATGATTGATATTTTAGGAAACTGCACCTTAATTGCATAACGCATGATCAAACATAATCTGAATAATTATGAAACAGATTGCTAAACCATTGCTTCATATGTTCGAAAACTGTGTCTGCTCAGCAACGTTAATAACGCAATGAATATTGTTGAACTGTGAAAATTAACAGATTATGATTGTCGTGTGTTACGCAATTAGGGTGCGGGTAGAAATCGTCATGTAACGAAAAAGTCTTATGCGATTTTTGATAAATATAGAAAGAGACAGAGGAAGATATAGTTTTCATGGTTTTCGAGGGTGCTAAAGCCGATAGTGAGGTTGGTGTGATCAAAATGAAAATCCAAGATGGCGATAACTTTATGAGAGCTTCTAAAAACTTACACTAGATGGCTCTGTATTGAAACACTTTCTCTCTTTCACTGTTATTCTTTCTATTATAATTATACGAGTGTGTGTGCGTGCGAGTATCGCGTAAGGAACTTTGTTCCTGATCACAAGTTTTTTTTTTTAAATCATTTGCGTCGTTCGAAGAAACAACTGCTTGAAACAGTCATTTTCTTAATTTGACCCGTGAAGTAGAACAATATTGAAAGACTTAGAATCGGTTATACTGAGATGAAACAAATAAAGCAGATAGTTTAACCCTACTTCTGCCGTGGGTGTCATGAGAAGGTAACTTTCCACGTAGCAACAAAACGTTTTCAAACCGCTTTTGCATGTAGGCGGAGAGGTGGCCATGTGAAAAAGGCCGAGACATACTAGTTATAGGTCGTAAGTACGGACCCAGACAGCTGCTTTACTTGTGTACATTATTTCGTCACCACTGCTCTTAAAAGGGTGAAGACAAACAACGTGAGGTAGCTAGCATGTCCTAGAACCAAAAATTCGAAGGCCTGTATCCTAGCAGTGGAAACATTATAGGCTGATTATGTATAGGTATAATTCGTTTCCGTATACGACGAAATGTTAATTACTCAGCCGTCACATCGTACCGCTGTCGTCCGCATCTATCCAATTAGGAAACGGTCTTATATTGAAAAGGTCCACGATAGAAAGGTCTCGACCAATAGCAGACATAACTACATAAAAGCTCGTTTTTATACCTATTTACAAACTTCAGAGAATTTCTACATTTTTATCTATAAGGAAAAAACTACAAACGAAACTCCACAGACAGCCAACTGATGTATGCTACGATGACTAACGCCAAAACAACGTGATTCCGGAGACGTAAAACAAAGTCTTAAATTCGTATGTGTGTCTGTATGTATATCACACACGGTACGTACCAGTAATGTGAATGCCAAATGTGTTCCCGCCATTCCGTTTAACTGTTGACGTGAAACGAACCAATAACTCCGCCAATGTACGGTGTTGCCAGCAATAGAAATAATTTTGCCATTTGGTAGTTTTGACTTTTTTTTGGCAGTGTGGTTTCGAGCAAAGAGGCAGAGACCCTCACTGAAGATTAATATCAAGAGGCCAGGGTCGCCAGCCCTTTCCAAATTAATATTGAATACAGTACATCAATCATAATCAGTTCATTCCCATTTCTTCCCGTGGGTGTCGTAGAAGACGACTAAGGGACTTACTAGAGAATGGGCAGCAGGCAGCATCCTCTATGCATTTTACTACCATACTGCAATCGCCAACCCGCCTGCCAAGCGTGGCGATTATGGCAAAACCCCCCTCGTGGGGAAGGCCTATGGCCAGCAGTGGACGTCTTTCGGCTGAAATGATGAATGATGATGATGAATCAGTTCATAATGTCGTAACTGCATTACATACCAACGAAAAAGTCAGCAGTTTTTCTCCTATTGTCTAACTCAATAAAACTTTTAAACTTTTTGCTAAAAGAAAACATACAACTTCGAGAGAATCTGGCAGGAATAGCAAACGATCACAAGAGAAAAGACAACGATAAGATTAGCGAATTTTACCTATTAAATATCAATTCGTCATTTCCCAGAAATCACGGAACTTTCTTAAGGCTAGCAACGCAAAGCATGCGAAATTTTACGATCAGTTTCAGTAATCGACGTTTATAAATAAATACAATTTAAGCGCATTTTATTGCTTGCATACGCGATTCTGAAATGCATTCGGATCGAAATAGGAATAAATATAACGACACTTCAACGTGTAGGCATAATGTTGAGTTCCTTCACCGACGTATGATGTAAATAAAATTAACGATTCTTTAAAATGCTTGGTTTTACTTCCAATATATTTCGAAATCAGAATAACTTACTAATAAACTATTAACACTAGGTACTAAATTAAATGACTAGCTAACTAAACAAATAAATACAAAACGATAGGACAATTAGAGGCAGTAGCACTCGTACGCGTCGTTGTCATCCGGAAACGTGCCCAATCAATAGGCTTCCGACTCGAAAATGACACATTTTCGGTTACCTGATTTGCCTAGTCCCCGACAGCAAATAGCTGCCGCAGACGGGCCAATAGCGGTCCCCTATTTTTTTTAACTATACTGTAAAGAATACGGGTTTCAAAGTGAACATCGATCATTATCATTGTTTGATGTTCGATTCGGCACTGAAGCATATCGAATGGTTGTGAAGACTGGCGCTCATCATGATCACCAAGCCCAGTATTTTCCAACTAAGTTGGGATCGGCTTCCAGTATATCCGGATGTAGCTAAATACCAATTTTTTACATTTAGCAACTAAAACAAACAAAAACAACAAACGCATAAATTTTCACAACACTGAGTGAAATAAAAAAATAAGATGGCGGTCCTCAAGTTTTTACATAGTCCACCAAATGGATTAGTGATTGTAGTTTTATGTATTTGAATTAGGTATTATTTTCTACAAGTCTATTAGAAAAATGTACTATTAGAAGCTTTCTCATGAAACTAATACAGCAGTGTCATGATAATTTTGATCATGATAAAATCCGTAAAAAAAACAATCTACTGAAATCGTGTAGTTATTGGCTCGTTCGTGAAAAGCCAGACATAGCGATATTCGAAACAAAATACTGTAAAGTTTGTCTGCAAAAGACGCCCTTATACTCGTATTGTACAGGCTGGCGATAAAATAACTTTATAAAGTTACATTCGAACGTTGGAGCGTTTTTAGAATAAGCTTTCAAATTAATTAGAATATATTATTTTTTTTGTTTCGAAAAACAGTAGGTACGTTGGCAAGCGCGTGACTGTAAACATGAAGCGTGGAACAAACAAAATAATGTTAATGTGATCGGTGTATTACTTCCATATTTCAGACAAATAAATGAATCTATAAATAAGATTATTAGAGAATGGGCAGCAGCGTTCTCTATGCATTTTACCACCATAATGCGATCGCCAACCCGCCTGCCAAGCGTCCAAGCGTGGCGATTATTGCATGCACCCCCCCCCCCCCCGAAATTGGGGGAGGTCTATGTCCAGCAGTAGACGTCTTCCAGCTGAAATGATGATTTAACATTTAACAAGCCTTTTTAACAGTCCGTTCAACTGATTTTGACTTATATTGCGTTGGTAGCATGATAATAGGTCTTTACCTATGAAATTGCCGTTTTGTATGAAAAAATTTAAACGATTTTTTTTCATATATTTTTTATTTGTATTAATCGAAGTAATCACCCATGCAATCAATGCATCTTTGCCATCGCAGTGGCAGTTTATTGATGCCCTTCTTAAAGAAATCAGCTGGACGGGAGGCAACAAATTCTTCAAAGGCATTTTGTACTGCCTCTCGGGTATTGAATTTTTTTCCCGCCAAGAAGTTATCCAAATTCTGGAAAAAGTAGTAGTCTGTAGGCGCAAGGTCTGGTGAGTAGGGCGGATGACGGAGAGCTTCCAACCCCAGTTCTTGCAACTTGGAGACCGTCTGCTGTGCAGTATGAGGTCGCGCGTTGTCGTGCAGGAGCAGCGGAGACGAGCGATTGACCAATGCTGGTTGGAGATGTGCCAGCTTCTCCATCATTGTGTTCAGTTCTTCACAGTACACATCTGCAGTAATGCTCACCCCGTTTGGTAAGAAGCTGTGATGAATCACACCGGCGCTAGACCACCAAACAGTGACCATCACTTTTCTAGGGGTAAGTTTTCGTTTAGGGCATTGTTTAGGTGCTGAACCAGGATCCAACCAACTTGCTGAGCGCTTGCGGTTATCAACCAGAATCCATTTTTCATCGCAGGTAACAATGCGGTTCAAAATTCCTTCATTTGTGTGTCTGTTGAGCAGTGCAAGGCACGTCTCGACGCGTACTTCGCGCTGACGATCATTGAGTTCGTGGGGCACCCATTTGTCAAGCTTTTTTACCTTGCCAATTTGACGCAAATGGACCAATATTGTTTTGACGCTAACGTCGAAAGCTGCTGCTAATTCAGCCGTAGATTGTGTATCATCAGCTTCCACAATCGCCTTTAATTCGTCATTGTCGACCAAAGTCTTCGGACGACCGCGAGGTTCATTTTTCAGGTCGAAATTTCCAGAACGGAAGCGAGCAAACCAATAACAGGTGGTGCGTTGGTTTGTAGTGTTAGCTCCGTAAACGTCGTTGATGTTGCGTGCCGCTTGTGCCGCGTTGCTGCCACGACGGTACTCATATTCCATAATTACTCGAATTTTTAACGTATCCATGATGACGAAAAAGATTGAAATGCGATGAAAATGTAACACTAATCAATAAACAAATGACTACTTTTGGAAAAAAAAATCCATGTTTTTAAAATAAAATTAATTTGAAATTAGAATTCTTACCCAAACAAAAATTATTTTGATTTGAAATGGCCAGTACTGCAAAACGGCAGTTTCATAGGTAAAGACCTAATAAATGACATCTGCAGTAAACAGTTTAACACCACTTTTTTGCTTTTAATGCCATCCTTCTGCCTACGGAATAGAAGTCAAAATCGGTTTGACATTCGGTGTGTAAAAAAGGTTTGTCTAAATGTCTTATCTTATTTCAAATGGAGTTTAAGAATCTATATTTCTATCTACGTCCCACAGACGCACCATACAAGAATGAATCCATACACTTACACTTATTCATGTCAAAGCTATAACAGTTTCGTAAAGTTTATGTAAGAAATACTATTTACGGGTGTATTAAGTACCTACTAATGTAATACAGGAAATTGCGTCAGCTAATATCCGTTAGGAAACGCAGAGAAACTTGTATTAGTAGGCCTGTCCTTACATAATTCACGCAGTCAATTTTAGTGGAACCCTAAATAAACAAGGAAAGGAACAACAACTTCTTTACTCACTTACTTTTCTCATAAACTGCCTTGTTTAGACCACGTTAAAATATCGCAGTGAGATTTTTTTGCATACTGGATTATCAATGCAATGCTTACCCGCCGAGAGTTCAAAATCGAACAGTGTGCTTTTTCGACGCGTTGGGATGCTCGGTTCAAAACCGAGAGTTGGTAATCCTGTGCCCGATAGAATTCCGCAGCGATATTTCTACGTCCCTGCAAACGTGGTCTTCTGTGTGGGTATCTTCTACCTGAGATTGACCTCACCATCCTCAGCAGTTGCAGAGCAAGGTGTAGCAAAGTCTTTAATGTATCTGGATTATTGCTCAGTTGATGGTAATAATCTCGCCCTTATTATATGGGACTTCGACATCACTGGCAAATTGTACCTATGCCTCTTCATTTAGGAATGCAAGCGTAAAGTTTTGTGCTATTTGAAAATATAAATACTGAATTTAATTGGGAACCCTTTAGACTTCTGGCTTATCTTACTATGAGCATATCCATGCTCATACATCATTCTCCTGCCCCTAACCCAACCACAACCTGTGAATATGTCATTAAAATTCTTGTACAAAGAAATACAACTCATAAGCCTTCAAACGCTTTTTCCATTCCACCCAAAGCCTCATAAAGATATTCCTTTATTCCTGAAATTGTTATAAGAAAGCCAGTAACATCGTATTTATAAGTAATATCGTTGGAACCGACAATTTGCCAACAATTCGTATTTCTCAATCGTAACAATAAAATGGAAAACCAATAAAACCGAATTGAAAGTTGCGAAACAAAAAGAATTTGATTTGAACAGAATTTCAATCAATTCGTTATTGCTCGTAGAGTAGGACAAACGGTAAGCGAAAACTTAAATATTCTCTTCTAAGCTTGTCTTAAATGTTTGACTTCTAGATTTTGATCTTTATTTTGCTTTAATTTAAAGCCTATTTAGTTTTGAATCTACTAACTTTCTTTCGTCCTTAAAACAATTATACAGTACATTTGAATGGGTATGCAATTAGAACGTAATCCATTAGTGTTTGCTTACGCTAATATAGGAAGCGAAAACGATGACAGAGCACATAATATCAACGCAATTAAACTAAATGACGTCATGTTTGCGAGGTTCTAGTACTAGACGGTAGAGAAAAAGACTGCAGTTATGCATATTGTTTTGCTTTGTTACTTGTTTTGTCTAATTCGTAAAAATGCTGGATTGATATTCGTACGTTGTTTTCGGGTGACCACTGAAAATCAGCGCTAAGCTGTGGGTCGCATAGCACAGCGTCATACTGAGTGGAAGCCTTGTTGTCACAGTCACGGCGCGGCGGCGTGCAGCTAACGACTATTTATGTTCCATGTGCCTATGTATAAAAATCTGTGTTGATATCACGTTCTTTTTTTTATGTGATCTCATCTTTTTGTATGCGCGTGTTTCTGTGACAAATAAGTCTATTTTTCTTTCTTTCATATCTATTTTATTCAGAAAGCTTTTGTCTATACTTCACCCAAATAGTTTGGTTTATTCCAACAAAAACGTTGCAATAAATCCCAAATTGCCATAAAACATCACTAAAATAAAATTTTATTTATTCCCAGAATATGTTTACGCACACGTTGACTGTTCTGGTGGGGTATATGGCCGTGGCCTCCTCGCGGGAGACGCCCCGGCCTATGCCTACCATAACCAACTCCCTGGTGAATCTCGGAAAAATGGAAGTTTCATTTTATTTCTCTGGTAACGGTCGTGGTAAGATTTTGATAAAATATATCGTGGTCCCAAAAGAGAAAAGTATAACTAAATCATACAAATATAATATTGAATGTCTCAAAAGGACTTTGAGGATATTGTATGACGTATTTGCTTCAATATTTTATTTCGTTAGACGTCTTCTAGCTGACTTATCTATCTGACCATCGATCTCGCCTTTTTCCAACTATGTTGAGGTGAGATTCCAGTCTCACCGGATGCAGCTGAGTACTAATATTTTACATAGAGCGACTGCCTATAGGTATGACCTCCACAACCCAGTTACTGGATAATCTGGTACCACTTGGTAGACTGGTCTATCTCTATTCAGTAAAATGTAACATAGGTTAATATTTTCAGATGGTCCTTCGCATGCTATGAAACCAGATCATGGCCCAGTGTTTCCTCCAGCCTTCTTCCCAAAACTCGAACCAGTTACTGAAGAGCCGTGTCTATGCTCCGGTCACCGAAACACCAAAGATTCCTTCCTGACCAACCCTACTGGCCTCATTAACAAGATTCTGTCAAATAACGACCTGTTTTCGTTCAACAACAACGATCCAGTCCGATCCACGTTATGTTGTGATTCTCACGAACATATACAAGAAGGTTCAGTGTATTTTGAATTCACTCCTGAACAGAAACCTATGAAGCCCGGTCCAGCGAGATCGCCCCTTCCGATGATGCCCTTCCTTTTCGATAGCATAATCCCAAACAAATCAATGTTACCTGCCACAAAGACAAAAGCAATAGAAGTGTTCCTGTTCCCGAAAAAGAAGGACCTATCAACTGTTATGAGCAACTTCGACATGCCAAAGTACAGTTTCAACTCAAAGAAAAGAGACGTTGTTCCCAAAGATGCTATAACAGTTGTCGGTGATAAGAAATTAGAAAATAATATCAATCTATTCAGACCACCTCCTCCAGTAAAGAAGGATTTAAGCGCTCAACAAAAAAAAGCAAATGAAAATGAAACTGAGAAGCCCGCTGAAGAAGGGGATAAGTTTATGGTAGAGCCTGCTAGCAAGCCTAATGCAGTGTAAATGAGAAATGTAGTAAATAAAGTTAAAAGAAGATTTGAATGGCGTTGTTTTAGTTAATAGAAATAGAAAACATTTATTCGACACAAACACAACACATCAGCAACAAACATAAAAAAGGAAGAGTAATCTACATAGCCTACACCTAGCGTAGTTTACATAGCCTAGTTTAATGTTGTAAATCTCTTTTGGATCAAACTTGTTGAAGCTAAATTAAACTTTGTCAAAATGTCGGACTTCGTAAAAACGTCATAATATAAAACGCGATATAAATTTAGTTCTAGCTTAAAGCTATGAGTCAGTTTATATATTTACAACTTTATTTTGATTTGGGTAAAGTCCTTAATACCAAAAGGACAACTTAGCACCGGACTAGGTTGTCAGTTTTGTAAAAAGATCTGCATTTCTATACATGTTGGGTTCTAAATTCAAAAACTAGCTTAGTGGTTTAAACCTTATCTAAATAAATCCTTGTTATGTAATAAAGGGTAAATATAGTCTTAATCTGTAACTAACCAGAAAATTGGACTTTATCAACCACAATATTACGTTAACATGTTAAATAGGTACAAACTAGTAACACCATCCAAAAACAGTAACCCAATAATTTACCGAAATAAGTTACCTCAAACCAGAACAGAGCGTGACTGAGATCAAAGATTAGATTCCCAAAGTCTGGTAAAATTTACGTTTAAACGTAGTTTGATTTCGACTTTGACTTGGAGAAATTACCAAAGGAAGATCGGAATACTAAAATGTTCTTGAGTTAAGACTTATCGAAGAACGATTTTATCATTATTGTCCTTTTAGACTGTAATCCAACTATAAAGTAAAGAACCCAAACAGTGTTAGTCGACATAACAGCACACTGAGTATTTACTAAAAGTGGTAGTTGGTTTGAACCTCATCGTACCTAGGCAGGCACTATATTAACTATGTGTGATTGATTTCGTCACCACTGCTTTCAAAACTATGAATAAAAACATCGTCAGAATCGTTAAAGACTTATGTTTAGTATTTAGCCAAATACCAAACTATAACAGCGATAGTCATAAGTCAAACAACAAACACGACCACACGGGTCAAACGACCGGAGCGCAATGAAGCCGTTTCGTACCAACGTACCTCCGACATTTATTTATACGTGCAATTACGCGGTACTCTCTATTCAATGGTCGCCCTTCTCTCTTGCCAAAGAATACGAGCATTGTGAACCAGCGGTGTACATCGCCTTCGTCAATATGTTCTTCGTATACACAATTTACGTAGGCAGATCGTGGGCTCAGTAAACGTGGTACGTGTCTTTAATGCGAACTACCCTCATTTGCATTTGTATAAGCAACGGGAATTATCTGCAGGTAATGTGTAATGAGCGCACAATTCTTGATTGGGGTCACTGTAATTAAGGCTTCTTTTCGTGGGATGTTTTTATTATACGTAGGAGCAAATTAGTTTTTATCTAATGGAGTTGAGTACATGGTCGGACCTTCCGTATCCACTTAATGAGACTAAATAAAAGGTCATCATGTTGAATTCTTAATTTAATCATGTGAATATTACCATGGGTTCGTCATTCCCGAGATACGCAATCTTGAAATCCTGTAAAATATGTCAAATTATAATTTTACCCAATTGTTGGTTCTAAATTCGTCTGCTTTATTTTTGTATGTATGTTCCGCGATATCTCCAGCAATAGGGTATTTTACTCTATATGAGAAAAACATATAAAAATGTATTATTGAGATAGCTTAGGCAAAATGCAGTCGGAAAATGTTAGTTCATGAAATAACAAAATAAATTTTAAAATTCAATTCAAAGATTTTAGTTTAAGAAGTTTTTATTCAGTGCGCAAACTTTAACCACGCAAACTGACGTCACACAGAGCAATATTGAATATGGCGTCCACTGCGTCCAGCGTTTTCGTCCAATTTAGGCGCGTAATGTGAAAATCTAACATTTTAATGCATTTTACGGCACTCATCGATTAAATAAAAATCTTGTATTTTTTGTGGTTTAATAGCACTTTAGAATCTAGATTTCAAAAATAGGTGTAATACCTACCTTATTGTGGATCGATTTTGAAAGTACTTTTTTAAGAACCGTTTGTGTCAGTTAGCAAAATATGTATAATTTTATGAAATCTGTAAACTATCAAATCTAATTGTAAAATCTTTGTAGTCAAATAAGATCAAAGTTTTGTTAAAAAATGACAATCATAATTATTATGTAATAACTATAAAAAAAACTTGATGTTATTTGAATTCTATAAAAAGATTACTAAAACAAAATAAAAAAATACTTTTAATAAAAAAAAATGCATAATGAAAGCACATTTTGTATCCAGGATTCGAACTTCCAACCTTATGAACGGCAATCGGTCATGCAACCTCCGGTCTAATTATAAGTAGAATAACTACTCGTAAATGTCGACCATATTCACTAAAACAATGCAGTAATTATAATATATTTTTTTTTACAAAATACAAAAAGTAACTTGGGCCTAGCACGGACTTGAACGGACATGTCTTTTAGAGGGGTAACCAATTAGTGAAGCTTTGTGTAACAGCTAAAAAGTGAAAAAAAAAAAACGTTTTTTACAAAAAAAAACTAAGTACCGACTTCCAAAACAACACTATAAACTGAAAAATATACCTAGATATTTCTTTTCATTGAATTCTTTACTTATTAAGACGTGAATATAGCCATGGCTTCGTCGTTCCCAAGATACACAGTCTTGATATCGTCTAGCATTTACAGCAGTCCTTCATAAGAAAGTTGATCATGCCCTGGGGAGTAATTAAGTAACAAGATACTTTCTCACACGTACATAAGTAGTTTCGTAGGTAGGTAGTAAAAAGCCCGGGGGATGCCTTTGATCAAGTTTCGCAAAACAGGCCCAAACTTTTCCAGCATGTAGTCACACGTGTCCTGTATCCAAAATTAAGCCTAGAGAAGTCAGGACATTCAGGAGCATTGATTGGGCTTACTTAAAAACCTTATTACACTTAGCGATATTCAGGGACTTTTTCCCTAAGTCTGGATATTGTATTAAGAGAAAGGTAGAAAAAAAAAACACGTCACCCTATTGAACAAAACATCACCTAATCATCATCTGTCGTACTCTATCAAAGGAAATTAAAAACCTTTTTGGTAATCAAAAAGTTAACCGACTTAGAAAGAGGAGGAAGTTATGTATTCGACAAAATAGAAATCTAGGCATATTCTACTTCTACTTACTGTTTCTCCTTCCTTTGCTGCCGCTTCTTCTTGAAGGCTCTCTTAACCCTCAGTAGTAAGAAGGCAGCTCTATCTATAGTTAGCACTGACGGCCGCTTGGCGGCGCTAGGCTCGTCCATCCCCTCCTCTTCCGCCGGCTCATCGCACAACCTCAGGCCGAGCCATCGCTGTTTAGTCGCAGTCCTCGTTGTGACGTCGAAGGAAACACACGTCTAGTTACGAACGCACGCTTCTAAAGTTGTAGCATTTTTTTGTTAATTTTGATCCTACTATTTACGCGATTTGTAATTTTTACGACACTTGACACTGTTTTAATTTACACTAATTCGCACTACACTTTCATTTGCGTTTCACGCTTGTAAGAAAATCACCTGAAACAAAGAAAAGGATTTTTAAGTAATTTTGCAAATTAGACTGAACAGTTACACAACCAAGGTCCGTACCCCATAGACCCCCGGCAGGGGTGTGCCCTTAACGTGTAGTCACTTAGTTTGAAGTTTTGAAGACCTGGTTGGAGTCTTAATGTATTGAGGTAGCCACAGGCATGTGCGGTTAAGCAACTGACAACCTCCTTTTTTTATTTCGGATTGGAAAATCATTATAGATGTCCTCCAAGGGTCTGTCAGACTCTTACTGACTATAAACCACCCGTGATACCTTTCCACACTTGCACCGGGAATCACGGGATCTAATACGACTTGCACTTTCCCCGGCTGGTGGGTACTTCAAAACTGACAACCTCCTAGGTTGACTTGCGATATGCCATTTAGAAAAAATAACAGTTACTATACATTATACTAATCTGAATAACAAATATTGCGGTTTATTGCGCCAAAATGATTAAGTTGATTACAAACTTAAAATAAACTTTACAGCTTAGTTCTTGGGCTTCTAGAAAATCCAATTTTGAAAATGAAAATTACCTAAAGTATCTGTCGGCATTAATAAGAAATTATATAAATAAATACTAACTTATATACAGGTTTTTTTTTTTTTTGGTGGGAAATCATCAAATAACTTCTCCCGCTCTGGTTGGAGCGGGAGGGCGTGTCAGACTATTACTGACTAAAACCCACCCGTGTTCCCTCAATTGCCTTTGTGCCAGGGTCCGCGGTATCTCTTTCGAATTGCGTGCCACAGCTTAGGGGTAGGTTCAGTATCGATAAAGGAACCCAGGAAAACTATTAAAAAAAAACATAAATAAATTATTGCACTACTACCACTACTTTAGTACCTACTAACTAACTAGTACCTAGTTACCTACCCTTCACCCGGCGTTATCGAAGTGTTCGTACGTAGGAAATTATCTATTATTAGCATTTAAACAAAATACAAACTTATTTTTTTATCAATTCAAAACGATTGCTATTTAATTAGTAGGTACTACATTAGGTTGATCTTATGATAATTTTCGCTTTTTTTTTTACTTTTTTTAAAGGTATTTTTTTATTATTTTGTACGGGTTCCTTTATCGATACTGAACTCACCATGAAGCTATGGCACGTAATTTCTTTAACATCCTGTATATCCGAAGTTCAAGTACCAATCTTAATCAAAGACGAAGAAACTTCGATAGAAAAGTTTATGAATGTTTCATTCACATAATCTCTCTTTCTATATACAAGTGTCTATTGCGCAAGTTTATCAGATTTGTCACTTCAAATAGCTGAATGAATAATACCATTAAGTTAGATGTATTGATGGAGTCTAGACGGACAGAATATAAATTCAAATTGTTCATTCATGTCTGTAGAGCATCGAAATGGCGTTACTCGTAAATATGAGTCTGCAATTCGATCGTAATTTCTTCATGTTGGTAATAAATTGTGTGAAATGTACATTTTATCCCGTTATGTGTCCATGTGTTACGTTTACCTACATATAGAGTGACACGGACATCGACACGTAAACTGTAACCATTAATTCAGCACAAGAATAAAGCGTAGATTTTTTTGTCAGTTATCAAAAAATCTATCTGTGTGTGTCATAGAAAAGTGCAAAATACGTAGTTAAAATGTATGGAAAAGATTTTTTTTAACCATACAAAAAGTTATAACGCAATAGGGTTCAGAATCATGTAGGCACTGAATCCATGGCCAAGCAATTCGGCTGGTTAAAATTACAAGGATTCGTAACTTATAGGTTTTTCACATTTCTAAAGGACATCGAAAGGTAAAGAAATACACGGTCAACCTATAAGTAATCACTAATCAGGTAATTACCTACCTACCTAATGTTTATTTGTGTTATTTTTCCTGGCACCCTTTATTTACGGCACTCGTGTGCTGGAGCTGAAATCAGCGTGAGGTGGTAGTGTTGCCGTCAGACATTATGCTGAGCTGAGGCTCTTTTGGCATAGTATTCATTTATATTATTTTATATTTCACTCCTTATTTCTTACTTTCTATTGACCAGCTGTTTATGTCTTTGTTAGCATTATCACGAGACGAGGTAAGTAGCTTATTAGTTTCAAGAAGATGCCTTTGAATAACAGCACTGCTATTAAGGCTCGTGCAGACAAGCTCGACGCGTCAGGCACTTCGCGACATTCGTAGAACAATTTCTATAAAAACTTCATGGAAATTGTTCTACAAGTGTCGCGTCGCGCCTGTTCGAAGAAGCCTTCAATCTACATAAACAATTGCTTATATAAAATAACTAACGGCATTTTGATTGCCGCTAAGTTATTTGCATCAAAATTAATTAAAATTATGTATGCTCAAAACAAAACAAGTCCTTAATAATAAAATTAAAACACAAAAGTAATTAGACCCTCGATTTCTAGTTAAGTCCCTAAGGCACTCTGGACTTGTAAAGAAAGTCAAAATACATCGTAGCTTTGATTATGTAAAACCTTATAACCCCTGGGATATGTGAGTGCCCTTTAAAAATGGTTTCAAGGCTAAATAATACAGCCTCAAAGAAGAATGTGAAATTCTCGAAATATGGTTATTTTGGATTATTTTGTACTAACTTCCGCCCGCGGCTTCGCCCGCGTGAAGGTTGGAAATTATTCGAAGGGAACGTACTACCGGGATAAAAAGTATGTAAAAGTGTGTTAATCTAGGTTATAATCTATCTGTGTGCCAAATTTCATCCAAATCCGTTCAGCCGTTTTTGCGTGATTGAGTAACAAACATCCAAAGATCTTCACAAACTTTCACATTTATAATATTAAGTAGGTAGGTTGAATTCCATTTTTGAAGTGAACTTCTTTAGGCGCATTGAGCACTTTTTGGGTGAACAAAAATCATGGAACACGCGTCATCGACACTGAACGCTTGAGCACACGGATGAGTCGCGCGTTGATATCTTTTGGAAAAGTCCCTTTCTTTCATTAGGAAATTCTAATTGTTTTATCCCTTTCTTTCCGCTCAGCTGCGCGGCGGGCTAGCACTTCAACGAGCAAGGGTCGGTCAGGAAATAACACGACAGGGAATTACCTTGTGAGCGCCGGTAACGCATCTAAAGGTAAATATATCATTGGGCATAAGGTCTATATTTTCCACTATATCTCAAAACACGTGGCTCACTTCGTCGTATGCAACAAAAACAGGTCATTAGTTACCGGCTCCGTAAAACATAATAACAGACTCAGTGGCCTCGTCACTGGTCTCGAAGGAAAGCACCTAGCGTTTTGTTTTAATTACCTAATTTCCTTTGTAAGGCAATTATGGCCAGCATTGCGTTGGCTATGCAATTATCGGTGCCATGCTTCCGTTGCTTCATTTTAATACTGATTGAAGATAAACGTTGGTAAGCACTGTTACAATTTAAAAGCAACTAATATTAGCTCAAAATATGCATTATCAATATTCATAAACCGTTAGAATATTTAGTACAGATATTTTTATAATTTTTTATTTATGTAACATATCTCACGATATTTTGAAGAAAACTGATTGTTTGAATTTGAGAACTGCAAAGTTTGTCTGCAAAAGCAGTGCAGGCTGGCAATGAAATACTATAGTTGCCTTCAAATATTTATATAATTAATACTTTATGCACACAACTGTACAGAAGCGGATTTAATGCCATAGGCATTTTCTACTAGTCAACCTTAGGGCCTGTGCACACCACGTTTTTTAAACTCGCCGTTGACGCGCGTTTGTAGCGATACAGACGCAGCTTGTAGACAGACCCTCTGTAGAATAAAAGCGCGCCGTCGACGCACGTTTCTAATACGCGCGTCATCGGCGACGTCGACGCTTTTAAAAAACGTGGTGTGTACAGGGCCTTAGGGTTATGCAGAGACAAACAGTAGTCGGTGCAATAAATTAGAGAAACAAATATAAACCTATTTAAACTATAAAAATAATATACCTAACTTTAAAATAGTCAAGCAAATTTTGAAAAGGAATTGCAGAAAAATAGTTGACAAGCGAAAATGTCAAGATAAAATAAAAACTATGTAAAAATTTAGAACGTTCATAGAAATAATGGTTGGTACCATAACTAAATGGTGAAAAATAAAAACTTTTTACATAATTAGAAAAAAAACATATTTCCAAAACAAAGTTTTCTGTTTTTTTGTTGCTATATTATGTCAAACAACTAGTTACTTGTGTTGATGAACATCCAACATACTTCACAATGCTTGGTTCCTATAAACAAAAACGAATCGTTTTGTGTTTAGATTTTTTATTGCCAAACTGGGTATATAAATAGATTAGTAAGCTAATTTTACCTTTGATACCAAACTATGGAGTTCTATATGGGAGGGTCTACCATGCAAAGCTATGAGGTCTTTGCTCCATTTTAGGAAAAGATAAAAGAATCTTAATTTGAACCAATAAGGGCCCTGAAATTATAGGAATCGGCCATAAACTACCCTGGTGGTCACCATCAAGCACATAGAGGGGAAAATGCAATAGGTATCTACATTGTCAACAAAATGTGGTTTTTGTGGAAAAAAAAAACCTCAAAACACGTAATAATCGTAACAGATGTGGAACACGCGAACTGGAGTGTGTTGCGGTGACTTTTATTAAGTGAAATATTTGGCGACACGACTCATCCATTTCGTGTGGCGGCCATATTAACACGTGTTATTATGTACCAGTAGGCCATATGTGAAGCTATTTTTAGGTGAGTGCGTGTATTTGGCCATCGTGGCTAGGAATTGCCATAAGGATAAGCATATTACACGATCGTGAGGGGCTCGTGGATAAGTAATAACGAGCCGCACGGGTCGATCGATCAGGTTAAGCTACGCTTGCCGCGGTTGGTCCGTGGATGGGTGACCATCTTAACCCCTCCGGGCCTCGGAAAGCTCGCTAAGCCGTTGGTCCCGGCTGTCATTCCTGGATCTTTGACAATCGTTACGGGTCGTAAGAAACCCGAAAGCCTGAAAACCAGTCTTACCAAAGGGTATCGTGTTACCTAGTAACTAGGTTGTGGAGGTCAGATAGGCAGTCGCTCCATGTAAAATACTGGTGTTCAGCTGCATCCGGTTAGACTGGAAGCCGACCCCAATATAGTTAGAAAAAGCCTACGCAGATTATGACTAACTACCTTATCAGATTTATCATAGTTATACAAATCTTATTCAAAAATAGGCACGTTCAGGGTTAAAACTGTATTAATTTGTTCACCATTCATTAATTAAAGTTAAATTTCAGGAACATCATCATTCATGATCATTTCAGCCGAAAGACGTCCACTGCTGGACATAGGCCTCCCCCAAGCTCTGCCACTTCAGGAACATGTTGTCAAATAAACCCTAGACTTAAGTATAGCTGACTGGCCAGCAAGCTAGTTGAATGCGGTAAGCGGACGGACAATGCCGCTCTTTGTCCCGGCTCCCGGCTCCCGGCGCATCCGAGGAAATTCCACATATTAACCCACTTTGTACACTAAAGCAGTGTATAGCGGTCTTATATTGCTTTTTATATCTTAAACGGATCTATGATTTTGTTGGCTTTTGTATTTAATTGTATCTTTTTAGTTATATTTTACTTCTTGTAAATAGGCTGTTTACCTACGACAAGTTTACGAACCCTGTATTTTTTTTTAATTTAAGAGCGCACCGAGGGATTTGCGAAATAATTGCATTACTTTGATACCTTGCTGAACCTTTATTACTTAATCTTTCGCTAGGCAACAACGCTAGGTTAATATCTAACTTATGTATAAGGATTCAATCTGTAAATCTTACTCGTTAGAAACACGATTACTTGTAGTTTCCTCGACAAAAATACAAAATATTAATCTCTTAAAAACAGAAAACAAAACCCTTAGTACGGCGTAAATACTTCACGGAAGGTCATCAGCAGAGATCGGATATTCGGATGCATATTTACCTAAAGATAATTTTTAGCTATGAAAGTATGGAAGCGGCTTTATAAATTATTTGTAATATTTATAAAAAATCCCGGGATTCTTGGATTGCATAACTATTCAGATGTGTATTAATTTAAAATTAATGTTTAACCCGATACAAATATGTGTATGTACTGGAGGAGGGGTGTTTTGTATTAGTTAAACCAAAAAATAAACAAATTACTTGACTTTTTCGATACAAAAGTGCATTCAATGTTAGCCAACAGCTCTACTTTCGGTGAATATGCATCCGAATATCCGATCTATGGTCATCAGTTAAGTAAAAACAAAACTGCATGTTTTCTATGACTTTTTTCATTTTCAAAGTGTGTAATAAAATGAAGGAAATATCCATATTAGCGTGCAAATCGCCCATTCACGCCAGAGCCTTACGCTCGGTGTAATTGGTACTACTTTGGTGTAATTGCACATATTATACCAAATCAATATCCAACTTTCTTTTCAACTCATCGATGATCGAAACAAAGTTTGAAACAAAACACAATCTCAAAAACTACATCAAAACCAATCACATCCACAAAAAGACAGACAATCATAACAGAGTTATCAAACTTCGAGTAACTGTATAACCAAAATGACATAAAGTGCGACCGAAGCACTTTATTTCTAAGTATATTGTTTTTGTTAAAGTACAGTGCGCCCTCGAAGTTTCGTTCAATAAAACACGCTGGCCCGTGTCGTTTCTTACAAAACTTTGTACCGTGGCTGTACTAAATCGATCTTGACAGACAGTGCACCCAATTTCGTTCGACACAAAGTTTCTCGAAGACGAAGGGAATTGGAAGGCTGAAGTTTATTAATGCTTAATGCTATGGGGGCGTAGGACGAACTACCGTGACAAGATTTGTGTCACGGGTTTTTTACAATATGCGACAAAACTTTTAACAGAATGTGCGCTTTTATCGTTTCTCATTTGCATAGCCTTTTTTCAAGTAAGTCTGGGTCGACTTCAAATCTAACCGAATGCAGCTGAATACAAGTATTTTACACGCTTTATATTAGCTTCACTTGTATGTTTGTTTGTTTGTATGTAACCGACTCCTTAGAGCGCGATTTTGACCCACTTTGAACGGTCAGATTTCATTTAAACTTTGTAAACTTATCGAGGACCGATGACAATTCAATATTGAAAAAAATAATAGATAAAAATTGAAAAAAAAAAAAACTAAAAAACACGCTTTAAAAACCAAACTAAAAAAGTAGAAAATAATTTAATTCAATTAAAAAGCGTGGGGTGCTTTTTGAGGTATTTTTATAATCAATTAATGTCAAGCACCCAACACTTTTTAATTGAATGAAATTATTTTCTAGTTTTATAGTTTGGTTTTTAAAGCGTGTTTTTTAGTTTTTTAAACTATTATTTATTTACATGAAGCGATTGCCTATCTGACCTCGATAACACAGTTACTGGGTAAGACGCACTATACCTCTATTGGTAAGATTAATTGTAAGACTTTCGGGCTTCTGACTTCCCGTAACGACTATCTCAGATCTACTGATGAAAGCCGGGACCGAGGCACGGGTGTACCTTGGTATGTAAAAATGGTTACCCATCCATAGACTAACCGCGGCAAGCGTAGCTTAACCTGATCGATCGACCTGAGCGGCTTATTACTTAGCAATAACGTGGCAATATTAACATGGGCGTCCACGTTCACGTCACGGTATTACGATAACACTGGGCAGTGATATGCATAGAAATATATGAAGACGCTTTTTATTTACGTTACGTTAAAATATGCACGTACTAACTTTTGCAAGCGGCTTCGCCCGCGTGCTGGTCGAAAATTATCCCACGGGAATAAATCGGGATTTAAAAAAAACAGTAGCACTCCGAGAGTGCCGACAAAAATGTAGTGTGTATTTTTTGAATCGTCAGATTAAACAACGTTCAATGTTGTTCGTTCGTACGTTCGTGTTGTCAGTAACAGTGCCGCGAGTCCATTTGTTTTTCCCCATCTCAAAAAATGCCAACGCGCCTTAAGAAGTTTTCACTTCAATAAGTATGCTATTTGTTATTCCAGGTTACAAAATATCTGTGTGCCAAATTTCATTTGAATCCGTTCAGCCGTTTTTGCGTGATTGAGTAACAAACTTTTTCATTTATAATATTTATATATAAAATATATTAATATTATAAATATTTCCATACATTTTATGGACGTGTGACGAATAATATCCCAACGTTAGAAATTCTAAAAGATCACATTGCCGCAGTATTGCGTCGATATTTTTTAAAGACAAAGACAATTTTGTTTTGTTAATTTACTGGGCCCTAAAAGTTACGTTTAATAAATTTAATAGGTTTGGAACTTTATAAGGTAAACAAGGATTAAAAGTAGCTTTCAAAACTGGCAAACAAAATTGTAGGCTTCATCAAAATTGCTGGAGATTCAATTTCTTTCGTTTTTCATTCTTTTTCACAAGAATGTCTTTGATCGGTGTGTCAAGGAGAATAGAGCAAATCAAGTTTCGAGAAGAATGTTTAAAAAAAATGTATCACCTAGTTGCGCCACGCGATTTCACCCGCATAAGTCTCGATCTTGTAAGAATATCACGTTAAAAGAATCCTATGTCCTAATCCAGGTCATGGTCTACACATGTGCCATTTCATCCAAATTCGTTCAGCTGTTTTAACGTGAAAGCGTAACAAAAAAAACATTTTGAAGTATATGGCTAATCCATTGCTTCATAAGTTCGAAACATTTGTCTGCTACAACGTAAATAACACAATGCATTTTGTTGAACTGTTCTTGCCAAAGATCACATCTTCCTGTAGAAGGGTTTCCATCGGCTAGACTCATGCACCCAAGAATTGTTTTGCGTCTTTTAAGCCTCCGTGGCACTGGATGGAGTAATTTCATCCTGTGGCTTCCCCCTCTTGATGTGGCTGGCTATAGACCTGAGGGGCAATTCTCGTAATTTTAAGAACGTTCACAGTCTGATCTCAGTATCAATCTGTCAAAAATACCAAGATTTTTCATACGTTTTTGACATTTGCTTGTCGCTGAGATGAGACTGCGACTAGATTTTGAACGTTTTTAATTACGAGAATTGGCCTTCTGATAGCTAACAAGCGTGATGTTATTTTATGTGTTTACCAGGTCTTTGGTCCCTCAGTAGATACACCAAATACCACGTAATGACGTTGAGCCTTCCAGAGCGCAGTTGCCACTCGTTAACACTTCGGGCCCATCGGCCCATAGAAACTGTTGTAAAATGGTCGGGCCATTATTACAATTCCTTGCCATTTTAACGATACCAACAAAGTAACTTCAAGCCTCCAAAAAGGCCAATAAAATTGGCCGTAACTAAAGTAAGGATGAAGCTTCATAATTAAAAGAGCTATCCTGACTTATGAACCATACGCATTTGAGTGCCTTTTTACTTCTTTGTTGTTATGTGTTTAGGAACGCTGAGTATTTGGCCCGTTATCAAATATTTTATGGTGAGTGGAATTCTTTCGGAAACTACCGAGGTGAAAGTAGCTGTTAACAGCTGTTAAGCTAGGCAGGTGTGGGTATTTTTGGACTTCATCATCATCATCAATTCATCTGAACGACGTCCACTGCCACTTATCAAACGGTTCTGTGCTTTTCGCATCCGGATCCGCAGCGGATTCCTGCGGCCTTCACCAGGTCATCGGTTCATCTTGTGAGAGGCCTTCCAACGCTACGTCTTCCAGTACGCGGTCGCCACTCCAGAACCTTCCGGCCCTGGCCATCTGTTCTGCGAGCAATGTGCCCTGCCCACTGCCACTTAAGTTTGGCATTTCTTCGAGCTATGTAGGCTACCTTGGTTTTACTACGGATCACTCAATTTCTGATTTGATCGCGCAAATAATTAACCTACCCTTAAATCTATAACCCTAAAAAGATACTTCAACACAAGCGTCCCCCACTTCAAATAGCTTCAATAAATATTGCGTACAATACAAGAATATGCTAAGCCGTCAATATTACACCTACAATGTTCAATGAAGCACACAAACACCATTCCTAGCTTACATTCTACGTGTAGTCATGTAAATAAGTAAATACACGTATTGACTACCGGCTTTGTTGTGGGACTTCAACTTGTTACTACATTGCCAATAGCGGGATATAGACCGTTGATGCCCTGTTACGCGCATTGGGTTTTCTACTTTCTGTGTTGAACCGAGCGTCGAGAATCCAATAAACTGTTTCAAAGCGCGATGAAAAAGCACATTGTTCGATTTTTAACTCTCGACGCTACTAAGTAGTGCGTTGAAGATCCCGCCGCGTGCGCGAAAAAATCCCACCGCGATTTTATTACGTCTGTGTGAACGTCGATTAAGACAAATAACTGTGCATGTTTGGTTTTCTCGATGAGTTTTCAATTGCTTGTGAAGGTTTATTTGAACCGGGAGGTTCTGGTACGATTGTGCATTCACAATTTCCTCTCGGTATACACGGTGGACAGTAACTGTCCACTGTGCATCACCCCGGGAAATTAATTGTTAAGCAAATTGTCAGCATACGTAATTTTTTTGCCCGGCTGTCATTTGTAGATTTCTGACTCTCGCTACGGGTAGTCAGAAGCCCGAAAATCTGACAACCTGTGAGTCTTTTCGCCTGGCTGTCATTTGTAGATCTCTGACAGCCCCTACTAGTCAGAAACCCAAAAATCTGACAACCTGTGAGTCTTTTCGCCCGGCTGTCATTTGTAGATCTCTGAGAGTCGCTATGAAAAGTCAGAATCCCAAAAATCTGACAACCAGTTAGTCTTACTAACGGGTATTATTTTACCCAGTAACTTGGTTGCTCGTGTTATTGCAATTTCAAACGAATGTTTCTGCTTTATCCCAAAATTGATATAATGAATGAAATGGAAGTCTTGTTCTGATTTAAGTCTTGGATATACTATTTTACGACGAAATAAGTCGTTAGAATTATCGATTAAAATTTAATGTTTCTCCGCACTTTTCTTTTCTCTATTATTTATGTATTTCACACTTATCATAAAACACATTATTCATTTTCCTCTTGACAGTTTTGGGTCATAAAAAATACCTACTTTGTAATATCTAAGTACGCTGTTTTACACCTGAGCCACATCACAATTTGTTACTGTCAAAATATCATAACCAGCTTATCATTTTGCCACTGCTGGGATTCTGTTTTAACGGGCCTTCTGTCTTTGAGAGGGAGTGCGCTATCTGCCACGCGACCCCAGTTTGGGTGTCACATGTCTTCGAATTTTTGGTTCCAGGACATGCCGGTTTACCCACGATGTTTTCCTTCACCATTTTGAGAGCAGGCCATACAAGGCCATTTTTATATGAAAATATCTACTATATTTTTTTTTTTTTTTTTATTGTAATTCACAAAACTGATGTACAATCACAAATGCAATAAAATCAGCTAAAAAACAATATTTTTGATTGACATCTACTAGATGTGAATCTTGCATGCCTATTATTTTGTAAAACACTTACTTTAACAAAAAAAAAAATGCAATGCCTACAGGGTTACACAAAAATTACAAAATGGGAACTTTCCCATAGAATATGACTAAGATTAAGAAAGAAAAAAAAATTAAAATGTAAAACGATACAAAAAAAAAATACAGAAATTATACAAATAAAACTCTAAGTTTAGTCCTAACTGAGGCTACAGAACCAGCAAATACATCTATATCCCCACGAATGGAGTTGGCAAGAGAAAGCATGCGGCAGATGGGTGCAAAATTACCTATATTAGTTCGACTATGAGGCTGGACGAAAGTCTTTCGGTTAATTAACCGGCTGCTGCTACGTGGGATACTAAATTTCACTTTTTCTAGAAGCTCAGGAGAATCTATTACACCATTTATTATTTTATATAAAAACATGAAATCTAAAGATTTCCTACGCGCGCTTAAGGAATTCATTTTATAATGACTCAGCCTAGAATTATATGAGTTCAGACTACGACACCTGTTATCCGAATAACACAAGTGATATAAAAACCTTTTTTGAACGCGCTCTATCCGATCATTGTGTACTTGATACATTGGGTTCCATACCGTACTACAATACTCTAGAATACTACGAATAACGCAATTGTAAATGGAAATAATCAGAATCGGTTCTTTAAAAATTTTCATTTCCCTAACCATGAAACCTGACAATTTAGATGCCCGACTAATTATCTGGTCGTAATGACTCCTAAAACTCAAACTACTATCTACTAAAACACCAAGGTCCCTTATAGTATCAACTTCTTGGAGTGGGCTGTTATTTATCGAGTAATAATATTGGCAGGTTTTCCTTTTTCTGGTAAATTTAATGAAGTAACATTTGTTTTCATTTAATGACATTTTATTTAGTTTGCACCAACTGTGCACGTTATTTAAATCGAGCTGAAGCTGAAGAATATCAGCTTCGTTGTATATAATTCGATATATTTTTAAATCATCAGCAAAAAGTTTGTATTCCGAATCAATTTTGCAGCCCAAATCATTTATAAAAACTAAGAAAAATAGTGGACCTAAGTGTGATCCCTGTGGCACCCCTGATGGTATGTAACATTGTTTGGATTTAAAACCCTTGATATATACTAGTTGTGAGCGATTTTTTAAATACGACTCGCACCAACGCAGTAATGACCCATGAACACCCATGCTTTCTAATTTAGCAATTAGTAGGTTGTGATCTACCAAATCGAAGGCCTTTCTAAAGTCAGTATATATTGCATGAACTTCTCTACCGTCATCTAATGCAGATGATATATATGAAACATACTCGACTAGATTAGATAGTGTCGATTTTTTGGGACGAAAGCCATGCTGGTTATCATCCAGCACATTTTTGAAGTGAGAGAACATTTTTTTCTGAACAAGCGATTCGATAATTTTACCACAAGCAGATAGAATGGACACTGGTCTGTAATTTGCAACATCATCAACACTGCCCGATTTAAAGATTGGCGTGATGTGTGCAATTTTCCACTGATCGGGGAATAAGCCCTGAGCCAAAGAGCAATTGAACAATGTAGTCAGAGGATCAGCTAGGTTCACTGCACATTTTCTAAGAAAGAGAGGAGGGATCGAGTCAGGCCCGGGTCCTTTATCACAATCTAGGGAAGACAAGTAATCGAAAACTTCTTCCACTTCAAGTTTGCACCGACTGAAAGTGTTATTGTTACAGGGATTCGTTTCAACTGGCGTTGCAGTGGTTTCCATGTTACTATTTGTTTTATAAATGGACTGAAAATTATCCGAAAACAAATCACAAATTTCCTGGCCACCCCTGGCAAACCTAGTGTTGTTCAAAGTCATTTTGTAGGGAATATAACTATTACCTATCCGTTTATTTTTTAGGTACCGCCAAACATGCTTAGGATTGGTACGCAGATGTTCAGCTATATTCTTTTTAAAATTAGCATAACAGTCCTTTATTAAATCACCGCAGCGCATCCTCAGGCAATCAAACGTAATTTTATCTCTAGGATTACCGTATTTTTTGTAAATATTGTGATATTTTGCTTTTTCTTTAATAACTTTGAGCAAAGCCCGGCTATACCAGACAGGATAGCGTTCATCTCGTGGTCTTGTAATTGGAGTATGTAGTTTAATAATTGGCATAAGAATATCGTAGAATTTTTGCAACATTTCGTTAATATTAGATGTAGAATTCCATTCATCAGACCAAGCAATTTTTCCAAGCTCATTGTTGACGGCTTCATAATTACAGAGATAAAAGTTCAAGTATGGAATTTTATTTTGCACAAGGGGATTCGTATGACTAGTCGTAAACGAGATCTCTAACGCTGGATGATGAGGGTCAATTTGTATAAACGGAAATAAGGGCTGAGACACCAGCACTTTGTTGTTACTACTACTAAGAACTAGATCTAAAATACGATTTGAAGCGTTGGGTATCGCGTTGCATTGATGAAGATCATTAAAGGCTAGCATGTCTAAAAAAATGTGTCCGATATTACCACTAGAACCTTTGGGAACCAATACACCAGAATCCGCATCATATTTCCAAGAGATACTGCCCATGTTAAAATCACCGATTAGTAAGTTGACAGAATTGGATTTGCTCTTTTTGTTAATTACTTGTGTAAAGTTTTGAAACAGTGCATCGATATATTCTTGATTTATTGGAGGTGGGATATAAACCGCACAAATATTAATATTTAAGCCGCTTTCACACTTGATTGTGATCCACAACTCTTCGCAATGTGATTCCCAATTTAACCTACGTGAGACCTCGTATTTGTCCAGAGTTGCAACAAACACCCCCCCACCATCCTTTTTGGAAGTTGAAGATACCGTAGACGACCTATCGCGCCTGAACACCCTGTATCGGTTATCTAAAAATTCATGGTCTAACACCGTATCATTGAGCCAACTTTCAGTGCCGATAATTATGTCATAATCATAATTTAAAGCAGCAGCATAAAAATCCTCTGTTTTGGTTCGTAAGCCTCTAACATTTTGGTAATAGATTTTAAACTTGAAAATAAATTCTTATAACACTATTGAGCAAGCAAGGGATGTGACTAATAAGACAATAATTTACAGAGATTCTACAGATTCTAAATTTTTAACAAGTAGAGATTTAGTTGTTACATCTTTCCTCACAAAAATGCGACCATTCCGAACCCATACAAAGTTATATTTCTTTTCTTTAGCAGCGATTCTTGTTGCTGCATGTAATTTTTTATTTGCCAGAGTCAGATTTTCCGTCACAAAAATCGGCTGCTTCTCTCCACCGATACCAATATGGCTGCTGTTCAACTTCTCCGACTCATTCTTTTTGTTAAAGATTCTAACTGCAGCAAGAAGATTATCGCGGATGCGAGGACTGGCTAACTTGACGACTATGCTGCGTGGACGATTTGTCTCTTCATTCAGTTTGGCCACTCTGTGAAATGATTGGATTTCATTGTCGTGAAGTTCAGTTCCCACAACTCTACTTAACTGTTTTACGAGCGTAAACAGGTTTTCGGTTTTGTGTTCAGGAACGCACTGTATCTCGATATTGTTCTCGCGTGCCAATTGATCAATTTGCTGCAATTTAGTCTCCAATTCCCTCACCTGAGTGCTCATCGCGGCGTTATTCTTTTGGAGTTCGGCAATACAGTTATTATTCTTAGCATTTAATTCAATTTGATCATCATAAGCATCAGAAAGAAAAGAAACAGTCTTCTTAAACTCGTCCAAGTCTTCGTACATTGAGGAAAATTTCAAGGTTAGGTCATTTATTTCCCTTTGGACCGTAGTTAGAGTGGTTTCAAATTTCGCCAAAGAGGCCTGTTGACTATCAAACTTTTCATTCATTTCCTGCCGTAATTTACGAATCTCTGAAAGTATTGTATCCTGCAAGTTGACTTCCATGCCAACGCTTGCCACTCGAGGCGTAACTGGCGGCGTCTTCTCAGCTGGCGCAGGTCTCTGAACAACTTTTGTTTTACTCTGGTCACTAGCCGGCGCCGATATAGAGGAATGAATTGAGGCCGGCTCGGCAACTGGAGCCGCTTGGTCTGTTTGTGCAGTGTGACCTTTAGCTTGGACTGGTGTATTAGTGTTGTCCTGTTTTGGCCGGCTAGAGACGCAGATTGGACAAGTCCATTTAGTCCGAGGTGTTGACGCTTCATCGTACTTTACGCATTCCAAATGGTACTGCAGGGCACATTTGCTTAAGCAGCATTTAATTATCTTTTGTGTCACGAGAATAATCGCATTACAACCGGCGCAAATCATTATGGCAAACAAACGAAAAAATAAAAATCAACAAAAAGAATATGCAAAAAGATTCTCTTGCGCTGGGATACGAACTCGCCACTATCAAAATCAAAATCAAAAATCAAATCATTTTTATTTCAGGCACTGCATAAGTACGTACACACAAATACATTTCACCCATAGTGACTACATGTCATAGATAAGCAGATATATTGTTATTATATGGTTATTACTAAGTTATATTAAGTAGGTATTTTAGGTAGGTATTACAAATTATAGATTAAATTAGATAAGTTAATACATTATTAGAAATTATTATTAGATAATTATATTTGATAGATTAAATTAGATAAATTAATTCGTCATTATTATTACTTGATTACGTCATAGTCAATGCTGAGATTGAACAATTCGGTTCTAGTCACGAAAATTGTACGGAATACTACTATTCACGTCTCAGCCGCCGCTTAACCAACGCTGCCACGGACGCTATGCATACATTATTCGAAATAAACGTATCAGTGCGTTACAGTAATAGGTA
The DNA here is from genome assembly GCA_947359405.1 of Antitype chi. Lineage (NCBI taxonomy): Eukaryota > Metazoa > Arthropoda > Insecta > Lepidoptera > Noctuidae > Antitype > Antitype chi. Next base: position 5,381,760 of record OX375814.1, read on the forward strand.
CTTGCGGTCAGAGTGAAGTTGATAAAGTTTTTTCGAAACACCCACTTTCGTGTGAACAAGAACTTACGAGGTCACTTTATGAAATGTTTATTTTATGATTTTCCCAAAAAACAGTCACTGATCACTCTGCAAACGATATCACATATGTCACGTACACTTAGCTTCAGCTTTCACTCAATGATTATATCGTGAGTAAAGTTTATACATTATTAGCATTTAGTTGTTTACGGAACGGCAAAATGTAAGTGTTTACTAATTGACTTACGTCTACCCTCCATATAAGCAGCTACTGCCTATAGCCTACAGTTTATGCAAAACATCTATGTTTCAGATCGCGACACGTAAGTTGAACCAAAATGTCTGACGTTGTTTCAACTTACCTGCCGCAATCTGTCATTTATTTCCGAACTTCATTACATGTTACATCAATGACAATGCTAGAAGGTGATCTCATTTTTCCGTGCCGTGCCGCGATCTATATCGTGCTTCAACTGAAAAGTACAGGAAAATTAAATTTATCAGCTAATTTTATCGTATATATTCATCACGACCGCAATTCTTTGACGGTTGGGATCTGCTGAGTATTGGATAAATCACTAAGATGCTACAAAAATCGACATCGAACATCAAATCCTCGTCACATCCCTAAGAGTCGTTACCTAAATATGAGATCGTTAAACAACATATTGAACTAGCTACGTTTATGGCCATTTTATGACGAGTTGCACTTTCAAATTATTATTTTGTACCCTACACAAATGTAATATTAAGTTGTAGGTAGGTATGTACTTGATTGTTGCTTCATCATTAGTGTCCACCTCCCCTTATCCCAATTTATTTGGGGTCGGTGCAAGATATCTTAGTTTTAATTTATTCTAACAATCTTAATTCTAAACCAAGTTTTTCTCTCTTCAAATCCATCTAAAGGTTGTCTCTCAATCGGTTGAACCGATTCGGAGATGAGCGGGAAAAACTTAACTTTGGCCATTAGTAGTCACGCTTATGTAATTAGTTATTATTTCATCGTGCTTTACATGCGGTAATATGTCGTTTGTATGCACCAAATAAACCATTAATCTATTTATCAATTCTCGAAATTTTAAGAACGTTAAATCTGATCTGTCTCGATCTGCCAAAAATTCCTCGAGTTTCCATAAATTTTTGACATTATTTTGTTTGTCGCCGAGGTGAGACTGCGACTAGATTTTGAACGTTTTTAATTACGAGAATTGGCCACCAGTTAAATAAAATATACGAAGCGAGGCCAGCTCACGGCCAATGGAATTACCAGTTACATCTAGAACATAATCCAATCCGGCCGCTTTCTTATTAATTAAAAGCTCATACGACCACGCTTGAAACACTGAACACTGAAATGTGTTAATTATTTTGTACTCGTTTCGGAGAAATCGTAAGCCACAAACCGAACATTCTCTAATTTACAACAAAATTAAGTATCAAATGTCGCCACAATTGCATATATTCTTAATTAATTCAGTCTCAAACGAGCTTTTCAAAATGAACTTTACCTCAATCCAAAGTTCACTAATTTCAAACTATTAAAACAAATGCCAATGCAGAAATTGAAATCTTGTTTGTTAGTAAATTATAGTTCATTGCGACTGTCACATGTTTTAAATGGATGTCACAAATCGTGGTTAAAACAAAGGCATTCATAATTATGTTAAACTAACTTTCGCCAGCGGTTTCGCCCGCGTGGCTTTTGGGAATTATCCCATGGGAATGTACTACCGGGATAAAAAAAAATACATTCCAGGTTATAAACTATCTGTGAGCCAAATTTCATCCAAATCCGTTCAGTCGTTTTTGCGTGATTGAGTAACAAACATCCAAACATCTAAGCATACAAACTTTGACATTTATAATATTAGTAGAATAGTAAGATACCAACAACCATTTCACCTTGACACCTACAAACCACAATGAATGTTTCGCTGTGCTCAGAATTCTTCTGACACATTGCGGGTTGCAGAGGTCATGTACGCTGGTCGACTAAGTTCTTATAGCTATTAAAACTTTGTCAATTTAGTGGAGTATTAAAAGGGCGAATAATTTCGTTTTTAATGTCATTATAAACCGTTTTGGTTGGCTGACGGTTTTTTTACCAATTGGTGTAATTAACTGCTCTTTTAATGTCTATGTTATGCCATTTTTGGTGTCTACCTTGGTGATTGGATCACTCTTTTGATAGTTATTGGTTGCTGTTGGATTTTTTTTTAAGTTCATAAGGAAGTTAGGGAGCGTAAACTGACCTGTGTGAACTGTAATGTGAAACAGTGGATAGAGTTTATTGTTCAGTCAGTAGACTTAGAAGTATCACAAGTTTTCACTACACCTAAATATACACAGTAGCATAGAGGTTAGCAATGATTGGACAATTCTTTCGGTGGCAAAGGAATAACTAGCAATAGATAACCATATTCGTGGTCCCCCCCAGTGGGTTCCCGCATTGTCGTTGCGGGGGGGCTCAGTAGCCGTGGTCCGCTCCCACGGTGAAGCGAAGAGGAACCCCAAGGTGGGGCCGCTCGTCAGGGCTTTTGTCTCCAAGCCGACGACGTAGCGGCCAGAATGTAGGTTGCGGTGAGGTGCACCGCAACTGAGGTGGGCCGCGGTGTCGAATGGGAGGCATCGCGGCTGAAGATTACAGGCTGCGGAAGAGGAGGAGTGCCGGTACTTCTGAGTAGCGCTCTTCCCTTCCGTGGCCTGGACGGGGCCGCCACCGTTTGATGGCGGACGCGGTGGGGCCGCAGGGGAAGAGGAGTGTCGGTATAGCGTTGGCCGCTCTCCCTATCCCCTGCGGCCGAAAAGTGGTAGGCGGCGGGGCCACTGTGCTGACCCGTCGCAGGGGGACCAAGGGCACCAGACACGGGTACGTCTGGGGCCCTTTTGTTACTTGGTTCCTGGGGTGGTCACGGCGTGCCACGTGTCCTGGTGCGCCGAACTGGTGGGGTCCGCAAGGGCCGATGCCTGCCAGGGTTGCGGGTTGTTCGAAAGAGATACCGCGGCCCCTGGCACACAGGCAACTGAGGGAACACGGGTGGGTTTTAGTCAGTAAAAGTCTGACACGCCCTCCTGCTCCACCCAGAGCAGGAGAAGTTATTTGATGATTTCCCACCCTCAAAAAAAAAAAAAAAAAAAAACCATATTCGTGGTACCTGTTTTTCAAATACCTCTCACGTTTCGTGAAAAAACATCAAATCCGAAAAACGGCATACCCTATTATACAACGAATAACATAATTAACGCAAGACCTCATACACCCCAATTAGAGTATTGAGTTAAAAGCATAATACGAAGACCAAAACTATTTTTTTTTAAAGCTAACGGATATTATTAAGAAAAATGTGTCGATCCAAGCATTACTATATGCATTTAAAATTGAGTCTTTTTTCTTCTGTTGTAAGATTCAATTTTCATTGGCTCAATCTGTGGTTGGTATGGCAAAATACATATAAAAATATATTAAAAGTTACTGAAATCGATTCAGTTGTCAATTAGGAACAAACTACTTTCAGGTCTTGCGTCTATTCTGTTGCACCTTGTATATGTACCTACCCTAGTCATGGAAATACCTATGTAATATTATGTACCTGCCCGCTCGTTGTCCGTGAAATACACTGGGCAATACTATAGCTTCACATTAGTGAAAGATTTTTCGGAATCGAACCAAGAATTCCGAAGATGATCCTCTACATACAAACTCGGAAAACCTCTCTATACAGGTTGAAATTGAAAACATGCGACAAACCGTAATGGGAGATTGTACTCATCATTATGAACAACTTTTACTAAGGGACCAAAGATGCAATCGCAAAAAAAAAAACAGCTGTTCCTTACATTTTGACGAGTCATGCGAACATAAATGTAGGGAACAGATGTTTTTTTTTTCGCGATTGCATCTTTGGTCCCTTAGTAAAAGTTGTTCATAATGATGAGTACAATCTCCCATTTCGGTTTGTCGCATGTTTTCAATTTCAACCTGTATAGTTACTAATAGTACAAACGGCTATGTAGCAAACTAAAGATACCTAGAGGTCTAAAAGCCCAATTTACATATTAATATAACTTCACGTAGGCAGACTACTCAATCTTTGTATCTCAATTACATGTAATTGAGATGCTAAGATTGAATAGTCTGCCTACGTGAAGTTATATAAATTATGTATTGACACCTGACATCCAATTTAAGACGTTGATATGATTTTAGAAGCAATTTTAATGAAATTTTAAATATACAAGGTGTAACAAAATGGACGCAAGACCTGAAAGTAGTTTGTTCCTAATTGACTACTGAATTGATTTCAGTAACTTTTAATATAAGTATTATTTTTTAATAATGTATTTTGCCATACCTACCACTGATTGAGCCAAAGAAAATTCAATCTTATTCTGGACGAAATAAGAATCAATTTTAAATGCATGCTTGAGTCGACACGTTTTTCTTAATACTATCAGTTAGCTTTAAAAAAAATAGTTTTGGTCATCATATTATGCTTTTAGGTCAATACTCTAATTGGGGTGTATGAGGTCTTGCGTTAATTATGTTACTCGTTGTATATACATACATGTATGTACATAAAAAGCAAAGGATTAAGCCAGTAATCCTATTCGTCCTACCCAGAGAACATACTTCTTATTTTCACGTCGCTGCTTGAAAAAACAAGCTGTCAAAATAAAACGTATTAAAAGATTATGCATTCTGAAAGCTAGCAACATTGGAAATTGCTGTCAAAAATTTGGCTGTTTTAATTGATTTGAAAAAATTACTAAATTAAATTTAAAAAAATGTTTTGTCGTGTGCTAAAATATTGCAATCCATTTGTATATAGATAGATTAGATGGATGCATGATGATGATGAAAGAAAACTATATAAGTCTAGATTAATAATATAAAGAGAAAAGATATTAATTTTTGAACTTTTCTAAGTATGTTGGTTTTTTACGCTTTACCGCTAAAATGGCACATGGCTAGACCATGACCTGGCATACGACATTAAATACTTTTTATCCCCATGTTTGATGTTCGCGGGTGAAACCGCAGGGTACAGCTAGTTTACTGTTAAAATTTGTGAGTTTGTATGTAGGGGATAATCTTCGGAACTACAGAAAAGACTCAGAAAACTATTTCACTAATGGGAAGCTACAATATTGCCGAGTGTAATGGGATATATTTGGAAAAAAAGAATACAGCCCACTACAGAGCGATATTTCATCAATTCATTCAGAACGCATCCATCTTAAGGGTTTTCTTACCTGTAAGCAAGATCGTCATTAGATCTACCTCTTAAATAAAACTATTGACCACATCTGTGTGCAAAATTCCTTATTTGTCCCATAAAATGTCTATTTAATTTACTAGTAAAAAAACTGTAGCATCAACCATCAGGAACAATAGCGATGCGTGACGACACAATGGAAGCCCTGTCCCACCGAAGTATGCTCCACCAGCCGTTACGGAAAGCCGTAATTAAGAAATAATCAAGTTGAGCATCTTTGCTATTGTTTCCAAAGGAGACGTTTCATTTTTGTATGGGACTCCGGCCATAACATGTACATTTTAGAAAACCTGGAAAACGGACCTCTGAGTACAATAAAGAATGTTTTTTTTTTTTCATAATAACTGATATTTTTAGGCACTAAATAAAAACTGAAAATGTTTGACGTTTGTTATGACCATCGACAGCCAGCCATGACAGGTTGGAGAGATGACGTTTACATAACCTAGAATTTGTCAAAACTGTGAGAAGTGATTATTGTTATCTATGTCTATAAAGTGGTATGAGATTTTTTAACATTACATGTTCAATCGGTATCGTTTTCATTCATAAAACATTTTAAAAACTTTAATTACTCAAGCAACTTCATCTTAAAACAAGTGACGTCATATTCATCGCAGTTCTCATTGTCTTTCACAGCTAATAATTTCACTAAAAACTTTGTTAATAACAGAGACCGCGGCAAATAAACCGATTTGATTAATTGACCGTAAGCCAATTCCGATGCTCTGTTGAACTTTCAACGTCGACAACTATCAATTAAACTTTTTGTCGCGACTCTCATTTGGAGGTAAATTGTCGGTTTAATTTATTATTGTGGAACTTTCGAAGTATTACACACTGTTACTGCAGTTTTCGTTTTTTCGAACACTGCAGTAACTACTACTAGTATTTTTTGTGTGAGAGCCAACTTTTTTAAAGAGCGTTTATCACGCGCGTGCTGGCAACGTCGCATTTCAATTGTTTTTTTTTTTTGTGATGATCTTATTAAGTTTAAGTTTAATTTATTATTGTGGAAGTTTCGAAGTATTACACACTGTTACTGCAGTTTTAGTTTTTTTCTAAAACAACTATTAGACATAATATTTTTTGTGTGAGGTCCAACTTTTTTTAAGAGCGTTTATCCCGCGCGGGCTTTCAACGGCGCATTTCAAGTGTTTTTTTTTTGTGATTATCTTATTAAGGTTAAATCAATGCACATTTTTTTTTATCCAAGCATTAGCTCGTACGTTAAGTCTATATGCTAATTTTTTTACAGTTTTTCTTGGTATTTACTTATAAAATTCGACATACCGTCAAATATTTTCTATTAACTACCAATAGTTACTATTACGATTAAATGGTTTTATTTAAGAGTACATGTTAAAAATAGTTATACCTACATACCATCGATCTAGTACTTGGCCGAAAAAAAATGCAATTTGTTTTATTTACACTAATATTATAAAGAGGAAAGATTTGTATGTTTGTAACGAATAAACTCAAATACTACCGATTTCAAAAATTATTTCACCATTAGAATGCTACATTATCCTTGAGTAACAAAGGCTATATTTATTACTAGAAAAAATAGGGATGAAAATTAAAATGGGTGGGCCATGCGAAGCTTAGTATTTAAAAAAATACAGTGTACGACTAAACCCCGACAGACACTACGCTGACAGACTGAACACCGATAAGACTTTACGCCGACAGGACTCTTCGCCGGCAGGGCTCATCGGGTAGGTAATAAGTTAGGTTAGGTTAGAATTGCGACCAACCGAGCGCGAGCCGAGCGAGCGCTACTTCCATGTTAGTGGCAGTTACTTGATACTAGCGCAAGGATGAACCTTGTCGGCGAAGAGTCCTGTCGGCAAAGATTCCCGTCGAAGTAAAGTCTTGTCGGTGTTCAGTCTGTCGGCGTTTGGTCGTACACTCAATAAAATAAATAATCACAAAAACCACTAGAAACGCAATGTTGTCAGCCCGATTGGAATGAATGCTCTTAATACCAATTAGTGTTCGTTCTCCGACTCACGGGTATTATAAAAATAAACAATATAAAAACTTATATATTATTTTTTAACCCAGGGGCACAAATGAATATAAATTATCACAGTTCATCCACAAGGACCGTTCAGCTTGTCAAAGCCCTACATTGTTAATGATGTCTTTGTTACTTTTTTCATATAAAAACCATTTCAAACTTTAATCGAAATTGTGTTTTCATTACATTTAACTTAGCCTTTATATTAAAGTGTTAACAAAAGATAATGCTTCGTAAAAGAAACATTATTAAAACACGAACTAACGTAAATTTCTATAAATATTTATTATAATCCATCACGAACAAGGTGACGCTAAACGTGGTAACTCAAATGTCTACTTACTGTCTAGCTCTAGACTATAAAATGAGGTTTATTTAATACAGAAGAAGCCAGGAACTTGATAATAAATGTCCCACAAATACACCAAGATTTATTTTGTATGAGCACCCTCGAAAACCATGAAAACGACACCCATGATTAAAATTTTCGCAGCCGCCATCTTGGATTCATATTTTGACAAGTAGAAAATATATATTAAGTGAGAGGTGGTCCTATCACCGCCTCTCACTTTATGTTTAAAGTATTCAAGAAATTGAATACAACCAGATTTTTATCACTACCATTCCAAAAAGAACTTTTTACACAGCCGCAGGGTGAATGTCACCACAGACTACTGGATTATACAAGTATAATACTTCCCTTAAAACTAAGTACGGCAAATGGTTCACAACCCACGCCTTTCACGAAAACTTGGACCATAAATTCTTGGTACTTAAAAAAATAAATGGCTGTTCCAAATTTAAACACAGCCAACCTGAAGCTAACAAAATGGCTGTGTAAATTATTCCGTGGGTTCTGAAAACATTTCATATTGTGCAAGCGACTTGTTGCTTCAATAAATACTAGCATGGGCGTGTATTCAATAGGTTGGTAAAGATATATGTGTGTATCAAGTATAGCTACCATCGTTAGTGTTATTGTTATCTTTGAAAATATGGAGAGGTCATTACTCCGCACTATGACAGCAACGAGTGCATATAAACATCCACGAAGATCCAGACAATGGTCTGTTGAAAATTTTCTTATGTAAAAATGTAAACAAATTAACTGAAAATGAACCTTAATATTTGAAACCGAAATTCTAATTTTAAACTTACCTAGATATTTTTCGTTTAAAAATTAAGCAATAATAATAATAGTCATCGATGATTTTTCAATTTCAATTTGACTTGAACTTTTTCAACAATTACCTATTATGAATTTTAATAAACCGAATAAAATAATTGTTCGAAAATAACGTGAGATATGAAGTTGAGTATCTAAATGCAGATGAATGTCTTACCAACCAAATCCATTCAGTGCGTGATTGCGTATGAATTTGACGCGAACAGGGTTTGTTTATACTTTTATCAGATACTATTGGAATAGACTATAGGTATTTTTTGTACTATATTTCGTGTTTGTAAGTTTACACTCAAAAGCACTTCTTAAATCTTATTACATTATCTTAAAAAGTGTCTGAATTTCAATTTTACGCGAATTATTTTCATCCGTAAGAAATCAATTCTCCTCGTACAGGACTTACTGTTTTTTTTATGTTTCTTTACGTGTGTTTTTTTTATCTTAAATGTTATGAATAATTTTCTAAACTTAAGTAGGTACAAGTTAACTACATTATTTAAACTTGTGTTTTCTGAAAGATTAAAAAGAATGTTGAACAAGATTATTCCACGACACTCGTAAACAAAAATTACAAGTTAGCAGTTTCGATACCGTGCTCGTTAAAAAGATACTCACTCTGCATAGTCAGCAACTTTTATCGTCTTCATTATATTTTTCTTCTTTCAAGACTTTTATCCTATTAAAGTCTTTTAAGAGAAATTCTGAAAAAATTAAATTGAAAATAAAAGTAGATCGTGAAAAGTCAGCATACACTTTTATATTAACCAAAACGCTTAAAGATAAGTTATGCAGTTCGTTTCAGGTCACATCAAAGCAGCAATGGCTTTTTTTTTTTCAAAATATCCGTCCCTGTATTGTTGATTTTACATAAAGTTCTAATAATTTAATGTTTGCACTTTAAAAGTTTGGGAGAACTCAGGGATCAGTCAGCTAGGAAATGCCGGTGCCATTTAGTTTTAAAATATTGACGTGTTTGCCAAGTTTAATACAACAATTATTTTAGTCATAACACATCAGATGTTCATAATTTATCAACTCCGAGGATCATTGACCTGCCAAACACAGCTGAAAATTAACCCACCAATTCCAATTTTAAATTCAATTACCAGCATATAACTGAAGAAAATGGCGTTTACGAGATAAAACTCCTTAGGGAAACGGTGGCCACTTAATCCCAGAGAGTTCTAGCCGGATTTATTGCACACTATAAATACACTCAAGACATTGTTTCACTACCTTTCGGCGCCTTGGTGTAAAAGCATCTTACGATAATTTTTGCTGAAGAGTTTATGAGAAATCATTATTAAAAAATGTCTAGTCTTGTAATAGCATTTTATCTTATCCTCTTTCGGTTATTACTTTATAAGCTTACTAATATACTCGTAGGTATTAAGTATAGATCACAGTGTATGATTTGTACATATCATCATCATCATCATTTCAGCCGAAGGACGTCCACTGCTGGACATAGGCCTCCCCCAAATTTGTACATATAGTTCATGTTAATTCTTACGGAGGTGACATGTTCAAATACGAACAAACCTCCAATATAAATAAAGATTAAAAAAAAATGTAGTCTTCTGTTTAAGAAAAGTTTGGAAAAGTGGAATTAAAAGTAAGATTTTTTTTTTATTAGCCTGTCCTGTCCTACGGCTGATCAAAGGCCTCCCCCAATCCTGCCAGGCATATTTTTCTAGGGCCAACTCGAACCAACCCTTGCAATATGCGTCTAGGACATCTTGCCACCTCTTCTTGGGCCGGCCTCAGGCACCCATCGTGTGGAGTCTATTACAACCAGGGATTTCCGTCTAGTTGAAGTTCAGTCAGAAATCGATAATGTTTTCGAATGAAATTTAATTTGATAAATTAACTGTTTGTTTTCTATTAATTTTATATTTAAAAACATCCATCGGTTTCTTAATAAACTTGCAACTATGTACGACGACCCCAGTTAGGTACTTATCTGTTTTGCTGACTGTACTTTATGCAAACCAATGCTAGAGCCACAACTTCGGTCGGTCATACGATATGAATATAGTAAAGGCCTATTTCGAAAATCCAGTAAGTAGTACTTTATCGGACCCTTAGGCCATAAAACCCTTTAGCCATTTAACAGAATGGCCCTCACTTAATCCCATTCGTGATCCAACACGCATTTAAAGGATTTTATGAATAAACTATATGTAACGATGATACTTTTAAAGTTTATGTACATTCTGTTTTACTATTCATTCAAAGTCAAAGCATTTATTTCAGCTTCTGCTCCAGACAGATACGAAAAGAAACTTTAATTAAAATAATAAGTGAATACAGATATTTATTTTTAAATGATGCAGAAAGACTGTGGGAAAAGGAATATAAATTGACAGATATTTTGACATTACAAAATCTAACAATTATGAAAAGACAGCCAAAAAGATCCTGGATTCCATATGCACAGGTATAAATCTTTGCCATCTCAAATATTTAATCTTTTCTTTTACATGATAATTTTATCCTATTTTTCTTCATTAACTCTTGTAAGCTGAGTGATAATTACTCAAACTCGTTCAAAAACGTACGTGCATGTCAGTGATGTACCTACATCCACTCGCTCGTCTCTAGTGTCTCTTACGTAACACCTCATCTACAGTGTGCACGAGGTACCTATTGTGTCACATCACTATCATAAGTAGTTGTGTCGCTACGTAATCAGCACGTAGGTAGTTTTTTTTTATAATTCGAATAGTAGTTGTACGATTCGAAGGCTTTATGAAAATTTGGGGGCGGGAAATATTTTTTTTAACACTCTCCATAGCCTCTAAAAATGGCTTCTATGGCACCAATTTTAAGTTCACAATGTAGTGTATTGAACACGTGCTTTGCATTCTTGCATTAGTGCGGGAGAGTACGACACATATAACTATATAGGGTAAGCTATTCAGAGATGTGCAACTTTTTTAAGTCACAGCAAAGAACCCTTAAGCCTTTTGATACAATAGAAGCTAATGTCTTTATTGTGAATAATGTGAAGCGTATAAGTAAATAAATAAAATGTTGTCCGTGATATATTATATCGACGGTCCCTACGTATAATCCCCTAACTACAAATGATTTTTTTTACAGGAGAGCGCTTCAAAGTATCAAACACGTGTATATCATGTTCTAGTTAATGTAATGTCACGATGGATTTATAGTGCATTTTACCATCTTAGACTTATTTTTGTTAAACTAAACGATAGTATAGGCTGGCCTGAAGGTCACGAAAACAAAACATGCAAATCACGTATCTACCACTTAGGGGATTGTAGGTACATACCGTCGTAAAGCAGTCGCTCCACGTAAAATACTGGTATTTCCGGTAAATCTGGAAGCCGACCCCAACATAGTTGACTAGGCAGATGATGATAACGTATCATCACGCCCGTTTCCCCGAAAAGTTGGGCAGAGGTGTAGCTATATAGTACACCCCCACAGCACAAGTATGTTATAAGTCCCATGTCATATGGGCGAGCTTATGGCCGCTGATGTTTTTATAGAACATTAATTTATAAAAAAAATCAATGACAACATTTTATTTATTTACTTATACGCTTCACATTATTCACAATAAAGACATTAGCTTCTGTTGTATCAAAAGGCTTAAGGGTTCTTTGCTGTGACTTACAAAAAGTTGCACATCTCTGAATAGCTTACCCTACCTATATAGTTATATGTGGCTTACTTTCCCGCACTAGTGCGAGAATGCAAAGCACGTGTTCAATACACTATATGACCTCCACAACCCATTTACCGGGTAACACGATTCTCATTGGTAAGACTGGTTGTCACAATTTCGTAACTTTTTAGTAGTGTCAATTCTATTTTACCAAAGATGGTGTAATCAACATTTTATCAATAAAGCCACTCTAGCAACAGACTGGAAAAACGTCAGAATGGGCTAAATAAAAACCCTAAGAGAATTGTTAGAAAAATATGGAGATTTTCGCATTCGCTTCTTCCAAATATAAAGCCACGCAATTCCCAACTTCGAGTAAAGCAATAAAACATACCACAACGACAACAGAATATGAATATAATTCTTTTGTGAGACGCCGAAAAATGATCTAGATTTTTCACGTCCATTTTCGACCTTTATTAGGTATTCAGTGTCTATATTTCAGTAGCACACCCGAGTACAGTGGGAAATAAATTGTGTTGCTTGTTAAAATCTGATACAAAACCTTTGAGAACTGACCCATCAATATTTACTGGGTTAATAAACAGGAATCGAGTTAAAATGAGGCTACCTAGAAATTGTGAAATACCTTTGTTAATTTAGTGGCTCCCAAAAATGTTGAGCACCTCATTTGTTGAAAGTTTCGAGAAATGGCGGTCGCTAATGTGTGGTTTGGAAGTTTTTTTTTTTAAATAGAAGGCCCTAAACATCTTCTAGGAAGGTGGTTTTATTACAAGGCATCATTATCATCATTTCACCTGCTCTTAATACATTTTTTTTGGGATCGGTGCGACATGTCCTTTTTGTTTTAGACTTCTCCATCAGTCGTCATCTCGGTATAGTCACCGCTTTCTATTCAAATCAGAGGGACAATTCTCGTAATTTTAAGAACGTTCACAGTCTGATCTCAATCTCAATCTGTCAAAAATACCTCGGGTTTCCATAAATTTTTGACAAGTTTTTGACATTTGTTTGTCGCCGAGATGACACCGCGATTAGATTTTGAACATTTTTAATTACGAGAATTGGCCTTTAGGTTTCACTCAGTTCAGTGTTCATACATAGTTTTTATTACCTCCAGTAATCAGCCCATAATGTTCCCACTGCTGGGACACAGGCTTCCTCTCTATGAGAGGGAGTGGGCCGTCCACCACGCGGGTCCAGTGTGGGTTGGTAGATGTCACATGTCTTATTTTTTTTGGTTCTAGGACATGCCGATTTCCTCACGATGCTTTCCTTCACCGTTTTGGGAGCAGTGGTGATGAAATTATTTACAAAAAGTATTTTTTTAAGTTACCACAGGGCCACCAACGCTGTTCTTATCTAATGCGTTATATGAATACCTAATTTGTTAGACACTCGGCCCGTGGGGTCCGAGTGCTCACGGTATATTTAAGAAAATCTCGAAACGGCTGGTTGATAATTCCCGTGACCCAAGGGTTGGTTTTACCTTGGCCAGAGGCTAAGCATTACCATACAACGTGGTAATGCCTCCAGTCTATTAGGGACATTACCAGTCGACAGCGATACGGATGAATTTTACGACGCCATATTTTAATTTGTGAATAGTTTAAGTTAAGTTAATATATACCTAATTGTATTTTCTAATAATTAATTAGTGTTTATTTGTTAGATCTATAAGTAATAGTTAGGTAAGATGGAAGTATGAATAACATAGTACAACCTAGGTAAGTCCTAGGTTATTGCTATGTTATTTATAGTTTCGCTCATGTGTAGTCTTACAAATTGGAATATTAGTTTGATACGTCAGTGTTCACCTTCACATCGACCAGCCTATTCGTCCTTCAAAAATAATTAATTAAGTACCTAGTATTTAATAAGCCTAGGTTACCTAGGTCATATCAGCGTAGTAGACAACATTGCGTGAACAATGCCTCTTAAATATTAAAAAAAACACGCTACCCAAAAGTATTTCACCACATATTAAATAATTATAGTCCCTTCTTGGGATTCTTGGCTAAATTATAACAACGCATAGGTCGATTGAAGGTAAAGCTACGCTTGCCGCGGTCGGTTTGTGGATGGGTGACCATCTATATCGATACTCCTCCGTGCCTTGGAAAGCACGTTAAGCCTTTGGTCCCGGCTAACATTCGTAGATTTTGACTTTGACAGTTGTTACGGGTTGGCAGAAGTTGGAAAGTCTGAGTCTCTTACTAAGAAGTATCGTGATGCCAAGTAACTGGACAGTGGGGGTCAGATAGACAGTGGCACTTCTTAAAATACTGGTATTCAGTTGCATACGGTTACACTGACAGCCGGCTGCAACATAGTTGGGAAAAATTTAGGCAGATCTATATTAAACGGTATTTCACAATGGATTTTCAAAACTACGAAACAATAGTATGTATGTAATGTAAAATGTTGCCAAGACGAGACCATATGACTCGCACTGTCAAAAAACTTTTTGACAGTGCGAGTCATATGGTCCCTCAGATTGCCCCTCAAATAACTATCTGAGGGGCAATTCTCTTAATTTTAAGAACGTTCACAGTCCAATCTCAGTCTCAATCTGTCAAAAATGCTTCGAGTTTCCATACATTTTTGACAAGTATTTGAAATTAATTTGATTGTCGCCGAGGACTGCGACTAGATTTTGAACGTTTTAAATTACGAGAGTTGGCCTTTTACTCTACACGGCCTAACTTCACAAACAGTACACCAGCTACACCTTTGTCAAAATATGTGGCTTGGCCGTTTCGTTACTACAAGAACTATTGTTTAACAGAAAAGTAATGAAGAGTGGATAATTTTTTCACCTTACGCCCTTGTGAATGTAGCGAAATGACCAAGCCACATATTTTGACTAAGGTGTAGAGTTTGTTAAGTTAGGCCGTAGAGACTTAGAAGTTTGGCTCTACATGCAAACTGATAACTTTTTGACAGTACGAGTCATATGGTGTCATCTTGGCAACATTTTACATGTAAATATTTTTGGTGGTAACGTTTTCACGAAAACAAACGGCGCGGATTCGAAATGCGCCGGCTTAGTGTTATTTATTTATAGTTTTTAATGACGCTACCAAATTCAAAAAGATCTTTTCAAATCCGACTGGCAGTTTTAGAGATTAGCGCGTTCAAGCAAACAAACAAACTCTTCAGCTTTATTATTTTAGTATATATGTTACCGGCCAAACCTGATTTCAGGCCAAACTAGTTTGTCTTAGGCCAAACTGGTTTATTAAGCCGAGGCACCCCGATTAAATGGGTTAGGTTAGGTTAGAAATGTGACCAAAAGGGCGCGAGCCGAGTGTTACCGGCCAAACCCAATTTCAGGCCAAACTAGTTTGTCCTAGGCCAAACAGACTTAATCCTACGCGTGATATGTCGCAGCCAACTAGCTTAATTAGCCGTTTCGTTAACAGCCTTTGGAAGTAACACTCGCCGGCCGCTACCGCGGCACCGCTCGCTGCGCTCGCTCGGCTCGCACACACACACACAGACACAGGTCACAGTTCTAACCTAACCTAACCCATTTAATTGGGGTGCCCCGGCTTAATAAACCAGTTTGGCCTAGGACAAACTAGTTTGGCCTGAAATCGGGTTTGGCCGGTAACATATACATATATCGTGTGTTGTCTACCAGTCAATCAAAATCAAAACTCACGGAACTGTTTTCACAGAATTCCCGAATGGCCGCCCCTCTAAGAAAAATAAAGCTTTATTATTTGTATATTTCTATTTTCACCAGTCTACTTTAGAGGAGTCTAAGACAGAGTGGTCTTTGAAGGAGGCCTATCCCCGGGGAGGGTTCTTGCAAATGGAATAGTGCCTAAACATACCTATTCCAACAATAATTATTATTAATCACTTACTTTATTACTCAATATCTTAAATGTCTTTACTTATCTTAGTTATTATTCTTTCTTATATTGAAATTAGATTTGGTTTTGTTTTGGAAGCTACTTGCATGTTATAAAAGTATTTTTTATTTTATTTTTATTTATTTATTTACACCAGTGTGTCTTATGTCTATCAGTTAATCAGAATCAAAAATGACGGAACTATTTTCACAGAATTCCCAAAAGGTTCGCATATATTTTCGTGACCGTCGACGGTCGATCTTGGATAGCAACAAAGTCATCAAAAGATAGATTGAGGATATGTCTCCCTAATGTTTTGCTCTCTTCCCAAATTGAAGGTGAAGGCCACTCGCCTACACAAGTCTGTCAGAAAAGCTTTTGGAGAAACAATGTTGATGAGCGAACAGGATAAATGAATCTGACTTTAAATTCGTGACCCTCAGGGTCTGACCTAGTTAACGTAGGTATTTATGTAGTCATTAAGGCCCTGGTAACTTTAAATATTGTCGTTATGAGCGATCATAGTTCTTATTGCAATCCGATACGGATTAAAATCTGTTGTAATAAATTCGAATAATAAATGAGCAAGCATTGTCGTAAAAATGCAAATAAAATCGTATAAAATTAGATATCAACTATTTAATATTAAATAATCTATCACTGGATGCAGTTTGGCATTTGGAATTTTATGGTATATTTTTAATTATAATTATAATTGTTATTGAAGGGATAAACTGGTTTTACAGATAATTAAGAGGTGACTTTGATGATTTTTTTGATGCATTAAAGTATGTTTAATTATATTTTGAGTTCCATCACTCTATGCAAAAAAGACTTGAAAATATAATATATTTTTTTGCCTTGAAAATTATTTACGATTAAAGAGATACACTGGTTTAAAAAACCACCTTTTTGAGCGTTTTCAAGAAATCACCGCCTTAAACGTATAAATTAAATTGTTTAATAGTTAATGTTATAATAAAGACATTTTATAAATCTGTAGGTATGATACGTGTCTATAGGTGAAAAGATTAATGATGGAGCAACGGAAAAAAATGTCAGATGGTTCGAACGCAACAAAAGAAACTGACTCTTAAAAGATACTTTCCTCGGAGGTCGTTCCGACTTAAGCTGTCGTAAAACGAAGGTCCATATTTGAATGGACCTTCCATTTCCCTATACTAAATGCTTTCTTTATTTGCTCCTGTCCTCCAGTCAAGGTTCCATTTCCAGGGATCTTCAATCCAAGAAGCATAAAATGTCATTAACATTCTCAAGCTTGCCAACAACGACAAAGTATCATGAACTTGGAATAACGATATTGACATTGACAAAATGTTGAGTGAAGTAGATTTGAAAATAGAACACGATTTCGTTGATAAATTGGCTTTTAAAATAAACTTGGCTGATGATTTTAAATTTATGCAAAGAAAATGTTTCTTTATATTATTTAAAGAGATTTGCATTTAAACAGATGATTGAAAGGCCATTTTTTTTATAAATACCGTTAGACGTTGGTATAAATCGGTCATTCACCTTGGCACATTACTTTTCACGTTAGTTTTATTTACGAAAGACGATGGTTTTTTCAATGGATAGAAAATAAAATCTCTTCAATAACAAACCTTGACGATGTTTTCATGTCATCTGCAACAAACTGTTTCAGTACGCTCCGCTCGACGACTGCATTTCAATTTTTATTTTATTGCCGAGAAGGTTTCGGATGAAAAGAAAAGAAACGTGAATAAAGATAGTAGAATAAAATAAAAGTAGATATTAAGGCAAAATAAAAACACGAAAATGTGACCGCCGTCTTTTCTAGTGTCACGTGTTCACGCTTGGTTTCCAACGGATTATAAAGGAATTCTTTATTTATGGTAAATGCTAAAAGATTTACCGTTAAAAAAATTGTTAAACATGTTTTTTTAAATACTCCATTTACGCTCGATAAAAAGGGCATTTTCAACGGCTTCACGTCCTTAATGCCCAATACCACTTTCACCCGTACGGAAAATACGCGCTTTGACGTGGAGTTGCGGACAACAGCCCATTTTACCTACCTACCACTGTCACGCTAAGCTTGCACCGAACACATTACTATGACACAAATACCCCTGTGTTTACAACGAAAATACCTACTAAAAATATTTATAAAATCTAAGCAAGCATTTATAAAACTGTCACGCTACATTTAGTAAAGCTTCTCATAAAAAGGCTACCTAGACGTCGTCACGTCGCGAGCACGACCCTGTCTATTCACGCTCCGGTTGCGATCGCGATGCATTTTCACAGCGCGTGCGTTAAACCGGAAAATTGCACTTTTTGTATGACTTTCGTTTTTTTTTTAATTAAAGGGTTTGAAAGAATACATACGTCAGACCTTGCCAAAAGCGTGTGCAGAGACGTACTTTTACTTGTACTTTATATTTTTTACTAGCAACTCGCACTTGCACGGTTCTTACAGTTGTTAAATTAGTCGGTTAATAATAAAAAAATCTTGTATTATCTCCAGTTGAGATAACACAAGATTTCTTTATTATTAACCGACTTCAAAAAGGAGGAGGTTCTCAATTCGTCAGAACCTTTTTTTATGTATGTTCCCCGATTACTCGAAGATGGCTGGACCGATTTGGATTTTGTTTTTTTTGTTTGAAAGGGTATACTTCCCTGGTGGTCCCATGATCATGAAGTCAGGATTTGATGATGGGTTCCTGGAGAAATAGAGAGAACTCTTCAAATATTTATCGGCACACGAAGCGATTTACGTATTTTTTGGAAAAGTACTTTCTCGGAGTGGTCTCATTTCAATTTGGTGAAGATCTGATGATGAACTTTGGAGATAGGCAACGGAACTACTCAATAACTGATAGCAAATGGACTGGGATTGCTGAAATCTCATGTCTGTCTATTGCTTACACCAGTTCATAACATAACATCACGCCGGTATGCTGTGAAGGGGTACATGTGAACCACTAAAAAGTGAAAAAAAAAACTTTTTCAAAAAAGAAAACAGCCGACTTCCAAAAAAACACTACAAAGTGACAAATAAATTTAATTTCGGAAGTGGTGTCTTTGGAGCTGTATTTTAATTTTTTGTCACCGCCTTCCGAAATTAAAGTTATTTGTCACTTTGTAGTGTTTTTTTGGAAGTCGGTTGTTTTTTTTTTAAGTTTTTTAAGAATGTAATAAATACATAAACCTTCCGGATTCAATTGTCTAAATGAATGGTAAAAGCCGTATCAAAATCCGTTTTTTAGAACAGCAACGCGATGACACAGACCGACCCAAAAAGCGTCTTCATTATTTATGATATATTTATAACAGTCGTTACTTACAAAACCTACACGTAGCATTAAGTACATACCTTCCAAGGACACAGTACGTAGTATTATTCCAATATATTAGGTATGTACATAGTTATGATAAAATTAATACAACTCCATTATTATCACTAGAGATCGGATATTCGGATGCATATTCACCTAAAGTTGAGATGTTGGCTAACATGGAATGCGCTTTTGTATCGAAAAAGTCTTAATTTAGGTAAGTAATTTTATTTATTTATTTTTTGTTTTAACTAATACAAACCACCCCTCCTCCAGTACATACACATATTTGTATCGGGTTAAACATTAATTTTAAATTAATACACATCTGAATAGTTATGCAATCCAAGAATCCCGGGGTTTTTAATAAATATTACAAATAATTTATAAAGCGCTTCCATACTTTCATAGCAAAAATTATTTTTAGGTAAATATGCATCCGAATATCCGATCTCTGATTATCACTTTCATTGTATAAAGCTGCTTACCTATAAATTTTAATGAATCGACTTCAACAAAGTAGGGGAACACAAGCAACTGCTTTGCAAAAAACTGCACACATTTTAATACTTTAAACGCGTAATTAAGCTTCGCTTCTACAGTTTTAGCTAAAACTCATTTAGGATTCACGTTAAAAGGCAACCCTACTTACAAGTTTTAAGAATAGGCTATAATTTCATTATTCATCATCAAAGTGTTTTACAGAAGAAACTTAACCCATTTGGTTTTTTTTAAGCAAATACTTTGGCTAGCGTAAGCATTAGTGCTATTACCGTCGCACAACCGCCAAACTACAAGTGCAAGATAGAGACAGGAACAAGTCAAAGTAACTACGTGCTAAGTAACGTTTAAAGATGTCGGCTTTAAACAACGTAACAGGCGACTAATTTTTCGTACCTACACGTTTGTTTTAAATAGCATCCTCACTTCGCATGCAGCTGAACAAAAGGTGCACGTAGACAGAGACAACCCATTCACGCTCCGGTTGCATTCTTAGAACCGGAGCGTGATGCATTTCTACAGACGCGTGACAGTGCTGGAAAATTAGCTTTTACGTTTAAACGTACATAAGTACATTACAACATCACTTTTACTCAAGTGTAGTAGTTTTAAAGGAGTAAAGTAGCTTCTTTGAATTGTTACGTCCTACTTATAAATAAAAAATGTGAAAGTTTGTATGTTTAGATGTTTGTTATTCAATCACGCAAAAACGGCTAAACGGATTTTGATGAAATTTGGCAGACAGATTGTTTGTAACCTGGAACAACATATAGAATACTTTTTATCTATTTTGTATTTATTTTTTGCAACATAAATCTACACTTTAATTATTTGGGAAATTGATAAATGAGTTTAATCTGGATAATTAAAACTACGATATACAAAATAAATACAAAAAACAAAAGGACACTTAGGCGTCGAAGTATTCCTCCGCATCGCTGTCATCAGGAAACGTGCCCAGAAGACTGGCAGCATTGCCACGTTGAATGGCAATGCTAATTCTTTGGCCAAAGAACGACCCAGCCCTCTGGTCACGTGAAGTGTCGACCAGCCGGCGAGAAATTTCCTTAAAGAGGAGACGTGCACTCGGGCCCCATGACCCGAGCGTTTCGACCCCAAACGGCTCAAAACTGTAGGTACCCATAAGGTTACAGAATTTAATTTAAATTTATTTTTTTATTTTGAAATATTGAGAAAAAAAGATAATGCTTGATTCGTCCTACATAGTCTTATTTTCTTATCAGTAGGACCTTTAATATTATATCTACCAATAAAATATTTAAAAAAATATTAAATCAATATTTAAAAGCCAATTAATGTATCAATAAAAACAATCTATGAATCCACTCAAACGTTTGAGATAATCATAATCCTCATGCAAACATTTCTGTCTCGAAAATTGAATTTATTTATTTAATCAGATTTTCGGAACATTCGTTTCATTTCTGCTTTTGGTAAAATAAATAAAAACAATAAATTATTTAAATATAAACGTACCATTGTTTAAATTATTTCAAAAGTATTGCGTAAACAATTGTTGGCTAACCTAAATAAATAAATAAATCATATCGAGTCAGGGAGCCCGTCGTATCCTGGTTTCGATTCCCGGGTAGGCTAAAGTGCTATTGAGTTTTCCACCTGGAATTTCTCAGTGGCAGTCTAGAGTCTGGGTTTGTTCCCGGTTGTGGCAATAGTGGCAAAAGTGGGTCTTAAATATAACTGGCAAAATGTGGGTGTATTATAGTACACCTCTGCCTAACACTTCGGGGAATACAGGGGTGATGTTATGTAAATCTATGTTTATTGAATACCTCAGGCACGACGCGACATTTGAACCATTTCCATGAAGTTTTCATAGAAATTGTTCTACGAGATTCACGTCGTGCAGTCGCGTTGCTCCTGTTTGAAGAAATAAACCTTCAAGCGAACGTCGCGTCGCCTCTTTATAAATAAAAACGGTAAAGAGTAAAAAAAATAATAATGAGGTTTTGAAAACTACTGCAAACTGACCTTTAAGCAGCATTTAATCAAAAACTTTACCGTCTTTGAAAAAAGTCAACGAAAATCTAAAATTCAGAAAATATTTTTATAAAACTTCTCGTAGTCAAGAAGCGACTTCGGGAATATTCTTATATAAACGCTACGAGAACTCTTGATCTCTGACATTTGGTTTTATTAATTAAGATAATGAAGTCAGACACACATAATTATTATTAGAGCACCGTTCCGATACTTTGTTAAAATTCAATTAAAAAAAAAACATCCTACAAAGTGAGCAAAAAAAAATGAACATTGAACCTTCAAAACTCCAACCTTTCTTATAATATTAAGATTTTACTTAAGAGGGTAGAATGGTTTCTTGAAAAGTGATAAATGTCGTCTTATTTCACTAGGTTTATGCCTCTTAGGAAGCTTTTTCTTATGTATTTTGTAAATATAAATCCATATCCTGTGACCCAAAGGCTGGGTTTTATCTTGGACATCATACAACGTGGTATTGCAGCCAGCCTCTTGGGAACATTACCAGTCGACAGCGATGTGGATGAATTTTTCGACGCTATGTTTTAATTTTTGAATAGTTTTAGCATACAATTTAGTCATTTTTTACTAATTAATTAGAATGTATTTGTTCAAAAATTTACACCAAATAATAAATATTTTATTAAAAAACTAATAGATAATATTATAAATACGAGAGTGAATTCTGTCTGTTTGGCTGTTACTATTTCACGAGTAAACCGCTGAACCTATTGTTATGAATATTTTTTTAAAGAAAAAACCCTGTAAATAAATAAAGATTTTAAAAAAATTGGTAGCTAGCTGGGATCTGGAGAAGGACAAAAGTTTATTTTAATAAGGAAAACTACATAAAAAAAAATTATGTAATAATGTAATACACGGAGACGAAGTCGCGGGTTACAGCAGGGTTACAGCAAGTATTCATAAGAAAACTAAGAGCTGGTCCTCGTAAAGTAATCCCGGAGGTCAACCCTGAAAATGAAGTCAAATATAAATATTTAAATAATACCTATGTTTTACTAGACTAGGCCGCTTTAAATTAATTTGTCAAAGCATTATTGCGTTATTTATTAAATAACTTGATTTCCATACATTTTTTTTTTCAAAATTTGTCCACACCTTTCTGACACATGCAAAAAAAAACGAAAATAATAAATAAGAGTGATGGGTATGGTAATAAAAGGTATGGTCAAATTTAAGGGTACGGTATACAGACAATAGGTAATCAACTGTCCCAAACCGCAGAATGTTTTTCGTGATGACTATGTTGGTCCCATGGAAAATGGTTCAGTTTGATGGTCTGTACCACCCTTAAATTTGACTATGCCTTTCTGGTACAAAATCAAAATCAAAATCAAAATCAAAATATTTTATTTCACATAAGCCTGCATGGGCACTTATGAAACGTCAGAAGCTAGGTGCACGGTTCCAATTTGTCGTTTCCTATGGAGAAGAGCCGGCAAGAAACTCCACGGTTACTCTTTTAAAAATAATTGGCTTTTACAATGTTTTCAAATTACAGTGATAATAGGTATGGGAGGACAGTGCAGGCCAGTCAATAAGTACCAGGTACTTAGAGGAATGAAAATACAGAATAGAAAAACGTCTACAAATCTAGTCTCTAAGGCCTACAACGTTCTCTCATTCACAATATGTAAAAGAATCTACCTATATAAAATGAATCTATTTGAACCAAGTGACATGATTTCGATGACAATCACTGAAAATAAATAGTAGGTAGTAAAATTGATGCATAATGTCAAATAATGACGAGAATATGTCAGACATTGTAAAAAAAAAAAATAATAATAAAAAGAATAAAAATTAACATTGCAATTTGGGAGCAGTTAATAGACTTTCACACGGTGTATACTTATTGTATGAGGCCCGCAAGGTTGTCTGAAAACTGGCTTGATTTTAAATTATTATAACGAATAACTCCTTGAATAAATATCCCACTATAAATGCGATCTAATATTTTTAAATGAAGTCTGAAAATTACATTTGTTTTGACAGTTCAAATTTCTCATTTCGGCGCAGTGGTTGTAACATTTTGCCATCAGCCGTGAGTAATCAAAACTTTAAATTGCCAAGTTGAGAAAATTATAATTTTTGATTGAATTAATATATAAAATTTGTGATTGTTACACCCCATCTATATTGGCTAATTTGGCGGTCCAGATTGAACTCTTAGTTATGTAGATTAGAAACCAAATCAACATCAGAAATTGGCTGGAATGGTTGCTGCAATAAACAGCTTCTGACTAGAGAAGCTCAAAAGTCTGACAACCGGTCTTACCAAGTCATCATCTGCCTAAATTTTTCCCAACTATGGTGGAGTCAGCTTCCATTCTAAGCGGACCCAGCTGAGTCTAGTATTTTACATGTCGCGACTGCCTTTCTGACCTCCACAATCCAGTTACTGGGTAATACGATACCCCTTGCTAAGACTGGTTGTCAGACTTTCAGGCTTCTGACGACCCGTAACGATTGTCAAACATCCACGAAAGACAGCCGAGATCAACGGCTTAACGTGCTTTCCGAGGCACGGAAGGGTCTTGGTATGTAAAGATGGTCACCCATCCACGGACCAACCGCGGTAAGCGTAGCTTAACCTGAGTGATCGAGCCGATCGTGCAGATGTTAAAACTTAGCCCCTCCAAGTACCGTATCGTACTTAAATCAGCCTATAACAGTCCCACTGCTGGGACACAGAAAATATTAGAGGGAAATAAATTAACATAATTATATATATATTTTAGTGATATTTATTTTAGAAGTATGTATGTATAGGTATATTAGTATGCATGTATATTCTCATATTATGTGCGTATGTATATTTTTAAATTAGAGTTTAATTTGTAATTTTATGATTTTCCTTCTACTGCTATTACACGCGTTGTCTACATCTCTGTTATCTTCTCTCCTATCGCAGGTGTGCTGGAAGAGATTTCTGTAGAAATAAGCATTACCTTTGTACGTATTTTTCTGTTCCTTTCTTCTTGTCTGTTTATATGTGTGTGCATAAATGGTTAAATAAATAAATAACAGAAAGCAAAGCCCCAGTCTGGGTTTGAAACTACGACCTTACAACTCGTCAGTCGCGGTCGTTATCACTGAGCCACCACGGCTTCGGAGTATCGTATTACCCAGTAATTGGGCTGTGGAGGTCAGATTGTTTTTTTTTTGAACGAAGTTCCTTATCGCGCGTTGTGAAAGGGGGCTAGACGGAAAAAATTCTTATGAAAAGTTGTAACGACACTTTTTGCTATAGTAAGCTATTGTAAGCTGTGCGGCGTGCGCATGTTTCTCTGTCTGTCTCTCTCTCTCACTTATAGAAAGCAAGCCAGACTGGCGGCAAGTACTGGCGGCAAGTACTGGCGGCAAGTACTGGCGGCAAGTATTGGAACTTCGTTCCATCCGGGTGTCCCTTGACACCTCTCAAGTTTTTTTTTCTTCTCCCGCTCTGGATGGAGCAGGAGGGCGTGTCAGACTTTTACTGACTAAAACCAACCCGTGTTCCCTCAGTTGCCTGTCTACCAGGGGCCGCGGTATCTCTTTCGAACAACCCGCACCCTTGGTAGGAAGGTCAGATAGGTATAGTCACTATGGAGCAACGACCTATCTGACCAAATACTGTTCAACAACAGTATTTGGTTAAACTGGAAGCCGATCTCAACAAACTTGGGTAAGAGCTAGGCAGATGAGGATATAATCAGCCTATAATATTCCCATTGCTGGGACATAGGCCTCCTCTCTGGGCAGAGTGGGCCGTAATCCACCACGCGGACCCAGTGTGTCTTGATAGATATCTGATGTCTACGAATTTTTAGTTCTAAGACATACCGGTTTCCTCACTATGATTTCTTTCACCGTTTTGAAAGCAGACCCTAGTGTAAATATTGGTCCTGGATTTTTGAAGGACCAATCAGAACGCCGAACGAGGTCGATGCGTTAGATCGAGATGGTTAAAAGAAACTCAATCTAGGAGGACCAAGGGTGCCAGACACGGGATCGTCTGGGGCCCTTATGTTACTTGCTTCCTGGGGAGGTCACGGCGTGCCATGTGTCCTGGTGCGCTGAACTGGTGGGGTCCGCAAGAGCCGATACCTGACAGGGGTTCGGGTTGTTCGAAAGAGATTCCGTCGCCCCTGGCACACAGGCAACTGAGGGAACACGGGTGGGTTTTAGTCAGTAAAAGTCTGACACGCCCTCCTGCTCCACCCAGAGCGGGAGAAGTTATTTGATGATTACCCAGCATCAAAAAAAAAATCTAGGGCCTTAGAGGTGATAAAATAATTTACGGTTTCACGTTATTGTGATTTATTTACTCTACTGTTATTTTAAAATAATTACTTCCAGGTAGGTTGATTTCTTTAAAATAATAAAATAAATGAGCTTCTGATCTATGAGAGTAAAATATAGAATCATTTGCATTTTTAAATAAAAAATCACATCTTCTCTCAATGTGAATTTTAAAATTCACGCTTGAAAAATAACAGCCACAGTTTCAAAGAAGCGAATACTTTTCACCACGACCCTAGACGAAGCTTGAATCATGTCGTGAATGCGACTCATTCATAAGCTGAGTATTCATACACCAACATTTGATTACAGCATGTTTCTTATTTCATACGGGTTACCTATATGGGAATTGAAACATGTATTAGGTTTTATTTTTATTTTGAGTTCCTTTCCTTCTTGTTGTTGAGAAAATTTGACGTGGAAGAAGTAATTCTAATACCTATCTTATAACAATTAGGTTTGACACGTATGTATGATTTATAAAACCACTAGCTTTTGCTAGTGGCTTCGATTGCGTGGAGCTCGGAAATCATCCCATGGGATTGTACTACCGGGATAAAAAGTATTCTATATGTGAATCCAGGTTATAAACTATCTGTGTGAAAAAAAACATACAAATCCGTTCAGCCGTTTTTGCGTGATTAAGTAACAAACATCCAAACATCTAGTCATACAAACTTTGACATTTATAATATTAGTAGGATGGTAAGACCTACTACTGTCTTGCATGGAATGTCTAGGAATGTCATGGAAGCAAATAATCCTGCACATACGTACACAATGTTGTACACAAAATTCCAACCCACGTAGGTTAAAAACTCCGGGCTGTCAAAAATACAGCTTACGGAACACGTTGTGATGAAGTTGACATACGGGACCATGTTGACCACACTTCAATACCTTTTCAAGAGGAAAAACCTTATAAAAATACTTGTGAACGGAAAAAATACACGTTATAAAGGGTCCTTTATCTGACTAATACTGGTTATTGACACTGAAGTTTCAGGATCCCTAGTGGAACTCAACGATGGAACTTGATCATTCAATGATAGATCATTTTAATAACGACATTACCGAAACTCGACACGAATAAAGCGATGAAAATATTAATGAAGCCAGTTATAAAATACCCATAACAAAGTATTAAAATATTAAACGACATTCGCGCCATTAATATTCAAAGTGCTAATTACAATATTCGTTATTTCACCCCATTTTAATGCTTCTGAAGCTGAAATTCCATCAATAAACCTTTACCTCCGGAAATTGCCGAATGGCCAATTAGCAAACTCGAACGAGCGAACGAATGAAAAACGAAGGAGTTTTTTGGTTTCATTCACGAAAGAGACTGGCCATAAATATCTCAGGGTTATTCTGTCCGATAGAGAGAAATAGCCTTCATCCCAACCCTTGCGAGGACCACTTAGACCTCAAATAACCGATATTGCTTCCGATGGGTCACGATTTCCGATGACCGTTGTACTATTTTCAATTCTTTTTTGTACTACGCCTTCTACGCCTTTCGAGCAGTGGTGTAGGTCGTGAGTTTGAACCCAAGCAGGCCTTACTTTGTGTATTCAATATCTGATAACATTGAATATACAAAGTGGTGATCCACTGCTCTCAAAACGGCGAAAACAGACATCGTGAGGAACCAAACATTCGAAAATATGTGACATCAACCAACCCGCACTAGGCCCGCGTGGTGGATTACGGCCTACTATCTCACCCAGACGAGGCCTGTGTCCCAAAAGTGGGAACATTTAAGGTTGATTATGATGACTACACCTCCGCCTAAATCGGAACCTCTGAAGTTTTGAGAGATTTTATTTTTAGCATCAAATTTCCGGCACTACACGGAACTCTTCCATGTGGTGCTGGAGTTCCGTGTGGTGCCGGACGTTAAAGAATAGCACCATCCCTTTTCTTCCCGTGAGTGTCGTAGAAAGCGACTAAGGGATTTACTAGAGAATGGGTAGCAGCGTTCTTTATATATTTAAGCATATATTTAAGCAAGCATATTATAAGATAAAAGACTACGTTGAAGACAGGGAAGTTTGGCATTAATTCCTTCTGCACATGTGGCTTCCCTGGTACCTCATTAACAGCAAAACCGTGTGAAAGTCTATTAACTGCTCCCAAATTGCAATGTTAATTTTTATTCTTTTTTTTTTACAATGTCTGACATATTCTCGTCATTATTTGACATTATACGTCAATTTTACTACCTACTATTTATTTTCAGTGATTGTCATCGAAATCATGTCACTTGGTTCAAATAGATTCATTTTATATAGGTAGATTCTTTTACATATTGTGAATGAGAGAACGTTGTAGGCCTTAGAGACTAGATTTGTAGACGTTTTTCTATTCTGTATTTTCATTCCTCTAAGTACCTGGTACTTATTGACTGGCCTGCACTGTCCTCCCATACCTATTATAACTGTAATTTGAAAACATTGTAAAAGCCAATTATTTTTAAAAGAGTAACCGTGGAGTTTCTTGCCGGCTCTTCTCCATAGGAAACGACAAATTGGAACCGTGCACCTAGCTTCTGACGTTTCATAAGTGCCCATGCAGGCTTATGTGAAATAAAATATTTTGATTTTGATTTTGGATTTGATCTGCGATCGCCAACCCACCTGCCAAGCGAGGAGATTACGGCAAATCCCCCCCCTTTTTGGGGAGGCTTATGTCCAGCAGTGGACGTCTTTCGGCTGATACGATAATGATCATCAAAATTCAGTTTAAAATAAAGCTACCAACTAAAATTACTCCCAAACATATTACGAAATAGGCTTATCTGAAAATGTAAATGACGCAACATTTAAGCCAGTCTGCTCAAAGTGACAAGTTATTTAAGCAAAAGCAAATAATCCTTCTCAAATATCACACCTCGCGTGAACCCTCCGGGGTTTCAGGTTGCTCAGGGATTTACTAAATCATATCTAATTTGATAAACAGAAAGATACATTGGTTACCTGAAGTTTGCCTTCGACTTATTACTATTTGACCTTCGACTCATTAGTGACGAGGTTTAAGCCGTCTGACAATGCCGTTTATTTGTATGGGAAAATTCAACCTTCTTTTTTACTTTAACCCAACTGAAAATGACATATTAATTACGGTTAGGTTTAGGTTTGTACTTTGATGATATTGTATTTCTTTTTATATTGTAATTTGTATTTATTTCGTATTTGTAACTTGTGATTGTTAGAATATGGGAGTACCTGAAATAAATGGATTTTATTTATTTATTACGTAGTCGTAGCATGGTGAAATTTCTTGCTTTCTGGGTGCTATGAACTTGCATTAAAGAAATGCAAGTTCAATGAAATGCAAAACCACTTTCAGTTTTCACGACGCGTTCGGAGCTCTTGATGAGGTCTGGCGTCCCACAAGGCATTCAATATTTGCGTGGTTTACAGATTGTTATGTTCTAGATCTAAAAGTACCCAAGTAATGTGCAATATGCCTTATAATAAGTACCTAAAGTTCATTGTTGCTCATCTATAATTCAGAAGAAGAAAAAATGCCAGACAAAAATCATGCTTTAGTGTGTAAACAAAAGCTTTAATTTCGCAAGAATGCAAACCATATAAGCTACCATTTATCAAAACAATATCTAAATTTATCTGATTGGAAGCGCAACGTAGGTACAGCTAAACCGTAAAGAAACCCCCAACACGATAAAAGTGGGAATGCAATTTGAATAAAATAACTGAGATTCTCAGTTATTTTATATCTCATAGGACACACACAATGAGTTCAATCGACTTTCGATCGAGGGGATAAAGTTGAGGACTGTGGTTTCGTTTGTTTTACGAATCTTTGGGAATTAAGTGAATGGTGTTTGGGAAATACGAAATTATGTGAATTGTGCATTGTGAAGTCTTTTACCGTCACTATTTATTGACAAATCCGAAACGCTGACATCTGGATCCTGAGAAAAGCTTCCAAATTTTATGTCAACTGCTGTTATAGCAAAAACATAAACCACGCCTGTATTCCCAGAAGAGTTAGACGATGGTGCACCTTAAGTAGACCCACATTTCTCCAGTTCGTGATTGCTTTACAAAATTACCACACCGAGTCAAATTACTTAAGATTTTTTTTTATGTGCCTAATAGCTTACAGATGTCGTGCGTTAAGGTACTTACTTATGGAACCATAGCACATAATTTTTAACTAACCATTTCAACACTAGAGGTAAGGAAAACAATATTACGAGTATAGTCTATTATGTTGTGACGACAGATAATTTCAAGTTAGTTTTGAGAATCTATTCCAAATAATTGTGTTGCTAACTCGTATCGTTAAACTTAGTTTCTAATTATCTTTCGCTGTAATTATTGGCAGAGGATATTACTAAGGTATATATAGAGAACATAGGGACACAAAGTTATAATAATAAAATACTTTATTTCAGACCATGGTGTCCATTTTTTTAGTAACAATGTTCTTATAGGCACTAGCCTATAAGAACACTAACACTAGTTAGTAATACTTAAAACTACCCAAAACAAAACATATGAAAGTATACTCAACAATCACTACTGCGCCATTCCATGACAAATGACGCAGCAATGATTGATGTAACCACAGTCCAGCCGACTAGCGATCATGCTAAGGATGCTGTTGGCGCTGCGCTGCCACGTACTCCACGCACCAGGGATGCGCACCTTTTACGCATCATAGCGTAAAAGCAGTCTACGCGATACTCACCAAACATCCCTGATGCACTACAGAATCGCCGCAGCCCCATCAGCACCCTGAACGCATTATTAAATTGGACTCGGAGGGCACTGTAAGACTTTTGAGTTTACCTTTGTATCTTAACCTCTTAGAACCTGTTTACAATAAAAATAATAATAACGTTGCCCCACACTAGGAATTTCTCCTGTATTGTGGGTGCGTTTACAAACATTTAAACTCACATACACAAACAGCCAGATCCGGAACAACTACTTGTAGGTCATACAAATATTTGTTCCGCGCCACGCACCGCAGCAGTCAATCGCTTAACCTCTGCGCCAACCGTGCCGTCAATTTAAATCAATTTAAATAGAATGCCAGGGGTGCGGGTTGTTTGTAAGAGATACCGTGGCCCCTGGCACACAGGCAACTCAGGGAACACGGGTGGGTTTTAGTCAGTAAAAGTCTGACACGCCCTCCTGCTCCACCCAGAGTGGGAGAAGTTATTTGATGATATCCCAACCAAAAAAAAAAAATACAATATCTTTAAAATAGAAAGTTGTGCTATGTATAAAACAGCAAGTCTTTTTATTATCTACTAAGAGCTAGAAGAAGTAAATAAGGTTAAAGTTTTTGGTAAACTGTGCTAATCCCGTAGGGTTACAAAGTCAGAAAACATACATTTCTAAAACTAATTTGAAATCTAAATAAAATCATCCTATTTTTTTACTTTTCTAAGTATAAGTAATTTTTCTGTCAAGTTTTTAGAATTTTTTGAAAGTCGTGTGAGTTAATTATTTTATTATTATATTCTTTAATGGTCATTAAATACCAACAATTTTGACTTTTAAGTCTTTAAACTATCTGAACAAAAACACCACACACAAACACACCATACACACACATGTGTATATGGGAATTTAGAATTTCACAAAAAGTAAATCTATTTTCCACAAAATTGTACACAACTATTTTTACCAAAGATGACCTCATCAAAAAAACTGTAACAAAGATGTATGCTATTACAGTTCGAAATTACAATTTGTACCCTCCATGTAAACTGTCAAGTTTGACGCGGGTCCCAAGATAAAACAATGATATCGGGGTAAAAATATTATGACGTAAAAATATACGAGATTTTCATATGACCTACTCTTAACTTTCCAAGAAATAATGAAAAGGGTAACAGATAAATTAGGAATATTTTTTGGTTTTTGGATCTGTCATGAACATAATTTTAAAATCGGTATAGGCTGAGACAGGCTGGGTATGCCGCCAACACGGCATTGCAGAAAAACAATGTTTTTTGTTTCGTCACTTTATGTCCTCTAGAGGGCGCCAAATTCAATTGAATGTGACGTCACATAGCATATAGCCAGCGGACGTTCAGACGCTTCCCACGATACCTCATTTGTCAAATTATAGAAGTTATGTGGGAACAGATAAACATACATGCTTACATACCAGTCAAAATCATAACCCTAATTTTCGTTTCGCCGTAGTCGGGTAAACAGTCTGTAAAGATTAGGTAGTCACATTGTGGTGGAAGTTTAAGGCAAAATTTGTTCATGTACAGAAGTCAAGGTCCTAACAGGTCACAAGAATACAGAATTACCAATAATCCCAGACGATAAAAAAATACTAACGAGCGCCTTTGTATTGTAAATTATTTCGTCTGTATTTCAATAGATTTCCCCACAATCATCGTGTTTTATCGTTAAAGAATTTTTTCTTTGCTCACAAATTTGACAGCGAATTGAACTCGGTAAACACGTAATTCGGTTTATTTGTTCAGCTTTTATTGATGCTGAAAGTATTATTTTCGGGTGAATAATAAATTTTGGCAAAGAACATAATTGTACTGATATTAGTTTAAACAATAAAGTATCGTAACGTTTATCTTGGTTTGAATAAATCTGTAGTTTGTAGTTTCTGGAAATCCGTAAGAAATATCTAAGTTCCACGAAAAATTACAAAACAAAACAGCTGAACGATCTAACGAGTTCAATTGGTGACTCGCACGAAGTTGATTTATTTGTGGGGGAATCAACAACTCCAGAAATGCGTATTAAGCAATTGGAGCGTTTTGAATTTTATGCATTAAAGTAATGAGAAAAGTCATCATCTGCCCAGCCTTTTCACAACTATGTTGGGGTCAGCTTCTAGTCTAACCGAATGCAACTGAATACCAGTATTTTACATGGAGCGACTGCCTATCTGACCTTCACAACCCAGTAACTGGGTAACACTATACCCCATGGTAAGACTGGTTGTCAGTTTTTCAGGCTTCCCCCGTAACCACTATCAAAGATCAACCAATGGCAGCCGGGACCAACGACTTAACGTGCTTTCCGAGGCACGGAGGGGACTTGGTATTTAAGGATAAAGATGATCACCCATCCACGGACCAACCGCGGCAAGCGTAGCTTAACTAAAGTGCATTAGTGTAAGGAGTTGTCGATTCCCTAACAAATAAATTACCTACATAACATAAATATATGCATTTTTTTTAAGTGTCGAAACCCCCGATTCGGTCGAGTAAATTCATGAGAATTGATTAAGCCAAATCAACATGTCCAAAATCACACGCCTGAAATCAAATCGGACCCTCACTATGTACATATATACTGGTATATTCCATTATTAAGTAAACCTAGGTAGCTAAACAATCTAATAACAGCAAGTCTTCTCCCTTACCTATGTACCTGAAACTTAATTTCACCTCCCATTCTCCTAACTGCAGAAACCTTCAATCTTTTCACGAAAACTAAGAAAATTACCTCCATTAAAGCCACATATGAGTTCAGAAACAAAGCTACACGTATACCGTGCAGGGGTCATCAACCGCATTGTCTGTCATATCGAGCAATTTGCGGTGAGTTATCGCCTCCACTCGTTAAGGCAGGAAGCTTTTACCTCTACCTATGTACTTACGGCACTTCATTTAGGGATGACCTCAACGGAGCCGTTTGAAGGGATTTTAATGTATATTTTTTTAAAGTTCGGACGAGAATTAATAATTTTGCACCTATTATCATAATTGTCGAGTTCTGTGTTCTTTGTATTAAACTACCGACCTAACTCACGGTTTATACGACTTTGCAAAACATGAAAATGTATTTATTATTATGTAAGTTTAATATGAATGTATATCCAAATAAAATTTTCGGAATAAATTCTCTAAATGATAGTGAAATTAAAACCGCAAGAGAACGTTTGAGTAGTTTAGAAGAACAATGCGGTCACAGAGACAAACATGAAATGCGACTTGAACTTAGGCATAAGTTTTGCCTGCCAAAATAAAACACTGTCGCGAGTGCGCGCGATATTACCATTTTTATACTGAGATAATCTGACTGACTGTTACAGACAATCTCGACTGAAATCTGCGCAAAACCTTAACGTAGAAATTAAAACTTATTTTCCTCCACACATTGTATCAAATTGGTACGGAACTGCCTCGATGATCTAGTGGAGGCAAGCGCTACTGCGAAACATGAAGTCTTGTGTTCATTTCCCAGGTCCGGGCAAAGTGTTATTGGAACGAAGTTATTTAACGCAGGTTGCGGTAGGAGAAAACTGGTCAAAAATTGAAGAAATCGTCACGTAACGAAAATTGTTGAAATAGCCACGTAACGAAAACGCGTTGTGTCCATGCGAGTTTTTATTATACTCGTATATAGTAGAAAGAGACAGAGAGAGAGATAGATACTTTTCGAGTGTGAGGTCAAAATAAAAATTCCAGATGGCGGCTGCGAAAATCTTCTAATTTTTCATCATAGATGACGTTTTCATGGTTTTTGAGGGTGCTGAAGCCAGTAAAATAGTGAAGTCATTGGGTGTTGTTTTCAATGTAAATCTCCATATAAAATATCATTTGATGATTTACCACCCTCAAAAAAAAACCATCGGGGTTAAGGCGTGATGTGATGTTATATTATGTAGATTCCTGCTCTTTGTATTTTTAGATACCTACATTTTAACGATTCATAAAACGTTACCAATATTGTGGCGCCATCTAGAACCATTTCGTGCTTCAACAATGAATTTCCGGAACGCTGTCAACTCCCGACCAGTAAAATACGTTTCTTTTGAGAAACATTACAAATGGTGAGCGATGATAAATTGCTGTTTCCTATCATTCAAGCGGCTATATGGCCATATTTACTCATATTTTATCAGGGAAATGTCAAGAGGCATTGCACAAGTTGAATGCATTGTTGTTGTGATTTTCTTTTGTTTAAGTTGGAAAATTCCATTTTTGCATTGGTTATGGCTTATGGAGCGAGCCAACTAACTTTTTAGTGTTGCAAGCTTAACCTGAGTTACATGTACGATTTAAGTATACTTCATGTTTATAGCTGTGCCCGCTGCTTCACCTTGGAAAATTGTCCCACGTGAACGTACAACCGGAACAAAAAATTAGGTAGGTAC
The DNA here is from genome assembly GCA_947359405.1 of Antitype chi. Classification (NCBI taxonomy): domain Eukaryota; kingdom Metazoa; phylum Arthropoda; class Insecta; order Lepidoptera; family Noctuidae; genus Antitype; species Antitype chi. Next base: position 5,417,067 of record OX375814.1, read on the forward strand.
CATATTTAGTCCTTATAATGAAAGTTCCGCCAATGAAAACTTTGATGAAAGCTGGAAATGAAAGTTCCGTCAATATCGGTCCAACCGTTGACCGGCCGTACACATTTTTTTTAGTCCAGCCGTAGACAAATAAAAAACGTTTGAAAAGCACCGTTTAAACTTTCATATGCATTTATATTCCATTTGAAATAAGATTAGACATTTAAACAAACCTTTTTTACAGTCCGGTCAACTGATTTTGACTTCTATTCCTTAGGCATAAGGATGGCATTAAAAGCAAAAAAGTGGTTACAATACCAACTGTTTACTGCAGATGCCATTTATCATGCTACCAACACAATAGAGGTCAAAATCAGTTGAACGGACTGTAAAAAAGCTTTATTTAAATGTCTAATCTATTGCAAACGGAGTATAGTAAAAAGCTGTCGTTTGACATTACAAATAGACACTTCAATTTTATTTATTTCTATAGATGACATGCAACTCCGGTTATACAAAAACCAATTTTATTTATAGTTACGAGGTCCTATTTGTACATTTATAGTTAGTCTTTTATTCGTGGTAAGTGTTAACTTTCTATTTTATTTTCGCGGTACCTGCCGACCTCCATACGGGCGAAACCGTGAGCAAAAGCAAGTAAGAAACAAAAACAAAATACGTTATTGTACTTACAAACATTAGGAAACCCATCTATCAATCAATCAATCACTTTCGTGTACACTGACATATTACTTCATTAAGTTACTCATTATTACTCCCTTGGGATTAAAAAATAATCAAAATATTTTATTTCACATAAGCCTGCATGGGCACTTATGAAACGTCAGAAGCTAGGTGCACGGTTCCAATTTGCCGCTTCCTATGGAGAAGAGCCGGCAAGAAACTCCACGGTTACTCTTTTAAAAATAATTGGCTTTTACAATGTTTTCAAATTACAGTGATAATAGGCATGGGAGGACAGTGCATATATAGATATCCTACCCACACAGTAAACCTATTGTAGCATTTCTAGAGGTATGAGGACTGTATGTATGTGTTGTGGTCTGGATGATGATGATGACGTCACGCTGAAGTGTTGCACGAAGGCTGCGCTGACGTTCTTTTTCGGGGTCACCAGTATAGAGGTATGAGGAACAGGGTGTAAAGTTCACTCATACCTAATGATAAAGAGAGGATCCTCCGACCAGACGGGCTGATGTACCTATGCGAGTCGTGCGGTAAACTCTGATTGCGCGATGCAGGATTTTGAGTGACTTGCGTCTTGCGTAGTTCGCCTGTGGTATTGTAGATGGCGCCTCTTCTCTTTTTGTGTTTTTAGATATTGTTGCGAAGTATTTTTCTGTAGTGCCGCTACACATTCATCATCAGCTGTCTAACCTTGTCCCAACTACGTTCGGGTTGGCATCCACTCTAACCGGATGCAGCTGAATACCAGTATTTTACATGGAGCGACTGCCTATCTGACCTCCACAACCCAGTTACTGGATAACACGATACCCCTTGGTAAGACTGGTTGTCTGACGGCCCGTAACGACAGTCAAAGTTCCACGAATGAGAGCATTATCAGCCTATAATGTTCCCACTGCTGGGACACAAGCCAACCTCTCAATGAGAGGAAGTGAACTGTAATCCACCACGCGGGCCAAGTGCGGGTTGGTAGATTCAAAGACAAAGACAAAGATTCGTCGGATATGGTAGATACAGAGTTGGTCAAGTATAAATATGTTCAGGACACATCGGCCGCTAAAAGCGGCATATGAATATTTACAATAATTAGTAATTGCACATGGGTGTAGAACCTAACTTATAAACATGTTTACTTTATAACACAATATAAAACACTATAAGGACACAGTTATACAATATAAAATAAAATAAAACACAACAATAACAACCTTCGTATTAATAAAAAAAAATCTAATACCATATGTATAATACCTATCTGACATAGATATCACATGTCAAAGCAAATAGAGGTCACATGTCTTCGAATTTTTTGGTTCTAGGACATGCCGGTTTCTTCACGATGTTTTCCTTCACCGATTTAAGAGCAGTGGTGATGAAATAATTTACTCAAAGTAAACTGCATGTCAGGGTTCGAACTCTCGACCTACACCTCTGTAAATCGCAGCTGTTACCACTGTACCGCCACCGGTCTACTAAACCCATTATACTTACTTAACTTTATTTAATTCACCCCAACCAAATTAAAAGGAAAGTGTTTTGGCTGTTATTTTATAAATTTTGACAACTAACTGCCTACAGCCGCCATTTTCTTTCCTAATCAGAGCGGGCACGCTATTATAATTAAATTAATGGCTGTTGACGTAATTCTTTCATTTTTCCCTTTGATGCTTTTTTTTGGTTAATATATTTTTAATTATAGCATAGGTATCTTTTTTTATAATTAGTTAATACTTTGTTTTCAATGTCAACACGAGGTGATTATGTTTGTACCTACTTCATAGGTCGTCACGCGAATTTCCTAGAGTGGCTGTATCGTAATTAAAAGCCTAGAATAACAATAGTTTGATTCCTACTTAAGGGCGCTTTCACATTTTTTCTTGAATTTGAGCCTTTGACTCGAGATTTGATGAGTGATTATGTTTTAGATATAGATCGATCGACCCGTGCAGCTATTGTTACTGAGCCACGAACCCCTCAAATTGTAATAGTTATAAACCCAAAATAATCTATGAGATCATTTTCGGTGTAACCAGTGGTGGGCGTGGTATCGGCTTCGACTTACCAACGAGTTCGAACCCAGCTAGGCACTTTACTTTATGTATTTAATTTAATTACCACTGCTCTCGAAACGGTGAAGGAAAACATCGTGACGAAACCGGCATGTTCCAGAACCAAAAAATTCGAAGACATGTGACATCGACCAACCCGCACTGGGCCTGCGTGATGCCCTCTTTCCCAGAGAGGAGGCCTGTGTCCCAGCAATGAGAACGTTATAGACTGATTATGCTAATCTTTGGGAAAAAGCCCAAATACCATCTATCCCTGCATCTCACTCAAGACATTTTAAAAACTCATAAATACGCTAAAACCATCAAAAAAATCTAACCAGACATAATTTCTCTGTTACATAATTAATCATAAGCAAAGCCATAAAGCGGTTCTTAATTACTTTTTCTCAGGAAGCAATAAAAAGCCCTGAACGTGACATAATCCTGCTGAAGGAATATTGTACGTCGGGACATATCTATTTATATTCATTAAGAAATACCAACGTAATTACGACTGTATTGTCTAACAAATAACGTTTAATTTGGCTGTGACGTGGTGTGAGATGTGTTAGAGAATTTGGCGGAGGAAATCAGACTCTGCTTTCACTACAGTAGGGTTGGTTTTTGTCTTTCTCAGTGGTGATATTTGCTTTAATTTTGATGCGTCAAATGTAGGTGTCTGTTCGTCAATTAGAAGGGAATTTAGATAGCTATTTCGTTATTATATCATGACACCTTGGTTTGAGAACTTAATAATATAAAGCAACTAGATTAAAATAGAGTATAATGTCTGAAACTTCGAAATTGAAAGAGAAAAGTCGGTGGAGTGGATTTTGTTCAGATGTTAATCTACTTTATCAAAACTTTAGATAAACTTAGTTGATTAGAAAAGACGAAGGATAGAGATTGAACGACATAATTCTTCTGAGGTCCACACCAGTCTATCATCATGTTATTAAAGCTTTGGACCTTAGCTTTGCTTCTTGTTTTTAGTCATCACGTACACAGCACAATATTTTTTTATCCAACAGTATATAAACGAGGCTTTCGATTCCTTATGTTCCTAATTTCTTTATTAAACCACCAACAGGCTTAGCATGACGCTTTCTATTTCTATGAAGAATAGACAGTGTTTTTTCAATACAAAGTGACATTTCGTTTCTCCAATTTTGACATCGCACCGAAGATATCCTTCTACAATCTGTCATTTTGTCTTTCGTTTCTAACGATCATTGTCTAGGTCCTTATAAATGTAGACTATTTTAGAAGAATATTTCTTCCCAAACTATCAAAATCACACTGACAACAAACTTTCTACTCGACGGCCACAAAGTATATACGATTATCGACAAAATCATGATTCGTTTAGAACGCATAACTGTGATAATTAATAGAAAAACATAGCTATCTTCTCCTATTGTATATCATTTAGTTAATAGTCATGTCTATTCTTCAGGCAGTATATGCGCCCTCACGGCCGTAGTCGCCGCGGGAGAAGCCCTGGGCGTCGGGAATCCCAGGCTGATTCCCGGCCACCGTAGGCGCGGGCTTGCGGACGGCGAGTAATGGGTAGCTCGCTGTCCGGTAAGGACCAAGCCCGGGTCGACGGCGCGTCGTGTTCCACGCGCGCCTCAAAGAGATGTCAGCACCAATAGGTGGGGTCCGCAAGGACCGATGCCTGCCAGGGGTGCGGGTTGTTCGAAAGAGATACCGCGGCCCCTGGCACACAGGCAACTGAGGGAACACGGGTGGGTTTTAGTCAGTAAAAGTCTGACACGCCCTCCCGCTCCACCCAGAGCGGGAGAAGTTATTTGATGATTTCCCACCCAAAAAAAAAAAAAAAAAATGTCTATTCTTCCGTCGACAAAACGGTACTCGTGCTAAGCCTGCAGAGAGCCTCCTATCCGGGCGCAAGTTACCGTGGCTTCCTTGAAAAACCTTAAAATGACCTCGTACCCAAGAAGGTCGCAGCAAGGACAACCTCCACAAGTGGGGATCCGTGGACGGCTCAAGCATTACCTTTGTACGTATTTTTCTGTTCCTTTCTTCTTATCTGTTTATATGTATGTGCATAAACGGTTAAATAAATAGTATTTTTTGTGTTATTTTTGCCAACGACACGCTAAGAAGTTTAACGAGAAGGACATTCATAAAAGGGTTTCAAATATATATAAAGAGGTAACAACATCAATCGCCAATATCTTCACTTTTCGAAGGCGATTAAGATATCATTTGGGATACCTACCCATGGATAAATACACTTTTTGCAGATGACGTCACTCCGCGTTACCATCAAGGACGTTAAAATACGAAAACAGATAAGTAAGAGTACTTAAATGAGGAAATAACAAGCGCTTGACGGTAACTTTTCAACTTTGTCTCCGGCTGACAGGCGGAATGCAATGATAAATGAGGACCCTAACTTTCATCATTTTGGTTATGTTCAAACTCGACCGAGCCCTACATATTTTCATAATATTTACATGTAATATAGGCACTAAGAAAAATAAGGTCAGTAACAGGTTGTAGTAACATCTCTTTGGTAGTCCTGTTTGTATCTGGCTTGATTTGTGATGTAGAAGACATTTAAAAAAAGAAAAATAGAAAGTAAAAAAGTCTTCCCCGGCTTTTTAAACCGTTTTTCTGCCCGCCAAAATGAGTGAATGTAACATTGTAACGAAAAAATACGATACATTTTGAAGTTTTATTACAAAAAATACTCAATCATTTATTGCATTCCACAATGTATATGCTTAGGTGGTAAGTAAACATTTATTGTAACAGTCGTGGACCCTGTCGGCCACAGCAACAGAAAAAGAGAAAAATGAAAAGGGAAAAATGCGACGCAAGCCGCGAATAAAATCGGGCTTCGGGCTATGTCGGTTACCTGGGTTCTCCCGCGTATCTCTTTTCTGATTCGACATGATTTACCTTCCCCTATTGGTTCTTTCTAAATGGAATCTTCCTCTGTACAGTATGCTTCAAAACCAACAAGGCCATCAAAACGATGACAGGTTAACTGTAAGTAATCAGGATCAGACTGTTATCAAATCGATTATACCTTAAAATAATATCGAAACTGATAACGTTGATAAGGTTTTGTGATAGTTCGTGTCGTGAAACATGTGTTCTTGTTAAGATAATACGAGAATTTTCCAAAAGTTTCGAGCTTTCGACATTCAAGATAGTTGGCGCATATAAAGGAGTAGAAATTGGGTTCCTCATTGTTACAATTGTAAATAAGACTGATTGAAATCTAGTGTAGGTCTCAAGCGCTACTTACCCGGCCGGGCAAAGTTTTATGGGGTTTTTTCCACCTAGAATTTCTTAGTAGCAGACCGGAGCCGATTGGTGTCCAATCGCTAGCAAAAGGAGATACGAGATTTAATTTACAGGAGACTTAAACATAACTGGCGAAGTGCGTGTGTTCTCTCTGTTTTTTTATGTAAAAACACTAATAGTAGTCAGCAGACACACAACATTGAGCAGCAAACATCCAATGTCATCGAAGACTTAGACTCGTGGATTTTTGTCATGGACTGTGAAGACTATTAATTTGAATTAAAACACTAATTAAGTTTTTGAACACTTCTTCACGAATAATGTGAGAAAGAAACTGGTACCCGATTACAAATCTTCTTCCATTTTCATTTTATAATTTTTCAATAATTTATAAGGAGTAACACCGATGAAATATTAACTGTAAATCACTTAAAAGACACCTTTGGGAATACACCAGTTGGTATATTACTATTCAACACTACACGAAAACCCCGAACACCATTCTGTAACCTTTAGAAAATTAAATACAACCCACAACTTCCAACGAATTTATTAACATTTAAAACATAGTCAAAATTTATATATTGTATTTTCCCGCGACTACAATCCCGTAGCTCAAATGAACTATGCATTTTCCAGAATAAAAAGTAACCTATGTCACTTTATCCCTACTAATCTGTCTGTCTGGTTACCCTTTCACGCCAAAACCGCTGAACCGATCGTCATGAAATTTGGCAGAGTTATAACCTGGGATATAGAGAAGGATATAGGTTATTTTTTATGCAACAACCGACATCCACGCGGGCGGAGCCGCGTGCAAAAGCTAGTGGCCAATAAAATATGTATTTCCATACAAAAATCACATCAATCTGTAGCTCTGTTGTTATGTGAAAGAGGAGCAAACCAACAATCACTCTTTTCTATTTTATAATATTACACAAACATTACAGAACGCCTGATTCCCCAACAGGTTAGGCAGAGGTGTAGGTACATAGGTACATAGTAGGTACACACACTCACCAGTAATGTCTAATATTCAGTAGGAATCAGATACATAACTACTTGTAAAGTAGGATCAATTGTGTCATAATAGATACCGAACTTCTTTTACTGTAGGATTAATTGGATTGAAGCAGATGAAGAACTACTTTTAAATAATGGATTACTGAATAATCAAGCTGGATCATAATCGGAGTGGTCGTCTGAGCCCTGAAACTTTCACACCCGCTTCTAAGACGTAAATGGGTTAAGCCGAGATCCGCTGAATAAAGACTAACTTAGAACCCCTAGACTAAGTTCTTGGATGTTGTTTGAATGATTGCTGCTTTGATGAATAGAAGTTCATTGCGTATTCATTAGGTATTATAGTTAGTTTACTCAAAATTCCTAGTATTAAATCTGACCAAATTGTGTGCATATGGAAAGAACATTTTTTTTAAAATTATTATTCATATCGATAGAAAGAAGCAGTTTTAAACACAGCAGTTTTAAACAGAATGTTAAGTGACGGGCCGTTGTAACCCGCGACAAATAAAATAAATTTGTTGAAGGTGTCAGTGAGTTTGATTTCGTAACAGTACAACTCCCACGCTTCGAACATCTATATATATACTTAAATAAAACAAAGAATGGCTGAACCAATTTTTATGATGTTGTCATGTCAAAAAATTGGTGTTCAAACGGGTATACTCCGTTTTGTTGTACATAATGTTATCGGCTCAGATTACAAAACAAAGGCAGATCGACCGCGCGGAATACCAAAGTGAGGCCAAAAAACCAAATACTAAAGCGTCGCATTGTATGTTACATTCAATGCGACGCTTTAGTATTTGGTTTTTTGGCTTCACTCTTAGTGTTCCGCGCGGTCCATCTGCCTTTGTTTTATAATCTGAGGTTATCGGCATTTTGTTTCACCGTTCTTGGAATCATGGCCGGTTGTTGACCGAAACCATCTCTTTTTGACCCAACATCCAATTATAACACAATACACATCTAAACAGTAACTACAGTCCCAGCTTTTAAAGGTTTTTGACCTTGGAAACTACAAAACAGCCCCCAAAAGTTCGGCTAGTTACTAGGGTCGTATACAGCGTAACGAATAGTTTTATAGATAACAATAAAACAGACCTGCCCTCGTTAATCTTAACTCCTTTTGTTACTGACGCCCTGGTACCGTTTGTGTAGGTAATATCGAATATTGCTTGTAATTTAGTACCGAGTTTTCACGGCCTACCTACGGATGCAGGTAATGAACCTATAAGTTTTTACCAAAATAGCCATAGTTTACGTAGTTTACACTGTTATGGGCAATCTGCCTCACTACTACATAGGTGACTTGCAAATATTTTCAGATCTAGGCCCTACAATTTATTGAAAATACAGGGTGGAGGGCCATCGACGCGCAAACTTAAACCAACTCATGATTTGAAATCGGATGTATATTTACCTAAAGTTAATTTTTAGTTATGAAAGAATGGAAGCGGCTTCTTAATATTAAAAAAAATCGCGGCATGCCAGCAACACGGGAATGCATAACGCGACTTCCAAATTATTAGGATTCCATAACTATTTAGATGCATATTTATTTAAAATGTACCCCTATACAAATATGTGTAAGTCTGTAAGAGAAGGGATGGTGTGTGTTAGTTAGAACAATTTTGTTTTTACATTAAATTAAGTTTTTTCTATACAAAAACCCGTTCCACATTAGCCAACATCTCAACTTTAGGTGAATATGCATCCGAATATCCGATCTCTGCATATGATTCTAAACGCTCATCATCATCATCGTCAGTTCAGCCAAAAGACGTCCACTGCTGGACATAGGCCTCCCCCAAGCTCCTCCACTTCGACCGGTTCTGTGCTTCCCGCATCCAGCGGATTCCTGCGGGCTTCACAAGGCACATGGGCCTCATAAGAAGGGTTAAATCTCTAAACCCTCAAGCGTGTAAATTTTTGGTCGATTATCAACAAAAAAAATCTGTTGTTTCATAGAATACCTTTGCGGTCAAAATGTATGGAACAGCTTTTTTTTAATAACCAACTAAAATGTCAACGCGGCGAGCAGGAAATTTGTGGTAACAGCATGGCCTATATTTTTTATATTTTTTTCACACTTCATCCATGATGAAAGTTCTGTAATCTATTCACATACATAACTACATATTTCTTATGAAATTTATAGCCAATTATGTTGACGTGAAAAATAATTAACGAAATGATTTCAATAAACAAAACATTAATCAAAGACATTTCGTAAATAACACAACGATAATAATTATTTACAATTTACATAAATCTTGCTTTTATTTCATTATATTTTAGGTCTGTTAATATTAATGATAGTCCTACTGTCCTGGTGTGCCAAATATTTTAAGTGGTTGTTGACAAATCTTAATGGATTTTATGTTTTGTTTGGTATTGTCGCCATAATTTATGAGACGAAGGTTTTGTTGGTGACAGATTCCAACATAGAAAAACTTTTACAAAAACCCATACTAATAAATGTAAATGACGAATTAATTTCTCTATGAGACAACCTTCAGTAACGAAAAAGTAGTGTATAAATATATAGGTATGAGACGAAACTTTATGGGACTCGTATTAATCACCTGCACTTTCCTCTAATTCGATAAAAGTGTAACTTTCATACAATAATATCTCACATATTCCGTGGAGACAACATTGACAACATTGTTGTTGTGTTCGGCAACTTTTATCTTTGAAGTTCATAGTGTTTCTGCAGTTTTAAAAAGCAAGTCTTGAAAATATTGCTTTCTTGTATTTAGGTAGATTTTAAGCTTTGTTGCAGCTGTCAGAATCATTTTACTTTGTTACGGATTATTATCTAAGAAAAACAAAATAGAACCATCAGCTTGTTCGTTATCCTGCACTGCCAGAACAAAATTCATCCATTTTCAGTCTGTGTATGTAATTTAATAAGCCATAAATACAGCAAAAACTAGGGAAATTCCTTAACTTTATAAAGACTGTCCAGGGGTTAAATACTGCAATTCCTCAACAAACCCTCATCAGGACTCGTATACTCTAACCTCAGACCAAATAAAAAAGGTAGACGGAGCGTACGCCAACAATAGCGTTCAAATGAGTGAAGCCCCGTGTACAGAGTTGTGTGCGTGAGCTCGTGTCGCAACACTTGCCATGCGTCTGTGTGCTAAGTAAAAAATGTTGCCACTAAAAACTTTTTTTCCCAATTCTGATTAAATAATTTTGATTTTTCATTAAAAATTAATTCTTATAAATAAAACACTTTTTTACTGTTAGGTACTTTTAATAAAAAAAATGAAAAAGGGAAAAAATTTAAACACCTTTGTGTTGCGTTAGTTTACGGTAGTACTGTCTTTTTGTATCCCGACTTCTGGAAATAGTATCTAGTTTTGAAATATGATGGAATCTTATATTTAGATACTTTTCAACTACAGTACGTATTAAATTTATTTTGTGATCTATGCCGGAGAAATTGTGTTCGTTTTCCAAATCAAAAAATATATTTTCCGTACCTATAAAGGTTTTTAAAATTTGAGTAACGACATATAGATGTTGTCTTTCCGACTTTATTATTATGTCTTCTTTGATGATTTTTTTAATAATTATTTCACAAGCGCAGCAAATTGCAAAAGCATCTTTTGACGGAAAATGTAAGCCACCTTTATTCCTGAGCGTAATTAATTTATGAAAATCATGTCTCTCAGTAGATGAAAGTCTCGAGAGACAAGCTTCACATTTTAACTTTTTTGATAAATAATGTACGACAGCACCAGCAATATACCCAATTATATACTGCCTTAAGTTGTTTATGTCGGGGACGTCTAAACGTCTGACCATTTCTTCTAAATCAGCTTGAAGTGGTTCCATAAAATTAAAAGCAGTTAGTTCTTCACTATCTTCATCATGGCGATACGAACTTGAAGTCGTATTAATAACTTGCATTGTTGATGAGCAGTTTAATATCGCAATATTTTCCAGAGGTATGCAATTACCAGAAGCCAAACATTTCAATTCCAGATGCGTTAGAAGTTTCTTATAAATGCCTTTAAATTGTTTGACGTTGGGATTATCATTATGTCCCCCGTGCATCCTAATTGAACCAAATAATATTTCGATATGGTCTTGGCTAAATTTATATGTAGGTAAATATACCAGTTGATGTTCATTTTGCACTATGTTGTCGTATAAATACTTCAAACTTTCTATGTTTATAAGAACACCTAGAAATCCCGATTTACACTTTGCTTCGACAACTGGTTTGTAATATCGCGTGATGACGAAAGTTTGTCTACCATCTTTCATTATTTTCCTCTTAGTCTGTGTTTTGAGTTTTAATTTAGTTATGAATTTTTTCATCTCATCGAGAAATTCATATATCTGGTCTTTGTTTCCTTGGAAAATTGGTTTTTTGAATCCGAATTGATTCATTCCTCGGGTATTGAATATATCAAAGAAATTATTTGCCATATTTACGAAACTTTCTGTGGGCCTAGACTTTTCGAAGATTGGCAGTTTAAGGTCTTCCCTGCAAATTTTTAACGCCGTGGCTACGCTTCTGCTTAACAACTGGGTAGCCAATTTCACTTTCATTATTTGATTTTTGAAAGCAATATGCCTAGTTGTTAATTTATTTGCAAGATGTAGTCCTTCATTACTCTGTAGTTCGTTGAGTTGGACTAAATAATTCCATTGCACAAGTTCCTCATTAATGTCTAAAAATTCTCTTTTGGACTCTAATTGATTCCTTAGTAATTTAATCACGTGACTGGGATCTAAAATGCAAGCTACTTCCTTGTCACAAGATGGATGTTTAAAAGTGCTTTTGATTGACTTGATGTCTCTTATATTGCAGCCAAGTACTTCCATAGCAGTAAAATTTGTGCTATGACCATCGAATGTCAGCGAAATTACGTCGACATTGGCTTCAAAACATTTTATTAAACACATTTTAATCAAATTAGCCTTTTGGTCACCACTTATACTATTGCATAAAAAGTAACCTAATGGAATTTTCCACCGCTGGTTTACTGCTACGAGTAAAAAGACGAATGCTTGAGAAGCCAAAGCATCAGAATCAGAGGTACCAGTACCCATGTCGATTAAGCCTTGGTATTTTTTCCCATCCCATATTTTTTGTTGACGTATGGCCATCTCATCAAAAATTAGTGCGCAAAGTATGCGATGTTTGCTAGCCTGCGTTTTTTGTTTTATTGCTGCAAATGCCTCTTCTGTAAATCCTGGTTCGCCATTTATGTGACTGTACCATTTTGATATCGTTTTAGGATGTGGGAGGCATGTCTTAAAGGTGCTTCGTACAAAATCATATGCTTTCGGTGAATAAAAATTTAGGGTCAAACAGAATTTCTTTATAGCTGCGGTGTACTTCAACTTTTTGCTAGATTTCCTCTGTATATTATTGAAAATATCAGCTGCTACAACATTTTCGGTAAGTTTATTATATACATCACTGTCAACATTATTCCTTTCTTTAAGATCTTTTATAATATTTTTGAATGTTTTGTTAGACTTTTTTAGTCGTCGTACTTTTTGGTTCAAAAATTTAATCTTCTTTTTATGAATATCTACCATTTTTATTTGTTTCCTTAGTTGCTTTTTTAGTTTACTTTTCCTTGGCGTTTCAATTATTGATTCTATTTCTGCATCTTCAAGTATTGTCATGTTGATAGTTTGTATATTTACATTTTCGCCAGACGGGGATGTGTATGTACTGGCACTTGCATTCACATCAAAATTACGGTCACAAGTTAGCTGTAAATAAAATAAGTCGTTTCAATGTTTGGATTTTATATAAAATAATTATTATTTTAAACAGGTAATAACACAGGTACTTAAAAACGTACGTTTTGTGACACAGTATATGATGAGCTTGGAACAGAGTAATCAACGTTTTCAGAAACGCCAATATCAATATCATTGCCAGGTTGGTCAATAATATCCTAAAAAGAATATTACTCGAATGTTAGTAGGTACATGAATGTACAGACGCCAGCAGGTCAAGCTATCCCAAACTGTCAAATTTTCCCAATTGAACATGAACCTTATCATATGTAATAAAGTTGAAAATCTATCAAAGAAATTTGACAGATTGGGGTAGCTTGATGTGCTGGCGTCTGTACAAATGTTACATCACATTTAATGTAATAGCAACGTGGATTCATACTTTTTTTGGTATTGCATTTTTCATCACACGACGCAGCCCACATTTGGTAACATACAAATCGTTTTCTGCAAAATGTGTGGAACACACAACACTAAATTTTGATGGCAACCAATTTTCTTGATTTCTGCTTAACCTAATAACCTCAATCCACTTTTGTTTCCAATTAAGGTCTCTTGGGAATCTAAAATTAAAACAGTTTGTATTCAGTCATAGTTGAGAAATAAATGAATCCAAAAATGTATTTTCCATAAAACTGTATATTCTGTTGTAAGTACTTGTATATAGAAATAATTACATGCTATTTAATGGTCACATCCCCTATCATATTGTCTTCACGTGATACTATTACTTAATCCCGAGTTATTTATTCATGGATACCTATGTTTGACATTCAAAATAGTTAATAATAATTTTCGTAATAGTTAAAAACATTTAACCTTTACGAAAAGTAATATTAAAATTAATAATCCCAAACACTCCCACATTGCCCGCGTTTCGGGAAATTTGTATGCGGATATACTGGTCACACCGACGACACTATGCGAGGTTTTGTGTTCCAAAAACGCTTGACGAAATATTTTTGTATTTATATATCAAATTAAATCAAATGAAACACTTACTTGTGAAATGTAATCCCAGATGGTTTTTTTTTAATTACGGAATTGTTTTTACAACTTCTTACGACACAGGAAGGCATTTTACAACAATTTGCAATTTTAAGGTTATGATGTCTAGCGCGTTCGGTGTCACGCGTCGCACTGGAACACGATCGGCTTCCTATTTCAAATTTGGCTTCCTTTACCCTGCTTCACTGTGAGAGCGCCGCGCTCCGTCTACCTTTTTTATTTGGTCTGAGACTCTAACAACAACCAAGAGGGAAATGCAAGAATGAATCCCACGCAATGGCACTAATTGAAGCGTGGCGGTTCTGACTACAATGGGCGTTAATTTAGGTATTTCCTTGATATTATCAACATAAACAAGAACACATTTTTGAAATGTATAGATAAGTACCTACTTTATCCTACTTCCTACTAATATTATAAATGTGAAAGTTTGGATGTTTGTTACTCAATCACGCAAAAACAGCTAAACGGATTTGGATGAAATTTGGCACACATATAGTTTATAACCTGGATTAACATATAGAATACTTTTTATCCCAGTAGTACGTTCCCGCGGGATAATTTCCGAACCCCACGCGGGCGAAACCACTGGCAAAGGCAAGTAGAAAATATGTGTTTTTGTTATCATTAAAAAATTATGACCTGTGAAGTATTTACGCCGTCAATCAGTCAATTAACTCAGGCTCTCGCTGTCCTCTTCTGGGCATAGGCCTGTCCCAGGGTACACCACCACCACCACTAATACTCTACCTATGTACTAAAGGTTTATTTTAGACTAGATTTTTTTTCCAGCGGCTTCGCCCGCGCTGAACTTTCATCCCCTATTTAACTCCCTTAGGGGTTGAATTTCGAATAATCCATCCTTATTCCTTGTCTACATTATAAAGGGAACCTTTGTGCAAAATTTCAGCTTTCCAGGTCCAAGGGTTTGGGCTGGGCGTTGATGAGTCAGTCAGTCAGTCAGGACTTTTCTTTTTATTTATATAGATAGATAGATTTTGGTTTAAAGTAGTACGATTTATAGGATGAATACTTAAATATTTGACATATAAATTGAACATAACTAAAGGTTCAGTAATAGTGTTGTATCACGGGACCAAACGAACGCATTTATTTGCAAATCCCTGGTTACGCCATAAAGAAATACTTCAGTTTTGTAGAGCTTCGTCTGTTATTGATATCTGTGTGATATCTCACCCCAAACCTCGATGTGTCATATTCACGCTCATACCGGAATAATAATAACCAGAATGTATAACATGACATGCAAAGAAATTCAATTATTAGGCTGTTTAAAAAAGTCATCATCATCTGCCTAGCCTTTTCCCAACTATATTGGGGTCAGCTTCCAGTCTAACCGGATGCAGCTGAATACCAGTATGTTACATGGAGCGACTGCCTATCTGACCTCCACATCCCATTTATTGGGTAGGTAATACGAAACCCCTTGATAGATAAGACTGGTTGTTCGACTTTCGCCGTAACGAATGTCAAAGACCCACAAATGACAGCCGGGACCAACGGCTAAACGTGCTTTCCGAGGCACGGAGAGGGTCTTTGTATGTAAAGATGGTTACCCATCCACGAACCAACCGCGGAAAGCGTAGCTTAACCAACAACAATGTTAACAAACCATATCGCTAATTCAAATTAAATTGTTTTGCGTCAGCGGCTTATCATGTTAATCAAGAGATAATCCGGATTCTGGGAGAGTTACCGTGACCGAACATAGGATAATGCACGATAACAGTGCCCTTCAGTATTTGCACCATTGTTACAAAATGATGGCTGGAAACATTTAATGAGAAGCTCTACACGGCTTTTACTGACAGAGTTGGGGCAGCCAAGTTTCAATAAAGTAGACTTTTAGTGACATAGTTGGGGCTGCCAAGTTTCAATAAAGTAGACTTTTAGTGACAGAGTTGGGGCTGCCAAGTTTCAATAAAGTAGACTTTTAGTGACAGAGTTGGGGCTGCCAAGTTTCAATAAAGTAGACTTTTAGTGACAGAGTTGGGGCTGCCAAGTTTCAATAAAGTAGACTTTTAGTGATAGAGTTGGGGCTGCCAAGTTTCAATAAAGTAGACTTTTAGTGACAGAGTTGGGGCTGCCAAGTTTCAATAAAGTAGACTTTTAGTGACAGAGTTGGGGCTGCCAAGTTTCAATAAAGTAGACTTTCGAAGAAACCATAAAAAATCATGTGAGCACTGGTGGCCCCGAGTAACAAGTTGTAGGTTGTGAGTTCGAACCTAGGCAGACACTTTTATTTTGTGTAATTAATTTCATCACCACTGCTCTCAAATCGGTGAAGGAAAGTATCGTGAGGAAACCGGTATTTCCTAGAACCAAGAATTCGAAGACATGTGAGATCTACCAAACCGATCGTGGCCCGCGTGGTGGATTAGTCCCCACTCCCTCTCACAGAGCGGAGGCTTGTGTCCCAGCAGTGGGGACCTATAAGGTTGAATATGCTGCTAAATTAGTTTGTGGTTTCTAAGAGTTGCTGTTAACTGGAAGAGACTGGAGATAGACGTATACATAATATGTTTACACGCGCATAGTTGTATCTATGGTTTAGCTATCTGACACATGGCGGCCTGCCGGCCGGCAATTTGAAACAAGCTATCGACAAGAGCGCGTGTCAAAGAAAACGTC
Source organism: Antitype chi (assembly GCA_947359405.1). NCBI lineage: Eukaryota > Metazoa > Arthropoda > Insecta > Lepidoptera > Noctuidae > Antitype > Antitype chi. Next base: position 5,433,551 of record OX375814.1, read on the forward strand.
AACGTTGCTCTTGAAGGCTATATTTTTATTATTAGAATTTTAATAAAGTAATTTGTGGAATTTTTGAGTCTTTTTGTATTCATCTCCTAATAATATGTAAAATGTATGCTTCCTGTATTCTAGTTTTGTTTATATACCTACTTAATAACCGTTATTCTATTGCATTTTAAATCGCTTGAATTGCACCCATCGGGTTCACAGCACAATACGAGTAATACCTATCACGAATTTACTTTATTTTTGAAATAGGGAGGTTAATCTTGCCTTTTGCACATTAAACACATACAATATTATTTCCACTATTTAATTATTACGAAAAAAATCGGACTACTCAATAAATAATAATAAATAATAATTCGCCGGCTGGTCGACACTTCACGTGACTAGAGGGCTGGGTCGTTCTTTGGCCAAAGAATTAGCATTGCCATTCAACGTGGCAATGCTGCCAGTCTTCTGGGCACGTTTCCTGATGACAGCGATGCGGAGGAATACTTCGACGCCTAAGTGTCCTTTTGTTTTTTTTGTATTTATTTTGTATATCGTAGTTTTAATAATTCTCAATAAAAAGTTATGCGTAAAATAAAAATACGTACATACTTACGAAAAAAAAAACTATAAACCAAATACGCGTCTACTTGAGAACCTCTTTACTCCTTTTTTGCGCCGGTTAAAAGAGATCTGCTTACTCGATAATCGTTACGTAAGGCGATAACATATTTTACTACATGAAAACGTCTCTCTAAATAACATATTTAAAAATCTGGACTAAAAGTGAGAGTGAGGCTCGCCATAAATTAATTAACACGTCCATAAGGGAGGACGTGTGAAAACGTAATGGAGTCTAAAACGTGTGTAATGTTCGGGAAGGGCGAGATTTTTGCCACCTGTTAATTTTAGAAAATACCCGTACTGTATGTGGACCTACAATGTTGGGAATCTGCTCTAATATGTAATCTTTATCTCCACCTGTTTGGTGTATACCATAAAACATACTTGACCAAAAGTATGGGTGGCCCGTTATGTCCAAAAATATTTTAGGAGTAGGTACTAGTGGTCGCCCAGTCTTCGAAATTTGACCATAATTCATTTTTATTTTAATCAACAACAATCAAGAATATTAGCTTTCTGCGCACCGTCTTCGTATAAACTTTAACTGTGCCCAATTTCATGCTACTCAGCCTGCGTAATTTTCGTAAAAAGGGGTACGTACAAAGTTTTTGTTTCACGTATTAAGACTTGGAAGTATTTAGGAGTCTCGTACTAATATATAGGCTATCCGAATCATCGTCTGAACGCCCATGACTTACTTTCAACGAATATTCATTCGTAAAAAAAAAACAGGATTTTTCACCTGACTCCGCACATTAGCAGCACCAAATTGGCGCTCTACCAACATAAATAGTAATCAGCCACGTTTTCAACGTTGCTGAATGGCCAAACTTCCATAAGGCTGCCAGTGGGTCAAGCAGGCCCTAAGTTATTTCACTAAAAAGTTACTAACTTCCTTCACATAACTTACAAGACTTCAAAATCAGTTTAGCCTTTATTATTTCATCAAAATTCTATGTCTAAAGTAATTGTTCAAGAACTAGGCCTTAATTTGCTGCAGCATCAAATGCCACCGAAACCTAAAATAAATACAATATCTTTAATGGACGCCGAGCCTTGTGTGTTATAGTGATTTAGAATGTGTGAAAGACTGTAATCAAAATGTTTAAAGTAATTAAGAATACGTAAAATGTTGTAAATAATTAAATTTGGGAAACGGGGGGGCCCACATTACGGTAAAGTTTCGTCACACTTAAGCTACGTGCATTGGAATGTGTAAACCGGCTCTCGTTGAAGTAAAGTTTCGCCGTACTTAAGACGTGTGTCCTATTTTTATGATGCTTTGTGATTGGCTGGAGCATTTTTGTAAAATTGGATAAAAGATATTTGGGTCGATACAGTTGGTCTCCAGCTCCTCAAGAATAATGAACAACAAGAAGAAAGAAGTTCTAATTCAACCCTAAAATACAGTCCACCTCAATATCTTTATCAACATGCCTTGTTTTCCCGAAGATTTAAGCAGTGGTGTACCTATATTTCACCCACATATCGCCAGTTATGTTTAAGTCCCATGTAATAGGGGCGAGCCTATTGACATCAACTGGGCACAAATCCAGACTCCGGGCTGCTACTGAGAAATTCCAGTTAGAAAAACTCAATAACACTTTGCCCGACCTAATAATCGAACCCAGGACCTCATTGGGCACGCCACGATTGCGGCGGCAAGTCATCTCTTTGAGGAGTGGCTTGAGAGGTGCCACGGCATCCTCACCTTCTGCCTGACGCAGGTTCTCACGGACACGGCTGTTTCGGGAGGTTCCTGTTTCGCACAAAGCTGGAGGAAACGCCTGGGTGTTTCCACTGCGAATATCGCCCTGAGGACATGGTGAAGGTCTGCCCGGCTTGGGTGGAGCACCGCCGTGGCGGTGCACGTGAGGGAGAGGCAGTAGGCAGTATATGCGCCCTCACGGCCCTAGTCGCCGCAGGAGAAACCCTGAGTATCGGGAATCCCAGGCGGATTCCCGGCCACCGTAGGCGGAGGCTTGCGGACGGCGAGTAATGGGTAGCTCGCTGTCCGGTAAGGACCAAGCCCGGGTCGACAGCGCGTTGTGTTGCACACACGCCTCAAAGAGATGTCACCACCAACTGGTGGGGTCCGCAAACGCCGATGCCTGCCAGGGGTGCGGGCTGTTCGAAAGAGATACCGTCACCCATGGCAGACAGGCAACAGTTTTAGTCAGTAAAAGTCTGACACGCCCTCCTGCTCCACCCAGAGCGGGAGAAGTTATTTGATGATTTCCCACCCTCAAAAAAAAAACCCAGGAACTCATGATAGGCAGTAGCGCTTCCTAATCTTTATCAACTTCAAAATAATATAATACAATATCTTTATTAACTTCAAATTCCGAACCACACGAAACCGGCGCGGCGTTCTATAGTGCACATTAAACCAGTCAGCATCAGCAGCATCTTCCCGTCTGCACGTCTAGCCATAACAATAATACAGTCTAGGATACCCCATTAGCGAAACATGAAAGATCAATTCCCTTTACAATTTATGGACAGCTAGGTTTAGCCCGTGCCTTCGCCCGCTTTGATATCAGAAATTATAACACTGCAAAGAGATGAATAACCAGGGTCGTCGGATATAGTTGAAGTTTAGTAAGAAAACTATGGATGTTTTCGAATGAAATTTAATCTGATAAAAACTTTTTAACAAAAAAATTTAACCGCCGAAAAAACTAAAAAGCAAAAAATTATAAACCTTTTTGTTAAACCTTAATAACTAAGTTCGGAAGTCGGTGACTTTGGATATGTATTTTAATTTTATGGTCTTTTTTTTTCAAATTTATATGGGACCAACTTCGGGATATACCCTTTCCAGTAAAAAAATAATTATCAAAATCGGACTACTCTGTAAAAAGTTATGAGTGGTCATACTTATAAAATAAAAATATACGCGTCGACTTGATAACATCCTCCGGTTTTTCGTCGGTTAGTAAATGAACTGTTTGTTTCCTATTAATTAAATTAAATTTTATTCGAAAACATCTATTGGTTTCTAACTAAACATAAACCCGCGAACCTGGTTACTTATATCTTTTGGTGACTGTACCACCGGGATAAAGTCTGTAACTATGTCCTAATCCAAGACATGGTCTACCTGTGTGCCAAATTTAATCGAAATCCGTTCAGGTGTTAAGGCGTGAAGAGTTTACAGACAGACAGACAGACACAGTTACTTTCGCTGTTTAATATTAGTAGAGGTTTTCAGTGGAGTTTTGAAATCTCCCTCTTTGTATAATTTGAACCTGTCAAGGAGTTTGCCAAGTGTATAAAGTTTTTGTTTTATTTCATTTGTGGTAGTAAAGAGTTAAACGGTGCAGTTCCGGCTCTTAAATATAGCTATCTTATTTATTTTTATGACTACAGCAAGAACATTAAATTGCTGAGACAATGTGGTTGGAGCATGACACACTCCAACTGAGTGTGCTCAGAATACTTATCTTAATTACAGTTCCTTTAAGTAATCAATTTATATTAATTACATACCTATCGTGTTTTTTTTTATAATATGTATGTCGCAGTGTCAACAAAATAATTAAAATTAAATAAAGTCTTTTTAGTATGGCAACGTCAAGCAGTTAGCTTGGGTGAGGTCGCCACTATGGATGTGACGTAAACTGTCATCTTTTAGACAGGGAGAGACGTCAGCGATCTGGAGTGAGCACGTTCATGCTGATGAACTCGCCGCATTACCATTGAATCAGTGTTAATCTATCCTATCTCGCATTATTCCCGTTAAATTGTGATTGAATAGTGCAAGTACATAGCTTTAGTGTACAACTGTACTTTTATTCCAAAACTAAGTTGTCTGATAACGAGATACCGCGTGATTCACCGTTTTTACCACGTGAATTCCCGTTATGTAAATTAATATGTTCTTACTAGATGTCTTCATTAAGGCGGTGATTTCTTGGAAACGCTCAAAAAGGTGGTTTTTTTAAACCAGTGTATCGCTTTAACCGTAAATAATTTTGGAGGCAAAAAATATATAATATTTTATATTGATAAATATATGATATGTATCGCGTGGATCTACATTCCATAGGAAGGATTGAGGCACAAGATGGCAAATATCCGGGTTTCTATGGAAGTGACATGGAATAAGTGACATCTACCAACCCGCACTGGGCCCGCATGGTGGATTACAGCCCACTCCCTCTCAAAGTGATAAGGACTGTGTCCCAACAGTGGGAACATTATAGGCTGATTATATATGTGTGTTATGTATTATTCCGTAATAATTACGGATTCAAACGCTCTCCATTCCTCATTAATCTTAAGTATTAACACAATGCACTCCGAATAACGTAATAACAGTAGTGTCAATATTAAATTTGTCGTACTCACAAGGACCGAAACGCGTGTCGTAATACCCTGGGAATTACCAACGGGAATTACGACAAATACCCGCTTCCTAATACGGAATTACAACATATTCCCAGTTCCTTCTCTAGACCATTTATTGCGTTGTTGATCTTGAACGAACGTGTTGGGAATGTGGGCTTTAGACGAAGATGTAATCATACCTACGTATTGTAAGAAAGCTTCGAACATCTAGTCGGAGTCAGGGTCTTACCTGTTGACAAAAAAAAATAAGAATTAGGTATTGAGCAGAACACGTAGTAGGTAGTTTTCTTTATCTATACTTATATTATAAAGAGGTCGAATTTGTTATTTGTAAGTTTGTATGTACGGGGTAATATATGGAATTACCTATCGGATTTCAAACATTCTTCTTGTATTTGAAAGCCCAATTCTTGAAGATGGATATAAGCCATTTAACATCACGCTATGACGTTTGAGAGCCGAGAAAAAAGTGAAAAAGAGCGCTAAATAAAATCGAAGAGTAATAAGGCGGGCAGGCAATGGGATGCGACGCGGCGGGTCGGGACCCAAAATGTGATGCGACGCCGCGAGATGGGAGCCAACATTTCACGCAAGTGAAGTCGCGAGTGAAGTTCTCGTTAAGTAATATAGGGGTGATTCATCTATAAATATACTAAAACAAACGCTTTTCGCGTCTGGCTGTATGACCGCTTGGATCTTCCAAACTACGCCATTGGATTTACATACACTTATCACCATAATTCAGAGCATTATTCTGAAAGTTTTATGTGTATAATATACTCATATTTAACTTAGACAAAGCACTGAAATTTCGATGTGTCACAAATGCGAGTTTCTCCGTTTGTCAGTTCCGTTTTCACGGTTACGCCCCTGCTTCTGAACCAATTTTGCTCTCAAAGTCAAGGGCAAAACAATAATAGGTACCTATGTACGAAATAACATCTACTTTAGAAGGTCTTCCAACTTCAATTTTAAATAGAAACAAAACACTCAAATCTACATGACAATGTAAAGATGTATACAAAAGAGCAGCAGGAAATTAAACAAGCACTCTTTTAATCACATCCGATGAAAAAACAGAAACGCTTGCGTCTCAGTCAGCAGCATCATCTCCACGCCAACCTTATTACAAGGACATAAGGCTCATTATTCAGCGACGTGATAGCAATACGGCTGTAGAGCTAGCGCCTTGAAAATTGAATCAATTTGCGTTAAGAGCAAATTGCGCGAGAAGGGAGATTGGCAGTTTCTTTTTTTCACTTCTAATCAAGTTAAATCAGACTCTGTTGTCACTTGTCGTTAATGGACGGTGACCCAAATAAAGACGGGATGGATCAGATATAGGTGCGGACCAAATTAATTTTGCCAGTTGGACGTCCACCCAAATTGTCGTGTCAAGACTGCTAAGCGAGATAATTATTATAATTTCCTCCTTATGCGTTCAAAATGTATTAGACAGAAATAACTTGGAATAGCGAATAGCCAAAATGTGTAACATTCTTGATTTAAATTGACATTGTATTGGCTCCAAAATTCTAGATTTTCGTACCAAAATGGAGCAGAATATTCTGTCACCCGTCGATGTCGTAAGATCGAGATGTCCAAATTGTCCACCCAGTTAAGTTCGAATATTTCGAACATAGATGTGACCAGCACTTAGCTAGCTTAATAAATTCAAGTCTGACCTATATAATTTAATTTCTGTTTGAGTTAGAACGTAACTTTGGTAATATTTGAATATTTCATCGGTTTGGAAATAGTCGTTTTATCATAGTAGCGCTATCAAAGCCGAAAATAAGTGTAAAGTATTTCAGATTTTATCGAATGAAATCACGTCACTAAATTGTTCAGCCATCACTTATTTTTTATGAGGAAATTATTTTCAAATCAATTCCAACATTATATAATCCAGTTTATTTTATTGCCTGACATTTAGGATAATGATTATGACTTTCGTGTTTCTAGCAAATCTACAACACATTCCCTTTTCCCATTCACTTAAGAGCGTTTATTCCACGCGGGCTGGCAACAACGCATTGATAGTAGTTATTCGTGATTATTTTCATAAGTACTATTTTGTTTTCAGCCAAGCACTAGATCTTTGGTTTCTATAGTGATTGTTAACATTTACTCTTTAATAAAAACATTTAATCGTACTAAGTAATGCAAATAGAAAATAATTGACGGTATGTCGATTTTTATAAGTAAATACCAAAATAACTTTTAAAAGAATAGCATACAAACTTGTAAATAACAACGATCTAGTGCATGGCTGAATTATTTTTTAACTTTTGTTTGTATTTAATGAAATAATATCGAAAAGGCGCTATAAATGCGCCATTGCCAGCCCGCGTGGGATGAACGCTCTTAATACGTGCATTCAGAATTTCGGAGCGTAATGCCCGTTTCACGACAGCTGTTTCACATTTACGTAACACGGAATGAATTCAGAGATAACTGTTCTGAAATATCTGTCACCATAAATTACTTCAGAACCAATGGAAAATGTTTAATTTGAATATCAGATATTAAAATATTCAAATAGGACGTCGAACGAATTCGTAAAGCAAAAAAACGAACGGAAATCTGATTTCCGAAAGTTGACGATGTCGCGGTGTTGTAGTCATAAAAATAAAAGTGGCAATAAATATCTAGCCACGGATTTTTAATATTAGAAAGAGGACGGAACTCTAGGCATGTCAACGAGTTTCGATATCGAGTTGCCGCCATTTCTGTAACTGGCAGCCCAGAATTTGATTTTAGAATGCGGTGTCAAAAGCGAAAACTTTTTGAGCGTTTATTTTTTTAATGAAAGTTGTTTTTTTTTGTTATTTATATGTCATTTGTTTGTTCGGTTATCAGGCACGAAAATAATTTAGCTTTAGTGTCGATAAGAATCTCTATTTCACCCTGAGTAATTGTGAGAGATATTTTATTCCAAACACTAAAGCTTCAAACAAACAAATTCGAATTGTAAACGCTTGTAATCAATATTTTTATACAACTTTTATCTTTAAAAAAAATCATTTGATATTGAAATGGTTTGTAGATTACGTGGGAATACAAATGAAACGCTAAATAAAAATCAATTTACTGCTGAAGAGTCACACAATAGGCGATTCTGTGGTAAGGCGGCTCAATTTTCAGCACCACCGCGTCTGCCTCGAAGTGATTTACGACATAAACATGATAAGGGAAAATCTCAATGCCACATATTTATGTGTGAATATTTACGTGGGTGCTATTCGGTAAATGTGAGGCTATTTTATGTTCTGAGTTCTTTTTTCTTGTAGGGTTGGCATGGAATCAGTGACTGTAGTGCAATCTAAATTACTATTATAAAGAAAAAACATTTGATTTTTTATATGTTTACATGCTTGTTTGTTACGATTTCATACTAAAACGGCTAAATGGATGAATGAAATGTGGCACATGGGTAGACCATGACTTGGATTAGGCCGGAGCATATTTATATGCCGATATTTTCACACCGAAACCGGGCTCTATTAATTAATAAATAGTCTTTCTATTTCTTGGGGATTTTCTAGATACATCAGACAATCCTAATGGTGGATACACACATTATGTGATAAGTAATTAAATAAAACATATCTACATTGAAATAAACACGCCGTCCGAATATTATTATTATTATTATTTATTATTTATTTATTCACAAAATCCACAGCTCTTTAACAATTTCATATAAGATAAATAAACTAATCTTACAGCCAATTACGGATTTACAATTTAATAACTACACTTATTTTATGCATCAGAAAACAAACAGGATGTCATGCTAGCACCCTCTAAGCATATCTAAGTGTGCAGTGTGGGTGGGTGTGTAGAAGTGTGTGTGAGGAGTTGTAATGGTGTATGGTCACGGGTTAATTTATTCAGTTTTGTTTAGAATTACCTATTAGTCAAATCGTCGCATACAGAAGTCACTAAAAGTTTCCTGAAAACACCTTTTTTGGTGTTAAATATATCAAGATGGGAGAATTTCTTGTTGAAATTTCTTAAAATCCTACCAATGACAGAATTTTGAGCGTAGTTTGTACCACTGTGCGGTACATCGAATAACTGTGTGTGCCTAGTCCGTCGAGACGGAGCACTCAATCTTAGAACCAGATCATTTAAAGCGGTACTCTCAATGGTCCCATTACAGACATTATAAAGAAAAAGCATGTCGAGAATCATACGTCTGTTCTCCAATGGTAATATGTTATGATGTTTGCATGCTTGCAGATAATCCTTAGACTTAAAACCAGTGCGATAGTTAATATATTTAATGAATTTGGATTGTATAGATTCTATTTGCTGTATATAAACTAAGTAGTGAGGGTTCCAAATGTTACTGCAGTATTCTAAAATACTGCGTATGTATGCAAAATAAAGTATTTTGATGCAATTTATATCAGTAAACAATTTACATGTACGCATAATAAATCCGAGATTTCTGTATGCCTTACCGACAACACAGGACACATGCTCCGAAAGCAGAAGTTTTGAGTCTAGGATTATGCAGTGCAGCATGATATGTAACAACAAGGCAAATTTGTTTCAATACTTTTTAGGAAAGGGGTCCCCACCATAATGAACGAGATTTTTTTTAACTGAGGAAAATGTTTTATTTAGTAACATAATGCATGGCTTAAAAAAAAAATATGTAAAAAAATAAATCATGATTAGGTACATAACTCGTGAAAGACTATATTTTGCCACAAAACAAATTAATTTAGAACACATCGTTGATTAATTACGGACATAAAAGCACTGTACCCAAACTCAAAACAAAAATATTTTCAGTTAACGCACAATAGATTGTGAAAAATCTTAGCAATAAAAAAGCGAGCAACAACAAAAGGCGGGCTGATCACACCAGCCTCAAATAATAGCCTAAAATCTACCCTGTTTCAGCGCCACGCCGTAATTAATAGTTCCAATTTATCTGCGGGTCAGCCCTAATAATTTGTGTTATGAGACTCATATGTCCCTGACCTTAGACCTTTATTGTCCTATTGTACTGTTGTTTTTATACTGTGGCTTTTTCTTTGTAGTTTTATTTCGGCTTAGAGGGATTAAGAGTGGTTGTACTGCGTATATAGTGATATAAATTGGCGTAATCTGTGACACATGTTAAAGGTTTTTTTTTCTACACCGCCACATGTGAACTACGCATTACACTGACGTCACGCAAAATCCTGCATCGCGCAAGCAGAGTTTGCATAAATACAACGTCCCGACATCAATCGTCGGGCAGTGTACTATACACCCTGTTCCACATACCTCTATAGTTTGTGTTGTTCTCAGAAACTGTACGAAGAATTGCTTAATATGTATCAACAGCAGTATAAAATGGTTGGACTCCTAATCATCGCGTGGGTTTATAATAATGACGCGATAATTAATACAGATTACTTTTAAAGATGTTTCTCTTTTAGAAAAAACTTTTTCCAAAAAAAAAACAACCGACTTCTGAAATTAATGTTATTTTTCACTTTGTAATGTTTTTCCGGGAATCGGTTGGTTTTTTCTTTTTGGAAAAAGTTTTTATGTTTCACTTTTTAGTTATAGTAGGTACCTACCCCACACCAATTCGAAATTTCATCATCCTTGGGGTCAAAACAATGCATATTTGTGCGATCGCAGCAATCGCGGTTGATTTGCTGCAATTTTTTGAAGAGTTCAGTTGCCTGTCTCCGAAACGCATCATCAGATCTATATGAAATTTGGGACCACGCAGCAAGCACCAGCTTTCAAATAAAAAAAGAATTATCAAAATTAGTTTATCCCAGTCGAAAGTTCTGAGCTAAACATAAAAAAATATTTAAAAAATACAGTAGAATTGAGAACTTCCTCCTTTTTTGAAGTCGGTTAAAAATGGCGGGTCGAGCTGGAAAAATACACAACCAGTAGTCCACTTAAGCCCTGGATTGACAGAGCTGGAAGTCATGAGAAGAGCCTTTGCCCAGCAGTGCGATAATGAGAGGTAACAGTAACATTTTTTTTCATTAATTTTTCCATCTTTATAACCGACTTTAAAAAAGGAGGAGGTTCTCAATTCGACTGTTTTTTTTTTAATAATAAAAATCTTGCATTTACTTTTGGAAACTTCTATATGAAAACCCATACACGCACGCCAATATCAGATCTCTGCAAAAATGCCAAATACCGAACATCGACAATTATTCGCTTGATTTTACAATCTTAATGGGAATAGGGGATCTTCCCCGACCCCTACTATTCCCCTAGGATTAATCACAGACATTGCTGATGCAAGGTTATCTCTACAGGTGTGGGAAGTTAAGGTAAAGTGTAGATTTCATTTATATTACGTGGTTTATTTTTTATCCCATCATCAAAAGATAACAAGACAAATGGTTTAACATTTGCTAGTCTAGGTTGAACCCAAACCCATGGAAAAATATTAAACATTATAGCTCACATGTAAGGAAAAGTTAAAATTGTGTTAGCTTAGCTATGGGCTTAAAATTTAAAAGCATGTCAGCTTAAATATGTACCTATACAAACTTCCTAGTAACGATTTGTCAGTGGCATTTAATTTTTAGATATAATTCTATGAACAAAATTATCATAAAACTCTCAGAAAATTCTCAGAACAAGTACAACACAAAAATCTAATTAGCATTATCGAGTGATATTTAAAACTTTTAATCGATCCCATATCTGACATATTACACCACCACTCAATGTGACCGATTTACCCGCCATTTGATAGCGTATATTCCGATAATTGCAATGTGTGATTTCATTAGGATTAAGGCAGATAAAGTAGCGTATTTAGAAAGTATATAAATGAAGTTCAACAAGCTTTGAGCCCGAGTATATATTGGGTAACTTTTAATCCCTTATATTGGTTGCGTCGTGGAAAGCTATTGTATATTGATCTGGTGTTATAATCTTAGATTATGTATGTGTTTAGAAAATAATCTAGATAAATCATAAATCTATTTGGGACGAAAATACTCAGTTTAATTAAAAGTCTAAATGTACTTGGTAAAAATCATTTTACTATAATATAAAGTCAACTTCAACTCTAAAAAAATTAAATGAAGACATAATTTTCGTTCACCTCATTATCTATATTCATATTCATAAATCTTAGGTTCTACTTATTGGACATAAAATATTATTAATAGTACATGTACCTACCAATATAATAAAAACAGAGAGAAAAGAATCACAGAGCATCAAAAGATTAGTCCGTCGCTGTCAATAGGAAAAGTGTCGAAAAGGCTGTCAGCATTGCCACGTTGTACAGCGATGCTGATCATTTGGCCAGCACTCTGGTCACGTGAAGAGTCGACTAACCGGTTTGCAATGTCTCAACAAAACCTCATTCTCTTACAATAAAATAATATTGCGAGATTATTCCGCATATTTTATAAATATCAAAAACCGGCCAAGTGCAAGTTGGACTCGCGCACGAAGGGTTCCGTACCATTATCTATAAAAACGGCAAAAAAAATCATGTCTGTTGTATGGGAGCCCCACCTAAATATTTGTTTTATTTTAATTGAATTATTTATTTTTAAAGTGAATAATATAATTAAATATTCTGTGAATATTTCAAGCATTTTCCTGTTGCCGTTATCAATATCGAGCAAAAAAATCACGTTTGTTGTAAGGGAGCCCCCTTAAATATTTATTTTATTCTGTTTTTTATTATTTTTTATTATTGCGGCAACAGAAATACATCATCTGTGAAAAATTTCAACTGTGTAACTATCAAGGTTCATGAGATACAGCCTGATGACAGACGGACAGATAGACGGACGGAATCTTAGTAATAGGGTCCCGTTTTACTCTTTTTGTACGGAACCCTAAAAACCACTTATTCAGAAACCAGCTACTCAGAAATAAAACTGAAAATGTAACCAACTTGCAACACCTAAAAATGCTATATTTTTTCACTCACAGCTAACACGATTTCACATTTTAATTTTTCAGTCTCTGGGGATAGAAGTTAATTGCTCATACTTTAGCTATTTCCTCTGAGCTCGTACATGATTATCTTTTAATATTTATTGCGTATGCCAACAGCTACTGAGCTACGAAATTGTGTTGTAAATCAGATTAAACAAGCCATGAAACATTTCTCTCTAAAATAGTGTTATTTTAGTGTTATTTAGTGATGCCGAATGATGAATTTCAAATGTTTGTTACTAACTACGTAATGATGTTTATTGCACGGAAAGAAGTGGTTTTTATTCTCTATTAGCACAGCACGTAATTTTGTCTCCTGAGTTACGTCGGTAACATTGCTCGGATTTTTCCGGACTTGTCTAGTGTTTTGGCCCTCTATCCAGATCACCCTCTATCCAGGCCTTCTAATGCAAATCTTTCAATAACATCGCACACATGCTCTTTCCTGCAAAACAATCCTTGTTCATGTCCTACTCTTAAAAAAGCAGCTGTTATTAAATATTTGGGTATTCAGATTGACAGTGGTCTTAGTTTTCAGCCGCACGTAGATGCACTTACAGCGAGAATACGAAAATTGATTTTTGTTTTTAAAAATTTACGACATGTGGCGGAAACTAAGACTATTGACACCGTATACTTTGCACTAGTTCAGTCAATCTTATCATATTGCATAACGGCATGGGGCGGAGCCCCAAAGACACATTTGCTGAAGTTGGAGAGAGCTCAGAGAGCTATCCTTAAGGTTAGTCGTAAGCTTCCCTTTCTCTTTCCAACGAAAGACCTTTACCAGCAGTGCAACGTACTAACAGTTCGCCAACTATTCATTTTGAGCACTATCATTCGCAGGCATACTCAACTTCATTACGACCCTGACGAAATGCTTAACAAGAGGCGCAAACACACAGTCTGTAAATCAAAACCTTTCAAAACTAGCTACAGCCGCAGATTCTTTTGTTTCCTGGGAGATTATCTTTACAACAAAATCAATAAAGCCATTTCCATTTACTCCTTATCCAAATTCAACTGTAAGTCTAAAGTACATAACTGGCTTCAATCTCTCGATTATGAAGCCACAGAGAGACTATTGGAAGTCGTTTCATAATTAAGTTTTACATTAGTCATCATTATCAAAAAGCCAGTTTTGATTATATTATCAAACACACCCACACACCCTATACACCCACATCCACACACTCTACACACCCACACCCATACACCCTACCTTGCTGTCTAATAATACGTTGTTTTTTATTTTATTTTTTGTTCTATTAAATTGTTTTTGTCTTCACTCCCAAAATTATCATACTATTAGTAGATGTTTGTATTACAATGGCTCGTCCGGATAGTTTGGAGGCCTGGAGACCTGTAACACAGGTATTCCTAGTACAGGCTCCAGTCTCCACAACATCAATGTACCTATTTTTTGTAATCATTATTATGTTTTGTACTGATTTTTTCATTATGTGGTGGAGAAAATAAAAGTTTTTATTATTATTATTATTATACTCTTTGTACAATCAAGAAAATTAATTATAAACCAAATTGCCACACTACGTAAATTTTCCATGTTATACTATTTTATGTAACTGTCAAAGAATGACAGTTGTGGGGGATATTGGTAGTCAATTTTAATATACCTGAATCAAACCACGCATCTCACACAAACAATACCAAAAAATAAATTAATATAAATCACCAAGAAATACAGTACAATACCACTATTTTCTTAATGTCCCTCGCCAAACTTCATGTTTCGGCAATCGTCGGATTTCTATCAGTTGCCCTTTGCACTTGGTGCAGACCGGACGATCTCAATTGACTTGGAAGTATATACAGGGTGAAATTGAAAACATGCGACAAACCGAAATGGGAGATTGTACTCATCATTATGAACAACTTTTACTAAGAGACCAATGATGCAATCAAAAAAAAAAAAACAGCTGTTCCCTACATTTTGACGAGTTATGCGAACATAAATGTAGGGAACAGATGTTTTTTTTTTCGCGATTGCATCATTGGTCCCTTAGTAAAAGTTGTTCATAATGATGAGTACAATCTCCCATTTCGGTTTGTCCCATGTTTTCAATTTCAACCTGTAGAGTTGTTAATACTATTTTAACTCAATGTAATTTATTAAAAAAATGGGAGGAAATCGCGTTTTTATTCGGTAATGCGATGATTTCCGAGGGACATTAAGAAAATAGTTGTACTGTACAAATGTCTGGTTTGTAACTAACCTTTGACACCCACAGTCGATATAATTAAGTACAGGAAACTTCAGAATATAAAAAAGGAAGTAACGTGTAGTTGCCAGGAGCACTTCAACCACAGTAATACAATGGGGGCGGATAGAACCCGACCTTTGCCAACATATCATATGTTAGGACTTTGTCACTTTGAAGGTCAACGACAAAACCTTTGCACGTGGAGGTCTACAGCCAATCCCACATCCTTCCTTCAAACTGACTTCCAAAAAAGGAGGAAAAATGTTGCGTCGCCTCCGACATCTCATCGAAGCTTCGACCATTAATTGGTCAGCTAAATTCCACAATTGAAACTTAAGCCGCAACTTCCGATGAGGGCCCCCCAAGTGCTTACACCACCCTTTGTTTTGTCACATATCTTATCATGTGATATAAATTAACAGTTTATATAATATAACTGAAACCGCTTTCTTATAATAATTCTAGCTTTTGTCAGCGGCTTCGCCCGCATGTAGGTCGAAAATTATCCCTCAGGAACGTATTACCGGTAAAAAAGTATCCTATGTATTAATTCAGGTTATAATCTATCCGTACGCCAAATTTCATCCAAATCCGCTCAGCCGTTGTTGCGTGATTGAATAACAAACATCGAAACATCTTAATATCCAAACGAACAAACTTCCACATTTATAATATTAGTAAGATTATTAAAATTGACGACAGTATACCGAATTCTATTACCAACATTTATTTGTTCCTGAAACGGGAAATATAATTATAACAAGTTTTGTAAAATATAATTTTAATACAAGTCGACATTTCGTAGCGCTACGGAACGTTACGCGGCGTAGGCGTTTCGTAGCAGTTTGTGGAAGACATTAATCAATTGACTCCTTTATTCTTGACTTCATGAAATGTTTTGTGAGTACTAAAATCTCGTATAATCATATTATAGAGTAGTTATTTTTCACTTTACTAATGGAGTTAACTTTTAAGGAACTTTAGTATTTTATAAAATGTTTTATAAAACAATTTAAGAATTGGTATTTTTCAAAATATTGGCTATATAGTTACGTTAATCTTAGACAGTTTGACTACACAATCGATTTAATGAATAGTCAACCATTTTTTTACAGCACTATTAGCTTTATATTTTTTTCCTAGTTAGGAATGGTCAACCTTTTTTGTAGTGAAACATGTATGTTTTAAAATTCAGTAGGTAACCAATGAACAGTCTGGCCAATTACAGATTTGCCAGAGTTCAGAGAACCAACGACAGTTCGTTAATTAAAGAACTTGGTCTCTCTGTATGAAAATAGTACAAAGTTTTATTAACTGTCGTTTTAAATACAAATTATTACTGCAACATTTAGTACTCATTATCAATGTTTTATTGTAGTTTACCTGTTGAGAAACTTAGTTAAATATTTATTTATTTATTTAATACTTCACGCACAGAAATGTACAGAGGCGGTGGAAATATTGTTGTTGTTATTTGTTGCAGATTTTTATTTCTCGTTTTAAGTGTTACCTACTGGTGAGAATGAGGTCCTTGGTTCGATTCCCAGGTCGGGAACACTGATATTGGACTTTTCTATCTGGATTTTGTCAGTAACAGCTCGGAGTCCTGATTTCTGCCCGGCTGATGGTAATAGTCTCGCCCCCTATTACATGAGGCTTAAATATAACTGGCAAAGTGTGGGTGAACTATAGGTACACTCCTGGCCAACCTTTCGGGGAAACAAGGCGTGATGTTATGATTTTATATATGACTAGCTGTGCCCGCGACTTCGTCCGCGTGGAATAGTGTCTTTGGGTCTTTGTCTCTTGTCGCAAACTTATAAAACATTCACATAAACCTTACATATTTCCGTACAAACTTTCATCCCCTAATCCCTATTTTTACACGCTTTATATTAGCTTCACTTGTATGTCAGTATGTCAGTATGTAACTCTCCGTGGGTAATTTGTTATTATTAGCTTCACTTGTATGTTTGTTTGTTTGTTTGTATGTAACCGACTCCTTAGAGCGCGATTTTGACCCACCCTAAACAGTCAGATTTCATTGAAACTTTGTAAACTTATCGAGGACCGATGACAATTCAATAATTTAATAATATAAAAAAACACGTTTTTGTAGTTAGCAGAACTAAAAAATTGAAAATAAATAATAGTTTAAAAAACTAAAAACACGCTTTAAAAACCAAACTAAAAAGAAGAAAATAATTTAATTCAATTAAAAAGCGTGGGGTGCTTGACATTAATTGATAATAAAAATACTTCAAAAAGCACCCCACGCTTTTTAATTGAATTAAATTATTTTCTTCTTTTTAGTTTGGTTTTTAAAGCGTGTTTTTAGTTTTTTAAACTATTATTTATTATTTTACACCCTTGATGAACTTTTACAAACTTTGAATGTCATATTTATTTATATCTAATCAACAGCCTAGAAAATAAGTTTCAAGTTTCTAGCTCTAAAAATGACGATACTTCCGTACAACTTTTCATTCTTTTCTTTTTTCTTTTCATTAAAAAGTAACCTATGTCCTTTCTCAGGCTCTAGACTATCTGTGTACCAAATTTCATTTAAATCGTTCCAATAGTTTTGGCGTGAAAGCGCGACAGACAGACAGACAAAGTTACTTTCGCATTTATAATATTAGTAAGGATTATTTACTAAAACTACGTTAGATAGTTCATTTTGTTGGCTATAAAAATTATAAACTATCACAAAAAATCAATCTGCGTAGATTAGACCCAACTATGTTGGCATCGAGTTCCAGTCCACCCGAATCCAACTGAATAAATAAATTTTACGTGTAGTGACTGTCTATCGGACTTCCAGAACCCAAATACTAGGTTTTGGGCAATGAAACCCTTTGGTAAGACTAGTTGTCAGACTTTAGAGCTTCTAACTACACGTAACGACTGTTAAAGATAAACTTATGACAGCCGGAATCAGCGATTTTACGTGGTATCTGAGGTTAGGAAATTATTAGCTATCACAAAACTGAGGTAGTTTTTCATAAAGCTCGGTAGATATCATAAAACATGTGGTTACCAAAGGCTGTCTAAAATTCGGAGCCGCATCCGTGCAAACAACAAAAACAAAAGAAAAACACACAATCATTCGAATACATTTTAACCAAATAAAGATAAATGGACTTCTCCCGGTTCACTGAACTGTTAAAGCTCGGCTTAGGATAAAATAACGTACGTTTTGGCAGACATGCATATGATATGTAGACTTAGGAATCACTGAAGAAGTTATCAAGCATATTTGAACTGCATTACAGCATTTTGTGGAAAAGGTTTTATTTAAGTAATACTTACTTAATAAAAATCTTGAATTTATTCACTGGCATATAACGCAAAGTCTAAACCGCTGGGTCTAAAAGCATATGAGCACAAGAGTTCCATATACGAGTTGCCGCGGTTGGGCCGTGGATGGGTGACCATCTTTACATTCCAAGACTCCTCCATGCCTCGGCAAGTACGTTAAACCGTTTTTTCCGGCTTTCATTCGTGGATTTTTAAGAATCATTACGGGTCGTCAGAAGGTCGAAAGTCTGACTCGTACATATAACGAAAGTCAGCACTAAGGAAGAATTATTAAAATGCGTTTACTTGTATCAAAAAAATTGTAAAACTTCGACATTTTTAATTAAAGTTGCAGCAAAATACATGAAAGAAAATCTACATTTAATTTTGCGACTTTTCACAGCAGTTTTTTACACGCTTTATATTAGCTTCACTTGTATGTTTGTTTGTTGGTTTGTTTGTATGTAACCGACTCCTTTGAGCGCGGTTTTGACCCACTTTAAACGGTCAGATTTCATTGAAACTTTGTAAACTTGTCGAGGACCGATGACAATTCAATAATTTTAAAAAAATGAGAAAAAAAAATACATGTTTTTGTAGTTAGCAGAACTAAAAAATAGAAAATAAATAATAGTTTAAAAAACTAAAAAACACGCTTTAAAAACCAAACTAAAAAAGGAGAAAATAATTTAATTCAATTAAAAAGCGTCGGGTGCTTGACAGTAAGTGATTATAAAAATACCTCAAGAAGCACCCCACGCTTTTTAATTTAATTTAATTATTTTCTCCTTTTTTATTTTGGTTTTTAAAGCGTGTTTTTTAGTTTTTTAAACTATTATTTATTTCCTATTTTTTTGGTTTCACAGACAGAACTACCAACATTACCACGTGAACAAATATTTGCATGTCTACCAACCGAAGCTGAGTAAACAAAGCTCTCACGACGAAGACAAACAATAATTTGGTAGCCTGACTCAAATTAGCTTCACAATAATAACATGGCTTGGTAATTAAGAATGTCTAAGAACAATCAGAAAGTCTTCATAATATTTTTCTTCGGTTATTTTTCAAGTTCTTAATAATATTTAGCAGTGGCAAAGACCCTGACTTACGAGTTACAGGTTGTGGGATCGTGCTCAGGCAGGCACCATACTTTGTGTAAATAATTTCACCATAACTGCTCTCATAACGGCGACAAACATACCTACTAAGGAAACTGGCATGTCCAGTCGAGTTCATTCAAAATATTGTGAGCGTTGAATAGAATTTATTTAACTATAAATTCTATAGAACAAAAAATGTCCTCATGTGAACGGTTCAATAATAAATGCTGTGCATTAGGCAATAATATGAAAAATTATGAGAAAAAGCAGTCCCATATTAATGAATCTAAATCTTGACCACAATTTAATGATGCAATATTAGGAACTGTTTTGACGTTCATATATTTTTGAAGTCTGAAAGGGCCAATATATTAACGAACTCGACTGTCCTAAAAACCAAAAATTCGAAGACATGTGACATCTACCAACCAGCACTAGGCCCGTGCTGTGGATTACAGCCGACTCTCTCTCGAAGATAGGAGACAAGAACATTATAGGCTGAATATGCAATAATATTTTGTTAACAGGCAAAACCATAATAAACTTAGTTATATTTATGATTCTTATTATCAAAACGTAAAAGTTCATTTTTAAGCTCGCTATTGCCATAATGCACACGGTAACGTAGCAGATTGGCGATCGCAGTATTTATAATATTCAAGATGACAGGAGAACGTTGCTCCCTTCTAATTTTGTGTAGTTCGCGAACGAACTAGGTCGTAAGAGCCCTCCCACAGATGAACTACGCGAACTAGTTCCGTCATTGCCCGCTCCATAGTTCGTTAGTTCGTGACCGAATGAGCAAGAGTGGCGTCAACCGAACTGAAGTCGATACTCAACTCACTCACTGCAGATCCGCGTCATCGTTATTTTCAAAACTTAATAAAAATCTTAAAAAAAAAACGAAACCTTTTATTCACTAACTAAACTAAGGAGTGTATTTATTTATTGCACCAATAAGCCTAGGTATTATTTACAATAATGATATACTTTTAAAGAATATTAGCATTATCAAAACGAGCGAACGATCTGCTTTCCTCTGATTCGAGCTAGGAGCTAACGAACTAGAAGAGCGAACTAGTTCGTTTAGAAGTGGCGACCTAAACTGAGCAATCTCCGTTGCGAACTACTATGCGCAAGACAAACTCCCTTCGATTAATCATATCCATACAGTAACAGTTATTATATAAATACGAATTTAGCTTTGTCTGTGTGTTACCTTTTCACGCCTCAATGAAATTTCCCACACAGATAAACCATCACCAAGTTTAGGACATAAGAACATACGTTTTGCCCCGATAGTACGCTCCCGCTTACGCGCAGACAAAGCCTAGGCCAAAGCTAGTTACATAGGTATAATTTTATAAAAACAAAAGATGAACATCTCAAATGACATTAAGTTATCTTCCCACACATTTTTCCCTCCCTTAAGTAAATATATAATATTTATAAAGTGAAGTCAGTATTTTTAGAACGCCATTTACTCCTACACTAAAAGATCATAAAATGACAAAGTGACAACATCACTTCCTACGTATTAACGTTAGTCTACATATTTCTTAAAAGTATGTACGTAATACCAAGAGGAAAATAAAAACAAAAACTTTTTTCTTACATATTTTCATACTAGAAAACTTTATACATACACTTCCTTGCTAGCTAGCTGCCCGCAACTTCGTCTGCGTAAAATTTCCTATTTTTAACCGACTTCGAAACAAGGAGGAGGTTCTCAGTTCAATTTTTGTACCTCAAAAGGTAAAAAAAGAACCCTTATAAGATCACTCTCTTGTCCGTCTGTGCGTCTGTCCGTGTGTCACCGCCGATTTTCTCAGGAACGGGTGGACCTAGCAAGTTGAAATTTATACCAGATACTGAGGTCTATAAATCCCTATCATAGGTGTATAAAAATCAAGGTCCTGAGTCAACACGATAAAAAGATATGGGCAAATTTTGATTTTCGCGAAACCTTGTACCAAAAACCTTAATTTTCAACTTTTTTTAAAGCGTGTTACATTTTGATGGCAGGAGAAATAAAGAACATTTATTAGCATGCTACACCTATTTCTAATCGTCAATATGTAACACGCTTTTATTTAAATAATTGAGATTTTTTTTTAAATTTTAGTTCGTTTAAAAAAGAATCATTTAATTTTATTTTTAAGTTTTTAGTATTAATGATGCGGGATTTACTACGGCGAAGTTCGTAGCAGCCTTTTTCCGTTATGTAGCTCGTAATAATTCGTAGAACCCACTCATTATACATATATGTGTTGTTTTGAGCACTTAAAGTGTTATGTATCTATGGCCACCTTCCAGCTCCGTCATCAGATCAGACGCTGATAACCATCTTCGATGGGGTTGCGAAGTTACATTACAGAGTTCTTATGACCACCTTCCAGCTCCATCATCAGATCAGCACCATGTCATCATAATATTGCATGGTCACGCGATTTACACATGTATGCAAAATTTCAGCTCAATCGGTAACCGGGAAGTGGATCAAATTTAATTTGCAAGATTCTATGACAAACATCGGGACAGGTGAAATTAAATAAAAGCGTGTAAAAATAGCTTCCCTTTTTGTATACAAAAAGTCATGACACGTGTGAAAAAACTACTATAGACAAAATCAATTTTACAACAATATACAGCCATATTCCAATAAAAACATGCAACAATGTCGTTGTTATTTTTCTCACAAATGTATCACTGCATATTGTAAAATCTGTCTGAACGTGATAAAATAAAATATAACGGAACGGATTTTTATACGGTTTTTGCGAATGGTAAAAACCCATCCTCCGTGATTCATGAGGAAGGTTTAAGTTATTCATTAAGGGCCTACGTCCCATTCGGTAGCGTAACACGGTCACTTTATGAACCTTACTGCTCATTAACGGCTTGTCTTGAAGATTTGAAAAATATATGATTTTTCTATAGATTCATATAGATCATTTTGCCCGAAGTACTTTTTTTGTATGGTTAATAGTTTTGCTGTAAAAAAATATTTTCCAACACGCAATATTTTGGCTTCTATTCCATACTCCTACTAAACGGCTTCGTTATTTGGAAAAAAAATACACTGAAAAATAGATAGTTAGAGGTACCATAGAATCGCCGAAGCACAATTGTAAATTAATCAAAGGAATATCCCCATTTTGAGATAAAGGCTCAGAGGTGCCCTGCGCAAGCGCGGGCGGCAGTCGTGTTTTAGCATACAAACGGGAGATGAGGATACTATGGGCCTTAAGGAACTGAAATATAACGATGACTGTTGAAGATATCATGCCGGTTGGGATCTTAACTGGCGTGCGGGAAAACCAATTGCGGTTGGTTGAAATTTGGCATGACATATAATTTAGTAGCTCTTGCCAGCGGCTTCACCCGCGTGGATAATCCTACGGAACGTACCTACTATCAGGATAAAAAGTACCCTATGTGTTTTTCTAGGTTATACAAACTATCTGTGTGCGAAATTTCAGCCAAATTCGTTCAGCCGTTTCTGCGTGATTGAGTAACAACATACAAACTTTCACATTTATAATATTAGTAGGATAACCTGGATAAACACTTAGGGTATTTATGATCCCGGCAGGACGTTCCTTTAGGATGTTTTTCGATATCCTCGCGGGAAAAGCTACGGTAAAAAGCTAGTTATTTATAAAAATATTATGTGACAATATATTTCAGATGGTAAGGTGATTCAGTTTCATCGTTATAAGTTTACAAAGCGTCGGCGAGATATCCCTGCATAGTTTGTCTTAGACGATATTGTGTTTCTTATTTTTACAAAGACACTGTGTTGACTTGATTAAACGAAGACATTATTATTAAGATGTTGTTCTGAACTCGCAACTACAATAGTACAAATAATAATAGATGAGAATAATAATAATTTACTTCATAAAAAGTGGTACAGTCTGTTACAAAGAAGGATGACAACTTAGGAATAGTTTACATATTCTGATGAGTACTAGCTAACAATATAATTTCACGATCTGATGTCCTAGCTAGGTTACTTAGGAGACTTTATTAAGTACAATCAGTTCTCATTTTCAGAACATCGGACAAATAGTATTGGATAGATTGCTACATGATTATTGCTATATTTAAGGCCCATAGTATCCTCATCTCCCGTTTGTATGCTAAAGCACGACTGCCCCCCGCGCCCGCGCAGGGCCCCTCTGAGCCTTTATCTCAAAATGGGGATATTCCTTTGATTAATTTACAATTGTGCTTCGGCGATTCTGTGGTACCTCTAACTATCTATTTTTCAGTGTATTTTTTTTTCAAATAACGAAGAAGTTTAGTAGGAGTATGGAATAGAAGCCAAAATATTGCGTGTTGCAAAATATTTTTTACAGCAAAAGTATTAACCATACAAAAAAAGTACTCCGGGCAAAATGATCTATATGAATCTATAGCAAAGTCATATATTTTTCAAATCTTCAAGACAAGCCGTTAATGAGCAGTAGGGTTCATAAAGTGACCGTGTTACGCTACCGAATGGGACGTAGGCCCTTAAAACAAATTAATAAAAGTCCAGTACAAGAATGTGTGAGTGCGCGCACGCGTGTGTTTGTTAGTTTCTGTGTGTGGGGCGTGCATGTGGGTGAGATTGTGAGTGTGTGTGTATTATGAATTACTTAATTGTTCAGATGAGAATAGTAAATGAAAATTTTCCATAACAGGGCAAAAACCTTTTGTTAGATAGATAAATCGTTTATTTGGTAAACACAAAAGACAGAACCACATCCAAAAGCACGATGAAATATTAACTAATTACACGGAGATTAGGAAATAGGTACGGTAAGGTGTTGTTGTTGTTGAATAAAGTAACATAGAATTACTCAGTAAGTAGGTTGAGGAGGTCAGATAGTCAGTCGCTCCATTTAAAATACTGGTATTCAACCGCCGATGCTAATAAGGTGAATGAAAAAAATACACAAACTTTAATTTTGATTTACAAATTTCGTTATTCCAGACGAGATAAAGCCAAAAATTTAAATGACTGAAAGTCAATTAAGTTCTTTACGCATAGATAAGCTTTCTTTTGAGCAAAACCGAAAATTCACTAAGTAAATAAATTTCTTTCACAAAAGGATTTAAAATTATCAAGCTAAAGTCAAAAACCATTCTATAAAAGGCGTAACAGAATAAGCGAAAGACCTGAAAGTAGTTTGTGCATAATTAAGTACTGAATCGATTTCAGTGAATTTTAATATAGGTAGGTATTTTTAGGGTTCCGTAAAAAATGGAACCCTTATAGGATCACTTTGTTGTCCGTCCGCTCGTCCATGCGTCTGTCTGTCTGTCAAGACCATTTATCTCGGGAACGCGTGGATGTATCGAGTTGAAATTAAAACGATATAGGTACTATGTAATTTGGCAAGTAATACCGTCTTATACTACAAATATAGGCAAAAATCTGAAAATTATACATTTGTAATTAAATCACAAAAAACAGGGTCTTTGTGCAAGGAACGGCGGTCCAAATTTTTTATAATATGTACCTACCCACAAATTTGTACGGAACGCTCCGGCGGGCGAGTCCGACTCGCACTTGTCCGATTTTTTTTAAACATTGCGTACATATTTTGCCATAGGTACTGGCACCGATTGAGC
Source organism: Antitype chi (assembly GCA_947359405.1). Lineage (NCBI taxonomy): Eukaryota > Metazoa > Arthropoda > Insecta > Lepidoptera > Noctuidae > Antitype > Antitype chi. The sequence continues at coordinate 5,458,716 of OX375814.1, forward strand.
CAAATAAAATTAAATCTTATCTCAAAGACTAAATTTTGAATGCATAAAGTAATGTTGGGGTCAACGCTATTTTCTAATAGTTTGCTAAAATAAAACAGTTTTGTTCATTGTATTATGCTTTTACCGCAATACTCTTATTGCAGTGTGTGAGGTCTTGCGTAAATTATGTTACAAATTGTATAACTTTGAGGCCACACCAAAGTTATCAACATTTTGCAACAATAAACCATAGTTAACGTTAATTAACTTTCTACGACTTTTAATAAAATTACTTCATTACTTTTTGTTGTAGATACGTTGTTGCCTACTAAGTGCTCATATAAACGAGCGGCACGTTGTCGACTGCTGCAGTTGCCTCTGCCATTGACGCGAGCCGCTTGTGTGAAAGAACACAATTACTTGCAAGCGTTAATCCACAAAAAGTTACTTTGGTGCACGGACTTTGGCTAAGCGTTATTCCTGTCACTGTCGCGCAAATATCAAACCACAAATGCAAGACAGCGACGGGAACTTATCTTAAGTTAAAACGACGTTTATAGAATTCTGCTTGAGAAATATGGCGTAGGTTTTGTGCGATGAAAATAAGATTACAGCCGCGAATTGTTAAACCCCGCTTAAAGTTAATTTAAAAGTGATAATGTTCTATGTGCCATATTCTCAAAGACGGCTAAGCCTCTGAATGATGCTCTAAGCCGAATGTTTCGAGTAGGGTTGCCAACCATCATCTTCCTAGCCGTTTTTCAACTATGTCGGGGTTAGCTTCCAGTATACCAGATACAGCTTTTAGGCGCGTTATGCGCCCGGTTTACGTAAATGAAACCATGTCCATCGTTGTAGTAGGTTTATATTCCTTTTTCACATAGTATACACATTATATCGGAACGAAGGAAATAGAACACACAATTGGCTATTTATGAAACATAAACTAATTACGTTGCTGAGCTTTTCAGCCTCTCTCAATATCTTAGTTCTACCTTCTACCTGTTCAAAAACTGTCAACCATAGACCTCTCGTCTAGAGACAAAAAATAGTGTTGCGACCAAACAAAGAGGGGGAACCATAGATATTAGTTTGGTTCGCCACAAGCTGAATACCAGCATTTCAAATAAGACGACTGCCTATCTGACCTCCACAATCAAGTTACTGGGTAAAAGGTAAAGAAAGAAAATACATTTATTTAGCACAGAATTTAAAGCACACAATATACAAACAGCAGGAAAGAGTATAATAAAAATCAATTAAAGGTGTAAGGTGACAAGTTAGAAACTAGCATTATAGTGGGCCTCACGGCTGCGCTAAAAGGCCCAGTTCAGCATAAATGCCAGACAACTAGTGCCTGACGCTGGTTTTCAACTGTACCTGTACGATAAGAGTTGCTAACCTTACTATATTATAATTTATTAAGTATACTGCTTATTAGTAATCTAAAAAATATATTTCGAAAATATAAACTACCTGGAGGAAACTTATAAAATTTGATTGAAATACAAAATGGTGACATGTGTAATAATTATTAATTGTGAGACATTTTTAAATTAAAACCTGGGTCAAAGTAGAAAATAATCTGCATTTACAATGTACTGTTTTTTTAAACAGGTCACTCTGTATTTTAACAGGCAAGGGCTTCGAAAATACTGTATTTGATACAAAAAAGTTGGCAGCCCTAGTTACGACAGAGGCTGCAGAATTCATTTTATTGAACCATTTGTAAGCATTCAAAAGAGACTCAAATGACAATGAATCAATTTAAGTCCAAATGTTTGTGGCCTGTTTTCTCCTCTTTGGGTGTCTAGAAAAACATGCGTTACATCGCGATGTTTTCCTTCACCGTTTTGAAAGCAATGGTGATAAAATAATTTACATAAAGTAAAACGCCTATCTAGGTTCGAACCTACGACCTATATATAACCCGTAAGCAGTTACCACTGGGCCACAACTGCTACATACATTACAATGTTGACTGCCTGTAATTATTCGTCACCAACACTACCAAGGACAACCATCTTGGATAGTGTCTACAAAACTGATGGAAACCAGTACGTGTAAGTGTGTGTAGCATGCATGGAAACAATGCGAATAGAACAAGTAATATATAATAGTTATACTAGCTTTTGCCAACAGCTTCAGCCGCGCGGAAATTTCATTCCCTTTTTAACTCCCTTAGCGGTTAAATTTTTAAAAATCCTTCCTTATTCCTTGTCTATATTATAAAGGGAGCCTCTGTGCAAAATTTCAGCTTTCTAGGTCTATGGGTTTGGGCTGGGCGTTGATGAGTCAGCCAGTCAGTCAGGACTTTTCTTTTTATTTATGTAGATAATATATTATATATATATACCTAACGTGTTATAACTAATTTCTTTTTACACTTCTCAGGCCCCTAGAGTCTCGGACCTTTAGAAGGCGTACGAGGGGGCGAAGCTAACTCACAGCAAATGACCACCATCAAATGAGGCACCAACCAACGATTATCCCTATTCGTACTATGCCAGTGCTTCCAAGGAGATCACCCAGTTGGTGAAGGGCTATTGCAGGATATGGAAACAAAGATTATGGGTGTGGGTGGGTAAAGTGAACTGGTTATCTAGGACTTTGGAAAGACCTGCCTGGCCTGATAGTGGTCGGCTAGTGGTCGAAATTCGACCATAATTCATTTAAATTTTAAAGTATTTCTTGTGCTTTCTGGACTCCTTTTCTATAGATATAAACGTTAATTGTATCAAATATCATATCTCCTCTGTTCACGTCATTTACGTAAAAAGGGGGTACAAAGTTTTTGAGTCACGTATTCATATATTGATAGATAACACAGATAAAATATATATTAGGTACTAGCTTCGCCCTTGTGGAAGTTGGAAATTATCCTGCGGGAACGAACTACCGAGATAAAAAGTATCCTATGTGTTAATCTAGGTTATAATCTATATGTATGCCAAATTTCATCCAAATCCATTTAGTAGTTTTTGCGTGAAAGAGTAACAAACATTCATACATCCATACATACAAACTGTAAGGATTATCAACAACAGAGAATGTTATTATTAGGTACCTGTTTGAAATAATTTTACAATTCACGAAAAAAAAAAACATTTAGGTACCTACTCTGACTACTAAAAATTCTCTGAAAACTCAACAAAAAAAAATAAACAAACATTTGCCGACTATAAGGTAAACGCACCTTCACTGAATTGACTTTCAAGCTAAAAATACATTCCCTAATGTGGACAATTTTAGCTCAGTCCCCTCCGTACATACGTATACATCAAGCAACAGTAATTAAAGGGAACAGATATAACTCTACGTATTTATTTATATCTTCAGCGTGTTATTCAGATGAGAGATATAAATTAAATATTTAAAGTAGTTTCATAAATATCAACATCAAAATGTTCTAGGACTTTATATAGCGACCGAAATAGCAAAAGACTGTGTGATTTCAGACGACGACGAGTATTTCTCCACCAAAAGTCAGGGCTGTGAGGGAAGGGGTGCAAATAGTCGTCCAGCTTATCATCAGGTTAGCCTAGTAACTGCTGACAGACGAATCTTTTTACTACTACACTTGTCATGTTTTAAGGTGTAATTTATCAGCCATTTTGTTCGCTTACTTATGGTAATGGCTTTATAAAAATGTGATTTGTGAATGTGGTGTTTACCTTTGGGTACCACTTCATCGCCTTCTATAGTGTTGGCCAGCACAGTTATACAACTGCGTGCAAAACAAATTGGCCCACCCCTGCTTTCTATTAGAGAGACGATATCTCAAAAATCTTAATGAATATAATTTATTATTTTATATTGTGTGAAGGGTAAGGGATTCGGAGTTGAGCCGTTGAAGCGAGCGGTCGCCTTCTTTGAGCTTGCACCAGATGTTGACTGGGGCCTCGAATTTGAAATCAAACCGCGTGTGTTTTGTGTTTTGCCACAGTGTATTTTGTAAAATTGGTGAAAGTGTAACATAACTAACGCAAGACCTCAAATACCCCGATTAGAGCATTAAGCTATAAGCATAATACAATGAATAAAAAATTATGTTAAAGCCAACAGTGTTATAGAAAATCGTGTGGACATTTGCATTAACTTATGCAGTTAAAATTGAGTCTCATCCCCTTGGAATAAGATCCAATTCTCTTTGACTCAATTAGAGGCCTTGTATAGTTTTGATTACACTTTAACCACAAACAAGTAAGCAAAAGTGATAGTGAAGTGCGCTTCAGCCTGCAGTGGAGACGGGCTGCTGGAGGACGACGGACCCCAGAGGCAGACTTGGTGAGATCGCTCCTATTATTACAGGGATTCGTTTGCTATAGGTACTGCATGCGGCGGGCCTTTATTCGCCGCGCGTGATGTCTGAAAATCAAATCACCTCCTTTGTCGACCAGTGTGCTTACACCCACTGTAATAGAGGAAAGAACTTGATACACGCCAATATTCTAGCACAAAATACGGTACCGTCCAAGACCCCGTACTTAAGGATCTTACTATTGTAACAGTGTAACGAATTCCACAGTGGATTGCAAGGGGCCACGGTCAAAAAAATATTCAATCGGAAACAGATGGCCTAAATAGGTACCCCGAACTATTCCGTTGGCTTTGCACGTTTTTGCTTTACAGATAAACAAAGAATTAAAACTAACAAAAAAAAAGGTCAGCCCATAAAACAAACTTTAAGGTTAGCAAGTTTCAGCCCCTACATACATGTGTTTCTGACTACCCGTACAAACAAAAGCGCTTACTTACAATGGATACAATTCTGCCCATTTCAAAAGATGGAAATTGTTTGTTTAGGGCACTAGCCCACCAAATAAACATTTTAATGGGCTTAACATTTGATCACAGAAATGTCCGTCAAGACCTAGCCACCTATGTTTTGGAACATCAACAACACTTCTAAATAATATACAGGAATTTCTCCCCAACAGCATTCTCTCCCAGGAACAAAGGATAACAAATTATATAACCGCGCAATTTAACGAAACATTCTGGAGTGGCGAAGATATAATTATCGCCGCGTCTGAATTCTACCTCGTAAACGTGCATGTACACATAATCAACGGAAATACACAGGTGTATTACCCACGGGCGATCCAGTACCCGGCAACATACGAGTACACATCCTCTATCAGAATCACCACTATGATAGCTGGGTCCGGAATAATGAAAAACAATACAGCAACAACCCGAAACTCCTAATGCAAATTCCAACCAACATTAAAACACCACATCATATCAAACCAAGAAGTAACCGGTGCAACACACGCCAAGAACAGGAAAAACCCACGAAACCCCAGCCTCAAACGAACAGCCCCCAACAGGTAAACCCGTTATCGCCGTGTGAACAACGACAGGCAACACTATTTACACCGTTATCTGACGTAATTGCGGACGACACCGGATACACAATACTAAGACACCGGACCTCTATCGTAATTAAGTACACCTGCCCAGACTTGTGCATTGCAACCTGGAACGTCCGCGACGCCTCAAAACCCGGAAAAAATCGAATAGACGCTGAACTTTCACGCAGAGGCATTCATATAGCCAGCCTACAGGAAACGGATGAATTCAGGAGCATACAGCTCCACACGCTACAAATGGCACGCGACCGGCGAAATGGGAAGAAAACTAAAAAAATCCGAGGGCTTTCTGATACCAACGGTTAATATAGCAAAACCGATAATCGAACCACACTGCGAAGGACCAACGGTGGACGAAATAACAGGAATCATCAATAAAATGCGAAACGGGACAGCCCCTGGAACGGACCAAATGGTAATCGAACTGTACAAAGCGATGCCCCAAATACTATAGGAAGCTGTTACTAAACACATGAATAACGCCTGGACACAGAACACTTTACCCGACATGTGGCTTGAGACCGTACAAGTCCCAATCCCAAAAAAAAAATCCTAAAGACGCGGACGATTTCCGCCGCATATAAACCATTTGTAACACGGGTTACAGAATTTACGCCTCATACTTACAAAAAAAAAAGTAAACGATACAATAATGGAGCTGGGAAATTACCAACCAGCGTTCTTAAACAATAGATCAACAGATGACCACATTTTTACGCTCAAAAGGGTTCTAGACGAAGGATGGCGTGCAGGTAAACGAATTTACGTACTCGCCCTCGACATAGAAAAAACCTTGACAACGTTGACTTCAACGCATTAAGAGATATATTACTGGAACGAACCAACAAATCGATGACCAACAGGATAATCAGGGCATGCTGGAATGAAAGAACATGCATCAAATGGTGTGGTCAGCAAAGCAGTTGGATTGTCAAAGGAAAAGGAGTTAAGCAAGGGTGCCCCCTGTCCCCTCGCCTTTTTACATTGGTCATTGACGAAGTCCTTAGAACACTAGAAGACACTATCATTTAATCAAACTAGATCAGGACCGCGAAATTTCACTTTCCATGGTATTATCATTTGCGGACGACCTTATCCATAATACAGATAATCCAGAAGGTCTAGAGCGTATCTTATACTACATTAAAGCCTTACTAAATAGCGTAGGCCTCCAAATAAACGAAACAAAAACAAAAATTCTAATTAGGGACCCCATAACATCACAGCAAACGACCAACGTGACCCTCAAAGGAGTAAGTATACCAACAGTGGACGTAATCAAATACCTAGGCGCATACATAACATCCGCATTAAGCAGGAAAAGCACAATTAGAAAATGATGCCAACAGGCCACGAGAAACGCCAAATCATTACTACCATTCATACTAAACTCAAAGATGGACTGGAAGTTAGCTAGACTTATGTACCGAATGGTTATCGTACCTTGTATGATATAAGGCTTAAAAATATCGACCCTCACCAAGGCGAACAGATCAAGACTCCGAAAATATGAACGACTTATCATGAGAGACTTGATTAACCATGCCAGGCATAAACCAAGAACTAAGAAGATGCACCAAATCTTAGACGGAAAACCGTAACAAAACGCATCAAGAACCACAGGATGTGTTACTTGGCACACGTCTTCAGACGGGATAAACCACACCTATTGCATGCAGCAATGCAGTATAAGGCTAAATCTAAGGAGGTCGGACGACCTATTTACACATGGAACGACAACCTAAAACAGGACATGAAATACTTCAACATGGGAATCACGTATTGGAAGGACATGGCTGGAGACAGAAACAAGATCAAGAAAGCGGCTAACGATATCTACAAAAAAACAGAAGCTGATAGCAGTGAGAATTCAGAAGACGAATATGAAAACAACAACACAGAACATAGTGAAGCAACTGCATAGAAAAGAGCTAAGAAAACAGTTAAACCTGCACAAGAAGCTCGACCTGAATCAACATGCCGGCGACGTCGTGAAAAGATGCCCTCCTATAAAAAATACCACCCGTCTCTCCACTAGTCCAATGCTTACTCAAGGATGCATATCCGGTAGGCTCGCAATCCTTTCCTATCCTAAGGGCCTGTCTACCTGACCATTACCGCGCCCCCCGGTCTACTTCTTGATATGCAATGGCCTCTGTAACACCATGAAGCATGAGGCTACAGGGGCTAGTGCGAATCTTGGGGTTCATTCGATTAATCGAGTCTGGTCAAACCACGCTGGGATCGGTGCATTACATTACATTACATACATTACATTACATTATATTGTGTGAAGGGTAAGGTACAGTTTATTTGCACGTAGGTACACTACATTTTGATAAAACCAATTTTCTTGACAAGATCGTAGATGTTCTCATGACTTTGTTATCAGTGAAATTGCATTAAAAAATTACTATTTTTTTTACGGATTTAAAAAAGGATGTTCTTTATTCGACCCCTATGTTTATAAGTTCACGATTTCCTAAAAAAATAATGAATCGGCTTTGATAATTCTTTCACTAACGTACACACATGCTTTCAGAAAGGTTTTTTAGTATAAATATAATACGTTATTGTAAGTAAAACTTATTGAATTATACTGTTTCAAAACAAAGAGCACGGGGTGGTTCTATTTTTTACACGCAAGTGAGCAACTGAGCTACCCATGACCAAAACTGTAGAAGAAGAAGAAGTGGTGCCCAAAGAAGGTAAACACCACATTCACCAGTTATATTTTACAAACCGCATACCATGAAAGCGTACAAAATGGCCAAACACACTTTACAACATGACAACATCCACGAACAAATCTTAAAGCAACATCTCGCGAAGTGGGAACAACAAAACTTTCTAAAATCTAGGCTGAAGTCAACACTGTAAATATCTAACAATCCGTATAGCTGAATGTTCCCAGCACAAAACAAACGTTCGTTTCTCGAGACTGTGAAATGTACAAAGAGTAAAATGTAGAAGATTCATTGAATTTTAAGCAATACTTATCCCTTTTGTGTCTCGTTCATAAGGATTGGCTTGATAGCCAGATTTGTGGACGTTTGTGTGTTCCGAGCTGACACTTTTCGAAAAGATACTGGTCTGACAATATAAGCGCTGCAAAAATATTTAAAAATGACAGTGAAATAATCATTGATTCAAGAGCGAAAAATATACAATTTTCTAGCATTTCTATTTTCTTTTTAGTAGAGTCAAACACTGTTTTTAAAATGTCACTAATCAGTTTCAATGCAAAATTATATACAGGAAAAGTTTTTATCCAGTGCGCAAACTGTAACCATGAATTCAGCATATCATTCTAGACCCCCTAGCGCAGAAATTTTTCGTCGGTTATACAAAAAAAAACAGACGAAAAGTTTCTTCGCTGGGGGCTAGAATGGTATGCTGAATTCACGGTTAAAGTTTGCGCACTGAATAAAAACTTTTCCTGTATAACTAGCTGTGACCGCGGCTTCACATCAGCTGTCTGCCAGTGAAAGTCCTGTCAAAATCGGTCCACCCGTTTCCGAGTTCAGCCGAAACAAGCAGACAGACAGACAAAACTCTAAATTGTTTTCTTGGTATAAGTAGGTACCGTGTTCGAAGACATGTGACATCTACCAACCCGCATTAGGCTGAGTATGAGTATGTATGAGGTACCGTGTATTGAATTAGTTAAAAAGTTTATATTTTGACCTAACAAACAGACACTTCAATATTTATTTATTTGAATAAATAGATAAATAGATGCGCTCATTATACGTATTTTACAATTCCAAAACCCTCATTCATAGCAGGTATCAGGTAACCTATATTTACATCCACAGTTTACGCCTACGCATACGACAGGGAAAACTGAAATGAAACTGAATGTAAACCAAATACACTTACTGGATAAACTCAAAACTGAAATGTAAACCAAACACACTTACTGGATAAACTCAAAACAAGAATAATATATTAGCATATTGTCATATGAATATTTAGTAGATGGAATAATACACTCGAGAGCAATGAATCCGGGTCACTTAAAGAATGTTAAAAATCTCGGAAACTAAAAATGATAGGTTAATGCAATAAATTGTATTTAATAGACAATGTAATACTCCTTAAATGAAAGTAAAAAAAATATGAGTCACCATACATTTTATTAACACAAAATTACATAAAGAAAAAAACTGCTGATCTCTCCTTAAAACAAAAATAGGAAACATGAAATTTTTGAACTTTATTACGATTTTCTTGAATTTTAATACTTCGTATTGCCTCCTCGTGCTTCCATTACTGCGTTTACGCGGTTTGGCATGCTGTACACCAAGTTCCTTATACGATTTTGGGGAATATTCTCCCATTCCTCTGTGAGAGCAATTTTGAGCTCACGAAGCGTGATTGGGGGAGGGTTTCGTTGTTTTACGCATCTGCCTAGCTCGTCCCAAGCATGCTCGATCGGGTTGATATCCGGGCTGCGCGCTGGCCACTCCATACGAGTAATGTTCATCTCTTGAAGGTAGTCATTCACAATCCTACCTGTATGAGGTCGGGCATTGTCATGCATAAATATAGCATCCTGACCTAAATTGACCATAAATGGACCAACGTGATCATTGAGGATTTCTTCCACATATCTTACGCTAGTTAAAGAGCCGTTTTCTATGATCACCAGCTCTGTGCGACTTTCAGAAGAAATTCCGGCCCACACAAGTACAGACCCACCACCGTAGGCTACTTTTTCTTCGATGCATGCTTGCTTGAATCTTTCCCCTGGTCTTCGATACACTCTGTGTCTTCCATCGTGCTTGTAGAGCATAAATTTTGATTCGTCGGAGAACATAACTTTTGACCAATCTTCAATACTCCAATTTACGTGGCTCTGGGCATATCTTAGTCTTGAAATACGATGCCCACGCTCCAGTTTAGGGCCGTTTGCAGGTCTAAGGGGTTTTAAGTTAGATTCAGCAAGCCGACGTCTTACTGTCCATGCACTTGGGTTACTTCCTCCGAGGCGTCGAAACTGATTTGTGAGTTCAGTTCCTGTGAGAAAGCGATTTCGAAGCATGGTGTTCACCAAGTATCGGTCTTCTCGTGCTGTGGTACACCTGGTTCTGCCCGTTCCTGGTCTGCGTAGGTTAGAACCAGTTTCTTCGTAACGTCGGAGAACTCTTTGTACTGTTGACAGCGACACACCGACAGTCCTGGCTGTATCGCGCTGACTCCGGCCGGTTTCCAGCATTGTAAGTATTCTGGTGCATTCTTCAGGCGTAAGCGACATAATTTCAGCTTGAATAATGAATATAGAGCACTATCAACATGGTTTATGTACCCACATAAATGACAGATTACAAACAAAAGCAAAACCAAATGCTGTAATTTCGTAGTTCCATCTTCGAAAGTGGCCCTTTTTCAAATTAGATTTTTTTATGATATAACTTTACAATAACTATGAAGTTTTAATACCTTCATTTAAGGAGTATTACATTGTCTATTAAATACAATTTATTGCATTAACCTAGCATTTTTAGTTTCCGAGATTTTTAGGATTCTTTAAGTGACCCGGATTCATTGCTCTCGAGTGTATATGGATTCATACTTCATTTCGAAGTAACAAAGATGATAAATTCATGTTTCAACGTTTGTTCGGATACTTATAATAATGTTCGTATAAATAAATTATGTCTATAAATAGGATCACATCATAAATTGATTGGTTCTCGCTCTAATTCCGGCACTTTTTTTCTTTTACGTTCTCTGTTGATGTTATATTTATTTAAAGGCTAAGTAGAATGAATATTCTGCCTTCAATCATTTAGTCAGCTAGCAATCATTCAATATCGGCCTTCGTCTCAATTTGCCTAACCTGTTCCCAACCATGTTAGGGTCTACTTCCAGTCTGACCGGATGCAGCTGAATGCCAATATTTTACATGGAGCGATTGCCTATCTTCCCGCAGGGGCAATGATACTCCTTGGTTAGACTAGTTGTCAGAGTTTTGTGCCTCCAGCTACCCGTACTCACAATGGGCCTCATAAGAAGGCTTAAAGTCATCCAAAGGGCAATGGAGAGGGCTATGCTTGGAGTTTCGCTACGTGATCGAATTAGGAATGAAGAGATCCGCAGAAGAATCAAGGTAACCGACATAGCCCGAAGAATTGCTAAACTTAAGTGGCAGTGGGCAGGGCACATTGCTCGCAGAACAGATGGCCGATGGGGCCGAAAGGTTCTGGAGTGGCGACCGCGTACCGGAAGACGTAAAGTTGGAAGGCCTCCCACAAGGTGGACCGATGACCTTGTAAGGGCCGCAGGAGTCTGCTGGATGCGGAAACAACAGAACCGGTCGAAGTGGCGGAGTTTGGGGGAGGCCTATGTCCAGCAGTGATGATGATGATGTTGAACTACCCGTAACGACTGTCAAAGATCTACGTATGACAATGACTTAGTATCTTCTCCGAAGCACGGAGGATTAACGAATCAACCGCGGCAAACGATGCTTTACTTAGTTAAAAATTAGCTAAAGGCCCCTCAATGCCTTCAATGATCAGTTGGCAATCATTCGATTCCATTTTCGCCTTCATCACTAGCCTATAACGTTCCCACTGCTGGGATACAGCCCTCCTCTCTGAGTGGGATATAACCCACCACGCGGGCCAAGTGCGGGTTGCTAGATGTCACATGTCTTCGATTTTTTGGTGTTAGGACATGTCGGTTTCCCAACGACGTTTTCCTGAACCGTTTTATGAGCTAACAAAGTAAAGTCCCTGTCTAGGTTTTTTTTATATTAGTACTTCTACCGCGGACATGGGATCCGCGCCCTTGTTTACATGGTGTATTTATTTATAGGTTTTATTTTACATTACAGTAACATCGAACACATTTCTTAAGCTTACAGACTAAACTTAAATCTACGTAAGTCCATCTTTTTTTGTATTTATATTTTTTTACAGTTACACATGCACATGACATGCAGATACGATAAATATGCCTGTCTAGGTTCGAACTCACGACCTTCAAGCGTAACTTAACCTGATCGATCGACCCCTGCGGCTAATATCTAACACAGTACCGCTTCTTTTAGTTTTGTTACAGATAATTGATAATGTTTATTTTAGTTTACCAATAAACCCTCTAGTTTTAACCACAATTGATTCAAAGCCTCTTTGAAGCGGGTTTAGTTCCCTCAATAATCTACCCAGCGCTGTCAAACCCTTCAGGCCGATATTTGGAACATTCTCCGATTTCGGGCCCGAATCGGATTCCTGTCAAAACTGTGTTTTAAAGTGTCGATCGTTTGGTAACCGAAATGGCAGGAATGGGCCGCGAAAGTTTGGAATTTATGTTTTGAGCCAATGGTGAAAATTCAACAGTGATGGCTCAGTGGTTTCTGGCCCTACTTACGAGTTGTAGGACGTGAGTTCGAACCAAGACCCGGCACTTTACTTTGTGGATTTAATTTCATCACCACTGCTCCCTAAACGGCGAAGGAAAACATCGTGAGGAAACCAACATGTCCTAGAACCGAAAAATTAGAAGACATGTGACATCTACCAACTGTGACTGCACCATCAACGCCGACTGTACCATCAAAAAAATGTATACCTTTATCAAAATGAATTCATTTGATTGTTTACAATTTCAGTTCCATATTACTGAATCAATGTGGAGCTACAATTAAGTACTGTACTCAGTGTGTGATATGTTTTTTAGCTACTACACTTGTGTTTTGGAGATCTTACGTTTTTTTTTTTCATGACGTATACCTATTTTAACCCAGAAACAGCTCAGCACCGCCAAAAATGCTGAAATTGTATTAGGGCGGCCGACCCCGTTTAGGGACATGGCAAGAAGAAAAAGAAGATGACGTATAACCTATTTCACTGACGATTCCGACGGGTTTGGCTATGTTAAAAACAATACTTTTTAAACTAATATTTCGGAGTTCTAACGAGTCAAGAAGATTAACTTCTAAAGTGCCTTCACGTTGAAGTTTTAAAATTAATTGCTTGCAAGTGGAACGTAGGGTAAGTGACATAATTACCCGACATGCTGAGTTAATTTAATTATTGTTGTAACTGAATTATGTCATGATATTTTTGCTTGAATTTTGTATATTTTTAGCGACTGAGGGAAGTGTGGTCTTTACTGGATAGTTTTAATAATTCACTGTTTTGTTCAAAATAGTTTCGCAATATTTATAATATAAGCAACATGTGTGTCCTCCCACCTTTTGAAAAGTCTGCCTCTCTTTCTTTACCTATTTCTGGGGTCTAGGGGGCCTACTCTCTAACTCCGTCAACGAAGATACGGGCCCGTCCGAAAGTAGTTCGAAACTTCTTAGTGAATCCTATAGCTAATTAACAAACGTTTTTGGACGGGCAAAAAAATATCGGGAGTAGGGATGGTTGTCAAATCGTGTTGTCATTCATTTTTAGTTCGTGCTCCAAACTCATCTTCTATCCGTAAGTGATACGGAGTTGGAAACGCCAGTTACTTCGACCGAAACGATGCACTTCGTGTTTAGGGAGTAGACCCCCTGTTTGTCACGACCCGAGCCTATCTTTGTGGTTCTAGTCTATGAATGTGGCGTGCCCATCTCCCTTAGGACATCCTTCAATTTTGTTCAACAAATCAACGTAGTTTTCGCTCATTCTCTTAGTTTATATTCATAAAACTACGTTCAAGTCCTCTTTGCCACGCTCTTATCTTGTTTTGCTGAATTTTAATTAACGACCAAGTTTGGCACTCATAAGTGAGGCAAGGCATAGAGGTCTTGATCACCCATTCACGGACCAACCGGGACAAGCGTAGCTTAACCTATGTATTTATTTATCTTTATTAAGTTTACCAACAATTCTTAATATTAAATTACAGCGCAACAATTACTTATAGGTAAACACGATGTGGTGATTGATTTTTTGTTTTTCAGTGTCGTATGCATATGCATAAGACAATGAATTAGAAAAATAAGCTAACTTACTCAGTAATAAGCGCCAATATTCAATTAAATTAAATTAATATTTGTACTTAACAGTAAAAATTGGCGACATTGTAAATGGAAATGACATTAAAATTGGTAAAAACTACTAAAAAGTTAAATTAAAAAAAAAACAACTTTATTATCTCTCTACATAAGTTATGAACTTAATGCTAAACATAGTAGTGCACGAAAAAGGAGCTAAATTTGTGAGAGACTGGTGCCTGAGGTAGGTTTATTTAAAAACCTGTATTACAGGTCACCAGAAAATTACCAATAACCATTAATAAAAAAATTACACTGACAACATTGGTAACTAGGCAAAATAAAATTAAAAGGTATATAATTTTTTATTTTATTTTATTTTATTTATAATGGGATAAAAAACAGCTACAATATACATCTTAATATTAAAAGTGTTATAATAATAAGTGTTTGACAATATTGCAGCCCACTGCATTATCCACATATTAACATGCAATATTCAAAAAGATAGGTGTCACTAGGTGGCGCTATACATTATTAAATAATTCATTCAATTATTCATGTAAACCTCAATGGTCTATTACAATTATTGAAACATTACCTACACTAAATACATAATTAGAAATTCATTCCTACTCATGCACATAAGTGGCTCAGAGAATAATAAAGAAATATAATCAATCACGTACAACAAATCTTAAATTGAAATAATAATAATATATTCATAGCAATAGTATAACAACTTTATGAACGTACAAAGTATTGGAAAATTATATTATTCATTAACAACATACATCATTCATTGACAAAAGACTAGATACATTCCTCTTGAATCCAGGTCTTGACTGCAGAAATATATCTACATCGACAAAATTGTCATTATAGGCTTTTACCATACGACGAATAGGACATCGCGTACCAGAATTAGTTCGGCAGGTATTGACAGCGAACAAGGTTCCTGCGCGGACGCTGCGTTTATTGACAGTGCGGGGAACCGTGTAACAAATTTTAGTCGTCAGATCAATGGAATCGAAATCACTGTGCACGATGCCATGCAACACAGTAGCCTCTAATAATTTGCGTCTGGAATTTAGAGTTAACAGTTTGTACTTATGTAGTGATTATGTGTATGGCATATAAGTTCTGTGGCACCTGTAGTTCAGTGCACGAAGAAATTTGCGCTGGACTTTCTCGATCTCCTCAATGTATTTTTTATAGAACGGGTTCCAGATTGGCACAGCATATTCTAGTTGTGATCTTATAAGAGTTTTGTACAAGTAGAGATAAGTAGCGGGCCGTTTGAACTCTGCAGCTGACCTCATAACAAACCCGTACATTTTTTCTACGTGTTCATTGAGAGACAGTTTGGCATCCAACAACACACCCAGATCCCTCACTGTGGAGACAGTATTCAGCTTTTCACTATCAATGCTATAGTTACTTTTAATAAGTGTCTTGTTTTTTGTGAAGCTAATTAGATGGCATTTAGGAATGCTAAGGCTCAGTTTGTTGTCAACGCAATACGCAGCCAGTCTATCTAGGTCTTCCTGAAACAATTGACAGTCATGCTGAGATTGTATTGTTTTATAAACTTTAAGGTCATCAGCGTATAAAAGGAATCTAGTATTTTTAAAACATTGCTTGATATCGTTTATATATAAAACAAACAACAAGGGCCCTAGGATAGATCCTTGAGGTACACCAGAGGTCACAGCCACTGTCCGAGACTGATAGCCGTTCACGACAATCTTTTGTGATCTGTTTCTGACGTAAGAAGCAAACCACCGGAGCAGGTTTCCACGTATGCCATTGAAGGCTATTTTATTTAACAGGATTTCATGATCGACCTTGTCGAAAGCCTTTTTAAAATCTGTATAGATAGCGTCCACTTGCAAGCGTCTATCAGAGCTCTCAAAGAGAAAGTTGGTAAATATTAAAAGATTAGAAATAGTTGATCGCTTCTGGATAAAGCCATGTTGTTCTGGGATAATAGCGCTGTGCAAGATAGGATAAAGCTCATTGTGAACTAATCTTTCAAAAAGTTTCGACAAGGTCGATAGAATTGAGATGGGACGATACTGCTGAATATCTTGCTTTGATCCACTCTTGTGGATAGGCGTGACATTGGCCTGTTTCCAGATCTCTGGGAAAACTCCTTCACATAGGCATTTATATATATTATATTGGTAACTTGATCGATCGACCCATGCAGTTATTATTTCCTAGCCACAAGCCTCTAGATTTTACAGCAGTATCGTGGGTAGGTATATTCGTTTACAAGCCCGTCTGGTTTAAATCTCGACGAGTAATTTATTCATAGATTGTCATTCACGCCTGCACTAGCATTTAACACTAACTAAACCAACATTTAGCTCAGTAACGTTATACAATAGCTTTAGTTTTTAGTTTACTAAACTAATAAGTATACAAGGTTTAACGGAATAAACGCCAGTCCTGAAAATAGTTTGTTCATATTATGGGTATTTTTTTGAAAAATTATGTATTTTGCCATACCTACCTAATTGAATTTTGTTTGACTCGATAAGCCAAAGAAATTTCAATCTTATTTCAAGGGAATAAGACTCAATTTTAAATGCTTAAAGTGATGCTAGAGTCAACACGATTTTCTTAATAATAATAGATAGCTTTACAAAAAAAGGTTTTAGTCTTTGTCTGTGGCTTGTAATTAAATACTCTAGGGTCTTGCGTTAATTATGTTACAACCTGATTTATAAAATGTCTGACTTTATCTATACTAATATTATAAAGAGGAAAGATTTGATTGTTTGTTTGTTTGCATTGAATAGGCTCCGAAACTACAGAACGGATTTGAAAAATTCTTTCACTGTTGGAAAGCTACACTATCCCCGGGTGACATAGACTATATTTTATCCCCGTATTCTCACGGAAACGGGAACTACGCGGGTGAAACCGCGGAGCGCTGCTAGTAAATAATAAAATAAAATAATCTTTATTTCCGACAAGTTACATCCATAGTGTGTTAGTAAGTAAAAAATCATATAACTATGTTATATAGTGAGCAAGTACTTAGTAGAAACTATTTAGTAACAAGATTATTGTCTGAGATGCATCTACGAATAATATCATAAAGATAACAGTGGAGAGTCGTACCTCCCTGCTGTCTTCAGGATGGAGTTGGAGCTGGCCCGAACTCTGCAGAGTAACGAGACAGATTTTTGTCTGACGAAGGCATGGAAGGTCAAAGTCAAAGCATTTATTTCAAATAGGCACTTAAAAGGCACTTTTGAACGTCAACATTGATTCTAGTCGCCCCTTCCAAAATGTAGTTTCGTATGGAGAAGAATGGGCAAGAAACTCCACCGTTACTCTTTTAAAATGTTTCAAGTACAATATTTAACATAGTACATTCATTTTAAGATTATGTGTGAAAACGATGCACCCAGAATAAAATTACCATACCAAAATAGGTAAACAGAATCAAATTGAAGCAATACAGATAAATTAATTCTGTGATAGATACATGGTGCTCACACATTTACAAATATTGTAAAAGTAAGTATACGATTTTCCTAGAATATTAACAAGTAATGAGTCAGTGTGTGAGTTAAAGTAGAAGAAGCAGAAGGCCTCATTTACATCATTCTGAACTTTTTCTGTGACCTCCAGAACTTAGACATAGCAACAAATACTCCGATACCCTATAAACGAAGCAGCCACGTCGACGTGCAGGAATGGACCAATAATTGAAATCCAAATCGAGGCCCCGCTTCAGTGGAAACACGCTCTTAGACCACCACCCGAATAGAATTGCGTAACACACTTTCTGTCATAATCCGAAGGATATTGAAAGAAATTCCTAATCCATTGCTTGATTGGTTTCATAATCCGTCTGCTCGACAATTTTTATTACCCAATGAATATTGTTGAACTGTCAAGCTATGTGGCATTCTCTTAGGTACTGATAGCTACATTCAAGCGTCAATAGGCAATATTAACGTACCAACCACACCCTGCAGACAAATTATTAACTTTAACCATTAAAATACCAAATAAACCCATTGTGCTGAATATAAGCATTCTTTTTCTTAACTTTAATTGAAAAAAGAGAAATAAAACTTTATTCGCTGAACCTTAATTCGTTTCTTACTTTGAAAGTTCTGAAGAAAATCGTCCAAAACAGTTACAGAAGTAAACCTGAATACAGAAAACTTATTCTTGTCACAAAATCTATAAAAACGGTTGCGTGGTCGGTAGGTAGGTACAGTTAGCAACGTAAATTTTATAAATCTCTTGAAGTTTTTAATAGCAATGTGAAAATAAAATAAAAAGTTCCAAATATTACAATTACCGGCACACTAACGGCCTTATTCATAAAAAAATATCGAATATCTAAACAGTTGCTAATGTCTGGTTTTCAAAGAGAAACCAGACTTTAGCAACTGTTTAGATGTTCGATAACTTTTTTATGAATAAGGCCGTAAATATTCTGCGGCAGAATATTTAGATTTCGGTTGTATCACTCTTTCTTAGCAGTTTTTCTCAATCCTCATCATCATCATCATTTCAGCCGATAGACGTCCACTGCTGCACATAGGCCTCCCCCAAAAAAATGGGGGGTTTGCCATAATCGCCACGCTTGGCAGGCGGGTTGGCGATCGCAGTATGGTGGTAAAATGCATAGAGAACGCTGCTGCCCATTCTCTAGTAAGTCCCTTAGTCGCCTTCTACACCCACGGGAAGAAATGGGATGGTGCTATTCTTTACACGGAACACACGGAACTCCATACTGTATTTTTATTAAGTGTGTTTAAAATGTATGTCTTCTTCTGGCACTGGCGTCGTGCCAGCGACACGAAGAAGTATCTCAGCGACCATACTAACAGTGAGAACAGCTTTCATTTTGACAGTTCAACAACATTCATTGCGTTATGTACGTTGCTGAGCACACAAAGTTTTAGAACATATGAAGCAATGGATTAGCAATATACTTCAAAATTATTCAAACTCTGATTGATAGTGTGTCACGCAATTAGGGTGCTGATCTTGTTGGTCCAAAACTTCGACATTTCCATGGAGGTGTCGGTGACAGTGCAGAGGTCACTAATTGACAGCATGATTTGGGACACAGATAGCAGGATAGGCGGTGTCACGTGTAAGAAAATGTAATTTAAAAATTATATCGTCGTTGTTTTTTTTTTTAAACGCATTCAAATTTTTGCACAAATACCAGACTTCTTATGCTGTCTGTACAAAATAAATCTTACACGTTATGTCATATTTTCCACCAACAAAAAAAAGAAGCGGTAGACAAGAAACCACAATATTTTTCTTTCATATTACGAACGAACTTCGGTTATAAATAACGGTCACAAAGTTTCATTTACAGGGTCACTGACCTTTGTTTCCAACGAAAATAGATGTTCCTAGAAACTTTGATGAAAATTTAATAAAAATGTTAATAATGCACGCTATATTTCACCTGGAAACTCCAGCTGTCGATATTTTATGCGTCATATAAAATTATAGCTTATTTTAGTAGGTCATGCTCTAAAAATCTGGATTATGAAAATTCTTTCCAACATATTTTTATATCGAAAGCATTCAATGTCCATACTTCTTCCGATTCTCCCACATTCGGGGTTCGCTTAGCTGGAACGACTTGACAACCAGTGGTATTATTTTATTCCTGTTATTATATCAATTATTAATAAAACCATCTAAGTAGTTAATAGGTTGGTAGCAGTAAAAATAAATAGATAGATAGAGGCCCAAACTAAGCTTTTCTACTGTATCGCAAATCTTTGGGCACAAACAGCACCCTAATTGCTTAACACATTGCTTTATATGTTCGAAAAAATTGTCGGTTCAACAATGTAAATAACGCAATGAATTTTGTACAACTGTCACATCCGCTCCTACTGTTAGTGTGTTACCCAACTTGTGCAATGAGGGTTTTCTGAAATGACGTTCACTAGGTGGTAGCACTGACACGTCAGGTCCGGGCACCTGTCAAAAGTGTCAAAGCGCCTACGGACTGAATGGTGAACGAAAGAATTAAACGAATGACATCAAATATTTTTACTTCATTGTAGAACTGGAAGACCTCTTGTTAAAATGGCGCCATCTGGTGGCTTGCATATTCATGAACACCCTCAATTCATAGATTGCGTAGCCTGTTCCCAACCATGTATGTTGGAGTTGAATTCTAGATGCAGCTGAATACTAGTACTTTACATTGAGCCACTGCCAATCTGACTTCCACAACCAAGTTGCTGGATAACACGGTACTCCTTGGTAAGACCGGTTTTCAGACTTTCGGGCGTCTCACTACCCGCAACGACTGTTAAAGGTTTACTTATGACAGCCGAGACCAACGACTTATCTTGCTTTCCGAGGCACGGGGAAGTCTCGATAAGTTATGGATAGTACACACATACACTCTCAAATATATGTTCCGTGTCGTTATCGAACTCGCAGCATGTAAACAGCAGACACTGTGCCTACCGTGTTGCCTTTATAAAACCGCAACAGGATGATAAAAAACCTTTTAAGTAACACTTACTTGCAGCTCCAACCAAAACCAAAAGAGATGATAACCAGTCGTCGGACATAGTTGAATTTTAGTAAGAAACCTATGGATGTTTTCCAATGAAATTTAATCTGATAAATTAACTGTTTCATAATCAACCTATAATGTTCCCATTGCTGGGATACAGGCCTCGGTGAGAGAGGGTGGGCCGTAATCCACCACGCGGACCCAGTGTGGATTGTTAGATGTCACATGTCTTCGAATTTTTGGTTCTAGGACATGCTGGATTCCTCACGATGTTGTCATTCACCGTTTTGAGAGCAGTATCTAATACCTTTAAACGAGCAATTCTTGTATAACTGAATCTCGGAAACGGCTCCAACGATTTTCATGAAATTTAGTATGCAGGGGTTTTAGGGGGCGATAAATCGATCTAGCTAGTTTTCATTTTTAGATAACGTCAACTAAAAACAAAAATACTGAGCAAAGCTCGGTCATCTAGATATTGCGCGTCTGGGTCGAACCGACGACCTATAACTTGTAAGTTGCGACCGTTACCACTAGGCCATGAATACTCTTTGATAGCCAACTGTTTGTATTATATTAATTTAATAAAATCTTTTTGGCAAACATTCATCGGTTTCGTATCACTTATCTCTTTTAGTGTCTATTCATACGTATCTACAGTATATTACATTTTCTCAGCGCCATTATACTTAATATATAAGTGTAATATTAGATTTCAGATGTCCTCGTTAAGCTTCCATCACTAAAAGTATGTCCCAAATCGGTTGAGTGGTTTTGTAGGTTATGCGACACACATAGATAGATAGCTATGTATGGATATGATACTTAGTAGTTCTTTTGACGACAGAGGTCGTACCAAAGATTCCTTGTGAAGGTTCTTACATAAAAGTTCTTTCCGTCTGTGATTATTTGCGCACATCTCAAGTTTTCGAGGTGACCTAAGAATCTAGCCAATTAAATAGGGTGGTCCAACCATAACGCACCGAAGCCGTGGCGAGCATTTGGCCGATATTTTATTTCACACTTAATTGTCATACATCTTCCTAACATAATTAAAAAAATTATGATAAATCTCTGAAAACTTTTTGTTTTATTTACAATTAATATTGTGCGTTAAGGTTTATTATTTATAATAAACAAAATCATATGAAGAAAAATATTCTCATCGTCTACCGAGTCTTTTCCAAAAAAAGCAACTTGGTTGGGTTCGGCTTCCAGTCTTTTTACACGCTTTATATTAGCTTCACTTGTATGTTTGTTTGTATGTTTGTATGTAACCGACTCCTTTGAGCGCGATTTTTGTTGTTAGCAGAACTAAAAAATAGAAAATAAATCATAGTTTAAAAACTACTGACAGTAAGTGATTATAAAAATACCTCAAAAAGCACCACACGCTTTTTAATTGAATTAAATTATTTTCTCCTTTTTTAGTTTGGTTTTTAAAGCGTGTTTTTAGTTTTTTAAACTATGATTTCTTTTTTCTTTTTTTGTTACAAAATGGGCCTGCTCTTGACCTCGATCTATCGGTGCCTGGAACGTCTAACCATCAGATGCAGCTGAATACCAGTATTTTACATGGAGCGACTGCATAAGCCTATCTAGGTAACCTCCCAGTTACTGTGTAACACAATACGGACAATACCCCTTGATAAGACTGGTTGTCAGACTTTCAAGCTTCTGACACCAACGGCTTAGCGTGCTTTCTGAGGCACGAAGGGGTGTTGGTATGTACAGATGGTCACCCAACCATGGACCAACCGCGGAAAGTCTAGCTTAACCTGGTCGATCGACCCGTGTGTAGAGAAATATTCAAAAACTGCTAGAATAGCTACACTCCAGTTTCTAAAAGCCTTATAATTTTATTTGGTTTGTCTAGTGGTTGGAAGCGCTACTGCGCTGAGTACAACGTGAGGTCCTGTGTTCGATTCCCAGGTCGGGCTAAATGTTTTTGAGTTTTTCCATTTTGATTTTTTCAGTAGCGGCTCGGAGTCTCGGTTTATACAAGGTTGATGGCAATAGTGTGGCGTTTCGTAGGTGTTCCGGACGTAGAGAATAGCACCATCCTATTTCTTCCCATGGGTGTCGTAGGAGGCGACTAAAGGACTTGCTAGAGAATGGGCAGCAGCGTTCTCTATGCATTGTACCACCATACCGCGATCGCCAACCCGCCTGCCAAGCGTGGCGATTATGGCAACCCCCCCACCCAAACCGGCCATAGTGGCCGTGCTTGGGGGAGGCCTACGTAAGCAGTGGACGTCTTTCGGCTGAAGTGGAGTGGTGGATGGCAATAGGCTCGCTCCCTGTTACATGGGCTTTAAATATAACTGTGATTTAAATGTGACTGTACTATACGAACACCTCTGCCTAACCAAAGGTATGATAATTTATGTTAATTTTCTGCGTATAGATTGGCTGTTATCATTTTATTCATCCAATCACTACAGCTAACAAGCGATTAATTTGACATGAATTTACTGAACAGTGACTTGATTAGGCTTCCAGGAACCGCGTCATGGCGTGTATTTCTCACAATCTAGCAAATAGTATAATTACTACAAAGCAATATAAATGTTAACACATTATAAGACTGAATCTTTCATATTTTAATTTTAATTACATACTGGAACCTTCAAAGAGTTACCTGCATAGCTTTTCACTACCATTCGACAAGTTGACGAATCGAAAAAGACATATTTTCAATTACTAATAAGCCTTGCCCCTGTCGATGTTTTAAACTGAAAAAATATCGTGTTTTGCATTTGTGAACTTCTGATAACTTTGCTCGATTCGGCACGGAAACGTTTCAAACGATTGTGAATAGCTATGCTGGTACGGAGACGAGTTTATGAAGGAACAGATGAACAAAATACTTACCTATATACAGTCAGCGTCTAAAATATCGGGACGAACAGACTGTTCAAAATGATCTACACAACTGTGAAAATTAAACATTAACTCAATGACACAAGGAATGTTTCAGAATGAAGACCGTACACGACACCTGTCATTCTGACAAGAACTTTATCGAATTGAGATAAAGTTTAATTTTCATAGTTGTATTAATCATTTTGAACAGTCTGTTTGTCCCGATATTATTGGCGCTGACTGTACATACATACCGTTCAAAATCATAACCTTCTTTTTTGATTCGCCGTAAACTGGTAAAATACCCAGAAATATTTTAATATCTTAAACACACTGTTACATAATAGAGCATGGCATAATACGGAGTAAGCGCTTGACCCTTTAAAGCGCGCCACTCGTATAGTAAATGACCCCCTGACAGGTGGCGTTCTTTATCGGCCTCCTTCGTGAAACAGTTTTTATTAAGAACGTGACCCCGTAGTTTTTCCCCGTCTTTTAAGCTGAATATAAATTGTTTCGTCACAGAAAAACTTATGAGAATGCTTGCTGAATTACCAAATAGGGGACAATTCTAGATTTCGCGTAAAAAAAGAAGTTTGCGCACCAACTGGCTGTAATATAAAAGCTTTTGAGATTGTATGTGACGAAAAATAGTTTTCTGAGCTCTATTTCATGATTGTTTAATAGTGATACTTTTTTTATATTTTTTGATATGTCTTTTCTTTGAACAGTTGACCATATAAGTACTATTTTAGGTACTTTTGTACTGTGTAACCTAACTGAGCGACAAAAAACAGAGCGGTTTACGGTATCCTACGTGTGTACTGCGCCTTAATGCCTCATGGTCAGCAATAGCGCTTGCGACCACTTGACCAACGAGACAGTCAACATTAATAATATTGTAATCAAATCGAATAATATATTATGAAAGGAAAGACAAAATGAACTATCGAACTAGAATTGAAAATAAAAAAACATAACACCACACACACACACACATACCTACGCACACGAATACACACACACCTGATCGAATATGAAATATATCTTAAAATGTCGACGAAAATCTCTGTCAACGATATTATTAATACAGTCATAAATATTCTGTTTGCTGTTCGAAGCCGTAGTAACTAAACAATTTGTAAGTATATCAAAATAGACTTGATCAATTGATTCTAAATACACACACCGGCAAAATTAGAGGAACACAAAAAAAATACAATAGTTTTTGAGATTTTATGACTTTTATTTATTGTTTTCGCGTCATTTGACTTCATTTGTTTATTATATGTAAGAGAAAAACAAAACTAAGGGTTTATTAGGATTTACTTTAAAGAGAAACAATAAAACTGGTCAATGTGGAACTTTTTGATGTTTTCTAATGCGTAAGGACAAAGCAAAATTAAAAGAAAAAAGTAAAATTAATAGAATTAATAGCGCGTGTTGGCTCCTCGTGCCCTTATAAGGGCTTGGATACGTCTACCCATGCTCCTTATGACACCTTCAATCATTTCCTGAGGCAAAGTATCCCATTCTTCAACCAGCGCCAATTTCAGCTCTTCAACATTTCTAGGGCCTGGATTTCTTGCCCGGACCCTTCGTCCAATCATGTCCCAGACATGTTCTATTGGATTCATGTCTGGCGATCGTGCTGGCCAGTCCATCTGGGTTATACCGATCTCATTAAGGTAATCACACACTATGTGCGCAGTGTGGGGCCGTGCATTATCGTGCATAAACACAAAATCTGATCCTATGAATGGGGCAAAAGGGACAACATGGGGCTCTAGGATCTCAGTTATGTACCTGTGTGCAGTCAGGGAACCGCCATCGATGATGACCAGAGCGGTGCGTGCTGTCAAACTTATACCACCCCACACCATAACAGACCCTCCACCGTAAGACGTCGTTTCGGAAAAATTTGCTTGATGGTAACGTTCTCTTCGATACCTCCACATCTTCTCCCTTCCATCGATGAAATTTACACAAAAACGGCTTTCATCAGAGAATAAAACTCTACTCCACTCATTCGACCAATTTTGATGTTGGCGAGCGAACGCTAATCTTGCTACTCGATGGCTCACCTCAAGTTTAGGCGCTTTTGCTGGTACGTATGACTTCAAACCAACTTCATTTAACCTTCTCCTCACTGTTCGTTCACTAACACGTACATTACGCACTTCTTCCAAAAGATTTCGGGTCTGAACAGCCGTTTGACGACGATTTCTCAAAGTTTGCACCCTTATAAAACGGTCGTCTACGGCACTGGTTGCACGATTTCTGCCTTGGCCTCGCCTGCGGACATAAGATCCTGTCTGTCTGTATCGTTGCACATTACGGTAGATCACGGATACTGATACACCCAACGTTCGACTGACTGACCGGTAGCTGTGACCTTCCTCAATCATTGTTACAGCCCTGGCGACTTCAGTTGCTGGCAAATCACTCATTCTGTATGCAATACAATGTTAACTCTCCAAACAAAACAAACAAAATGAGCTAGGGCCACCATTGACTGCTTTAACCAACATTCTTATCAAAAACACTCAGAAGCGTAAATTGTAAACAAACGCTTTAGAGACTATAATTTATGTTAGAGGGTTGAAAACTGTCAAAAATCCCCTTAATTTTGTATGAAAAAAGGGTAATCATTCAAATAACAGAACCACTTGTCGAAATACCCACAAGTGTTGGAAAAAAGGCACCTTTTTTTTGTGTTCCTCTAATTTTGCCGGTGTGTGTACTATTCCAGTCACAACAACAGCCCAAATTTAGACACAATATCAATAATTTTCATGACATGTATCAATGGTCGAATCGACCTCGAAGAATGGGATGGTATAAATTCAATCAAATCTTTCAATAAAGTAATCCATTGGACTTCTCCATCGAACAGGATTCATTTCTTCGCCCAGATACCTAGGTATTTTCATTCAGCTATCAGTGATTTCTATAACCATCATATCTACGTCTGTCGAGCTTTTAAGATATTGCTATTCCAGATCCAACTAGTGAGCATAAAAGCGGAAATCTTTAAAGTGGATTTCCCAACGTCTATTCAAAGGATCACATCGCGATCGCTGGCCTTCGCTCGCTTTACGAACACCCAAGTAAATGTGTTATGTTTCTATTTTATCTGGCACATTATGGCCAGATTATAGGTACTATTTAAGATAAACGCTCATGCTATCACAATATATCGCTCGTTGGCTATGAGATATTGGGTCAGTATCGGTTAACGCCACAAACGTATCACCACTGACGTCAGGATAGTGAATGAAACCCAGTACGGATAAATGTGATGGGGCCGATGCCCTTACGTCGTACCGACTGTGGTTTTTGTATTGTATGTCTTACCGCGAGAGCTGGTAAAGCTGATATCAGACGCTACACACGTTTTTTGCCGGAAAAACTATGTTTGATTCGCCGTGTTTGGATCACTATGGAAATTTGCTCATAGACTCAGATTTGTACATATTCTATGTACCTAATAAGTTTGCGTTAATTATGAAAAAGACTAACTCGCCTAATTGTGTGGAGTTGTGGAAGACTTACATCACTATTGACTGAGTTCGATAGGAGTCTCATAGAAATGATCTGCTTGGGGTTCTGAGGTGGAACCGACTTGATATGGGCCCGTTCTATAAAATTCTGTGCCAACCAAACGGTGATGATGAGAAGAGTCGGTTCAGTTTCCTGCGCCGCATGCCCTGCTGTTACCTGTGCATTTGATGATCTTATGACGGCGTCAGTGAGCGGAGTTCGCGCAGCTGAATTTTGGGCTTACGCTAAGAATAAGTTTCATGGCCCAAATGTAATCGGAAGCAGTCTGTATTAAGGGTACGATGGGCCTGTCGTTGCTGTAATACGCATTGCGTTCATAAAAGTCCATAATTAAATAAATAAAACCACAACTACATAAAGTTTTTTGATAGACACGGCATCACACGGCAAAGCGCCATACAACCGGTGTTTTGCCGTGCAATATACAAACTCACACAGTTAGGTATTCGGCGATGCGGCTAGCGGGCCCACTAAAATACATCAAAAGCTAACTAAACTAACCTAAAAATCCCGTACCGTGTACAACGGGCCTAATGGTTCATCTTTGTTTCATTGCACGTTCAAATGACAAAGAACAATTACATAGGAATTAATGAAATATCTGTTGCTTTCAGTTCGTTTTTTCAACCATTCAGTAGGCGAGTGAACGATCATCGTTGGGACGGTTCATTCTTGAATTCATTTTTTGCTTTCGGTACATTTTGTGTTCAGACTTTTCACTTCGATTAAAGACGGCGAATGAAAGGCAAAATTAACAAAAAAAGAAGCGCTTGATATCGGCTTTATGTTACTACATACACTACCTAGTTAGTAGTACATGTCGTTACCTATTACCTACTATAGCGGGATACTTGCATTATGATCTATTTACTTTAATAACATCACACCTCTCTCAGCGATTCTAGGGCATAGGTACTACAATATTCACCTGTATTATCATCTCATAAATCTCCGCCTGCATCTACGTGAAACATGATTTATTTTAGAACCACTGACGCATCTTGTGCATAGCTTCATACAGGACCTACATACAATGTACTGTTTATAGTTTCGAATATACATCGACTAATAAACGATACGATATATGTATATATTTCGGGTAATAAAACCAGATTCAAACTTCAAAGTCTTTGAATGCTTTTATAGTGTTAAACAGTGAGTGATGAACGTTTGACATTGTTGTTGCTCCTGCTGCTGCTGTAGGCATTTTCTACATGATACGTGTAGTATTTTCAACGCAATTTATTGCGTGACAATATATGTAGGTAATTTAGCTAACAAAAAAATTTTAAACCCCCGACAGCAGCTAAACTCATTTTTTTTTTTAATTTTCAGAAGATTTCGGCTGTGTCGAGGTATTAAAAAAATACTTTTTTTTCCTGCTTTTTAAACTTAATAATTATAATAATAGTAGACTCGCTGCGATCGACACATGCCTCGCTTAAATCTGCGCAGCTTTACGTATGTTTGCCATACTGAAGCTAGTTACTAATTTATCTGCAATCCTCTTTGCGACTCCATCATCAGCCCCTGTTCACCATCGATCTATAATCTATTTAATGAGACCTTTGCTATGAGTCCAAACACGATACTTTTGCTATTAGTTGGTGAGGTAGTTGGGTATTTTGCAAATTCTAGGTAACGCTGCAGCATCAGTTCAAGGTTACCATGTCCTTTTAATATCATTGAAGTAATAAAAATAACAAATTTCGAGTTGATAAGACCTATAGAAGATGCTCACATGGCACACCCCTTCATCAACTAGAAAAGAGCTGATAATCTTCAAAATGGTAAACAGATTTTCTTAAATCATAGCTAAGTACACTCTCGATTAAATCACCTTTCAGACAAAACAAAATCAACTAAATAGGTTCAGCTGTTTGGGAGCTAAGATACCACAGACAGACACACAGATACATAGATACACAGACACATAGATACACACGTTAAATTTCAATATAAATAATAATCAAAACATTTAACAATGATGAAATATACTTACATAATAATCAAAACATTAAATAATAATCTAAACATTTTATTTTACCGTCCCAACCACGATGCTTACCCAGAGCGAGTGTATCGGACACGGTTGTTGCTGCTGCCGCGTACCCTGCCCAACAGTGACGACACACGCTTCCGTCATATTGCATAAAAGTCATCCGTACGCGCTTCGGCAAACATAGCGGACGCACTGCAGAACCGTGGCAACCGCAACAACTGAAGTCGTTATTATATTGTACCTGCAGAACTCTGTAAACCTTTTAAGTATAATTAACCCACAGGCTGCTCTGCCAGGGGTGCGGGTTGTTCTGCCAGGGGTGCGGGTTGTTCGAAAGAGATACTGCGGCCCCTGGCACACAGGCAACTGAGGGACACACGGGTGGGTTTTAGTCAGTAAAAGTCTGACACGCTCTCCTGCTCCACCCAGAGCGGGAGAAGTTATTTGATGATTTCCCACGCAAAAAAAAACCCACAGGCTGCTCGTGTAGAAAGATTGGCAATATGCTTGCTAACTTGACTTCAGGTGAGCAACGAGCAAACCTGCGAGCCGATATACAGGGTGATTGGAAGATGGGTGCAAAGCTTTAAGGCGAAGATAGTACAGACAATTTAGAACCATTCAAGCCATGGTTGTCTTAGACGAAGTCTTACCAAATATTTTTAACCAAATTTTTAAGTTTTTTTTCGGAAATTCTCAAAATTTTATGTAAACTGCATAATTATGGCCAAATTGAATAATAAATGAATTCATTTTTTATTTATTTTATTAAAGTAATGTGTAAGCAATCAAGCAAAACATGTTTTAGGCTTCTGTGTCATTAGACATTTTTTTTACAGACATTTAAAGCTCAGAAAAAATAAAAAAATTGTACAATACGTCTTTTAAACCTTATTAAAAATAAAAAAAATTGGTAAGACTTCGTCTAAGACAACCATGGCTTAAATGGTTCTAAATTGTCTATACTATCTTCACCTTAAAGCTTTGCACCCATCTTCCAATCACCCTGTATTACCCCGGACCGCCAGCGCTCTGCGTTCACGTTCAATGTCCTCGTTGTCCTTTAGATCATAGATATTTAAACATTTTCTATCTAGTGAGAGGAGAACCGTTCAGAAAAATAGGAGGAGGTTCAAGAAGGGTTGCTAATAACACCATTGTTTACACCATAGACAAACAGGTGATGTGTCCATGCAATAATTTGCAGAATATCAGGTAGAAAGTAAAATAACCTTGCTTATAAGCCTATTGTGTGTTTGTCTTTGTTATGTATTGTGTGTTTGTCTTTGCTATGTAAAATGTCTACATTTTTATCTGTTATCCACATAATAAAGAGTACCTAATCTATTCTATGTTCAATTCGACCCCGAAAATTCGTCTAGGATTGAGACATTTATCATCCACTTTTCCCTTTAATTTACCTCAATAAATAAATTATTACCAATTTCATGTGTAAACGCCTTAACAAACATAGATATTTGGCAACCATCCAACAGTATTTACCTAAACGGATAGTGTGGCATAGATAAAAATCTTTGTAACGGCTGTACGCGTAGGCGCAACATCCATCCAATAACGATTATGTTATTATTTTGATTTATAGGCACGGAATTAGGACAATCTATAACATAAAGATTTCCACGAAAATATGAGGAAGGAAATGTAAACTACTTTCTTCAGTGGATCGATAACTTTGTTTTTCATGATAACAAGAATCTCACATGATATGAAGAATTCGGTGCTTTTAATTGATGGGTAATTTTTGTCTATGGGAGAAACTAAAGATGGCGCTCATTAACAACTTATTTGTCTATGAGCCAAACGCACTTGGAATAACGCACCAAACAAGCATTAGTTGCAAATTTGAATTCACAGGTCCTTGACAAGTTCATTTAGAGGTTTAAAAATAGAAATAGAGGTTCAAATTGTGCTCACCATAGCGATAATAGACCTGGAATTGACTATGTGGCGTCACCAGCATATTAGTTCCCCGTTTTACACCTACATAGGTGATTATAGGCGAGACAGTTGCATGCCGCGTAATCTACATACATTATGGAAAATGAATAATGTTCTATGAAAACATAAAGCACCATGACCGCAGTATTTAAAGTTTACAATATATTTCAATGAAGGGTGGGAATTACATGAACAACCTCAAAACTACGCCATTAAATACTTAACTGTATGTAAATTTAGACAAAAAAAAATCCACAAAATAGTTGCACAAGTAAAATCAAGACCTAAATAGAATATGAAAACCTTACGAATTCAAAATCCACTTAGGTACAATAGGACAGTTTTGTGTCAATGCGTACATAAAATAATATTCCCTACTTAGAATTCAGCTCAAACCGAGGCTCTAGGCGAATCAGCCAGTATCCAGGGAGTCTAGAATAGGCACATTGCCCCAAAATCATTTTTCCCAAATTCTTTTTTCGATACTGGTCAGTAAAGACTAAAGTTGATGTAAGTGTCAATAAAAAGTATTGACCACAAAAGAGGACACATGACAGGTGAAGATTTTAAGGCTAACGACACTCGTAACCTCATTCGGCTTTCAATGAAACCACACCTTTGATTGCTCACGCACAAAGGTTTTGGCCCCTTTTCTTTAATGTTATTCTGGAGATAGTTGACAGAAGTATTGGTCGGTCGGAATAAAAATGAAGTATTCGGGGCGTTCTGGTACAATAACTTCAGAAAAGGGCTCTTGTATGAAGAGATACTTCGAATACTAGCCCAGGATAAAAGAATCATTATTATGAAAGTTTTATGTAGTAATATATCTTTCGTATAATAAAACCCTCTCACTGCACAATTTGAGATCATCGATAGATTATTAAGTACATAATATTCACACACATAATAATATGACATGTTGTCAAAAAAGCCTTTACATATTTATTAAAGCAATCGCTGACATATCAACATATTGTTAAACATTATCAATATCATTTATTTTCATTATTTTTGTTCATATCAACATATTGTATTGTTCAACATATTGGTAAACTACTTTTAGAACCTAATAAAATAAACTAATGTTCTATGATTGTTGATTATATTGTCGTGATTTCAGGGTTGGTGTGAACAGTCAAGTTTTGGAGACTGAAGAACTTCACTCCCTTAAAGCATGTCTTGCGTTTAACCTAACACACTGTGTAACCTTTTAAAACAATATGTGATCTAAGCCTGCACTTAATTCCTGCTCTTCTGTGAAATGAAATGTTGAATTATGTACTTACACATTACACTTTTACAGGTCAATAATTTGTCGGTCAATATTTAAAAAAATAGATGGCGCTGGCATTTCCTAGCTGACTGATCCCTGAGAAGTAATGCCGAAACAAATAAAGAGATCATGGTCTCTTTTAAAGTAGGTACTAACATTATACTAATAGAATTTTATGTATTATGTCTAACAATGCAGGGCAATGTCTGGAAGAGCCTTAAAATAAATAGTCAATTTTTACACAGACACGTGTGCGATAAAATAGTGTTATAAAAAGGTACCATTCTATCGTACGCTACAAATTACAAATTCAGTGATGACTTAGTTTTCTGTAAGTATCATCTGTACTGTGTAATAAGATATCTGATTTACTTCTGTGTACATATGTAGTGAGACTAGTTGGGTTGAAAGCAATTACATGGGCCTCTCTGACGCTCGTCAAGACGTGGAACCTTCACTGAACTCTGACCGCAATTTACTTCCGCTCTCCTGAAGCTTGGTCATTAAATGGTGATCGAGTATGTAGTTTTATACATAATATGCATTTATATGGAGTAGTGATGGCCCAGTCGTAACGGCCGCGACTTACGAGTTTGTAGGTCGTAGGCGCTTTAGTTTGTGTAAATAATTTTATCTGCTCTCGAAACGGTGAAAGAAAATATCGTGAGGAAACCGGAATGTCCTAGACCCAAAAATTCAAATACATATGGCATCTACCAACCCAGTACTCTTACGTCGGCGTAATTTTCGTAAAAAGGGGTACAAGGTTCTTGCTTTTGATTCTATTCTTGAGAATTATTATAGATACAGGGTGGCAGGGACAGACGCGCCCATGAAACCATAAATCTGAATTTATGATTTTAGACTAGACATCAAAATTTCGTCATTTTTTAAAAAAAACATCTGTTTCCTAGGAAACTGCAATACCTACGCGGTCAAAATGTATGTCATAACCAGAGATCGGATATTCGGATGCATAGGTATTTACCTAAAGATAATTTTTAGCTATGAAAGTATGGAAGCGGCTTTATAATATTTTTTTTTAACACATATTTGTATCGGGTTAAAAATTAATTTTAAATTAATACACATCTGAATAGTTATGATTGCTTAACTATTTAGATGTGTATTAATTTAAAATGAATGTTTAACCCATACAAATATGTGTATGTACTGGCGGAGGGGTGGTTTGTATTAGTTAAAACCAAAAATAAACAAATTACTTACCTAAATTAAGACTGTTTCGATGCAAAAGCGCATTCCATTTTAGCCAGCTTCTCAACTTTAGGTGAATATGAATCCGAATATCCGATCTCTGGTCATAACAGTTTCTTTTTATAACTGGTGAAAAGTGTTGACTTATTGGGGTTCAAAATCATGAACGACGTGACGTGACATGACGTCGTAGCCACCCATAGACTATTGAAAAATCTGCCGCACTCGTACATAAAAGAAAAATACGTAGCCAAACTGTGAACTTTACTTACAAAACTTTTCAAACGTAAACCCTATAATTAACTACGAAACAAGAAAGTTTAATAGGACATTACTCCATTCCTTCTACCTACTACCGAATCACAGACGTCTGTAAAGTTTGCCAACGAAAATATTTCTTTGTAAGCTAAGCTCACTTTTGTAACTTTGGCAAAAACGTGGCTATTTGTGTCAATATAACTCATGTTCTTTGATATATCGGATTGGCTCTCCAAAGTACCTAATAGACTTGGTTATTATTATATGTCAACAGAGGACTTTGAATTGAAGAACCAGATTGTGATCGATTGTTAGGTCAATCACTTGGAACTCTCCACAAAGTAGTGAAACCATTTGTACAGGCGCCAGCACAGCAAGCTACCCCAAACTGTCCAATTTTCCCAATTGAACATGAACCTTATGCTTATGTGATAAAGATGAAAAT
The DNA here is from genome assembly GCA_947359405.1 of Antitype chi. NCBI lineage: Eukaryota > Metazoa > Arthropoda > Insecta > Lepidoptera > Noctuidae > Antitype > Antitype chi. The sequence continues at coordinate 5,493,133 of OX375814.1, forward strand.
CTATCAAAGAAATTTGACAGATTGGGGTAGCTTGATGTGCTGGTGTCTGTACTAATCTGGGGGCATGGCAGTGCCCCCCCAAGTCGAGCAAAAAAGCGACACAGCCGTACCATCCTTTTCTCGAAGCAATTCAGGCCATTTTCGACCCCCTATAACTTCGTTGTGGATTTTTTTAGTAACCAAGAAGGCATTGTATAAACACGGTATATTTCAAATTTCATTCAATTTGAACCAGTAGTTTAAGAATTATAACTAGTCAAAGTTGCTTAATTTTGTCACTCACTCACTCACTGGCCGATCATCAAAAGTCTAACTAAGGTACTTCTAGTAGACATAGAAGCTTCAAATTTAGAATACAATTAGTGTTTAGTGTATAAATCAAGGAAAAACTAAAATATTTTGCAATTTCGGTCCAGTTTTCTAGATACACCAACTGCATAAATAACTTTGTAATCGTATATAAATATATATATATAGGATTACAAAGTACATTTGCAGTGAATGAATCATTGTACCTGTACGTATATATTATGTATAATAAATATCTACAAAAAGAAATGAGATGCCATCAAAAACATAACTTGTAAAAAAAAACAAGTCTCGCAACTCAGTTCTTCTACTGTAAAAAGTTGTGAGATCCATGTAATACCAAGTCGGTTAATTTATTCAGTTCCTACATAAGGGTTCTTCTGTCTTAAGTTATTACGTAATTATGTATATGTTTGTTTTTAAAGAAATGTTCTATTCTATTCTCATTAGCTAACCTAGCAACATCATATAGTGACCATATCAATATTAAAAATCTTTTATATTTTAAATAAATGAATTTAAGTACTAAAAATAAATCAAATAAATTAATTATTCAATGTGTTTATACTTAAGTATCAATTCTAATTAAAGAATAATTTAAGAATTAATTAATTAAAATTTATTTATTGCCATACAACGTGGCAATGCTGCCAGCCTTTTGGGCACTCTTCCCGTTGACAACGATGCGGACTTATTTTTTGATGCATTATGATTATTTTCTTTTTTATATACCTGTACATAATAATAGCTTTGCTTTGTGTTTATCAAGTATTTAATTCGATCTTAAATTAATCTTTAATAAATTAATTAATTTGGACTTTTAAATCTCTTTGCCACATAGCTACTAAAGATCTTATTCAACAGATTCACATGTCTCTGGGTCAATCCATATTGACATACTGTTTACCAATTTGGGGTGGAGCATCAAAATTAAAGTTTTTGGAACTAGAGAGGGCGCAGAGAGTACATGGCCACGACTATTCCCCACCGAAACCTTATACTTAACTTCAAACCTCTTGTCAATCAGAAAACTCTGCCCTTCTGATTACTCTGAAGAAGCATAAATCCCTTCCCTTCGTCACTCCCAGGACACAAAATAGGAGGAAGAATAAAGTAGCTCCGGAAACCCCAATAAAAACTAAATACAATCGCTACAAGACAATACACAAAGCAATCTTCTCATTTAAACAATTCTCTCAACAAAATTCTCACCATATACCCTATGACATACCGCGACTGCAAAAAGACACTCACTGAATGGTTGAAGAGCAAACGTTACGAAGAAATCGAGGCTATGCTCCATACAATCACATAATTCCCAAAACACATAATTATAAACTATAGATACAATCACACCTTCCACACCAACATTCACACCCCTACACCACACACACCGCCACCTCACACATTCTTTCTCCCACACACACACACATAACACTGTGCGCATTCCTTATTCCTTTGTTTACAATTCATGTTTTTTTTTTAATTATTTGTATTGTTTAAAACCTTTGGCATGCTTTCAAAATTATCTATTGTTTATTCTCACACATAATTATGTATAGCGGAACCACCTAATACAAGCAAATATTTGCTTAAAAGGTGACTCCAAATTTAAAAATGTAATTTATATAAGTCGATGAAATAAACATTTTTATTTATATATTTTAAATAAGCTCATTTGACTTTATGGTTCGTATCCAAACATTAACGAAATATTCATACAGTTAGGTACTAAAATGTCATATCTCCTAAATCACCCATTATGAATAGAGACTCATCAATAAATAATCTACTGAATGCAAAAATATCGTCCCCCCCAGTGGGTTCCCGCATTGTCGTTGCGGGGGGGCTCAGTAGCCGTGGTCCGCTCCCACGGTGAAGCGAAGAGGAACCCCAAGGTGGGGCCGCTCGTCAGGGCTTTTGTCTCCAAGCCGACGACGTAGCGGCCAAAATGTAGGTTGCGGTGAGGTGCACCGCAACTGAGGCGGGCCGCGATGTCGAATGGGAGGCATCGCGGCTGAGGATTACAGGCTGCGGAAGAGGAGGAGTGCCGGTACTTCTGAGTAGCGCTCTTCCCTTCCGTGGCCTGGACGGGGCCGCCACCGTTTGATGGCGGACGCGGTGGGGCCGCAGGGGAAGAGGAGTGTCGGTATAGCGTTGGCCGCTCTCCCTATCCCCTGCGGCCGAAAAGTGGTAGGCGGCGGGGCCACTGCGCTGACCCGTCGCAAGGGGACCAAGGGTGCCAGACACGGGTTCGTCTGGGGCCCTTTTGTTACTTGGTTCCTGGGGTGGTCACGGCGTGCCACGTGTCCTGGTGCGCCGAACTGGTGGGGTCCGCAAGGGCCGATGCCTGCCAGGGGTGCGGGTTGTTCGAAAGAGATACCGCGGCCCCTGGCACACAGGCAACTGAGGGAACACGGGTGGGTTTTAGTCAGTAAAAGTCTGACACGCCCTCCTGCTCCACCCAGAGCAGGAGAAGTTATTTGATGATTTCCCACCCTCAAAAAAAAAAAAAAAAAAAAAAAAAAAAAAAAAAAAAAAAAAAAAAAAAAAAAAAAAAAAAAAAATGCAAAAATATCGTTTAAAAAAAAAAAAAAAAAAACCTCGATTCCAAATCCCATTAAATGTTTATTGTAACCCAGGCGTACGAAATAAAAATACAAATACACTGGGTACGCAAAACCTACGTGTACCTACTTGTACACTGCCGGGTACCCACCTGTCACGGACAGAAATTATGTTATGGCCGATGGGTAGGGACCGCATTAACGAAGGACTTGCTGGAGGTCCGGACTCAGGTAGTGGACGCCCACGAGTTTAAATACATCTGTAAAAACAATTAGGTTACACCTACATGAGTTTGATAATAGTTGATACCGGCTATCATGCGCAGGTCTTTGACAGTCGTTACGGGTTGTCAGAAGCCTAAAAGACTGTCAACCGGTCTTACCAAGGTCTATCGTGTTACGCAGTAACTAGGTTGTGGAGATCAGAAAAGGTAGTCGCTCCAGTTTAACTGTATCTGGTTAAACTGGAAGCCGGCCCCAAAATAGTTGGGAAAGGACTAGGTAGATTGATTGGATAGAAAATGAATCCGTTATCATTTCGGGGATTATCATCATAATCATCAAAATACCTACAACGTAAATATGAAAAACTTAAAATCTTTACATTCGTCAACGCATACTGACGCATCATTCACGAAATAAATGTACAGAAATCATAATCAGAGCCTTAATTAAAAACCGTCGTGTATGTAGTAAGGTCAGGGAAATTAGTTATTTATCTAAATTACACATACACATACATAATCAGCCTATAATGTGTCTACTGCTGGGAGACAGGGCTTTTCTCGGTGTGAGGCAGTGAGCCGTAATTCGCCACGCGGATAGCTTCACCGTTTTGAGGAAAGTGGTGATGAAATACGTAATTTACACAAAGTAATGCGCCGGTCTGGGTTCGAACCATCAGCTCATAAGTCGTGGCCTTTACCACATTGCCACCACTGGTGTCCAAAACATACGACATTTTTTTTTTCTACGTTAGATATAGTCCAGCCCTGGCTCCATCCCCCCGTACAGCAAATGACAATTTATCCGTTCGCCCATACCCCTCGAGTTTCTGATTGAATAGACATAATTTCAGATATAATTTATTTTACGAACAAATACAATTTACTTCGATTCCGACAAACGAGCTAATGTTGATCAAATAATGGAGCAATTTTGTCCGATTCTCTGTAAACATTTTGTATTTCATCAAAAGGAATGGAGGTACAAATATTGTTAGGCTCATTTTCCGTCTTCTCGGCGTTGAATGGGCTATTTCATCTTTTCCCGATACATCGTAAAGGCGACTAATGGATTATCTTAGGAGTATCTTGGTACTGTAATAACGTCATATTGCAATCGTTAATTCTGAGGCAATATTGCTCCATGAAACTGGAAGAAACGAAGGTAGGTACAGTCTGCCTCAAAAACATAACATCACCATCATCTGCCCAGCCATTTTACACGCTTTATCTTAGCTTCACTTGTATGTTTGTTTGTATGTTTGTATGTAACCGACTCCTTAGAGCGCGATTTTGACCCACTTTAAACGGGGTTCACATTTCATTGAAACTTTGTAAACTTATCGAGGACCGATGACAATTCAATAATTTAAAAAAAAAACACGTTTTTGTAGTTAGCAGAACTAAAAAATAGAAAATAAATAATAGTTTAAAAACTAAAAAACACGCTTTAAAAACCAAGCTAAAAAAGGAGAAAATAATTTAATTCAATTAAAAAGCGTGGGGTGCTTGACAGTAAGTGATTATAAAAAAAAATACCTCAAAAAGCACCCCACGCTTTTTAATTGAATCAAATGATTTTTTCCTTTTTTAGTTTGGTTTTTAAAGCGTGTTTTTTTTGTTTTTTAAACTATTATTATTCTAACTATGTTGAATACCAATAATTTACATGGAGCGACTGCCTATCTGACCACCACAATCCAGTAACTAGTTAATACGCACGGAACAAATATATTACGTCGTATCTATTCTATTCCGTGGTAATACGATACTCCTCGGTAAGACTGGTTGTCAGACTTTCGGGCTTCTGACGACTCGTAACGACTATCAAAGATCCACGAATGACAGCCGGGACCAACGGCTTAACGTGCTTACCAAGGCACGGCGGAGTCTTGATATGTAAAGATGGTCACCCATCCATGGACCAACCGTGGCAAGCTTAGCTTAACCTGAGCGATAGACCCGTCCGGCTATTACTACTTAGCCAGAAGCCCCAAAAACTTAACATAGACAAGAATTCATTGAGTAGAGAGCTACATTTAAGTACCCAAAGTGTTAAGGTATATTATGTTTAAGTTCCGTGGCTATTGATACTACAAGGTCAAATTAAATAACTAGCGGAACTCCGGAGACGTGATGATTATCGATATAATATAAACATGATAAAACAATAAATTAATTAAGTTGATGAAGTTTTTGTGGGTGTCAGTAACTTCAAATATCAGTTTAAAACATCAGTTTTTTTTGTGTAAACTTTAAAGACGTGAACACGAAATAGACAAAACGAAATCAAATAGATAAAACGGGAATAAAATATATAAAACGAAATAAAATAGATTTTCTAGACTCATTCTTCAATTAACAAGACGGCAAGCTGCCGTTGACCTCCCAAAAGCAAAAACCTCAAATCTTAAAAACTACTGAGTTTTGTTTTTATTTCTTTGTCTATGGTAGGTATGTCTCTGTTAGTGTAGGTACTCAGCCTTTATTAGTACCTAACGACCTAGCTTACTCTTAAAAAAAATATTCCTTCGATAGATACACGAACAGAAGATAAGCAACTACAGGTTGAAATTGAAAACATGCGACAAACCGAAATGGGAGATTGTACTCATCATTATGAACAACTTTTACTAAGGGACCAAAGATGCAATCGCAAAAAAAAAACAGCTGTTCCCTACATTTTGACGAGTCATGCGAACATAAATGTAGGGAACAGATGTTTTTTTTTTCGCGATTGCATCTTTGGTCCCTTAGTAAAAGTTGTTCATAATGATGAGTACAATCTCCCATTTCGGTTTGTCGCATGTTTTCAATTTCACCCTGTATATCGAAGGCTATGTTCAAAGTTAGTCCATGTCGACTCGAATGGGTCTAGAAACAACAATGATTGATTGCAGCCAAACAATCTAGGAACAGATACGATCTGGCTCCAAACATGTGTGTTCTGAATCAGACTCCGTTGGTATGCCTTATGTATGTAAGATCAGCGGCCTTGCTGTGTATTTTAGAAGTCAGTTTATGTACCATATTAACTTATGAAAAACTAGCTTTTAAAAATCGAAAATTATCCACGGGAACGTATCGAGATAAAAAGTATCATATGTGTTACAAACTATCTGAGTGCCAAACATCCAAATCCGTTTATCCGTTTTTGCGTGATTGAGTAACAAACATATAAACATACAAACTTTCACATTTATAATATTAGTGGATACGGTTGGTAGCCCATCCCATCTCTTCCCGTGGGTGTCGTAGAAGGCGACTAAAGGACTTACTAGAGAATGGGCAGCAGCGTTCTCTATGCATTTTACCACCATACTGCGATCGCCAACCCGCCTGCCAAGCGTGACGATTATGGCAAAACCCCCCTTTTGGGGGCGGCCTATGTCCAGCAGTGGACGTCTTTCGGCTGAAATGATGATGATGACGTGGATTGGCAGGATTTTTACAATAGTTCCGTTGGAACGGAATCCGCCTGTCTGCCAGTGAGCTGTATGTCATTCATGAACCGTTATAGGTACACGGTTGAAATTTTGACACAGTGTGTATTTATATTGCCGCTACTTAAAACAATAAATAATAGAAAAGAAAAAAACAAGTTACAAAATAAAGTGGGGACCCCATACAAGAAACTTATTTTTTAAATATGTACCTAAACTCTGACTTTAAATTAGCTGGAATAAAATGACAGCTGCACTCGTCCGTTTGTTGTCAACATGACAGTATGCTATAGTAACGGCTGTCATTTTGCTTCAGCTAATTACAGATATGTTATTATTTATTTGCTAAGACATGTGTACACAAACAATAATATAAACGTGCATAACATAAAGAAAATTTTATAGGTTCAGACATATTTGCCACATAAAATGGCGTGCAATTATGAATAGTTCTGATTGTTAACAATTAATTTCAAGTCAATCTAAATTATTTAAAATGAATCCATCAAATAATAATAAATTTAAAATGTCAACGGTAAATAAAAAAACATTCATAAAAAAGTCAATAACAAAAAATAAAGGTACCTGTGTTTCAGTCAGAAAGTAATTGCCTACTATATTAAAGCAAACTTAATATGTCATGAAGTCAAAATAGAGAGAGAGAGAGAATATAGTGTTAAAGATTGTACACCAGTACGGAAACTCTCGTACACATTTATTTTCCAGTTCTTGTTCTATTGTGTTTCAAATGCTTCCAAGACACAGGAATATTACTCTGATTCAAATCGACATTATTTCTTGACGATAATAGTAGGTATTACATAATATCGTACGTTTGTATGCAAATATTTTAATTCCTGTTGCAAACAATAACAAAAGCGAGAGACGTTGAACAATAACAACCGTTGGTTTTTACAAACACAATATATATAACAAACATGATAATCAAATGTGTCAAATTATTACTTACTGCCTCGTTGGTCTAGTACTCGCAAGTGTTACTGATGATCATGAGCTCGTGGGTTCGATTCTCGAGTCACGTATAATGTTATCGGGTTTTTCAATATGGAATTTCCCAGTAGCAGCCCGGAGTTTAGATTTGTGTCCAGTTGAAGGCAATAGCGGCGCTCCCTATTACATGGGACTTAACCATAAACAGTAACTAGCAAAATGTGGGTGTACTATAGCGGCGAGGTGTCAATTTTTCTAAAAGAGACGCCGAAGCGAAGTCGGCTTTAACTTACTGACTTATCAATAAAGAATACTTACTATCATTCTAAAATTAATATAGGAATGTAAAGAATTAAATACGAAAATAAATTAACAGCTGAAAACCAAATTAAATGTGCAATATTCCTCGTTTTCGCTGACGCATTTTTCTATAATGTCTCTGTCATAACCCGCTGTACAACGGCCTGCTCTCGTTCATGTCAAGCGGTGCCACGTGACCTAAAGCGACATCATTACGGGATCGCTGTTGTATGAATTTTTAGTTCCCGATTATGACGTTTTGGCGCCAGATTAGAACATTTTTTTTTGTTGTAATACAAAGTTAAAAATAACCGTTTATGTTGTTTGAATGTTATGGTAAATTAGATACCCGTAGCGTATATTTTTTGACATTAGTAGCCACTATTGACGTGCTACTTTTTAATAGCGATAGAGTTGACGATGCGAATCCCCGAAGGGAAGCCGGTAGGAATCGTGTTATATGGTGCTTTCGCCACTGGTGTACTATAGGTACACCTCTGCCTAATCCTTTGAGATATAAAGAGTTGATGTATATCATGTATGTTAGTTATGTAAATAATATCTAGATGACATCTGGTTTTTTTTTGGTTTGACATTTTCTAAAAATAAAGCCTAGCTAGACAGATTTGTCGCTCCCGAAACCCCCTGCATACTAAATTTCATGAAAATTGTTGGAGCCGTTTCCGAGATTCAGATTATATACAAGATGAATTTTTAGTCACCGTTTAAATTTTTCAGGGTGATATTACCCCTGAAATTGAACAACTTTCTCCAATGAACATGGGTCGAAATATGAAAAAAAAATTGGACCTCCCATTTAAAATCGATCTGCTGATTAATATTTCGACCCATGTTCCATGTTCATTTAGGTACAGCGCAAATACTTCACTGAAGGTCATCAATTTTTATTAATATCAAAACATTTTAAATTTTTTATGTGTTTTTGTTATAATAATACAATGGAAATACCTAAATTAGCGCGCGAATCGCCCATTCTAGCCAGAGATGCCACGCTTCAATTAGCGCCAGAAACTCGGTGCGCTCTTAAATACTATTTCTTACTATTATACTTATCTGGACAGGTGGTACATACGCTTAAGTTTTTAGCTACAATAAAATATCAAGTAAATCAATCTTGATCACAGTGGGATTAAAGTTTAAAAGATTAGTAACTACACCGCTATTTCCAGTAAATTTGACAGAAAATGAACGTATTTACAAACTGAAAAAATAAATAGGTACTTTAGTAATATCTCTTTAGCGAAAAAAACATTAAATAAATTACTTTTTTAAGGAGAAGACCACTTTAGTAAATGAGTTCTTCAGAAATTATGTTTATAATTCAAAGACTGTTTTTCTAAAGAGAAATTTAAAAAATAAAGAGCGTCAGTAATGTCTGCATTAAAAAGTAAGTAGCCAGGTACTGTGGAGTCTATAACTTATCATCAGAGATCGGATATTCGGATGCATATTCACCTAAAGTTGAGATGTTGGCTAACATGGAATGCGCTTTTGTATCGAAAAAGTATTAATTTAGGTAAGTAATTTGTTTATTTTTTGGTTTTAACTAATACAAACCAGTACATAGGTAGGTACCTACACATATTTGTATCGGGTTAAACATTAATTTTAAATTCATACACATCTGAATAGTTACGCAATCCAAGAAACCCGGGGTTTTTAATAAATATTACAAATAATTTATAAAGCCGCTTCCATACTTTCATAGCTAAAAAATATCTTTAGGTAAATATGCATCCGAATATCCGATCTCTGCTTATCATGGCTGTAGCATGGATCCTCCTCAGTCCGATCCAGCCTGTCCCATGTTGGCCCCTACCAGCGATGCCCTAAGCCGAGGCCCGTACACCACAGGGGGTGCTCTTAGCTAACAGTCGCTATAGTTTTAAGTCTTTAAGCCCTGGCTGGAAGCCTTCATTTATTAAGGTTACCACAGGCAAGTCCGATAACGTAGCCTACAACCTCTTCGGTTGACCTGCGAGATGTCATTCCTAAAAAAAAAGAAGCATGCAACCTCCACGAGTCGAGTATAAGTAGATGGTACAATTACGAGACAAGCATTGATTTGTACTGAGATTAGAAGAAAAAACAGTAGGAGTCAGTTTAGATGACAAGCGTAGGTATTTATGTCATAGTATATAAAATAAGTAGAAAAAAAAATCGTGGGGCGCGTGAAATTTCTATCAACAGTCAACCACTCATTTTTTTTATTTTTTTTAGTTTACAGTATTTAAATAGTCAAGCCCTTTCATTTGATACCCATATTGAGGGGGTTGTGAAAAAATATGTAATCCGCCATTTTGTAGCGGCGGCCATCTTGGATTTACAATGATACTGATGAAAATAAATTGTATTGTTATTATCAAAACTGAAGGTGTGTACTAAATATCAGAACAATCTGCCAACAGGAAGGGGGTAAAATTTCAAATATGATATTTGACCCAAAAAACAAACAGGCAAGCTAAATAAAACCGTTTAAAAATATTATCTTCCTAGCCTTTTCTTAACTATGCTGGGGTCGGTTTTTTATACCTTTTTATAATATTAGTATAGATTACGTAATGAAGTGTGTTTGTGACCGCAAAGGATAGCGATACGATCGCCTAGGTCACACTGTTCAGAATAGACACCTACCTATAAGGCATAACATAATTATGTCGGATTGAAAAAACTATGACTGCCTCGTTGGTCTAATGGCCTCAAGCGCTACCGCTAAGCTTGAGGTCCTGGGTTCGCTTCCCGGGTCGGGCAGTATTATAGGGTTTTTCTATCTAGAATTTCTCAGTAGCAACTTGGCGCATTTGTGTCCGGCTGATGGCCATTGCCATTGCTATTACATGGGACTTAAACATAACTAGCGAAATATGGAGCTAGAAGTACAGCTCTGCCCAACTCTTCGGGAAATACAGTCGTGGAAAAACTACAATACTGAGCTACTTTTATAGATACCTTTTATAAGGGAGAGTGAGAGATTTTTACATGAAATATTTTTACCGTCCAATAAAATCGTTAAAATGTTGCCATCATAAAAATTGTCCCTTCATACAGTAAATAAATCAGACTTGCCTTCATTAACTCAAGTACCTACATGCTCAAGGTTCTACGCAAAATACGACCGAACAAATCCCTCCATTATCCAGTATTTTATTTTCTATAAGAAACGGTTAACCCGTATTTACTGTTCTTTGTGGAAATCCGTAGAATTATAAAAAATCCCTTTCCTTAATCTAGGGTTAATGAAGACAGATTCAACGTTGCGTGGACGGTAGGAGATATAAGGACAGGAAAAAAACAGGGTGAAAAATTCGTTCCACGCGGTTGTGTTTATTTGGCAGGGAAACCAGAATATATAGTCGACAGTGTAAGCTTACTGTAGCAGAAAATTCAAGGTTTTTTGCATGGCCTAGAACCAAAAATTCGAAGCTATGCGTCATACATCACCCCGCACTGGGCTCGCGTGGAGGATTACGGCCCGCTGACCCGCTCCCTCTCAAGACGAGGCCTGAGTCCCAGTAGTGGAAACATTAAAGATTGATTTATTAAAAAGGTAATCATAAGTTAATTAAGTTTTTTTTTTAATAAATTACTTTGTAAAAATCAAAGCATTTATTTCAATTAAACCATTTACAGGCACTTTTGAACTGTCAAAAAGTCGACCAGTTGGAAAGTTGAAGCTAGTTGCCCATTCCAAAACGTTGATCTCTATGGAGAAGAACGGGCAAGAAACTCCATGGACACTCTTTTTAATCATGTTAAGTATTACAAAAACTGTGAGAACAATGTAAAAAAAATAATAATTCTAAATATAAGATTTAAAATTAGCCATGGAAGTTAGGAGATGACCAGTCTCAACCGGCGGCGCCGGTTCACGAACTTGAGGCGTGGATCAGCACCATCACCATATAGAGTTATTAATTACGAAACAAAACAATTGCAACCACTAGTCCGCACAGTTAGATTTTCAGTATCTAACCTTGTTCTTTTCTTTCCGAGATTCAAAACGAACTCAGAGAGAAATGTGTTCTTACTTAATAAGTAGGTATATGTTTCACATTATGAGATAGGATGCTACAATAACAGCACTACATTCGACACTATCTCGTAAAAACACACTTTCGAGTCATGATTGCAACTACAGTAAAAACAGGATATTGCACGAGCACTCTCGATGCAGAAGATAACTCGATATTGTCGATTGTGAGTTTTACAGAATAGTGAGGTTGGTGTGCAATTTCAAAGTACTATTTCAATAAAAAATAGTTTAAAAAACTAAAAAACACGCTTTAAAAACCAATTTTTAATGGAATTAAATTATTTTCTACTTTTTAGTTTAGTTTTTAAAGCGTGTTTTTTAGTTTTTTTAACTATTATTTATTTTCTATTTTTTAGTTGTGCTAACTACAAAAGCGTTTAACTACAAAAGTTTTTTTTTTTTCTATTTTCTTCTATTTTTTTTTAAATTGTCGCCGGTCCTCGATAAGTTTAAATGAAATCTAACCGTTTAAAGTGGGTCAAAATCAAGTCCAAAAAAGGAGTCGGTTACAAACAAACAAACCTATAGGTGAAGCTATTAAACGCGTGTTAAAAATGACATTATAAGAGCTACGTACCTACAATTTAAGGAAACTGTGATATCAATTAAATACAAATAGTGACTGCTATTACTAATATTTAACTACACTAATCGCAAATTCGTAACTCCACAATTTCATAACCCCTCATCGATTCCCATTAAATTAAACGGAACGTTAATATCTTTGGATTGCGAAAGTAAACGATAGCAAATTAATTCAAATGATAGATTCATAATAATCGACTAAATGAATATTACCAACTCAATTGTCTGTGGCGCATCACTAATTTAAATGGCGTTGAAAAACGCGGGAATCGTTATTTGCTGCACTGCCGGTCATGTCATTCTCCTCAAAATGAGATTGTGTCCAGTCTGCCACGGTTCCATTAGGGTGAATTTCCCAAACGACTTTTTTTTTGTCTTCATTGAAATTAGTATTTGAAAAAAGGAATATTGTTCTGTACTATTTTTTTTGTATTCATTAGGTATTTATTGGGTTGTGGCATAAAATATTATTTGTCTAAGTCTATTTACAAAGGTAGAAATAAATACATAAACCTCTATTTTTGTCACATCGGTGCTGTCCCTCTACTTTTTTTACAAGCAAAAACGCTTATATCGTTATAAAAATAAGTAACTTAAGAATATAACTTATTCTATTTCATAGAATATTAGTTTTATTATTAATATGTAGCATATTTTATTACGTAATTCATAATATTTATTACTGAGAGGCATAAATGTACTTGTCTCGCAAAATTTTGTCATATCGCTGCACAAAAGTAATTTAAACCTAACTTTGCATCGATGAGTCCGACAGTGTCCCCACCCCAATTTTATTTCCCTCGTTAGTGTGTGCTAGTGCGCAGTCAGGACGGACGTGTGTCAAATCGCTGCATATTCCCGCCAATTACGTAAGTACGACATTTCAGTTACTTCCAAGCAATTATTTTATATTATCGGTGGTTGCATTTTTCTAGTGTAATGTGAAGTTTTATTACGATTGTTTGGTTCTAACAGACATAGTAAGTAAATTAGCATCATTATAGGTACTTGAATTTAGCCTAAATATTATACATTTTTCATAATTTTCAAAAAAGTCGATAATTTCTCACGTCGCTGTTCTCATATCGCTGTAATCGGTGGTCTTTTTTACCACCGATGTGATAATTTACACCGATGTGATAAGAAAAATCAATCGGTGTCTTAAATATCATATCGGTGTTTTGATTCATGATCGACGCATAGTTTTGTCACATCGGTGGATTGTTTTATCACATCGGTAGATCATATTATCACCTCGGTGTAATTTTATCATATTGGTAGACATAGTGTCATTTCATTAAAGTAAACAAAAAAACAATGGAGCATACCTACAACCATACATTATATACATACATATACACATATTATATTTTTTAACTTTCATAAATATTAACTTGTGTGCAGCTCGTGCCGCACACAATTCGTTCGAGTAATTTTGTTTAAGATTAATTTTGTTTAAGAATGCTGAAATCAAAACTAAACGAGGAGGAGAAAAAAGAGAGAAAGAGGTTGATGGAAAGAATAAGAAAAGCTAAAATCAAAAGTGATCCTGTGTTAAGAGAGCAGCATTTAAGAAAAGACAGAGAACGCTTAGCTAAAAGAAAGGCAGCTGGACTTATCCTAACCCGAAGCCAAATGACTGCACATGCACGTCGCAATGCACAAAAGAAAAACCGAATCAGTGCCCGTGCATATTATCAGCGGAAAAAAAATAAGGCAAATGGTGCCCGCAACAACCCAACAAGTGTTTCAGAGACCAATGACGCAGAATCGCTACCGAAAAATCAAGATAATGAGCCCGGTATTTCTCAAGAACTAATAGGACCTCATAGCCCACGGCTATTGCGACAGAATGTTCGATGTAATAGTCCTAATTTGCGTATTGATGCCATAGTAGCGAGTAGTTCCCACTATTTACGTACAAGCAGTCCCCTAGATTTATCAATAGCATCTCCTTTACGAACGCCAAGTATTAGTTCTATAAATTCAGAAGAATCAACATTACGCCCAAATAGTCCTAACTTAGACACATCCTTTAATACTGTTAAATTCAAACAAGACATTAAAATGAAATTTCGTAAATATCAAAACGTTAAAACTCAGCAAATACACGATTTAAGAAAACAATTGGCAAAGGCTAATAAAGAGAAACTAATGTACAAAAAGAGATACATGAGACTACATCAAGAATTTAAGAAATTAAAACAGAGTAATTTAGAAGTGAGACGAATCCCAACGAAGCCAAAAAATATAGACCTGCAAAAACGTATCCGTAAGATTGTTGTTCAGTTTTTTGAGGATGATGAAAATTCAAATCTTTGCCCAGGTAAAAAGGATACTGTCACACAAAATGGAGTAAAAAAACAGAAAAGGCTGATGAAAGACACAATTAAAAATTTACACAAAAAGTATTTGACTTCGGGCTACCCTCCAATCAGTTACGTCACTTTTACAAGAATGAGGCCGTTTTGGGTCACGCAGCCAAAATTAAACTTGAGAAATACATGCCTATGTGAGAAACATGAGAACATGGATCTTGTTATATCATCTTTAAAAAGAAATCGTATCATAAAAGAAAACACCACGACTGAAATTCTAAGTAGTATTTGCTGTGATATTTTTAAGGTAGAATGCCTGCAAAGAACATGTCCTGTCTGTAAGAATCGTCATTTAAATTATCAAGAATTTGATAATTCCAAAGATGTTATTTATTGGAATTGGAAGAAGATAAAAAAGAATTACAAAAAAAATGGAGTCGATAAAATAGCCGTTAATGTAGAAAAAGTAAAAATAACCGTTAAACCATTACAACTAATCAAAATATTTGAAAACAATCTGAAACCGTTCTTAACACATTGTAGTAATATACGAAATCAAAGTCAAGCTTTTAAGCACTACAAACAAAACATGACTGAAAAGGATTGTGTCGTTCACATTGACTTTAGTGAGAACTATAGCTCCAAGTACGGGTCCGAAATACAATCTATGCACTTTGGTGGCAGTCGTCAACAATTCACATTACACACTGCTGTAATTTACTATAAAAATAAGGAAGAGAATATAACAACTCAATGTTTCTGCACTATTAGTTCTTCACTGCGCCATGATGCTGCCGCCGTTTGGGCTCACCTTGTTCCAATATTAGAAGAAATTAAACAGGAAGCTCCAATTGTTCAGAATCTTATTATTATTTCTGATTCTCCATCAGGCCAGTATCGGAATAAGAAAATTTTTTATATTATGTCCCAACTCAGTATTTACTGCTCTTCTCTGACTAACATAATATGGAACTATAGTGAATGTGGTCATGGAAAAGGTGCGCCAGATGGAGTAGGTGGGCTACTGAAGCGAACGGCGGATCGATTTGTTGCACACGATGGTGATATGAATAATATAGACTCTTTTGTAAACTATTTAAAATCTGCTGTCCAAGGCGTGAAAATTAGTACTGTAGAAGAATATGAAGTTGAAGAAAAGGACTGGCTTCTCCCTACAAATTTGAACACATTTCGTGGAACATTGCAAGTCAAACAAGTCATTTGGACTAAAGAAGCTAAAAATCGTATAGTTTTACGTCGACTTTCTTGTATAGAAGATGAATGTATGAAATATGTTGTTAAATGTCCACATGGCAAACATCTAGACTTCCACAATTTGTCAACCGAACACGAAATTAAGTCTAAACCTCAACTTTCTACTTCGAGTAATAAAAAATCCAGAACTAAATCCAAAATAGATATCACTAAAATGCGACCAGTAAAGTTAACTGACAAATTAATTTTGTTCCCACAGCCATCACATTCAAAGTATTTTACACCATCAAATACATTAAAAATCTCGGAAAATGCGGCACCCAGATCATCCTCTTCGACAAAAATGTCTGAAAATTTGCTATTGAACTATGTAGATCTTGATCAAAGTACTCCTGCCTGTTCATTTTTAGAGAAAATTGACACGAACATTTTAGTTGGTTTAGAGGAATCAACTCAATTCGTAAATAAAGAGGATACGGTAAAAGCATCTAATAGATTTTCAAGTCCTACCGTGGAAGACAGTGACACCGATGAGGAAATATTTAGAATAAAATCGAAAATTAACTTTAAAAAAGAAAAAAATGAGCCACGTAAACCAACTCCTGACATCAAACAGAGATTTAATTATATATTTGGTTGCAGTGACACTGATGATGACTTATTTTGATCTGGGCTGATTTGTTTTTAAAATTTTTATTTTTATTGTTTTTAGTTTTAATTGAAAAAAAAAAGGTTTAATTGTTGTAACAGATAATAATTATAAAAGTACGTAATTAAGTGCTGTGATTAACTATAGGTATACTACATAGTCTTCTATGACTTAAAAGTCTAATTATGGTGCAATTTAATAAAAGTGGAGTACGAAGACGGTTCAAGTTCTGTAGTGATTTATGTTGAACTTAAAGGCTGATTAACATAATAACCAAATTATACTGACAGATTTAATTTAAGTTTTTTTTTTAAGGGTAAAGATTATTTGCTAGATGTAAGATATAAGCGATCTCTATGTAATCTATGATACTTACGCACTGAGAACAAAGATTTTAAAAATATTAAATTAAGTGATAATTAAAGCTGTGATTATTGTAGTGTTGTTATGATTAAGGTTAAACTTAAAAGGCTGATTAATTAGGTATATAAAGTTTTCTTATATAAAGTTTCTATTCTTAGTATTGTTGAACCTAGAACGCCACAATGTTTTAAGTGTACACATGGCAAAACAATTAGCTTGATCGCCACATTAATAAATGTGTATTGTACAATAACGTACAAGAAATTTTTGTTTTTTATACTTCTTTTAAATAAACACAATGATAATAAAAAAAAACATTATTTTTTATTCTAAGAAAATAATACCCTTAGTTCAGGTATTCAGTTCTTAGTCACTCCTTCAAAAATGTATAAGCCTACTATTTCTTTTTTGATGTTCAAAGGTGGATAGATTATCATATCGCTGTATATGTATATCACATCGGTGAATAAATTTATCATATCGGTTTACAGAAAAGATAATCGGTGCCGGATTGTCACATCGGTGGAAACCAGAATTCAAACTGAATTTTCTCCATAGTCTTAAAAGATACGTTGATGGTTACCAATAAGGGAGTATTTAGTATCCTAAATATTACATTAAACATGAAAAAAATAAAAAATATATATAAATGAAAAAGTTCACCGATATGATAAGAAAAATGGCATTTGTTGAAATTCACCCATTAAGTCCCGTAATAGGAGTTAAGCCTGCCATTCACGGGGCAAAGTTGTTAACTCCAAACTTCCACAGGATATTTTCAAACAGAAAGTCTTTATAAAGCCTTAAATCCAGCTAAAAATCACATAAAACAGCTGTGCTTTGGACCATTTAGTTTTGATCAAGAAAACAGGGGGTCTAATACAAGTCCGTCAACGCAGTTGGGTCCGTTCGAAAGATTGTTGGTTCGTCAAAACAAGTGTCAAATTTATTTTTTCGGACGGTAATAACGCTTCGTTGACAGCTGCCAAATCGTGTTATCATTAATTTTAGTTCGGACCCCGATCTAATATCTGTAACGGAGTAGGAAACGCCCGTTTCGTGCTTAGAGAGTAGACCCCAGTTTCGAGTCTTAAAACATTTATAAGATCAAGTACCTAACTCATTACAGAGAACGCCGAACCAACGTACATTTAGTACCTACCTACCTACCTTATTCAACATCACCAGATGCAGACGACGTAAATTGGGTAGCACTTTAAGGAAAATTACGTCCAAGTCCTGCCAACAGCAAATGTTTTGGTATTTGCTGAAGTTACTAGACCTTAATAAAACTATCCTACTTGTCGCTTTAGGCGGAAATTAAGGCTCACATTGAGTAAAATAAAGTGGTTAGAAATCCTTAACGCACAGACCTACATAGTTATGCAGTATAATTAGCCTATTATGTTCCCACTGCTGGGACACAAGCCTCCTCTCGGTGAGAGGGAGTGGGCCGTAATCCACCACGCAGGCCCAGTGTGGGTTGGTAGATGTCACATGTTTTCGAATTTTTGGTTCTAGGACATGCCGGGTTCCTCACAATGTTTTCCTTCACCGTTTTGGTAATTAAATAATTTACACAAAGTAAATTGCCTATCTGGGTTTGAACCCACCACCTACAACTTGTAAGTCGGGGGCGACACCACTGGGCCACCACTGCTCTTACTTTAATAGTTATGTAATATCGGTAAAATATTTATAACTACCGCCCGCGGCTTCGCCCGCGTGGAAGTCGGAAATTATCCCGCGGGAACGTACTACCGGGATAAAAAGTATCCTATGTGTTAATCTAGGTTATAATCTATCTGTGTGCCAAATTTCATCCAAATCCATTCAGTAGTTTTTGCGTGACAGAGTAACAAACATGCAAACTTTCGCGTTTATAATATTAGTAAGGATAGAGACAATCTAGACATATGACCGCAACCTTATGTCAGATTGACGAACACGACATTCTACTACCGAAGTGTCAAAATTAATCTTGTATTTATTTGTCGCTGGTTGGAATATACACTTTGCAATAATAGCTCCGTTATATTGGAACAAAGTTTTTTAACGCAGCTTGCGGTAGGAGTAAAATTGTAGAACTCGACACATAACGTAAAAGTGTTACGCTCCCCCCCCCCATGCGATTTTTATTATAAATAATAGCAAGACAGAGAGAGAGAGTGAGAAAGTTTTCATGGTTTTCGAGGGTGCTAAAACCGATAGTGAGGTCAAAATAAAGTTTGAGTATTTTAAAGATAGGTAGAGTAAACGACGACGTTACATTCGGAGTTCAAAAAAAAGCGTGAGGAACTTCGTCGCTGACGGGGATCCTCTCGACCCCACATGTTTTTTATTTTAATCTTTCCCTTACTATAGGTACTTAATCTAGTCAATCTATGACTCATACACATAAGTCTTCATCAAAAGAGACTAGATTTTGCCTCTACATCCCAAAGAACAAAACGTGTCGTTTCTTACTTCCAAAATTAAATTATGCTCACTCATAATGAAACACGGATTCAATCCCGATAGAAGTTACGAAGAGTCAAAATCAGAAGCTGTATAGACCTAACGTCAAATTTTAATGGTTAGTGAGTTATATTGATAGTAAGTTGATTTAAAAGTACCGTATACAATGGAAAGCTCTAGGGGAGGCCAATGCTGAAAAGCAAGACAAACTTAAGGCGGTAATTTCTTGAAAACGCTCAAAAAGGTGGTTTTTTAGACCAGTGTATCTCTTTAAACGTAAATAATTTTGAAAGCAAAAAAATATGTGATATTTTCAAGTCTTTTATGCATAATGTGATGGAACTCAAAACATAATTAAACGTACTTTAATGCATCAAAGAAAATCATCAAAGTCACCTCTTAATTATCTTTAAAACCAGTTTATCCCTTCAATAACAATTTTATTTATAATTAAAAATATACCATAAAATTCCAAATGCCAAACTGCATCCAGTGATTGATTAATTATTAACATAGTTAATATCTAATTTTATACGACTTTATTTGCATTTTTACGACAATGCTTGCTCATTTATTATTCGAATTTATTACAACAGATTTTAACACGTATCGGATTGCAACGAGAACTATTATCGCTCATAACGACAATATTTAAAGTTACCAGGGCCTTAAGTAAAATTATTGTGAAGATTGTTAAATAAAGGCTATAAAATAAATAATGGTTTAAAAGTAGTAACCGTAACCGTAACGTGGTATCAAACAAAATTGACGCCTCACAGCTTTTGTAGAAAACATTTTAAACTAGTGAATGTCTCATTTCAATCTATCAAAATGAAAGACAGTGGTAATTATCCTGTACCGACGAGCGTGTTGTTTGTAACCGCATAGCGATTGAATACGGCTGCCTTGATTACAGACTAGCTGACTATAATCCGTCTGTCACAGGAAGCCATTAATTGATAGATTTTCTCTCACTAATAAATCAAGGCTGAAGTTTAAATTGCTTTCACGGTAGGTACGCAGAATTAATTGTAATTGCTAATTCGAGCGTGGAGTAAAGAAGTATTAATTAGTACATATTGGATTTCTACGGACTACAAATTGTAATCTAATTAATTCTTATTTATTGTTAAATTTTCGGAATATGATTAACTTGGATTAACTAGTGCCACAGTATAGAAGTAAGGTAAGTGCCTTAGCTAGTATATAAAAATGGTTGAGCTGAATGGCGCTGATCCATACGGCACGTTCGTGAACGGGCGCCGTCGGTAGGGACAGGTCATCTCTTAGCTGCACGGCGTATTTTAATTTCTTAATATATATTTTTTATCTCGGACTTTTTTAATGTCCAAGTCTTTTTACATAGTTCTCACATGTATAATTTCAACATTAATGATTTAACCAATTCTTTTGTAACAATATTTTGTTTTAAAAGAGTGTCCGTGGAGTTTCCTATGTAGTTAAGTACTACGCTTCGGAATGGGCAACTAGATTCATCTTTCTAACTGACCGACTCCTTAGCAATTCAAAAGTGCATGTTTTGGTTTATTTGAAACTAGCTGACCCGTGCCCACTCCGTTGGAAGGTAAACATTTTTTCTTCATAATTGTTGATAATATGACCAATGACCTAACGATTTAAATTATTTTTTTTAATATAAAAAAACTACTTATTGTGACTTAAATATAAAAGTTAGATATATTATGCTGTCACTGATTTTTTTGTAAGTATTATCAAGCTCTACAACTTTGCTCTAGAACTCGATCATATATCTCTCATCGTTAAGACAGCGTTCGTAAGAAACGTTTTCGTTCGACCGTTTTTTCTCCGAGTTACTTTGCAAATCCGACTACCACGAAAAAGTCTTTTCATTTTTCGGGTTAATATATAGCCTATGACATCCACAATAAACGTGGCTTTCTATTGGTAAAAGAATTTTCAAAATCGGTTCAGTAGATCCAGAGATTACCCCCTACAACCAGTATAGATAAATGCTTGAGCTTGACATGTTGTACTGAAGACTTATCCATTGCACATGAAAGCGTAGGTAGGTACCTATCCATTCCTTCAGATCTTAATCATAGGTATCTACACCACTTGATAGCACAAATGAGTGCCGTTTTCAAAAAAGTAGGTAACTATATATTATTTTGTATACCTAAATTATGAATACAAACATATCAAACAACTAAAATGTTGTTTGAAATCACTGCAGAAAACATTGTTCACAATCAATACAGTAAATCCTAGCTTTTGTATAAATCACACATAGATTAATAGTTGTCTGCTAGCTTTGAAATCAGAGAACAACATTTACCAAAATTGGAAAATCGGAACATGAAAAATAAACGAACATTTCTTATCGTTGCTCTGATAAATTGTGTCTATGGTATCCATTTTACTTTTTAAACAAAATGGCTTTTGAATTTTCATGCAGCAACTTTATTTTTTAAATCGTTGAGCACATAAAACGATTTATAAATGCCAAACTGTGATGGCGATGATAAAATATTTAAACATCAATATCCCAGTTAAATATCTTTAAAGCTTAAGTAATTCCTTTAGATCTTTTATAATAACGAAATTCATAATCATACCAACGAGTGCTGGAAAGGTCAAAAGTTAATTAAAAACGCTTAGACCCACCAATTAAGATACTACTTATAATGCGCAATTGCGCACTTGGTAAAAAAAAATGCCATATTGAACGACGCCGACGTAGAATGTTTGCTAAACAAATTTTTATAGGAATCGATAATATGAATACTGTAAAAATTTGTAAATATTATTGTCTAAAGTGTAAGCTTTGAACTCTTGTAAATATTTATGTACTTTGATGCATCTAGCGCGTTAGGCACTCTTGTATGGCAAGATATATTATAGAAAAACCTAAATACATGAAACAAGAAAAAAAATACATTTTCTGTTGTAACTATTTACTAATACGGCCTGTTCTTTGTGCAATCTCTGATGTACTTGAGGAGTCAGTGATTTAATTTATACGATATTTATTGCTGTCACTTTAGTTATTATTTTATCGATATAGTTTTATAGATTTGATATTAGATTAGGGAGTTGGAACATACAAAAATTGAAAATCGATCATTAACGTTTATAAAATTATTTATAAACTCATTTTAACGTCCAATCCAAGTAATATACCTACCTACCACATATAATTATATATTTGAGTAGCTTTAGCTATCTACTTACTGAAATATGTTTTCTTAGTCTAGCGGAAGACAACTCTGTGACACTACCCAAAAATAAAAACAAAAAATGTTTGATCTTATTTATAAATAACTAAGTATTTTAATGTCTACGTAAAACATTTTGTGACAGATTTCCCAGCTTACTAACAAAGCTGTTTTTAGATAACAAGGTGTGAAATACGCCTGGCATGTGATAGACATGGTTTTCTAATTAAGTACGTCATGATGTGTTGTGTGATGGTGCCTGTGCGAGTCACAATAAATACTTTTTCTTTCTTTCTATGGTAATACCTTTATTAAATCTTCTCATCACTAAATAAAAAACTTATAATATAAGTACTTACCGAATAATAAACGACGAACGGGCAAACCAAAAAAAATCCGCAAACAAAAAAGAAAACTTTATTTAAACCATAACCAACACTCTATAATTGATCAAAACTTTTTTAAATTAAAACTTTTTACACATACGTCACTTTGACACTCGTAACTGGCCACTTAGGCGCGCGAACTTAACCATTAGAATTCAAATTAGTTCGGATTTCGAAAAGCGCGGGAAAATGTCCCCGGGCGTGCGTTCAGAAGAAAATTTGAGTCGAACTGAAGGGCGGCGCTTCTGAATGGACGCGTCGCGACCACGCTCATGCGCTCTCATGTTAGCTAGCTACACCGAATGTTTTTCCAACGGACTTTAAGCTTTTTCACGCTTTAGCTAGAAAATATATTTTCGTCTTTAAGTGCACTGGGCGCCCGGGGGTTTGTTCTAAAAGCGAGGAAAATTCTGTACGCTCCCTCATCAGGTAGCGTCGACGTATCTAATAAAGGGAAACTTGTAATCTCTTGCAGCGCTACCTACGACTTTCACCCATTCTCGTGCGGGAATTCTTTACGAATCATTTTACTAACAACTTTTAATGCAGTATTGTAAAATGTAGGTATGTATGTATCTTTATACTTAATTGCTAAACAAAAGACTAGGTACTACTATAATTTTCTTTAGAAAATTCTAACACAGTAGACACTATCTTGATGCCATAGTATTTTTCTTTACATTTGGAATTCTTGTTTGATAAACATTCGATGCATCTTCCTGCAAGTTCTTATTACAACATAAGTACGTCAATTTGTTGATATTATTAAAAGTCAACAACGATACGTTTATCATTATTGGTAGAAAATCTTGACTTGACTGTAGTCGAAATCTACAAGAACGAAAAACAAATGTAATTATATTTGCTTTTCAGGTTTTAATGGTCCCAAGTAGACACAGGCATTAAAAACCAATTAAATAACAAACATATAATAAAATTAGAATTATAAACAAGTATATAAAGTAAAAAGGGAAAAGCTCACTGGGCATCAAAGAATTCGTCCGCATCGCTGTCAGTGGGAAAAGTGCCCAAAAGGCTGGCAGCGTTGCCACGTTGAATGGCAACGCTAATTCTTTGAGCTAAGAATTGGCCAGCCCTTTGGTCACGTGAAGATTCGACCAACCGCTTGGCGATGTCTCGAAATAATCGATGAGCACTCGGACCCCACGGCCCTTTTACAAAAACAATTCAATTTCCAATAATTTGGAGGAGCAACCTTTGGATATTTTGATTCAATAATTTTAAATTATGGTACAATCCCTTTAGTTTTTAATTATTGTGAGTTATATTGCCTAATTCTCATCTCAACATTTAATATTCTCTTTTTTTTACTGGATACTCTTCTTAGATATCTTTGGGCTAAATCAACTCGGCAATACGCTTCTGCGTTACGAATCAGAGATCGCAGGTTCGATTTCCGGACGAAGTTCTGGCTTGGACATAGACTTTCCGAGATGGGTGTTAGTTGCTGGTGAATGTGAGATTTATTTATTTATTGCAAAAAATATTGTAAAAAAGATGTTACAAACGGTTACAGTAAGTAAGTTAGGTACAGAAATATGGACCCTGTAAGCGCACAGCAAAACGATAAGATTAAGATTACCTTCTAAGAATAAATTAAATGATTAATTTACATAATATAATAATGATTCTAATGATTACAATATAATTATTATATTATACTAAACATTAATTAATTACATTTTATTTTAAAATAAATCATTATTATCAATCCATGCATTCGTTTCAGTCATAAGTTTTAACAGTAATACAGATAGTCATTTATTATTATTTCATATATTTTACGACAAGCATATTATTAAAAGGTTGATCGATTCACAATTTGTCAGTTTTAAATTCCTCAACGGTATAAGTATAACTTTTTTTTATTACCAGAGATTTCAACTGTTTCGAGTAATTTGAGTCATTTGGTAGGGATTTAAAACTTTCCGGTAGCTTATTATAAATATTTTAGCTAGTCTTAAGTATGGCCTTTTCCCGATAACTTTTAAGTTTCTTGTTCCGTCGATTATAGTTTTCATTTAGCTCGATATTAGATTTGAGCACCTCTTCTAACGAATATACAACTTTGCAGTATATTATATATAAGACGGCGGGAAACCCAATGCACGCCGTCTCTGATGTCTCTGGTGTAATTCTTCGTTGGTATATAGGTAGTTGGTTTTCAATCACACACAACACTTAACTCAAACCATTTATTTTCACTTAAATCTTTTACAGACACTTAGGATTTTCATTTATCAGTGAATCAGATAGTTTGAGTTGCGAAGGGAATCTAGGCGCCCATTCCAAAACTAAAGTAGGTCTCATATGGAGAAGAACGGGCAAGAAACTCCACGGACACTCTTTTAAATCAAAACATTATGTTACAGAGGTTTCATATTGCACATCTTAGTCATTTTTACACACTTTCATCGCGTTACCGTCCGGCCGCCATTATTTTCCATCTCTCCAAGTGGGCGGAAGTACTGCGTATCGCATAGACAGGAGTACCGAATCTTATTACTTAGTAAGTGTTATAAAATTTACTAACAATAGTCAAATGCTATGAGTTAATTCTTTAATAATTAAACAATGCTAGTTATCACAAATGCAATGGCGTTTTAAGATGAAAGTTTAATTAGTAGTGTCATTACTTTTATTACGTAAATATCACTACTTTACAACATATCCGGTTTTTCAAAGAATTTAATCAAACAACAGGAATTCACAAATAAATGTGTGTGTAAAATAATCTTGTTACTTTATCAATTGTAAATTTTGATTGAAACTGATTTAGTTCTCATATTAAATTATAACAATCAGTTATTGATCATTAAACTCGCAATCCGCGCCATTTTCGGCACAGTAGGTAGCAATGTATCATAAACAAATGTACTGTGTCAAATGACTGAAAGCCCAAAGACAATAAAACAATTATTCCTTTTTAATTGTGACTATAGTTTTAACTAAGGCATCATAATTAGTTTTATAGTTATTCATCTAATAAATCAAACCAGCAGTACTCTGCGAGTTTTATATTACAGCGTGGCCAATAGATGGCGTTGATCTTAAGAAAACAAATGGACAGACTGATGCATGCAAATGGTTATAATAATATTCCAAAGGGCAGGAGCACCGGGCTTAATGGTGTTATTACAATTATAATAAATAGTTACGCATAAGATTATATTATAATCTTTACAAGAGGGCGCGCTCGCGGCGACACGGCCGTTCTGATTGGCGGTGCGCGCTCTGCACCTGCCGGTGCCCTCTCCCTCCCTCTTTGTAGAGTTGAGTTGGTGGTTATCTGAAATAGTGGACATACATTTTGTCGGCAGATTATTGTTGCTTTTATTATCCTACAACATGCATTGAATTGTAGGACTTGGTAGAAATAGTTTATGTTGAAGGCTTGTTGTAGATCTACTGTCTACTTACATCGTCTTTAACTGAAGCATTTAATGCATTCATATGGCACTTACATAAGCACACTGTTAAATTCAGTATATTAGTAGATATTGTATGATCAGCTGATAGCTGAATAGTTTCATCCTAATTAGAGGGTAATGTTCTGTGATACAGTCTTGTATTTAAATGCATTGCATAAGCACACTTGTTAAGTTTAGTGGGTAGTAGTTGATATTGTATGATCAGCTTATCGCTGAATTGTTTCATCTTAATTAGAAGGTAATGTTCTGTGATGCAGAGAGTCTTGTATTTGAATGCATTATTATGGCATTAACATATGCACACTTGTAAAGTTTAGTGTGTAGTAGTAGGCATTGTATGATCAGCCGTTAGCTGAATAGTTTCATCCTCATTAGAAGGTAATGCTTTGTGATACAGTCTTATATTTGATTGTATTAATATTGCACTTTTCTGTTTAGTACCTATACTGTGTAGTATGATCAGCTGTTAGCTGAATAGTTTCATCTTCATTAGAAGGTAATGCTTTGCGATACAGAGTCTTGTATTTGAATGCATTAATATTGCACTTTTCTGTTTAGTACCTACAGTGTGTAGTATAATCAGCTGTTAGCTGAATAGTTTCATCTTCATTAGAAGGTAATGCTCTGTGATACAGAGTCTTGTATTTGAATGCATTAATATTGCACTTTTTATAAGCACACTTGTTTAGTGCAGTGTGTAGTAACATCAGCTGTTAGCTGGATAGTTTCATCTTCATTAGAAGGCAATGCTCTGTGATACAGAGTCTTGTATTTGAATGCATTAATATTGCACTTTTCATAAGCACACTTGTTTAGTATAGTGTGTAGTAACATCAGCTGTTAGCTGGATAATTTCATCTTCATTAGAAGGTAATGCTCTGTGATACAGAGTCTTGTATTTGAATGCATTATTATTGCACTTTTCATAAGCACACTTGTTTAGTAGTGTGTAGTATCATCAGCTGTTAGCTGGATAGTTTCATCTTCATTAGAAGGTAATGCTCTGTGATACAGAGTCTTGTATTTGAATGCATTAATACAGCACTTTTCATAAGCACACTTGTTTAGTATAGTGTGTAGTAACATCAGCTGTTAGCTGGATAATTTCATTCTCACGGGAAGGTAATGCTCTGTGGTAGTCTCACAAAGTCTTGGATTTGACAGGATATTAGGATAGGATCAGGAACACCGCTCTGTGCAGGCACAAAGTCTTTGATTTGATAGGATTAAAGGGTAAGGAGTTTAGGACCATTGCTCCGTGGCAGGCACGAAGTCTTGTATTTGACAGGATATAAGGAACCAGGCTCTGGGCGGTCTTGTACGCCGTGGACCCAGCGGGATAACATGAGAGAAGTGCCGGTTAAGTTAACCAGTGTTATTTTTTTTTTTACTTTTTTTTTTTTTTTTTAACATTGCCCCACACTGGGGATTGCTCCTGTATTGTGGGTGCGTTTACAAACATTGAAACTCACATACACAAAGAGACAGACCTGGAACAACTGCTTGTAGGTCATACCAATATTTATTCCGTGCGGGAATCGAACCCGCGACACGCAGGGCAGCAGTCAATCGCTTAACCGCTGCGCCAACCGTGCCATCAAATGTAATACTTTAATATTTCATTATTAATTATCTCAAGGGCTTGCTAATAGTCTTATTGTTTTCATGATTAGTTACCTCAAGGGCTTCTAATAGATTACTATCAGTTGTGATCATTATTAGTTAACATCGATGAAGACTAATACTTTGTTGTGCGCACTACTTTTTGAGTTATTTATCAGTTACCCCACAGATACTAATAGACTAATAGTACAATAATAATGAATTCTAGTCTATTGTAAAATAGACAAGGATAAACTGTTACAGGCAGAATTGCAAAAATATAAAGATGGTAAAAATAATTCAAAGAGTACTTTAGTGCATAACATGTGAGCATCATGTAGGCAGGTACTATTAACTTGGCTATTGTATTTAGCTTTTGTCACAACATAGTAGCAGTGTTGGCAAAGTGAGTGGAAAGTAGTTTGAAAACTTCTCACCTTTTATTTTAGCTATGTTGTGTTGAATAACTGGAACAGTCATCTTTGATGGCTCCAAATTGGCCTTCAGTTGGTTACTCCTGAGCCGGCGACACGGTCATTTGTTCGACAGGCTGTAGCGGAGTTGCCTTTTAATTCGATCTCGATCAACAATCAGCTTGATAAGGTAGCCGCCATTGTTATGTGGCTTTGTCAGATTCTTAAAAGAGTTGGGGTACCACCCGATACACAATTCATGTTGAAGATCTTGTTTCTACAAGTTGAATGTATTAGTCAGCTAAAACCCTGTCTTTAAGTCTGGGTCAGCCAGCTTTTTCATGAGGAAGGTAGCTGTTCTTGTTGATGATGATCATGACTTCCAACTTGATTTCATCACATTCCTGAAGTAGTTCGGTGCATAGAACTTTAGAAGGCTCAAGTTGCTATATGATTGCCCACAGTAATTTTGTTTTGATATACTTGTAATTTGGTTGGTTGTCATTTTCTTTTTGATATGACAATCACCTGGAAATCCTGGAATGTGAAAAGTTTGGGAGATAAATAATAGTGCAGGAAAATAATTATTTTCCTACTATAATTCAGATTAGTAGGAGCTAGTAGTAATTAATTAATTAAATCTATTGTTTTGTAACATCATTACAGGTAGATGAAGTTATTTAAATTAGGTACAAGAGAAAGTTAAACAGAAAGTGCTATAAAAAGAGTGCTTTGTTAGTTTTTGCTTTGTATGCATAAAAACATGTTGAAAACTATGGTTTCCTTCAATGTATCAAACTGTATTGGCATTGTTAACTTTTGTTTTATATTTCATAGTTTTCTCTTGAAATATTTTTACAAAACGATTTCATAACTAAATGTTTCTGTATGAATCTTGCAACACATCCACTATAAATTTGGAGATTCATAGACTTATTTGGAAAAATCTAATCACCGGTCAAAGTTCTCATAACTATGAATTTCATGAAATTACGACCAGCCAATTGATTTTACCTTCGAGTGGCACTACTCTCATTTAAATAAAAATAGCACCCGATTATATTCCAAACAATTTGACAAAACACAAAAACACATGACACCTCCAATAATATTTGAATAGTGACATTGACGTAATATTGAATGATTGTAACATAAAATTTGTTACGTCATTCACTAAGCTTACTCGAAGCATTCTATTTTATTTTTTTATAATGTTAGGTATAGCCAATATCAATCATTCTGCCAATGATTAAAGTGAATCAGAAAAACAAGTTAGCGTTGTTATAGGAAAGTAACTAACCAATGCAAAACCTGTAAATGGTGTATTAGGTCCTGAACTTTGCACTAAAAACAAGCTATAGGCAATTTGTAAGACATTAACAAACAGCGGTGCAAAATTAAGTTATGACAAGTCTGTAATCAATCATGTCTACTGAATGTTTTTCTAGTCAGTGCGAATGCAGGCTACAACTCTTGAAATTGTCAAAAAGTACTAAGTTAAATGTTGCAAGCACAAATTCATCAAAACAAGTTTGAAATCCATTTCTTAAAAGAAGCTTATGACACATTACAGGTTATATTGGAAAAATAACATTAATCTACTATTGAGGTAATCTTGATAAGTCATTTAACTTGTGTTGTTATTTTACTCTCACAAGTTGTCAAGCAAATGGTGACAGTAGTCTTTAACCTTGCCACAGGACTGCTAACAGACATGTTCTTTTAACAAAAACTAAAATAATAAAACAAAATACTTCCCGGGATTGATGAAGCAATGCATCGATGGTCCGTTTATTTTGTTTGATTTTCTGGTGGCAAACCTTTGTTTATTCTGCTGCTTCGGTCATTCTGTGCTGAGCATGTTGTTCTGTGAGTGCACTATGAGGCTCATCTAAAATTTCTTCATTTGTTTCTTCATGTCATTGACTGTTTCTCTTCTGAGCATAGCGCTAATATAACAGATTTTGCCATAATTATTATGTTCTTAGCCTCAGTTGTGATCATATTGTAGTAGGTCACAGCATGTTCCCGTCTATCAGCCAAATAGATGAAACACAACTCTAGGCTACTGGATTATTACTTATAGCATCAGAACTAAGTTCATTATGTGCGTCTTCGCAGTAATTTTTTATTTTATTTTTTGTCTTCCTTAACATGTTTCCATTGTGACTGCCTCGCACCCGTGGCAATCATTATTATAATAAAATTATGAGCAGTTGTCATGTTGCTACCAGGCTTGTACTTTGAAAGGCAGAAAAATCTCAGTGGTCTTGCCTGTGGCTGAGCAATTTGGATGTCCGGCATAAGCATGAGCGGAAGGGGATCGCTTGGGCGATCCCACTTCTGATAAGACGGCGGGAAACCCAATGCACGCCGTCTCTGATGTCTCTGGTGTAATTCTTCGTTGGTATATAGGTAGTTGGTTTTCAATCACACACAACACTTAACTCAAACCATTTATTTTCACTTAAATCTTTTACAGACACTTAGGATTTTCATTTATCAGTGAATCAGATAGTTTGAGTTGCGAAGGGAATCTAGGCGCCCATTCCAAAACTAAAGTAGGTCTCATATGGAGAAGAACGGGCAAGAAACTCCACGGACACTCTTTTAAATCAAAACATTATGTTACAGAGGTTTCATATTGCACATCTTAGTCATTTTTACACACTTTCATCGCGTTACCGTCCGGCCGCCATTATTTTCCATCTCTCCAAGTGGGCGGAAGTACTGCGTATCGCATAGACAGGAGTACCGAATCTTATTACTTAGTAAGTGTTATAAAATTTACTAACAATAGTCAAATGCTATGAGTTAATTCTTTAATAATTAAACAATGCTAGTTATCACAAATGCAATGGCGTTTTAAGATGAAAGTTTAATTAGTAGTGTCATTACTTTTATTACGTAAATATCACTACTTTACAACATATCCGGTTTTTCAAAGAATTTAATCAAACAACAGGAATTCACAAATAAATGTGTGTGTAAAATAATCTTGTTACTTTATCAATTGTAAATTTTGATTGAAACTGATTTAGTTCTCATATTAAATTATAACAATCAGTTATTGATCATTAAACTCGCAATCCGCGCCATTTTCGGCACAGTAGGTAGCAATGTATCATAAACAAATGTACTGTGTCAAATGACTGAAAGCCCAAAGACAATAAAACAATTATTCCTTTTTAATTGTGACTATAGTTTTAACTAAGGCATCATAATTAGTTTTATAGTTATTCATCTAATAAATCAAACCAGCAGTACTCTGCGAGTTTTATATTACAGCGTGGCCAATAGATGGCGTTGATCTTAAGAAAACAAATGGACAGACTGATGCATGCAAATGGTTATAATAATATTCCAAAGGGCAGGAGCACCGGGCTTAATGGTGTTATTACAATTATAATAAATAGTTACGCATAAGATTATATTATAATCTTTACAAGAGGGCGCGCTCGCGGCGACATATACAATATTGCTGGTAGTGTTAGAAGTTGTTGTTTAATAAAGTGTGGCGTACAACTCTCTCCTCGACCTATGTTCATTAAGATTCTGATAAAATAGTATTGAATTAAGTAATTATTTTTATATTAGTTACTTATTATGATTATAATTTTAATTTTATTCCAAATGTTAATCATATATGATCTAAAATGGATGGAAATAAATGAATTTGAATTTGAATTACCAGGATTTTCTGAATTTTCTCCTTTTTTCGCAATTGGGCGTTCTTTCGCTATTTTGAATTTTTCTGGGAATCGTCCCTCGTCGAGATTTGTGTCTGCGACGTAACTGTAAAGGCTTCCAAGACACCTACTGAAAATATAAGATGACATAACCAGAGATCGGATATTCGGATGCATATTCACCTAATGTTGAGATGTTGGCTAAAATGTAATGAGCTTTTGTATCTAAAAAATCTCAATTTAGGTAACTAATTTGTTTATTTTTTGTTTTAACTAATACAAACCACCCCTCCTCCAATACATACACATTTTTGTATCGGGTTAAACATTAATTTTAAATTAATACACATCTGAATAGTTATGCAATCCAAGAATCCCGGGGTTTTTAATAAATATTACAAATAATTTATAAAGCCGCTTCCAAACTTTCATAGCTAAAAATTATCTTTAGGTAAATATGCATCCGAATATCCGATCTCTGGACATAATCCCTGTAATTCCCGGAAGGGATAGGCAGAGGTATACCTGAACATGTACCCACATTTCGCCAGTTATGTTTTAGTCGGTAAGGCCATCCACCGGCCACAAATCCAGAGTCCGGGCTGATACCGAGACAGTCCTGATAGATCCCAAGAACACTTTGCCCAACGTGGGAATCGAACCCAGGACCACCGCTTGCGACCACTAGACCAAGAAAGCAGGTAAGAATACTTTCTTCCAAACCAACTTAATGTCTTATTAGGTAAAAGATTCTTACTAAAAGATCCTAATCCGAAGCTTGACCGAACCATAACATTGAGGTCCGTACAAAAAGTGACAGGTCTAATTACTTTCGTACTTACTGCTAGTAAAGATAAATCGCCTCAGTGGGCTTAGGACACGTAATTAAACCTTTTTTCTAGAAAGTGATTAGGTCCTAACTTCGATCATGCTTTGACCTATATCCGTAGGTGCAAACTAGGGCTTGCATTCAAATATTCAAAAAAAATTGTTTTTCGAATATTCGAATGCAAACTTTGCGATACCTATTCGAATATACGACCAATTGCCATAACACCGGACTGCGATCCCTGATGTACACAAAATACAATTTTAAAGTTTATGCATAGTGACTGTCGGTGCAAGCGTGTTGTGTGGTCGACAAGTACCTTCGCACCATCAAATATGTGTTTTCTTTAAGAAGGGTGACAATACCGTTCTTAAGAATTATGGGCCCATCTCACTTATGAGCCAAGTCTACAAACTGTTTTCAACCGTCTCGCGCGCAGGTTTGACGACTTCCAACTCGAACAAGCCGGTTTCCGTAAAGGCTTTAGCACCATAGACCACATACGTATGCTGCGGCAGGTTATACGAAAGACCGAAGAGTATAACCTGCCTCTCTGCTTAGCGTTTGTAGACTATAAAAAAACCTTCGATTCGATCAAGATATTGGCTGTACTACAGTCTCTTCAACGGTGCCAGATCGACTATCGGTACATCGAGGCGCTGTAATGTCTGTACGAAAACGCCACTATGTCAACTCAGTCCGACTCGAGTACCAGACCTCGAAATCTATCCTCCTGCGGCGAGGTGTGAGACAAGGAGACGTTATCTCTCCGAAACTGTTCACCACTGCACTGGAGGAAGTCTTCAAGGTTCTGGACTGGAAAGGGGCTGGGATGCCAGCCCCTTTCCAGTCGAGAACCTTGAAGACGTCAGAAGATCAATGGCGAGTAGATCTCTCATAGTTGTCATGGCTGAGACAATGGAGGATCTCAGAACAATGCTCGACGACCGCAGTAGAGTTTCCAAAAGAGTGGGTCTTAAAAAGAATGTGGACAAGACAAAGGTAATCTCAATTTCCTATGTAACGCCCACTCTCATGATGAGAGTGGGCTCTCATGAAGATCGGAGACAATACACTCAAAATTATGGACGTACACGTGTAGGTAAACGTACTACCTAGGACAAACTGTTAGGTAGGTCCAACTTCGAGAAAGAGGTCAATCGTCGAATCCGACTCAGCCGAGCAGCGTTCGGGAGGCTACGTGATATCTTCTCGTCCCAAATACTTTGTTTCTAGACTTTGACCAGTGCGTGTTGCCAGTGATGACCTATGGCACTGAAACGTGGTCGCTCACAATGGGCCTTATTACAAGGCTAAAAGTCACCCAAAGAGCAATGGAGGAGGCTATGCTTGGAGTTTCCCTACTTGATCCAATCAGGAATGAAGAGATCCGCAGGAGAACCAAGGCAACCGACATAGCCCGAAGAATGGGTGGTAGTGAGCGGGGCACATTGCTTGCAGAACAGACGGCCAATAGAGCCGAAGGGGTCTGAAGTGGCGATCGCGTACCTTAAGATCTTATGAATCATGTTCTGAGATCTCGATTAATAAGACTTGTATTGTGGTTGGTTTTCTGTATATCGATCGGTTTTGCATCCAAATCTGACCGTTTGAAGTGGGTCAAAATCAAGTCCAAAGGAGTCGGTTACAAACATGCTTACAAACATACAGGTGAAGCTAATAAAAGCGTGTTAAAAATACAACCGAATTGAGAACCTCCTTCTTGTGAAGTCGGTTAAAAATACAAGTCCTATTCATTTTGGTTTCGCTTCATTTTATATGATATTTACACACCTAATTAAATCTTAAAAATCACGACAGCTGGATGACCTGATTTCGAAACACAGGTCAGACTCAATAACACATTAGGTCAGACAATTTGTCATTGAGTTATTCTATCAGAAATTTATAGTTGCCGTTTCGGTCTGCCAGACCGAAAGGACCCTCGATTTGTGCCCGGTTTACCTTTTGCATGGGGTCCACAACAAAACTAACAAAATCATAACTAATCACCTCTGCTTATAACCCTTCGGAAAATACATGCGTGATGTTAGGTAGATAATGTTAGAGTTCCAACATTAACCACCACCACCACCATTATTTTCGACTTTTTTAGTTTGGTTTTTAAAGCGTGTTTTTTAAACTATTATTTATTTTCTATTTTTTAGTTCTGCTAACCACAAAAGCGTGATTTTTCATATTTTTATTTTTATTTTTTTTCCATTTTTTTTAATATTATTGAATTGTCATAGGTCCTCGATAAGTCTACAAAGTTTAAATGAAATCTGACCGTTTGAAGTGGGTCAAAATCACGTCCAAAAAAGGAGTCGGTTACAAACAAACAAACATACGGGTGAAGCTCATAAAATCGTGTTAAAAAAAGAAAAACATAGGTGCTTGAAATATAATGAAATTATTAAATAATTCAAATCAAATGCCTAGGTGCGGTGTGCGTCTCAAGGTTGCACCAAATGGGAGTCCAGCTCAGCATGTGTCAGGCAAATATACCTGACGCTGAAATTCTGCTGGATCACTGCAGCGGCATACGGACGTCGAGTAGACCAGATACATTGGTGTTGAGGCAATGTGTTATGTGCGGGGTGAAATTACGTAAGTCCCCTGGCACACAGGCAAATCTGACACGCCAGGAGGGCGTGTCAGATTTGCTCCACCCAGAGCGGGAGAGGTTATAAGATGATTTCCCACCCAAAAAAAAACCCATAACTTACGAGTAAATTATGTATCATACAGTAAAGTGTTGTATTAGGAAAAGTTATTGTTCATTGATTGTGTTGACTGTGTTTTGATGCTAGATTGTACATAAAGTTAAGTAATGTATAAATAAATAAACTTATTTTAATTGTAGTGGTGTGGGTTTATATAAAATAAACTATTTGGCTAGACTAAATTGTGTTTACAATTAGTAAAAATAGGTAAATAACATGTGTAAGTATTATAATTATTTTCCAGCAAAAGATCAGTAACTACTAATTACTAAGTACTGTTCAAAAGTTTGTAAATGTGGATGTTATAGGTAAAAATCTGTTTAACCCTTCGGGAAATATAAGCGTGATGTTATGCTTTGTTATGTTAATACTAAGTAAGAACATTGAATCATTATTTACAGAAAACATAGATGGGTACCCTCCTAAATAATTCACATTATGGCTTACCGGTCACAATCTTGAAAAAACTGACTTCTCTTCGATAGTAAGAAAGAAAAACAATATTTTTGTGGGCTTCGCTGACCGAGCCGGGGAAATGGGATAGTTTTTGCGTAGGTAGTAAGTACACAATGGCGGTAAAAGCCTCGGATACGATAATCCGTTTGACCTGTGGACATACGTCGTTTGACACTAAACCTGTAGCTTTTTTTGTTTTATGGGTTTGTTTTTCCAAAATTGTAGATACATATACAAGTAGCATTCAATAAGACGTATTAGAAAAATACGGAATAAGAATTTAAAGTGTATAAAGAAAAGAAAGTCATTTTATTTTTTAACCGACTTCAAAAAGGAGGAGGTTATCAATTCGTCGGAACCTTTTTTTTTTTTTTTTTTTTTATGTATGTTCCCCGATTACTCGAAGATGGCTGGACCGATTTGGATTTTGTTTTTTTTTGTTTGATAGGGTATACTTCCCAGGTGGTCCCATGATCATCAAGTCAGGATCTGATGATGGGATCCTGGAGAAATAGAGAGAACTCTTCAAATTTTATAGGCACACAAAGCGATTTAGCTATTTTTTGGAAGAGTACTTTCTCGTAGTGGTCTCATTTCAATTTGGTGAAGATCTGATGAAGAACTTTGGAGATAGGCAACGGAACTCCTCAATAAATGATATCAAATGGACTGGGATTGCTGAAATCTCATGTCTGTCTATTGCTTACACCACTTCATAACATAACATCACGCCGGTATGCTGTGAAGGGGTAAGCACATGTGAACCACTAAAAAGTGAAAAAAAAAACTTTTTCCAAAAAAAAAACAACCGACTTCCAAAAAAACACTACAAAGTGAAAAATAACTTTAATTTCGGAAGGCGGTGACAAAAAATTCAAATACAGCTCCAAAGACACCGACTTCCGAAATTAAAGTTATTTTTCACTTTGTAGTGTTTTTTTGGAAGTCGGTTGTTTTTTATTATTGCTACAAATGCGAAAAGTTTTTCATTGCACTCGAGGCGGGGGATTGCAAGCCGAGAATACATGGTAATAGATTGCACGTCGATGGCCACCCTTTTTAATGTTTATTTAGTTTTCTTAACTAAGGGCTTAACGATTAATTTATACTTTGAAAAAATCATCCGTGAGATTATGTTGGTGTTGGATGGTAGCTATCGCCTCCATACATATTTACTGCCTCATTGGTGGAATGGTCGTTAACGAGTCTACCAAGCATTAGGTCCGGGGTTTGAGTACCGTTGTAAATTCATCATTTCAGCCGGAAGACCCTCCCCAAATTGGGAGGGTTTGCCATAATCGCCACGCTTGGCAGGCGGGTTGGCGATCGCAGTATAGTGGTAAAATGCATAGAGAACGCTGCTGCCCATTCTCTAGTAAGTCCCATAGTCGCCTCCTACGATACGCACGGGAATAGATGGGATGGAGCTATTCTTTACGTCCGGCACCACACGGAAACGGCGGCACGGCACAATGCAAATTATTATTAGGTTTTTTCTTGTGAAAATTCTCAGTAGAAACCTGAAGGGTAGATAAGCGCAGTTAATCGCGAGTCTCGTCCCTTTTTACAAGTCTGCCCACCCCTTGGAAGAAGAACGCATGCGTGATGTTGCGTTGTGTGATGAGAGCAACGGTGGCCCAGAACGGCCGCGAATTCCGAGTTGTAGGTCAGACAGGCGATTTACTTAATCACCACTGCTCTCAAAACGTTGAAGGAAAGCATCATGAGGAAACTGACATGTCCTAAAACCAAAAAATCGCAGATATGTGACATCTACCAGCCCTGCACTGGGCCCGCGTGTGGTGGATTACGGCCCACGCACACAGAGACCTGGCCTGTGTCCCAGCATTGGGAAAATTAAAGGCTGAGGCGAGATGTTATAGCCACACATCACTAATTTCATTCGCATAAATCGAATAAAACACCTCAAAACCCGTTGCATTTTTTTATTCATTTACTGCGGATTCACAGCGTGGGATGCAATTCGCAGACCGCTACAGATTAATGTGGTCCATTGATTGAAGCTCACAGAATCCTGATTTAATTATCGACTTTCATTATGCCGGAGAGCAGGGGTAGCACAGTGGTAACTTTGTGACTGTTCAAGGGTTCGAACCCAGATAGGCAAGCACTTTATTTTGTTTGTGCAATTATTTCATCGTAATTGCTCTTGTGGTGGCATATACATCGGCACATGCAAAATCAAAATCAAAATATTTTATTTCACATAAACCTGCATGGGCACTTATGAAACGTCAGAAGCTAGGTGCACTACGCATCACACTAACGTTACGCAAAGTCCTGCATCGCCAAGCAGAGTTAACCTCGCAACTAACATTTAATACAACGTCGGAGAATCCTCCCTTTTCTATGGTAGTTGAGAGAACTATAGACCCTATTCCTCATGCCTCTATGCTCAAAACGTTCAAGGAAAAATCTTGAGGAAACTGGCCAGAACCAAAAAAGCGAACGTCAAGACCACTGGACCAAGGCAAGATTTAAAATGTTGAATAGCAAAAATAATTACCTAGTAAGTACCTAAATATTTTGAACGTAATAGCATTTCCAAAGTGGCTAGCATGCCGGATGTCAGGATGGCGGGAGAACTCCTTGTTAATCAAATTTCAACAGCTGCAATGAGGATCCCGGTGCAATCTTAAATATCCGTGATACCTACGATGAATTTGACACATTCACAAAAGAACCACTATAAGAGGCTCTAATTTTGATCGTTACAAAACTAAATAAGATTTGGCTGGTAAATGCAATAACGTGTTTAAACTAATTGTGAATTTTTCGTTGAAGAGTGATGACGGAAGTTTGACGGAAAAGTGTAGTGTGACTATTTGCATAACCACGGCTGCACCTCAAGATAAATGTATTTTGTTTAGTCATTTTAAATGGTATAGTGTAACATTTTGTGTAGTCACAGTTTTCCTTCCATCAAATTATGCACTTGATAATATAATTTAATTGGTAAAATGTTACATTTAGTATAGTTACCGTTTACTTCCAAGTTTTAAGATAGTTATGCATACAAATTTACAGAGTAATCGTTGGTTTAGACACAATATTGCTTTACTTTAAGAATAAATAAGTCGGGTCCCTTTTACATTATCTCGTTTTCTGAATTACTTACAATAAAACATTGATAAGGACGTGTTCTTTTGTTTGTCTGTCCAATTACAATTAGATGAAATGCTAACTATAATTATAATTTTAAATTTTATAGTATTGTAAAATCTAATGGATGAAATATAATGGATTAATTAATATTTTTTTATTTAGTCACATTATTAATATACGAGAATTTTGGAGTACCTACATAATCATAATCGAAAAATAAAATGGAAAAGTGTTACTATAAAAATTCAAAATAATAATTAACAATGTTCTAGTTAAAAATAAACACTTTTCTGAATGTTATGATATAGTGTAAATAAGTCTCTATCATTATACCCTCAAAAGATGGCTTAGAGCACCATGGTCTTAAATCTAATTATTGCGAAAAAGCTGCGCATTTTTTTTAAGCTCCTGTGTATTATTTTTTTTCGTTTAGTAACGGTTTGTCTATAAAGGTGCGATGTGTTAATCATAAATTAAAATTGATTAATACGTTATTGGGAGCCGACCCCAACACAGTTTGGAGAAGGCTAGGCAGATTGATTGATTGATTATTATGTTAGTTTGAAGAAATGTTTTTTTTTTGCAATCTTAATTGCAAAAAAAAAAACATTTCTTTATAAAAATACTTACATGTTTTGTTCTTTATAATTTTTTTATTGTTGCAATAAAATACCTCCACACATTAACTTCAACTTAATGTCAATCTTCTATAAAACGCACACTATGCAGGCAGGTAAAATAGAAGTTGGAGATTACATCGCTAATTAAATGCTAGTCTCAATGCTGGTCATGCTCGTCTCAATGCTGGTCA
Organism: Antitype chi; assembly: GCA_947359405.1. NCBI lineage: Eukaryota > Metazoa > Arthropoda > Insecta > Lepidoptera > Noctuidae > Antitype > Antitype chi. Next base: position 5,533,255 of record OX375814.1, read on the forward strand.
TGCTCCACAACCTGCTAATTGATTAGCATTTGAAAATACTGTTGCTGGAGCTGCTGAAGATTGTAAGACTATCTTTCCGTAGTATAAACTCAATCTCCTTTGTTTCATATAATTGCATATCACACGTGTGAGTAGGTACTGTGTAATAAAGAGCTACTATTTACTGAGTAATCTGTGTTCACGGTAGCACCACTGCCAAGATAAACCGAAAAAAAATGCAGTGGCACTAGGTACCTAAGTATCTTTTCTCGAAGCATTTCGTCGTATTTTAAAACCCTTACTTACCTACAGCTTCGGCCTGGATGATGCTAGAAAGCTCCAAGATAGTTAGCAGACTTAAAAAAACACATTTGGTTCTATTTGCCAAGCTTTCATATTCTGAATTTTATTAATACTCACTTAAAATACGTGGATTTCGTCACGGACTGACTCACTCATAAACACGTCTAGGGCAGTTCACGAAGTCCTAAATAGCTGAAATTTGGAATGCAGGCTATTCAACTCAATGAAAGACATATCCCAACAAAAACATTTCATGTAAATTAAGATGATGTACTCTACAAGGCTTAACTCTACAAACCTCACATCTGGCGTCGTGGCCGCTTCGCGGCCGTGTCGCCGACACTCTAGCTTCATCTTTCTGAATAACCGAGTCCTTTGCACAAATGCCAGTAGGTAAATGGTTTGAGTTTGAATCAATCAATCCGCTTGTGGTATATAAGTTCCTTGAACATAATAGCATTAGCAACAGACATGGTAACAGACAAATAGTAATAGCTCCACCATCGACCATCGCTACAATCTTTACAAGGGGAATTCCGAGGGGACGGCGCGCACGCAGTCCCCACTATCAAAAATTACGCATCCGAGTTATCCACATTAGGGATAATCGCAGGGGTCAACCTAACCGCAGTGCAATGGGAAGGCCTCGCCCTGGGGGAACCGCCTTAATGATCACGGTATCCCCTATGCCAGGTAAGTATGACTTCTGTACAGTAACGCGCGAGGGTCATTCAACAGCGGAGAATCTTAACACCGCGAGTCAGAAACGTGACGTATATGTAAAGCGCCATCTAGTGAACATCAACGGTACAAAACCAAGATTTCTCTCAAACTTTTTGTAACATTTCACACCTTTGTTACACAATTATTGTAGTTATTATACCTTTTTGTCCGCTGATGCAGACAAATTCTTAGTGGAACCGACGAGGCAGTCCTAACTTGCACCTATTTATTTATTCTTTGACAATGAAGTATTTTTTATGTACCAGTGGTAACGGCCGCGACTCACGAGTTGTAGTTCGTAGGTTCACAACCCGGACAAGCGCTTAACTTTGTGAATTGTGTCATCGCCACTGCTCTCAAAACGGTGAAGGAAAACATCGTAAGAAAACCAGCATGTCCTAGAACCGATAGTGCGAAGACAAGTGACATCTACCAACCCGCACTGGACCCCCGCGGTGGATACGGCTCCATCCCCAGTAGTAGTGGGAACATTATAGGCTAACAAATTATGTATTCTCATTCAAATACATAGTAATATACCAGTTTATGAGGACTTTTCGTACGGTCCTTTGTGTGGGTATTCAATCTATACTATTGTTACGAATGATTGTTACCTAGTAGTTTTATATTGGTTTATATAGTTTATAGTACCTCTCCAGTTGTAATAATAACTAGATGAAGATAGTTAATAAGGATCATGTGAGCCTTGCGTGGCCAGGGGCGGGCTGTCATTAGCTCGCCCAATCAATAACACTGGTAGGGGCGGGACATGTGCCCTCTCCTACTTAACATCCCCGGACCCGGGGCTTTAAAGGTAGGAGTTCTTAGCTGCGACGGGGATTGTCCGCTCCGGCGAGCTAGTTGCAACACTATTATTCCTAATAATAAACGTGTAACACAGTTCCAAAGTTACGAGTTACTTATTCCACGCCCACCCTTCTGAGACCAGTAAAATCTCAGAAGTGGGATTAGTGAACACAATCAAATCAAAACGCACCCAGTAACAGTACGAGTCGTAAGCTACTACAACTAACACGACGAACAACTATCGACTATAATGCTGGGCCCCTACTTACATGGACTAGGGAAAAGGAACAAGAACACCGATGACGAATATATACCCATGAAGAAGAAGAAAACTTGTGATGAAAAAGGACCAGAAATCCTCCAAACTCGACAACGTAAGGCAACATATCAGGATGCTGAGGTCATTCCCAAGTTTGACCCGGCTTCCAAGATGAACGCGAAGACATGGCTGCATAAGATAGACCAATTGGGCGACATCTATGGCTGGGATGAAAAGGATCGCACGTTTATTATGCAAATTCGCTTACGAGGGCTGGCACGAGCTTGGTACGATGATCTCGACGACTACAGCGGATCTTGGGATGCTTGGAAGGAAAACATCGTTAAAGCTTTCCCGCGCTCTACTGACTACGTGGAGATTCTTCAAGAAATGTTATCGAGAGTGAAAAAAAGGGGAGAAACAACCTCCCGTTATTATTACGACAAGATGACACTCCTGAGAAAATGCAACATAGAAGAAGAGGCTGCTTTATCGTGCCTAATTCGGGGCCTACCCGAAGAACTTAGGTTCAATGCGAAGGCGTTTAACGCAAAAACCCCAGAGGACCTATACTACGGGTTTTTATCGGGACTGGAAAATTACCAAGTGGCTGGAGTTGAAGACTCAGCGTGATAGTTGGCAGAGCGGTTGACAGATTTGCAGGAACAGCGACGGGAACGACGAGGGTCTATAGCGATAAATGCCGATAATTCGGCCATACATTTTAAGATTGTCTGGCCGAGAGATGCCAGAACTGCAGTCGCCTAGGAAACTCCGTGGCAACGTGCTAGCAGTCACCGAAATCGACGCAGGGATCTATACAGGTAAAACATGTACCTATATTTGACTCTCTACACATCCAAACTTACATCAGGCCTGTATAAAAAGCGTGTACTAATAGGTCAAACGTCAGCATTAGCTTACATTGACACGAGTAGCAAAGTTAATGTCATTACAGAGAACAAGTTCTGCGAATTACAAATACCCATTCTTTGCACGAAGATAACACACTTGTCAAAATCCCAATATATTTCAAACTCTCAAACTCAAAGCATTTATTTCAATTAAACCATTTACAGCCACTTTTGAATTGTCAAAAAGTCGACCAGTTGGAAAGTTGAAGCTAGTTGCCCATTCCAAAACGTAGATCTCTATGGAGAAGAACGGGCAAGAAAATCCATGGACACTCTTTTTAATCATGTTAGGTATTACAAAATATTGGAAACATTATTCTTGTTGCTTCTATATGTGAGAACAATGTAAAAAATAAAAAAAAAATCTAAATATAAGATTTAAGATTTAAAATAAGCCATGGAAGTTAGGAGATGACCAGTCTCAACCGACGGCGCCCGTTCACGAACTTGACGCGTGGATCAGCACCATCCAGCTCCACCATTTTGTAGGGAACCGAATGATCCAACACACGCGCCACCATCAGCGAGACATTTAAGTGAGAATGACATACTCTCAACTGCCACACTTTTTCAAGTCAACGTACATCAAAACAACATAATTATTATACGGATGCATGGTACTCAAATACACAAAGTTTAAACAAAATGCTTCTAAATTATACAAAACTATTTAGGGAAGAGAATGAAAATTGCAAACGCTGTATTCTCGCGGCTAATACACTTAGTACTCGATAAATTCCAATCTAAATTAGCTTTGTACTTAGATGATGTCAACATTCCATCCACAACAATTAAGGAAGGTATTGATTTATTAGAACGCGTTCTGAAGCCCCTCTAATGAAGCTGGGTTAAAACTAAATCTAAAAAAATGTGCATTCTTAAAAACCAATGTCACGTATTTGGGACAGGAAATATCAGCAGGTACAATTAGGCCGGGTCAAGCGAAAATAGACTGTAGGCCACTACAACCCGCTTGTGGTATATAATATGTTGCTTGACTACAACAGTCCTAGTAAGGTTCACGAAGTGCGCCAGTTTATCGGGCTGGCGTCGTATTTTCGAAAGTTTATAAAGGGCTTTGCAGAAGTGGCTAGGCCGATAACAAACTTAACAAAAAAAGGAGTCGAGTGGATGTGGGGCGCTGCGCAACAGGATGCATTCGAGTTACTAAAAACAAAACTTATCGAAAGACCGGTGCTAGCGATTTACGACCCCAAAGCAAAAATTGAATTGCACACAGATGCTAACAACTGGGGTTTGGGAGGTATCTTATTACAGTATCAACGAGAACCCCTACGGCCCGTTGCGTATTTTAGTCGCGTTACCACTCGTGTCAAACAATGGTGCCGATTCTGTTGTACACCGAACTAAACTAACTAAATTATCACTAAAATTCCTTACTTTTGACTATGAGAATCTTATAGCTATTCTGCAAAAAATAATCTCTAAACTAAAAAATAATTTTGACACAACTAAAATCGAATTTGACAATCGCGATTCCTGCAGGCTTAGCATGACGCTTTCTATTTCTACTCTACTGTAGAATAGAAATCGCTTGTCTACATTTCTCGGTGAAAAATTGACAACTGTCTACACGGAAACGTCATTTTTGTCTAGTCTTCCGTCGACAAAACGCTTCTCTACGGTTGTCGTGCCAAGCCTGCAGGTGGTGTTTTTTTCTTTTGGCTTCGCAACGGGGTACTTGTGTGCCCTACGCAATGATTTTTTTAAAGATCTGAATGAAGCGTGCGCAGGGGGGCAGCCTCGACGTTTTTTATATGGAATTTTTAACTTTCTGTTTGGAAAAAAAAAAAATATTACCTACATGTTGAGATTATGGGGCTTGCGGGTTTATTAAAGGGGGTCGAAATTATCATCATTTTTGTGATAGGACACACCATTTTCGAGATATAAACAAACGAACAGAAAAAAAAGATCAGTACTGTTTTTGCACCTCAAGTCGAAGTGTTGGTGTGAATTTTAGTTCATGAACACTAGTTTTATTCCACACTTTTTTAATCGCGATTAAAATTAGTCAGATTTAGTTAGAAAAACTAATATAGTCAAAAATTTTGGTGAAAAACGGCAAACTCAGAATAGCAAAATTACCATCTTCACTAAATTAATAATTCAGTGCAATCTTAGTGCTGTCAAACTAAAATATAGTTAAGTTGTGTCACTTTAGTCAATTTCAGAATAGGAAATCGTCGTTTGACAGGAATAAACTAAATTTTGGTGATTGTTAGTTTAGTTTAGTGAATTTTGTGACAACAGAATCGGCACCATTACCTACTATCATAGCTACGAACTTGAAACCCTTGCAGTTGTAGTCTTTGAAACGTTTCAGAATATATTTGATTGGAATTCCCGTGAAGTTAATAACCGATTGTGCGGCCCTTACTACGACCCTAAGTAAAGAGGACCGCATACCGTGTATAGCACGCTGGTGGTTCCTTGTTCAAGATTTTGATATAGACATAGATTATCGAGCGGGACATTGCATACAACATGTATATCATCTGGGCCCCTTTGTAAAGACTCGTGGCGGACAAAATTATATTTTAGTCGCTATCGACGCATTCACAAAGTTCGTTTTTGCTAAGCCGGTTCAGGGAGTAAGTTCGATCGAGACTATTAAGAATCTGAAAGAAATTATATCTCAGTTTGGAAATCCGAAACAAATAATAACTGATCGGGGCACTGCTTTTACGAGTAGGCTTTTCAAGGAATTTGCTGAAGAAAAACAATTCAAACACATATAAAATGCGGTGGCCAGCCCGCGAGCAAAGGGAAAAGTAAGTCGCGATGACCTCATTGACCTACTAGAGAGCTAACTCAACAGAGATTTCGGAAATAGTTACTTAAATTTAAACTAAAGTCTGCAAGTTAATAATATCCGAATAATGCAATAACGCTGAATAATCCTATTACTATGTGACTGTGTGCTATGTGAACCTCATGGACGTCTAATAGGTACGTCCAATATACGGGCCAGTCTGTGTGACACGGCCCGTATCTTACAAAATATCATGGTTATGCTGTGTGATACGACCATGGTAACTGTGTGCTGTGTGCTATGTGAACCTCAGGGACTTCTAATACGTCCAATATACGGGCCAGTCTGTGTGACACGGCCCGTATCTTACAAAATATCATGGTTATGCTGTGTGATACGACCATGGTAACTGTGTGCTATGTGAACCTCAGGGACTTCTAATACGTCCAATATACGGGCCAGTCTGTGTGACACGGCCCGTATCTTACAAAATATCATGGTTATGCTGTGTGATACGACCATGGTAACTGTGTGCTGTGTGCTATGTGAACCTCAGGGACTTCTAATACGTCCAATATATGGGCCAGTCTGTGTGACACGGCCCGTATCTTACAAAATATCATGGTTATGCTGTGTGATACGACCATGGTAACGGTGTGCTATGTGAACCTCAGGGACGTCTAATACGTCCAATATACGGGCCAGTCTGTGTGACACAGCCCGTATATTACAAATAACATGGTTATGTTGTGTGATACGACCATGCCACACCTACCGCTAGCACTTATACATCAAGTACTAGGTACAGAATATTACCTGCCTTACAACCATTGCCACTAAAAGTGCCAGTAATTCACCCAACGATAATGTTTGAATATAATATTCCACAACCAATCAAAAAAAGCTTCATACTTCAGACTGATAATTCAAACACTTTGAAATATAAAAATAGCCAAAATAAAGGAATGTTACGACCCACTTCAACAAATTGGTCCCGTCCATTAATAACGACACTAACGAATGGAACACTTGTACGGAAAACAAAAAAAAACCCACTGGAACAAGTGCGTCACTTTTATGATTTTACTGCCGCGACCCTTTATTTTTTATTCCAGTATCCAGACCGTCAACTACATGGGTCCAAGCCGGCTGCTCTACCGGAAACTACCAACAGTACCACCGTCGCCGCGGGGCGCGTCGCTTGCAGGATGGCCGAATGTTACGAATGATTGTTACCTAGTAGTTTTATATTGGTTTATATAGTTTATAGTACCTCTCCAGTTGTAATAATAACTAGATGAAGATAGTTAATAAGGATCATGTGAGCCTTGCGTGGCCAGGGGCGGGCTGTCATTAGCTCGCCCAATCAATAACACTGGTAGGGGCGGGACATGTGCCCTCTCCTACTTAACATCCCCGGACCCGGGGCTTTAAAGGTAGGAGTTCTTAGCTGCGACGGGGATTGTCCGCTCCGGCGAGCTAGTTGCAACACTATTATTCCTAATAATAAACGTGTAACACAGTTCCAAAGTTACGAGTTACTTATTCCACGCCCACCCTTCTGAGACCAGTAAAACTATAATATAATGGTGCCGATTCTGTTGGCACAAAATTCTCTAAACTAAACTAAAAATCACCAAAATTTTGTTTATTCCTGTCAAACGACGATTTCATAGTCTGAAATTGACTAAAGTGACACAACTTAACTATATTTTAGTTTGACAGTACTAAGACAGCACTAAATTATTAATTTAGTGAAGATGGTAATTTTGCTATTCTGAGTTCGTCGTTTTTCACCAAAAATTTTGACTATAATTAATTTTTCAAACTAAATCTGCCTATTTTTAATCGCGGTTAAAAAAATTGTGGAATAAAATTAGTGGTCATGAACAAAAATTCACACCAACACTTCGACTTCAGGTGCAAAAACAGTACTGATCTTTTTTTTTCTTTTCGTTTGCTTATATCTCGAAAATGGTGTCCTATCGCAAAAATGACGAAAATTTCGACCCCCTTTAATAAACCCCGTAACCCCATTATCTCAACATGTACTTAGGTAATATTTTTTTATATTTTCCATACAAAAGTAAAAAATTCCATATAAAAAACGTCGAAGCTGCCCCCCTGCACACGCTTCATTCATCTCTTAAAAAAATCATTGCCTAGCGCACACAAGTACCACGTTGCGAAGCCAAAAGAAAAAAAATACCACCTGCAGGCTTGGCACGACAACCGTAGAGAAGCGTTTTGTCGACGGAAGACTAGACAAATATGGCGTTTCCGTGTAGACAGTTGTCAGTTTTTCACCGAGAAATGTAGACAAGCGATTTCTATTCTACAGTAGAGTAGAAATAGAAAGCGTCATGCTAAGCCAGCAGGAGTCGCGATTGCCAAATTCGATTTTAGTTGTCAAAATAATTTTTAAGATCAGATTTTTTTTGCAGAATAGCTTTAAGATTCTCATAGCCTAAAGTAAGGAATTTGAGTGATAGTTTAGTTCGGTGTAAAAGAGAATCGGCACCAATATATATAATTACTAATTTCCTACTAATATTATAAAGAGGAAAGATTTGATTGTTTGTTTGTTTGCATTGAATAGGCTCCGAAACTACTGAACCAATTTGAAAAATTCTTTCAGTTGGGAAGCTACACTATCCCAGGGTGACAGGCTATATTTTATATCCGTATTCCCATAGGAACGAGAACTACGCGGGTAAAACCCCGGAGCACTGCTAGTAGTTTATAAGGGATCTATATTGATGGACAAAAATGTGCTCCGCGGATACTCCCTCGTCTGCGCAGGCCTAAATCAAATAAGTAAGTACCTAGGTACCTAAATACTTTTTACCTAATAGCATTTTAGGCAAATAGCCCGCCAATCAAACGTCTGGATGGCGGGACTAATCTCATTTGACCAAGTTCCAATAACAGTAGTGAGGATCCATGTAGCACAAAAAAATGTACCTGATTGGTACCTAAAGATAAATACGATGGAATAGCTTCAACCAATCTTGATATTCATTTATTTAGTTTATTCAATTAATTTATATTTAATTTCAATGTTTTTTTTCAAGTTTCATTTACCACATTCATTGCCACCTGTTTTCATTAAATCCGCGATTAACGTGGGCTATTAGCGGCACACTACACGTAGGTAGTAAGGCCCTAAAGGTACTTTCGAAGGTAACGTAACGTTATTGCAATCTCTACAAATTGCAATAATAGGTATGCTTTGCACAGTAAGTATCCATATTTTTTTTATCCTCCCATAGAAAAATAATTATAATCATTTACTGCAACATAACTTCTAAAAATTCCCAAAAATCTTTTCTCTAAATTGATGAATCCCAAAATAATTTCACGATCTAAAAAAGTTAATAAGACTCCACTTCAAAACATTCACTCACAAAATGAAAACAATCTTGTGTTTGGCTGTGTTCATAAATAATTCTCCCTTTTCGGATGTTAATCAATAGTTTATTTCATACCATCATCTTTATAAATAAACGTTACAAAAATAAATACAAACAGGTATTAAAAGGCCGTTTTCCATTTGAAACATATCAATTTAATATGATTTCTATTAACATTACCTATTGTATAATTTATAAACCGAAATCTTACACTGAACATAATGAACCTCGCGTATAAAATACTTTTGTGACTTTAGCGGGATGAAGGTATAAAAAAACTGTATAGTTTGTGGTCTGTTTATTAAAAAGGTGTGTATCCGTTGTCCGGACTATTCCCGAGGCCGCCGTTCGCACGCCGACCCCTAACGTTAACGCGGAATGGTGACTACTCGATGACCGTTTGTTCCTCTTTCACGAAAAATTCTACAACTTCTTCTACCGTTGTTGTTGTCGAGTCGGTGTCGATAGCGTCAGTATCAACATCTGTGGAAAGAGAAAATAAAGATAATTAATTACATTAAACAGAAGCAAAATTACAATGTGGACATTCTTTCGACGGCCCTCATGAGAACTAGTAACAAATGAGACCTTCATAATGCAGAAGTATGAGTTGTGTAACTTTCTAACAAGTTTGGAAAATATTTATAACAGTGGCAACATCTAAATTCTATTCAAATCTTTGTTCCCAATTGACGTTATCTCCACTTACACAAAATATCAACTTTACAAAAGCTTAAATTAAGTCCAATTTCAGAATGACTTGAAGTCATAGTGGAAACCAAACTATGTGTAGGCATTGTTATTGTTCCAAAACATAGAGCACGAAATTGTCGCGCCAGCAGCGACTAAAAACGCAAATGGAAACTAAATTGTGAACGCAGTTTACAAAGCTTGACCACATCACAGAATCAATGAATGATACATACAATTCCTGAGCTCAAGCCGGCGCGGCTTCTGCTCGTTCCACTCCTGCACCTTGGCCTCGCGGTACTCAACGTGCTTCTTCATCTGCTCCGTACGCTTCGCGACCAATTCCTATAAAACAAATGTGACACATTTAATTAGTCAAATGTCACCTTCTTCAGTGTACGTTTATTCTGCACCCCACTATAGGTATTCAACATTCTCAGGCGCATTTGGCAAAATGCGTCTAAGAATGTTACCCCAAAAATTACCTTCAAAAATGATATTCCGACATAAAAATGTTTCGTTGCTTGATAATATTACATGAAGTTTCTACATTTTATTCCCGAATAATAGTACTGAATAACTTTTGCTATAATTATGACATTTAGCTATCACTCGAAAAAGAAACATTTTATAATAGGTTTAATTGCTGCTATCGCATAAATATGCGTTATTTTGACCCCAAGGATGATGAAATTTCGAATTGTGTGGGGTAGGTACTATAACTAAAAAGTGAAAAAAAAAACAACCAACTTCCAAAAAAACACTACAAACAAAGTGAAAAATAACTTTATTTTCAGAAGTCGGTGACATTGGATATATGTATGACTGTAAAATTTTCACTTGGTAGTGTTTTTTTGGAAGTAGGTTGTTTTTTTTGTTTTTTTATGACCTTAATGTAATGATAATAATATAGTTTACCTTGCTAGCTTTGCTACTGCGCATACGGTCCTTAGACTCGAACTGTGAGTAGTATTTCTTGAGGTTCTTTTTGGTCTCCTTCTGCTGTTTCTCGGAGAGTAACGTCGGAGGCCTTGGCCGCCAGTTGAACTGGGCGAAGCCTTCCTTCATCACTCTGTACAAACAATTTTGTTTTTTTAGTTTTGGTAGAATTATCAAAACAGCTACTAATACCATGAAGCCGAGATGTCATCTTAAGGTGAATTTATTTCGACCAAACAAATATAGAACAAGAATGCTATTACAACAAAAGAATGCTCTGACAGTTTACATATAATAATTTGACAGAGTGGTGATAGAAAGTGCATTGGCGTGTTTGGTCTAAACCCACTTTTATAAACATTCTTTTCTTCTCTATTTATTTCTAAATAGTAAACTAAGACATCTGGGGACATGACGATATCTCATTGTCCTAAGTAATCTTGCACACTGATTATGCCTCGTATTCAACCAGTGTCTCCTAGAACACTAGCAAACTCTGAAGATTAGAGAGCTTTCTTTGGCTAAAATACTGTTGCATTTCACAACAAATGTTAATCGTCTATTTAAACACTTACAGATATTGATTATCATAGCCATTTCTGTATATTCATCAGTACTAAGCGAAAATAGTCTGTTTACTAACCTTCTTAAGATTTTGCCCTGGAAGGACCAGATATAGTAACCAGTATCGATCTTGCTCTTGAGTGAAGATACGCCTGTCACAACGAAGCGACCGGTCGGGTCCCATTCAATGCCAGACATCTGGAGGAAAAAATGTTAGGTTAGGTTTGGAATTTTGCATAGTTAAATTTGTAGAGTTGCTTTAGTTCTTTCTGAACAACCCAATAGATTATTTTACGCTATTTAATAAAAAAATCTAAAAATATATTATTGAGAAACTAACATTTTCCGACTGCATTTTGTCTAAGCTAAGACAAAATGCAGTCGGAAAATGTTAGTTTTAGTTCATGAAATAACAAAATATTTCATTTTTTTTTCTGTTTTTGAACACCATGAAAGTAGCCGCCATGTTATTACGACATACGGCATGTCGATTGAACAACTTTGCACTTTTATTATTTTCGTAACCAAAAATATTTTTATTTAAATAATATTTTGCATTCAGGAACAGAAAATAAGTAGAATAATAACTATGTTTTTCAATTACAAACAATTATCATACAAAATATCACCGCATTTGTTTACTTAGCAAACTGACGTCACACCCACAGACCAATATGACGTCCACTGCGTCCATTACGCGCGAAATTATAAAATGTAAAATTTAAATGCATTTTTACGGCACTAATTGATTAAATAAAAATGTGTTTTTAGTGGTTTATTAACACTTTAGAATCTAATTAGGACATTTTTCAAAAATAAGTGTGATACCCTATTACCAATTTTTTTTATTTCATAATATTATGCAACTCCTATGAGATAATGTTTTTATCACTATGGTTTAATACATCATGACATGTAATGTAAAATCAATAAGTGACAAAAGGTAGTCCCTGTTCATTCTCCATTTGCAGGTTCAGTCCCATATTATACATCTTCCAAAAAATTGCATGCTTCTTCCAAGAAAGTAAACAGCTTTACTATAAATAAAACTCATATACACACCTGGTAATGGTCAGAGACATTCATGATAGTGAAGTCATTGGTGTCCAAGAACTCCAGAGCGCCACCAGTCAGTCCAAGGTTAGCAAGAACAATGAACTGTCCAGACGGAGACCAGAACAAATGGTTGAAGGGCTGCCTCTCAAACTTCTTCAGCAAAGTAGGTGCCTGACCCGTATTCACTTGGTAGAAACTAATGCAGATGTTAGCTGGATCACCATGGATAATAGCGAATTTGGAACCAACAGGCTCCCAAGCAAACGCTTGAATAGATTCCTTAATTTCTACAGAGTCAACCGGAATCTCCTTCTCTCTCATATGGAATATTTCAAAGTTGTAGTACATTCCCGAGTATTTGATTTCATTTTTGTCTTTCTTTACTTTGGAGTAGCGGTCTACTTTGACACAGAGGTAGTCCCCACTCTTTTGCCAGTGGATCTTACAGTCGGCTACAGAGAACAAGTTCTTGGACCGTATTTCAGTGCGGTTGGGGAGCTCGAGGAGTGTTACCCTGGCTGGCACGTCTTTGTCTTCTGCTACCCAATAGGCTACAATGTTGTCTGTTGGCGACCAACTGAAATCTCTGTAATTGGAAATAAGGATATTAAAATTTTTGTGACTAAGAGAAACCAATCGAAAATTTAAAAAATAAATTTAATTGTGTCTATGTCAATAACCTAAAAACTCAACTGTTGTAATATTATGTGATGTTTGAAGAAAAACGACTTATTTGTAACACAAAGCAGTTTTATTTCCTGAATGCCAAGTATGAAGTTATAACCTACATGCAGACTGTTATAAATAACAATGTATATGTGTAATGTGTATTGAATAAACAGATATTGTTGACACAGAAATAAATAAGCTAACTCATACCTACAATTATAATTAATAAGATATAGAATAATGCAAAATTATTCAGCTACATTTAGGCGCAAACCCATCTTTATATGCCTAAAGATTCAGGCTGCTGAGCAATAAAATCTATCTCTGCCAAACAAACACCACCACTTTCAAATTGTTTTTCAAAACCATCCGATAACTTTTATCCAACGGATGCATTTAGCAGTGGGACATAATATTTTCTATAGAAAAGTTACCAAACCACAAATTTTATTCATCAGATAAGTTAGTTAACTGAATATTGATAAATCGGCCCTAAATCAAACATAGTATAAAGTTCAAAATGTCTTACCTAATTCCAGGTATTTTGATAGACTTCTTGTCTAGCAGACCGAAGCTAGGCGTCTCGTACACAGAGAGTACATCCTGGCCGATCCTGGCGAAGTACCTGTCGTCCTTGCTCCAACGGAATACGGGCCACGTCACATACTCGTCCGGCGGCGGGAAACTACGCTTCTCTACACCCGTCCTGTTTGAAATAACGTGATTATAATAACGCAAATAATGGAGGTCTTCTATTACATGTTATATAAACATAGTTGCGGCGATGCGGGGTTTTTTTTTGAGGGTGTGAAATCATCAAATAACTTCTGCCGCTCTGGGTGGAGCAGGAGTGCGTGTCAGACGCGTACTGCCTAAAACCTACCCGTGTTTCCCTGAGTTGCCTGTGTGCCAGGGGCGACGGCATCTCTTTCGAACTACCCGCACCCCTGGCGGAACTATTAGCCTCCGTTACCCCTTCGAAAGATATAGGCGTGATGATATTTTTAAATAATGAGAACTGAACAATACACAGAAATAACAAATATAAACATTAAAACCAAGCGTGAAATCAAATATCGGTCAAAACCTAGAACGGTGAAATACGGTGTACCTCAGGGGAGCGTATTGGGTCCCCCACTATTTCTGGTGTACATAAATGATCTTCCAAAAATTATCAATCACCCAACTGTATTATTTGCTGATGATTGTACAATAATGATAAAAAAAGATGAGTCCTACAATTATGAACAAGAAATCAATGACACGCTAAAGCAAACTATAGATTGGTTACAGTCGAATAATTTAAAAATTAATTTAGAAAAGACGTGTATAATGCATTTTAGTCAGCGACAACAACAACTACCGGTTAATATTAGTCACAATGGACATTCAGTTACAAAAACGGATACTACAAAGTTTTTAGGGTTAGTTATAGACAGTCAACTTACGTGGAAACCGCAAGTTGAAGAAATTTGTAAAAAACTTAACAGTTTTGCTTTTGCTCTTCATAAGCTGTCCAAATTTGTAAACCGTGACGCCGTGCTTATTGCTTACCATAGCTACGTAGAATCAGTTCTAAGATACGGAGTCGTTTTCTGGGGTAACTCGACAGAAAATAATTACGTTTTCCTCGCTCAAAAAAAATGCGTACGCGCTTTATGTAAGCTACACCCAAGGGACAGTTGTAAACCATATTTTGAATCCTTGAAGCTTTTAACATTGCCGTCATTATACATCTTTGAGGTGGCAGTGTTTGTTAAGACACACCCACAGCTTTTCGAAATAAGAGCTCCAGCTGATCCACGGTTAAGGAAAAGGGATTCGAACATTCTTTGTGTTGATCGCAGTAAAACAGCCCTCCTACGTAAAAGTTTTTATCGAATGGCTCCAGGTATTTTCAATAAAATTCCACGACAGATAAAAAATCTTAATAATAATATGTTTAAAAATAAACTGAAACAATTTTTAACTCATAAATGTTATTACTCCATAGCTGAATTTATGGAGGATACCACTAACATTTAGATTATCACAATATGACATTTTATGATAATGATTTTATTATCCTCATTGGTTTCTTTAGATGTTGTTAAAATGGCTGTTTCTGTGTGTATACGTTCTAAGTTACACTATCTTATGTTTTTGTCCTTACATTTAGATTAATATTAGGTCGACATTGGCAATTGTGTGTTAGTATGTAAGTAATTGAGTTATTTTATTTTAAATGTGTCTGTGGTTTCGACAAAACTAACATTCTTATTATTTGTATGCTTTCGAGTAAAATGTAGCGAACTGACTATCTTATTATAACATCCTATTGTAATGAAACCTACATTTACGAATAAATTTGATTTGATTTGATTTGATTTGTTATTTACAAATTATTATTGTACAATTTACCTAACCCGTCAGGGAAGGTAAATTGGTAATGTGAAATGTGTGTGTCAGCATGCATGGAACAACTCGAGTGGAACTGTAACGAATTGAGGAGACAGACTTTAGTCATTTTAACTTTATCCTTTCTCTGTGCCCTTACAGGGTCCATATTTTTATACCTAGCCTTATCTTTTGTTACAACATGGAATGCAATATATATGTATAATTAAAAAGTTACAATTTAGTTAATCAGCCAGTCCAGCCACCAATAAATCTATTATTTTACTTCACTCGACTAAAACATACTGTCACCATTTTCACTAACAACATCTACATAAAAGTTTCTGGTTTATGTCGGAAATTACTACTTATTTTCCTTACACAAGTCTTACAAAATAACGTGAAAGTCGATTTTCTACACGATAACTGTAATGAGTCTGTTAAAAACATATTAAAAGCAAGCAAGGCTCAAGTCAACTTTTTGTTTATATGTAAATCCGTAATACCTGTTGGTATTCAACCGTCTCAGACTCTCTTCTATTAAGTCGCGACTAGAATACGTAATAAAGAACTGGTTTGCGTGAGTCGGAACAATTCACTTAAGTGAAGTCTTAGAAATGTTACACTTGTCTCAAAATGGTAGTTTATGTATGAGTATTGTAGTGTAAAAGAGCTGGGGAAGTATTATGTAGTATTAATGCCATCATGATTCCAGTCCGAAAAAAGAATGGTCAGATCGGTCATGTACTGCCATCTGTCCCTCGCACTATGATCATGATGGCATACAAATTAAAACGTCATAACATTATAGATCTTATTAAATAAAACTTAAGGCACAAGGCAGCTCAGATACAACAACTAGGCACTTAAAATTAGTTGTACATTTGTTTGTATTTGACTTAAACTTGTTTTTCAGCTTATGTGTGCCAAGTGTCATCTTTGCCAACTAACAGTAAAATGGTCTACTGCATTTTGTGTTTCTTTTTATGCATGTATTCCATATCTTATACAGATCAATGGACATATTTGATGAGACATGTTTTATCTGTCTTTTGTATTTGATAAGGAAAGAAGAATTATTACAAAAAATTCTTTGGTTCTGGAAAAATCTTTACAGACAACCAACAAATATTGCTTACAAGTTCCTACCTACAATACTATGAGAACTATTCAGTGCAATTAATTTATTTAGTGATTATTTACACCGAGATAAGTGCTGCTAAGCATCATTATTGTACGGTGACATGTATTTTGGATGATATAAAACCATTTAATTACAAACCTGATATCCCAAATTATAAGCTTCTTATCTTCACCCCTATCGCCAGTCGGTGAGAATGTAACAACATAGTTTTCACATGGTGAGAAGGAGATGAACCGAGCTTCTGGGTGGAAGAACTTCTGGAACTGGGAGAACTTGGGGCCAGCCCACAGAGCTACGCCCCGCCAATGGAAAGTCGCCAGGTACGTGCCCAGCGGTGACCACGCGGCGTAAGTCTCCGTCCAGTTCTGAGAGAAAGAAAAGAATTAAAACCTTTACGTATTAACAAGGGCAAGAAAGGATGTTCGGGTATTAATTCAATTCGTCTTTTTAAACAGACATCTACAGCCCAACCCAATGCATGTTTCAAAACATGATACCAAATATTAACATTTGTTGTTAGACCAGGATGAAGCATAAGTTTACAAACTATTGCAAGCAAGAATGCCAGTATTTGAATTCTGAAACATTTGAATAACAACATACACAAACAGAATATTTTGTATGACAATTTTATAACATTGTTCGATTCTTCATTCCTGGGCTTTTTGAAGATAAGGTCTGCAATGTTGCTTGACTGCTTTAGTTACCAAGGTCCCCTAAAAACAAATGAAGAAGCAATGTACAACATACCGGTCTCTCCTGCATAAGTGTAGGTTCTGGCAGGGCATTCTGCCAAACCTGTAGTGCAGTACCAGTGCCGATGCCAACCAGGAACTGGTCGTATGCATCGGGGTCCATCAGGTACCATTGTAAGTCTGACGCAACCTTGAACGGTTGGGGTGCTGGCGGCTCCCATTCTTTAGGGATATCTGAATATCTGATGAGGAAGACAATTAATTTTAATTAGAGAAAGTATTAGACATTAGTTGAATGTAAAGTTCTAGAAAGTAAGATTTGGTTTGTTGGTAAAGCAGTCACTAAAAAGCTTAGTTTTTTTTTTATTTAACATGAAATCATCATTTATAATCCTTGGCATAATTATGTCTGTTAGGTATTTCAACATAATTATTTGCTTGCAATAAGGAAGAATGTGTGGCGAATTACCTATCAAAATCTGTTTAATTTATCATGGAAGTTGTTAAGTTCAGCAGTTGGTCGACTAAGGGTGTTCATGCCGTTCATGTCCAGTGGTGACTAAGATAAAATGTCAACAGAAAAACATCTAATTGACTTGTCACAAGATCAAAGTTAGTACTTTTTATGAGCTCAATGAACTTTGCATGATAACACATCTCACCTTTAATAATAATATGCACTGGAAACTTTTCGTTTGAGATTCAGGTGTAAAGAATAAGGGTACTTACTTCGTAAAGTCGGTGAACAAATTCACCAAGAATGTGTGCTGCTTATCTAATTTACAGTTATTTGTCGCCTTCACGGCTTCGGCGGCATTCTGAGGATTGCTGTACTCCAAGAAAATGTAGCCAATCGTGTTTCCATTCTCCTGGGTTGGATAATACTCGTTGACGATCTTCCCGAATTTGCTGAATATCTTATTTATGACACTCTGGAGCTTTTCCAGGCGCTCGGGTCCGACCTGCGGGCACCCGTCGACTACGACCACGTTCTCATAACTGTCAGATTCCTTCGGTTTCTGCTCTAAAAGGTCGGCCAACAACTCTGCAACGTCAAAGTTAGGTTAGGATTTTATGACTTTCATTACACTGCTGAATTCACTGGGAAAGTTAAAACATTTAACCAAGTACACTTGCCAACATACACTAAGCCTCACAATTACGTTAAAAATAGTAGCGACTTGAATTTAAAGTTGTAAAATGCGTGGGTGACGCATATGGCCGGTCAAACTTGTCACAGAAAATTGCCCACCTTCATCGGAAATATCATCAACGAAACCCTCCGGGTCCTCGAAATCGGGCTCCTCGTCATAATTGGGCTCCTCATTATCACTTTGAGGAGCTGGGTTCACTTTGTCGTCGCCTTTTTTCTTAGCCATTTTGACGATTTAACGTGTGTAACAGGAAGACACGCCATTAGTGACTGAGCATAGAGTAGAGAACGATTTTTTTACTTTCACTCAAAATGACGCAATTGCATTTTGTTAACACTTATGAAAATTATTACTCTATCAACATTTATTAAAATGCATGGATAATTTAGCAATGACATTGTTACGTCTTCTTTATTCCTATCTAACTAAACATGTTAATAATTATTTATCGACAAATTCATATAAAACAAAACGTATATTTCGTCATCATCCATAGACAAACTAAAAAACATAGCGGGAAAATTAAAGTTTCAAACTTTCAAATGGTTATCTGGAATTATGGATGCTTGTTGATTTTTTATTGGTATAAAGTTTATACCAACTCAGAAATAATGTGTAATGTTTTTATAATGTGCACGAAAAGCAATATGAATGAAATAGGAACAAACAATAAGGACAGGTGAGAAGAAAGAAAAGGTACGGTCTTTTTAATATTTTCCTCTTTTTGTGATGTGCCTTTAATATCTTAAGTAATCGCTGATTAAATTGTTAACAGTTACTCTTATTAGGTAAGCCCCTACTACGTAAAAAGTCATACAGCGGGATACAATAATTAACTTAGATTCGGCCCATGTAAAAATGCGAGGCATCCAAATAGATTGTTTATAGCCATTTCTTTCATGTTATGCCTGAATTTAATCAATGAATTCAGTTTTCAATGGATAGTACCTAGTAGCCTAGTAGCTACTTACTCGTTACTGTACCGGTTACTTACTCGGAAAAAAAGTGGGGGAAAAACTAAGATAGTACAGATTTTTCCTTCAAGTTTTTGGCTAAGTTTCCCTCCTCCTTCAGTCGTTTACTCACTGCTGAGTGTCGAGATGTGCCCGACTAGAATAGTATGATATTACCCAACGCTCAGTAGGATTCATATTCTGGGTAGTCTCTCAGCTCACAAATCTAACAACCATGAACCAATAACGTAAATCCAAGCCTTAATCAAACTTCCGAATTTGATTAAAGCTAACGTTCTTTATTTAAAAACCAATGTTTTTAAATTGCCACTATAAGCTCGACACGCATCTCAACCGTATAACAGATGAGGTGGCATTTATGGATGGCTCACGGGTCACCGCACATGAAAATTGAGGTCGCGCCGCATGCACCGCACTGTTGCTCTACGTATAGTTATGATCTGTAGGTATAGATATAGGACTGATACAGTAATGTGAAACGCGAAGGTATGCAACCAGACGTGTTTCGATTAATTGGCAATTTATGTCTTGTGAATGTTTCGATGACTTGTAGACCTATTTGGCGAAAAATTGTTCTTGTGATAATGGAGAAAAGTTGCCAGCCTCCCTTATCGTGGTCTCTTTTCTTTCTTTATATTGTAAGAAACATCCAGGATTCTGCTTTTGTGCTCCATTAATACAAATAGATCTGCCACATCACATTACGCCTTGTTTCCCCGAAGGGTTGGGCAGAGGTGTATAGTACAACCATATTTCGCCAGTTATGTTAACTCCCATAATAGGGGGCGAACCATCAACCGGGCATAACTCTAGACTCCGGGCGGCTACTGAGTATTTCCAGAGAGAAAAACACTTTGGCCGACTTGGGAATCGAACCTAGGACCTCATGTTCATGTACTGCTGAGCATTAGGCTCTGACTTCGGACTCGTGGCAGTCAACTCGCCATTACTGGCGAAATGAGAGAAAGAAAGAATTTTATTTGCTCGAACATTTGTGTTTAGATACAGAATTAAAATAATAAATGCATGCAAGATCTTAAAATAAAGAGTGACTCACGACATGCATTGTCTGACATTTCTCATATCGTGCAAATATCTTAGGTACAAATATTATTATTTATTATTTTTATATCAATGTTTTTTTACTTTTATACATTAAATATCAGTCACAGCTAAACAAATTTATTATATTGTATTCAATCATTTACATTATCCAATTACATTTTATTTTCCTTATCCATTCTTACAGATTATAATTTTTCACAATGACAGATGATGTACAGTGCACCCACGTTTCGCCAGCACTTTATACTACTTGTATTAAAGGGTTGCTAACCCCTTTCTTCTTGGGCACGCCACGATAGCGGCGGTAAGTCCCCTCTTTGAGGAGTGGCTTGAGAGGCGGCATGGCGGACGCAGGTCCTCACCGGACAAGGTTGTTTCGGGAGGTTCCTGTTTCGCATAAGGCGGGAGGAAACGCCCGGGTGTTTCCATTGCGAAGATCGCCCTGAGGATACGGTGGAGCATACGGTGGCGGTCTGCCCGGCTTGGGCGGAGCACCGCCGTGTCCTCGTGGAGGCGATCGGCGGCGGCGATCTCTCGCGTCCGGCCTTGGTGCAGGCCATGGTACGGAGCGAGAGTGAATGGTTAGCCGTCACCTCCTTCTGCGAAGCAGTAATGCTCGCGAAGAGGGAGGCGGCGCACGTGAGGGAGAGGCAGTATATGCGACCTCACGGCCGTAGTCGCCGCGGGAGACGCCCTGGGCGTCGGGAATCCCAGGCTGATTCCCGGCCACCGTAGGCGCGGGCTTGCGGACGGCGAGTAATGGGTAGCTCGCTGTTCGGTAAGGACCAAGCCCGGGTCGACGGCGCGTTGTGTTCCACGCGCGCCTCAAAGAGATGTCAGCACCAAATGGTGGGGTCCGCAAGGGCCGATGCCTGCTAGGGGTGCGGGTTGTTCGAAAGAGATACCGCGGCCCCTGGCACACAGGCAACTGAGGGAACACGGGTGGGTTTTAGTCAGTAAAAGTCTGACACGCCCTCCCACTCCACCCAGAGCGGGAGAAGTTATTTGATGATTTCCCACCCAAAAAAAAAAACAAAAAAAACCCCTTTCTTCTGCAGACCACGGCGTGATGTGGTTTGTTCTGTACCCAATTGTAAGCTCTAACTGTAGGTATTTATCCCTCCGGCGCAGGGTGACCTGTGACCAATTCTTGTCAGGATACATAAGAATACACAACTTTCAACGACCTGCTCTTCAATTTCATCTGCATTTGGCTTTTGAAGAAAGATTAAAAGATCAGGCGTTAAATTCACACAACGAAAAAACAGATATGTACAGACGCCAGCACATCAAGTTACCCCAATCTGTTAAATTTTGATACATTTTCAACTTTACACCATAAGCATAAGGTTCATGTTCAAATGGGAAAATTTTACAGTTTGGGGTAGCTTGATGTGCTGGCGTCTGTACAAATAAGCAGGCATAGCAATTTGAGCTGCTTGTGGTTGGTAATAATATACTTCACTAAGTCATTACAGTGATGTTACCGTTATACTTGAATGACAAGGCGACATGATAATCAAGTGATAGAGATTTAGAGACCGCCGTGTTTTTGTGAGTTAGGCCATACCATGACGAATGACGTAATCAATAATATTCAAGAACATATAGGTAAGCAAGAACGTCTTGATTATTCTATAAATAAGTACTTAATTTAATGGTGAAGAGTGCACGATCGACGGCAGCCAGAATAGACAACTCCATCTAGACTTGTATTTCCTGTCAAGTGCTTTATTGGGCTTTTTTTCAGTTGCATTTCAAAAATAAGTTCATCATTTAAAGAGCCTTCGTAAAGCACTACACTGCTACCTGACGGAGTCCCGGAATCACCATTCACGAACACTACCGTGAGTACAAACTTAATAGAGCCATTAGAACGAGCCCAGCATCTTATATTCTATAAATAGCAGAACACTAATCCCCTTATCAGGGCATTTCATAACTCTTATCTGAAGCTCGAGTGTATAAAGCAAGCTCACCGGCACCGCTTTCTACGGGCTTTGGCTCGATCGAGGTCGCAAGTCTACGCAGGTTTTAATACTGGTAAGTAGGTACGTCTTTCGTCACAGCCGGTGCCACTGACCGATGTTGATTGCGGCTTGTGCTGTGATTACAGTGTTTGTTCTTTTTCTTATGTTTGCGTGCGTGCCTTCTAAAGTTGGATGATTAAATGTTTGGAGAAAATTCGTTGATCTGTAGCTACCTCCTGCCTATAACCCGGACCTATGCATATGCTTTCGGCATTTGTAGAACATTGTAACCACGTTTTAGTTTTTGGACCTAGCTACACCAAACTTGGAAAAATGCAGACAATTTAACTTTCTGTGTTTCTATACCAACAACTACAATTTTATCTGGAGTTCTTGTTTTCTCATTTTGAACATTGTGTGTGGACACAGGCGCTGACTGTGTCATTAAGTCCGTGTATTATAGCAACCTACATATTCTTTACGATTCGCAAGGCGCACACACGTTATTATTTACACCTCCACAACAAGCATAATACACTAAAATAAACCGGTGATTAATGCATGCATAAAACGTTGCGAGAACTCGTCTTTGAACATTGTAAATAGGTGGTGCCTACATCAGCGTTTCAGCCAAAATTACGAGTACCTAGGTGTTACTGCTGCTCTAGCTACAAAATAAAAGATTTGCCAATCCGCTGGTCTGACCAACCAGGATACATACGCCAGGAAAAACAAAACACATTAACTTTGTGCAAAGAAAATCGTTGTTGAATTGTAAAAATAATCTCAGAAACACGTATTTTCCACAGGCTTCTTTTATCAGACACAAATTGATGCAAATTGATCATTGGACACAATATGATGCGTAGAAATGTTCCCATGCGATTATTCTCTCGGAACAATCAAATAGCAAGACAAACGGCCGGAAAATAGGGCGTACGGTTTACGTCATTTTCTTGCGGTTATTTTGCGGGATGCTAGGAAAACTACCGCCTAAAGCCACATCTATTTATCGGTCTATAAAACTGGTGCCGATAACATTTAGAAATTAGAAAAGGTCATGAATGTCTTTTCTGCGCTGAAAATCGACTCTTTTATTTGGTATTACAGTACAGAGCAATAAGCAGGAGATATCTTACCAAGGGGCATGGTATTACCCAGTAACTAGGTTGTGGAGGTCAGATAGGCAGTCGTTCCATGTAAAATACTGGTATTCAGCTGCATCCGGTTAGACTGGAAGCCGACCCCAACATAGTTGAGAAAAACCTAGGCAGATGATGAGAGCAGCAGGTTTAGCACGAGCACCGTAGAGAAGCGTCTTGTCGACGGAAGAGTAGACAAAAATGTCGAAACCGTGTAGACAGTGTTGACAGTTTTGTACCGAGAAATGTAGACAAGCGATTTCTATTCTTTTATTTATTTGTTAAATGCACAATGTACACAACCCTATTTATAAGCTAGGCTTAAAACTAGTAAGTACATGACCCTGTTAGGGCGCAGCAAGATAACTTAAAATTAATATACATATTAGTGTGAGATCTAATATAACGTAGATTAGGGACTTCCACACTTAAAATATTATACACTCGAGAGCAATGAATCCGGGTCACTTAAAGAATGTTAAAAATCTCGGAAACTAAAAATGATAGGTTAATGCAATAAATTGTATTTAATAGACAATGTAATACTCCTTAAATGAAAGTAAAAAAAATATGAGTCACCATACATTTTATTAACACAAAATTACATAAAGAAAAAAACTGCTGATCTCTCCTTAAAACAAAAATAGGAAACATGAAATTTTTGAACTTTATTACGATTTTCTTGAATTTTAATACTTCGTATTGCCTCCTCGTGCTTCCATTACTGCGTTTACGCGGTTTGGCATACTGTACACCAAGTTCCTTATACGATTTTGGGGAATATTCTCCCATTCCTCTGTGAGAGCAATTTTGAGCTCACGAAGCGTGATTGGGGGAGGGTTTCGTTGTTTTACGCATCTGCCTAGCTCGTCCCAAGCATGCTCGATCGGGTTGATATCCGGGCTGCGCGCTGGCCACTCCATACGAGTAATGTTCATCTCTTGAAGGTAGTCATTCACAATCCTACCTGTATGAGGTCGGGCATTGTCATGCATAAATATAGCATCCTCACCTAAATTGACCATAAATGGACCAACGTGATCATTGAGGATTTCTTCCACATATCTTACGCTAGTTAAAGAGCCGTTTTCTATGATCACCAGCTCTGTGCGACTTTCAGAAGAAATTCCGGCCCACACAAGTACAGACCCACCACCGTAGGCTACTTTTTCTTCGATGCATGCTTGCTTGAATCTTTCCCCTGGTCTTCGATACACTCTGTGTCTTCCATCGTGCTTGTAGAGCATAAATTTTGATTCGTCGGAGAACATAACTTTTGACCAATCTTCAATACTCCAATTTACGTGGCTCTGGGCATATCTTAGTCTTGAAATACGATGCCCACGCTCCAGTTTAGGGCCGTTTGCAGGTCTAAGGGGTTTTAAGTTAGATTCAGCAAGCCGACGTCTTACTGTCCATGCACTTGGGTTACTTCCTCCGAGGCGTCGAAACTGATTTGTGAGTTCAGTTCCTGTGAGAAAGCGATTTCGAAGCATGGTGTTCACCAAGTATCGGTCTTCTCGTGCTGTGGTACACCTGGTTCTGCCCGTTCCTGGTCTGCGTAGGTTAGAACCAGTTTCTTCGTAACGTCGGAGAACTCTTTGTACTGTTGACAGCGACACACCGACAGTCCTGGCTGTATCGCGCTGACTCCGGCCGGTTTCCAGCATTGTAAGTATTCTGGTGCATTCTTCAGGCGTAAGCGACATAATTTCAGCTTGAATAATGAATATAGAGCACTATCAACATGGTTTATGTACCCACATAAATGACAGATTACAAACAAAAGCAAAACCAAATGCTGTAATTTCGTAGTTCCATCTTCGAAAGTGGCCCTTTTTCAAATTAGATTTTTTTATGATATAACTTTACAATAACTATGAAGTTTTAATACCTTCATTTAAGGAGTATTACATTGTCTATTAAATACAATTTATTGCATTAACCTAGCATTTTTAGTTTCCGAGATTTTTAGGATTCTTTAAGTGACCCGGATTCATTGCTCTCGAGTGTATTTATTAAACTTATATCTATCTTTATACATAAAATATAATATATATTGTAATATTTATAATTAACACACGGATATAATACCTATATAAACTCTATTTTAACATTTTATCTTCCATAAATTCTAGGATACTATAATAATAACATTTTTCTAAGAGCAATGACTTTAACCTCGCTTTAAGACCTCAGACCGTATATTTTCAGGCAATTAATTGTATATTTGTATGCTTCGGTATTTTTGCACATTTGTAGTCTAGGTGCTGGTAGAATTAGTTCGGCTTTGCGGCGCTCGTTCTTGTCATAATTAAACATTTTTAGGTTTTTCTTAACAAAAGTGGCTATTTCTAATATGTAAATGGAGGGCAGAGTTACCATTTTTTCTTTTATAAAGTGGGGTTTGCAGCTGTCTCTAGGTTTTATTTGAAATAATATTCGTAAACATTTCTTTTGTGCAAATAGAAAGCGTTATGCTATGCCTGCCGTAAGCAGGAAATCAGAAACTACTATTTCGACGAAAGCGTCTGTTAGATGAAGTTCCCAGTTTCTGCTACATGGTCCTTTGATAAATGTAAACTGGGAACTATCTATCTATCTTTCAATACTGATTAGGTACACCCGGCTACACATCAAGCTATACATTTCCAGTATAAGCTGATCTCGCATTGTATAGGATTTCCGTACAGTGCGAGATCAGCGTAAACTGGAAATGTATAGCTTGATGTGTAGCCGTGTGTATGGAGTCCATACACACGGCTATGGCGAGTGAGGTACATACTATGTACCTCACTCGCTATTTTCTCGACGATGCCCGCGTGATGTCATCCACGCTGGCCTATGCGTGACACAGAAACTATCAATAACCCTGTGGTTTACACATCCATGCTGTAATAAGTTTTGTGTACCATCTCTAATAATAATATATATATAAAGTTATAAAGAGGGTTGTGAGTTTGTGAAGTGTGAGGTTGTAGGGGGTAGACTCTGGATCTACTGAACCGATTTTGAAAATTCTTAACCAATAGAAAGCTACGTTATTAAGAGTGTCATAGGCGTTAAATTAACCCGAAAAATAGTCGGATTTGCAAACTAAGTCGGAGAAAAAACGGTCGAACGAAAACGTTTCTTACGAAGCTGCCGATATATGATCGAGTTCTAGAGAAAAGTTGTAGAGCTTGATAATGTCTACAAAAAAGTAAGCGACACGTGTCTAATTTTTATATTTAAGCCACAAAAGTAGTTTTTTTTTTTACATATAAAAAAAAAACATTTAAATCGTTAGGTCATGTTTATTGACCATAATATGCACAATTATGAATTCTTATCAAAATAGGTAACTCAAGTGTTTAAAACAAAATACTTCCCTTTTATTGCATCTAATTTGGACGAATGGTTAAAGAGATAAATACGACATAGGTATGGAACCGCGACCGTGTCGTATTAGTGATATAAAAATGTTTACCGCCAACGAAGTGGGCACGAGTCAGCTAGTCGTAATATATTACGAAGAAGCCTTACAGTTTTGCTAAGACGTGCAAATATCCAACTAGCCAATATCTTGACCTAAGTACTACCTACACGAAGAGGTATCTTTACTCCATCTGTGAAAATTTTGCTAGAATGGAGACATATTATTATTAATGTAAATTTTCCGTGTCTACACTTCATAGTTTAACTTAGAAACAACACTAAACAAACTACTAAAGCAGGAAAAGAGTTAAGACAAATTAGGTAGAGTCTACTTAAAACCAAGCGTCGATAAGTGGGACTTATTCTTAATTAAATCCATTTATACGGACTTTCTATTGTTGCTCATTTATTTACTGATCATGCGAGTACATGAAACGTTTACAATTGCGCATCCAAGTCAAGCTAAGTCAGCTGTATAAACATGACTGACATTGAAAGAAAACATCATTCGCTCAGGATCATAATCTTAGATGTAACTTCACTTCAACCTCATTCAATAGCACTGCTAATGTTTTGAGGTTGTAACTTAACTTGTAAGCATGACACGTGAGGGCCCATAGTTGTGAGGCAACCGAGGTAAACGCTCGCGTATTCGGATACCAAGCCCAGTCCAACCAGTCAGTACCTCTGCCATTGCGTCCGCGGGTCGCCGCCTTTCCCGCGTATTTGTACCATAGACACACAGTGTTTCCCGAATCTTCCCGCGCAAAGGTAATTAGCGTAGTACCGTTTGTTTAATTATTCCGTGTTATATAATTTTTAGTGAAGTGTTCAAGTGTGCCACATTAGTGCAGGTTCACGCTCATTGTGCTGCTTTTGTTATTTGTTTGCTTTCAGTTGAGTTCTGCTTGTGCCCACATTTTTTGTATACCTACCATTCAGTAAAAAAGGTAAGTACTTTATCCACCACATTTGATGATTTTTTTTATGTGAAGTCTGCGAATTTACCATTTTTCGCATAAAATATTAACTTTTGATTTGCCTGTGTCAAGAAGAGACACCGGCAAATCAACGTCGGTGTCGTGGATTAATTTTTTATTGTTCTGTGAAAATCACCGGAAGTAGGCTATTCAGTAGTTCCGGATATTTTTCCTTTTTGAAATCAAATTAGGTATGTATAGGTAGGTACATACGGGTACCAAATATCTATATTTAACTAGCTGACCCGACAGAAGTTGTCCTGTCCAAATTTCAATAATTCATACAAAATTCCCATAGAAAATGTAATTTAAGTTTTCCCGATTTTTTGGCAGTTAAAAAAAATAGATGTTGGCCGATTCTCAGACCTACCCGATAAGCACACGAAATTTTATCAAAATCGGTCAAGCCGTTTCGGAGGAGTATGGCAACGAAAACTGTGACACGAGAATTTTATATATTAGAAAATGGGAGATGACAGAAGTGGTTGGTAGTATGCTGATTTTATGAGTACGCACGTACCTAACTAGTTCCGCAAGTTTTTTTTTGTGAAAATAAACGATCACTCGAATCTCAACTTTAGCATCCATCTATAGAATTATGTCATAGAGATATAATATCTACATAGTACGACTTACCTACATCGTAACAACTAAGATGAATTTGCAAAAACAATGAATTTTAAGTTGCATAGTTGTTATTAAAACATGTATCTCTGACTTAACATACATCATAATGTATTCAAAATTATAAATGACTTATTATAAAATATAATTTACACGTGCATTATCTAAAACATACCTAGTAGGTATCATTAAACAAGAATTAATCTATAGGTATCTATATTATAACAGTGTTGCCTTATCCTAGATGAACCTAGGATTCGGAAGTTATTCCCGAAACTCTCACAAAACGGCAGCCATAAATTATGATAGTCCTATTTTATTTTATCCTGAGAGGTAACTTCGTAATACACTATCAGTAGAAATCGCTTTCATTTTGACAATTCCACAACGTTCATGGCGTAGTTTATGTTGCTAAGCAGACAATTTTTTCGAATATTTATGAAAGAATGGATTGGCAATATAATGCAAAATGATTAAGATACTGATTAATAGTGTGCAGGCCAGTGGCCATTTACAAGTTTCTGCTGATAAACTCTTAGATAAAAAAAAACGAAAAAGGTCGGCACTCGGCACTAAATACCTATATGTACAGGAAAAGTTTTTATTCAGTGCGCAAACTTTAACCATGATCTCAGCATACCATTCTAGACCCCCCTAGCGAAGAAATTTTTCGTCGGTTTTACAAAAAAATCAGCTGTTTCATAGAAAAGTGCAATACCTACGCGGTCAAAACGTATGGAACAGCTGTTTTTTTTTTTGTATAACCGATGAAAAATTTCTGCGCTGGGGGTCTAGAATGATAATAAATGCTGAATTTATGGTTACAGTTTACGCACTGGATAAAAACTTTTCCTGTAGATAAACTAAATTAGCAACTATACAAAAAAAATGCAAACCAGTAGTTTATAGAGCATATCTCCACTTTTCTAGAAGATGTGGTGGTTTCCCCTCCTGGTGCTGGCCGTAGCCAGTGGCGAGGAGATCTGTCTTTCCGTGCAAGATGACCCTTACCTCCTGTTCGGCACGAAGACTGCCTACCTCTTCGCCAATAAGGACATTCCTACCACGAGAGCCCATGAAGTCCCTGGTAAGTTGTATATTTAAGTACATTTTTTGGAAATATGTTTGACACATCTCCGGGGCCCTAGGGTCCCAGACCGTTGACAGGCGTACGAGGGGCCGAAGCCAACTCGCAGAGGCCCTTTGGACGAGTTTGAATAGAATGAGGCACCAACCGACGATTATTCCTGTATGCACTAGGTATGTAAGTGCACCCAAGGTCGGTTGGTGCGGGAGTATTGCCGAACTTGGAAACGAAATATACTGGGTTATGGGTTTGGGTGGCTATAGTGGATTGGTTATCTTGAACAATGTAAGGACTTTATGCCCTGTCTGAACAATGATAATATTATATTCGGATAAAACAGCACCATGTGCAGTCACACTGAATAATGGGCGGATGGGACCCCGGAAACGGTCGCTTTCGTTCTTCTGCTTTTTTTTGTAAGCAGGTTAAATGAGCTTGTTCAGATTGGCAAGACAAGGGAGTGGATCTAGCCTAACATGCCTGCCTTCCAGACCATCCACATGTATCATTCGTGCTAAACACAAGGCCCTATGGGCCAAGAATAAAAAAAAGCGTACAAACAAAATAAACACATTTGTGAAGATGTTACCTATCACTATCAGTTATCAGTCCACACTTATCATATCCCTGACAAATGTGTTTTTAATTTTATCACAAGGTTTTTTTTTTAATTTTAGGAGGTCACAAAACAATCACATTTAATTATACGATTTAAGATCGAAAATAGAACGAAGTTTCTATCCATATGGTTTCAGATCAATCCTAAAGGATTGGTTTGGTGTTGGTCTTATACCATAATATTATTGTAGTTTCCGCAAAGCCAATAACATAACAAACATGACCCTAGCACTTTTCCACAGAAATCTACTAATTGAATAGTGAAACCCTCTAAAAAGTTACGTGACTTCAAAGCATAAAAAGCAAATGACCAGGGGGCCGATTCTACTAACAAATTTGTTAAAAAAACGCAATAGAACCGCAACCGAATCACCACTTTTAAGCGTTTTCGCATTCTACTAAAATGAACAACGGTCCAGCTGCGACACAGCTGCGGTTACGTTTTAGTTACGCCAACGATCGATTGAAACAATGTCAAAACCTATTCTACTAACAAAATCGAACATGAGCGTGACGTTTACTATAGGACAAAGTTAATGATAAAATTATGATCATTATGTCTTTTAATTATAGAAAATACTTTTAGTGCATTTTTAGATTCAACTTTTTTCTTTTTGGTATTAATAAAACATATTATTTTGGCATGTTGGTAACGCGGGTTACCCGCTGTGTTCCCGCTACAGTTCAGTTGCAATTCGTTTTAAGTTTAGTTTCCATTTTGCTTATAAAATAGTAGAATGACTTTTTATGTAACTATCGAACGGCGATCGAAATCGAACTGTTGTGGAAACACAGTTTAACGTGTAACGTTGCAAATTAGTAGAATCGGCCCCCAGAGCTTTCTAAATAATTTCACCCACCCGTTGACCTAAATATTAATGTTTCAGGATTTTATTTTACTATGCAGTTAAAGCTCCACTGTTCTAGTATCTACTTATTTATGTATCCCTCCATATCTTTCTCAGTTCACAAATCAACAAAATTTTAATAAATAGGTAGTAAAGCAGAGAAAGTACTTAATGAGACACATAGCCTGTCTCCAAAACTGTTTCATAAGTTCCTTTCACTAAAATAAGATATTTACGATATTGTAGCTCCCCGGCATTGCCAATAATATTAAGACTAATGTGTTTTCAGAGTTTCAAAAAGCATTCGACTCAGTCGAGCCACACTTTCAAAACCAATAAGAGACAGACTACCTCACGCATTTTACTTACTTCTATCATTCCATTCACGATTTAGTTCTTTCCTTTAAAATATTTGTTTCTCTATACAGTTTGAGTTTAAAAAATGTGCATAAATGTCAAAATGAGGGAGGGAATTTATGCTTAATTTTATCTCCGGAAAATAAATAAAGAATAGAACTTTTTAATGGAATTAAAAAAAAATTGTTTGCTACTGTGACCTCAGTGTAAACAAAAGGTCTTATTGAGAAATTTTACGATTATTGTAAATACTGATTTAAAAAAAAACAGATTTTTGCTAAAAATACATGTATAGTGTCAATTGAGGGTAGTTTTTTCCGCAATTTTCATTTTGTGAGAATGCCTAATTACTTCCAATCATTGTGGAGTTTGTTTCATTGCGATAGATCATTTAGTTTAAAAGTTATACCGTTTTGTTTACACTGGGGTCACAGTAGCGAACAATTTTTTTAACAATTCCAGAAAAAATAAAAAATAAATTTTATATTTTGTTACCGGGTTTTTTACCTATGTTTGTATCCTCATCATAATCATTGGTCAATGATGATGATAAGGACAAAATCTCTCATAAATCCCGTTCATCTCTAAAAATAAACTGAGTGGGAAATTACTGTCACCTAGGTCTCTAGGCATAGGAATTCAAACATAAAACTAGCAGAGACGGCTTCACGAGATTTTAATTGAAATGAATTCTATTGTTGACGGCATTATTGCTCATAGATTCTACTGAAGTAGAAATAATAAAGATCGAGGACGAGGACAACATGCAGTAGCCAATGCCATTATTAGCCATAAAGTATGTCCTGTACATACATTAGATCAACTTTCGACACTATCTTCAGGCTTGTGGAAACAACTGGAAACAGAAGTATCGCTATAGGATACTATCGGAGAAGAATACTTTATTATGTTCTTCATGATGAAGAAATTGTGGAAGTACGTACCTAATAAACAAGAACCATTTAACTTAATGAATAACTTTATTTCTATTCTGATCTATTAGAATCAAGCTGTTAATAAGGTCATCTAACCTCTTCTTTAAGGGCACAGAATAGGTAGTACTAGGTAATGTATTTTTGATGGTTTCATGTTTTCTGATTTCTATATATAATGTTAATTTGTAAGCGATTTATCATTATGTAGATTTTAATCATATGATTAATGTGCAAGACATTAGCATCTAATGGAGGAATGGACTGTGTTTACTGACGTTTTAGAATATTTTATTAGTCACATTAAAATGAATATCAAAACGCCTAAGCATTGTTATTGTGGTTCTTTGTTTAGTATACAGTACATAATAATACACAACATATAAGTAATACATTTTTCGTCGGTTTTACAAAAAAAAATCGGCTGTTTGATAGAAAACTGCAATACCTACGCGGTCAAAATGTATGGAACAGCTTTTTTTTTGTATAACCGACGATACATTTCTGCGCTGGGGGGTCTAGAATGATAAGCTGAATTCATGGTTACAGTTTGCGCACTGGATAAAAACTTTTCCTGTATATCGTAAGCCATACACGATTAATTAATGAGCTCTTAGATATTATATTAATGTGGCATTAATCTTCAAAGCCTTCCAGTAGTCACATTTTTAACAGACTTTAAAAAGGAGGAGGTTCTCAATTCGTCGCCTTTTTTATGTATGTTCCCCGAATGCTCGAAGATGGACCGATTTGGATTTATTTATTTTTTGTTTGAAAGGGTATACCTACTTCCCAGGTGGTCCCATGATAATCAAATCAGGATCTGATGATGGGATCCTGGAGAAATAGAGAGAACACTTAAAATTTTATAGGCACACTTGAAGCGATTTGGGTAGTTATTGGAAGAGTACTTTCTCGAAGTGGTCCCATTTCAATTTTGTGAAGATCTGATGAAGAACTTTGGAGATAGGCAACAGAACTCTTAAATAAATGATAGCAAATGGACTGGGATTGTTGAAATCTCATGTCTGTCTATTGTTTACACCAGTTCTTAACATTACATCATGCCGGTACGCTGTGAAGGGGTAAGCACATATGAACCACTAAAAAGTAAAAAAAAAAAACCGAGTTCCGGAAAACACTACAAACTGAAAAATAACTTTAATTTCGGAAGTCGGTGACTTTGGATATGTATTTAATTTTTTTTTCCGGAAGTCGGTTGTTTATTGTTTTTGGAAAAAGTTTTTTTAAGTCTGGAGGTCAACAGGCTACAGACTTATGCGTGTTTTTTTCTCAAATACTTCATGCCACAAACAGCCTATTTATTTCTTATTTCGAGATGGATTGGTTATGCGTAGAGAGAAGTAACGGTATTCACAAATGTAAACTGTGGCTGCGGTCAATTTGCAACAATTGTTTACCGTCAAACAGAAAGGCAAGAAACAAATTTGCTTGGCCATTCAAATTCTTTGTGTTGCTAACTGTGCTAAGATTTGGTACCTTTCATAAGCATGAGAATAATAAATTCGGGCAACTGACTGGGCAGTTCCACGCAATCTATGTGGTTCTTTCCTCAAAAGACTCTTTCAGACACCAATCTACATAGTCTTCACATGATCTAACTAAGACTATGTCCGGACTTTAAAAGAGACTGATCTCTGAATTTGTTTCGGCCTTTCTTCTCGGAGTAAACGTATAGAAAACGCCAACCTCATCTAGTTTTTAAAATATAATTGACGTGTAAAAGTGTTTGTACAAACCTACTTACAGAAATAAAAACATTTATCAAAGATACCCTAATAAATAATTGTGGTGTTGACTAGAATGACTAGTTAGGGGCTTTGGCCGTAGAGCAAATCACCGAATTATCAGTAAACTACACAATAACTCAAAAGGAACGTCTCGTTGCCGCAGGAGATAGACCGAGACTCTCTTGAAGCTCTACCATTGATTTGTGAGCTACATTTAAAAGTATATCACATCTCAAGTCTCATCATAATCCTTAAACGTATGGGAACAGGCCAAAACCTATATTCCAAGTATATTTCCTCCAACAATGGCTGACCATCAATTAACTAATAGCGATGAACCAATTAACGAATCAAGGAAGATGAAAACCATTTACCAGGCCACTCAGCAAGTATTGCGAAAAAAAGTTTTTATGTATGAGAGACTGGCCAGTGTTAATATCTATTTTGAAAATATGATTATTTGTAAGTAAGAATAGATACGTTCCAATTTCAAAATTTCTCTTGACATTGTTTGCGAGCTAGTTTGTAATAATGGATCTGCGCCGGGAACATTTTCGCGCTATGCTTTTTTACGATTTCAAGTGTCGCCTGAAACCGGACGAATCGTACGATTGACTTCAAATGGCATTCATGGATGAAGGCTCTTCTAAGGCAACCGTGTATCGTTGGTAAAAGGAATTCAAGCGCGGTCGACTAAATTTGGAGGATGAAAAAAGAAGTGGTATCCCTTTGTCGGCTGTTACGGAAGAAAACGTGCTAGCAGTGAAAAATTTAATCCATGACAATAGGCGAGTTACGTATCAAGAGATTCAGCACATACTGCAGGTTGGATCGGGAAGCCTTCACGAAATTCTACACGTGCATCTTCGCGTGAGGAGGATAGTTTCCCGCTGGGTGACGCACAACCTCACCGATGCTCAGAAGCAGTCCCGGGGGAATGGTGCCGTGATATGCTAAACAAATTTGAAGCAGGCTCGTCTCGGCGTGTTTACGACATCATTACAGGTGATGAGTCTTGGATTTATCAATACGATCCAGAAACGAAGCGCCAGTCGACGGTTTGGGTGTTTCAAAACGAATCATAGCCTACCAAAGTGAAGCGATCTAGAAGCGGGGGGAAGATTTTGATCGCGGGCTTTTTCAATTTGACTGGCTACTTGGAGTCAATTCCTTTACGGAACCAAAGAAGCCTCAACGCTGAATGGTATACTTCCAAATGCTTGGCAGAAGGTTTCTCTGTTTTGAACAACAAGCGACCAAACACGGTGTTCCGCGGGCTACTTCTCCACCACGACAACGCGCCTTCGCACACCACGCTCAAAAAAGGACTTCCAGGACAGCACGCCGGTCAAACCTTGACCCTGACCTAGCACCGTGTGACTTCTTTTTATTCCCGAAAAAAAAATCAGCTCAAAGGGATACAATTTTCGTCGCCGGAAGATGCGCTGTCAGCGTTTGAGCAGGCTGTAAACGAGGTGTTTGCGGCGCACTGGAAAAAGTGTTTCGAAAACTGGTTCAGACGCATGATACTTTGTAATTGTATAGAGGCTAGTGGAGAGTACTTTGAAAAGATTTAATACAAAAATATGTACCTATAGAACATTTATTATTATTTTCGCAAAACTTTCTGTGTCCCACGTATTTTAAAACAGAAGAATCTAGATAATACTCTATGTACTCGTATGACATAACGAACCAATGAGGTGGAATTCTATAGTGCATTAAAATAACCAACAGACCAAAATAAAATACATGAAGATAATAAATTTAATCTAGAGATCTCTAACATCACATACAATCTAAAAATAAACGACAATTTAATTGTTATTTTAGTGCAGGAAGCGCTATTTATAATGGACAATGCTAGATTAACAGCGGTGATAAAGTAAGAGAAACCAAGCGGTAACTGGAATCCTATTCAATAATGAATATTTGGTTACCGCGATTTAGTTAATTGATTGTGTGTGTTGATTGAAGTAAGGATAAATGGTAGGTAGACAGTTTAACAAGATAATATTAATCGAATAACAGACTATGAGAAAGATCTAGATCTGACATCTGCAGTAGAGTAGAGACGAGACACCACTAGCAAATTTTTTCAAGACATATCTAGCTTAGGGCAGTAGATCTCCCATGTTAAGGGAATGATGATTATAAATAATACTGGGTTCGTAAAAATAAATGACAAAATAACAGATATTTGAAATGTTACATCTGATGTATACTTACAGGAAAAGTTTTTAATCAGTGCGCGCAAACTATAACCAAGAATTCAGCATATCACTCTAGACCCCCAACGCCGAAATTTTTCGTCGGTTATACAAAAAAACATTCATCTGTTCCATACATTTTGACCGCGTAGGTATTGCACTTTTCTATGAAACAGCAGATTTTTTTTGTATTACAGACGAAAAATTTCTGCGCTGGGGTTCTAGAATGATATGCTGAATCCATGGTTACAGTATGCGCACTGAATAAAAACTTTTCCTGTATCGTAAAAAAAAGATGTGATTTTCATTCTGTAGGGCTGTCAAATTACTAATTTATTGGAATAATTGACCACCCAAAGTTGGAGGGGTAAAACAATGTGGTGGATGGTTAACTCAAGCACGACATCTATTTTGTACAAGTTATTGTTTTACTGCTGCAACTGCTTTGTGCAAAGGTATTTTGTTACTTGTTTGATTGTTGCCTGATTCTAGACATTTTTAAGAAGATGACATATACACAGTAAAAAAAACGTGTCATTACAGAATCTTAGCTATTTTTAGGAAACGATTTCTCATAACATTTGGCAACAGGATGCCAATGGTTAAGTTTATCCCATAGTTATGTTTGACTGTAGTTAAAATAGACATTGAAAAATGTAACAGCCTTTTAACCATTACTTGACCAGTTGACTATGGTTAATCAAAACAAATGGTTTGACTAGTCCTCCCTAGTCTTTTAGCTATATAATTATGTTTTAGTTGTAGAATGAAAGTTTGTGTTTGATTTTTTGGCGGTTTCATTAGAAAAGTAACAAATAAATTGAGTCTTTGATGAGTCATCAACGTAGGTACTTGCACGTTATTTGGTGAATCTCCGAAACGTTTGATTAGATTAATTAGCACTTCGGGAAAGGTACCTAATCCAAATTGTAGTCTTATGGCAAGTTTACCGTAGCAACAACTAAGGTAAACTTTGAATCTTCAAAATGTCTAATTTCGGCTCAGCGTAGGTACCCACCCTTAAATAATGATAATTCCATGTTCAGATCATAAAAACTATCACAATATTGAACCTAACACCTCGCTAATGAACTTGACATCTTATAGCCGAGCATACACGTCTTGATAATCTCCACGCAGCGAAGCGTATATAAATCGGCTCATATCGTCGGCAGCTTTGTTCTAATCTAAAGTCTATGCTTCACGATTGCTGGATCGTATGTGACTGGGCTATTAACTAATTGTAGCAGACTTGGGTGTATCCAGGCGTGACATGGTGTAGTTAACAGTAACAGTCGTGGGCATACCTATGTTTACTCAGATATTTAATTTGCTAGATCAAAATGAAATGAGAGTGACAAAAAAAAGTGTAATTATAGACCATTTTTCCAGCCTTTTAGCTTCTAGTTTTAGGTAGCTCTAAAGTAAAGTGATTGGTCTATTATTATATTCTAGGCAAGGTCATTGTCAAGGCGCAACGAACTACGGAATGCAAACTAGGCCTGTTTGTGGCAATCGTGAAAATCCCGAGATTAGCCAAGTATAGTCTCGGATTATTGGGGTCAGAAAACGGCCGGGATTCCGAGATGTCAGGATTCGGGATCCCGGGATTGTATTCTCTAATTGTCACCCATTTCTTATTACCAAGATTCTGTCCAACTACACACACAAAGTCTTGGCTCTCTTCTTAGTGCTTGCTTTAGGAAAAGTGCGAAACAATCAAGGTAGGTAATGTAGGTGCCGACTTATTACCATTCTTCTCGCAGCAGACGTGTGCATGGCACATTCACCTCTGTAACACAATACCTATGTGATTTATTCTCACACTGGCGACGCGTATTGTGTAAAGTTTCATGAACAAAAACCGAGTACGTTAACCTGACATCAAGTGCCTATGCCTGATGTTATCTATCACGGATTCATTACACTGATTATGATGAAAAAAAAACCAGACTACCGAAAAATCTCGCTCTAAAAAGTATTAAACAAGAAGGATTTACTCATATGAAATTGTTATGTATAAATTATTCAATATTTATCGTTTATTAAATAAACCACTTTACACGTAGGTATGTATATTGATCTGTTTTTTTTTATTTTAATGTATTTAAGTAATTCATATTCATGGTTATGTTCAGAGGGTAGCCGTGGTCATACCTATGCCACTTTGCCCTAAAGCTTATAATCTCTTACTACTGTTAGAATGGACTGTTAAGTTAGGGTAGGTGGCATACGACCACGGCTATAGCCGGCTAAAGGCTACCAGAGACAGGCGCAATGCGAACAATTTCTATGAAAACTTCATGGATACTGATCTACTCGAGTTCCGTCGCGCTGTCGCGTCGCGCCGGTCTGCGAGAGCCTTAGTAAATCTATGACCAGCAGACGATCAAGACGCTTCAAGCGATACGTCATTAATTGTCAAATTATGATAAGGAGATTAGAAGTTTTGAACAGATGAAATGAACATACATACCTACATACCCGGTGAAAATCATAACCCTGCTTTTTGCTTCGCCATAGTCGGGTAATAACATTATTGTAGCTTCTGCACAATATTACCATGGTTGTCGTTTACTTCAATGAAAGCATCAAATCATGAAATCGGCTTTGCCTTGTCTTCGGTTAATTTATATGCATCGCCAGTTTCAAGGTTTAATTTCAGATTCGAAGAGTAGAGACAGACAGACTTCCAATGTTCCTTTTCCCGTATCTACTTTTCACGTAACAAAATCTCCATGTAGACGGCAATAAGTAGGTCAATAGCAAAACTAGCAATTACAACCTACCGATTGCTATTCGAATCATAGCTCCATTAGCATTGCTTGATGTGCCAAAATACTGCAATTACTTAGTTTCCTCAACTCAATTATCTCTCTTTAATCTTTCACCAATGTATATTGATCTGTCACAGATGTTTAGGGTATCTTTGAGTATGACGCGATGCCCTATTTCAATTTTAATCTGTATCTAATATTTGGAGGCGATCCAATAACGTCACTACCTTCATTACCGAGGAGCGATGGGTCTTTGAAAGTTAACACCGCGTGAACTATTTACCTAGAACGCAATAACGTATGTGTTTACACAATATGACGTTACTGTACTATATTTTCAGCATTATTATGGGTGTTGTGTCTCGTTATATCAGTCTGAAACGAACACGGCACTCCCTCTTCTTCGTCGTTTCCTTGTGGCGTCACGTATCCTGCATTTGCGAACGCACCTTAGATTATGTGGCGTCGCCCGTATTATGGTAGTTCACAAGAGTGCATTCCTGATTAACTTATAAACACTTATTTGTGTTTATAAGTTAGTCAGGTATGTACCCTTGTTAAGTGATAACACTAAGCTACGATCCGGGGTACTACCCATAGCGTTTTATAATTAGCGTCCCTCTCTCTTGCTTGTCAACCGTCACGGAGCACAGTAGTTTAATTAGTTATATGACTATGCTGAATAGTGGACCTACTGATTCTAAACTATAATAAGTATGTCGCAATTTTATTATTATTATTATTTACCTACAAGTTAGAGTTTCACTTCCGCTCTTTGATCACAACTTCACCTCCGACACGCGAAAAAGGGGACAGGTATAATTCCTTCCACCTATGTGCCCAAACCAAACCCTCAATGCTGAGGATCGCGACCACAAAATCAAAATCATAAGTCATTTATTCAAACTAGGCTGAGAGGCAGTACTTTTTGAACGTCAAAATTACATAAGACAGTCCCCCCAAAACGCCCGCTCTTCACCACTTCCTAGTGCTTTACCTAGGAAGAAGAAGTGGCGCGACAAACTCCCCAGCAGCACAGCTGTCTGTTAAGTTAGAAGAACTTAATTCTGTACAATAATAGGTAAGCAATAATAGGTACCAAGCCCAACAAATGAGTTATGAACCTTATGAAGCCGGTGAAAGGGAGCACATAGGTAGTTTGTACTTATTTCTAGTATTAATATTATGAATGTCACTGTATTTAGTGTATAAGTGTATATTTTGTCTAATATATAAGATGTTCACACACCACACATCACTTCAGCCGAAAGACCTCCACTGCTGGACATAGGTATCCCCCAAAAGGAGGGTTATTTTAATAAGATGTTAGCGAAGATGGCCACCGTGAGAATATCAATATCATTAAAAAAATCTCTTAGAGAAACTCTAGCACCTAGTTAGTAAAGTGCTCGTACAGCGCGCTTTTGAAGAACAAAAATATTTTAAATATCAGCGGCTTTGCTCCACAGCAATGCCGTAGGACATAACGTTATGAAAATAACTAAAATAGACTAACCGAGCTGTATCAACGTCAGTGTATTGTCATACTTTCCTGACGGCGTAGGCGGACGAACTGAGCCTTCCAGTTAGGCTTGATATGTGTGATCCCCACTGAAGTTTTATAATCTACTGTTTTGCCCAGAAAAACTGCCGAGTCTACGGTTTCAAGCACCTCTTTATCTAAGACGATGTTTTCTTTGAAGTCCATACGACGCGGCTCCAAGTTATGCCGTATTCTGCAGCGTGGACCTCTCGGTAGATGCTGCCTCCAGCAGACTTCTTGATCCCGTCTAACCATCTTGCCTGTGCTCAACCTTGAGCGCGTTTTCCTTCCGGCTACTGCTAAACAACCGCAAAACATGCAGGGTTCGGCAGAGCTGGTGCACCTATACCTAATAAACCCACAGCCACAAAAATACTAACAAAATGGAACAATAGGATAATGCGAGGATTTGCGTCGCCTTTTCTATTGTCTGTTGACCTTGCTATGAAAAATAAATAATTAACACGGATAACCAAACCAATTATAGGGAATTTCCAAAGCTTCCTCATCAATTCAGCTGAAACTTCTAACTTTATCTAGAAACGATTTAAAAGTACATAAGCTAAGCAGATACTTAAATTCTAAACATGTTTTATATTATTATTCTAGTTAGTTTCATAGTTTACTCTATAAAGCTGTTCCGAGTTAACAAGCTGGAACAAGGCTAATCTGTATAGCTAAGTTTATCCGACATCCGATGCTCTGCGGGATAACAGCGGGGGTGGGATGTGTGTAGGTAAGTACGTTATATGACACACTTTTGCTGGCTATTGTTAACTATGGAGGGTGTTATTATAGGAGAAAGCCATTATGAGACTAGAAACTTAAGGAGTAAAGGTTGTGCAACATGATCCTTTATTGTATCGTTAATCTTCTCAAATGGGGTTTTGCAACTGGCTCGGTTATTCCAGCAAGGTTTCCGACTGACGCAGACGTAGATTTCAGTTCATTTCAGTGATTACAGTGGGTAATTAATTTCTAAATTCAATTGATAACTAAACACTTTCTAATAAGTTTTAGGTAATT
Source organism: Antitype chi (assembly GCA_947359405.1). Lineage (NCBI taxonomy): Eukaryota > Metazoa > Arthropoda > Insecta > Lepidoptera > Noctuidae > Antitype > Antitype chi. The sequence goes on from OX375814.1 coordinate 5,575,037, forward strand.
AAATGCTTGTTATCAATTAGAAAACTACCCGCTTAGTTGTTGTTTAATTGGATCATCAGTATGCAGTTAAATGCCGTGCCTAGCTTAGCCCGCATGCAGGTCATATATGACTGAAACCATTATCAGTTAATGTTAAGGGATAGGGCTACATAACCAATTTCTCCAAACGATTTGACCTGTATAACTTAATTATACTACTAAAGAATGCTCCCAATCATCTAATAGTGGCAAATATCAATCTACATAATAGGCGAGCTCATTCTAATGACAAATGGTTACTAATAGTTCGATCAATCTTAGTTATGAGGTCGACCTGCCATTGTACCTACTATGAGCATTTTATTAAAGGAGCATGCAATGTGTTGGTAACTTGGAATCATCATTAATCTATAGACCTACTTATTGGTATAATACTGCAACAACAAAAGACCTATTAATAATGAAAAAAAAAAGAAATGTACAATGACTAGAGGGGCTCTTGACTAAGTAAAAGCTACGCTTGCCGCGGTAGGTCCGTGGATGGGTTACCTTCTTTATATACCCCTCCGTGCATTGGAAAGCATTGCCGTTCGTGGATCTTTGACAGTCATTAAACCTTTTAACCGCTTACGTAGGATTAATCCAACAAATATTTTTGGGTCCATTTCGCCAGGGTCGTACATTCTTGACCAAAATTGGTACCATAGCTCGTTTAATCTGCTTTTTTTATTTAATTACGCTGTATTCTACTAAAAAGATGTTTATATTAGGTAAATAGTTAATTAATTAATCATTTACAATTTAATACACTTTAGTCTCTTAATTAGAAGTCTAGTAAGTATTCCAAAACCCTCTTTGTTGTAAGTATTTATTTTTCGATTCACTGTGCCGGGCGCTGGGGGCACGACAACTGATATGAAGTCGGGCGGTTAAAAGGTTAAGCCCAAAAGTTTGACAACCAGTCTTACCAAGGGTCGTGTTACCCCGTCTGAGTTGTGGAGGTCAGATAGGAAGTCTATCCATGTAAAATACTGGTATTCAGGTGCATCCAGTTAAACTGGAAACCGACCCCAACATAGTTGGGAAAAGGCTAGGCAGATGATGAATGCCAATCGATCAGATTTGTTCCTATTAAGAATATGCACTGGAGTGGAATCAGTCCATACCTACGTCTCCTTGAAATGATTCACTTAGAGACCAGATGGGCAATTCTCGTAATTTTAAGAACTTTCACAGTCTTTTTTTTTTTTTAAAAAAAAAACGTTGCCCCACACTAGGAATTTCTCCTGTATTGTGGGTGCGTTTACAAACATTTAAACTCACATACACAAACAGCCAGACCCGGAACAACTACTTGTAGGTCATACAAATATTTGTTCCGTGCGGGAATCGAACCCGCGACACGCAGCGCAGCAGTCAATCGCTTAACCACTGCGCCAACTGTGCTGTCGATCTGTCTCAATCTGTCAAAAATATCTCTAGTTTCCATACATTTTTGACAAGTTTTTGACATTTGATTGTCGCTGGGATGAGACTGCGACTAGATTGTGAACGTTTTTAATTACGAGAATTGGCCTTCTTATCTTGATCTATGTCATTAGATCTCGGTCCAGACCCCTCTTAGGTTAATCAGAGCAATTACGAATTAGTTAGGTCAGAGGACCAGTCCAGAGTTAAATGAAAGCTTTACTGCATTTTCATTCACTAGCCGTTGCCCACTTCCATTGTTTGGGAACTTTTCATGTACATGGCTAAAACCAAACCTTAGTCTATTAATCCGGGCCTATTCTACCTATGCTGGGACTAAGTCGCGTACCTATATCGTATCGGTCGTCGGTCGTAGCAGTGTGCTAAGCGATGGCCGTTTTGCGTTGATGTGACGCATATTTTTTTCCCAACTTATTCTTTTTGTGTTCTTTCTCTGCGTCATGTTTATCGCAAATCACGTACATATTTTCTTTATAAAAATATAATCTTCTTTCGAATAACTTCACAAACCAGAACATTTTTTCCAAAGGACCAGAATAATGTTGAAGGTCAATTTGTAAGGTAAACACTCAAGTTCATATAACGAAACAGAAGATGAAATATAAACGGTCTACCGAATAGTAGTTAAGGTACTTGCTCTATGAGAAACAAGAGAGCATCAATGTATTAATTTACTGCCACATCATCAAACATAATGACAAGTAATATGAATAAAACACCATGGGAACATGTGCCTACACATTTATGGTAATCTATTTTTAATGTCTGGGATGTTCCGTGGAACGTTACCGCGTTGTTCCGGGTACCGGGATTAACGTTGCGGAAGATGCAATGTAATACGGAGCTACGGAGTCTTTGAATTAGTTTTATGGACGAAATGTTTGTACACACACCGGATGTATTGATGTAATAGACGCGTGTAAAGAAGGGAACCGTTTATAGAATGACTAGCTTTGTCCACCGGCTTCATCTGCGTGGAAGTCGGAAATTATCCCACGGGAATGTAATACCGGGATAAAAAGTATCCTATGTATTAATCCAGATTATAGACTACCTGTGTGCCAAATTTCATAAAAATCCGTTCAGCCGTTTCTGCGTTATTAGGTAACAAACATCCAAACATCTAAATATCCAAACATAAAAACTTTCACATTTATAATATTAGTAGGATATTCTGCCTAGCCTTTTCCTAACTCCATAGTTACCCCCATAGGTCGGCTGTTAGTCTAACCGGATGCAGCTGAATACCAGCATTTTACATGGAGCCACTGCCTATCTGACCTCCATAACCCTTACTGGGTAATACGATACCCCTTGGTAAGACTGGTTGTCAAACTTTCGGGCTTTTGACTATCCGTAACGACTACCAAAGATCTACAAATGCCAGCTGGGGCCAACAGCTTTACGTGTTTTAGAGGCAGTCGAAGCTTGGAGAGTTATCGATAAGTAATGGATGGTGGCCGGCGAGGTTTAAGTCTGTTAATAGATAGCCACGAGCCCCTCAACCATTCTTAGAATACGGGTAAATAATTGTGACACGAAGTTGCAGTTTGCAATTATTTTTTTACCAAATCCCTTAGCCGTACAAATCAGGACATGACTACTTGACTCATCCGCAGAAATTGAACAACTGTCCAAAAAATGTGTTTGGTCGGTATTCCAATCGATCTTGAAGGCTTATCAAAACAACGGTTTTTTCAGTTAGTCTAAGTTCAAATGGAATTTGCGAATTGACTCTAACCCGGTAAAAAAACTATATCATAAGTATTATATTCAAAGAGGCTTTATGTAGTTCTATAGCAACAATAGACACCACACGTCTACGTGCCAATGGGAACAATTTCTCTAGACATCGAACCATGCCAATCCCATTAAAATAAATTACTTACATGAAACTTATTTACTGACCAGAAAATGAGTGCTTTTTGAAACTTAGCTCAGAGGGTAATGAAATTAGATCTTATAAACTATCTTAGTGTCTATTATTCTAATTCATATGTTGCCATAGATTTCACATACCTATCAGTTTTCTATTATTAACGATAGTGGGATATTTGTACGGAAAACCACCGTCATGGCAAATTATAAAGAAAATTAGTAATCCTACTTAGTTAGTTTTTCATTATGCGGGTATTAAAATAATGATTAATGTGCCGTTAGTTAGTTGTACTATAACCTAGTTCTTTTGTGACATTAAAGGCTCCCACAAACAGGCGCGATGCGACAGCATGACGCGACTCTCGTAGAACAATTTCTAGGAAAACTTCATAGAAGTGTCGCATCGCGCTTGTCTGAGAATAGTAAGGCAGAAATTACTGCAAGCATTCATTCCTCTCATAGGTAAACTGAATAAAATTTGTTCTTATAGTGGTTTTCTCTCTTGCCAGGTTGCACGCCTACAGCTTTCTGGTTGCTGAACCGACACGGCTCCCACAATCCTGAGGCTCACGAAATCGCTGAGCTGCAGAAACTTGGAGACCTCAAGAAGAATATTGTTACCAACTACAGGAATGGCAACTTTAGGGACACTAATGTAAGTAAAATTCTTATAGTCATTCCAAATATCATTCATTACCTATGCAGATTTCGGGGAGAAAGTGAGTCAAATATAATCGGAAAAACGAGCGAAATTACAACTAGTTTTAATCAATTTTAATATTTCATTTATTTCAAAATGTACAATACTAATTTATTATACTTAAATTCATTTTTTTCTAATTTATTTTCATTAAAAATACTTTAACCCCCTTTAAAATACATGATTAAAAATAATAACTGATTAATGTTTGAGCCTTTTGAAATCTTTTTTAGAATACCTTTCTTGTAAAAAAGCAGAATGACTTACATACATAAATACATTTTTGGTGCACTATTACACGGTGATCGAACTAAACAGCACCTACTTTGAGGATTAGTTGCATTGCAATAGCTTTAATATTGATCGCTGCAAATAGTGTCAACAACGACTTTCTAAAAACGAGGAATTTAAGCAAACAACTGTTCGTAAAATAAGAAACTTAGGTATTACTAAGTTGTATGTCCAGAATGTTTGGTTTCGTAAACACGTGCAAATAGTTTACTCGCCTTACTTACCTTGGAAGTTTGACTAGTTATAAGCTATGGAAATATTCCGTTCCATGTACGACTTCGGTAAAGTTCCATGAGGTGCCAATGCCAACTATGAATTAGCACCTTGCAGGTACTTAACCTACAAAGCTTCATCGATTTGCGATTTTCCATATCAATTTATGAGGTCCGTCATATCAGTGCGAAATGAACAATGAGCCTCAGAATTTACTGGAATAAACATTCCCATACTTCCATGCTTCTTACAGATCGTAATAATATGATTATGATCACCGTAGAATATTATGTTCGAAGCGGCTGTAGAATAAATGACAAAAAAACTGTTATTCAACTACATCAGCAAGCTTAGCATGACGCTTTCTATTTCTACGAAAAATAGACAGTGCTTTTTCAATACAAAGGGACATTTAATTTCTCCATTTTTGACATCGCACCGTAGATATCCTTCTACAATCTGTAATTTTGTCTTTCGTTTCTATCGATCTTCGTCTAGGTCCTTATAAATATAGACTATTTCAGAAGAATATTTCTTGCCAAAATGTCAAAATCGCACCGAAAGCAAACTTTCTACTCGACGGCCACAAAGTATATACGATTATCTACAAAATCATGATTCGTTTGAACGCATAACTGTGATAATTAATAGAAAAACATCTTCTCATAATGTACATCAATTAATTAATAGTCATGTCTATTCTTCCATCGACAAATCGGTGCTAGTCCTAAGCCTGCTGGTTAGTCTTGAATGCGACACCGACATATTTGAGAAAAGGCTAGACAGATGGTGAAAAGTTTGCTGTAGAATATTATGATATAAAGAAGCTAACAGTATATAGATTATACAATAGAACGTAATTTTTAAAAGACCTATTACTGTTGTACTTAATCTACTTAAACATTGGTAAAGCAACGACAAAAATAAATAATAGTTTAAAAAACTAAAAAACACGCTTTAAAAACCAAACTAAAAAAGGGGAAAATAATTTAATTCAATTAAAAAGCGTGGGGTGCTTTTTGAGGTATTTTTTTTTTATAATCAATTAATGTCAAGCACCCCACGCTTTTTAATTGAATTAAATTATTTTCTCCTTTTTTCGTTTGGTTTTTAAAGCGTGTTTTTTAGTTTTTTAAACTATTATTTATTTTCTATTTTTTAGTTCTGCTAACTACAAAACGTGTTTTTTTTTCTCAATTTTTTTTTTAATTATTAAATTGTCATCGGTCCTCGACAAGATTACAAAGTTTCAATTAAATCTGACCGTTTAAAGTGGGTCAAAATCGCGCTCAAAGATTCCGTTACATACATACATACATAATACAACCCGATCTAATATAAAGCGTGTAATTATTAAAAATTAAAATGTTGCCATCGAAATGACTGTGAGATACGTATCATTTCAAAGCGGCGTACTAAAGTAATAAATAAATCCATTTCGCAGCTAAACATACTCTACCAAATTACCTACTCCATCGTTCTAGATTTATTTGCCTTTCCTATTCAGGGTCGCTTTGCTTTGCTCGCCCAGTTTCCGAATTGATTTTCTATCTTTAGTCAACTTAACATGATCACAAAAAAAAAACAGGGCAATTTAGCTGCTCTTCCTCTCGACATGACATTTCGTAAAGATTGTCTACATTGCTAATCATACAATCATTTTCAACTCAATATTTCTCCACAGCAACGTATCTGCCCTTCGGACCTGAACCTCCTAGAACAATGGCAGTGGGATAATCGTCACAACGCGACCTTTGCTGGAGACCTGACTGCCGATGGGTATATGACCACGCAGCAGCTAGCGCAGGCTTGGAAGCAGAAGTTCCCTGGACTTCTCACCGCCAACCGTCAAAACTATTTAGTAAGTTTGGTCTCGCTTTTATACACTTCTTGCGACTAGAACGGTAGAATAAAGATTTGCCACCCTTTCATTTTTCGGGCAAAAATCCTACTTCAGTTCACTCTATCTAGGGCTACTATGGGTATACCACTTTTGGGGAGAGCTTGGTGTAGTTTTGAAGCTTGCACTTATTGGCTGATTTTAAAATGTAAAATAAAATCAGGTGGTCATAACATGCACAATGACAATACTGCTGCCGTAACTAGATTCCCAGGCATCTGGCATCCCAATTTATAAAAAAAAATATCGCAATGACGGAAAGAACATGTAACTTTCGACTTTCTTAACCTCCGATACATATTGGATGCGAATTACATCAAAATAATTTCCGACATCATCAGTTGAATGATTGCGTAAAACACTATCAATCAGGATCTGAATAATTTCGAAGGGTATTGCCAATCTATTGCTTCATGTGTTCGAAAAATTTGTCTGCTCAGCAACGTAAATAACGCAATGAATGTTGTTGAACTGTCAAAATGAAATTAATTCCTACTATTAGTGTGTTACGCAACCACCTCTGTTCGGTAATCGACCATGTATTTGATTCCTGCCGATTCATCGACATCCTGCCTAAAAAACCGTTCTATCCAACCGAATACTTTGATTACCGTTTCGGTACTAGCATTAACCAAAACTTAACGCCATATTATGAACGTGATCCGCATATCCAATGATTATAAAACCTACGAGCAAAGATTACTAACGGCACATTCCACACCTACGGATAAAATAAAACAATGCCGTCAATGCAATTAACTTTCATAAGTTGGTGGAGGAAAACCAATTGGTATATCCTCCGCTCCATATAGCAGCTATATTGGAATTTCATTATCCCGGCGACTGAGGCTGTAATTAACTGGAACCGCGGTCCCAGTTGCCAGATCACTTTATTTCATATTTTTCTTCCAGCGACTGGGACCATCCATAGTGCAGGCATCCATAGTACAGTACGGTCAAATGAAAATTTTTTAAAAGTAATAATTAAAGAAATAAACTGCAATATTTGATTGATAAGTATTAGCGAATCAACATTGACTTTTTTTATTCACAGTTCAAGTTCGTGAACGATCAGAGATCGAGCAACACCTTCAAGGCGTTCACGGAAGGTTTGTTCGGAGACCAAGCAGAGGGATTGGACATACCCAAGGAAAATGACGAAAAATTGCTTAGGGTAAGTACAATTCTAGTTCTAGTTATCTTAGCATCACAGGAGCTAATGCCTAGTACAGATTCTTGAAACGTAACATCAGCAGGTTATCGCGCGAACGTAATAATATCGCAGCGGTATTTTAACGCGCACTGCATTTTGAACTCTCAGTATTGAACCGACAATTGAGAATCCAACAAAAGACATCCCAACATTCCCAGCCTGTCGAAAAACCACCAGCAGGCTTAGCATGACGCTTTCTATTTATATGAAGAATAGACAGTGCTTTTTCAATACAAAGTGACATTTCGTTTCTCCATTTTTGACATCGTACTGTAGATATTCTTCTACAATTTGTCATTTTGTCTTTCGTTTCTAACGATCTTTGTCTAGATCCTTAGAAGTTGTTCCTACCTAGCAAATCCATTTATTTAATTAATTAAATTAATTTAAACATTTATTAATTTCACCTTATGTTGAATATGGAACAGATTACATCTACATACTTACATGGTGGCAAGGACATCGACGCGCAAACTGGAACCATGGATTCAATACATTGCGAGTATTCTGAACCCACTGGGTAGAAATTTCACGTCGGAATTTTTTTTAAATAGCTTTTATATACATTTTCACCGCGTAGGTAGTGCAGTTTTCTACGAAACAGCAGCATTTTTTTTATTGTTATATCCGTTATTATATTTTTTAAATTTATTCCCGACTAAAAAATATTACGCTGTCTAAAATCATGTGTTGAATTCATGGTTTCGATGTCTGCCTTGCCATCTACTAGATTTGTTTACTTATGAAAAAGTTAGTTTTTAATGTTTGAATTCTGCAGATTAGGTACCTACAAGATTATTTACCTAATCCTGAAATTAATGAAATCGTTTTAAAAGTTTAGTATAGTGACATAAAGCATTTTCCCTTTGTAAAGCCGTACAAGTTCTGCCCAGCGTGGACAAAGGATGTAGCCGACAACAACAACACGATGTCACAACTAAACATCTTCGAGTCCAAGAGGGAATACAGAGAGGTAAGTTTACAAATCGCTAAAAATTAAAGTTTCGCATTTATAATATTAATTATAAATGCGAAAGTAACTCTGTCTGTCTATTACGCTTTCACGCCTAAACCGATGGACTGATCGTCATGAAATTCGGCAGAGATATAGCTTGGGATATGTGAAAGGATATAAGCAAAAATACTGACCGGCTTATCATGCGATTTTCACCAATAGCCAGAGTGAATTATGAGGAAGATTTAGGTGTAATTTCACTGACAAAAGCTAGTAATATTAATTTTATGTGCGAAAGTAAGTTTTTTATGTTTACTTGTTTCACTTTCACGCTAAAACGGCTGAACGGATTTGGACGAGATTTTTGTACATGGGTACACCATGACCTGTGTTAGGACATAATATAATACTTTTTATCCCGATATTTCCACGGGATCGAGACTTATGCGGATGAGACCACGGGGCGCAGTCGGTGTAGCTATTACTAAAATATATAATTATTATTGTAATTTTTTCAATAGAGCGACAGACAACGATTTCCAGACGTTAGACTGAATGGAATGCGGTGCGCCGCAATTAATTTTTTTGAGGCACCTATTATTACCAACTCGCCTGAAAAATAGGTTTGCGAATGACGTCAAGACTGCCAGTTGACTAATTAAGTCGGCTAACAAGTTACTAATAATAACTGATTAAATAAGGTCAATGGCAATACTTTACACACATTGTGTTGGGTATCGATATCGGAAACTAATGGAATAAAACAAAAAAATATATATCATTTGATGCTGTTTTTGTAAATTTCCCTAAAACAGATATTTCTTACGAATTACCAAAAAACCAAACATAACAGTCGTTTGGTTGTGTCAGTGTCATTTTAAGTTTCGAACATAGTTGGACTGATTTTTTTTATTTTTTATTTCATTAGTTTACCTTATCGATACCCAAAACATGGGTAAAGTATTGCCAGCTAATTTAATTTGACCCGGTATACAATAAAAATATAGGGTAGTTTATTAAGTAGGTACTAAGTAGAGTAACTGAAGTAAACTTTACGAATTATAGTACCGAGTTATAAAACACATTGTGCAACTTTGAAAATTATTCTTTGAAAATCACGCCACGAGTCTATTTTTAACCGACTTCAAAAAGGAGGAGGTTCTCAATTCGTCGGAACCTTTTTTTTTATGTATGTTCCCCGATTACCTACTCGAAGATGGCTGGAACGATTTAGATTTATTTTTTTGTTTGAAAGGGTATAATACTTCCCAGGTGGTCATGATCATCAAGTCAGGATCTTTTGATGGGATCCTGGAGAAATAGAGAGAAGTCTTCAAACTTTATAGGCACACTGGAAGCGATTTGGGTAGTTTTTGGAAGAGTACCTACTTTCTCGGAGTGGTCCTATTTCAATTTGGTGAAGATCTGATGAAGAACTTCGGAGATAGGCAACAGAACTCTTCAATAAATGATAGCAAATGGACTGGGTTTGTTGAAATCTCATGTCGGTCTATTGTTTACAACAGTTCTTAACATTACATCACGCCGGTACGCTGTGAAGGGGTAAGCACATGTGAACCACAAAAAAGTGAAAAATAAAATCTAAAAAAAAAAACATCCAAAAAACACTAAAAAGTGAAAAATTACTTACTAACGGTATTCTTTCTTTCTTTTCTTTTCTTTAATTTCGGAAGTCGGTGACTTTGGATATGTATTTGAATTTTTTGTCACCGCCTTCCGAAATTAAAGTTATTTTTCACTTTGTATGTAGTGTTTTTTTGGAAGTTGGTTGTTTTGATCAATCAAATCTAACGTCTACTGTTATTTTTCTACTATTCCATTTTCAAATTTGCTCGGCTGTTTGAATGCAGAGTAATTTTATCGCTAGCCTGTACAACATTAGGTCGACTTTGGCAGACAACCTTAACAGAAACTACTTACGACGAATGGAAACGGTTGTTACCTGACTGAAGTATCTCCTATGTCCCTGACATAGGTACCCAAAAAACGTAAACAATATTACAATAGATACCTTCTCTCCTTGTGCTAATTACAAAAACCTTACTCCAGAACTAATTAATACAAATGAGAACATAGATTGCCATGACCTTGGCCGTAACTTTAATGAAGTCGGTAGCTACTTAAATTTGGCGGAAACATACTTATTTTTTTGTGTTAATTGCGCTAATTGGGTCTGAATAAAACTTTAGATAGGTACTGAAAAATAACAGATCGGTATTAACCGTTATGTATCATTAGGGTTAATTAATATAACGAAAACAAAACTGCCCTAATCACGTCCGGAATAACATGAACACACGGTAGACATCAAGAACGGAAATCCTGTACAAAGCCAGGATCAGCTTATACTGGAAATGTATAGCTTGATGAGTAGCCGTGTGTGAATCCGAATTATTTTTTCTTTTTAACCAGAAATAAGTGTTTAACTGCCTACTTTAGGTGATCTGTACCTATGTACCTATGAATGAATACTTACACTACATTTTGCCCCCGGCTTCGCAGGCGTGGATGTCAGAAAACATCCCAGGGGAACGTACTACCAGGATTATAGTAGCCTATGTGTTAAGCCAGGTTATAAACTATCTGTGCTAATTTCATCCTAATCCGCCAACGCGGAACATACAAATAGACAAATAAAACAGACAATAATTATATTTTCGGCATCAGACTCGTTCGCACACCTATAAAACAATTACTTTTTTACAACAATATTCAATGTACAGTTTGGACTTCGTTACTATTTTGTTATTTTTGTAGACACAGGTAGTTTAGTTACGTATATTGATTCTTCGCCTAACGAATCCTCTTTCAACTTATTTCCCTTATTAAAAAGCTCATAGAAAACCATATTAACAATTCCCAGTCTCATTTTTTATGTTTTAATTTTCAACGCCATCTTCGTTGACCAGATGATGACCAACATATCCCTCCGGCTGGGCTTCAACTATGACATGCAGAAAGAGATCATTCTCCGTATCTATCAGATCTGCCGATACAACAAGGCGTGGGACGTCGTGAAGATATCACCTTGGTGTGCTGTGAGTATTTAAGGCATTTATAATTCTTAGAATAGTGTGTTTTACTTTTTAGGTCGGGAGCGGCTCGTGGCTAAGTATTATCAGCCACACGGTTTGATCATTCAGGATAAGCAACGCTTGCCGCGGTCGGTCCGTGGATGATGTTTTTTTATATTAATTACCTACCAGGTAAATAGGCCAGCTCTTGACCTCGATCACGCCTGATGGAAAGCGATTCATGAAGTCTATGATGGATGGAGCGTGCCCAGAAAATGCCAGTTCACTCTTGTGTTGAAGGTAGACAGACGGGTTAAATGTGGAAGGGAACACTGACGCAGGCAGAGAGTTTCCGTTTGGCTGTGCGCATAATAAATGTGGAGGAGAAGCGCTGAGTACGACTGGTCGGGATATCGTCCAAGTGCGGATGGTACCCTGCAGTGCGTCTGGTAGTCCGGTAGTAAAAGGGCGATCGTGGGATCAGGTCGTGGAGCTCCTGCGCACACTCTCCGAAGTAGAGTCTGTAGGAGACCGACAGGCAAGCAACATTACGCCGATGAGCCAAGCTGTGAAGCTTAGCTACCAACGTTTTGTCGCCTATGAGCCTTTTAGCTCTGCCTTCCACCGAGCCAAGGGCAGCAAGCTGGTATTTTGCTGAGCCATCCCATAAGTGGCTGCAATACTCCATACAAGAACGCACTTGAGCTGTATAGTGTGGTGGTGACCATCTTTACATACCAAGACCTCTCTGTGCCTCTGAAAACCCTTTAGGTTGTTGGTCCCGGCTATCATTCGTGGATCTTTGACACTCGTTACAGGACATCAGAAGCCCGTACGGGAGTCTGTCAACCAGTCTTAACTAGGGCTATCGTATTACCCAGTAACTGGGTTGTGGAGATCAGATAGAGAGTCGCTCCATGTAAAAGTCGGCTTCTAGTCTACTTAGCTGTATCCGGTTAAACTGGAAGCCGACCCCAACATAGTTGAGAAAAGGGTAGGCAGATGATGAGGCAGGTGATGAGCAGTGATAGGAATAGGTAGTGCCTATTAGCCTAAACTTCGAAGAACAGAGACAAGAAACGGAGACTTCCTTAGGACTAAATTATTTCCGGCACATCTGTCTCGAAATTTCGAGACAACACTTAAATACATTTAAAAAAATGTGTTATTTGGAATAAGTAATTCGTCTATATTTATCTAAAGTTTGTCTATAAATGTGATAGTTTGTATGGATGTCCATTACTCAATTCCACTGAAAATGCTGATTTTGGTAGTGATATAGATTAAGGTGTGGAATAGCACATATGCTACTTCCTATTAAAAAAAGTATAGTTCCCATAGGATACAAAAACAATAGAAAAAAAAAATCAGAAAATTTTATGGTTGTAACGACTGTGTATGTTATTATTTTATTATGATATATCTAGTCGCAAACTTTAGGTAAATATAGACGAATTACTTATTCCAAATAACATTTTTTTTAAATGTATTTATGTGTTGTCTCGAAATTTCGGGACAGATGTCTCGGAAAAAATTTAGTCCTAAGGAAGTCTCCGTTTCTTGTCTCTGTTCTTCGAAGTTTAGGCAAATAGGCACTACCTATTCCTATCACTGGTGATGAGTGTGTTTCTATCAAAAAGCTGCACAAGATTGTAGTGTTTTTAAATTTCTGTCGCGACACTGGTTGGCTATGATGCAAATACGGAAACTATTCCTGTCAAGTTCTCCAAGTCAAGTTTATCCTGGTTCAATGATGTTCAAAGGCAGTGACAGGCCAAATCCTCCATAATCCGCCCTTCGTTTAGCTTTACTTTACGGAGAGACTCATAGAACATTTGGGTCACGTCAGAAAATCCTTGCAAAATTAATCTAGGCCATTTCTGATTTAGAGAGTGGTGGTGTTCCCTACTTACGTCGCGTAGGTCGTGGGTTCAAACCCACAGGCAGGCAAATTACTTTGGATAATTTATTTAGTCACCACTGCTCTCAAAATGGTGAAGCAAAACGCCGTGAGATAAACCGACATGTCCTAGAACCAGAAATTCAAAAACTAGTGGATGAACCCGTACTAGGCGGGTGGATTACGACCCACTCCCTCTCACAGTGCGGAAGCCTGTGTCCCAGCAGTGGGCTTATGTAACGTCAGAAGCTAGGTGCACGGTTCCAATTTGTCGCTTCCTATGGTTAAGACACGGCAAGAAACTCCACGGTTATTCTTTCAAAATAATTGGCTTTTACAATGTTTTAAAATTACAGTGATAATAGGTATGGGAGGACAGTGCAAACTCAATACTAAAAAATCTTTCTTCCCAGGCCTTCACTCGTGAGGATCTGAAGCGTCTGGAGTACGCTGAAGACTTGTCCACGTACTACAAGTACGGCTACGGATCTGCAGTCAACAAGGACATCGGCTGCACTCTGGTGAAGGATGTGATGACCTTCTTCGGCAAACATGTTGGGAACAGTAAGTTTGTACTAATTTACAAAACGATTTTTTTTACAGAGAAGTATGTCCGTGCTAGTAAAAGTTTATGCTAATACTAAGCTTTTGGTAAAGGTCGGAAATTATCCGACAGGAACATACTACCGGGATGAAAGTATCCTATGTGTTAATCCAGGTTATAAACTGCCTGTGTGCCAAATTTCATCCAAATTCGTTCGACCGTGTAAGCGTGATCGAGTACCAAACATCCAAACATACAAACTTTTCCATTTATAATATTAAGTAGGATAGTAGGATTATAAAGAGGTAAAAGTGTTCTTGTAAGTTTGTACGTGGGGGTAATCTCTGGAACTGGATTTGAAAAGTTATTTTTGCATCTAGCCTAATTCTTGAGGAAGGCTATGGCTCATCTCGTCCCAAGGGTCATGGCCATCCGGCTAGTCCGGGGATACCGCACGGTCTCCGGTGAGGTGGTGAGCCTCCTTGCCGGATTGCCGCCATGGGATCTGGAAGCAAAAGTCCTCGCATATGTGGGAGTGGCGCGAGGAGGCAAAACGCCGGGGCGTAACTCCGCTGCGGACAGAGCGCCGGCGGGATCTCATGGCGACATGGAGAATGCGATTGTCGCAACCCAGTGCTGGGCACGCCACGATAGCGGCGGTAAGTCCCCTCTTTGAGGAGTGGCTTGAGAGGCGGCATGGCGTCCTCATCTTCCGCCTGACGCAAGTCCTCACCGGACACGGTTGTTTCGGGAGATTCCTGTTGTGGATAAGGCGGGAGGAAACGCCCGGTTGTTACCACTGCGTAGATCGCCCTGAGGACACGGTGAAGTACACGGCGGAGGTCTGCCCGGCTTGAGCGGAGCACCGCCGTGTCCTCGTGGAGGCGATCGGCGGCGGCGATCTCTCACGTCCGGCCCTGGTGCAGGCCATGGTACGGAATGAGAGTGCATGGGTAGCCGTCACCTCCTTCTGCGAAGCAGTAATGCTAAAAGTCATAAATAACGCTAAGCTAAAACGAAGCACTTGCGCGGCCAGACGATGCGATCCGAAGAACTAGTGGGAATCGGGGGAACAAGAAATTACCCGCCCCAGAAGCTAGTTATTTTATAAAACAATGAGGTTTTTTTGTCATTTAGACATTCATTCATAGTATCTATAATAGTATTTAGATAACAGCAATTGTTTTAATTTATTTATGAATTGTTTCAATTTATTTATTTGGGACTATATTATGTATATTTTTGTGTTAATTTCTAATTATTTCCGGTAATGTATTAGGTACATGACTAAGGAATTACAGACTACCACTGCAGTATGACGCTTGGACCTCCTAGCGGCACAGTAATTAAACTTTCACAAAACCACTCATCCATTCAATTAATTATGAAATAAATTGATTAACCTTGAACAACATCCTACATCCTAATTAAGCTCGACTACGTAAATGACCGCATACAATATAATTGTTGACATAAGAAAATTAAAATGTTATTAATCATAATACCTATGAGTCATTTTGTTATTAAGTTATTTGCCATTTTATTATAGGTAACTTTGATCATTTTATGAGTCAGGGTGTTATTGTAATTTAATGTTGTTGAAGTAGAGCATTCGTTATGCTTGCATTTTATATGAGGTGTAAATGTGGCATGACCAAAATAAAGTTAATGTTCTAAGAAATAGGTAGACACATAAACAGCTGATGGCAGAGACTTCAACGCACAACCTATTTACCATGGAAACTGAATCCATGATAAATGATTATGAACCTTTTTCATCGGTTATTTAAAACAAATTGCTCTGCCACACATTTTCACCCCATAAGTAGGTATTGCACTCTTTTATGAAACAGCATTTCTTTTGATAATTGACGAAAAATTTAATTGTGCAGTCATAAATGCTGAATTCATGGTTTTACTTTGAGAGTCGATGTTCCTGTTCCTGCTGCCTGACATTGCCGTCGAATACGCGGGTATTTTTTTTTTTAAACACTAAACCAAATGCGGGTAGTTCGAAATATCTATCTACCCGCAGTTAGAGAATCAGTAATGAAAGAGACGGCATTCACAATCTTTAGTTTTCTGGTGATTAAAGTCAATGTTACTTGATCGAAAGTTCGAGACAATCATCGATCACTAAATTTGTGATCGATGGAGACAATCAATGGACAAAATTGTAAAACTTTTTCTACCTGAATATGGGGCTTTTGGCTACTTTGTATGTTTTTTGTATTTTATGTATCTTGTGCAGAATAAACAATATTTCTTTGTTTCTTTCTTGACTGGTTTACTACCCATGCCAAAGGCATGCCAGGTAATTGAGTATGACATCCGTGTGTCACCCACATAGACGGGTAAGTTTTTGAAGGCCTCGCGGGTCTAGTGGTAGCAAGCGTCACTGCTGAACATAAGGCTATCGATTTCTAGGTCGGGAAAATGTTGTTGGGTTTTTGGTCAGAAAAATCTCAGTAGAAGCCTGGAATCTGGAATAGTGTCCGTCCATGGGCCACCTGTATTATGTTATCTGTTTTTATAGATATATCATTTAATCCAACGCATTTTGCTCAGTTTTTTCTCTTTGTACCAGATGAGGATTCCCAGCAGCCCCGCGCCATGATCCACTTCACGGAGGCCGCCATGCTGCTGCTGACGCTGACGGCCATGGGCGCGCACCAGGACTCCGCTCCCCTCACTGGAGACAACTACCACTCCGCTGTAGTGCAGTCGCGCAAGTGGACCAGCTCCACCATGACGCCGTTCAATGCTAACCTGGCTGCTGTGCTGTACAAGTAAGTATTATGAATGAAGTGAAATTTCCTAGGCGGGGATTTGATATTGAGAGTGAAATCTCAAGGATGTGTCACGTTTAGGCACATTTCGTTTCATGAGCGAAATGAAAGATATAACTCTCTTTGTCTCTCACACTAAATCTGTCAAAAAGTTACACTTCTATCAGGTTTACCTACGGTGCTGCACGCGGAATTTTTTATAAGTACGACACACCGATCTAAGAAGAAGATTGAAAATCCAAGATGGCGGCCAACAAAATTTTCGAATTTATTATTATAGGTGTCGTTTTCAGGGTTTTTGGGAGTGCTAAGGTTGCCCTTTCTAATGGCAATGGGAAATCTTCTATTGCCCGATAGGATTTCCCATCGTCGAAAATGATGAATTTCTATATCAACTTTCACACTATTTAACTCCTATAGGGGATGAGGGGCTCGTGAGTAAGTGAGGGCTCATGGCTAGGTAACAACAGCCGCAGGTCGATCGATCAACTTAAGGAGAATCCAGTCGCGATCTCGAACTCACTGGTGGGCCTGGCTAAAAAGCACGCTGTCTCACCAGGCTTCGTGTCCGACAGAGGTAGTACCCGTGATGAGCAGCTAGACGCCAATCTACACGCAACAACATTATTGAGTGAGATGCAAGATCAATTATAATAAAACAGGCGCCTAAAAAATTTATAAAAGTCCTTCGGAAAATCGGGTTTTATGAAAAAACCACTGCATAAATCAATGACCAATAAAGTTTATTGAACTTTTCGATATTTGAGCACAAAGCTCAAATATCGAAAAGTTCAATAAACAATCGGTACTGACTTGGTTTTGGAGATTTCACACTTCTTTTATTACATAAACACGCGCAAAGTTAGGTCAAATTAGCAAGAAAAACAAATCTTTCTCATAACTTTTTAATGGCTTTTTATTTTAGTATTCTGTTTCCGTAGATACAATATGAGACAAAAGTATACCATGTTTAATTTTTGATGTATACATTGTCGAACAGTGAAGTTCCGAACACTCCCGAAGTTTCTATGAAAAAAAAATCGACTAGATCCACCTTAAGCTAGCTACGCTTGCTGTTCATCTTTACATAACGAGACCCCTCTGGGTGAGAATTTTCCGTGCCTCGGAAAGCACGTTAAGCCGTTGTCCCGGCTATCATTCGTGGATCTTTGACAGTCGTTACGTGACGTCAGAAACCCGAAAGTCTAACAACCAGTCTAGTATGCTACCTAGTAGCTGGTTGGTGGAGTTCAGTTACGCAGTCGCTCCTCGTAAAATACTGGTATTCAACTGCATCCGGTTGGACTGGAAGCCGAACCCAAAACTAGTTGGGAAAAGGCTAGGTAGATGGGAGGATGAAGGTTCAAAAATCCTTCCGTAGTGCTCACTTTCGCTATATACCTAAAACCTTGTAATGCAAAAATTCATGTTTCTATACCAGATAAATAAATAATAAATCTTTATTTCTGCCAAAAGAATGATAACCCTACAAAAAAAAATACTATTAGGTACTTACGTTCTACAAATCTAAAAAGATATAAGTAACCAATTAGTATATCAGTGCACAACTTATTACAATCAGGTTATTACGAAACCGATTCACTCTGACCCCCCCGTACTAGTTATAAACTGTACTACGGTGGGACAGTTTTCGTCGTTCTCAGTTAACATTATTGCATTAAGCCGATTTGTGAGAGAATAATTAGATATTCCTACTTTTACAATAATACAAAGCAAAATGTGGGTAAACTGTATCACACTTTCAATAGTGGTTTACTTGTTTTTTTACTTTGCAGGTGGTAGCGTAAACTCACATAGTATATGTAAAAATTTTAGATGTTTAGTTTGATTACAAATAATTTTTATTGTTTTTGTTATTTTATATAAAACAATTGGAAACAACAGATGGATTGTAAATTTTCTTTCCTTCAATCCTTTGCATTATGAGTGTGTTTTCCAATTGCTGCGTGCTGCGTGAAGGTCGTGGGAATTCGCTGGGAGCTGGAAGCCTTGTCCAACAATGCAAGTCTTTCAGCTGAATGAAGAAAATTTTGTCGTTTCCAGGAAAAGGCTCTAAAAATAATCATTTCAACATTGAAACATTATTATTGAGCATTATTTTGTACTGAAATCGCAGGAAACAAAGTATTTCGCCACAATAATACCTAGATATTTCCAATTTAACTCGACCGTCATCCTTGAACGTAGAACTACGTTCAGGAAAGTTTACGATCTTATACTGTGCCAAGTACCTACATAAGCAAACAATAGTATTATTATAATTATTCCGCTAACTGTCATTCCTTGAAATAACTGTGATAAATATGTTACAACTGCCCACAACACATACACTACAAGCTCTTAGTTTTTTCTAAGCGTTTCCTATTAAGGTGAACCTAGTCCACATTTTTTGCATACAAACTTCGGGAGTGTTTTACTCCACTGCCTGACATAGCACATCCAAAGTAAAATATGATATCGTTTTGTCTCATTAATAATATTGCCTCTACGGAAACAGAATACTAAAATAAAAACCCATTAAAAAGTTAGGAGCCAACAAAGATTAGTTTTTCTTGCTAATTTTACTTAACTTTAAGCGTGTTTAAGTAATAAAAAAGTGAAAAATCTCCAAAACCAAGTCGATACCGACAAAGTTCAATTCTCGAAAAGTTCCATAAACTTTATTGATCATTGATTTATGCAGGGGTTTTTTCATAAAACCCGATCTTCCAAAGGACTTTTCTTAATTTTTTCGCGATTTTTTTACTACGAGTTTATATGATCCTGCATCTCACTCAATAGCGTTGCGCGTGTAGACTAGCGTCTAACTGCTCATCTCTGATACTATCTCTGTCGGACACGAAGCCTGGAGAGACAGCTTGTTTTTTTGCCAGTCCCACCAGTGAGTTCGAGCCCGCGACTAGGTTCCCCTTAAGACTGTAAATATTAGCTACTTACCCACTGCATTGTCTACGTGTGTAGACAATGCAGTAACTAGCCTCGTTTACCACAATGTAAAGAGTATACCATGAGGGGTTTGTGGCTAAGTTATAACTTCCGCGTGGGTCGATAGATAAGGTTAAGCTACGCTTGCCACAGTTGGTCCGTGGATGGGTTATTTGCGTTGTTGAGCAGACAAATTTTTCGATTAGTAGATATAATGCAATGCGATTAGCAATATCCTTCAAAATTGATCATGTGATTGATCATAGTTTGTTTGGGAAGCCCCATTTTAAGGCCAAAACTACTCGGATGGTCCCAATACCATCGCCTACTAATTCCAAACCTTCCATTTATTTCAGATGCACCCAAAACGGCAACTTCCAAGTACACGAAGAGTACCAAGTCCTATTCCTAGAGAACGAACATCCGATGAACTTACCAGGTTGCAGGGTAGGACTCTGTGACTGGTCCCTAGTCAAGAAAAGCTTCGAAGAGATCGCGAACAAATGTGACCTGAACTTCTGTAATAACGCCAATCAACTAAATGGTCTCACGGCTATTAGTTTTGCTGCGATCGCCTTTATAGTCAGGTATGCTGTAATCAGGGTATAGGCATATCTGGGAACTGCCAAGTGTTGGATTGCATTTAAGAGAGTTTAAGAACGAGCAAAACCTTGTCTATGCTTGAACGAGTCATCTTCTTAAAATTTCTTGTGGTTTTAGGATCAGTGATAGTGAGTTAATGAACGCATTTTAAAAGCTTAAGGTTTTAGCGAAATACAAGTAAGCGTTGAATCTTTTTATTACCTATATTCAGGTTTTCAGTCATAAAACTCTTAGATAAGCAAATTAATATTTACCTTATTATCATGGATGAAAAATATTTATTGAAAAGATTCAATCACTTTTCTAAAATTATGAAAAGTAGGTACTCTCACTTCGGTATTGCACCTAAATCGTACAAAATCATAGTTGCATTTCGTATTTTGCCATTTTTCTGTATAAAGACGTACTAAACTATATAGTTGTGAAATGTATATGGAGAAAAATATCGTTGTAGGTAAGTGTCGAATGTAATATAATAAAAAAAACTATCTTCATGCATGTTAAATTTTGAGTATTTTTTCATAGTTTAAATGAATCTCGTTTATTTTTATTAATCAAATTAACTTTCTTAGGACAGATTTATTTTTCGTTATTTAATTTATATTTTCTGAAGGATCTTGAATAATTGGACCCTCCAGAGAATATTGTTTTATTACTCTCTAAGAATAAAAAATGTGCAAGGCCATTAAAAGTAGGCTACAGGTGTACTTATTTTTCTTAATAATAACTTCGTATTTTAATTATTATTTCTTCTATCGTTTTAACTCTTAAAACTTATGTTTAAGCACAATATTTTTACACAAGTTGTTACTAAGTAAACGCTTAATGTTGATGTTTGAGAATATAATATTGTTGTTGTAACTCGCACCAAATAGAACTATGTAATAGTTGAAATAAAATGTTTTAAATAGATAATTATAGTGTTTTCATTTTATTTACTTGGGCTACGAATTCACAAAAGTGTTCCTAATAGTAAATTTCGTCCTATACCTAATGGAGAACATGATTCCATGTTTTCAGAGTTTTTCGCAAATATCTCATACCAAGTTAGGTGAGTTACACCCCCCAAGGACACTTGTGTACAGATTAATGGGCGACTCAATTGACCTTGATCGTGGCCTTTGTCAAAAATGTTGGATTTACAGTTCGCCTCACCCAAGTTCAGCAATTTTTGATAAAGGTAGAGTTTTTCACAAATAACTCAAAAACTAGGCGTCCGACGTCAAAAATAATGAAATTTCACCCGCGGAATATTTGTGTACGGATATTGATTGATAACTAAATTAACCTTGACCGTGACCTCTGACAAAAATTTATGCATTTACAGGTCGCGTCACCGAGTATTTTTTTTATTGCCAGCTTTCTCACAAATATCTCAAAAACTAGAATAATGAAATTGTTATCTCGTGGGATATTAGTTGAAAAACCAGAAATTGACCGGCCCGACAAAGGTCACGAACAAGGTCAATTAGAGGTGTTTTGTAAATACCTACGCCATAGCTAGTCAGGGTACGACTTTTTATGGGTACATGTAGTTTTCAGGAAGCAAGCAGGATGAATGTATAAAATAAATCAAAAGATCCAGTACATAAAATAATAAACGGTTTTTTATTTAGTTTACAAAAATTAACAACTTATCGATAAAATCACAAATTGCTCATCCACAATTTTACATTATGATAGCATACAATTGTTTTTATATACAAATGCGATAAATAATTATTTTTCACTCTTAGTTTGACCGAAACAGCTGTACCGCGCCTTAGGAATGCGCAGCGAGGCAGGGGCGGGGGCCGTGAGCGTTGACGGCGGACTGACGCCGCGGTCCCACGGTCCGTTTTCTCACAGGCCAGAACGCGCCAGCCAGGCCACAAACCGTGGGAACCGTCGCAAGAAGACGGCCTCACAGATTACTAATATAGCGGCTAAAACTGCAACCGGTCTCACCGCGTGCACACCCCAGAAACGGTACAGCGGTTTTGGTCAAACTATAGTCAGATTAGCGGCTTATTTTTTTATATAATATGGACATGTTTGTAGCTTATATGTATTTTACTTGTTACGGTAAGTAGAAGCACTCATTCGGGATTACCATTGGAAGCTAGTTTGTTAATAAGATGATAATTTTGCCTAAACAAACTTTTACGTGACCAATTTTACTACATAGTTATGCATGATCAAAAACATAAGAAAAATACATTTAACACACCCTAAGCATCATTGATAGGCTTGCGAATAGCATTGACGCTGACTAAGGGCGAATTTCACCATTGAATCTGAACACGATCAGCACATCTAAACCGCGTTCAAGAGCTGTCAGTGTCACTTGTCCACAACAATGAGTCTTGAGCACGGTTTAGATGTGCTGATCGCGCTCAGTTTCAATGGTGAAATTCGACCTTGGATCACATCTTCACACAGACGTAAAAATATCGCGCGGGATTTCATCGCGCACAAGATTTTCAACTTTCGGTGTTTGACCGAGCATTGAGAATCCATCAGAGTGCATCCCAACTCAACGAAAAAACACAGTCAGATTTTCAACTCACGCGCTTAGCAGTGCGTTGAAGATCCAGTGCAAAAGTCCCGCCGCGACTTATTTACGTCCATGCGACCGTGCACTTAGTCGCAAGTAAAAATAAACACCACGTGAAAGCTTGATTTGGCGATCTTGATTATTAAGACTATTTTTTTTCTGCATAATGTGTGTATAAAATGTTTATAGTTTGTCGTCTGTTTTAAAAAAGTAGTGTGGCAGTGTTTGTTATGATTAATTTATACGTCAGTTAGTTTAATTAAGTTAATAACATTTTAATAATATCTCATTTTCAATAAAAGTTATTTGAAAACATCATTTAGGCACATTTTTGCATAAATTTGATATCAATTGGAACTATGATGTTGAATCACTAATATGAATACTTTTATAATTTATTTACTACAACACTGAGCCAAATATCTTCTATTTGTAAATTATACTTTTTAACTGCCATGCAGTTTTACTTACCTATAATATGCCACAGCTTTATACACAACATAATTATTTAATAAATAAAACGCAGACCACTACATTTCAACATAATCTTTAAACAATTCATTTATGCTGAGATTGAAGAATTATCAATCTACGGATTTAGTCTGCCTTATCATCTTCATATCAAATTACGTAACTTTGTTACTAGATTAAAAGCCCTTATGTCATGCCATTACAATAATTTTAAGTCTTAACAATGATCACACATAATAATCGTAAAATATCGAGTGAACCAAGACTGAAAACACAAAACACTCGAAATGAATGCGTAGAATATTTTGCTCAATAATGCTAGCTAATACAAAAATATAAATTTCATCGGATTTTCGACTCAACAACCATTCCGTTATGAACTAATACACATTACATCGATTGCATAAGCAAAGAACATGAGTTAAATGAATTAGACTTAAATACGAAACAACAGTTCTGGATAACAAACAGACATTTACCTACTTTTCATGATAACTTAAAAAAATCGAAGTCTATTGATATTATTTCAAAATTCATTTAAAACAAGTGCGACAGATACACGTTCATACATTGATTAGCAGCACCAAAATGTATATATGTATATGTAGATTAACAATGTGTAGGCGCTGGGCTCACAGTTCACTTAGGATCACTATGCACTGTTTGGCACTACACTACAATTTGATAACCTAACTAGGGCGAGCATCACGTCGCATCTTGCGCACTGCTTGAACTTATATGCCTAGTCCGTTTTCCACTACCCGTTGTGGATTTATTTTTGTGTCTTTTTCTATCACTGTCGTCATCGGTAACACTGTTACACCGCGGCTTAGGACTCATCATCGTGTCAGATGATACTGAGTCTCTTTGAGATTTCTTCCTCTGTCTCTTTGGCACATTTTCTCCAATCAACATTTCGTTGAACAATCTCTGGCGAGCTTCCCAGTACAAGTTCTGTCGCTGGACTACTTCGGGGTACTTCGTTTCGAAGCCGATGTCTGGTGGTATGACTAATTCCCACCCGGTCTTAGCGTTGAACTTGGCGACCGAGCGGATGATTTCTAATACTTCTACGGCGGGGAGACGCACAGCTGCTGCTACCTTCCGTCGATCGATGTATGCGTGTTGAGTGAAGAGATATAACTGTAAAGAAACATTGTTTAGTAGCAAGAAAACCATATTACCTACTGTTGTTTCTATTATACTAAAGAGGAAAGCTACAGACTCGTTGGTTTACTGGTTGCTGCGTCCTGGGTTGAGTTTCCAAGTCCGTCAGAGATATTGAGTTTTTCCATCGGAATTCCTCGGTAGCAGTCCTAAGTCTGGATTGGTGCCCCGATTTTAGGCTGTGGCGTTTCCCCTTTTCTCATAGGACTCAACAGGAAATATAAATGGCTAAATATTCATGTTAGTCGTTTTACTTAACATTCCTCATTGTGTTTTCCTTTACCGATTTCAAAGCAGTGTTTTCTATTCTATTGCTAATAATAAAATACATGGAATAGTAGGTACTTACATCTATATTCTCGTTTATTTATTTTCATACATATTAAGTATATTTTTACAAAAATCATACAAAAACATTGAAAAATATAAAAAATAGTGGCCCATCGGCATCAGGAGCACGGTCCAAGATGTCGGTGGTCAGGGCTCTAGAGAAAGGAACCTCCTGACTATGCGTGCCGTGTCTAGGAATACTGCTTTCAGAATCAAGCCCTTGATCCAGCCGCGCAATGAGAGCCTCCTGAGGTGTTTGTGGAGGCTCTTCGCTATTAGGCCATTTACTGTAACGATTATCTGTACAATGATTGCTGAGTCCACGTCTCACATGTTGACAAACTCGTGAGCTAGCAAGATACTTGATTATTTTTAGCAATAGAATAGAATACTCTTTACTATGCACACCATAAAAATCATACAGAGAGAAAAGATTTGGTTTTTTGTATCTTTGTTTGTTACTGTTTGCTTTCACACTAAAACGGCTAAACGGATTTAGATGAAATTTGGCACATAGGTAGACCATGACCTGGATTAGGACAAAGGATACTTTTTATCCCGATATTCCCACGGGATCAAAACTTATGCAGGTGAAACAGCAGGGCATAGTTAGTTAAATATAAATAATTATACTCAGGGTAACACAATGGGCGGTCTTATCGCTAAAAGCGTTATTTTAAAGACAAATACAACGTAAAAGATCGATGCAAGATCGAGATCGATCGAACGTCGAGTTCACATGTAGAAGCAATAAATCTAGTGAGTTTTGAGCATTGAATAGGCGAATGACTCACGACGTGATCCCTAGCGGCACACATGAGCCGCGCGGGCACGGGCAGCGCGCGCGTGTACAGGTCGGCCGAGCGCGCGGCCCACAGCCCGCGCACGCAGCACGCCGCGCCGCTCAGCGTCGACAGCAGGCCCGCCTCGCTCATGGGGCCCTCGGCCGTGCGGATGAGGGCACGGAGGTCGTTGAAGGTCATCAATTTGGCTGGAATAAATAAATACCATTTATGAGTTTTTGGCGGGATACGGTTGGAACATGTCGCACGAATTTTCATTTTCATGAAATTTAGTGAAATCGCGAATTAAATTGTATAATTTTGGTAGTGAATTATTCAATTTAGTTACATGTGAGTGCACAAGTGTAGTGAAGGTGAAAATAAGTGACTAACGTGGACTTTTCGTGTTCCCCCCAAAAACTCATATTAGGTTGTTGTAAAGTTACTACCGCTTTACAATAACTTTGACTTGACTGACTAAAGACGACTATGACTGTTTTGTAACTTCGTGCCCGGTATCGGGCCATTTACTTGATCGAAAAGAAAAATTACTTGACACTGGCTAAATGCACAAACCGTGCGAAGCCACAACCGAAAAAAAAAAAAAAAAATACCATTTATGAATATTCTTTAATTTCCCTTGTCACGAATTTAATTATAGAGAGTTGCTACTATGTTATGCTCAATAGGAGCAACCTACTACGGTTTAGAATGAGCCACTAGCTTATTTTTTTCTGACTGACTAACCACTAGCTTAATTTTTCTGACAAATAAAGAATTGCTTTGAGTTCCGAGTTTGGAGCTGGTTTGCTAGTGGGTTGCCCAGTACATCGAAACAATTTTGGGCTGCTGAAATGAAACCTACTCAGCAGGATCTTAGTTCAATTCCGAACACCATAATTATCTTATACAACACACATTTAATTTGAGAAATTGGCTTATCTTATGCAACGTTGTTCCAAAATAGTGTAGAATGAACATAACATACCTCTGACAAGTATTTCCTTTAGTTGGTCCTGCGGGGATGGTCTCTTAGCGGGCGCTATATCCGCCTCATCTTCAGGCGGCGCGGGTACCAACGCTCGCACGTACTCTCGCGCATTCACCGTCAGCGCCGACCCGTCCGATGAGGTCGCACTAAACAATTTCAAACGCTCCAACTGTGGAAAATATTACAGAAATGATTTTATACAATGCTCACTAAGTTTATGAAGTTATAATGCATATTTTATCACTGGCAGTCATTACTGACTTATTAAATATAGATGCAATGCTGACATTACTAATATTATCACCATCGTAATTATAGGTAGAACAGCCTCCCATAAACCATAATTTGCCTGGGTACGCAAGCTGAGCCACTAGCATGCAGATTCGATCTGCAATTATAACAATATTGGCCCATCTCTCTGCCGCTCCCGCTAATCAAAGCTCACCTACACTGTTCTTACACACTTTACTTGGCAATGTATTTTTCCCAGATCTATTTTATTTCTCAATGTTATCAAAAATTTTATAGTTACCTACTGTTATTACTAATAAGATTTTTGTTACTGACCTCAGCATGATCCGTATCGCAATGTTTCCATAGCGCATCGTACCATGACTCTTCATTGATTCTCTGAGATATTGTCTCAAAGGATTTCTCTCGCGCCTTCTTTGATACTTCTGTCTCTTGACGCGCGAACTTTACTGTCACCTGCGAGATAAATATGATGTTATCATACTATAGTTATTACTGTTGGTAAGTAATTAATAATAAGCCCAAAATTGTCACACTGCAGGGCAAAAGAAGCTTCAAGAGAAAACTCCATACATAAATTGACATAATTATCAGGTTTGTTTACGGGAGTGGCAATTTGAATCCAGTCATCATCAGTATCATTCTCTTGCTCTTTGCTCCAAATGTCGCTGCTTCAGCCACTCGCCCCGCGCCCTCGAGTCCTCGCGTCACCGATGGAGTGACGCGAGTACCTCGAGGTCCCAGAGCAGGGATCCGGCCAGTACACAAGCCACCTCGTAGGAGATCGTGCGATACCTCCTGATGATTCTGACACCCATCGCTCGCTGCGGATTTCGCAGGACAGTGATGCTTCCGACCGTCAGGGCCCCATACAGGGCCATCGATCGCACGATCCCCACGTAGAGCCGCCTACAGGCGGAGCACGAACCCCCCAGATTGGGAAGCAGCGTTAACAGCGTCTTATGCAATGTTGTGGACATGTTTCTATCTTGCTTACTTCTCTATTAGTCATTGTCTTATAAGTCAATTGGAATCCAGTATTTCTTACAATATTTGACCAATATCCAAAATAAGTTTTAGATCATAAATCCACACAAAATTACTGTCTATGAGGAATTAGTTAATAGTGGACTAGAAATTGTATGTTATTTTATTATAGGTACATTCCTTTGCCACTCACTCAACTAGGGGTATGTGGTTCAAGTAAATTTTAGAATCAGAATCAAAAGTTATTTATTCAAACTAGGCTGAAAATCAGTACTTTATGAACATCAATATTACATGAGACAGGCTTTCACTAGGAAGAAGTGGGGGAATGATCATTTGTATTCCAATTTAGTTGATTTACTAACTCTTCTCATCATCTGTCAAGTCTTTTTCCAACTAAATTGGGGTCATCTTCCAATTTAACCTGATGCAGCTGAATACCAGAATTTTACACAGAGCGACTGCCTATCTGACCTCCACAATTCAGTTATTAGGTAATACAATACCCCTTGGTAAGACTGGTTGTCATACTTTGGGGCATCTGAAGACCCATAACGACTCAAAGATCTATGAATGATAGTCGGGATCAACTGCTTAACGTGCTTCATCTTGGTACGAAAAGATAACCCTTCCACGGACCAACCTCGGCAAGGGTAGCTCGAACCTTACGGCTGTCATTTCAGCCACAAGCCACAAGTTAATTTATGAACTACTTAAATTAAATTACCTGTTGTGCTTCAGGCTCCTTGTCTTCATCATCTGAATCTGATTTGCTCTTATCATTCTTGCGCTTGTCTTGCTTATCATAATAGGAATATGACGGCCTCATTTGAACAATGCCTATAAATTAACTCTTAATTAGTGACTCCTTTTAAGACAACTGGCTGTCTCATTGGTCTTGAGGTTGCAAGTGCTACTGCAGCGGAGCATTTGGTCCTGGGTTTGATTCCCAGGTCGGGCAGTGGTTTTGGGTTTTTCTATCTGGAATTTCTCAGTAGTAGCCTGGAGTCTGGAGTTTTTCCCGGTAGATGGCAATAGGGTCGCCCCCTATTACATGGGACTTAAACTGACGAAATTTGGGTGTAATATAGGTACTTCGCTGCTCAAACTATTGCAACATTTTTGAGATAATTGCAATATGCAATTTGTGCTGTCATACTGGTGCCATCTTTATTCACAATTATTTTGAAACCCACTTAAGGTATTAGAATAAATATAGTTACTTTGTTGCAATAGACTTAGGAAATGTGGAAAAGAAAGAAAGAAAATATGTTAACTTGCAAAGAAAGAACACAAACACTAAAAATTACTAAACCATAATTATGTGTATGTTGCAGACATGAGTCGGCAATCACTCCGCAGCTTTTATACAGGAGTAACAATTAAACAAACCCATACCTTGTATAGGAGTACAATGCAACTCCTTATCCTGCAATATGGCCACAGCATAGTGCTGTGTCTCAGTACAGGGAGCACTGCTCTCATAGACAATCTTATCCATGATGCCATGCCTAAAGTATTGAGACTTGTCCTTCTCTTTGATGTGCCATGATGATTCCTGTTCACATTTACCATTATGTTAAAACACTAGCATATAAGGGTATTTGATAGTGTTCTAAAGAGCTATGAAAAATGAGAAATTAAGAAAATGCAGGGTCAGTGGGTTGTCTTAGAGGCGGAGTAAGCCACTGTGTCAAAAGGAATAAGTGGTCAGAGATTCATCTTTATAGGGGGTAGTGAGACTATCCCATTTCACAAGCAGATGATGATCATAAGTTAATCTAAATCAAAAATTGTTAACCTGTACAATATGGTAAACGGCCATCAAAAAGGGCGCATTGGGTACAAGAACAATGTAACTAGTTTGATTCTGATTATACCTGTTGGCCATCAGTATTGAGCGCGATCTGCTCGCCCTTAGACGAGCAATACTTGTCACTGTACGTGTCCAAGCCGACTTCCAGTCGCACCATCTTGTTGCGAGGCTTTACGGATGCATTTACAACTTTCACGTCTTTCCAGTCCCTATTGCCTGGTCTCACTGGATACTGATATATGTATAGATTCTGTGCTAACGCCTGAGACAGAAACACAGGTATCTGCAACGAATAAACGGCAAAATTGAACCAAAAGCGACGTTTTTTCTCACAACAACATAACCTAATGAACTACCACGTTGTAAACCAATTATAACAACGACTTTTACCTCCTGCACTACTGGATCTTCTTCCTCCATTTTGCTATAACGTATTTTTGCAAATGGAGTTATAACATGACCGGAATAATTAAAAGAAATTTCTATTTATTCACACCGCAACGCCACTGTGACAGAAATCCACCATTTTTGACAGACCAGACAGACAGACACAGATGAAAACCAGTGCACTTAGCAGCGCTACCGAGGCATCAAATGAACGTGGTCAAAAACAGAACTAGCTCGGTCCTGTTTTCGGAGTTTATCGCTGCATTGCTGCCACACTATCTCTACTAAAATATTATTGTGCGTTTTCATATGGTAGAGTGTAGTAGTAACGTGAAGTAAATAAACGTAATGCAACGATTTTAATAGCTCAACAGTACTGAAACGCAAATAAATTCAATAAATTCAGCAAAACAGATTTCAACTGGTAACATTTGTCATAATAGTGCCGTGAGTGCCGTGTCCCTAATATTACTTTACTCTTTGGTGCCGTGCTGTGGTGCCGCATGCCGTAGCAAGATAACAGTTACAGTACCTTTTGTCGTCGACCTAGTGGCTTCTCATTGGGTTCTCGCATTATTATAAAGTAAATATTAAAGGGTATAGCATTAAAACAGCCACTGAAAGCTAGAAGTCCTATTTGGGACATGAATGATTTAATTATATTCTTATTTGACAAAATTCCCTCCAAAATGTCATTGTTCGAAACTAACAGAACTGCAGTTTTTCTTTTATTGTGTTCCGGGCGTAGAGTCCATGACTTTATATTATTGTATATAAATAAAGAAAACTTTGTGAGGAGTGATGATTCTATCGTGTTTTAGCCGATTTATGAGTCTAAAACAGCACCCTAATTGCGTAACGCACGATCAATCATAATCTGTTTCAGTTTGACAGTTCAACAACGTTCATTGCGTTATTTACGTTGTTGAGCGGACACATTTTTTGAACAGATGAAGTAATGGATTAGCAATCTGTTTCAAAATGATTCAGATTACGATTTATCGTGCGTTATGCAATTAGGGTACTCATACTATAACTTATGAGCAATTGGCTTTTACTTAAATGCGAGTCAAACTCTTACATTAACCCAATTTATTGGATTGACAAATTGCTAGAGTACTCTAATGGTCGTAGAGGTAACAGAATTAAGAGCTTATTTATTAGCACACGTGGTGAACCCAAACCAGCTACCCGCACCATCATAGAAGACTGGATAAAGTCATTGTTAAAAAAGCTGGAATAAGCAATAGTGTATGTAGTGTGCGATCGGCAGTAGCCTCGGCTAGTTGGTCAGCTAATATTCCCATTGATCATATTTTGGAGAGGGGAAATTGGCGCTCTGCTTTGACATTTCACATTTTTTTTTATGAAATCAAGGATTCAAATGAATCAAGTAATTCAAGCGATCAGTAATTTGTTTCAAACAATAAGATGATTAACTTTAATCGAAATATCGATGTAGTGTTATTAATTAAAGTCATAAGAACTAATTCTGTACTACTTATCACAAGTTTAAAATTAATAAATCTTTTTTTGATAACATTGGTGTTCTAATTTAGTCCCAATCCAGCCGTTGATAACAAACTCTTCTCAATTTGTGGCTTAGAGAAAGGTACAGTCAAGAATAATAGAACCATTTTACCTAAAAATAAAATGTAAGCATACTTACTTTCTCTAAGCCAATTTATATTTCTATCTGCGGATTCTTAATTTAAAATGTACGTGTCCACCCTTGTCACTCACTGTAAATTGAGCCGCAATGAGGTCATGAATATCGTCATGCGTTGCGCATACGTATCTGTATCGTATACGTAACGAATTAACCGCATGCAGAACTATTTTTGCTATTCGAAATCCAATCATACTCAAAGAGATTGTTAGTGAATTTCAGGCAATCAAGTGGCATCCAACTTAAATAAAATAAAAAAATACTTTGACTTACGGATGTCTGCAGATGCATTTCGTACTGTCAAGAATATTGTTTTTGAAGTTATTTAATTTGTGTTTTATGTATATTTTATTTTGGTGAGACTATGTATTATTTCCAAACCCGTTAAGGCTTTATAATAAATGATCCACCTCCTATTAAAGAAAAAGGGATAGTTAAAATACCTCCATAATGTCGGATATGATAATAAATGGTAAATACAATAGTTTTGTACTCATAATATCTCAAATTCTGAACTATACTCCTTTTCGGATAAAATTCAGGATGAGCAGAACTCCAGGCTCTATTGCCTTAAATAACAACTTCCTATTCTCAATATCATAATATATTTTGCAGTCGTCCTAAGAACAGTTCACGTCAATGACCATTCCTCCGATTATGTTGTATGAAACCAAACTGATCGCACAGCACCATGCAACGTCTCATCTGTGGAGGTCCTTAAGTTGCGCGGGTCTTCGAAAAACAGCCAGCCGGCTTCTTCATTCAAGTATATTCGCACACGCAGCGTGGAATGTTGGTGTGAACTGACCCTTAGAGCGGCTTCAAATAAACTGCAAACGATCGCGCAATATTGATTGCGAAATTTGAAGGCGCCATTCGTTTTAATAATAAAGATCAATACAGTTTACACCATGTGCGCTATTCTTTCTTTTTCAGACTCAGTTCCAGTTGATAAAAAATGGAACGAATTAATCAGATACAATATATTTATTATGAAACTTGTTGAGTTTGTGAGTATTTTTTTCATAACTTTTTTTTCTTGTACTGCATTCTTGAATATATTATTATGATTTTCTTGATATTAGTTACAATTTCATTCCTTGTAGGGAATTGCACTTATAATTACCATATTACCGTGGATAATTGCAAAACCAGCGGGACATATGTACTGCATATCAACAGGTCCTACTCTAATAATATCTTTTTTATTCATACTCCTGTATTTACGAAGAAAAGTACCGTTATTTATGGAAAAAATGTACTTATTTTTCCAAATTTTGTTTACCTTTGGAGCTTTTATTCAATGTTTTCTACTGAATTTAGTTAGAGTTTGGCTATGGTTTGTTTACGGTGTATTTTATTTTGGATTGTTAACAGCACTATCACTTGATCTATTTCTGATTGCCAATGAAAGAGGATGTACTTTTAGTTGTGCATAATAATAATTTATAATCTAATCAGTTTTACGTGTACCAGGCATAATTAGTATTTTAATACAATTTCCATTAAATAAATGTCTTTTGATTAAACCTATAAACAGAAAATATTTTTAATATGTATAGTTTTATTTTTATATCTCAAGTAAGTTAGGTGATTAAAATTTATTTATCTGTTAGTCGAAAATTTTGAGAACAGCACTAGAAAACGTCCTTGCCCTTGCTGTCATGATCACCTGACTGATGAATGACAGTAATTATTAATAATAAACAGTTAGTGGCGGAAAAAGGGGGACATTGTGAAACAATGATTCGAACTGGGTTTCCATCGCACAGTATTCATGATAGTGATAGATTATTTTCATACAGTATTCATAATAGTGATAGATAAAATGCATGAATTATTAGCATCAGCAGTTAGATAGTACAGGTACTCAATTGATACGGACGTAGGGCTTCCATTTCCATCAGGATACTGATACACCAGATTATATCATGCAAATAGGTAAGTCCCAAAACAATACGAGACATGAGTGTTATCAAAATTGTTACTTTTAGGTTATGTCATTGATCCTCATGATTCTCCCGTTTGTTATAACGGAGCCCGAGATCATGCACTGCCTGGCCGTCGCTCCAACCCTCGTCCTGTCTGTTATGTTCATCGTGCTTTACTTAGTGGACCAAGTGCATGATCTAGCTGAACAACTATACTTAGTAATACAAATATTTTTCAATGTCATTACATTTTTATATGTACTCTTAAATGTAACCGCCTCCGGAACTTTATACGGACTATTCTATTGTCATCTGCTCATTGCGCTGTGCATAGATATATTCTATGTCATCAGAGAGAGAGGATTTGCATTATTTCGAACAGATTAAATGTGAAAATTAAATAAAATGCTACGGAAAGCATAATAAAATTCGTATTATTCAGTAGTTTTGATCAATGAAATGTCATGACTTGAAATCCTCATCTGTAAGCATTTTTTAATATTTGAAATTTTGAGCTTTTATTATAAGTAAATAGAAAATAGAAAATAGAAATAGAAAATATTTATTGTCCAGGTAATACAGTAAGCATAGACAGATTAAACAACAAGTTGAGACGACATATGAGTAGCTTAAATATTACCTACAGCTAGTTACAAATATTATTTGCCAGTGAACCCCAAACTAGACAGTTAGTCTGTATCTTGTATCTCTATTGTCTCTCTAAGTGCTTGAAAACAGTTTGTCATATTAGTTATTAGGTTAAGTAGTTCTGTAAAATGAATAAAAGTCTACAAGTGGGTCCGTCTCTTTTAGGTAGTGGCACTGCTCCTCAATATACTGCCTCACGTTGTGGAACCTCTGGACGCGTTACAATGCCTGGTTGCCGGGCCCACTATCATGTGCTCCACGCTTATAATGGTGCTCTATGTCGTGGACCAAGTACAATATGAGGCAGAGTTATATTACGTCTCCATAGAGCTAGTAATAACTATACTAGCTTTATTAAATCTATTTGTAATAGGTAAAATGGTAGGAGCCATATATGGATTGTTTTATGCAGATTTAATAATAGCATTTTCCATGGATTTATTCTACCAGCATAAAGAGAGAGGCTGGACCTTCTAATTTGTTTATTAAATTTGTTGTTATCTTTACAATTGTATTATTTTTAACAAAGTTTTGTGATAAGAATAACTGATAATGTATTCCTGTCACCACAGCTATGTCCTGTAGATTTCACACGTATGTGGGAGTGTGACTAATGAAGATAAAAAGGGAATTGATGTGCCATAATTGTCATAATGTGTAAAAGGTTAAAACATTGTACATGGACTGTTGTATTTTATACTGTAAAAATGTTAAATAATATTTATAAAAGACTCATGAAAGTGCAGTTGCGTGTGTTAATGTGGTTTATGCTAGTTTTTATATTTGTCTTCATTATGCTGTGGACATTTAGTGAAGTGAATAATACATGTGGAACCAAAATACCTGTTCCATATCCAGTGATACTGTGGTGGACTATGGAGTTTCCTGGCATATCAAGTATAAAATATTGCTCCAATGATGTAAAGTGTTATGTTTACAATGATAGAAAGCAGGAGCAATATTATAACATAGGAGCATACCTGTTCTATGCAAGTACTATGGATTTTAAGACTCTTCCTGCACCAAGACGACCTAAGGATGTAATTTGGGGATTATTCCATGAAGAATCTCCAAGAAATGTAGAAGAGCTTTTGCATGATAACATATTAAGCTTGTTTAATTTTTCTTCAACATTTAGCAGGTTTAGCAATGTCCCATTTCCATTGCAACATTTACAATCATATGCAGATATAACAAGCCAGAAATACTTTGTTGACACAATGAAGAAAAACGAACTCTTAAAAGATATTGCCCCAATTATGTACATACAAAGCGATTGTGAAACATCGACCGAAAGGGATGCATATGTCAAAGAGCTGATGAAATATACAAAAATTGACTCTTACGGCATATGCCTGAAAAATAAAGATATGCCGGCGAAATTCAAGAATGACTACTTAAATAATTTGAATGAAGATGAGTTTTTAAGGTTCATTGCTAGGTACAAATTCGTAGTAGCAATAGAGAATGGCGCATGCAATGATTACGTTACTGAAAAGTTCTGGCGTGCAATTAAGGTGGGTACTGTCCCCATATATTTTGGTTCGCCTACTATTAAAGACTGGTTACCAAATACCAAGTCTGCGATACTCCTGGAAGACTACCCTACGCCAAAGATTTTGTATGAACATATTAAGGTATTGTTGAACAATAATAGTTTGTATGAAGAATATTTAGATCATAAGACGAAACATTTAATAACAAACCAGAGACTGTTTAAGGAGTACAATGACAGGCCCTACCAGGCAGATGGTTTGAAAGTTGTTGATGAATTTGAATGCTTTGTTTGTGGTAAGCTACATGATAAAATGAAGGGTGGAATTGGAGTGAATGTTGTAGATAAAAGTCACTATGATTGCCCCAAACCGCTATCAGCTTTAACTTTAGGTGTAAATCCTGAAAATAGTTGGGTTTATTCTTGGGAAAATGCAAAAAATAATGCTAATAAAATCTACAACAAAGTTATTATTGGAGATTAATATTTTATGTATCATTATTTTATTGTATTACATTAATATACATTATTGATTAGATACAAATTGTATAATTTATATTTTTACTGACATACTGCATCTAGAGGTGAAATTGGAAGTATATCGTAGCGCAGACCCCTCTTGATGACGTGAGGAATTGTCTTAGGCACCATGCTGTAAATAATATATAAAAAATTCTAGAGAATTTCCAAAAGACAAATAAACTTATATAAAAAAATTCGACGCGCTTGCAACCATTGACTACACCAAACGTGGCAATTAATAAGAAAGTTAACTTTATTTCAGAATCTGTTCCAATCCAAATTTAAATCCCATTGCAACCAGTATTTATTTAGGGCTTTTTTGTTAAAATGGTCAGTCAAAAATCAGTTTAGAATAGGTACATTAAATCTTATGTTGTTATCTAAGTGAGTGGTAATGAATGTAAAAGCTGTCTAAGATTCTGAACTCAAGTAGGTATCGACATGTCTTATTTTATTTCGTCATACCAATAAGGTTTCATTTCAACTGTGCTACAAAGAAAATGCCAATACTTACGATATGCAGTCGATAATAGGACAAACGGACAGACACAATGTGCATCCAGTGCAGTCGTCAGTAACTTGCGGTATATGGGTCTTGGGGTCAAATCTGTAAAAAAAAATTGATTATACTCGGATCTCAACATTTTAAGATTGTCTAAAACCTAGAAAAAAATCAAGGGCATGACAATTCAAGAGCTGTAATAAGATCACCCTAGTTTGGCTTAACAGTCATACAATGTTTATATTACAGAATGTATGGTATAACTATTGTATTGTAAATGAAAATAATTTTTTAGGTAAAAAACAAACACGTAGCCGAATTCTGGTCAGAGTTCATTATGATTGCCTTTGACACGCTAATAATGTGTTGTATGCAAATTTTCTTGTTTATGTGTGTGTATCATCATCCATCGAGCCTTTTCCCAAATAAGTTGGGGTCGGATTCCAGTCTAACCGCATCCGGTTAGACTGGAATCCGACCTATTACTGAGCACAATTTTTACAATTCACGAGAAAAGTAAGCGTTGGTTATTATTTCTAATACAATTCAAAACTACGTGTTTAATTATTATTTTGGGCGGTTTTCTCTTCCAAAACTCCAAAATATACAGTTCATGATTCTGAAACCCCTGCGTTGCAATGTTTTGTCGAATATTTATTATTTTTTATTTTAGCTAAATACCAGTATTTTACATGGAGCCAATGCCTATCTGACCTCCACAACCCAGTTACTGGGTAACACACCCCCCATGGTAAAAACTTTCAGGCCAGAAGTTGAGTTTCTATGCAAATAAACATGGGTAAATAATTGGGTAACAGAAACATTATTGCCACACACTACCACGTAATTTTTGGAAATTTATAATCGCAGGGTCCTTCCTCCCTCTAGTAGTCTTTTATGAAGATGTGAAATGCCCTATTTTTATTATTTGGACGAATATGAAAAGTCAAGTACATAATCATCATCATTTCAGCCGAAAATCGTCCACTGCTGGACATAGGCCTCCCCCAAAAGGGGGGTTTTGCCATAATCGCCACGCTTGGTAGGCGGGTTGGCGATCGTAGTATGGTACTAAAATGCACACAGAACGGTGCTGCTCATTCTCTAGTAAGTCCCTTGGTCGCGTTCTACGACACCCACGGGAAGAAATGGGATGGTGCTATTCTTTTACGTCCGGCACCACAAACAGCACATAATATAACACCAAGTACATAATAGAATTATTTTAAGGTAAGCACTTACTCGATAGCCTGATATCCGGAATCTGCGCAAGCCATGTAGCATTTACCGCAGTTTATACACATGTCCTGGAAAAAATACAAAGGTTTTAGGAGGAAACATTATTAACAACAATCCTGTTTTGAGTTGACGTAGTTTATTTTCGTGACCTCGATCATGTCTAGACATAAATAAAGTAATAGATGAAGTGGCACCCAGAAAGTGGCTATTCACATAGTCCTCGTACGCACGGACATAAAAAATATCGCCTTGGGATTTTTTTTGCGAACGGAAACATCATATGCACTGCTTAGCGCCGAGATTTGAAAATCAAACAGTGTGCTTTTTCGAGACGCTAGAATGCACTCCGTTGGAATCTCAATGCTCGGTTCACCACCGAGAGTTGAAAATCCATGCGCCATCAAATCCCAAACATTTCAAACAAGACAAGTTAACGGCGTTTTTTTTTTATCTCGGCATCCATAAATAGTAGAAAAATACTGCTTAGACAGAAAGATAAAGATTTTTTTCTGATTATGGTGGCATCAAAAAACGAAAATCGACCTTATGCGTGTCAATAGCATTATAGCTTGTGGAAGGAGTTTTGTACTTACATCATCAATGAGTGCAACGACTTGCTTAGTGTTATCCAAATGTTTATAAGTGCCAACTCTGGGCAGGGCTTCCCCGACCACATCTTTGATCTTAGGAACCTCTGCGGTTTCTTCATGGTAACCATTGACAGAGCCATTTGTCATGTAAGTTTGGACCTTATTGTCTGCTAATAAGTCTGATTTTAGTCTGGCTTCGTGTAGTAACTCTTCGCGCTTTCTGCTGTATGGTCCGAAGTGGGCTAATACCTGAAAAGATATATGAAATAGGATTTATTTTATGTATACGAAGTCTCCTGTCCAAAATAATGAAATATTTATGGTTGTTGTTGTAACTGAAGGGGTTGGGAACATAATTATCATCAGCCAATAATGTTCCAACTGTTGAGACACAGCCCTCTCGGTGAGAGGGAATAAGCCGTAATCCACCTCGCGGGCCCAGTGCGGGTTGGTAGATGTCACATGTCTTCGAAATTTTGGTTCTAGGACATGCCAGTTTCCTCACGTTTTCCTTCACCGTTTTGAGAGCAGTAGTGATGAAATAATTTACACGAAGTTAACCGCCTGTATGGGTTCGAATCTCCGACATACAACTCGTAAGTCGCGGCTGTTACCACTGGACCACCACTTCTCTCAAAAATCTCACCTAAACCTTGCTCAAGTTGAAAATAAGCGTCGCACGCCACAGAAGACAAAATCGGAGATTCTGTTGAAATTTCGCGAGGGGATAGTGCCCAATTTGTTGTATTTAGTACACACGATCCAGTTTATGCTGATCTCGCACTGTACGGGAATCCTATAAAATGCGAGATCAGCTTATACTGGAAATGTCCCCGACCGACCCTTGCTCGTTGAAGCGCCAGCCCGCGCCGCAGCTGAGCCAGTAGCTTTAAATTCCCCGATCAATAATAATAATACCAATATTTTGATCCAGCCTGTCCCCAATAATGATAGCTGTCCGCCTATCAGTGACGCCCTGAGCCGAGGTCCGTACCCCACAGGGGGTGCCCTCAGCGTGCAGTCGCTTAGTATGTAAAATTTAATTTGTAAGCCCTGGCTGGAGGCGTTAAGATTAACTTCTTAATGGCAGCCCCAGGAAAGCCCGGTTGAGCAGTTACGGCCTCTCAAGGCCAACTGCGAGATGCCCAACAAAAAAATAATACTGAAAATATATAGCTAGATGTGTAACCGTGTGTACCTCCATTGAAATGATTGAAACTCTTGAGTTTCGCTAAAAAAAAGTAAAACAAGAAGGACCGTCGGTGGCGTGGGACGCCAAATTAATCTAACGCTGGCATAAGCATCAAACCAGTATTTATGTTTATATATTTCCGACTTTATTCTAATAAGCAGAAGATTGATATTTTTTTGACTCTGCAAGGTTATGAAACATTGGCAATTGGGTAAGTAGATAATAGGTTCGCCGCCTATTATATTGTGGAATCTCAGTGTTATCGGTCCGTCCGCAAACTATTTCCGTGAAACCATGCCTGCCTGCCTATTGATAAAAGCAGACACGGCTCGTTTCATCACCAACACCTACTAAGTAACTGTTATAAAAATCTAGTAGGTAACAATAATGAGCTTTATTGCAGAAGCGATAAAGTTTTATTTAGGTACTTGCAAAACCATAAGGTTCTATTTGCAAATCAACAATATACTTACTGAAGCAATAACGTTCAATTTACCTTGCCATTTTCGTCGTACAGCGTTTGAACGGGTTTACCCTTCTGATGCTTGAAGGTGGGCGGCGACTGTCCCATCCAGCCTTCGAGACCTATGGACCGTAAGTATAGGAGAGCCTTCAGACCAGTTATGTAGTCCTCGACTACTGTGAAGTCCTGGTTCTGGACAGCGCTGCAAATCTGGAAAAGAATAAATTACTCTTTAGGAGATAAATTAGACTTACATATACTCCATTTGAAATAAGATTAGACATTTAACTAAACCTTTTTACAGTCCAATCAACCGATTTTGACTTCTATTGCGTTGGTGGCATGACAAATGACAGCTGCAGTAAACAGTTGGTATTGCAACTACTTTTTTGCTTTTAATGCCATCCTTATGCCTACGTTATAGAAGTCAGAATCGGTTGGACTGACTGTAAAAAAGGTTTGTTTAAATTTCTAATCTTATTTCAGATGGAGTATAGATACATAGCGTAATCGGCTGATAATGTTCGCACTGTTAGGACACAAGCCTCCGGCCGTTTAAAGAGCAGTGGTGATGAAATAATTTACATAAACTAAAGCACCTGTCTGGGTTCGAGCCTACGACCCTATGTCTCGTAGTCGCGGTCGTTACCACTGGGTAAAGTCGGGAATTACCCGCGGGAACGTACTACCGGTATAAAAAGTATCCTATGTGTTAATCTCACTCGTTACCCGTGGTCCCGGTGGGACGACCCATTACCAGATCCATGGGTAATTTTAATTACCCGTGGTCCCACGGCATTAGGGATTGATTCCGGACTTCTGACTATAGTCGATATATCGATAGAAAATGAAAACCATCAGTTACATACAATAAAGTTTAGTTAAGAAAAAAATATTATGTCCCGGTAGTTTTGTTAATTTTAGTGCCTGGACAATTATCTTTTTAATTCTGCAAACGATTTTCTTTATTTC
Source organism: Antitype chi (assembly GCA_947359405.1). Taxonomy (NCBI): domain Eukaryota; kingdom Metazoa; phylum Arthropoda; class Insecta; order Lepidoptera; family Noctuidae; genus Antitype; species Antitype chi. Next base: position 5,616,413 of record OX375814.1, read on the forward strand.
ACTCGAAATCTAATTTTTCGGTTGCTAAAATTTAAATTGAACTTACTTATTTATATGCCAATTTAAATGGTGAAATGATTGTGTGTTTGCACTTCTCTGTAAATATATATTTTGTACTGCATTTGACGTAGATTAATGATTTCAATTTGATTATGTTATTGTTTTTAAGTTTACAGTATTATTAGAGTAAACTTTTCTCCGCATTTTTGCTATATTTAAGTAGCCTATTAAATACTAGGTACATCATTTCCAGGATTCATTGTTCTTGTTACATTTTATTGTTCCGTAGTTCGTAATAATGATTACACGTGCAAAATGGCGGCCATTTTTCAACAGTACGATAGTATTAATTTCTTTATCTAAACAACGAGTACCCAGTCAAAGTCAATACCGGTAATGCCCAAAATAGAAAAGTCGAGCAACTTATCCCTAACATACTCGGACTCTAATTTGCCAAACATCCCTACTATAACAATGTGAAGGTGTGTTTGTTTGTCCTTCTTTCACGCAGCAGCGGAGCGACGAACCAACTTTTTTTTTTTGCATAAATTTAGTATATGGACCAGAGAGTACCTACCTTTAAAGCTGAGCCGTGGACATAAGAGAAATCAAATACCGGTAAAACGGGGCTACTTTAACAGTAAGGGTAATTTTGACAGTTTATGGGGCTACTTAAACAGTGCGCTAAAATACTGTTTAAAAGTGTGTCTATGATGATTAAGTGCCTATAATTTTGTAACCTACATAAGTGATAATAAAAATGACTTATTGATCTCTAAAACTTGTTGTTTTTATTTAAATTTCTTGTATAATGCATACAGTATTGAATTATTTAATCAAAATGATGTTCAAGTAACCCTTACATTTTAAATCTCTGACATAAGTTGCATTTTAATGCCTTGTCAAAGAAACCCCACTTCCGCGCGTAACTTTGACAATATAAAAAAAAACTTTGGGGGACCTGTGGGGCTTTATATTAGTATGAGTTTGATAGCCAAAGGCCAAATAGCCAATTGTTCTGTTGGAATAAAAAAAAACGTTAATTTTGGTTGTTAAAAAAAGTAATTACCAATACTATGCCAAAACCTGTGGAAAGTAGCCCCGTTTCACGGTAATTATTTACCTGAACAACGGGCGCCCCGCACATAATGAATTGTAGCGCTGACTCAGCAGAGTCGATACCGCCGATGCCCAGTATTGGGAAACCGGGCAACTTGTTCCCGATAGCTGACACTGCTTTCAAGCCCATTGGACGAGTCGCGTTGCCCGATACACCGCCGTATGTCGTGTGCTTTTCTACACCTGTAATGTAAAACGATAAGGATTATATTTTCGTCTACGTTCTTGTAATTATTAACACACATGAAGCATTACGCCTAGCGTCATGCCTGTGTCTACCTATTGGTAAGGCAGAGATGTACCTATAGCAACACCCACATTTCGCCATTATATGATGTAATAGGGGCAAGCAAAATAGCGATCAACCTGGGAAAATTCGTAATAGGAAAATACAATACATTTTAAAACTTTAATACAATACATTTTAAATCATCACTGACAGGACTATTGTTGCCAATAAGCCTGTTATAGTGGTGGTGGATCGACTAGAACGGCGTGCAATGATCGTTGATATAACGGTCCCGCATGACGGGAACCTCGTGAAAGCCGAGAAAGATAAACAAATCAAGTATCTTGACTTGGCTCGCGAGGTTGTCGACATGTGGGATGTGGACTCAGCGATCATTGTACCGATAGTCGTTACAGCCAATGGCTTGATAGCCAAGAGCCTCGACCAACATCTGAGGAGGCTCTCGTTGGGCAGCTGGGTCAAGGGCTTGATCCAGAAAGCGGTACTCCTGGACACGGCTCGCATTGTCAGGAGGTTCCTCTCTCTGGAGCCCTGACCGCCGGTAGCTTGGACCTTGTTCCCGATACCGGTGGGATACTATTTTTTATATTTTTAAATGTTTTTATATAATTTTATACTAATATTTAAAAATATAATTTCTATGTATATTGAAAGGAATAAAGGATATGGAATAATGAGAATATGGTTTTGAGGGTTTCGAGATGCAATACATTTAAGTAAAACTTTAATAAAATATAGGAGAATATGATTCGAGGGTTCCAAGATAATAATCAATATATTCGAAGTCACAGACCTCGACTGAGCAAGTATAATAGAAAAGAAGAGGTAAAATTATAAACTTACCGACTGCCGGCCAAGGTGTGGCATCAGCTTTGACTGACATCAAGCCAGATACTGTGTTAATAGCAGATACGCCGCTTGCACCACCTGTATACATAATCATAATGTAATTTCACTACGAAAGCCGCCCTACGTTGCTAGGACATAAGGGCGTTGTCAATGACCAATTGATGCACGGACGTGAGGTTGACTGTACATGTTCAAAAGCAATGCATTTAAGAGTTATTTTGATTTTCCAACTGATCGACTTTTGACAATTCAAAAGTGCATGTAAATGGTTTAATTGAAATAAATGCTTTTGAAATTGAGTTTAATATTACTGTTTTTGAGCTACAGCAGTTGTGCCGGACGGGCGTGATTGCTTGGACGCGAAGGGTTTGTAGGGAGGGTGTATGCCTATCCAGATTTTATCCCGGTGTCTGTGTAGGTCTAGTCCACGCGGGGCTGACGTCCTGCACCTCTGCTGGTCCTTCGAGCCGGATTTCTTCCGAGCGCTTAGGCGTTCATTCAAAACTAGCGATGGCGATCTATGCTTTATAAGGGTGCGATTTACTGATGTGGCGACATATTGAAGTATAGATATTTATGTGCTTTATCCGAGTTAAATATACGAGTAGATAACTCTTCCGGAATAAATACTGTAATGCTGAAAACTGTATCAGAATCCGTTTTGTAGTTTTAAAAAACTTAGTACAGCACACACCCAGACAGACACCAAAAGCGTCTTTACATAGAAGCTCGTAAAGTCGACTGTGTTATTATAGGTCTGTACCATCATTTGCAAAGTGTTCATACCTTCATGGGCTGCCACAGCGATGCTGACGATGTCAGTGATGTTCGGAGTCAGCTTCACAAAGAACGGGATCTTGACGGCTTTCCTCACCCACTCGGATATGCCTTTCACTAGCACGGGATCCTGATAGTAAGAAACAAATTATTATCAATTAGTATATAATCATATTTGATGCGTATTTATAAACTAGCCGGATGTTCTGTAGTTTCTGCAAAAGGCGTGAGTATATTAAGTAAGATAATAAGATATGATATTAAGTTTTAAATCAAATCTTAATGATATTAGTGCGTATGTTGGTATAGTATTTTTATCTCACGATGTGACGCGCGCATTACTTGTGATAACCAAGTGTACAAGCACACAAATTCAAACACAGCAGTGAATGTGTGCGTGAAGACGAGTTGCGTCAGCACAGTGGCGAGGTGTTAATTTTTCTAAGAGAGAAGCCGCGGCGAAGTCGGCTTTAACTTACTGACTTATAAATAAAGAATACTTACTATCATTCTAAAATTAATATAGGAAAGTAACGAATTAAATACAATAAAATTGAACAGCTGAAAACGAATCTAAAGTAAAATCATTACGGGATCGCTGTTGTATGAATTTTTAATTCCGGTGTATGACGTTTTGGCGCCGGGTTAATTTAGAACATTTGATTTTTTTGTAATACAAAGTTAAAAAAGCGTTTTTGTTGTCTGAATATTATGGTGAATTAAAAACCTATTTTGGCAATAGTAGACACTATTAATCGTGTTATATGGGACTTTCGCCACTGCGTCAGTACATAACACACACACGCACGCGCACTTCCGATTTCGCCATTGTCAGTGTTTAGCTATAGTTTGCGCACTGGTTAAACTTTTATCCTATGTCAATAATCAAAATCTCGATATGATCGGTAGAGGCGAAAACGAATTTAGCAAATCAGCGTTAAGTAGTATCTGCCAACATCTGACTCATTTGTTCACGTCTTTAACTCTTTACGTATACAGGCTGTAAGGGTAAACACTGTTATCCTCGAAACCAGTGGTGTAGTTTCATTTATAGAACGTAAAATCAATGAAAAAACAATGATCAAAACCATTTTTTTTTAAAGATATTCTGTTATTATTAAGAAAAACGTGTTTCCCCCAGTATTACTTTCTGCATTTAAAATTGAGTCTTATTGCCTTGAGATAAGCTTGAATTTTCTTTGGCTCAATGCAGTAGGTATGACAAAATAATAATATTTGAAAGAAAAAAAAACCTACAGGGTGTAAGGGAAACGTTTCCGAAAACGAATACAGGTGATAGGGCTAGTGATTCTCGATACAGTAACATCAAAAACTCTTAAGAGTTTTATTTACGATTTTTATATAATTTTTTTATATTTTTTTGTACACTATGCTGTGAGAACAGTTAATGTAAGTCCAGGCGGCGACTTTAGGTTTTAGCCGTCCTTTGTAAAGCGCCGCCAAAATAAAATAAGTAGAAACATTACAGAAGCGTCAAACGTTTTAAATTGATGCAAAATAACCAATTAAAGGCTTAAGATTATTGGTATCCGTTTGCATTTAGGTTGTATATAACCTACGTTTTGACTTCGGAAGCGTTCCCTTACACCTGTATATTAAAAGTTACTGAAATCGATTCAGTAGTCAATTAGGAACAAAGTAGTTTCAGGTCTTTCTATTCTGTTACACCTTGTAAATAACGCACTGACATCAAACGTCGGACAATAGTCCACCAGACACAACACCCGTCTGGTCGGAGGACCCTCCCTTTTCTATAGAAGATGAGTAAAATTTAAACCCTGTTCCTCAATATCTCTAAGATTTAATTAGCAGTATTTTACATCAGAATGAATGTAAGTACCTGCCCACACGCCAGCCCCATCCCCGACTCGCCCATCCCGTGCGGACAGGACAGGTTCAGTTCCAGCGCGTCGGCACCCGACGCCTCCGCCTTCTGCGCCAGCTCTGTCCAGTCTGCCTCGTTGAACGAACACATTATTGATGCTATTATTACCTGGAACAGAAACAAATTCACATTAAAATGGTGTTAGCAAGGTATATGATTCCTAAACACAAAAAGCTACCACTGGCTAACTGAAGACCAATTCTCGTACACACATTTAAATTCAAGTCGCAATCTTAACCCAGATCCTTACATTTTTTTTTTATAAATACGAAATATTTTAAATATTTTTTGTCTCTGATAATTATATAACAATGCCATGGGTACTGTAGATTCAGTCAAACTTGGTTAAAATGAGAGCACAACGACCTATCTTTTTTTTAGGTTTAAGATACCTAAACAATAAGTAAGGTTTTCCCCCTAAGGGGGATCATCAGGGGGGAATTATAGACTATTTTGTTTTAGATTTCAGTTTTCCCCCTCAGAGGCACTTTCAGGGGGGATTTGTGGATAAAGTATTTTTTTCGATTCCAGTTTTCCCCCCTAAGTGGGATTATCAGGGGGGAATTCCACACTTTATATTTATAGATTCCACTATTCCCCCTAAGGGGGATTTTCAGGGGGATTTGTGGAATAAGCCGTTTTAAACAGGGTCATATTCATTTTTTATTTTATTTTTCTTTTTTTGATGGCTTATGACGACTTTATGAGACTGTCATACTTGCTTTACTAGGAAAGTCCTGCTTAAGCTTAGCGTTCTGGCACCAGTTATAGTCAGCGCACTTCTCAGATATAAGCTTGCCTGACGTCACGTCGCGGACTATGCGCAGTGACACGTTGTTACAAGGTCTTGTTAGTACTTACTTTACTAGGGAAGTCCTGCTTAAGCTCGGTGATGCTCTGGCACCAGTAGTCAGCGCGCTTCTCCGATATCAGCTCTATGTTGAGGAAGCAGCCCTGCCCCGGGCCGTAGTTCTCACCTGACGTCACGCCGCGGACTATGCGCGGTGACACGTTGGTTACTAAGTCCTGGTGGAGAGGAGAAATATTGTATGGTATTAGGTACTCATTTACTTTCTTAAAATAAATATAACATCACGTCTATAATCCCCGAAGGGTTAGGCAGTAGCAGTAGTATACCATGGTATACCCACATGTCGTCAGTTATGTTCCTTCCAGTCCTTATTACCACTATTAGGCGGCTTTCTTAAATCAGTCATGAAAAAGTTTGCCTCGTTGGTCTAGTGGTAGCAAGCGCTACTACTGAGCTTTGAGGTCCTGGGTTCAATTCCCGGGTCAGGCAAAGTGTTATTGGGTTTTTCTATTTGTTTTTTTTTTCAGGAATCTTACTGAAGTCAGGATTTGTGCTCGGTTGGTGGCAATATGCTCGCCCCCCTAATACATGGGACTTAAAAATCCTCTGCCCAACCCTTCGGGGAAGCAAAGTGTGATGTTATTTTAAAGAGTCATAAAACGTAGATGAATCTAAAAAGCAATAACTAAAAAAATAATCAGTGAAACCTTCACATACCTTATCAAGTCCGAAAGTCTTAGTGACAGCGAAGCCCCAGCCCTGCTGGAAGGCCCGCCGTATCATGGCAGTACTAGTGGTGGGCGGAGCGCTAGCCAACCCGAACGGGTTCTCGAACTTGATGCCGCACACCTCTACTGACAAGTCTACGTCATCGATAGGCGTATGGAACTTGGGCAGCTCTATTGGGGCTGAGAAGGGTATGCCCTGAAAAGTGTAGAATTAAATAATCTAGTGATGATGAAACATATTAGTGATGTACCGACTAGTCGCCGACTAGTCGCCGACTAGTCGGGCCATATTTGTAGTCGGCCATTACTCGGCGATTAGTCGGCGACTAGTCGGCCCATTTTTTACTAGTTTATGCTTAAAATTTTTAAAGAAGGTGATCGAAATGAAATTGAAATGTTTACTGTACTTAATTATTTTTATTATAGAATCAGTTTTACAGTTTACTTTCAGTGCAATCTAGAATAGGATAGGAAGAAACGCCGGCTCGCACTTAAACAGTGATAGAATAAATGTAAAGCAAATAAAAACATGTCCTGAAAATTCCGCCCGGTCGCCGGGCGCCGCGGACCCGCACCTTCGAGCCAAAAGCATAGTCACGAACATTACCGTTGTCACCCGAACTCAACCGAAAGCAATGATCGGCTTGGCCGATTAGTTGGCCATTTTACAGCCGACTAGTCGGTTAGTCGGTCAAAGTCATAGTTGGCCCATCTCAAGTATATATCTATAGGTACAGGGTAAATTTTTAACCAGTGCGCAAACTGAAGCTGATTTATTTTTTGTATAACTGACGAAACATTTCCACGCTAGGAGGTCTAGAATGCTATGCTGAATTCATGGTTATATTTTGTGCACTGATTAAAAAAAATCTATCTATATATTATATAAAAATGAATCCCTATTTCCCTTGGTCACGGCATCACACGTGTGCGGCTGGACCAATTGGACGTAGTTAAGCAGAAAGGACTCAATCCACACTTTGGCCAAAATTGAGTTAAGTATGCCATCGTACTCCTGGGGGTCGAATCTATCATGCACTTAGTGCAAACCCTATTTTTAAAATGTACACGTAAACTAGTTTTTCTCGCTACCCCGACTCAACCCACAGTATGAAGAGCACATAAAATGTCAAACTTCAAACACCCATAACTCAAAAGTGACTTTGTGTGGATTGAGTCCTTTCTGCTCAACTACGTCCCTAATTGGGGTGTTTGAGGTCTTGCGTTAATTAAAAACCTAGACCAGTGATTCCCAAAGTGGACCTCCAGGGGCCACGGGAGTCTCGACGGGGGTCTAAGTTGGCGTGAAAAATGGTTTCTTTTGATCCACGAGCTTGTAAAAATATATTTTAACGAGTTTTGGGAATATGGTAGAAACGTAGCAGCACCGGTCCACCGAAACCAGTCAAATTTTTAAAGTGCTCTACGACAAAAATAAGTTTAGTAATCTGCAGTAGACTCGGAGTAGTTATATTTGAAACTAAATTACAAACTGACCTGCAGATAACAATGCATGTACCAGGCGGCCGTCTTGCCATCATTGACGGACTCCACCGTAGTCTCGGCGACGCCCGCGAGGTCTCCTCCCACGAACACCTTCGGGTTGCTCTTACTCTGCATGGTTGCTTCGTCAACCTCGGGTAACCCCCAGCGGTTTAGTTTTACACCTGACATGGCGTCTTTAACTGGAAGATTTAAGATAGTTTTGGTTAATCTAGGCACTTACTACTATTTGTGTACCTGATTATTTTGAGGAAAGCTTTTAGTTTCCTCAGAAATATAGCAATTAACATTAAATGCCACTGACAATCCAACAGTTATTGAATTGAAGACTTTATTTCAAAAACCACCTTTGTCAAAAATTCCATGTTATGAGTTAGTTACGCCATCTTGTAGAGGAATTTGCAAGCTTTCTGATTATACTTTATATATCTTCAAAAACCAGTTAAGTCACGAGAAATTTGCTTTTATTCCCTGTCGGTACAACAGGAGATGTAAATTAAAAATAATTAACTTTCTTACCATCAGCTTCATAAAGTCCGGACCCAAAAGCAGAGATAATAAAGTTAGCTTTCAATTGCATCACTTGATCTTCATCCTCGATCCATTCTCCATCATCCAACTGTTCAGTACGACACATCTTTAAAGCTGCAATCTGTAATTAGAAACACATAAATGTTGACGAGGTTTGCATGAATAAATGCCCTTTTTAAAACTCCGTTGTACTGAATCATAATAAATGGTAAATTGCAGCCTATTTCATGTTCTTTCAAAATAAATATAGGCGGGCTTGAAAAAACTTATGATTTTTTATTGGCTGTTGAAATTTCTGATCGCAAAACATGAATGACAGGACGTACCTTTCCGTTCTTGACGATGACTTCTCTTGGAGACATGAATGGCACGAACTCGCATTTCTCTTCTTTTGCTAGGTCAACCTGAAACCAAATTAATTATAAACAATTGAAGAGAATAACAATATAATCAAGTAATCGGAAATCCAATTACGTTTCATTGCCACACACGGAATTATTTAAAGCTCAGTGTGTAGCTACGCCCCAACAAAGATAACATAAAATGATCTAGACTTCAAACCCAATTTTCCATCGCTTTTTAATTAAATTGTTCACATCTACAGGTACCATCCTAATATTCATAACTTCTTTTATAAACACAACATACACTCGTCAATATACACGCGCCACATCTTAGCGAAGAATTAGCGCAGTATCACCACTCCCAGATGTGTTACAAAAAACGAAAAAGTGTGTTTGTGGCAATTTTAACGTAATTTAAACAAATTCCTTACCTCTTCAGGCACCGCCCTGATGTTGGTGACCCCCTTCCTAAACACAACATACACCCGTCGAGCACCACATCTTAGCGCAGAGGTCGCGCAGTCGAACGCAGTGTCGCCCGCGCCTAAGACTATCACGTTGCCGTGTAGGGATGGCAGCGTAGATTTGCAAGCGCATAGACCTGAAATGGAAAGCTTCCTTAAAGGATTTGCGGCTTGAATGTACAGACGCCAGCAGGTCAAGCTATGCCAAACTGTAAAATTTTCCCAATTGAACATGAACCTTATTTTATTGTAATAAAGTTGAAAATCTATCAAAGAAATTTGACAGATTGGGGTAGCTTGATGTGCTGGCATCTGTACACAAGCGCTTAATGATTTTGAATGTTTGAGGATCTTCCCCCGAATCCTGAAACTACATTTAACTTTAAGATGTCAAAATTAAATCATGTCTTTCAATAAGGCGCATAAAAGGCACTTTTGAACGTCAACATTTACGATATATTCTTAAAGGTCTTGTAAATAAAGTTACAGAAGCAGCATGAGGGAATACAAAAGATAATCAGTCTATAATATTCCCACAGCTGGGACACAGGCCTCCTCTCGTTAGGAGGTAGTAGGCCGTAATCAACCACGCGGGCCCAGTGCGGGTCGGTAGATGTGGCATATCATCGAAGTTTTGGTTTTAGGATATGCCGGTTTCCTCAAAATGTTTTCTTTCGCCGTTTTGAGGGCACTGGTGATGAAATAATTTACACAAAGAAAGGGGCCTGTCTGGGTTCGAATGTACGACCTTCAACTCGTTCGTCGCGGCCGTTACCACTGAGCCACTACTGCTCCCAAGAGCGGTCGCAGCCAAAGACTTTGAGAGGGGGGGGGGGGGCGGTTCACCGACAAAGACAACATATTAATAAGATAATTTATTATATTTTCGAAAAAATACTATTTTAAGAAAGTTTACGTTTACAGCTTTGGGGGGGGAGGTGTGTCATGACCCCTAGCCCAACCCCCGCTCAGACCTGCTCCTATGCTGCGTGAGGGAATCCTTTGCTGCATTTCTAACAAGTAAGTGAAATGAAACAGGGAGAACCACCAAATAGTTGGAATGATGTTCTCCAATCCAACACCAAATGAAGGTAGTATGCTCCCGCTTATTGGAAACCCCGAACCGACCGACCTCTACAATTCACGAAGTCCAAATATAGCTCCTCATTGAAAATAAGGCCTATTTTATCATTTTGGTGGAAACCAACAAAATAAAAAAACCCCAACTGCGTAAAAAGTGCACTTTAAAAAAGATCTAAACAAGAAACTTTCGTTTTATGAGTGCCTCCATCATGCCGTTTAGGTTACAGAACACGACAAAGAAATTCACATACATACATACACCCTTCTTCTGGCGCACTCGGTTAAAAATAGGACTTATTTTACGGGCGTAGTTAACTTAGAAAATTAACTACGAAACAACATATTACAGTTATGTTCACGTACCTTTCTTGCTTCCCTTAGATACAAGAGGTAGGAAGTCCTTGCTGGTAAAGAAACCCATTTCTTGGTTAAGTCCTTTGAAGATTGGAATGCTTTTTGGTTCCGGGAGGCCAATTCCTAGGAATACAGCTGCGTGTCCATCTTCTAGTAGACCCTAGGAATACAGTAATAAATTTAACATTTCACCAAGAGTTTCTTATGTGACTTTATGCTTATACTTGAATGCCCATTTGTACTGTAGGTAGGACCTTCAAATTGTTAACTGAAACAACTGTACATTATTCACGGTAACAGGGAAGCACATCCTGTAATCATAGATTCAGTACTTACATGATTCTGAAAACCCCTGCGTTGAAGTTTTTCGTCGGTAATTAAAAATAAAATCTGCCGTTTCATAGAAATGTGCAATACCTAGGTGGAAAAATATACCTATAGCAGATTTTTTTTTTATAACCGACTAAATGTTTCTTTTCTAGGGGATCTAGAATCATGTGCCCCTACACCCACTTTTGAAAAGTGTCTTAATTAGTTTCTAAAATGCTAGTAAACCACTAAAAAAACACATCATTTTTATTGAATCGATTACTGCCATAAAAATACATTAAATTTTTTACATTTCGCGCGTAATTTGACGAAAACGCTGTACGCAGTGGACGTCATATTGCTCTTTGGGTATGACGTCAGTTTGCTGTGTAAACAGATGCGCTGAAATTTTGTATGATAATTGTTTATAATAAATAAAAAAAGTTATTATTCTACTTATCGTTGATTTGCTGTTCCTGAATGTAAGTATTTCAATAAAAATTACTTTGGTTACGAAAATAATAAAAGTACAAAGTTGTTCAGTTGATAAGTATAAACAGCGGTATGACGTAATAACATGGCGGCTACTGTTTCATTGTGTTCAAAAATAGATAAAAAAAACTGAAATCTTTGATTTGAATTTTAAAATTTATTTTATTATTTCGTGAACTAAAACCAAATTATTTTTTGCCTAATCTATCTCAATAATACATGTTTAGATTTTTTCTCATATGGAATAAAATACCCCTATTTATGATTTCAGTTTGTGCGGCGATGTCCCTGCCACCCTGCACTAAGGTTTTAACAAGGCTGTATGTAAAATAAATTGTTTAAAGTTTAAACGACAGAAATAAACAAACTATTACACCACCGGTTATTAGGAAAGTGGAAACCCTTTTCTAAACTGTTTTTGTACTGGAAAGCTAGTAAATAAAATACTTACATTGACAGTAATGTCCTGTGTAGACAATTTCCTGCCGGTGACGAACTTGACTCCTAGGTTCTTTACGAGGTCCACCTCAAACTGGACCACATCGAACGGGAGGCGATATTGAGGTATCTCTGCTGAACTGGAATTTTAATAAATAATGATTATTTATCATACATAATGAGAGTAAAAGTTGGCAAGGCAGGCCATACTTTAGAATAAACATAGAATTAAGGGCTTTGATTTTTTCTGCTGTTGGTTTGCATGTCATATTCTAATGTACAGACGCCAGCACATCAAGCTTCCCCAATCTGTCAAATTTCTTTGATAGATTTTCAACTTTAATACATAAGCATAAGGTTCATGTTCAATTGGGAACAGTTTGGAGTAGCTTGATGTGCTGGTGTCTGTACTCTGTGATGTCATGTGTGCTTTGACATGTATGACAGCCAAGGAATGAAAATGTTAAAGGCACCTTAAGGTGGAAGCGATAGGGTCGCAGGTCACAGTGAGGCTGTATGTCGAATAAAATATGATTCGCGACCGAAACACGCATGTATTTTTATAATTATAATCATTAAAATTATCAATAGATCCCACTAAGTTCATACAGGAAAAGTTTTTATCCAGTGCGCAAACTTTACCCAAAACAGCTGTTTCATACATTTTCACCGCGTAGGTAGGCACTTTTCTATGAAACAGCAGATTTTTTATTTTTTGTAAAACCGACGAAAAATTTCTTCGCTGGGGGGTCTAGAATGGTATGCATATTTCATGGTTAAAGTTGGCGCACTGAATAAAAACTTTTTCTGTATAATCCCATGAAAAACACATCCAATGGGATTATAATATATGACACTGATCTACAAATTGCAAAAAACGTACCTAAGATGAATTTCGCAGGCTACTATAGCATATTTTTTACTTGCACCTTATTCCAACTTCATATTGCTAACATTTCAAACACATACAATATTTCTAAAATAACTTGCTAAGATTTTTGCTCCTTGACGATACCTATGGTCTATGGTATGGTATCCTGCCCTAAATAAATACATACCTCAGTCCACCTAAGTACTTCTCCTTCTCATAGACAGTAATATTCTTATAGCCCAGTCTAGCTAAGAAGCAGGCACAACTAGTGCTGGCCGGTCCACCGCCGATCAACGCGATCTTCTGGTCACCGCCGTTGGGAAGAGGCTTGGTGGCAGGGTCCAAAGTTTGTGGGATGCCCATCTTCATGAATACCTGGAATTCGGTTAATTTGAGTTGGCTGTGGGGAATGGACAAAATCTGCAATGTAATCAAATCTTTTTTCCAAGTTTTGTGATTTTAGCAACTTTTGTGTCCATGTTTGCCGATGGATATTTGTAAGCTAGTATAATGTTTTTGATAATAATGTAGCGACAAAAATCGCTACGACATCCACTGCCGCTTATGAACGGTGAGATCTCGGCCTAAAATCTCGCCACCACGTCACATCGTACGATGTCGCAAGCGCCGCTCATTTCTTTTGTTTCCGTCGGTCGCCGCGTAGCAAGATGGTCGACGGTCGTCCTTGGCAATATTGGACCTTAATGTGTGGATGTCTCACTAATATAAATACCGCGAGCTAGCATCGTTTACTTTTACACCGCTTTAGCTTTGCCTTGCTTGCGCTTCACGCCCTGTATTATATCTCGCTGTTTGCTTATTGTATAGTAATTAAGTTGTGTATAGTAAAGTAGATTCGTAAATAAATAAGTTTAATTAGTGCCTACTGATTTCATTTAAATTGTCAACACCCGTGAGTTAGACTGCATAAGAAGTGGCACAGGTTAACATTACCCACCGGTCCACTTCAATAATAAACAAATCATCAAGGACAACCAAGTACGAAAGATAATCTGGAATATCGATTACGAAATGGGAAGCAAAGTATTAGACAGTCGATTAAATGGACCGAAAACCTATTAAGGGTCGAAGACTTAAGCCATTGTTTGTTGTGTAGAAGAAATATTACCTTGCTAAAAATTATAGACGAGGTCTTTGTCCAGCACTGGACGTTTTCCATCTGATAACACTTTAAGAAAATTATCTTAAAAAAAACTTACATCAACAGCAAAATGCTGCAATCCGCCGATATTGATGGCGCCCTCTTCACTAGCATGCAGGTTACATCCTCCAACACAGAGGTCGCTTGTAGGACATACCATACCACATGTTAATCCCAGGGGATTATCAGAAAGAATCGCCTTTGCCGCTCCATAGTAGTTCTGTAAAAAAAATACAAATAGATTGTTGAAACTACGTTATTCGCAGTATGCACACAGGTTTTAAACAAAGGTTTACAGCTATCCGTATACCAGGCCCCACGGATTGCCCGCACACACTTTTTTATACTCGTAAACACTTTTATAATCTCAACCGAATTACCTAACAACAAGAGACCATCATTGAGTACGGACGAAATGTATTCGTGATAAGCACAAAGAGCAGCTTTTGTTGATTCTGAATCTGATTCTTTTTATTGCGTTGACAAATTATGTTTAATATTTAACGTCAATGACCTTCTTTTTAACAGACATCAAAAAGGAGGAGGTTCTCAATTAGATTGGTATTTTTTTTAATGTATGTACACCGGTTACGCTGAGATTTATGATCCGATTTACGTGATTCTTCGTTAGTTTGATGCGGACTAGTTGCCATTTGGTCCCATAAAAATTTTATACGTTTGGAATTGGATCATTTTAGTTTTCTGCATAATAATTTGTAAGTTGTTAGAGTGTAACCACTGTATTATGTTGTAAAGACACCAGCATATCAAGCTACCCCAAACTGTCAAATTTTCCCAATTGAAACTGAACCTTATTCCTTTGTGATAAAATTTAAAATCTATCATAGAAATTTGACAGATTGCGGTAGCTTTATGTGCTGGCGTCTGTACATTGCGTTGTTTATTTCTCGTTCATATGTGTTAGCGTTTTCACATTTCACATATAAATGGAGTTTCATGACCGTCCTTCTCCATGGGTAGCTACTAGGCTACTAGGCTTTGGAATGGCCAAATACCTTCATCCTTTTAACTGACCAAATCCTTGACAATTCTAAAATAACAGGTTTCAATGAAATAAATGCTTTGAGTTTGATGACGGGCCTAAATGCTGCCAATACAAAACACGTCTACATTGATTCACTATATTTACGATTGCAGGTGCAATCGTTTAACTATCGGTTTTTGTTCTCAGATTCAGATCAGTGACAACCTTATTGATTAGTGTTAAATGTTGACCTACAAACCTTAGTAGAAATGCTGCTGATGAAACTCTTGACATCAATCTGCGTGGGACAGGATTTCTGGCAGGGTGCGTCTGCGCACTTCAGGCATCGGGCAGCCTCCTTCAAAGCACCGCGCTCGGACAACGTCGTGTGTTTGATGTCGTCGAAGTTCTTCGTCAGACTTGGACAGGCCTGGAATTAATTATTACCGTACTTTCATTCTTAAACGACTTAATAAAAATCTGAAAATCACCCATCCACTGACAGACAACGCACAGCTTATAAACCGCTCGGGATAGAAGCTTGAAATTTTGCACAGGAGTTTCTTAATGCAACGAAGGAGAGCACAATGAAAGAATAGAATAGAAAACATTTATTCGACACAGACACAACACAGCAGCAACAAACATTAAAAAAAAGAAAGAGAACAATAAACATAATGTACATTAAACATAACAATAAAATTGCAGTAAAATTGTGCTGAGCGTGCTCATACCGAAAGGGTTCATCTCAGCATTTGCTGGGCGTTAGACACCCAGCGCTGGTTTAGGTTGGTGGTTAAGGATTTTTTTAAATTCGTCTTTTAATGCTACCGCTACAATGTCGCTTTCTCGGGAACTCCAAGTATCGCTTTCTCTGTTGTACAGACGCCAGCAAATCAAGCTACCGCAAACTGTAAAATTTTCCCAATTTAACATGAACCTTCCGGTCGGGCACCGATAACACCCGTGGAGCCCCGCGCCTATCTGACAGGTGACATATTTACGACCTAGCTCACAAAAAAGGTCAACTCGAGTTTTTATTGCCTCTTGCCACTTCATGTTAAGTTTTATCACTTCTTGACTAAACAAAGCATAATATTACTTGTTGTAACCAGTTCTCGTCTTACGTTGTAATTTAATTATAAACAATGGAGATAACAGAGAATGGCTGAATGGATGTTTTCAACTTTTGCAATAAAGTTGAAAATCTATAAAAGAAATTTGACAGATTGGGGTAGTTTGATGTGCTGGCGTCTGTACATCGAGACTTCGAGCTATGTGCGACAGACAGAGCGCTACTTCTTATTCGCGATAACGCGACAATGTAGCCGTAGCATAAGAGGTCAAATAGGAAGGGGTGAAACTGCCATCCCTTCTTAAAACTTTCAACGTGAAAGTTTATTTATGGAAGTTTGTCATTTTGGCGAAAGAAAAGCCCATAGGTCATTATGCCTTGTCTCAAATAAATTACATTCCTTCATCACTTAAATAGGTAAGTAAATAAATCTATCATATTTTATCGACAAGTACATTCACGTGTATGCACTTTTACTATCAAAGATAAAAGACTGCGAATGTTTGTAGGTTTGCATTAAGTGCGATAAAATTCTGGAACGGTGCGTCAAACTGTGCAATAATATAACTGGGTAATATTGCATCGGTTATCAATTTATATTGACGTTTTCCTCTCGTGTAGGTACTAATAGATATCAGTGGTGATATAAAAGGCTCTACAGGTACAATATTTAAAGTTAAACAGCCAGACAAATCAACATCTAATATTATAAAGAGGTATTTTTTGTTTGTTTGTAGGTAATCTCTGGAACTACCAGTCTCATAGCCCATTTCTTGAGAAAAGTTACTATGTGGAAGGAAGGCTACACACATCACATTCACATCACGCAACGACCCCGAGCGTCTGAGAGAAACGAAGTAGTACCTAATATCGCGGGTGTGCCAAAGTTTCACTTGTACGAAGTCGCGGGCGAAATGCTAGTAGCTAATTACAAGCATAACATGTATTTTTTAAACATTACTAGGCCATAAATAGGGCCAGATGTGGTTATAGATGCTAACAAGAGTTTCATTATGTCTGTAACTGACTAATAGATAAGCATACAATCTGAATGATAGTGCGCGCTTATGAATACTTCTAAAGTAATCGCACAGTAGGTACGCGTAGGTACCTACATCCCATTAAGCTGGATATCCTTTATGTACACACAGCTCCATTGAATAGTTACCCTTCAAAAAGACGTGCGTTCAAATCCATGCTAGGTCCAAGTTACTTTATGTATTTTGCAAAAGCATTTTATTAAAATTACTGTATTGTTTTAGTGAATATGGTTAACATTTACGAGGAGTCATTCTACATCTAATTAGATCGGAGGCGGAGGTTACAAGACCGCTTGCCCTGCATAATATAAGAGGTTCGAATCCTGGTCACAAAATGTGCTTTTAGTCATGTATTTGTTTTTTAATATAAAGTATTTTTCTATTTTGCTTTAGTAATATTTATATTGAATTTAATAATCATTTCATAATAATTATTATTGCTATTATTGAACTAAACTTACATCTTATTTTACTACAAACATTTGACAATTTTAATTGATAATTTACAGATAACTTATCTATACTAATAAAAAAGAGGAAAGATTTGATTATTTGTTAGTTTGCATTGAATAGGCTCCGAAACTACTGAACCAATTTGAAAAATTATTTCACTGTTGGGTAGCTACACTATCCGCGGGTGACATAGGCAATATTTTATCCCCATATTCCTACGGGAACGGGAACTACGCGGGTGAAACCGTGGAGACTGCTAGTTATACATATTTTACCAGCTGACACAAACGGGTCAATAGACAAAAGTGATATCCTTATAACGCAAACGATAAAATAGGAAGCGCTAGAAATATTTTAGATTGACATAAACTACCAAAATGTCACGTCATCTGTCATGTCGTCTCCGTATACAGACGTTTTATGTGAACGTAGACATCAAACGTTGTAGTTATAACTTGATGGTAGGGATTAATTTTATAAAGAAATCGTAATAAGTTAAATTAATGGATACTCTCAAATAACATAGTCTATCGATTAGACAGAAACCTAAATATGAAGTAACTCGGACGATAGTGGATAACAATTTCATCACAATTTATTTATATGGGCTCGCTGGCTAGTTCGTCACACTGCCGTATGTATATGTCGACGTTTGGTGAAGTGATCGATGGTTCGAATCCAAGTTGAAACTTTAAAACTATTTTTGAAGTATTCTGTAGATTATACGTAACGAATTTAATGTTGTAGCAGTGTAACATTTTAAAACTTGAGGGGTTAGCACATACTGACGCTGTGTGTACGTGTACCAACGATACTTCGTGCATCTGCTTTGTCCAAAGACTACAATAGTATACTGGCAAGCTTTGTCGTGGTGTTTTATGCACACAAAACAGTGCGATGGTACGCGAACTTAATGAATACACAGCTTAATAGCACAGATAAGTTAGTCTTTTGAAGATTAGATCTACGTTAGGCTTCAACAGGTTCCTATGTACCTACCCTGTCTTAACTAAACTGCAGTTTACTTATAGTACGAGTAATGTTAGGTACAGTCGATCCTTATGGACGCTCTTGACGACCCGACGATGTAGTAGGTACCTATGTACAGTCAAGTTCATTAATATATTGGCACTGTCAAGGATTCAAAATAATGTGAGCGTTGAATAGCTCAATGAATTCTGTAGAACCTATAGAACAAAAATATGTCCTCATGTGAATGGTTCAATAATATATGCTGTGCATTAAGCAATAATATGAAAAATTATGAGAAAAAGCAGTCACATATTAATGAATCTAAATCTTGACCACAATTTCATTATGCTTATAGTTGTCACAATAATTATTATGAACTTTTTTGACGTTCATATATTTTTTAAGCCTGAAAGGAACAATATATTAATGAACTCGACTGTACATGTTTCTCAGGTAATACCTATAGGTGTCAATGACCTTAGGTATCCTCGAGAGGTTTTCTAAACACAGATTCCATACTAAACGAAAACGAATCGCTACAAATATCTTGATAATACTCACGGTACATTTTCTGTCTTCGTTCCTCTTCCAGTGTTGCTTGTTCCTCTTAGTTTGGGCTGAAGGGACCAAGTTCGTATATGGCTTTACCGTCGGGTTGAGCCTTAATAGGTTCTGAAATTACCAATACGAAATGATCACTAATACGTTTTGTGTAGATATAGTTAGTCGACAGAAAAAGTCGATAAATATATCAGGCATTATCAATTATGTATCTGGAGTTATAAAAACCGTGAAGGTTTTATTAACCCCACCATTTGTTTAATGAACTAATGAATTAATTAACTATTATTTTTACGTTCCGTTTTGACTGTATGTACGTAAACAGATGATGACCTTGATTTAAATACGTAGATAATAAAGAATATTTCACACATATCTTTTACAATAGATAGCTTTTGACATAGGTACAGTTAAATTGTAACTACGTAATCGCATCATATGCCACGAAATCCGCAATCAATCTATGAAACACGCCCCTTCAGAAGGTGTCCAAGTCCTTAGGATTCAATCAGAACCCAGAGTCCACTAGAGTTCCATTTCTGTTTCCCCCTTTAGAATAGCCAGGTTTGATGGTTGTCTAATTGAGGTAGACCTAAGTTTTGCTCCCTAGTTTAATTTTATTATTATAAATTGTTCTTTAAATAACTAAATCTGAGAAAATTATTAAAGACCTCCCTAGGTACTACACCCTAATGTGCCCATCCTACGTCAATATCCTCATTTTAGGTTTCGCCGCAGTCGGTAAAGAAAACTAGAGCATTATTTTACTGTAGCGTGCATTAGCAAACTATTGGCCGAGGCCAATAAACCAGAAATGCGTTGTGTTGAAAATTGTAACCAATCACATAAGTCCGTGTTAATTAATATGTCCGCAATTGCTACCCGGAATTACTAGAACAAGGTACAGACGCCAGCACATCAAGCTACCCCAATCTGTCAAATTTATTTGATAGATTTTAATCTTTATTGTATAAGGTTAAGGTTCATGTTCAATTGGGAAAACTTGACAGATGGGGGTAGCTTGATGTGCTGGCGTCTGTACTTACCTAATAGTCTTTCGTACCAAGTCCTAATTACGGACTAGTAATACGCCTATTACCACAAACGTAAAGATATCGCGACGATATTTTTTCGCACACTGAATTTCCAACGCACTGCTTAATGCCGAGGATTGAAAATCGAACAGAAAAATACAATGTACGATACTCAACGCGCTGAGATGAACCGTGTTGGATTTTCAACGCTCGGTTCAACACCGAGAATTGAATGTCCAATGCGCGTTAACATCCCGCCGCGATTTTATAACGTCCCTGTGAATGTCGACGAACAGTAGGCACGGTTACAATGTATGTACACACGGCTACACATCAAGCTATAAATTTCCAGCATAAGCTGATCTCGCATTGTATAGGATTTCCGTACAGTGCGAGATCAGCGTAAACTGGAAATGTATAACTTGATGTGTAGCCGTGTGTACGACTGGATCATTTATCTTTCATACCACGTGTTTATAATAATATGTTAATTTAATAACATGATGAAACGAATAATATATTGACGTTTTAGTTTAGAATTAAGTACCTACCTATTGTTATTTCCTGACCACTATACGAAAGTCATTAATTAGTTTTAAAAGACGTTATTTATTTTGCGATAGCTATACAGTTACACCTTTGTTCATCAATTACCTATTCAGATAGACCGAATAGTTCACCTTATCGATACAAGTATTTATCTTAAAACATGTTTTAAAATTATCTTACTAAATAGAAATAGCAATAACTAACCTCAATATCGGGCAGTTCCTTACTCAGAAGCACTTTCGACATATTGAAAAATAAACTTTATAGTTTCAGATTTAAAGTAAGTTTTTTGGTGGCACCGTTTTAATTACTTTGTTGTTTTAAATTCGCGGGACAGACGCACAGGGGACTGCTCACTGGCAGCGCCACTCAAGCGACTGATTACAAAACGTCTCGTGAATACTATCTTTATTCGTATCCAGTTTACGCTGAACTTCTTTTTTCGTCTTAATCTTAATTAGTAGTTCTATTACTAGAGGTGGGGCAGGTCAACTTACAGTGGCTTCAATAAACTACAATACGCAATAGATGTTTTAATGATCGTCATTGATAAATATTTCATAAATCAGTCAAGATTGATCATATCGGTCACTTTTGTATCAATTTTCTAGCTGTCTTTTTGGTATTAGATCGCTAAATTGTACGATTTCCGCATGCCCACACTATATGATCGTTATGGTTGGTTTACACGGGCTTAGTAGCTAAGTGCTTAGTACTTGTCATCGACATGTCGCTTAGTAAATAGGATTGATTTCTATTCACTTGCACTATTCACAAATACTAAGCACTTAGCTACTAAGCCCGTGTAAACCAGCCATTAGATATGTTTGTTGTTCAGAAGACCTTGACACACAGCTGTTGACTGCAATCGTGCATTTAGCTATATGACGCACTGCCTTGCAAACTTTGTACTGTAGAATTGTACATTCATCAATTTTCTATTCAATACAACAAAGGAAATCAATTTTAATAACACAAAAGCTGTAAGAGGGCCTGATTTTAGTGTCTGGTAGATTCCCTACTTACTTTTTTAACGGTAGATTTTTCGATAGTCAGATAACTTTTATCTGAGGAATAAATGTTGCGGTTTGCCAACTTTTTAATAGAAAATATGCCAAACTATCAGATTTATTCCACAGATAACTTATCTGACCGTTGAAAAATCAGCCCTACGTTGAATAAATAGACAGAAGTGTATGAAGACAACTGCCAGATAATTTACTGTAATTTATCAGGGAATGTTGGCAAAGGCCAAAAGGATTTTTTTTTATCTTTCGCTTGTTTAATAAAGTACATAATTGCCAGCAATGGTAGGTATCATAAACATGAATGATTTATTAGCTAAGCTAAAAGTACAAAGCTACATATTTTTTTCCTTACATTATCTAAAGTACGTTTTGATATCTGTTACCAAGGTTGCGTAATTTTTATCTTTGCACTACTTGTACCTATAAGAATTGCTATAGTTCAATGACGACAACTTTTATCTACTTGCTGTACAGTTGCGATTCTTCACATAAGGTCAACGGTATTTATAAGAGCACAGACCTCAATTATAAATATTATTATCTTGTGAGGACACGTAAGTGAAACTTCTTAGCGAGTGTTTTTTCAAGGATCTGTCACGGTTAGGAACATTTCGTTACATGAGAGAGAAGAGTCAAATTTAAACATTTTTCATATCAGTAGCTTATTGACATTATTATTATTAATACAGACATTATTGCATTTCGTTAAATATTCTGACATTACCTGAAATTTCCTATTGTATTTTTAATAAATTCATTTAAAATAAAATAAAAATTGACATTGATACTACTGAATTATTATACTGAAATAAATTTTGCTACTATAATTGTATTTTTGTACGCCAAATGCTGTTGTAACCTATGTTTACAAATAAAGACTATTGATTGATTGAAAGAACTTTCTTTCAAAACTCTCTCTCGCTCTGTCTCTCACACTAAGTCCACGTTCGTGTGGACGTACAATATCACGGCAGGGTTTTTACGCGCACTGGAAGAGCATTGAGAATCTAGCAGAGAGCATCACTGCGCGTCGAAAATAGAACGTGTATTTTTTTCTAAAAGCTGGAATCCACTCTGTTCGATTCTCAATACTCGGTTCAGTACCGAGAGTTTAAAATCCAGTGCGCGATAAAATCCCGTCACGATATTTTTACGTCTACGCGAACTTGGTCTAAATCTCCCTTTTTTTTAAACGTTTAAGGTCCTGCACGCGCAATTGTTTTTTAAATAAATAATATATATATTTATAGGATACATAAATAAAACACATAGTTTGAACAGTTAATATAAATATATTTTGAATTATTCAGAGGCTTTACAATATTTGGAAGAATTTACTCGACAGCGTTATCATATCAATAGAATTATAGACACAGCTCATGCATCTATACATATACAATTTTGTATAAAAATAATAATATTATACAAGCCGTTACTTTGAATGAAAGCAAATGCAGTAAATGGCATAAGTGACTACATATCCAACAATACAGTACAATCAACAAGATGACAACATAACGACAATACAAATAAATGTGTCTAACATACGCTACAAATTATATACTTAAGGGAATTTGGACTAACGGACATCCTCAATTAATAAACATACATATTTTTTTATATAATCGTTATAGCAGTTATAGAATACATGTATTTGACAAAGCTAGTGCCGATACATTGGCTATTATGACGCCTTCACTCATTTCACCCGTTGAAAAAATATTGACAAATATTCCATTCTTTTCTTCTTGACAAAATAATTATATCGCATCTGTTTCAAGTTTAAAAAATATTATTTATGTTTCATATCTCGTCTCTTCGCTGCCTCAACATGTTAATTATATTGTTGACCTATTATTAAAATTATATATTTTATAACTAGACATAATATAGTTAGTCCATTCAACCATAAACGTATTACGATACGAGAATACATAAAACTACACAGTGAAATTATTTATTTTGAATTAGCATAAGAAACTTCATTTATTGTGAAAAAATTGCATCTAGTATAAAACGTTACCCCAAACTAAATGGCGTGTGTATTTTATTTTTGTATTTAATACTAAATTACCGGTATTTACATGCTGATTCTTCTAAATATTTGCATCTGAACAATACATACATTAAAATCTTACCGCTAGGGATGTTCTGTGCAATTGTTCGAGCTTTTTTTAAATTTAGAAACAGAAGAATAAAAACTCAATAGTAAAATAACTTTTTAAACGAATAAACTCTATGGCATCTAGTTATAAACGGCGTGCCGCGTTCGGTGACAAGCAACAACAATTGCACACTTAAACACAAACTTACGTGTACTGTTTCACTTATCATAACATTTATATTTTAGGAGTGGATTTAGACAGTAATTAACTTAGTGCCATTTTATTTACTAAAAAACCGATCTGTAGTCTACGACAATCGTGAAGTTAGGCGCATAAGGTAAAAAAAAGCGTCTCGTATCCAGAGGCCGACAAAAATGTCTAGACAGTCAATTAGAGCCTAAACCCGTTATCACATTTTTTTTTGCGAAAAATGCCTCCCGTGACAGTAATGCGACCGAATCGAGATGGTCGGCGAGCGAGACGTTGTAGAACAGAATGCTGTCTATCGCGATTCGGTCGGTTAATGCTAAAAGTAGTTGTGCGGATTTCACATTAGTCGTAGAAGACTAAACGTTTGCGATGCATTCTTGTTGCTTATAGAAAACTGCTCTAGCGGCCATAGTTCTGCGATTCCAAACTTGAAGAAATACTTTAGTTTTTGCATGATCCACTAAAAGCTATGCTCATACGTCAATATGGTAAAATTGACTCTAGTCTTATATAGATTAGATTCAAAATCGCAAATCTATAGCTACTAGTATTACAAAGACGCCACGATAGCATAGCTACACTTTACTTACGATATGTATCTAAGTATTGACCATTCACGCGGGCGCTTATACTCTTAAGCTTTTAGCCGATTTAGAGAAATAATACGCAGTAATGAAATATAGTCATTGCATTATGCTACGTGTGACGGCGGCATAAGACTCAAAATACAATGTTCACACAGCTTGATAAATGCAAAGGCTATTTTCTTATGAAATGGCATATTATTGACCAAATGTCGGACTCCAATCAAAGTCGACTCCAGCATGTGTTACTAGAAATTATTTAATGTTACGAATGAATTTGTAAATGCAGAATTATGTGCTTGGGTTTTAAGTTTTGTACAGTACAGTGGGTTCTTATTTAAGACATTTTAACCTACAAATCACATCGAAGTCAATTTATCCTGGAATCTGCGTAGAGTATTAAAACGAAATACAATTTACATCATACATAGGTACATATTATAACCTTTTAATTAATTAAATATACAATGAATACGAAACTTTAATGATTAACCATTTTCTTACGAACGAATGCTGTACTTATTACGCCACTAGTACTAGTCGACATTGTAACTCGTACACAGTTTGAACCTTAACACATTAGAAATAAGGACGAAAATGTATCAGAGTTTGAGTCGACTGTAAACATTGAAATACACAACAAAGTGGAAACAAATAAAAAGCAATAATAAATCGAAAAATATAATCTCTGGCAAAAACAAATTTCAACAATTCCATATTTAAAACAACCGTTTAGAAGTGACGGTGAAGTAAGTTTAAACAATTTGTACCCGAAATTATCATAGATGTAGGAATGTAATTACATTTTCGTAATATAGCGACGGTCAAGTTATGATAAAGCACCCAAATATGAGTTATACTCGGATAGTTACCTAGCAGTCACTGACAGGCGGTGGTATGGCTACAATGTGAAATAATGTACAAATATTATGAATTATTGGCTAGAGGTAGAAGTTCACAAGTATTACGACAGTCCCACGACATACAGACAATGAAACTACGACACAATTTGAATAAAGAATCCAGTGACATCCATAGACAAATTTCTGCGACGCATCAGGCAAAGGTCACCCTTTGTGCAGCCTCTACAAACTGCCAGTGACAAGAATATCCGGTCGATATAAAAAAGCGTTATACATTAAACGGACCTCACTCACACCAACCCACGTTACATATTTATTAATAATGCGTACTTTAACAGTAAAAATTAACATCTATGTATGCATTTATTGCAGTCCATTCAGTTACAGCGCTCGTGTTTTATGCACATTTATACTGATGTTGGTGCGCGCTATTGTAAGCTATGCTGTATACACTGGCATCGACGTCTGTACTACGCTATCTGTAAACAAAAATTGTAAGCATTCATTTACTGTACAAAATGAAGGCCTTTTAAGGCTCAATAGGTCTATATGTATGAGCTAATTGATGGATGATGAAGATGCAAGAAATTCATGATTTATTGTATTCATTTATTTAGTGCTATGATAACTCTGACACTCAGTCTTCTTTAATTCCCACAAACATTGTAATAAAAGTAATGTGATAAGTTTTTTTTATTTTATTTTGCATTATGTCGAGGTGTGGTGCAATGTGGAGGGGTAGTGTCAGTGAAGATGTGTGTGAGTAAGGGTGCGTGTGAGTGAGGGTGCGTGTGAGTGAGGGTGTGTGTGCGGTAAGGTGTGAGTGAGTGCATTGTGTGGCAGTGGCTTAGATAAGTTTTTATTTTAACATTTTTGTATTGTTATAAACCTCTGGTATGCTTTCAAATTCATCATCTTCTTAGCCTTTTCCTAACTGTATTGAGGTCGGCTTCCAGTCTAACCGGATGCAGCTGAATACCATTATTTTACATGGAGCGACTGCATATCTGACCTCCACAGCCCAGTTACTGGGTAATACGATACCCCCTTGGTAAGACTGGTTTCAAAATTACCTATTATTTATTCTCTCACATACATGTATAGTCAATGTAATGTCCGCTCTTCCATTACATTTATGTCAATGTAATGGAAGAGCGGAACCACCTAATATAAGTATATCTTTGCTTAAAATATTACACTAAACTTAACAATGTAATTTAGACAAAACATTAGATGATGAGCTTTGTGTAATATGTGTATGTTTTAGCATTGCGTAACTGATGACGACGAACTTTGTGTAATTCAACTTATATGTTCTAGTATTGTTCTCAAGTGAGTGACATGTATGTCTTTATTGAGAATAAAGTTTCTTAAAACCTAAACCTATTTACATAAGTTGATAAAATAAACATTTTATTTTTAGTCTTGTTTTTTCTGGGCAAAAAGAAACGTTAAAGTAACTAAAAAAAACTGTTGCCAAAACGAAAGTTACTTCACAAATGGATTTAGTAAAGTTGTTTTTGAAAATCGATTTTGACATTTCGGTAAATGATTAATCGATGAAGATCAAGGAACATTAAGATTGATCATTACAAGATTGCGATGCACATGACAGATAATCAATTCTAATTGATGTAATTCTAATCATTCGACTTTTATACTTCGCCAGGTTGGTTAATAAGTCAACCGGATGTTACTACACCAAGAAAATTTAGTCTTTACGAGGGGAGTTTATTATCTACTAGCAACCCTCCGCGGTTCCACCCGCATAGTTCCCGTTCCCGTAGGAATACGGGATAAAATATCGCCTATGTTACCCGGGGATAGTGTAGCTTCCCAACAGTGAAAGAATTTTTCAAATCGGATCAGTAGTTTCGGAGCCTATTCAATGCAAACAAACAATTAAATCTTTCCTCTTTATAATATTAGTATAGATAAGGATTTCTCTACAATAAAAAAAGAGTAGAACAGCTTATTTGGCAAGGTTCTTCCTCGAACAGTTAAGATTTCGTTAGGCCTTTTGCTATTATTTGCAGCAGCACTCGGTATTATACTTATTTCAGTTTTGTGTGGCTTTTTTTTCTTTACATTGGACTTAAATCTTGCTAATAGTGGGCTGTTGAAGACTTATGGCTAACCACAAGCCCTCCACAGCCCACTAGCAACTTAGCGCAACTTAGGTAATAACCGCTGGACGGGTCGTCAGAAGCCGAATTCTGACAAACCAGTTTTACCTAAGGGTATCATATTACCCAGTAACTGGGTTGTGGAGGTCAGATAAGCGGTCGCTCCATGTAAAATACTGGTATTCAGCTGCAACCGGTTAGACTGGAAGCCGACCCAAAGCATAGTTGGTAAAGGCTATACCTCATTTATTATAGCTTTAGAAAAAAGAGGCTCGTAGAAGCAGGAGTGCAAAACATTTTATTACAAAGTTAAGCTCTAACTTTTTTGGGTAGATTTAAGACAGTACTAAATACTGAGATAAACGAAGTAAAAGTAATGTTTATTTTAAATAATGTTCTATTTACAATAACATCTTCATCACACATTACAAACCTACAACAAAACGAATGAATGAAATAAACAATCACATGATGATTTAAATCTAAATAAGATTTTAAGGAAATAAAATATATATTTTTTACAATACTTTATTTTAGATAACATCTTACGACCCACAATACGTTGGTAAAACTTCGTCGTCATCAGCTAATTTAGTTACTCGGTGTTGTTCACTCCTGCTTCTTTTAGGTTTTTAGCATTGACACTTTAATTTTTTTGGCATAAATCGTAACTGCAACACGTTTAATGTAATTTTGTTACGAAGTGTACATTAAAAAGAACCTTTTTTAACATCTGTCTAATGCTATTGTAAATGGAGTATAGGTAGATTGATTGAGACTTATATCTGGCGGAAAGTGTCCGTATTACACGGTATACCACTGCCTTGATATTCTTACTTCTAAGAGAAGTATCGAAGTAAAAGACATGTTGCGCGGACCCTAGTCTAATAAATTGGACTAAGGGCAGGAGATGACGTGATGATGATGATAATCATAATCGTTTATTTTGCTTTGAATGATTATCCTCACTTCTTAATAATACTGATGCGTGATATTCTTACTACTTAGTAAAGTGTTCGTACCAGTGGTGAAAGCACCATATAACACGATTCCTACCGGCTTCCCTTCGGGGATTCAATAGTAGCACGTCAATATTGACTACTATTGTCAATAAATATAGTTGCAGTACGGGTATTTAATTCACCATAACATTCAAACAACAAAAACGGTTACTTTTAGCTTTGTACTACAACAAAAAAAAAAAAAATGTTCAAAATGAACCCGGCGTCAAAAGTTCATAATCGGGAACTAAAAAATCATACAACAGCGATCCCGTAATGATGTCACTTTAGGTCACTTGGCACCGCTTGATTTGGACGAGAGCAAGCCGCTGTACAACGGTTTATGACTGAGGCAGATATAGAAAAATTCGTCAGCAAAAACGAGATGGTGGATTATTGCACATTGTGCTTTTTCAGCTGTTCAATTTTATTGAATTTAATTCTTTACATTCCTATATTAATTTTAGAATGATAGTAAGTATTATTTATTGATAATTCAGTAAGTTAAAGCTGACTTCGCATAGGCTTCTCTTTTAGAAAAAATAACACCTCGCCGCTGGTTCGTACCTTATCTGACAGTGCTACACAATCCTTAGAGCAGTCTACACTTCCGCCGCGGTTTGATGGGCTGCACGGGACACAGCACGGCGCGGATGGCTTCGTCGAACACCGTCTTCAGGCCCTTCTGCGTAAGCGCAGAGCATTCCAGGTACTTCACCGCGCTGATCTCTTTAGACATGCCGAGGCCCTGGAACATGATTTACGTTTATTAGTAAACTGTTGTGGTATCATTGACTTGGTGGAACTTGTAAGGGTCTACGTCGATCAAATTTCGAAAAATCGAAGCCTCGCAGACATTTTTTTTATGTGTGTATGAGTATATTAAATAGCGTCATAGCCCATAGGTAGGAAAATTATCAAAAACAGGATGGCAATCCATACAAGGAGAAAGGATGAAGAATTAATGGAGAGATGAGGAATGAAGGGATCAAATATGTTTTCAAGAAATTTAATAATAAACCCCGAAGGCTTGAAATGTACAAATAAATTAATGAAATCTTACGAATCTTGTCTTCTGCCACCGACCCTCGCGTGGCAGAATACAAGATTAGTTATAAAAACTTTATTTGTATACTTGAAATAAGATTTTTGCTTGTCACTTTTCGAAATGCATAATATAATGTTATTTTTACAGACTAGATTAATCGAATGAACCTCGAGATTTGCACTAGCCCTTGAAGCCTCATGTTTCGTGGTGCTACAGGGACCATGCATATTAAAAAACCCTGAAGGTTTGAAAAGTACGCAAGTTTATTATTCAAGCTTTCATGATTACCACAAAACCCAATGATATCATTGCAACCACATTCTAATACAAATAGGTGCCACGTAAACGCGATCCAGCTGCATAAGATGGAACGCCATAATATTCGCAACACATACGCGAACATTTGTAATATCCTGCGGGCGACGGGCGACAACACTTCCCACCTCGGATATAACTAAGGGCGGTACGAAAATACATCAAGTGTCAAGCACATATTCCCGAGCTGAGGTTTCTGTTTGCCTTGATTTCAATTATAGGTGTGAGGTAAGGGACAATATTTGATTTGACAGTACGTTTTATTGGGTTTTTAACCTGTATAAAAAATACATCAAGTGTATGGGCTGATTTAATGACAGGTACTTTCATAATCGAAATACAATGTTAGTCAAAAAACAGTTATTTACACGTTACTGCTTTTGTTTTTACACGATAAATACCTACATTATAATAAATATTTCACTGATGGTTCGAAGTGTAAGGATAGTTTGGGAGCAGCATTTTATGACGTTGATAGAAACAATTCAGCTACGTACAAAGTAAACAGTAATGTGTCTATTATGACGATGGAATTCATTGCAATTTATGAAGTCATTAACTCTGCTTATAACTCGGGACTACTTTGTGATTTTCACAGACAGTAGGAGTGGTCTCCAGCATTTAGCTCGTTGTGCCTCTGGCTTCAGAGGTATTAGCGGTTAATCAAGGTCAAGAATATTGTATAATACCTAATTATTTAGAACAATAACTGCAAAACAATTTTTGACGAACGAAGTAGGGAAAAGGGTATCTGGTATAAAACTATACAATATTAGCCTCCTCGAATACCGTGGTTTGCTATCGAGGAAATGAGTAGGTATCATATTGTTCTGCTCCATAGATTACGCTCTGGTCACTACCCATCCCGCAAGTTTGGTTATTTGATGAAGAAAGTGAATTCTCCCAATTGTGAATCATGCGGAACGGTTGAAGATGTTCACCATCTACTTATGGGAGTGTAAAAAGACAAAAAAGGAAAGAGAGACACTGTTGAGCAGAATAAAACTAACGAATATGATATTGGCCCATATGTTAAAGTTTTAGCGCAATTTTCACCTGAGATAGCAAACCTACTTACTGAAATGTTTAAAAATTAATAATGTATATACATTATTAATATTTACCAATACAACACGAGGCTGACATGCCATTGTGAATAAAAGCCTCCTACAAAAATTTTGAATAAAAAATAAAACTGTCTAGTAGTTAGTAGTAACAGTAAAAAAGCTCAAGAGCTTGTTTGTTTGGACGCGCTAATCACTGAAACTCCTAATCGGATTAGAAAAAACATTTTTGCATTTGATAGACTAATTAAAGGTTATATAAAATCATACTAATACGCCGAGCAAAAACACAAAAACTCAGAAAGAACGCCAAGAGAATACGAAGTAAAAGGGCGGGAGGGTGTCTCGGAGGAACAATAAATTTCACGCAGACAAAGTTGCGAGCAGTGGTGGCCCAGTGGTAACGGCCGCGACTTACGAGTTGTAGGTCGTGCGTTCGAACCCAGCCAGGCGCATTACTTTGTGTAAATAATTTCATCACCACTGCTCTCAAACGGTGAAGGAAAACTTCGTGAGGAAACCGGCATGTCCTAGAATCAAAAATTCGAAGACATGTGACATCTACCAACCCGCACTGGGCCCGCGTGGTGGATTATGGCCCACTCCCTCTCACGGAGAGGAGGCCTGTGTCCCAGCAGTGGGAACGTTATAGGCTGAGTATGTAAAGTTGCGGGCAGAAGCTAGTTGGTATAATTAACTGTCAGAATGTTGACATGGAAGTGTGGAGTGACAGGAATGCATTAAATACATATTAGAGGATCATTAAAAGTGGCGTCAGTTGAAGAAAGTTTAAAAGGAACAGTTTATCTTGGTATATGCATGTGAAGACGAGCGATGAACATGAACCACATGCGTACAGAAGCCAGCACATCAATCTACCCCAATCTGTCAAATTTCTTTGATAGTTTTTCAACTTTATTACAAAAGAATAAGGTTCATGTTCAATTGGGAAAATTTTACAGTTTGGGATAGCTTGATGTGCTGGCGTCTGTACAAAAGTGATTAATACAAATTTTGAGTGAATGATAAGGCGACGGTTGACAGAGCAAAAAGAAGAGAAAACATATTGAGCCCATCGCAAGTAACATCGATGTTAGACTGGATGAAAATTAAAGATAAAATACAATAGTGTACCTGTGTGTAAGTGATGGGCGCGAGTTTCTTGTCCTTCAGCTTCTCAATGGTGTCCTTGTCTTCGCGCAGGTCGAGCTTGGTGCCGACCAGGATGATGGGCGTCGAGGGGCAGTGATGCCTCACCTCGGGGAACCACTGGAAAATGTAGAAGACAAAATTAGTAAGAAAAAGTTCATCTGGATACTTTAAATAAGACTGATGCTTGTGACTTGCTTGTCGCAGTGCATAATATCAATCTGCTAGCCTTTACCCAACGATGTTCGGGCCGGCTTCCAGTCTAACCGAGTGCAGCTAAATGTCAGTATTTTACATGGAGCGACTGCCTATCTGACCTCTAAAACCCAGTTACTGGGTAACACGATAACCCATGGTAATTAAGGCCCATAGTATCCTCATCTCCCGTTTGTATGCTAAAGCACGACTGCCGCCCGCGCCCGCGCAGGGCACCTCTGAGCCTTTATCTCAAAATGGGGATATTCCTTTGATTAATTTACAATTGTGCTTCGGCGATTCTGTGGTACCTCTAACTATCTATTTTTCAGTGTATTTTTTTTTTCAAATAACGAAGCCGTTTAGTAGGAGTATGGAATAGAAGCCAAAATATTGCGTGTTGGAAAATATTTTTTTACAGCAAAAGTATTAACCATACAAAAAAAGTACTTCGGGCAAAATGATCTATATGAATCTCTAGCAAAATCATATATTTTTCAAATCTTCAAGACAAGCCGTTAATGAGCAGTACGGTTCATAAAGTGACCGTGTTACGCTACCAAAAGGGACGTAGACCCTTAAATGAAATGTTTATTTACGTTAGTAGGTCTTTTAAGACACTTTTACACGTCAATATTTTGTTGATCAATATTTAAAAACTAGGTGAGACAGGTTATCAGACTGTTGTTGGGCATATTATAAGTAATGTTGTTTAAGCAGCATCCTTACTACAACGTCTACGTAACAGTCGGAATGGCATCCTGAAAATGATTGTTGCGAGACCAGACTGCCTCATCCAGAGGCACCTGGTGGAGGTGGCTTTAGGTTTAGTACAGTAAAGAAACGCAGAGTTATCTACTAACATTACTAACATAGCTAATAGGCACACATTGTTATTAACCAATTACTAACAATCTATGGACTGTATCGTCTGAATTTTTTTTTTATTTTTTTATTAATTCATGTTATTTTTACAGGTCCTGTTGCTGTCCGAAAGGCACCATCCTATTCTTATCTTTTCTGACGGCTGTTTGATATTGTGGTCTTTAGTGAAGCTATTATGTTCATCTTGCGGTCAACGATTTGATGCGGACAGAATTTACTTTTCGTGTTCCGAAAATGTACCTAAATTTATGGAATCTATCGTACTACAGAAATCCTGAATCAAGAAGTTAATTCACAAAACAACATAACGTTGTACGAGATAATAATATCTTAATTTGAATTAATTTAATTTGAACTTCCTGATTACATGAGGCATATTATTCCATAGAAATACTTAGGTAATTAGTGACTTGTACCAACTCTAAGTCGCAAACAAAGAACAGTAGCAAGGGCACATGTGCAACTTTATGTTATGCTCTGTTATCAGTCGGAGCGAAGATTTGACGACTTGCTATTTCAGCACGTTTTGACGTGATAAAGTCTAACTGCGCAGGCGAGTTTGGTCATAAAGTTTCCCTTGTCTAACATCGGCCGTTTCTCGGTAACAGTAATACGCCTGGTCTGAGGAACGGTAAGTAATACTATACACTATCTTTGTATCATTATTATGTACCTCAAGACCTTAACTAAATGCCACAACTAGACACATATTTGTCTGGCTCAACACCTGCGCTCCGACATAGACAATTAATTTTTTAACGAGGTTTGATTATTGCCATTGCAACAAAGACTGAGCATTGGAGCCTCCCTCAGTCTTGTATTTTCGTTCTTGGCTTTAAGACCAGTTCGAGCTGGATAAGAACCTTCTGATCCAGCTTGAACTGTTCTAAACATTATGAAAAAAACAAAAACTACTACCGTTCCACAAAGGTCTAGGTGGAACAAAAAATCCGCACACTATTTGCGTAACTCACTTTTATATAGTCACAATCGGAATGAAATACCTAATCCGTCACTTCATTTGTTTTAAAAAAAAAAAAACTCCACGACGTAAATAACGCAATGAATTTTGTTGAACTGTCTAAATTAATTTCATTCGTATTGGAAGTGTGAACCATTCTATTGAAAGAAGTACTGAAAGTTGCAAGAATCCTACCTTAGCCCGGACGTTTTCGAACGAGGCTGGGTTGACGAGCGAGAAGCATATGAGGAAGACATCGGTCTGTGGGTAGGAGAGTGGTCGCAGCCTGTCGTAGTCCTCTTGTCCTGCCGTATCCCACAGGCCCAGGTTTATGGGTTTGCCGTCCACCATCACATTCGCCGAGTAGTTGTCGAATCTGAGGATGTTTGAAGGTTCTTGTTATGGATGGCGATTTTAGTAAAGTCTTGAAGATCACTTAAAGTTTAGATGATCTTGATTTCTGAAGGTTCCTGTCGCATTTTTCCTGTTTTAGACAGGTTAGTCGACTTTTGCCAACACTGGCATAAAAAGACGTCATGCTGGTTTTGCATCTGATATTTTAATAAAAATTCAAATTAAATGCTTATCACAGTCAATGTAGTAATACAATCAATTAATTGGAGCTCAAAGCGTTCTGAGAATCGCAACCACCAAATAGATTGGACGTGACGTTGTTTTACAAATTAAATCATTATGACGAAGCTCTCTCTGGATTCTGCTACGAAATAGGTCAAACAGCTACAAAGTTTCTCATTTAATACCAT
This sequence comes from Antitype chi, assembly GCA_947359405.1. Classification (NCBI taxonomy): domain Eukaryota; kingdom Metazoa; phylum Arthropoda; class Insecta; order Lepidoptera; family Noctuidae; genus Antitype; species Antitype chi. The sequence continues at coordinate 5,651,371 of OX375814.1, forward strand.
CTTGTTACATTTTGTTTGATTTAGGTAAACTTTGCTAACGAGCTTCGCATAACTTTGCTAGTATTCAACGTTTCTGTTTAAAATTCAACAATTCGTTATACTTACACTGTAGGTATGTACTCTCCTGGGAAGGCATTTGTGGTGTAACTGATGAGCAGACATGTTTTACCGACGGCTCTGGGGACAAAGAAAAGATAAACATTAATCATTGCCCTCTGTAGGTTGACTCTAGGAAAGTATTAAGATACACATACACTTTGGCCCATTTCGCTGGAGTTCGGACAATTGTTAACAATTCATAAATCTCGCAAATAGGACGAGATTATGAAGAGGCACAAAAACCAAAAAAACTATTTTCAACGGACATTGCAACCTTATTTCAAATCTGATGTATATATTTTCAAATCAGCAAAAAGTGTAAAGTATTTTTAATTTAAGTATGGAACGTAGATTTTTTTTAGTCCGCATACCGACTTCAAATCAGTTAGTTAGCTGTCTGGTAAACTGCCAGTGTTTTTGTTTTGTAATTTTAAAATAATAAGGCAGTGTAGCGCATTACACTGACCCAAAGAAAAAACAACACTTAAGCACGTTCTTGCGTGCCAAGGATGAAGGATGTGATAAGTCAAGTGGACAGCACATGCTTGCCACGGCTAAAAAGCAAAAAAATCCAGACCTCAATGCAGCATTTATGAACCCTGACACTACTTGCAGCTTTATTTATTAGAAACAGAAGCTGCAATAGCAATTTATGGCTTCGAAAATAAACACCGAATTTTACGCGTGTTATACAAGAACATTTAAGAAAAACCAAAGCTAACAACGGTAAACAAAAACAAACAACATTCATTATCTCGCATGTTGGAAAAAACATTACAAAATCATGTTACCGCTATCAGAATACATTTTAAAAATACCATACACATTGTTGTGAGCTGCTGTAATGCCGTTATAAATAGCCAACACTATTTTCGCCACCTACGACTATACCCTCCGAGCATGCATATAAATCCTGTGTTTAAAACAATTCTCGGCCACGTCTAGAGGTCACAAGTGCACAACATAAATTGGCCGTGTTATAACGATCGCTAATATTCTGCCCTCGTATCGTGTCGAGTACGACATCCTGTCAGATATTCCTGGCAAGGGAATGTCGATGTCGATAAACTCGTTTCTGTTTAATATGCAGAATATCGTTTAATAGATGGATTTGTATTTCAACATAGAAAACTATCTATCACACTAATTACAGTTACAAATCTTGCCTAGAATGTTAATGACTTCCAAATACAATATATGCCAATGCGTCATTATTGATTCTGTGTTCCGTTATCGCTTATAGATCCTCATTACCTGGTTTTCGCACCGCATCACAAAACTACATCAACAAAATACGAAATTAATTATGAATCACTGTAGCGTAACGCCAGTGCGAACCCTAACGGATATAAAGAAGGAAATATCGTCGACTGACCGCCCGTAACCCTAGACCCGGCGCGTACGCATCTCTCCAACGATCGCTCTTCATTCCACGAATGAATAACGTTGCATAACAGCGTGCAGAAGAAATATTGAACATGGGAAGATCTGACCTGAGATTGCTAGCCACCGACGAGTGGGAACAAAAATATCACTACTATCGTATCCGCATGACTCATTGAATATCGTGTCAGCAATCAGAATTATATATTTTATAATGCTGATGTTTTCGTAGAAGACTTTTATCAGCGTTTGATAGACGTTATCGACATCATGAATCAATGGGTAGACTTGCCCCACCATTGATTTATGGCAAACAGTTACGCTATGTCAGGGTTTAACTTAGGCAAAGTCCTATCTACTATCTATTCTGTGCCACTGCGGGCACTGCGGCCCACACCCAACTAAAATGAGATAATAAAACGATAAGGTAGTTACCATAGTTGGTCTTATTCTTCACTCAAATTAACTGCGAGGCTACCGATTAACCGCTGTATTTTGGATTTCAGTAAGATATTCGATAACTTAATTCAGCATCATCATCTGTCTAGCCTTTTCCCAACTATGTTGGGATCGGCTTCCAGTAGGATGCAGCTGAATACCAGTATTTTACATGGGCGACAGCCTATCTGACCTCTACAACCCAGTTATTGAGTAATACGATACCGCACGATAACTTAATTGTAGACGAATTAGAAGATCAATCAATTAAGAAATATCCATGCAACCAGCAGCCTTCGCAGCTATGTTCAGAGCTTTGAGGAGTCATCATATTAGGGCAAAACCATCACCGAAATGATACGTTTACATAAACAAAAAATACAATCGAAAACTTTCTGCAAGGGTTTAATCAAAACAACACAACTGCGAAAACATGGAACAGCCCCAAAACATAACAAAGAACATGACACTTGGGTATCAAACAAATAAAGCCGATGCGTCAACACTGGCATATCGATTCGATAATATCACTTCGTGACTGACTAATCATCCATGCATGAGTCAACGAAGGTCAAGATAGCGAACGTTCATCATCTACCTAGCCTTTTTCCAACTAAGTATGTTCGAGTTGGCTTCCAGTCTGACTGGATGCAGCTGAATACTACAACCCAGCTACTTGGTAACACGATGCCCTTTGTTAAGACTGGTTGTCAGACTTTCGGGCTTCTGAAGACCCGTAACGACTGTCAAAGATAGAAGAACGATAGCCGGGACCACCGGCTTAACGTGCTCTCCGAGGCACGGAGGGGTTTTTTTTTTTGGTGGGAAATCATCAAATAACTTCTCCCGCTCTGGGTGGAGCAGGAGGGTGTGACAGACTTTTACTGACTAAAACCCGCCCGTGTTCCCTCAGTTGCCTGTGTGCCAGGGGCCGCAGTATCTCTTTCGAACAAGCCTCAACCCTGGGAAGGCACAGAGGGATCTCATTATGTAAAGAAGGTCACCAATCCGCGGACCAAACGTCGAGAAGAATAGCTTAACCTGATCGATCGACCCATGCGGTTGTTATTATTATTTCTTAGCTACGACATATTGGGTAAATAGAAGTGTTTGCCTGACCAAGATTTATGTCGTAATTTTTTCCTGCAATAAAGACCGTCTGACGTCGCTTGTCGCCCGTCCAAATATTGGTGTTTGTATTCTCGCCTCAAGTAGTTCTTCAAAATTGCGGCGAAGTAACAATCATATTAATCTTTCCGGTCTCCAGCCTCTCTACAGGCTCCAGGGTTGATTTATTTGTATACATAAACTTTTCGTTATCTTTCGATAGTTCTGCTTCTTTTAGCTGTCTTAAGCATTATCTAAACTTCACTAATATTTTAAAGATTTGATTTTTTGTATGTTTGCTTGTTACCCTTTCACGCTTAAGCAGCTGAACGGATTTGGATGAAATTTGGCACATGGAGACACCATGACCTGGACATAGCATAATATTAATTCCGATATTCCCACGGATCGGGATAAAAGGATTATAAATAAGTACCATAGAAACTTATGCGGGGCGCAGCTAGTTAAGAGGTAACAGGGCGTGTGATTTTCCATACAAATGTATTCCCCTTTTTTCTTCCTGAATAATGCCTCTAGAGCATTTTTTTTTTTCCATAAAATCAAGGTCTACTGTAAACACGTCCCTGTGATTTTCTTTTTTTTCAGCAACTAATTAGTAAAGAAAATATGACTAAAAATTACAAAAATTGCCCTATTTTTACCGCCGTGATTAGAGGACTACCAGACAAATTAGAAAAGTTTTTAACATTAAAAAAAAAATGATAGGAACCTAAACATACTTTTTCTTAAAATGTTAATGTAAAAATATAATTGAATCGGCTCAGTTTTCGAGGAGTAAAAAGGGGAATACGAAACGTCGATCTCGTCAATTTTTTTGTGATAATTTCGGTCTGAGCTGCAGCTGTCCCTATCACACACTACGGGGGGCAGACTTACTGACAGCGCGACGGCTATAGTTTCAAATTCTTCGCAGGCCCCGTCCCCTCTTAAGTATATAAGCAGCAAAATTATAATTTAATGAATAAATCTGCGAGTGTGACCGAGTAAACTGGATTCTGTCCCACAGTTTTGGCTTGCCTCTGTAATTCTTTCTCAAAGGAGTCGTTGGTCCACGTATAACGTCTTGAATCATTTAAAACACATGTTACATTATAGCTGGTGACACGTTAACCATGTGTGTAACTCGCTTAATTATCGCGTTAACTCACCCAGGGGTTATTGTGTTTATTTATTTATTTAATACTACACGCACAGAAATGTACAGAGGCGCCGTGTGAAATAACAGCGCTTCGCGAGTTCGACTGCTGAATATTCAATTAGTCGTTAATTTCAGCTAAGGTCATTTCGAATACACTGTTAAAAATCTCATGGAAAGTAATTACGTGCCGCAAACCGACGAAACGACATTATTTCTAACAAATAACACAGCGGCGCTCAAAGGCAAGGAAGGAATAGAGCCTTCAAAACTTGACACAATTTCTTTGATCACAGTAAAATTCTAAGAATATTTAAAAAATATGAGTTTCACAACGAAATGAGAACGAGTTACTGGAGTTGAAGCTTAGGGCTGTCGCGAAATCAAAACGCCGCGGGAGAGTTATTCTAACTTTAAAAATAGATGGACTAACTGATGACTTATGGCTGTATAAGCAATGAAGTCATTCATCGTAATACCCGACCAAGAAATAAGTATTATCTGTCTAGACTGGAATCATTTTAAGTTGCCATGTTTTCACTCACGGTAGAGTGACTGTATACCTAAATGAGTTTGAAGAAATGGATCCTTTAAGATTTTATCTGTAGGCACTTGATAGTTTATCTATACGACGAATGGACTGGATTACTTGAATTGTAAGAAATAAAACTCTCAAAACCATCAACCATTACTTTTGTAGATTTGTTGACCATTTGCTATTTTATTAAGTACCTGGTATTTGTTAATAGGCCTATAATGTCTTTCCATATCGATTAAAACCGTAATTTGAAAACATTTTAAAAGCAAATTATTAAAAGAAAGAGTAACCGTGGAGTTTCTTGCCGGCACTTCTCCATAGGAAACGATCAATTGGAACCGTGCACCTAGCTTCTGACGTTTCATAAGTGCCCATGTACGGACCCAGACGCGACGCAAACGCAATCGACAACGATTTATCCTATATAAATTGCAACTGCCACCGATGAACGATCATCTGCAACGATTTTTCATACACACGATCGATAAATCTGCGCAAATCGGTTTGCACAGATTAAACGCTACGATAATATATCGTTACATGTGTAGCAGGCATTAGCTTAATTAAATACCAATGACGAGACAAAGAATTCTTAAACGGAACTTTTTGAAACAATTTAAACGTTTTACGGCTATGATGACGTTAAGATAGCCTTCAGGTTTGTTTCTCAATGTTTTCCTAGTAAAGTGGTTAGTTAAGACAAGTGTTTAATAGCTTCCAGGCATTGTTGTGATAGCATCAACATCGTGTTTTGACTAATCTCACGTCTTGCGGTTTCAGCAAAGATTTAAATCGCTAGACTTAAAGCACTCACTGTACCTAGTCACACGAAAAAGTGTCTATACTAAAGTACGTATTACACTATACAATTTTTAGGAAATCGAAAGATGTACTCGAAGTTAGAACAGTTGGCTCCGATTTAGTGAGATTGGAAGGTCCCGACCGCACTGCTTTTACTAAACTGTTGCATCCCAATGTAGTTACTTCATAAGCGCATAAGAGTCATCTGTCCGATTTAGAATTCGATTTAGCCCAGTGTGATCACTCGCTTCCAATTTCCTAATTTTGAGTGTTCCTAGACTTTCTACAAATTGGATAGTGAATTACGCAGTTTAGTGGACGTTCACAGGGACGTTATAAAATCGCAGCGCGATTGACGCGCATTGGATTTCCAACGCTCGGTATTGAACCGAGCACAGAATCCAGCAGAGTGCTTCTCATCGCGTTGAAAATATTACATTGTGATTTACTGTTTGATTTTCGACTCTCAGTGCTAAGCAGTGCGTTGAAGATCCAGTGCGCAAAAAAATCCCGCCGCGATTTTATTATGTCCGCTGGAACTGGGCTAAGAATAGTAAACAACGTTTCCATTACAATCAATTCAAGTCACTGCGTCATCAATAGTCATCATTGTGTAAGACGCGACTATCTTTTGACGCGTTAGTGCGAATCTAACGATTTAAATCTTTGTGTTTCAGATGCTCAAGTTTTTGTTACTATCAAAGATAATATTTACTACTAACAATTTTGCGCAGCTATCTTTATTGTTGTGGTCTGAACTTTACGCCTAGAACCGTCTGCTTGAAATGTTTTGCAACATCGTGGATTTAGTTTAGCCGCACCGGAATTGTTCAAAGTTGTTTTGAGGAAGTGTTCAGACAGACCAAAACAAGGTTGAAATCTAATGCTTAGTCACGGACAGGACAGTGCTAACTTTAGGTTTGTTTTGTGGAACTTCAGTGACGCCACAAAACATTTGCAAGACAAAAGATTTTATTTTTTTGTATGGTTGTCCGTTTGTTTGTTACGCTTTCACGCTAAAACTGCTGAACGGATTTGGATGAAATTTGGCACATGGGTAGACCATGACCTGGATCAGTACATAGATTTTTTTTTCAGATTTTGCCACGGAATCGATTCTTATGCGGGTAAAACTGTAGGGCGCAGCTAGTTGCAAATACAGATATTGTACGGGTTCCTGAATCAGGGATCTTGATGATAAATTTATACCAAGTGGGAATTGGAACACAGTATTGGGGAAAAAATTTAATAATCCTTGTCCTCATTGAGTAATCAGAAACCGCAGATACAATACTACGAGTGGTTGAACTCATTTATTTTTAATACCGCAGTACGATTAACAGATACATCACTTCCTTATAAAATAAAGTAACAACCGAACCGGATGACGCATTGCCTGCTAGTTAGAGTTACATACTTTGTTTTGTAGGCGCAGCTGACTCAAACGATCTTTGCTCTTTTATTTCCTAGACGCGTAATGTACGATTATTTACATCTACTTGTTTACTTTCGTGAATCCTAGAACTTTCTGTTTGCTGTTTTCCGTGAATCAGTTTCGGTAGCGGTGTTTACGTACTTGTGTCGATTTCACTGATTAATTACTTGATTTTACAGACGTACGTTTTCAGTTAAAATACTCCTTTTTCATAAAGGTTTCTTCAAACAGGCGTTTTTTTTATTTATTTGAGGGTGGGAATTTTCAAATAACTTCTACCGCTCTGGGTGGAGCAGGAGGGCGTGTCAGACTTTTACTGACTAATACCCACCCGTGTTCCCTCAGTTGCCTGTGTACCAGAGCGTGACGCGACAATCGTAGAACAATTTCTACAAAAATTTCATGGAAATTTTTCTACAAGTGTCGCGTCGCGCCTGTTTGTAGAAGCCTGAAGTCTTAGGGCATGTGCACACCACGTTTTTTAAACGCGCCGTTGACGTGCGTTTGTAGCGATACAGACGCGATACGCACGCGAGTCAGACGCAGCCTGTAGACCCTCTGTAGGATAAAAGCGCGCCGTCGACGCACTTTTCTAAAACGCGCGTCAACGGCGGGTTTAAAAAACGTGGTGTGCACAGGCCCTTAATGCACAACATGAAATATCGTTTCAATCATTATCTAATGAATGAGCTCCTTTTTCGTGTAGTGCCTTAAAACTTTAAGAAATACAGTATTTTAACCGTAAAATCACGTAAATCAGTGAAATTGGAAAAAAATCGTATACGGCCTCTTTAGTTAATTAAAATAATCGCGCTCCATTTTAAAGCAGGAAAAGTTTCAGTTCCGTTCCCGGGAAACCATGGTTACCTCACCTCCTGGTATACAAAATTATACAATAACATAAATACCTAAAGAATTAACTATGTTAGTTTCCTCTGCCTTGATTACACATACAATACCGAGATTTATCGAATATAATAGAGTCAATAAGTCCTTGCATGGCCCCATTCAATTTCTTTGTACGTCAATGAACTGACGCCGCGTGCATACACATTCAGGCATTCCTATTTTATTTATTATAATATTTTTACAAGTGAGTTGTACTGTACTCGTGCACCATGCAATGCCGGAGGTCAACGCCCTTAGCAAACGTATTTTGTTTATTCGGATACAGTATCAGAATATTTTGTGTTTATGATAACGCTGTAACTCATATACTCACATATTTAGAATAATTATAGGTTAATTTGAAGGAAAATCATTCAAATACGGCTACCTATTTGTGTTTAGTTCACGATACTGTTTAAATTACAAATATCGGAAAGAGCCTGACATTATGATTTGTTTAATTCCTTTCCAGATTGCGTGGACGTCAATCATCGCTGTAAAATGCTCGAAACTTAACAACTATTTTTTTTATTTCCTCCATAGCCATACAAAGAGGTTATTACTAATGTAACTACTTTACTGCCTGGCGTTGGTCTAGCTGTCGCAAGCGGTACTGCTGAGGATGAGATCCTGGGTTCGATTTCCAGGGTTTTTATATCTGGAATTTTTCAGTAGCAGCCTGGAGTCTGGATTTGTACCCGGTTATGTCAATAGGCTCGCCCTCTATTACATGGGACTTAAACATAGCTGGCGAAATCTGGATGTACTATTTAGGGGAATCTAGTCTCGGGCTCGAACTCAATGGTGGGCCTGGCTAAAAAGCACGCTGTCTCACCAGGCATCGTGTCCGACAGAGGTAGTACCAACGATGAGCAGTTAGACGCTAGTCTAAACGCATAACGTTATTGAGTAAGATGCAGGATCACTTATAGTAAAACAGGCGCGTAAAAAATTAAGAAAAGTTTTCGGAAGATCGGGTTTTATGAAAAAACCACTGCATATATCAATGACCAATAAAGTTTATTGAACTCTTCGATATTTGAGCTTTGTTCGCACCGACTTGGTTTTGGAGATTATACACTTCTTTTTTTACTTAAACACGCCCAAAGTTAGGTTAAATTAGCAAAAAAAACGAATCTTTGTTGTCTCCTAACTTTTTAAGGGCTTTTTATTTTAGTATTCTGTTTCCGTACAGACAATATTAATAATAAGAAAAAACCATACCATGTTTAAATTTTGCTGTACATTGTCGAACAGTGGAGTATTACACTCCCGAAGTTTGTATAGAAAAAAAATCGACTCGATTCACCTTAATAGGTAGGTGTACTAACTGCCCAACCGTGTGGGGATACAAGGTGTGATGCTATGTTAACTACTTTACTGAGTATTAAAAAAAAATTACTACAACCAGTGTTATCTTTACGAGGTGAAAACTAGAGCAGGCACAAAGTAATTCAACGTTAAAAGTTGTCGGTTAAGCTCATATTACATGGTATTATCTAATGGTGGTATCGTTATTCGGCGCACAATCTAACTGTGGTACAGAACTAGAGATAATGTTACGTTGCAGTGCAGTGATTACGTCTAGTGATAAGAGCCGCTAGATACCGCTACGATTCAGATTGGAGGAAATTGTTGGAAGGTTCTGTATAGTAGCAGTAGCTAAAGAACATTCCTTTTGAGAATTAACATTAACATACAGTTACGTTACTTGTGGCTAAGTAATAACAACCGCACGGGTCGGTCGATCAGGTTAAGCTACGCTTCGTCCGTGGATGGGTAATTGAAGACCTTATTTCAAAAACCACCTTTGTCAATTTCATGTTATGAGTTAGTTATGCCACGCAATTTGCTTTTATTAATTTGCAAATAAAAGCAAATTTCTCGTGACTTAAACTTGTTTTTGAAGAAATATAAAATATAACCAGAAAGCGTACAAATTCCTCTACAAGATGGCGTAACTAACTCATAACATGGAATTGACAAATGTGTTTTTTTTAAATAAAGTCTTCAATTATCTCTACATACCAAGACCCCTCATGCCTCGGAAAGCACCGATCCCGGCCGTCATTCGTGGATTCTTGATAGTCGTTACGGGTCGTCAAATTGTCGAAAGTCTGACAACCAGTCTTATCAAGGGGCATCGCCGTATCGTATTACCCAGTAACCGGATTGTGCAGGTCAGATAGGTAGTCTCTCCATGTAAAATACTGGTATCAGCCACATAGTTGTGAAAAAGCTAAGCTGATGATGACGTTATTAGGTACAGTTTAGTTTAGGAAGACTGATGATTTATAAGACGTAATTAAGGCTAACGCGACCGAATGTAATATGGTGTGCTGACCATAGGGCCTTCCCTATAAATATGTAATCGCTATTATTGACTCTGGTTTCAGTTTCCCATGATGATGCCATAGTCATCGTCATCCTACAATGTGCAGCGTAATATGAGACACATTTCCATTTTGTATAAAGAGTATCAGAAACCCTATTGCTATCCTTAAGCACTAAAGATAACAGCTGGTATAGAATCACCATACATAGTTTCAGCTCAAAATAAAATACTTTAAGAATTGATACCAAATTTTCGGTTTCATATGTTTCTTAAATTCAAATCATAACAAACGTGTCACCACACTACGTAGGTCAATAACTTTCCACGTTACTTGCCAATATCACGATAAATCTTTTCCGAGTGATGTGTTTATTTCAATTTGAATCGTTCGGTTTCTGGTATCAACGTATTAAAAATTCTCATAACTTCCGAACATGTATAGATAGGATTAAAAAACCCTTCCAATATCGTTTGATATCATCCAAAAAAGCCGTGCCGTTGGTATGCATATAGCCTTTCCGTTACACGTTGTATATTCATTTGAATATAATACAAAATGGAAATGTTTCTTGCATTTGCAAGAAATTGTTTTTCAAGTCGGATGATGTTGCATAAAATAAAACATAGGCTACAATTTGACACGGCACATAAAAATTGTTTATTGTTTTGCAAAATCTTACATAAAGGTTTAACATATTGAATAAGCGTTAAGTAGTAAGTTGCATAATTACAAATAATTATGTATGTAAATAGGTTCTACAGATTAAGTATGGCCGCTTCAACGATTGATTAGTTTATCAAGAATTGATAATATTCAAGTACAGAGTTCATGTGTGTAAAATGCATAGTATATTTTGTCTTTGTTTATTTACTGCACGTGCAACACATCAAGTAACATTAAAACAATTAACATACACGTTTGGTTTGCTACGGGCGAAGCCTATTTCAGATTGATTTAATAACTTGTAAGAGGCTCGAAAAGCAATTAATTATTATTAAAAACTGAACCGACATACTGTCTACATTTCAATAAGACGAGAAATATCCGACGTTCAGTTTTTCCCGAATAAAAAAAAACTGGATTCTTTTCCCATAGTTTTTTTTTTCATAAAGACCTAATTCGGACTATTACGAACATTTTAAAACTAAAAGCAGTCAAAGCAGTCCAGCTGTACTCCAAGTGATGCGCTTACCAAAGAACAGCATCATTTAAGAAGATGATGATAAATTACCAAAGCGATGAGCATAACAAACGAAAACCTTGAAGCCGAAAATGCTCCGGATTCTCAGAGATAGTCCGAGAATATGAGAAAAGTTGGCAAAGCTCGAGATCGTATCCAAGAATCGGCTATAAACCCTATGTATAGTGGGCACCTCTAAAGATTGGTTAGGTAACCGATATAATCTGTAGTACCCACTAAATCTATTTAGCACCTCAAGTACCAGCCGGCACTACTCGCGTGAGTAATGAATCCATGAGTCACCCAAGATTCTCATTAACTTGGTCGTCGCCCGGTAACGAAATTGAACAAACGGTTCGCCTATGTGTGACTCAAGAAACGTTAAAATATCATTAAGTGCAATAATGTGCACTTTAAACCGCTACTTGGAAACGTAAGAGCTGATGCGTAATCATGCGTGAGCTTATGAATTCTGATGCACTTTTTACGTCAAAGAAAGAAAGAATATATATTATAATAAGTTTAGTTGCGGCAACGGGTGTGCTTTGAATTCTGTTCAGCATCTCTATTTGAAATCTATTCATGGAAAACCGTTTATTATTCAGAGCATACACTGCTGTTCCGTCATTAAAACAATAAATTACATTTTCTAAATACAATGAGGAGTACCTATCATCTTTCAGCATCTTTAGCATCATGATCATTCATAACTATAGTTCGACTTTTAATTGTATAAGTAACCTGTAATAGTAACTTGACAGTTTCAGGGTTACCAGATATTGACAAAAAAAAGATAGTAAGGTGGTGTAACAATGAACGAAATTGAAATAATGTACTAACATGCAATTTTTCTATTTTCTATTTGTTTTTTTTATTTTAATAACTTGTTTAAAAAAAAATAGTTTAAAAAACTAAAAAACACGCTTTAAAAACCAAACTAAAAAAGGAGAAAATTATTTTCTCCTTTTTTAGATTGGTTTTTAAAGCGTGTTTTTTAGTTTTTTAAACTATTATTTATTTTCTATTTTTTAGTTCTGGTAACTACAAAAACGTGTTTTTTTTCTCATTTTTTTTGTTAAATTATTGAATTGTCATCGGTCCTCGACAAGTTTACAAAGTTTCAATGAAATCTGACCGTTTAAAGTGGATCAAAATCGACCAAAAGTGGAAAAAAATTGTAGAATTTGTTATATATTTTGTTTTTCAGTAGGTAGGTAATTTATTTATAGTTTGTTTCTATTAGAAAAAAATAAAAATAGCATTACTTTTATTAATAAACTAGCTTTCGCCCGCGACTTCGTACGCGCACAAACTTTACTCTGTCTTTTCCCGTTCCCGTAAGAATTTTGGTAAATTCTCTCTTAGTATTCCGCAACACGTCCCAATGAACCTACATGCATTTCAGTTTTGCGTATTTTCTTTTCAAAACCTAATACGAATAACATGACGTGCGCTGTCAGTTGCATCGCGGTGCGTTTTGTTAAAAATGCTAAATTTTTGTTTTGATTGATATTTTTTATTAATAAATATCATATTTTAATACTTATTATCCTATTCCCGACGAAGACAAATCTAAAAAATCAAATATCATTAAAATTGGCCCAGCCATTCTTGAGTTATAAATGGTGTAACTAACACGACTTTGTTTTATATTATAATAGATTATTAATTATTCTTATATTCCACATCTTAGAAACAATTTTTAAAGTTTTATAACGAATGATAAAAATGTTTTAATTTAAGAACTGTCAAGTTCATTCATCATCATCATTTCAGCCGGAAGACGTCCACTGCTGGACATAGGCCTCCCCCAAACGCTTGGCAGGCGGGTTGGCGATCGCAGTATGGTGGTAAAATGCATAGAGAACGCTGCTGCCCATTCTCTAGTAAGTCCCTTAGTCGCGTCCTACGACACCCACGAGAAGAGATAGGTTGGGGCTATTCTTTACGTCCGGCACCATACGGAACTGTCAAGTTACTGAATACAATTAAAAGTCGAACTATAGCTGGGCCCATGTGGTTGTCGGAAATTATTCCACGGGAACGTGCCACTGCTGCTCTGGGACAAAGTACCCAAAGTTTATCTATGTCACTCATACAAATAACATCAGCTACCTGGCAGTGAAAGTGCCGTCAAAATCGGTCCAGTCATTTTGAAGATGACAGACACGCAAACTTTTTTTTTGTTGTAATAAGTACCCTAATATATTTTCTTATGCGCTAAGTAAAAAGCTCCTTTTCTTAATTACAAACGCACTTCAATTTCATTTATTTGTGTAGAGTATAGATACATAGTTCAAGTAGCGGCTAGTGCACCGCGCCCTGTCTCCCCTCGTATGATGTACGGGCGGTATGCTAATTTCATTGCTGCCAGGCACTCACAGCGAGTAGTGCGACTATAGCCGGATCGCTTAATATCCCGCCATTGGTCCAAATTGATTTCGTGTGAAGTGAATTTCGAGTGCAAGCGTTTGATATGACGTCGGTAAATTATTCAGTGAAATTCTGATAGTCACGTTTAAAGGGAAACCGTGACGTTGCTCAATCATTTCCTCAGTTTCATATGGATATTTGGTACTTTATCAACCAAGATAAATTTACCTGGAATGCTGGAAATTATAATTACGTAAAATAACAAGCACCCCATGGGGTCCCCCCTGGGGTCGACTTCCAGTCTAACCGGATGCATCTGAATACCTGGAGGCTTAGCACGAGCACCGATTTGTCGACTGAAGAATAGACATGACTATTAACTAAATGATGTACAATAGAAGATGGCTATGTTTTTGTAGATAATCATATTGTGGCCGTCGAGTAGAAAGTTTGTTGTCAGTGTGATTTTGACAGTTTGAGAAGAAATATTCTTCTGAAATAGTCTACATTTATAAGGACCTAGACAAAGATCGTTAGAAACGAAAGACAAAATGACAGATTGTAGAAGGATATCTACGGTGCGATGTCAAAAATGGAGAAACGAAATGACACTTTGTATTGAAAAAGCACTGTGCCACTGTCTATAATATAATAATAATATAAAAACTTTATTCTCTCTCTACATAAGTTATGAACTTAATGCTAAACATAGTAGTGTACGAAAAAGGAGCTAACTTTGTGAGAGACTGGTGCCTGAGGTAGGTTTATTTAAAAACCTGTATTACAGGTCACCAGGACCCTCCCGCGGCTAGATGCCTGTTATTGGGTGCACGACATAATAACAAAACAGGATACATTAGTAAGTAACAATAAATTAGAGAACCAATATAAAATTTAGTAACATACTATATACGTATACTATACGTCTATTCTTCGTAGAAATAGAAAACGTCATGCTAAGCCTGCAGTATTTTACGTGGAGCGACTGCCTATCTGCCCTCCACAACCCAGTTACTTTCAGACTTTTGAAGACCCGTAACGACTGTCAAAGATCCACTAGTGACTGCTGAGACCGAAGGTTTAGCGTGCTTTGCAAAGCACGGAGTGGTCTTGGTATGTAGAGATGGTCATCCATCCACGGTCAAACAGCAGAAAACGTAGCTTAACCTGATCGGACCCGTGCGGCTATCACACAAAAAAATAATGATAACAACCACCACACTATGCTCTATAATCTATAACCCAGCCAGTTTCATCAGCTAGATATATAACCACTTTAAAAGTTGGCACGGTTGGTCCAAGCAAATATTTGCGGTATTCCAGTCGTAATTCTATGTGTTTGGACACTGCCTGAAATCCCAGGTATTCTCGAGATGAATGTCAAACATTAATGTTATTACCGTGTCCCTTGTACGAGGAAGCTGTTACATTCGTGGAAGCAATTTAATCTCTACCTGTTTGTTTTGTCATATTATTATATCGCTATAATTATGTTATTTCAACGTTTGTTTATGCATTGTTAAGTAAATTCGGATATTTTGTTTAGCTACAGAATTGTCATTTAAATGCGTATTACACTATCCAATTTGTAGGAAATCTATTTAGGAAATAGAAATATGTAATCGAAGTTAGAGCAGTTGGATCCGATTTAGTGAGATTAAAAATAGTGCGGTCGGGAGCACTATTTTTACAAAAATAATAGTTTAAAAAACTATTATTTATTTTCTATTTTTTAGTTCTGCTAACTACAAAAACGTCTTTTTTTTCCCAATTTTTTTTTTAAATTATTGAATTGTCATCGGTCCTCGACAAGTTTACAAAGTTTCAATGAAATCTGACCGTTTAAAGTGGGTCAAAATCGCGCTCAAAGGAGTCGGTTACATACATACCAGTGAAGCGTGTAAAAATGAACCAAAAGTGAAGCGTCTGAATCGGCTAAACGAACGATTAGGTTCTATCTCACCAAACAACCACAGTTTTTAATGATTTTCTTAGCACCTTTAATATAGCTTTAATAACGCAATAATGTTCTCGACTCAGTTATAACAGGAATCATTTTATTGCCTTCATCAACATCAAACTTCAACTAATCATTCTGTTGAATGATGTTTTATGATGGTTGTTTAGTTCAGCAAAGCTAGCGGGACTAAAATAAAACGGTTAAATGCTGTAGCAGCTCATACTGAAGTACTAAAAGCTTTCCAGACACTACTTTAAAATAATGCAAGGTTTTTTGCAGCAGTCATTAAGTGCAAAGACGATAGTAGACTGTAGTTAGTAAAAAATAAACGTTGATTCTAATGTTACAGAAATTTTGTAATCAATGTGATAGGAAAACGAACATAATACACTATTAAATGTACACTGCCACTTTGCCAGCAAATTTTAGCCTTTTCTATATATTTTTGAAGAATATTTGAAAATCCTGAGACACTTTTTTAATGTTTTTTCTGCCGAAACCCAAAATGTTATTCATTCCAGCACCCTAATTGCGTAACACGCGATTAATCATAATCGGTTTCAATTTGACAGTTCAACAATTTTTATTGCGTTATTTACGTTGTTGAGCACACACATTTTTCGAAAATATGAAGCAATGGTTTAGCCATCTGTTTCAAAACGAAACAAATTATGATGAATCGTGAGTTACGCAATTGGGGTGCTGGCCGCAAACTGTTTCTTTCATCCCAAATCGCCGAACAAAATGGGTCTTCTTTCTGTCCCTATTTTAAATTGTTGTTAAGAATTTTGGAAAATCCTGAAAAACATTTTAAACACCCTGTTGTTTAGTTTTTTTTTTTTACCGAAAGCCCAAATACTAATTATCATTGATTTAACTCAAAAAAATTACTTGACTGATTCTCATACAAACATTGTAAAACCTGAAACTCGTGTTTCACCGGTTTTTATCGAAACCCAAAATACCAATTTTCATTGATTTTAAGCATGTTTACCAAAAGCTTTCAAAACTTTCCTTTGACAAAGGCAGTGTGCGTAAAAACGCTAGATTCAAGGCAGGTACAGACGTGATGTAAATGTGTAGCAGTGAAACGCGACAGAATCTTCCACATACTCTTAGGAACTGTCGACCAGCTTGAACACAAAACATTGATCAAAGCCTCCATGGACCAGCGAAACGTCAAGATAAATGGAACGGAACCAAATATTGTATGTCATTCCTTGACATCTGCGTCAATGGTTTATCAAGATGAATCGTTAGCTGTTTCCGAAACCTCTTCTTCGTGTGATACGATACTGATTCAGATTATACCGTCATAGTCATAATATTTACTTAGCTTTTGTCCGCGACTTTGTCCGTGTGAAATTTGCCCCCACGCTTTATTACTTCATTTTCACTTTGTGTTCTTTCTGACCTTTTTTGCTCAGCCCGTAAGGACCCTTAGCCGTAGCGTGATGATATTAAATAGATGAATAGTCTCAATAATTGGACTATCGCTCGCTACTACATACTACGCAACTTTTTTTTTTATCTAAATGGTTGTTACAGGGATAAGCGCGTTTAAACAAATAACTAAACTCTCAGATTATAAAACAAAGGCAGCTAGACCGCGCGGAACACCAAAGTGAGGCCAAAAAACCAAATACTGAAGCATCGCATTGTATGTTACATTCAATGCGACGCTTTAGTATTTGGTTTTTCGGCTTCACTCTTGGTGTTCCGCGCGGTCTATCTACCTTTGTTTTCTAATCTGAGACCAAACTCTTCAGCTTTATTACATTCGTTGGTAAAGATTTCGAACAAAAATATTGAATAATATAAAAAAACAAGCAATAAAACTATGCCTCTGCCATACTATTAATTGAGGAAATTTCTAACGTCTCCATTAATGATTTAACGTCAAACAAACAATAATATGCTGGATTTATAAATAAATACTTTGCATCTAAAAGGGATCGACTCGATTGACGTTAAATCGGTTACTAATGTAGAAAATATTTTGTTATTGTCACTTTTATTTCTCTTTTACCGTAAACATTCAACCGCACACTGAATAGTCTGGCCATTACAGCTGGAACTTCTCACTCCGAAATGGCGGGCATAACGAAAATGTGTTTTCCAACTTTTCGATTCCCAATCGGAAAGCAAAAGCGCATATGAAAATAAATATTTACACGAACACGGGAAAGCACCATAGCATTACTCTTTCATTTTCCATTTGTATTTCGATATCAGTATTTGGTGTACAACACAGGATGACAGGAAGCGAGAAGCGACGCATAGGAATTTATCCGCAGTTTCGTATCCAAAGTATCTCTGTTCGTACCAATACGATTTTTGAATTTAGGATCGATTTGACCCACTTTTTGCGAGTGCCCAAAAGGTAAATATTCCCAGCCATGATCTTCAAATTATGTTTGCAATAAGAAAGACTTTTCTTGTTTGTATACGCCCGGAATATTCTTCGACGAGCACGATTTAGGGAAAAAATATATAAAATGTGAGTTAAAAACTTTGTTCGTGTATTTCATAGTCATTCAACAGTCAGTATCTAAGTGGAATAACAGCTAAATCCAGACAGGATCAATATGAAAATAAGTAAATTAATTATACACTTTATTGTTCTGACTCACCCAGATAACAGCTGTAGGCAGACAATAAATAGAGCTAGTATGTTGATTACGTAAAAACGAGAAAAAGATGGCGTATTTCAGCCCCTTTTTAGGCATCACATAAACCGCATCCCTTTTCAGTCGGGTAAATAGGACAAAAGCAAAGCGCGCACCAGGGAGCACTAACTTTGTGGAAAGGCGAAACCCTACTTTGCATAGAAGAGATCAAAAGATCCAATGTAAATTATGCTCTATACTGACGTGATAAACTCTAAAACAACAGCAGAGATAAACTGTCTATTTGTTTTACAAATGGTGTACTAAATGAGGAAATTATGATTGAGTGACGTCATGGCATTGCAGGCAGACGAAGCGTTACCACAAACGATTATTTTGAATGTGAAAAATCACACGAGTAGGAAAACAGACCCTAGTTTGAATTATCCCTGTTGTGTGATCTACACATTTGTAAACACGCAAGTATTTGAAATTGGTGACGTCTTAATTATCTCTAGTAACTTTCAGGAAAACGTTAACATTTATTGCGTAAGGTATATAATTTTCAGGTGCATGGAAATTTTGTTGTTTGTTATGGCTGTACATTTTTGAAGAGCTTTCTGTAGTATGCCGTGGTGAAGCGTAATTTTTAAAATTTAAGTAATATTTGCGATAGAACACTTTCATTGTACAAAGGCATCTTGACGCCTCCACCATCAAGGCGTCTTTTTGGCAAAATTTTGTATCAACTAGGGGTCGCCCAGTGAGTGAAATTCAACCATAATTAATTTAAATAAAAAATAGGTTTCTGCCCCGTCTCCCTTCTTCATATAAACTTTCTGTGCCAAATTTCATGCTCCTCCGTCCGCGTGCTTTTCGTAAAAAGGGGTACAACATTTTTGCTTAACGAATTAATATTTAGAAAATTATAATTATTACAGTATGTTACATCATATATTTATTCCCAGCAGGCCTAGACAAAACACATTTCTGTTAGCGTTCACGCCAAACGCTACGCCAAAATGTATACAGTATGTAATGTAACGTACCTGCGGAAAGGACACGACGTAACCTTTCCGCAGGTAATGTCATTCCCATACATTTTGGCGTAGCGTTTGGCGTGAACGCTAACAGAAATGTGCTTTGTCTAGACCCCCAGGTATAGACATTGTTTTTAAATCACAAGGGTGGACGATGGTGGAAGTACTTAATAAATGAAAATACTATATAATTACGTCAAAGTTAGCGAGTACTGAAGTCTATTGCTACTCAGCCTACTGTCTTGTACCAGATCCGGCTCGAAGGACCAATCGATTCACAACTACAAACGTAGGTAACATGTAACATACCACCACACAGAATCAGCATTTACTCGTGAATTTATTATACAGGGTGATTGGAAGATGGGTGCAAAGCTTTAAGGTGAAGATAGTATAGACAATTTAGAACCATTTAAGCCATGGTTGTCTTAGACGAAGTCTTACCATTTTTTTTTTTAATAAGGTTTAAAAGACGTATTGTACAATTTTTTTATTTTTTCTGAGCTTTAAATGTCTGTAAAAAAAATGTCTAATGACACAGAAGCCTAAAACATGTTTTGCTTGATTGCTTACACATTACTTTAATTAAATAAATAAAAAATGAATTCATTTATCATTCAATTTGGCCATAATTATGCAGTTTACATTAAATTTTGAGAATTTCCGAAAAAAAACTTTAAAATTTGGTTAAAAATATTTGGTAAGACTTCGTCTAAGACAACCATGGCTTAAATGGTTCTAAATTGTCTGTACTATCTTCGCCTTAAAGCTTTGCACCCATCTTCCAATCACCCTGTATATAAGTTAATTGAGGAACCAACAAAACAGCTAAGTACTTTACAAAAGCGGCAGCAATAATTCGGAAACAATACAATCATAATAATAACTTAAAAGTAAAATATAACAGCACATTATTTCACACGTTCGTGACACAGAACAGAAACCAACGCGTGCTTTATTGCAATAACAATAAACATTTCGTTCTCCAACACTTCCTAAACAATTGCACAGAAATATGGCTGAAATGATCGTAATAGGTCAACTATGAATAGACGGCATGTGTATCAGCATAATGCAATATGAATAAGAAATCTTATCGAAGTCTTAAAACGTTTTCCGGTTTTCCGTTTCCACTAAGAAAGTGCAAACTGGGATAAGTTTGCAATATTATATGCTAATGTGCAGCAGGAATGAACTCCACAAACCCATACGTATGTAGGTACAATAGATGGAAGTATATGAGGAAGCTAAAGTCATAAAATATGGGCTTCAGTAAATCGGTGAGCAGGGGCGCAGAAAACGCAACGCAAGGAGGGGGGGGGGGGGTAAGAGAATAAAATCATCACTAGGGCTGGCAGATTTTAAAGATATGAAGCCTTCCATACTGCAAGACAGGTGATTCAGAAAGCCACACACATACCGAGGGAACAAAGACTTTGAATTTTGCAAGGCTTAACTTGGGCGAAAATGCTTTAATGGTTCCCTTTGAAACTGTTTAAATTGCTCCAAAATTGCGCTAAGTCAGTAAACTCCTACGTTAAGCCACAGCCGACTTACACACACTAAATCCCGGAACTAACAAGTACTAACAACTAAAACTCGGTAAATCGCAGCCCTATTACTCTGCTGTAGCACTCAGGGCCTAAAAGCAGTTACATCTACCTAATGCTCCTATTCTGAAAGCAATTCATTTTACTCCTGCACCGTTAGTTTTCAAAGCACCATTTATATGGTTCTCCATTGTGGAAAGGCTTTAGCAGATTAAGAGATGAATTATTGTGTAATGCATTTAAAAGCTATGTGAAGTTATCTTAGTATACTTTAATGCTCGCTAACAAGTTAAACTAACTCCTGAATTACAACTTACAGCAGTTTTACTCAATACCATATACAAAAATCTTCAATGATAAAAGAAATCTGCATAGACATTTATATGAAGAGCAAAATCAATACCACATTCTGTACAAACTATTATAATGACCGCCTAACGACTGTTGTTGACTGCCAATCGAAAGGTCACCAGTTCAATGCAATCCTTTCCAATAAACGTATATCAGGAATATTAGTGACAGACATGCAACATATAAGCTTTGTGTAACTACGTTTTTATGAACAAATCGCTTCTACGTGTTTTTTTTTTGCCTATAGCAATCCCGTTTAATTTATAGGTAGTAAATTGCATCGAAACTTGATCTACACGCCAGGTTACACAAAAAGCTCATCTATTTTGAGTACGGTTGCCAAACAAAGGGTATCTGTTTGATCAACAAACAGACTGCAATGAACAGTGAACTCATTTACTAGCTAGTGCCTGAAGATGCTAATATGGTGCAGTAGCGTAGCCAGGGTTTATGTAGAACCGTTAAATACTAGTGAAAATGACTAGCTCATTTATTTCGAAAACAAAACGTTGTATCTAACAGAAAAGGTTGTCAAAACTGCATAATTTTTCTGTTTTCGTCAGCCAGGGCTCGTCCCAAAATGCAAGCGCATTTATATACAAAACCACTGCTTATTACTGACTGTCTGGGCTGTCTTAACAAAGTATTAGTTCCAAGCTAGGGTTCCAAGTTATGAATTTTCATAAGCAAAATGTTTCATGTTGGAATTAATTTAACTCAAGGAAGCTAATTTAACGAGTCTGCCGCTAACTCTATTTTCTCCGCAAGTTCGATCCAGATTTTCAGGGACGTGTAAGGCCTCATTTACGGAGACGCGGCGCGTCGCGCGTTGCGATGGGCTGCGCGGCCCGCACTGATTTCAAACATAATATGGCGTTGTATGGGTGCGTTTACGGAGAAGCGATTTTACACGCGTTTATTTGAAATGGAGCGTTTTTTGCAGAAAGATCCGCCGCGGGCATCGCTTCATCGAGCATTGCCGCTGCGTGCGCCCTCCGCCGCGATAAACGCCGTGTGAGACGCGTTGATGCCATCCGCGGGCTCGGCCGCAGAAAATGTTCCATTTCAAGCAAACGCGTGTAAAATCGCTTCTCCGTAAACGCACTCATACAACGCCATATGTTTGACATCAGTGCGGGCCACGCCGCCCATCGCAACGCGCGACGCGCCGCGTGTCCGTAAATGAGGCCTATAAGTTCCAAATTAAATTTTCCAATACCGAAGGCCGATAATCCTTTTGATGTTAACAACATGGGATCATCCATGTATAAATAACCCTTGTAATGTTACGATTATGATCCCAACACGCGGCACATTCGATGACGCAACTAAAACGCGTATGCTAGTCGTAGCAACAATAACTTTATTGTTTGGACTCACGATGCTATTTCTTATTCGTAATAGTTGCCGGCGTTGATAGCGTAATTATTTTGACCCCATTGTTCAGGCACAAAACGTACAATAATTGTATTACTCGCATCCGTCACGTAACTCGACGTAGGTACTACTACCGAAGTTATCTAAAATGGACTGTTTTTATTGCAGTTTATCTTTCATTCACAAATTGCAGTAGGCCTCCATTTTAATCGTAGCAACCCAGTTGCCCATGGTAACCTAAATTTGTCTATCAAACGCTCTCGGTTGAAACTCATCGATTCAACAAACCGATGCAGTTTGCATTGAAAGCAAACAGGTCAGTCGACTGACCAGCCGGGATCACAGAGGCACCAGGAATTAGGACACAGCAGTAATTACTTACACGCTCAGCGGCCTAGGGTCGAACCGGCAGAGCTGAAAGGGCTTTGTGAGGGAAATAGTCTCTTGTTACGGCTTGTTGAGCATTTCGAGCCATCTCGGCTACACGGCAAAACGGAAGTGGGTTAACTCGAAAATCCTTTGTTTGTTTATTGCTTGCTTCTCTGTAATAAACATTGTTTTGGACGTTTTACTTTGCTTCATTCTTGGCTTTGAGGCATCCAGTAGAAATTAGAAAGTCGGCTTTTTCTATTTGTTTGTGATTTATTATAGGATTCAAGTGCTCGTGAATAACATCCATTATCGCCCGAGTGGCTAAGTACCACCAATCAAAACAAGTGCTTTGCAATCACTTTCACAGAAAGTAGAATTATGTAGTCTCGTTCTTGACCAGCTGTCTTGTATTTGATTTACAATTTGAACGCGACCGCATGCGATACATTTGTTTGTATTAGGAGTGTACAAATATGCCATGGATATTTAAATCCATCGTATTGTAGCTCGGCGGATTGTAACTCGTCAATCCAGCCTTGATGGAACCCACGCATATCTTATTGCTTCAGGTTTCTAAAAAGAAACTACGTTTTGTAATTCCAGATTATCATATTGTTCGAGTTTCGATTTGCTCTTGTCCATAATATTACGCAACAGATACCATATTTTCTCAAGCTTACTTTACACTTTTGCAACGTAGGTAACTATTTCATCAATATTGCGGCGCAGTGTTTGATTTTAGCCCATTCGATATCTACGGCAGTTCGTTCGTAAAGAGAATAGGCTGTGCGAAGCTAACCACATTTCTTGATCCCTGACCATTATTTACTTTCCCGTCTGCAAGCAGTCGCGAGATGTATCTCGGGGGATCGGGAGAGCTCGGCTGACTGGATCCACTATGTCTCCGAGTGAAATTCCGGTATACACCGGATCGACCGGTTCCTGCAGGACGAGGGGAGTGCAAGGTTACGCGTTATTTAGCACGCACGTGCGACGCAGTAGGTACTAACGTCGTGATCGAACCAAAACTGTGTTCCAAATCCATATTTGGTTTGGAACGTAAGATTTTGTTTTTTTAAACAGAGATCTTCCAGTCACAGCATTTACGTCAATCGAGTGCTGAGACTGTGTCATCAAACATAATTTATGGATGGTTGGTGCGAGGTTCCCACGGTCGTGTTGACTGTCAGTAATGGCCTCTAAGGCTAATGTTGAACTCTAAGCGCATTACTAGACACGATGGTAACTGCTGTAGTTATAATTTTCATTTAATAACCTCTGTTTTTTATGACAAACTTCCTTGCACAAGGTCATGATTATAAAACATCGACTTGATCGAACTACAGTATCAGACAGTACTGTTACCATTATCACAAAGAAAATACAATAACCATAAAGAAATACAATCCGTACAATATCAATAGATGGAATTACATAACAATGGACCTGCCTGTTCCCACAATTTCGAATTGTCTGACGCATCATAAAGTTTTACAGAGTTTAAAATTACCCTCATTTCAGATAAGGAACTTGGAGCAGCGTACTTATTGACACACGGAGTTCTGGATTAGACTATGCAGGTCAAAGTGGAAGGAGGTTCAAATTACATTTCCACTTCTCTTACATTTGATAACAAAAGCGTGCGAGAGCTCGCGATATGGAGATGGAGACTAAATTACGGGCTGAAGTGGCTCGGATAAAAAAAAACAGGGTGAAAAAAGAAGCCCTACTCTACACAGTACCTTGCACGCCCAACCGAGACAGAAAACAGAGGAATGAAAAATTAAATTCCAAACGGAATTTACGACTTTTTATGATTAACAGTGGCAGACTGACAGCGATAAAACAAAAAATGTTTGAGAACATTAATTTTTCAGTGTAGCGTTCTAAGGGCTTCGAACTCCCAGGGTAGGATGTTGATTTAGAGGCATTTTAGTACGAATGGACGCAGAAATTAAACATACTTGAATCATGTAGGTGTGATTCGAATCACTAAAGTAGCTTCAACAATTGAAATTTACTTTTTAATTCATATTATTAGATTATAAGTTATTAACGATTACTATTATTTATTCTGTGCTACTACGTCGTTGATTATGTAAGTTTGTTTGTAGCCAATACCCACTTTTCGAGCCACAGTTTTTGCCTACTGAATAACTGACTCAACTTTTGTCGTTGTGTAGCAATTTCCTTTGAATTTCCCTAATCACGGTCCATTTACATTTTTATAACTGTGGCGTCGTTAGAGGATTTAGCTTTAGGTACTTAAATAAAATTATACTTTACGAAATTCCAGTTAACTCTTATCTGAAATAAAACTAGTTTCTCTGTCATAGTTTATTTAACATTTTCCTCCATTAAATATTGGAAGCACGGATTGTTCTGAAATATTTTGTTATCTGGGTTCGATAAAAATAATTACAATATTATGGTCCATAGTCAACAGCGTCAAAAAGGAAGGAAAATTCGTAACAATCATTGTAAATAGTACCTAACATAATTTAAAAATAAATCTAGATTTACAACTAAACCACTCATGTTTATTTTTATCTGACAATAATTTCAAATTATGGTAGGTATTTCAGTTGCTACCTATATTTTACGTTACCCACATAAACGTTTACGTTTTGCACAGCGATTTTATTGCATTTCATGTATCTAATATTACTGGCAAAATACACCAAGGTTATTTAAACACAAGCCCAGAAGTTTTGCCTAAGGACACTCATAATAAGTCTTAAATAAAAACGCAATCATTAGCAGGCAATTAAGGAGAAACTTAAATGATCTTGTGAGCCAAGTTTAGAAAACGTGGCTCTCCAAAAGTCTTAAAAAACAAAATACCTCAAAGCCAATTAGGCAACCGCGATTAAAAATACGAACTAGACGCGAGTGCTTCTCCTTAATTAGGTTATTTTAGCAATCCGTACCGTACTCATGAATTATGTTTTTGGTGCCCACTTGAAGGCTGAATCATAACTAATTTCAAAGCAAACGATACTTGTGTTCCTCTTCTCTATTCAAGCGTTTCAGTCTATGGCCAAGGTTCGCTTCACTAGAAACTGGTTGTGAACGTTTAAGCAAGGACAGACTTAATTAATAGCTCGCGTATAGACTACGATTGAACGCAGAAACTCTATTATTCTTCCAACTTTTGCTTTAGCAATGTAAAATAGCACATCATCTTTACGATCTATTTTTAGAACACGAGGTCAACGTCTGATACACCTTTGGGCTCTGATCTCAGCCTAACCTTGCGTCACAGTAATGCTTAGTTATATAAAAGAGTACAACCACATACCGACTTACATAATCCCATAACAGGGTCCCAATCGTTTATCAAACAAACATCTGTCTACTTAGCTGCCAGCATCCATCACTTAATAAAAGCAATCAGATTGTTAAGTTGCGTCCGTGGCCAAGAGTGGGATTTGTACGGCTGGTACACTAATTTGATTACGTATAAAGCGGGTTTTGTATGCGGGTGCGCATTGTCTGAAGTCGTGGGGACATACGGTCTACCGTTTGCAACAGTGCCTGAGGTTGTCTATGTCTAATTCGATTGATTGCACAATAAAAACGAAAGTAGACTGCTGTTACATGTGAGTTTCAACTGTCTAGTTAATGGCGCTCATTGTTGGCTATAATGCTGGAGATTAATAACAAAAAAAACTGTTATTATTTGCTTTCTATGCGAGAAGTTGTGGTCACAGGACGGGCTCAGAATCGTTGCGTTGCGGGAGATAAGTCGAACTGTTATGTTTTCATTTAGTTACGACGATTAGTCGTTCTAATTGCAAGTTAATGTCGCCTAAGGTTATCTAGAGGTAGGCATTAAACGATAGTAAAAACGTAGATTGTTTCTAAGAACGCAAAAGCCTACTAATACTAAACGCTATCGCTATCGATACTAATAAAATACTCGATCAATAGTCGATTGTTCATAGTGATAACATGAACATTCGATAAAGTTGATAGCATACGTAATGCTCTGGGTACGTCTATTTAGATGACAAATAATTTTCAAGTAACAACGTAAGGAGAAAATTAATGGAATTTCAATATCTCAGTCTTTCAGGCAGATTCGTTTTGCAATATTTACTTCCTCCCAAACCCTTAGTAGTAGAACTAAGTTCGACGAAACGCGTGTCTTACTTCAAGTAAGACACGCATTTCGCAATCAAACACTTATTCCTAATTAGTTAGGAATTATTCATTTGTTATAACGAGTAGCAGACAGGTGCATACATTATTTTGATAACTGGATTTAATCATCAAAGCACAAAGTATCCTAACTTCATGTTGATTACTTTTTTAAATACGAAAACTAAGGCACCTATAACAAAAGATACCTTCAGTAAAAGTGTTGTTATTTAGAAAGGCTAAGGCCGTGCTCTATTTGCACTACACAAATGAAAACCCATTGTTTCGACTTCCATTCACAATGACTGGAAAAGTTGCCAAAAGGTAGAAAGTCTACTTCCAATCTCGGTGAACTAACATAAGAAATAGGTTGAGGTTACGCTTACGACTAAGAAAGGGACCTATATCTAGGTACCTAAACTGTGACTTTAGAAGTTCGTAATGCAATTAGAATAAATTCGTTAATAAAGTAACCCGGTTCCTTCAGTGGACTCTAATAATTTGCACAGCAGATTTAATAGTAGACACACCTTTTTTCATACGTTGAGGTATCAGTTGGCCTCGCCTTTTAGTGTCATCGTCTGATCGAATAGTTCATTCCGTCATTGGCTATCTATGGGTTAACAATACACCTCTGCCCTTTGAGGATCAAGGCTAAGTACGTTTGTCCGTCCATATAAATCCATCCATCGACGAAAGAGATCGCTCATCGTTACCCCTCCTTTAAAATCCATACTTTAGCAGGACTTTTATTAGAACGTCAAAAACTTTCTAAGTTTCTATGAGCAAAGATTAACGTGATTGATTAGATGTTAACGTTATGTACATAAACTCAACGAACTCTGTGATCGTGCATCTCTTAGCAACGACTCTGCAATCCCTTTCTTGTAAAGTGCTGAGTAATACATTTTCAAAGTCGTTCGGAAACTTGATGGTGGACTGGCGTGGCGGGAAGCTCCGCAAATAAATCTAAAATGTTCGAGAGGCTCACAGAAACTGGTTTGCAAGTTCTGCAATAAAGTCCTTAGTTTATTTTTTCTTTGTGTTCGGTTTGGGAATTACGAATCTCCTATAAAGCATTCCTGGAATTGGAGAATGGATGGCTGAAATAAACTAGAAGCCTTCGTTTTTTACGGTTAACAAGTCACGTGTGTCAAAGCTTGTATGTAGTCTTCTTAAAAAAGGCATAGGTAACCCTCTCATGAGACCCAAGGAGTCGTCTCTGAATGAAATAGGAAGGAACACTCGTAAAATATAATTAAAAGTAATAGGTGTGCTTCCAATTCTGTTGAAGACGACCTTCAAGCTTCGTGCGGATTTTGTAAAAACATCAGAATGTGTGACGAATAGAAATAGATTTTTATTATTAGTGTGTTAAGTAGGCTACATTGGCCTAGGTCCTAATTTTCTGCTACAGATAAACACTGCATTGCATTTTATCCATCATAATAATCGAATCTGTCTACGATTTCACGATTGTGTGCACAAAATGAGGATGGAGCAAAGGTCGCGAGCGTGCGATTTACGCTCGAGTCGAGTTTAAGTATTTATCAGGGACTGTTTGAGATCTGGGGAAAATTGAAAGGCCTTGAGAAAGCTACAAATCAGGTTACGACTTTTTGCTGACCTGTAAAGTGTTATGGAGGTGGCTACTGGGTAGTATGGTAGTAAGCAATCC
The DNA here is from genome assembly GCA_947359405.1 of Antitype chi. Lineage (NCBI taxonomy): Eukaryota > Metazoa > Arthropoda > Insecta > Lepidoptera > Noctuidae > Antitype > Antitype chi. Next base: position 5,680,185 of record OX375814.1, read on the forward strand.
ATCAAAAAAATCTAGTCTACATTGCATTTATTTATGTTTTTCAAGGAGGGATCCATCCGTGGTCTTCTGAGAGATCAGATTCAGAGATGGTGCTTTGCCATACAATGCTTGGCTGTTCTAGACCTATATCTAAAAATAACAAAATACAAAGTAGGCACATGAGGATCTGAACTGCAAAATTGTAGACTGCATTCAGGTTATTTATTCAGGAAAAATTCACATGCCTATACTCCATTGGTTTAGGTAGTTAAATAAAGGTAAACCAATCGTAAAAAGGGTTTTTTTTATAGTTGACACTTTATTGTTTAAAAATATGGTGTAACAAAATCAAATTTATTTTCGATTTATACGATAGTTTCCTCTTTTATTAATAAATATTAAACTTTATTATTTATTCCTAAACTACTCTTCCTAGGTGTAACTACATACTTGAGCACAATCTTTTTGTTAGATTAATTATAATAATATAATATTTATTTTGTAATCTGCCTATTGTAAAGAGCCCAAAATGACAGGTTCCCTAAACCTTTTAGAAAACACAACGAATTGCTAAAATGAAAAATAGGTACAACTGTGATGTAATATGGCAACTGAAGTGGCAAGTATTTTAGTCGGTTAACCAGACTTTGACAATGCTCTCAACAATCGACATTTACGATTTTGCGAGTGCGTTTCGATTTTGTTAAATTGCGTTATTATAGCTAGCAAAATAATTGATGATACAACGGAACGATTTATTATTAATGTGACAGATAGTTCATCACATTCTCATTCAGATTCAGAATGAGAATCTGATGAACTATGACTACAAATAATATGATCTTAACATTTGAAATAACTGCCAGGGGTGCGGGTTGTTCGAAAGTGATACCGCGGCCCCTGGCACATAGGCAACTGAGGGAACACGGGTGGGTTTTAGTCAGTAAAAGTCTGACACGCCCTCCCGCTCCACCCAGAGCGGGAGAAGTTATTTGATGATTTCCCACCCAAAAAAAAAAACATTTGAAATAAAAGGTTTCGCATCTATGAGTCACGTAGTTTTTTTTGTTTACCTTGTATCTTAGCAAGAATCATTGATAAGTTATCTTAGAATAGAATACATCCTACTCCCTTGTTCTCTTTTGTCTTATCCTATTAATATTATAAATGTGACCGAAAGTATGTTTCTCAATCACGCGAAAACGGCCGAATCGATTTGGATGAAATTTGGCACACAGATGGTTTATAACCTGGTTAACACTATATGATTTTTATCCCAGTAGTAGTTCCCGTGGGGTAATTATCGACGTCCACGCGGGCGAAACCGCAGGCCAAAGATGGTCCAAAATAAATTAAAATTAACCATGCCCCTGAGGTATTAAAAAAAGTAGGTATGTATTTTAAAACATCACACCTATTAGAAATGTCTGTTCAAATAGTAAATGCAAACAGCTGCTCAACTGAATAATTATAGAGAATGCATTTCTAGGTAAGGAGATTAGGTACTTAGTGCTAAAAGGAAGCCAAATATTAGCCCATTGAGACTGTCCTACTTGCAGTCTTTGTGTGAGAAAATGATAGCTAAAATTGTATATCTCGAAGATTTATAAATATGTACTTATTGAATTGTTCATAAATTAATTTTTATGCTCGGTTTTGTATGGGACATTTATGTTGGGTACTCTGATATTTTCTTTGTGTTTGTTTAGTTATAATTATTTTAAGTTTATTTATTTAAACAATGCTATTGTACTATAATAAGATCAAATTAATAATAGCAATGACCTTGACAGATTTGTGATGGACTTATTAAATCTTACCTAAAGTACCTATCTCAACTGAATTTTGATATATTAAATTTATTATAACTTGTCAAAATAACTGTAATATTGTAAACAATAATCTATAACTATACAAATAGGTAAATAAAATTTAAGTGACTGTTTGTAATATCAAAATAACATAAAATTACTAAATGTTTATGAAAGTTAGACAATAATTGTAATTTAAAAAAAATTGTCTGTCTGTCTAAGTAGTTTGATAATAACCGCAACAGATGGATCAATTTGACAAGAGTTTCACCGGTAGATGGCGAATGTTATAAGGAATACCATTTACTCCTTGTCTCAGTAGCCCGTTCCCGTGGAATAATTTCCGGCCTCCACGCCGGCGATGTCACGGGCACAGCAAGTCATAAATAAATTTTGGTCAGATTACTTACAATTTTTTGTTCTGCCTGACATTACTGCCTTTTCCCAGAAGGAAATATTTAATAAAAATTACCGTTTTGTACCCTTTGTGAAATCCTTGACAAATCGTTTTCCAACTGCACACAGCTTCTGTCATGGTACATGATCTCATAAAGCCCTCAGTCTTAAATGACTCAGTAAGGGCAGGTTCACATTGCAAAACAATATATCACCGTATCAATTAACTGCATAATATTGTGTTACTCAGCATCTGTGCGAGTTAGGATGCAACCACGTAGGTCACTGAAGACGTGCATATTAGCAAAGGCTTTACTAGAATGCTCGGTACATTTGATTAACACATTCTCTGTCCACAAAATAAACACGATAGTTAAATAATCTACCTGAACCATATGTGGTTCATGGGACAGGGAATCGGTTAAATTGATGTGCAAATACTAAAATACTTATTTTTGCTGTACTGTTTTTTTGTTTCAGTAGATTTTATCTTTGAATATTATAAATTAAAGTCTATTTTTGTGTCTGTCTGTGTGACTGCATTGTTTTTCTGAACCACACAACAAATTTAACTAATTAATTCCGGAAGGTTTGTCTACTATATATGAATATTAAACTTACTTAACTTGCTTTGACAAATTGTAAAAAACCATCCAAAGCAGGAGGCTAGGGCAGCATATTTGAGTATCATTGTTGGAATGACAATGTAATGCAACAACAAAGTTTGACTATATATAATTAATGTATACTTACTATAGACTATTTACTGAATCTCATAATTATTATGTCAATTTCCACAAAAAAAAACAACTTAGAATAATTTTACTATAATAAATATTTATAGCAAAAAAATTCCACCTCGTTGAATTTATGATTTATATGACAAAAATAAGCATTAAGTGTACCTCAGTTGATTTTTATCACTTCTTATCATTATTTTTATCTATTCTCAGTAAGTATTAGGTTTCATGATAAGATATCAAACTCTTTTTATATTATTGTGTTCACTAAAAGGTCAAAATACCATTAAATACAAAATACGCCATTTTATCCTCGATTTTGTATTCTTCGCACATATACGATTTTCAAACAGTGACTTCCTTTGTAACTGATTTAAAAAGTTACATATTCAAATTAGGCTCTATGGTGAGAGTACAGTTGAATTGCTATCCATAACTGGAAGAAGGAAGCACTTAGCTATGGCAAGTTTTTAAACGTAGAACAAAATAATTATGTAAATGAATTTCAAAACAAAATTTATAAATCCAGGGTTCAGTTTGTTTTAACATTGAATGTTGATGGCATTAGTTATGCCTTTCAAAGCGTTGATTAGGAGCAAAAACAACTATGTTTTATCTATAAAATAGCAATTGTTTTAATATTTCTGTAGCAAACTTTTTAACTGCTAACCGGTTTCCACATAGAAGTAACTGTTTGATATAATGTTTAAGTGTCCAAAAGGATATGTATGAGGAAATTGACCAAACAATATTATCCATAAGTAGGTAGTCCTTTTCCCTAATAATTGTAACATGAATACTAATATCATCCAATGAACTTCAATCAGAAGATACCTACCTACATTCACTAGCATTCTATTCATAGACAAAATACATTTCCTAAATGTATGTGCATATCATTCCTTCAGTCAAGCATCTGGCTGTTTACACGTGAGCCTAGCCATGACGGCATATATGTTCCAAACGTTGCTAAGGCCGAGAACAATAATCTACAGGTTACTTGGCCTTTTATTTTTTATCACCTCATTACTCATACTTTTCCCGTCCTCGCGTAGCCCGAGAACACAATGGGACAGTGGTAATAGTAAATAAAATGTGTATAACGTTGTATAACCAGCACTAATATCGAACGCGCTGGATACGGCTCAAACCAACTTCGCATGAAGTCGAGTCAATTTAAAATATGACGTCAGAGTCAGACAGTTTACCAATAAATTGTTACGATAGGAAAGCATGCATTTCAAATAAATGTAGAAAACTTACCCGTCACCGACCACTACACATTTAATCGCCTGCATTTCTGCGTTTTACTCGACCGTTGTCACTAATAAAGCACAATTATCAAGGGTGGCTTCGGATATCTCGGATATGCGAAAACTGCACTGTTACCACGTCTAGTTACAATCAATACACATCCGCATCACAATCAACACTTGTACGAGTGAACTGCACAGTTTTTAGATAAAAATATTAATTTCATATCTCTTAGCTGGCGATAAGAATAATTTGTTCACGAATCCTCCGTGTCGTTCACTTTGGAGACGTTTCTCTCGCCGATTACGTACGTTCGGCATTAAAAAATAATGTTGCCAACAATGAATTCACTTTTACCCATTTTCCACAACTGTCCACAACCAAATGCCAAGCAATGTTTGACATGTTGTTGGAAGCAAAAAAGATCATTTCTTTGTAATTCCTTGAACGTTGATTTTAATTATTATAAAATACATGCCTCTATAGACCCTGAGTAAAAGTCAAGCGCAAATCTCGAAAAACGTGAGGCTAAACTGACCCAACCGTTGTTATTGTCTAAGTAGTAACGTTAGTAATGTAGTCAATGATTCCGCTTTATTTATTGTTGTGGTCGAAGAATGAAGCAGTCTTTTTGCTAGCGAACAGATCTAGTCTGTTCGCTGAGAGTTGATAAATATACGTTCTGGAATGCGTTTCAAGTTAGTCGTTAGGGTGTTAGCGTGTTGTTTTCTGTTTTATACTGTTAATAATTGTTTAAAATTGTTCTTATTATAGTTGTTTTGTTACTGTATACTGTTTTGTTGTTCGTTATATAACATTATTGTTTTGTGAAGGATATTATTAAACAGGAAAAGTTTTTATCCAGTGCGTTCTTGACCCCCAGCGCAGAAATTTAGCGCCGATTTTACAAAAAAAAACAGCTGTTACATACACAACTACAATGAATCCATCACTTCGAGGGATTCCTCCAGTGAATTGAAGTCTCCGCGTAAGAAATATAAGAAAGGTGGAGAGGTGAATGAGAAAATAAATGGTAGGTAATGTTTATAAATATGTCCATGAAACAACAAATACCAATCCCACTCTACCAGTGTACAAGACTGACCTCGCAGAGAAAACAAAATGTATCAGCGTTTTACTTACCCAGTTGGAACCCCGACAAGTAATAAAAAAATTGTCGTGTTTATGTTTTTAAATAATTAGCGGGCCGCAATTTGTAATGAGTTGAAACCCTGACTTTATCAACTCTCGGCGAACAGACTTTAGAAGAAGATGAAAAGAAAGAGCGGTTACGGCTAAAAACGCCCGTTTTCTTGCGTATTTTTCTATACTGGCCACATTGCAGTACCATAAACAATAATTTTTGTTTCTTTTGAACACATGACAAACTTATTATAAATACAAAAGAAAACGTATCTACATTTTTCATTGAACTAGAACACAATTTTGATTAATTATTTTATCAAAAAAATATTTATTTTAACGAGTCATTAAGATTTATCAGTTATTTGATAGAAGTATTTTTTTTTATTCACCGAAAAATATGCCACTTTACGGTTTTTGGTAACAACTCTATCATAGCACGTTTTTGCGCGTTAGATTTTCTATAATCTATGGCATGCTATTATGGCGACTTCGATAGATCGCGTTGCGCGGTATTGCGTGATAAGATTGTTGATTTCCGTAGTAATATGGCAAAAGGTGATAAAGAGTTAGAAAAACCTATAGTGAACAACGAATTACCCAATCCGGATTGCCGGAGCACTGATCATGAAGACTCGGAATCGACCCAGGAGCAGCCTCTCGACATCGGAGAGCATTATTTGGTGCGGCGTTCGGATGAGTCATGGCACCCGGCTGAGATTATACAGACGCGATACAATGCCACGGAGGGCTGCTACGAGTATTATGTGCACTATGTCGGCTACGATAGAAGGCTCGATGAATGGGTATCCCGCCATAAGGTTATGTCTGATAGATTCGACATGTGCGAACAATCTAACAACAACATAAACTGTGATCACCTGCTCACCGACAAGTCCGGCCGGAAAATAACAAGAAACCAGAAACGTAAACATGATGAAATTAATCATGTTCAAAAGTCTTACGCGGAGATGGACCCCACAACAGCGGCGCTCGAGAAGGAACATGAAGCTATCACTAAAGTTAAATACATCGACAGGATACAGTTCGGCAAATATGAGATCGATACGTGGTACTTCAGCCCTTACCCCGACGAATATGGCAAACAATCGAAGCTCTGGATTTGCGAGTACTGCCTGAAATACATGAGAATGGAAAAAACATACAGGTATCATCTCAGCGAGTGCACAGCGCGACAACCAATAGGTAGTGAGATATACAGAAAGGGAACAATAGCTATATTTGAAGCAGATGGCAAGGAACACAAAATTTACTGTCAAAATCTTTGTTTAATCGCAAAACTGTTTTTAGATCACAAAACATTATATTTTGATATAGAACAATTCTTATTTTATATATTGTGTGAAGTTGATAAGCATGGAGCACATCTTGTTGGCTATTTTTCTAAAGAAAAGGATTCTCCGGAAGGAAACAATGTTGCCTGCATACTGACGCTACCTCCATATCAGAGACAAGGCTATGGTAAGCTGCTTATAGCATTCAGTTACGAGTTGTCCAGGCTTGAGCATGTAGTGGGTAGTCCCGAGAAGCCATTATCAGATTTGGGAAAATTAAGTTACAGGTCTTACTGGTCCTTTGTCTTATTAGAAGTATTAAGTGTGAGCCGAGGTACATTAAGTATCAAAGATCTGAGTTCAATGACAGGAATATCTCAAACAGATATCATTTCCACCTTACAGTCTATGAATATGGTAAAATATTGGAAAGGGCAGCATGTCATATGTGTTACACCAAAAATAGTCGCAGAGCAGTTAGCAAGCTCTCATTTCAAGAAGCCTCGGTTGGCTGTAGATCCGTCTGCATTGAGGTGGACACCTCCACACAAACAGGGAAACTCAGCGAAAGCTAAAAAGTAGTACAGGCTAACAGGTACGGCTTAGGGATAAAGTAAATAGTCACAACCAAAGGACATTCTCTAAGTGCTGGCCTGTTCTAAAAATACAAATAAATTGTTTACTGATGTATAATGTTAACATGCTTGGATGTAATTTTAACATCACAAATGAGTTTTGCTTGTACAATAACAGCCGCACGGGTCGATCTACCAGCTTAAGCTACGCTTGCTGTGGTTAGTCTGTGGATACGGGACCATCTTTACATACGAAGACCCCTCCGTGCCTCGGAAAGCGTGTTAGGCCCGGCTGGCATTCATAGATCTTTGACAGTTAGGGGTAGGTATGGGTTGTTAGAAACCGGAAAGTCTGACAAGCAGTCTTACCAAGGGCTATGGTGTCCAGTAATTGGGTTGTGGAGGCTGACCTATCTGAATAGGCAGTCGCTCCATGTAAAATACTGGTATTCAGCGGCATCTGGTTAGACTGGAAGCAGACCCCGACATCGTTGAGAAAACGTTAGGCAGATAATGAAATGTTCAAAGAACATTAGAGCATTAATGGGATGTGGATGCGGTCCAAAATTGAAAAAAATATTCCATGTATTCACAACCTGTACAATATTCTGATACACTTTAAATGGACAAAATCACATAATTTTTTTTGAGTTAGTGTGAGGGTTATTGAATGGGGTTAGCAGTATGAGCTTTATAATTTTTTTATTTATAGTTACTCAATTGAGATGTTAAAAGTACATCTTTGTGTTATGCAGTGGATAGATCATTGCTAGAGTATTATTGGTAAGTTATAAATCATTCTTGCTTTAAGTAAATTCAAATGTTATGTAACATTTTTTGTTGCGGAAGAGATAGATTTAAAATTGCTCTAAAGATATACCAGTGAAGGATTAACAAAGCATTTCAAAGTAAAAGTATAATAGGCAAACTATAGAAAAATAAGTTTAAAAAATTATAATATTTGTAAACAAAAAAAAAAATAGAAGTTATACAAGGAATAGAAGTTATAAGAGTGTAACAAAACAAAGCCTTCAATTTTTTTTTATTTGTTTCATTTGAATTATGCATGATGTAAATAACATTATCATTGGACTAATGAATGTGTCTAGATAATGTGTGTATTATAATATCATGTTCATGACCAATTACATGAATTATGCATGCAGCAGACTCAAACCACTCATTAGTTGTTATGTATTCTTCATACCTAATTACACTTTTATGAGTGGTAGATTCTAACAAATCATAATACTGGTTTAATAAGAAGGATGCACTTTAGTGCATCCTTCTTATTAGTAGCCTGCGAAATTAAAATTTTCTTACGATTTTTTACAATTTGCAAATTGTAAAAATCGTAATCATCTGAATCAGTGTCAAGGTGTATGTTGATTAAAATATGATTCGCGAACGTCACAGATATGGTTTTAATGATTTTAATTATGAAAATACATGTGTTACGGTTGTGAATAATATTTTAATTAACATACAGACTGCAAATTCCAAAAAAAAAAGAAAGAACGCGTGCTTTCCTTAGCGCATCGTCCTTGATTATTTTTTAAACTAATCAATTGAAGAGCTGTTAATTTTGGCAGTTTTTTTTTATTATTTGGCAATAATTATTTTTTTAATGTTGTAGTCTGGTAACTCTAACTCTAAGGCCTTTCATTATAATTACGAGAAAATTAGTATTATTGTAATTTTTACCTCTATGAAAGAATTAAAACAGCTACTGGTTATTTAAATTAAAGATATGTTATGAAATGGTACAAAATTCATTATACTTATTTAGAGTTGCCAGCATCATAATCATAAAACTTCAGTGGAATAAGACCCGTTCGCACGGACATAAAAATAGCGCGGCGGTATTCTATCGCTCACAGGATTTTCAGCTCTCGGTTTTGGACTGAGCATTGAGAATTCAACTGAGTGCATCCCAGCGCATCGAAAAAATATACCTATGTTTGGGAATGTTCATTGGGTTAAAGTCTTTACCATTTTCATCTCAGTTTGAACTGTAATTTAGATCTGTATTCTACAACTTATTCAGTTCCTTTTTATACTGGTAACAGTGATACTAATGATTAAGTTTAATTAAGTTTCTACAGTGATGAATGAAACTGTCTGACAGTATGGATGTTTATTTTAGCTTTAAGTATATTCTCGTCGTTCATATGTTTGCGACTTTTTGTAAAGGCTCCTGCAGACAGGCACGACGCGACTCTAGTAGAACAATTTCTATGAAAACTTCATGAAAATTGTTCTAGCAGAATCGCGTCGCACCGTCGCGTCGTGCTTGTCTGCGGGGGCTTAACACTGTTACAAAAACTTAGAAAATGTAAGGACTTTCAGTGACAAGATATCTTTGCGCACTTTTTTCAGTTCAAATTGCCTCAGGACATCTCCATACCAGATCGTTGTTCATTGTTAATAATAATTCAATACCACTCAAGTCCAATCAGAAGGTGGTATTGATAAGCGGTATATTTTACAGAAGTTTTATAAAATATTTATAAAATTAATGTTAATGACCCTGTTGAATTAGCAACATCGGCGCTAATTGAAAACAAATAATAGATACGTCATATTTTTAAACCGACGCAGCTCGGCCCACATAGATTTGGAAAATACATAGGTCTAATAAGTTAACTAGGCGATGCCCTAAAACGGGTGTGCCTGTAGGTGAAGTAGCTCCGCGTAGGCAGCCCGTTATTGTTATATATTCTTCCGAACAAGCCTGTTCTAAATACTATCTCATCTCAGTAGGAAATGTGCAATCTGTTTTAGAACAAACTTCTTCAGTTTGTGTGAATTCGCACTAATGTACAAACGTAAATGTATGTGAAAACCCCGACTCTTAATATTAGTAGTTTATTGAATGTATTTCAATTGTATTTTAATTAGCTTTTTCTGTGTGGTGGTTCCATTCTGTTTCTTTAGTTGTTATTCGAAATCTATAGAACAGTGAAAAGGATTAATACTCGTGATTCAATTGTTCATTCAAAATCTGTAATTCAACAATGGTTTTAGATACTACATGTTCGAGTGTAGCGTGTGAACTGTGCTAATTGCCCTCATTAACAACTGCTGTGAACAGTTGAATGACTTTAGTTGCTAGCTGGGTGCCCTCAAAATAGTGTCGCTCTATAATGAAAGCCATTATTACATCACCCTAGTGACGCTGACGCTGAAATTATTGTGAAATACTTATTTTTGAAATGGTACTGAACAATGTCGACGATATTTTTAGTGAGATAAGTTTGTGTTAAATTCTGTAATGTTATTTTACAATGTAAGCATCTAAGTTGATAATAATTTGTCACTTTTTGTTGTGTCAAGTTGCATTAGAAATTTAAAGGTCTACCCGTTGCCGTTTATTAGATTCTGTGAATCATCAGTAATTTTCACTGTTTATTTGTGATAATTCTAATTGTAAGTAAAAGTGTCAAATAAAAAGAATGCAGAAAGCAATTCGTTGTATTGTTTAATTGTCCATACCTACCAATCGATACCTTGTTTAATTTTTACGAAACAGGTTTACAAACAAAAAAATCGTCCTGAAATCTTGGAATCCTTTTTTGAATTTTTCGCATATAACTCATAAACTAGAAATCCCAGGTCAAATATAATGAAATTTTCATCTCCCCATTGTATTATGCCCACCGGGATATTTGTCTATGCATCAATTGATAACACTGATTGATCTTGAAAGGTTGTCACAAATGAATGGATAATTTCAGTTCGCGTCACCTAAGTTTCAAGACGCTTCTGTTGTTAAAAGTTTTAAGACCATGGTCGTAAAAATATCGCGTACAGGATTGCCAAATCTATCTTGAACCGAGCGTCGTATGCGTGCTGTCCAGGAAGTCCCTCGTTTTGAGCTCGGTGTGCGGAGGCGCGTTGTCGTGGTGGACGAGTAGCCCGTGGAGTCATGTGTTTGGTCGCTTATTGCTCACAACAGAGAAAACTTCTGCCAAGCATTTGGTCGTATACCATAATATAATAATATACCAGCGTTGATGCTTCTCTGGTTCCGTAAAGGAATTGACACAAAGTAGCCAGTCAAATTGAAAAAGCTCGTGATTAATAGCTTCCCCCCGCTTCTAGATCGCTTCACTTTGGTAAGCGTTGATTCGTTTTCAAACACTCAACTCGACTGGCGCTTCGTTTCTGGATTGTATTGATAATTCCAAGGCTCATCACCTGTAATGATGTCGTAAACACGCCGAGACGAGCCTGCTTCAAATTTGTTTATCATATCACGGCACCATTCCACCCGGGCCTGCTTCTGAGCATCGGTGAGGTTGTGGCACCCATCGTGAAACTATCCTCCTCACGCGAAGATGCACGTGTAGAATTTCGTGAAGACTTCCCGATCCAACCTGCAGTATGTACTGAATCTCTTGATATGTAACTCGTATATTGTCATGGATAAAAATTTTCACTGCTAGCACGTTTTTTTCCGTAACAGCCGTCAAAGGGCGACCACTTCTTTCTTCATACCCCAAACTTAGTCGACCGCGCTTAAATTCATTATACCAACGATACACGGTTGCCTTAGAAAGGCCTACATCCATGAATGCCATTTGAAGACTATGGTACGATTCGTCTGCTTTAAGGCGACACTTGAAATCGTAAAAAATCATAGCGCGAAAATGTTCCCGGCGCAGATCCATTTATAAATGAGACACGAGTATTTAAATTAGCTCTCAAACAATGTGGAGGGAAATTGGAACTTACCTATTTTTAATTACAAATAATCATATTTTCAAAATAGATTATAACTGGCCAGTCTCTCATACATAAAAACTTTTTTCGCAATACCTACTTTCTGAGTGGCCTAGTACGTCATATGGACTTGCGACGAAGTTTTTCTTGGACACGTCGAAGTTTTTGTTCCAGAAACCGGGCGCATTAGTCCGCCTCTGAATTGGACTCCAATCCTAGGCTCTAACTAACCCAAATAGGACCGCTGCGCTGGACAGTCAATTTGCCTATCTTTTTCTCAACTGTGTTGGTGTCGACTTCCAATCTAACCGGATGCTGGATGCAGCTGAATACCTACCAGTATTTTACATGGAGCGACCGTCTATCTGACTTCCACAGCCCAATTACTGGGTAAAACAATACCTACCCCTTGGTAAGACTGGTTCATAGATTTTATGGCACTACCCGTAACGACTCCCAAAGATCTACGAATGACAGCTGGGACTAACGAACGTACTGTCCGAGGCACGGAGGGGTCTCACTATGTAATAGATGGTCACCCTTCTACGAACCGACCGCGGCAAGCGTAGCTTAACGCGGAAACTCAGGGGTAGCCTGCGGAATTCAAATAATCTTACGAGTATTGAAATTAGCAGGTCAGTGTCTAGCTCTAAGCTGAACAAAATATGTTTCATAATATGGCTTTATCTATATTCAGACTAATATTATGAAGAGGAAAGATTTTATTGTTTGTTTGCATTGAATAGGCTCCGAAACTACTGAACCGATTTGAAAAATTCTTTCACTGTTAGGAAGCTACACTATCCCCGGGTGACATAGGCTATATTTTATCTCCGTATTCCCACGGGAACGGGAACTACGCGGGTGTAACCGCGGAACGCTTCTAGTACCTATGATTATAAATTTATAATCAACCTCTAGTTAATTTAATTCGATTGTATGACTTTTTCATAAAATAGTCATTAGGTACAACCTACCCTTGAGCTTTCACCTTTACCTTCAATCGACAAGTCGTGAAAGGGATGGGCTTTAAATAAAACACTTCGTCCACAATATCTATTATTCCAATTAATTTTTATTTACCATTATTTCATTTGCACATTTTTATCGAACATCTAAACACAGTACTTTAAGGTATAAGTACATAATGAATATAATTACCGATTTGGACTTATATAGGTTTGTGCGTTGGGAGTTGTTCGTAATATATTTTTTTGAGAACGAAATTATCGCTTCTTTTTCAGGCGAGTGGTCAGGTATAGATTGGAATGTTATTTGAACGTTTGAACCTGGCTATCGATATGAGGGTCATAATCGGAAGTTTATTGGATTATTTTGGTAAGGTTTAACAGGAATGAGAATTAAAATGGTCGGCATCATTCTGATGCGCCACGTTGTAATCGCGTTTCGTCTGTAAAAACTGTTATCAACAAAAATCAGGTCACTGAATTTTATGATAAGACCTCTCAATTCCTTTTAAACTATGTTATCTTGGGCTTATCGCACTATAGTAAACGGTAGCTGATAACAGTTATAACCGATATTTGACTAAATCTGATAAATATTTTAAGCTTGGATAACGGTTTATTTCCAAACTTGCAACACCGGTTGAATGTCGTTTGGGATGCCCCGATTTTTTCTCATTTTCATTTCATAGCATACATTAAACATTTTTGTTAACTTATTAAGTATTTTTTTTAACACATTAGATACTAAATTTAAGCAATAATGAAGGCTACATTTGATATCCAAAACGATAATTATATTTAAAATGTATAAAACAACAAACGATCGGCGACAAATTATGAACAGCCAAAATAAATACACACTCGAAAAATAATGTCTTTATTCCGAGATGAGATGTAAGTTTTGTATGGGTTAACCAAGTACCTAAGTACTTAGGTAATACCTACATAACAGAAAATTGAAGATATAACAGTACAGGTCCGAATCACCAGTAGTGACTTTCACTCGACTGAATTAATAACACAGAATTGTAATTTCTCGTGTAATTTGGTAACAAATAACGTAGAATAGGTTGTGTTTGTCTCAAGCGATTTATCATACCTTTGCAAAAAGAAAATTAAGTTGTACGATGAGTTAGGTATCTACCCACAAATACAAAAAACTGAAAAGAAAAAAAAAACCTTTTCAGTTTAACCTTATTAACTAAGTTCGGAAGCGGTGACATAAAATTCAAAATACTTATCCAAAGTCACCGACTTCCGAACTTAGTTATTAAGGTTAAACAAAAAAGGTTTATTTTTTTGCTTTTCAGAATTTCAGCGGTTTAATTTTTTTGTTAAAAAGTTTTTATTTTATATTTTTTGGTGGCTATACAATACACAACTCAGCATTAAAATCTGTGAGTGAACAATCAATCATCCCCTGTTTTCCTACCCTTAGGGTTGGATGTTTCTTTCCAAATTTATATGGGGCCAATTTCGGGGTATACCCTTTCCAATAAAAAAATAATTATCAAAATCGGACTACTCTGTAAAAAGTTAAGCGTGGTCATAAATAAATAAAAAAATATACGCGTCGACTTGAGAACGTCCTCCGTTTTTACGTGGTTAAAAAAATAGGACTTGAGATCCTTTTAAAATACTCTGTGACTTAGGAGTAATCGAGCTAAATTTCTTCGAGATTCTTTCATTTACCTTTTACATCCCATCTCCCAGAAAATGTCTTTGGTAACTTAAAATAAGTACAATACAATAAAAAAATAAATAGGAAATAAAATAAAACCTCTTTTTATACACTCGTCTTAATATTAAGTATTTACCGAACACTGAACGACTTTAGCTTTAAAATACTCAACACTTAATACAATATTTTTTTTACTGTTTAGTAGATTTTTTTATTATCTTCAGAACTACTAACCAACATACAAGGTACATCTCTACGACTAATATTTTCTACGATATAGTGTACAGATGAATGTTTACATTTTAGCGTTTATGTAAACAAATACATTTTTTTTTATTAAGTAGATAATATTTTATCAATCATGTGCTTGAAGGGCATTTTGTGGAATTGATTTTGATAATAATAAAAATAAAATATGTTTGCGATAACAGTGGTATTTTTATATATTTATAATCAGAAAAACGCAATGGCTTTTCATTACTATCACCCGGGTACAAATCTATACTTTTTATATAGTTTTTGGTCATCTTATAGTTAAAACAGACGGAGTCGTGAATACAGTAAAGTAAACCATCAATAGAAAGAGACAGAAAATGAATTGGCCTGATTGTTTACCTCTTGTTTCTCCAGACAAGTCGACAGTGGGCCAAGTCATCTTCTATCTCTTTCTTATTATAGGTACTCCCAGTTGTCTGTGTTTTTTTTAATGTAGGTAATATTTAATTTGCAAATGCATGAATTTATTGATTATTATGGAATGTGTTAATAGTTTTTTGCAAAGTGGATAAGTTATAGAACCTTTGATAGTATAATTAATTTTATATTATATTTAGCTAAATATATACCTTGATTGAAACGTATTTTTTATATTTTACGACGATGCCCTTAACACATAAGACTGATATGAACTTTATACAATTCAGATGTACTCAATACTCGGAAGCTTGCAAGCGTCAAAAATCGAAGTGTTGCCAACGTTAACTGTGAATAAATACTTTTTTGAGTGAAGAATACATCTGAATACCGATATTATTGCTAAGAATTTTTATAAATTATAGTGCAAGCTATGGAAGTGATAAAGACAACTACAGGCTTGCTGACATATGTAGCCAACATTGATAAATATCACGCTATTATATTTATTAATATATTTGAAATAATAGAGTTTAGAACCATTATTGCACACATTTATTATCCTAGAATTAATTAAGAAATGCGAATTCATTTTCACACGATTCTAACGCACTGTAAAATTATATTCGAGTTGATAAATATTTTTAAAGAGATTTTCACAAATATCTGTCGACTTACATTATCTGTATAGGACACAATTTCCACACAATAAGTACTTTTCTATATATAATGAGTACAACAATCACACTTTATATTTTAATAGTATTCCATTTTTAAACATCAATCTATCAGCAAGCCGACTCTTCAAAGTCCTACTAGGACACATTTCAATTATTCACCCAGGGGTCAAATCTTTTGTACTCAATTTTAGACCTTAACAGCACTACAATATACCTCAAAATACATCGATACCTTAGCACAGTAAGACCATTAAAAATAGTCAAGAGTAATAATTAAAATGTGCCCGGAAATTAAATATAGTCTAGTATTAAGATAGCATTTCCTAGAATATATTTTTTATTAAAAAAATACTATGATCTTGGGTAAAGCGCTTACGTCATACATATAATAATATAACTATGTATTAATACTGAATGTATTGGATCGATAAGTTACATTTTGTGGATATTGAGAGACAAATACACTATCTTAAGTAGATGTTTTAAACACTGCAACCTCTTATAAAATATTTAGTTTAAATAATATAACTTATTTGTCTTGGGCATTGTCTTTGCAGATTTAATATACAGGGCCACTTTTCAAAAAACAAAAGAAATTTGCATCTGAAATTCTGAATGGATTTTAAGTTGATGTTGAAAAATAATCCTGTATATTTTTAAATCTGCACTGATTGCATCCAAAGTAGACTAAAGCTATTTCAAAAGGGTTTTAAATCTAATATCTGGTAACAATACATAATATACTGCACAAAAACCAAGTAAATAATGACGATATGCTGTTTACGAGTAAATATTAACTAATGTTATTAATATTTCGTCCTAGATAAAAGATTTTTACAATATTTTCAAGCGTGGTTACACTGTACAGACGCCAGCACATCAAGCTACCTCAATCTGTCAAATTTCTTTGATAGATTTTCAACTTTATTACTTAAGTATAAGTTTCATGTTCAATTGGGAAAATTTGACAGTTTAGGGAAGCTTGATGTGTTGGCGTCTGTACATTACACAGGGTAGTCACTAACATATAATTTTAGATAAGTAGCTATAAATATATTATATTATATAATATTGTTTTGTTTAATATATACTGATATATGATAGATATTTTATATTAATATCATTTTAGTCGATTAAATGAGGGTTTGCATAATGTTCAAAATTAGTTTTACATTACCTCAATAACGTATGGAACTATACTGTTTGATATTAGTTTTAAGCCAAATGTTTTATTAATGAAATAAACTATATTAAAAATAGTGCAATACATATTTGATCAGTTCACTTAGAAAGTTACAAGGCCAACTTGATGAATTCAAGGATAATTTGAGAATATTTTTAATAACTATTTTTTTTTTTTGAATATTATATTTTTTTCTTAGTAACCACTCTGCTTCAAGGATTGCTCTTAAATATTAATATGTATTATTATCCTATACGACGTAGCTACAATGAGGTATGGGAGACTTGAAACTGGCTGATTACGACAAAATAACACTTTTATTAAAAAAATAAACGCTCTATAAAATTTTTAAACATGGCACAATAATAGTGAACAAGTAATTAAAAATAATATATCACATGAAACTGGGTTTGTGGTCTCAAACGACAGGTGGCAGGACTATGGAGATGGCTTATTAAATAACTTTTTTTGAGGAGACAAAGTACTTGGTCTTTTAAGTTTTTTTTTTTTAAATACCAGTCGTATAAAGAACGGTGTGATAAGTTTAACAGCTATGTTGTTCTGTGTCATCGTAACTCCCAAACGGGTGGTACGATTTCAATGAGGCTTTTTAAAATGTATTCAAACGTTTTTGAGTTGTCGTTTGAGACTCGGAATATTTTTATAAGTATTTAATATCTGTTACAATATATTGTTATTTACATAATAATATACGATGTTATATTACATTATATACGTGAATATTGTCAAGATATACCTACAAGCAGGTACTGTGAAGCGATACACGTTTTCATATCATGAATATATAATATATATCATCTGATTACTATGTCTATGAACTTTGGTATAATTTAATGTAATAATGACTGATTATGACTACACTTAATAAATAAATAGAAAAATAAGCTTCATTTAAATAAATGGACATAATTGCTATCTCCAAACAACTTTTAATAATAATAATCACTAATTACATACATTTTTGTGTGTACAGAATAGTTTGGTAAATCTTTGGTTGTTATACTAAAGTAGGTATCGACTATCGATTAAGAAAATCGAGTTCGGTTAAAACGAATTAGTCGATTTTTAGTTTTAGGTATTTAATTATTATGATTTTCATAGGTGTTGCATTAGTAATAATAGAAAATTATCACTTACGCAGTAAGATGTGAGATTGCAAATAAAACTTGAGAATCAATCATCCTGAATAATCCTGAAGCCGTGTAACAGCTTAGTAAGTTGGGGCCGTGTAGTCGATGTTTCCTGAAATAAGAATAAGGTCATATAAAAATCGCAACCTCGTAAATATTTATTAGACAACCTGTATACAGGAAAAGTTTTTTTCCAGCATATCATTCAGATATGCTGAATTCATGGTTAAAGTTTGCGCACTGAATAAAAACTTTTCCTGTATAACTTGACCGTTTTAGAGAAAGATTTCACAAAATTTCATATTACTATCCCAGAGTTTAATACCTAACTGACGAGGATGGCAAATTAGGACCTCCAGAAATGTTTGCAAATCGTTGCAAAGCAAACATTTTTATCAGATTTTAGTTCTTTGAAGATTAACATGATGATTTTTTATTATATTCGGTAATTAAATTTAATTCACACCATCACACCCATCATCACATTCTAAATATTGCACTGAATTAATTAATTCAGTGCAATGTTTAGAATGAGAAAGACATTTTGAGGTCTTTGTTCATCGTTGGGACGGTGGACTTGCGTAGACTGTTAAGTACCCACCAGAGCCATGTGTCTGCGAGAAGGGCGGGTCGCTGTAGGCAGGCTGTGGGTCGGGGGCGGCGGGGTAGGCAGGGAAGGCGCCCGGGCTGCCCACCGCGCCTTCCACCTCGTACGCCGGCGCGAACGCTGCGTCTGCGCCCACGCGGAACCGTTGGAAGGCGAAGAAGGCGCAAGCCACCTGAGGAGGAGAGAGAAGAGCAGTAAGAAATCCATCTTGCTAAGTTCCACGGGCATAGACCACGTCCTCCTCCAGCCTGAAGAGCCTTTATTCTGACTGCTTAAATATTGTATTTAGCTCCAAAGTAAATAAATAAAAGTAGTATCTAAACCCTAAATATTGTAACAGACAAATATTTTAAATAGTGGAGTTTCTGGCCGGCTGTTCTACATAGGAAACTACCAATTGCCAATTGGAACCGTGCACCTAGCTTCTGACGTTTCATAAGTGTCCATGTAGGTTTAAGTGTTTTTTTTTTAATCGAATGAAAGTTATTACCAAGTGATTCTTGCCCTATCCCTGACCCCAAGTTTCTGGCGTTAGTTATGATAAGTTCAACTTACTATATCTTATTGGTCAACCGTGTAAGTGAACGACGTCCTACCGACAATTTATTACTAGTAAGTTACAATCATATTTTTTGATGATTTGATGTTTTTATCTACTTAGATGCTGGATACTGGTTATAAGCATCAACGTTGATATAATCATTCGATATACGGAAGGAAGCCGGTATCACAATTTTATCAAATCTTCCTGTTGCATTGATAAATATTTCTGCATTTTCCATTTAAAATTAGACAGAAATGGTCATGTGAAGCAGGTAAGTATTTTGCTTCAAAAATATCCTGTACCTATTCCATATTATTATGCACAAAATATAGAGATGTGTTAGGTACTGACCAGTTCCGGAACAAAGCATACGCGAGCGTCTTCTACCGGGGTCGACCTTAAACTCTCTCCTTATTCATCCGCCATTGTCTTGTGTCTCGATATGTAAAAAACTTTTTTCAAAAAGAACAACCGACTTCCGAAAAAACACAACAAAGTGAAAAATTACTTTAATTTCGGAAGTCGGGTGACAAAAAACTAAAAAAACATATTCAAAGACAACGAGTTCCGAAATCAAAGTTATTTTTCACTTTGTAGTGTTTTTTCGGAAATCGGTTGTTCTTTTTGGAAAAAGTTTTTATTTTTTACTTTTTAGTTATAGGTATTAGCCATTGTCAGAACTGGACCAAATTGAAATGGGACCACACGGAAAGCACTAGCTTTCAAATAAAAAAAGAATCATCAAAATCGGTTAACCTTTCGAAAGTTCTGAGCTAACAAACATAAAAATAAAATAAAATACATTCGAATTGAGAACCTCCTCCTTTTTTGAAGTCGGTTAAAAATGGCCATCTTTAGACAGTCCAATGATGTGGCACTGGATGACCAGCGTCATTTTCTTATATAAAATAGGTGTATGTGTGTTTGTGTGTATCTTTTTGTGCGTCGCCTTTTGTTTTGTGTATGTATGTGTGTTTGTAAAACTTTTTTTTTTTTTTACATGGATTTTGTATGGTCTGAAATAAATATTACCTATATTATTATTTTACATATCGAAAACACTCCTTGCTTCCGAAAACACGTTAGGCCGTTGACATTCATAAAGTTTTGACTGTATGTCTTTGCGGGTAGTTAGAAGCCCGAAAGTTTGACAATCAGTCTTACCAAGGGATATCGCAAAGACTACAATAGTATACTGGGTTCTGGAGGTCAGATAGGCAGTAAAATACTGATAGTCTGTACTCAGCTGTATCCGATTAGACTGGAAGCCGACCCTAAGTAAGTTGGGAAATAGCTAGGCAGATGATGACACTGTAGCCACCATTCATCACAGCACACAACCACGTTTTTGACACCCATTATAGAAACAATGAAGCAAGCAGTCCTGAGAAGAACTGACACCACGTTTTTAATAACATCTGATAAAGAAACAGGAGTATCAGGACTGCAGAGCCCACACGCCGTCATCTTGTTCTTCAGGAACACCAGGGTTGTCTAGCTTCGGTTCGCGGCGTCCTCATCTTCTATCGCCGCGCCCGTCAAGTTCACTACTCACCCTGAAATGTTCACACGACGGACGGTGGCTGAGTCGAAATGGAAGCACGGATTGCCAGGCACCCATACTTATGCCTTAGCCGCGCGCTCGGCGCACTCGCGCCGAAAACACAGGCGCCACCGTGCGGAATTAATTCGACAACATTGTGCTGTGATGTGATTGGTTAAAAATGCGCTAATATTATTGGTTATATTTTTGCAGGATTGCTATTTAATTTAATGTACATGTTTTTATTGGTTAGGTCATTTTATTGTAAATAGTATATAAGTCATGGTATTCATTCAAATATATGCTCATTCACATCCTAATATCATCAAGCGTTTTCTTCAACCTTCTGATATTATCCCAGTCACTACAGTCGCCATAGTCTCTAAAGTGGTGACCCCGTGCCTAAACACAGTGAAGAAATCTACGATTACCGAAGCTCAGCAAGTACATATCGCCGAATCAAGATGTCCAATCCCTGCCAAACGGATGAACAAACCAGCTCAACATCGCACCCAGTTCCGAAGGCGGAAGCAGCCGGCATTTATTAGTAATTAGGGTATGATCCCGTCGTAAACATCTACCTGGCTGGTTAATATTTTAACTACGAAATTATCTTTTCTCTGCTCTTCTTTAATATCAACTGTCGAATATGCTCACCTTTTTTTTTTGTTAAAGGTCTGTACCACGGCGGGTTCCCTTCAAAATTTTTAGTGAGATGCTGTTCCAAACTTCAATAAACTTACCCAGGCGAAGATGGAGAAGAAGCAGAAGGCGATGGCTCCCTGCATGTTGTTGGCGGTGCCCACCGGTGGGTTGTCGGTCTTGCCCCACGCGTTGGATAAATAGCAGAAACCGACGAAGTACAGGAACGCCCAGAATGCTGAAGACAATGATACACATGGTTACATAGAGAACACGATATGCAGAGAGGCAGGGATATCGACGAGCTAACTGTAACCAGAATTCAGCACATGATGAAAAATTTCAACTCAGGGCGGTTCAGAATCATGTACTCCACCCTGTACAAAATAAAACGTCATCTCAATACTATACATCACAGAATAACCAGGCACTAAATTCATGTGGCATAATATGTATGTTTGGATCCACTTAAAATAATTGGCATGAGTGTAAGGACTCCTAAAAAAGTTCCCTTGGTTACATAACTAAGGTGTTTTTGTAACACATTTTCAGGGAAATTACCATAGTAAAACGTGACGTGTTATATTTTCTATGATTTATGTTTTAACGTGCAGTCACTCTGATAATAAAAACAAGTAGGTGCCTAGCTGTAATTAACGAATGTAAAATCACATTCGTGACAATGGAAGTGGAGGTATTTACATGTTAGTTAGTAAATAGAATTATATATTGTGGTAGGGTATATAGTTCATAGTGGCTAACTGGCGAGCTCATGACTAAGTAATAATAGTTGTTCCGTGGATGGGTCTTTACATACCGAGAAATCTCCGGGGCTCGAAGCAGGGGGAGCGACTCTCTAACTCCGTCAACGAAAATAAGGGCCCGTCCGATAATATTTCGAAACTTCAAAGTGACTCCTACAGCTGATTAATTAACTTTATTGGACGGGTAAAAAACCATACAGGGAGTAGGAACACCTGTCCAATCGTGTAGCAATTCATTCTTAGTTTGGACCCCAAACTAATCATAGGTCCGTAAGTGATACGGAGTAGGAAACGCCCGTGACTTCGACCGAGATTACGGATTTCGTGCTTAGAGAGTAGGCCCCCTGGGGGCCTATTTTTAACAGTTCAACAATATTCATTGCGTTATTTACGTTGTTGAGCAGACACGTTTTTCGAACATATGAAGCAATGGTTTAGCCGTCTATTTCAAAACGAAACAGATTATGATTAATCGTGAGTTACGCAATTAGGGTGCAGGTTCCGGCTGTCATTCGTGGATATATCACACTCGTTACGGGTGGTCAGAAACTCGAAAGTCTGACAACCTGTCTTAACAAGTGGTATCATATTACCAAGTCCCTGGGTTCTGGAGGTCTGATAGGCATTCGCTACATGTACAATACTGCTAAATATTCAGCTGCATCGGGTTTGACTGGAAGCCGATCCCATTATAGTTGGGAAAAGGCAGATTGTGTGCATTTAACATTTTTTTGTTGCTACGGAACAGGAAAATGTTCCCTCTTCTAAGAAAAGTGACTTTCCTTGTAAGGACCGCATTCGACCTCGTAAACGTGAATCTGTTTTCACACGATAAGTAACAAATTAGGGTAGATTTTACGATCTATAAAATTTTTACATTCAAAGAGAGTTACGCTCCTATTGTTGAGCCGATCGAACCGCGTTAGAATCCCGTTGTTGTGGAGTCATAAAATATCGAATGACCTGACATTCGTGGGAGTTGTAAAAAATACGGACGCAGCTTAGTTTTATTTTATGGGTGGTAATTAATATTGTAAGTATTATGGCTATTATTATGGGAGATTAAATAAGAAGTGTCTATCTTAGATTCTTAGGAATTGGTGAAACTTTGACTAACTACTCTGCGAGTCCACAATTCGCAATCAATTGAAACCTTCATGTGATTAAATTTTTAAAAGGATATCTTTTTACACGCTTTATATTAGCTTCATTTGTATGTTTGTTTGTATGTAACCGACTCCTTTGAGCGCGATTTTGACCCACTTTAAACGGTCAGATTTCATTGAAACTTTGTAAACTTGTCGAGGACTGATGACAATTCTATAATTTAAAAAAAAATTGAGAAAAAAAACAACACGTTTTTGTAGTTAGCAAAACCAAAAAATAGAAAATAAATAATAGTTTAAAAAACTAAAAAACACGCTTTAAAAACCAAACTAAAAAAGGAGAAAATAATTTAATTCAATTAAAAAGCGTGGGGGTGCTTAACATTAATTGATTATAAAAATACCTCAAAAAGCACGCCACGCTTTTTAGTGAATTAAATTATTTTCTCCTTTTTTAGTTTGGTTTTTAAAGCGTGTTTTTTAAGCTATTATTTTTTAATAAAGGGTTTATGGCGTTTACAATGCTGGCTTAGTAATGGATCTGCAGCTTGAATAGGTGATGACGATGATACTTACCTAAAATTTCATTGAATGCAACCTGATCTGGTTAAATATGTACCTAGGTACTACTCTAAACGGGAAATTGAGTAAGAATAAATTAATACAAGATT
This sequence comes from Antitype chi, assembly GCA_947359405.1. Taxonomy (NCBI): domain Eukaryota; kingdom Metazoa; phylum Arthropoda; class Insecta; order Lepidoptera; family Noctuidae; genus Antitype; species Antitype chi. The sequence continues at coordinate 5,704,276 of OX375814.1, forward strand.
TGTTTTCAAACGAGCAATTCGGTTTTTATCTAAAAGTAACGTCATGCTCTGCATCCTGCATCTCTATTGTCATTGCGAGACATGAGCAAAGGCAAACGAATAATTAGCTCTGGATAAGAGTCCGATATCATGTACCTACAAATTATATTATCTAATGATGACCTATTAATTACAGCCTATGCTCCCACGACCTATAAACGTTATAGAAAACGCGCTGATATAGTTAATATATCCAGTTGAGCTCCTGTGTTAACCTCAATTTTTTTATATAAAAAGTTTAAGTAATAGGTCTTTACCTATGAAATTGCCGTTTTGTATGAAAAAATTTAAACGAATTTTTTTCATGTATTTTTTATTTGATATAATCGAAGTAATCACCCATGCAATCAATGCATCTTTGCCATCGCAGTGGCAGTTTATTGATGCCCTTCTTAAAGAAATCAGCTGGACGGGAGGCAACAAATTCTTCAAAGGCATTTTGTACTGCCTCTCGGGTATTGAATTTTTTTCCCGCCAAGAAGTTATCCAAATTCTGGAAAAAGTAGTAGCCTGTAGGCGCAAGGTCTGGTGAGTAGGGCGGATGACGGAGAGCTTCCAACCCCAGTTCTTGCAACTTGGAGACCGTCTGCTGTGCAGTATGAGGTCGCGCGTTGTCGTGCAGGAGCAGCGGAGACGAGCGATTGACCAATGCTGGTTGGAGATGTGCCAGCTTCTCCATCATTGTGTTCAGTTCTTCACAGTACACATCTGCAGTAATGCTCACCCCGTTTGGTAAGAAGCTGTGATGAATCACACCGGCGCTAGACCACCAAACAGTGACCATCACTTTTCTAGGGGTAAGTTTTCGTTTAGGGCATTGTTTAGGTGCTGAACCAGGATCCAACCAACTTGCTGAGCGCTTGCGGTTATCAAACAGAATCCATTTTTCATCGCAGGTAACAATGCGGTTCAAAATTCCTTCATTTGTGTGTCTGTTGAGCAGTGCAAGGCACGTCTCGACGCGTACTTCGCGCTGACGATCATTGAGTTCGTGGGGCACCCATTTGTCAAGCTTTTTTACCTTGCCAATTTGACGCAAATGGACCAATATTGTTTTGACGCTAACGTCGAAAGCTGCTGCTAATTCAGCCGTAGATTGTGTATCATCAGCTTCCACAATCGCCTTTAATTCGTCATTGTCGACCAAAGTCTTCGGACGACCGCGAGGTTCATTTTTCAGGTCGAAATTTCCAGAACGGAAGCGAGCAAACCAATAACAGGTGGTGCGTTGGTTTGTAGTGTTAGCTCCGTAAACGTCGTTGATGTTGCGTGCCGCTTGTGCCGCGTTGCTGCCACGACGGTACTCATATTCCATAATTACTCGAATTTTTAACGTATCCATGATGACGAAAAAGATTGAAATGCGATGAAAATGTAACACTAATCAATAAACAAATGACTACTTTTGGAAAAAAAAATCCATGTTTTTAAAATAAAATTAATTTGAAATTAGAATTCTTACCCAAACAAAAATTATTTTGATTTGAAATGGCCAGTACTGCAAAACGGCAATTTCATAGGTAAAGACCTAATATTCAAAATAATCATTCGTGTACCTACAAAACACTGATCAATGAATATCAATTCAAAAATAGAACTCGAAACGAATAATTATTGGTGAGAAACAAACGACAGCTTTGAAAACCAGTTCACAATCATAAATGGAACAATATTATTTATCATCGAAGCGACGATATTCTTTTGTTTTCCGTTCCAAAACGGTGTACTTCTTCATAAAATCAGTTTGCGGCACAAACCTCGACTGCAATTAGTACATACCTACTTAAGTACGTTCAGATCATATGACATTCTCCTTAACCTTCATGACACGGAATGCACTACAGTTATAGGTATAAATCTGCCCGCCATTGATGAGGGCAATCAATTCGACCTCAAATTCAATTTAGATCCTCCTCGAGTTTATTGACATACTTGGCTTAGGATGGATCTCATTACCTACGTGCTCTTTTCAAGATTTTGCGCGATCGTAAGTTGCATTCTTGAAACTACCTACCTAAAGGTGCGCCGAGCAACTAAAATTGCTCCATCTTGGGCAATTTAGGGCAATTCCAACATGTAGCGACCTGTTGCCAGAGATACGGCCACACAATATGGAGCAATATGGAGCAACTTAAAAAACTAGGGAATGCGCCTCCCCCGCCGCCTCCGCCGCCGGCCAGTTCCTCTCGCAAAAACGAGACATAGTTATACGTACAAACGAGATAGAAAGAAAATTGACTAAAAATTTCCAAACCGATTGGATATTCGGCAACTCATGAAAATATGGAGCAATCAAAAGTAATATTGCCGAAACACATCGGCAATTTAGGTATTGTTGTTGCTCCAGATTGCTCCACTTAATTGATCCAGATTGATCCATTAGTGTTGCCGAGCAATAATTGCTCAAAAAATTGCCCGTGTCAGAGCACCTTAATGTATTACGTCAAAGAATGTGAGTAACAAAAGAATACATAGTACCAAGTGGCTAAACGGTAATGGTGGTGTGACTAATCAGCCTAGAGCGGCCTAATCTACCACGCGGACCTAGAGCGGGTTGCTTTGCACATGCCTTCGAATTTCTAGTTCTAGGACATACCGGGTTCCTTACTATGTTCTTCCCGCTTTTTTGAGAGCACTACAAGAACGTAAAAGATTAAAACTCCCACTAACTTCTTAAAACAGTGGCCTCGACCTTTTGATACTACGTGTAACATTATAAGCAAAGCAATTAAGTGCAACATTTAAAGTCAAGACGTCTTACAAGGCAACTGCTACATAATATTTATAGCGGTTGCCTGTGTAAGACGTCTTGATGTAGTATTTTTCTAGTAGTATTTACTAACCAATTTTACTTTGATGTTAGTTCTGACTTATTATAAAGGGTGTAAAGATGCTTGAAAAACGAAGGCAATTATACCTGGGAATAGGGTTGCCAGGCATCAGGATAAAGCCGGACACAGTCAGACTTTTTGGTTGCGTGTACGGCCAAATTATATGGTGTACGGCCTGTCCCGTTTTTGTTAGGCTTTTAAATATGTTTTTTTTTTTCCTTGTGTTGGTTTCCGCTCCGCTCGCCTAACCTTGTATCGCTAGAGCAAGCGAGCGGAGTAGCACTGTCCATAATGAACAAGACTGATTCATTAAATTTTATTGTAGTTTCATTAGAATTTAAGGTTTTATGGTAAATGTTAAAAAAAACCTTCTTTTACTCTTTTCTTATTGTAGTATTATACTAAGACTACAAAACCGGTCAAGTGCGAGTCGAACTCGTGCGCCGAGGGTTCCGTACCTAGTACCTACCCATTATACCGCCATAATAAAAAAAGGTATGGGCAAATTTAGATTTTCGCGAAAACTTGTAAGTACCAAAATTTACCTTAATTTTCTTTTTTTTTTAGTTTTTGGAATTTTTCCTTTATTTGTGCTGTAAGACCTTGCTCTTTGCCAAATTTCGATTCTAGGTCAACGGGAACCACCATATAGGTTTTCGACCCAAAACCTATAGGGTACTTCCGGTTGACCTAGAATTGCCAATTTCGGTTAAAAACAAGGTCTTATAGCACAAGTAAAGGGAAAATTCCGAAAAATAAAAAGCAATTGAAAATTAAGGTAAATTTTGGTACTATGTATTATAAGTTTTCGCGAAAATCTAAATTAGCCCATATCTTTTTATCGTGTTGACTCAGGTCCTTGATTTTTATACACATAATAGGGACTATAGACCTCAGTATCTGGTATAAATTTCAACTTGCTAGGTCCCTCCGTTCCAGAGAAATTCGGTGGTGACACACGGACAGACAGACAGACAGACGGACAAGAGAGTGATCTTATAAGGGTTCCTTTTTTACGTTTTGAGGTACTGAACCCTAAAAATGAAGGGTGTCCGGCCTTTTTACCCAAATTTCGGGCTAAATAGACTGGTCTGTCCGACTTTTCGGTTTTAAGACCAGGCAGCCCTACCTGGGAAAGTTCTGGTTATAGAGATATAAAAGGTCAAATTCCAGCATTTTTTTTACAATTTTGCATAATGTTGTGCGTGAAAAACGTCAAAACAAGCTCTGTTAGCTACCGAAAACAACGGTTTTTACACGAAAAATAAAAGTCGTTTTCCTGCAATACAATATTTCTTTGTTCGATGTGCAGAATGAGTAGATAACAGCTTTTGAATGGGTATTTTAACACCTTGGAGAGTGTCAGGTAGTTTTAGCTTACATTATCGCACTTACATCATGCACCAAGTGCTTCTCGGTTTCGTCTTTATTATGCTTTATAAAGAGTTACACATTACCTACATAACTCGTGACTAAGCACCTACTTATTGTCTACCACAATATATCGAAGTTCCATAGCTTTATAGACTGTAAACATTGACATACCTACTTACTTGACATGTTTTCCTAGCAGGTTCTAATACATCACATAAAAATTTATGTACATAAAATACTTACGTAACACCACTCATCTTTCACGTGATTATTAAACTTCTTGCAACTAAAAAGTATAAAGGCAGTGTGTGGTTATGCCTCAGTCAACCATCATAGGGCGATGAAGAGAAAACCAAGCGTTCGATAACTATGTTCCAATCACAAATTCAAACACAACGTTCCTAATTCAATAAAAGACAAAAAAAACAAAAGAGCATCAACTTACCAGAGAATCCCATGTCAGCCAGTACATAGTGCTTCCTAGTCTTCACAGAGGACATCTGTTCAAACAGGTACTCTCCAGCGATGAAGCCGACGGCCGCTATGAAGGCGATGACTGAGATGCCGATACCATAGTTGCAGGCATTCGTGTCGTCGTTGTAGACGCAATGCTCCTTGCCATCCTCTCCTGTGCGCCAGCCCTTGGCTGATATGCAGCCCATCACTATTACGCTGAACAACTGGGGAACATAGAAGTATAACATAAGCATAACGTAATCTGCGTACAATGTTCCCATGCTGGGTCTCTGGCCTGATCTCTGTGAGAGGGAGCAGGCTGTGAACCACTACCATACATAGAAGTATATTGATAAGAAACTTCTGACTGCTGGCTCATTCTTAAAGAACATCTTAAGAGAGACTATTGTGCAACTAAATGACGTAATACAAATCTGTATTAATCTCTGTAGGTTTGACAAATGTTTGCTTATAGCAGCGACCACTAATCCGTCAGTCAAAGCTATGATTAGGGCAAGACGACCATTGCTTTTAAGACGCCCGTAGCCTGGTGCAATGCGGCAGCGCGACGCGCCTCTATTAGAAGGGTTTCTATGAAAACTTCATGGAAATTGATCGCGGTCGCGTCACGCCCGTCTGCACGAGCCTTTATAATTTGTAACGGATAAGGCTACACCTTGTCTGCTAAGGTTAGTAATTTAGAAACGGAAGTGCTTTATTTATAGATTTACCGCTAATTGTGCTTGCTTACAGAATTTAAATGAGCTACAGGAATTTCCATTGCAGTGTTGTTTGAGGGCGTCATTGCGTAGTAATGGACCCTGTTTAGAAATAGATACATTACCATAACACTTTCTGCCAGGGGTGCGGGTTGTTCGAAAGAGATACCACGGCCCCTGGCACACAGGCAACTGAGGGAACACGGGTGGGTTTTAGTCAGTAAAAGTCTGACACGCCCTCCTGCTCCACCCAGCCGGCTTAGCACGAGCACCGATTTGTCGACGGAAGAATAGACATGAGTATTAACTAAATGATGTAGGTACAATAGGAGAAAATAGCTATGTTTTTCTATTAATTATCACAGTTATGCGTTCTAAACGAATCATGATTTTGTAGATAATCGTATATACTTTGTGGCCGTCGAGTAGAAAGTTTGTTGTCAGTGTGATTTTGAAAGTTTGGGAAGAAATATTCTTCTGAAATAGTCTACATTTTTAAGGACCTAGACAAAGGTCGTAACAAACGAAAGACAAAATGACAGATTGTAGAAAGATATCTACGGTGCGATGTCAAAAATGGAGAAAGGAAATGTCACTTTGTATTGAAAAAGCACTGTCTATTCTTCGTAGAAAAAGAAAACGTCATGTTAAGCCTGTTGAGCGGGAGAAGTTATTTGATGATTTCCCACCCAAATAAAATAAAAAAACCATAACTCTTTACATAAAAGAACATAGCTTAGATCAGTTAAGAAATTGAGTTTATGAATAGTCAGGGAGAAAAATCGATAAACACAACCGTTTTTTTTTTCATTTTAAATCCTAAATTAGGCTGAATATTTGAGTAAGTATTTAGTTTAAATCGTAACACAAAATTTTAAAAAAAATATCAACTCTAACTTTAAGCTATTATTGTGAAATTCTGAAATACTGTGCATTGAATAATTTTGTGTCAAATTAGATGATGTTTAAAAGCAGAAGATTTAATCGACTTTAGTTGCTGACTGTACTTAGACTTTGTTGTTGAATATTATGCTTTGTGAATATTAGTTATCCTAGCAATACCTGAAGGTTAACATTGCCTGCCACACTGGTCGGTTTCTGTCATGCAGATAATACAAATTTTTCAATTAAATTCGTGTTGGTGCTCGATATTGGGTACAGCTACTAAATGAAGCGTATGAGTTCGTCACTACGGATCTTTTACGTAAGGAGGGCTTGAAAATTGGTGCCAGATTGTATTTGATTTTTAGTCAATACCTATCAGAATTCTTATAACAGCTACTGTAATTCGTTTTTTAATCCCAGATTGTAAATTGACAGGCGTACATAGCGTCAAACATGGAAACTAAAAACAAAAAGCAAACATATAGACTTGAAATGTCAGATTACTACCTGGGTTTAAAAACGACCTTTAGAAAGTGGCTACGCTGCACTGCACAGAATAGAGTAGGTTTTGACCATATATTTACTTTAGTACTTACATTACGTAGATTAAGACACATACTAATACATACTCTGGACCATAACTTGTCTTTTGATTAAATGTGTAACTACCTAATTATATAATAGATACTTCAGCCAATAAGCCTGATAGATATAGGTCGACGAGAGTGTCGAGCAATAATTGTTGATATCGGTGTCCTTCATGACGAGAACCTCGTAAAAGCTGAGAAAGAAAAAAATACAAATATCTTATCTTAGCTCACGAGGTTGTCGAAATGTGAGACGTGAACTCTGCGATCTGGCATAATAGTGGAGAGCCTTGACCTACACCTCTGAAGGCTCTCATGGCGCAGCTGGGTCAAGAGCTTGATTCAGTATGCCGTACTCCTGGACACGGCACGCATAGTCAGGAGGTTCCTGTCTCTAGAGCTCTGACCACCAACAGCTTGGACCTGTTTCTGATGCCTAAGGGCCACTATTTTATATATATTTAAATATTTTTTGTAAAATATTTAAAAAGGTTTGTATTGTGGCGTGAAATTGGAAAGGGCCTTTGTCCAACTGTGGACAGCTCGCTTTAAAAAAATACCAGTAGGTTGTATTTCAGTTTTTTTTTTGAAACTTGGCAAAATTGAAGCTTCCAAAATAATAGTCTCGTCCGCAAAGGGCGGAAGTGATCAAGTCGGTTCTAAGGGCAGTCTTCCGTCTTCCTTTAACTGCTGAAGAATTATTTATAAGAGACTGCAAGCTTACATGAATGATCTAGTTTACTGACCCACTATAACACCATAGGACATCAATAATTGTTAGAACTGTCAAATGTCAATCTGAGTTAAGTGGACGTGAACCAGAACGAAAAAGGAGGTTATTTAGAATAGAATACTCTTCGGTGTTTTGTTATTTATTTCTTTAGCCCACTTTTAGCTTACCACCACGTATCAATCATCATGTAGATAAATGGACTGATAAAATTGTAGGTGTACCATTTTTAGATACTTTTTATTGATTTCAAATGGACCTTTGCCTACCTAATTACATACCTACTGGAACCATCAACATTCAGCTATCTAATTGTTTAATGGGTTTTAGGTTACCAATCTAATGACATGTAATGTAGGCAATATATTGGATTGAAATATACATTTTATGAACTACCTACTAGCAGTGCGCCGCTGTTTCACCCGCATAAGTCTCCATCCCGTGGGAATATCGGGATAAAAATTAAGTATTCTATAAGTTAATCTGCAGGCTCAGCACGAGAACCGTAGAGAAGCGTTTTGTCGACGGAAGAGTAGACAAAAATGATGTTTCCGTATATACAATTTTATTGACAGTTTTTTTACCGAGAAATGTAGACAAGCGATTTATATTCTACGGTAGAGTAGAAATAGAAAGCGTCATGCTAAACCTGCAGGTTATTAACTATCTGTGTGCCGAATTGCATACAAATCTGTTCAGACTTTTTTGCGCGATTGAGTAACAAACATACCTATAAACTTTCACATTGAATACAATGTGCAAGTTTATAAGTAAGTTTACTAATAAGTAGGAGGATAAAACTGCATAAACCTTTAATAGGTAGATATGTTAGAGAATGAGTAGGTAAGCTTTGAAAATAAGTTAACCATCAATTGCCTTTTATATTGTAGCAATGTTCCAGAAACATTGTCCTGATTATTTCAATTGATTTTAATTACGTCAAGATTGTATGAACTAGGAAAACTGACGAAGAGTATTGACGAATATTAATATATTTTCTATATTCATAAATGGCTATAATTACGAAAATTGATAATAGAACCTAGAGCCTAAAATAGTAAGAGCAATCATTTTAAAAATAGAAAATCTATACACCGGATAAATAATGATCCAATGTGACCCAGTTATAAAATCTATAAATATTTTATTCGTGTATTTTAAAACAAGCTCCATACTGTAATCAATGCACAGGCAGTGTGGGTGTAACACAAGATTCAATTACGACTATCAATATGTATAGTTAGTGGAACTATTGTCTATTCTTGGTTATATAGCTCTTTACTTAACACAAGGCCAGTCACATGCCATATAAAACCTACTTCCTAATATTCAATGTTAAAAAAAAATCCATAGGTACTTTGTGGTTTTGGTTAGCTAGGGTTCCTAATTTGAAAATCTAAATCCATTTAGAGTAAGATAGAGGAATTTGATTTAATTACTTGGATATTATTTAAATTATGTGTGTAGCTGTCCATTACATTATAAACAGGCAAATCATTTATCAAATTAAGGAACTTCTTACATTCCACGATCGTAATGATATTAAGTATGTAGGTCTGTTTTTCCTTGAAATAAAAACGCTTACTGACGTAACTCGTTCATTCTGACCTGGAAAATGAATAAAAGCAAGTTCTACGCCTTACATGAGGTCGGCATAAAGTGCATACAAAGTATCTTACCCAACAGACCGCCCTGACGATCACAGGAGGCCTCTGGATGAATTGCTGAGGATCGAAGGCGCCCCCAGCCTTGCCGCCACCGTACGCCCCGCTCGTATCCATTTTTATCACTTTAGAATGAGAAATTTGCTACTCGAAGCACCAACGTTAACTATGTCTCCATAAACGGCTCAATAAGTATTCACCCTCTGTAACTACGAATAGCCAATTCGTGTTATCGATCGCGCAGACCAAATTCACAGATGACAACAGGAAAATCTGACATTACTCCGTTCTCTACGCCCGCGTTACGGCATCGATCTGCTGTAGCGCGTTCTGATTGGTCGAAATGAAACGACTCGAGTAGAGTTGCCAATAAGCATCCGGAAAATTCGGTTTTCAGGAAGACATGCCATAGACTTATGAAAACGGGCTGTCAACTAAATACCTTTAATACTGAGTTATGTATATTTTTAACAGTAACTACTTACAATATTGTTTAGAGTTTAATTTAATATGCAAATATTGCACTTATTTATTTTAGTATGACACCGTTTGTGTTAAATAGAAGAACGAGGTACCAACAACAAAATGTAACAAAGTAGGTTAGAGATGGTGCGGTGTGGCGGCACATATTTACTTCCGGTTTTTCCGGATAGCGGAAATGAACTTGTGAATATAGCGCGGTATTTGTATTTATATAGGTCATTGATGAGATTCGCTACAGATATTAGAGAGAGATAAAGATTTGTATGCAATTGATAAAGTTTTTCTTAGTTAAGAAAGGTATTCAAGAATTAGTGTACTTTTTTACTCGAGAATTTTCCGTGTCTGTCAAGATTAATTACCTACTCAAGACAGAGCTTTAGAACAAAACTCTTTCTTCATACGATATTCTACATTTTTAACCTTTTTATCAAATGAATATTTTGTACAATGTATAATGTAATTTTCCGTAGAGGAAAACTGCAATCTTTAATGAAACGCTTGCTTACTAGTTTGACTACACAAAATAATCTTACTTTGAGGTTGTAATTTTCATTGAATTTACCATTAACACAGGCACAAAAGAGTTTCGACCTGAATACCAACTCTCCAAAATCTAGTCGCAGTCTCATCTCGGCGACAGTCAAATGTTAAAAACTTGTCAAAATGTATGGAAACTCGAGGTATTTTTGACAGATTGAGACTGAGATCAGACTGTGAACATTCTTAAAATTACGAGAATTGTCCCTCTGGATTCTGATCTAAGAATAGACTGGGATTTAGACACTGCGGTCTTTTGACTTTGTCGTAACCATACAAATAATTTGTACTTGTCATAAAAATAAATGGTCGTTTGCGGTAGAGAAGTTGTACTATTCTTCGGCATCTTCTTTTTTTTTCGGTTTTGGCTTCGCACGGTTTGTGCATTTAGCCAGTGTTAAGTAATTTTTCTTTTCGATCAAGTAAATGGCCCGATATCGGGCAAGAAGTTACAAAACAGTCATAGTCGTCTTTAGTCAGTCAAGTCAAAGTTATTGTAAAGCGGTAGTAACTTTACAACAACTTAATATGAGCTTTTGGGGGGAACACGAAAAGTCCACGTTAGTCACTTATTCTCACCTTCACTACACTTGTGCACTCACATGTAACTAAATTGAGCAATTCACTACAAAAATTATACAATTTAATTCGCTATTTCACTAAATTTCATGAAAATGAAAATTCGTGCGACATGTTCCAACCCGATCCCGCCAAAAACTCTTCGCTATCTTTATTCAAGTCTTATTATTAGGTACGGTGGGCTGCATCAATTGGGTACCTACCCCAGTTGAATTAAAATTTTAATGCAATTGATGCAGCCCACTGTACGTAAGGGAACGAGGTTTCAACACAGCGAAATAAGACTCGGATTAGATATTACAAATATATTTATTGAAATAAGAAAAAAATCTAAATGAGGATCATAAGCTGCTCAATAATATTAAATTAAATTTTAAACAATTCTGATTTATAATTATAAATTGCTTTCATTTGCCGCCACTCCAAAGAAATAAAATTTTGACTAGTTCAAAGAACGATACAAATAAAGTATGTTGGGTAAATCATTTTGCTTTATTTTTCTAGCACCTTACAAAATATGAGTGACGGTCATAATGTATTTATAACGTTAACATGTAGGTATACAAAATGTTTACATTTGAGAGTGAATATCAAAGAAGACTGTATAGAAACACTGATTTCTATCCAAGATATTTACAAAGTTAAGCTTAAATATACTGTTCTACATTTTATTAAGATGTTATTTTAATTACATTGACGGTGTTAGGTACGGGTTGTATTAGTAATTATTGTTTCATTATTGCAGGCGTCATTTTGTATACAATGTTAGGTAAAATAAGCCATAGATGACATTGTTATAATAATTAGAATAAAACAATCATGGTTATCCTAGCCAGCTAGTTCCGAATTTAAAATAACATTAGTAATTCCACATAAATATTTAAATAAGGAACGGTGGTTTTCGTGTTTTCGCAGGTGTCTATGGGAAGTTTCATTTTACATAACATTGCCATCACAAAATATTTGCAGTTATGTTATGGCCGCTTGATATCACGTTGGAAGTGGACATGCGTTGAAAAGTGGAAGATAAATTAGAGATCACGTTTTGTGAGTTTTATTTAGATGTAAACAGTATCAAAAGTTTTTCAAATGTAATTCGGTAACACCATAAACATTTTAGCGAGGGCGATTCTGCATTCCGTTGCAAGCAGGGTGTTGCTAAGCTTTAGATGGAGGAATATGACTATTTATAAGTGGAAGCAAAACTTTGTAGTCGTTTTCAATGATAGGGTAAACGGCATGTCCTTAATGCATTACAAGAATGTTAACATACAAGGTCTATGAAGTCTATAGCTAACTTTATAATTGTCTATAATACATTAATATGTAAACCCTAGTTTTTCACACTATCACTAGACTAATGTTTTGTATAAATTCTAGCTACATTAATCTCTACATCATAATCAAATACTCTACAATTATTGTACATGAAAAACTAACTACTGGGATATATTTTATCTATGACATAATTTAAGTAAAACAATATTTACAAAAATAGCCATTTTTGTCTGTTTTTTGGATCCGTCTAACATCTAATTTCTTTACTATCCCAATAAAAAAAAACATTCAAATTTTAATATTACAAGGAACTAATTATCTGTAATAACAAAAATACACAGCTCACTTAATTTAAATAACAGAGGAAACTATAAGTTTAAATTACAAGTATGTATAAAATGTACTACGTCGGTACAAAATGCTACAAAACTATTATATAGTACGTATGTATATTATCCGTTTTATCGAGTAGGAATAGTTTGATGGCAAGTGAAAACTATCATCTAGTATTGGCTTCATGTGTAGCGAGCTCGGCGCGGTAATGGAATGGTCACACATTATGGAAGCAACATTGGTAAAAATTCAGATTTTAGTCACAATACAATTTGGGGAACTAAAGTCCCCTCTAGACTTCGAAAGTCGAAGTTACATCACATTCTACTTTACTCAGTCCTTTGACATAGAGGTAAATATAATGCAATGGAAGAAATACTTACACAGCTCGGTTTTGATTTGTATATTTTATAAAAACCTAACATTCTGAGTCGAATAGCTTCTCAATAAAACAGTAATTCCAATAAAGTATAATCGCATTAATCGGAATTCACAATCGTCATAACGTTGCAATACACAAAAAGATTGTTTAAAAAAATGTAGATGCTTATTAAATAGCTGCTTGCGTTATCAAAATGTCAGCATTTCATTAAATTAGTGGAAGTCTTTGCCGATGTCCAATTCTTTGGAATTTTTGACAAGTTTTAATGTATTCGAGTACAAATATGTATTCTAGATTGTCTGTGGGTTTTAGGAATCTGTGAGTCCTTGGCGCTTTTCTTCTTCTAGCATGGCGTCGAGTTCGTCCGTTAGGTTGGCAAGCATGTTGCCGATGTCGTTGAGTACGTCGACCGGTTCGGTGCTCTTCTCGTCTTTATGTTCGGGGAGCGCGTGCGGCGCGTGCGGCGTGCTGGGCTTGACGTCGCCGCGCGGAGGCAGGCCGCCGCCCAGCGCCATGCCGGCGCGGCCGTACTCCGCCGCGTGCGGCCGGCCGCCTATCTGTCCCCGGTTCTGCTTTATGGTCCCGGCGTTTTCGTTCGCGAACGGAATGCTATCCGATTCAGTACTGGAGCTTGACTGGAAGAAAGAAAAAAAGAGGACGTAAGCATACACTTGTATTTTTGTTTGGATCGATCTGTTGTTGAATTAATCAAAATTAAATAACTTCTGCTGACGAATCTAAATTCAATCAAGTCAGGTGGAAAAGAAAAATGACTGTTATTTCGTTGCAGTTCATACAGGTAAACTCACCTTAAAACTAGCATCGGATCCCGTGCGCAGCTTGTCATCGTCGTACCTCCGAGGAGGGCTGGAGGGCGCGGGCGGCGGCGGCAGCAGGCCCGTGCTGTCCAGCGAGACCGACAGCGAGTCCGAGCTCGGGTATGCGGGAAGGGACAGTGGGAGGGACTTCTCAGGGTGAATCTCCACCGTCGTCTGACCGAAGCGAGAGAACGGTGCGTACTGAGAGCTTTGACGCTTTGGAGGATCCGGCGGCGGCTTTCGCGCCACGTGTGGACTCGCCCCATACGCCACGCGCTGCAAACGCGCCGAGTACGCGATCTCGTCGTACGTGTAGTCGGGAGACTTGTCTCTATACGCCGGCGTGGCCGCGATCTTGGCCACAGGTCTTGGCCGCACGAGGCCTCGCGGACGCGGCAGCGTACCGCCCCCTTCGTATGAACTATCATTCGTGGGAGTGATGTCGCCGTCGTCGTACGAGCGTCGCCACTGACCTCCCCCGTAATAAAACCCAGCTTCGGGCGAAAACGTGGTATGCGAAGCTCTTTCTGAAGGATCCTCTAGACTTTCTAGTGATTTCCCGCGCGGATGACGTATCTGTTGGCATTTGTAAAACATTTTAGATCTATCTTGAATGCTTAAGTTGTCGAATTTAATTTTGAAAAATATATTACAGAGAAAGTTTGTTCAAAAACATTTACAAACCACGGCATTAACTTATTTTACAATTCACGTTAATGTCGCTCCTCTTACCATGCTGTCTGTTTAAGATTTTGTTTTGTCAATCATTAATTAATGTTAGCGTTATTAAAACCATGCGCAATTAGTATAATATTGCATTAATTCATATAATAATTAAAATTAAAGTGTAATATCTAACTAGCGTGCAGGAAAGATCAATCACAGCGGTTTCTACGGTAGTGGGGAGAAAAGGCTTAAAATAAAAACACACATGGAAAACACTGCGTTCACTATAACGGTAAATCGTGTGCACATAAAAGCCGGGTGCTCGGGTGCATTGAGAACAAACTGACAAGACCTGTGCCAAAGGAGGTTGTCTCATACCTGGATAGGGACCAAATCTGTGCCACAAAGGGGCGTCGGTATGGCATCAAAGTTTAGGTCGGGGGGTTTATGGTAACTCCGTTGTCTCTCCCAAGGCTGGTAATGTAGCTCCCTCGGATATAAATCCTTTAGCCGATTATGTCCAAGGTGCGGTTTGTGTTTGGAAAAAGAAAAGAAAACAAAACATTCACATGCTGCTTCGGGCTAGTGGTATGAGGTGGATGCAGCGGATGGACGTGTGTGCTGGCGGATCACAACCCTGCGACTCTCACTCTTGGACTGACTGACCGGTTCAGCAATCTTTCTTTGAGGTTAATTGAAAGAAGACATGCCGTCTGGCTAGAAGACAATTTACAAGGATAACATTTTCTTCTGAAACTGCTTACTTTATTAAAGAGTTAGGTATTTATCAAAATTAATTCAAGGTTACGTTAGTAACAGTTAATTGATTTCGTTTGTTAATTGCGGAAATAAAAGTTTGTTTTGATTGAGGAGGGAATAATATCGCAGGACTGTTGGATACCCGACCAGCGAAGGCGATGGCGATGGACGACACCTAAAGTCTAAGCGAAATGATAACGACGTTTCTGAACGCATCGGGGAAAGTTCGTTTTTTAACATGATTTAATTTTGTTATACACTTTACGCCAATTGGTCAATTACAACAGTTTTCCCATAATGTGTCAGCTTTCGGCTCGGCAAACAAAGCTTTCCAGCCATTTCTGTGCTATAGGGTCACACAATATGGATCTAACAACAAAAGCCTTGACAGGCTCAAAGGAAATTTTTAATTAGTAAAATAAAGGTCAAAATAATGAAGCTATTAAAACGCTTTAAATTGTTAAAATAACGCTGTTAGTATAAAAAGAACAATAATGATGTGGGTAAGTATTAGACTTTTTATTAAATAGCTTCGTTTCTGTTAGAAGATTTGGCGGTAAAAATCAAGTTGGGCGATGAATGAAATGAGATGTCATGTGAAAATAATCAAATCATAAAATTATAATGAAACATATTGATTTGGAGTGATGCTTCGAAAATAATCTTGATCGACAGAGTATAAATCTAATTTGCTCTCTATTGCACGGTCTATTTAGAATTTTATTACGAAAGCGGATTTTCATAGATAATTGTATTTTTTTAATAATATCCGCTGTCATAAATAGGGCTGTTCTCATAGCAGACTATGGGTTGCTATGT
This sequence comes from Antitype chi, assembly GCA_947359405.1. Taxonomy (NCBI): domain Eukaryota; kingdom Metazoa; phylum Arthropoda; class Insecta; order Lepidoptera; family Noctuidae; genus Antitype; species Antitype chi. The sequence continues at coordinate 5,720,215 of OX375814.1, forward strand.
GGAGATACTTTGACCAAAATACATATTTTATCTACATTAAAACAGTAATTAAAAACAACAACTAGAAAACTTTATGAGCTTCCAAAGTCTGCTACAAAAATAGCCCCAATCTATCAAGAGTCTAAATTCTAAAACATCACTACAAACACAATGACACTGGGACTATTAGTGCATGGTACTGACCTGGCCCGGTTGTATTCTTGTAAAGTCCAACGACCCTTGGTTGCTAATGCTTCTTTTGCCAGCTCTAATGTCTTTCACTCTTTTGATAGCAAGAATTATTTTCTTTTGGTGGCCCAAACGGACTATGCCCATATCTTCTAAATCCTGTAAAGGAAATGGAAATGGTTTATTAATTTGTGTCGCTCTTGCATACTGATACAAGCTTAAGTGGTATGTAAGGATCGGAACTGGTGGCGCTCTGTATTTTTCTGCCTACCTCCATAGGAGGAAGGCGTGCATTTTAATTTAATTAACCTATGATAATGTGTATATTTTAGTACAATAGATATTTGCACACCTATTAAGGTAGGATATGGTCATAAGAACTTTTATTATTGTATGTATCACCTCATGTAACTACCCATATTTAAGCAAATAAATGATTTGATTGATTTGATTTGATTGATTTGATTTGATTGATTGATTGATTAAGTGTGTACGTATAACCGCTGATCTCAGAAGACGGGTTTTGACTTAATACTGCAGTACCACCGTATATCCATTTAATTGTAGGTTACGACAACCTGTCGAATGGTTGTGAATAGGTATGCAGTAGGGAGTCATAATAACTGTTTTGGGTTGTCGAAATGTTTAATAAGCGAATGTTGAACTTTTATTGATTTCTTTGCGATGTAACTTTTTTGCCTAGAGTTATAGTTACACTCAATCAGAGCCAGGAAGTAGTACAGCGACCGATGCTTTCCTCAGAGTCGATTATACAGAGTGGCACGGATATCGACACCCAAATTGCCACCATGAATTCAGCACATGATCTAAACCGGCGTACCTAGCGTAGAAAATTCTCGTAGGTTTAAAAAAATCTGCTGTTTAATAAATTACATAGTTTTTTTTTTTTTTTTAAATAACCAACGAAAAATGTCAACGCAGGTCGTTGCAGAGTGTACTGAATTCATGGCAATCAGCACCCTAATTGGTTCCTAGATGGCATAATCATAATCGGTTTCATTTTGACAGTTCAACAATATTCATTGCGTTATTTACGTTGTTGAGCAGACAAATTTTTGAACATATGAAGCAATGGCTTAGCCATCTGTTTCAAAACGAAACAAATTACGATTAATCGTGAGTTACGCAATTAGGGTGCTGGTTGTGTGTCGATATGTCTAGTACACTGTATGGATGTTCACGCCATTCCAAACCACAATATTGGTGATATTTAAAGTTGGCTTTACGTAAATTAATGTAAAAGAAGTATCCTCACCTCCCAAGCCAGTTGCGTGACGTCGTGAACGGTGCGGTAACCCTGTGCCACTAGTGCAGGTCCGTACTCTTCCAGTCGGAGTAGTCGCAGCCATTCTTCTAGGGAACCCTGGAATGAGAGCAGGTAACGTTTAGTAGGTTCACATTTGGGAGATAGACAAAACATTTGGAGAGGCTGTTTGTAGTGGCTGTGTGATTAAGATTATAGTCTTTAATTAGTTTTTAGAATATTGAATGGGAAAGAGACATTATTTTAAGTACCATTTATGCGGACATATCTTCCTTTCTCTAGGTTAATAAAAATTGTTTAAGGCTGTGGTCTTCTTCTTCCTTCATCCTTAATGTCTTCATTTTTACGTTGAAATTTAAACTAAGACTAACACTAGAGTCAGTTACTTTAATTACCTATACAGACAGGTTTGGTTAAAATTTGTCCAAAATTTTGTATGTGACATCTACAAACCCGCACTGGGCCCGCCTGGTGGATAACGGCCCACTCCCTCTCACGGAGAGGAGGCCTGTGTCCCAGCAGTGGGAACGTTATAGGCTGAGTATTGTTGTTTGTTGTCCAAAATTTTCACCAAATTCCAAAATGGTTACTAATGACGGAATAGACTAAAATAATTTCCCTTTAAACAGTCGTACCGATAAATGGTAAATAGTTATATTTCTGTAAGTAGGTTTGCACAAAAACTTTTACTCGACAATCATATTTGAAAAACTAGCTGAGATCGGCGTTTCCTATTCGAATACTCTGAGAAGAAAGGCCGAAACAAGCTCAGACGTCAGAGTCTCTTTTAAAGTAGAGACATAATCTTGGTCAGAACATGTAGGACTATGTAGATTGGTGTCTGAAATGGTCTTTTGAGGAAAGGACCACACAGATTGAGTAGACATGTCCAGTCATTGCACGCATTTGTCAGTAGTCGTGCATCACAACTTAAAACATTAAGTTGTTAAGGGCTGATTATTCAATAGTCATATTTTTTTTTCTGAGGAATAAATATGTCAGTTTGACAGCTTTTGTATAGATAAAAGTTCTGACTGTTGAAAAATCAGCCCTAAGTACATAAAGTAATAACATAGTCCAACATTCAATTCATACCGGTATGTAATCAGGCAGGTTATCCGGCACGTTTAAATTAGCCAGTTCTGCCTTTAACCTCTTGCGATGGTTTGGTTTCTTGATGCCCACGGCCGTGAGGTCTTCGGGAGTCATTCGTGTGACGGTCGGCAGGTCGTAGCCGGCGTCTATGAACAGTCGGGCGTACTCCTCCATTTGAAGGTCTGCTAGACACGCGTGGATAATGTCTGTGTCCTGAAATGTTAATTGGGAATATTTAGCTGGAAGGTTAGTAGGTCTGATAAGAAATTTGGAAGCAGATTCAAATTATGAACAGGGGTCCAACTGTTATCGAACGCATATTTTATTATACTACAAGAAAAAAAAATCTTTCGAAAAGTTTGTCACTTAGCGTGTTTCTATTTCTTGAATAAGTAGTCAGTGGCTCTTTTTGGCTTAGCCTTAAATGCGCAAACAATAAAAAATATAATAAAATACTAGTCTTAGTAACTACGACAAGTATTTTTGAACTGAAAACTTTTTTAGGCGCGTTGAGCACTTTTTGGGTGAACAAAAATCATGGAACTCGCGTAATCGTCACCGAACGCTTGAGCACACGGATGAGTTGATGTCTTTTGGAAAAGTCCCTTTCTTTCATTAGGAAATTCTAATTCTTTTATCCCTTTCTTTCCGTTTGTATATTTATCGTAAAAATCTGTGTACCTTTAATGGCTGAAGTCGATCGCTCGTTTATAATTTTTTACCGAGAGCAATCAGGACCCAAGGACCCAATGTGAAATCCTGTATTGACGATTAAAAAAATACACACGTAATTGTTCAAGTTTTCACTTCTGTCGGCACTCCCGGAGTGCTACTGTTTATTTTTATGTACTTTTTTGAAAAGGGAGGCCATTGCACTGTAAGAAGACAACAGGCTTAAGAGACAGATCGAATAATTGAAATCCTATTTTTTGCGTGCTGGGTTACAGCTCAATCATCCATTGCCACAACTTCTTATACTCACCGGCAGACCCTGCGCGATCATCGCCCGCACCCTATCAGCCAGGTCACCGCAGTGACACGCGGCGTGGTGGTGGTGGGGCATGCGACCTGACGCCCGACCACTGTCGAGTGACGCCGAGGAGTGACGCGAACCTGACCCGGCAGACCCTGACGAGGAACCGGGGCTGTCGCGACCAGGACTCTGGAAATGACCACGAAAGAGGTGAACATAGGTTTTTGGACAATTTTTGTATGTGTGGTTTGGTTGAATATGTAATGAAAAATTTTGTAGAAAATGGTCGATAGTTGAAGTGCTTTCAGAGCTTTTACTCCGATCCATTTAAAATTAGAACCATAGCAAATCGGTTACTATTGCTACATACATTTAGGACTTTGGAGAGTAGTGTATAAGATAGGGTACAAAAATCCATAATCAAAGAAGTTTGTCTTGCCATCCCACCTGTGTCATATCGATCCCCTGATCATCGCTGAGTGCTAGCTGATGGTGGTAGTACACGGCCGCCTTGTGTGTGAGAGGCTGCGCAGGCGGCGGGAACGTGAACGTGCCACCCCCTGCCGGACTCTTGCCGAGGCTGCTACTTGCGCCTGATACTCCGGAGACGCCGGACACTGTGCTGCCGTAGTCTGAGTGGTCATCTGGAATGGACGGATAAAATTCTGGTTAAATATTGGTAGCAATTGGTAATTATGTTCTAAATAAAATAAATAAACATTTATTACAGAATCACTTCCATATTTCTTAATAACAATGTAATCTTATAAACTAGTGTTGGTAATATTTATTCTATCCTGGCGAATGTCTACTTGACTGCATGCAGTCGTATCCATCACCCCAAGATTGGAGAGTTCCACCTATCAGCCAACGCTCTAAGAATGTTGTTGGGGCTGGCGTGAACACGGCGTAGCAGAGATACGCATCTCTTGCGCAGGTTGGCCGGAAAACTATCAACGTCCGCGTCTAAGACGGAGTATGTCCCTGTCTTTTGTAGTTTGATTCGAGATCTGTTTAGGATTATGGGTTAAGTCTTCTGACTGAACTACTTATTCAAAGAGGATAATCGATGTCAGAAATTGGCCTAGTTGATTTGACCCTATTGTTGTTTGTGCTGTGGTATCAGATTATTCCAAATGCCACAAGAAGTTCTTATTGATTATAAAAGCGACATAGTCATGCCCATAGCATGTGGGTCCACATGGCTACATAGCTATGTCCCTCTTTCATACTCTAGTCTATCATAGAGGCCCGTGATGTGACTAAATTAAGGAGGATCAATTAAACATTGTTGTTATATGCTTACCTCTGGTATGTGAAGGCGTATCCGGCGGCTGTGGGTATGGTTGTTCCTCGCAGGAGGCGTACCCTTGTGAGCCGAAGCTGGAGCCCGAGTGGCGGTGCTGCGGCGTCCCGAAGGCGTCTCCGGGGACCGCCGGCGGGGGCACGCGCTTGGCGGTCGCCGTCTTCCCGGCGCCGCTCCCGCCGCGAGACATCCCGCCCACTGGAAAGAAGGACCAAGTTTAGTCGAATTCAGAAGTGTTGCTACAAGGTTTTTTGAAGAAAACATAAAATACGTAATTTTGCGGTATCATAAGACGAAAAGAAAAAAAAAGTTGTTGGAATGCGTCGTCATATCCGGTACGGATATACAAGGTGTAACTTAAATAACGCACAACCTCTTAAGGGGTCATTGTACTCATCATTATCGACCACTTTTACTATGGGACCAAACCTGAAATCGTAAAAAAAAAATCAGCTGTTCCTTACATTTTGACAAGTTATGCGAATACAAGTGTATGGAACAGCTGATTTTTTTTCGCGATTTGAGGTTTGGTCCCATAGTAAAAGTTGTTGATAATGATGAGCACAATAACCCCTTAACAGGTTGTGCGCTATTTAAGTTACATCTTGTATATAAAACGGTTATCGTTCAGCATAATGCTGTGACCATACATAATATGTGAGACAGAGCCACAGCGCTGGTTTTCATATTGGCCATTTTGGCGAGGTATTGATAGTAGGTAGGTACGAGAGATTTTATGGAGTTGTATACCTAAAGATTGGCTAATCAGCTAGGTTATTTGGAGGCTGAATGTCCAGTGTGTTCTTCAGGTAGGTATATCCGTATATGAAATGCCTAGTGCTATAGTTTAGTTTCATACGATGGCGATACACCACCTAGCTATAATTTTTAGAAGTTATTCTAATTTACGCGTCATGACGACTAAGGTGAAAGACCTTTTACGACGCTTAATATAGTTTGCACTAGCTTGTTATAGTCACATTGAATTCATCGTTTTTGTAAACGGTGTTAATGAAAGAAAATGGTGCTAATCAAGCGATCAGTTTTCCTGTAGGCAGTCAAGTCAACATTATTTACTAAAAAATAATGTTTCTATTCTATCTCAGACACCACCTACGTCATTTACTTCTACCTCACCGTATCGTGTTCTCTAAACTCCGTACAATATTTGCACAGACGAAATCTCATCACTCAAATAAAGGGTTCGCCTTTAGACCCTTAAAACCCAATATAATGAATACGCAAAGGAACCCAAAGGGATGTAAATGAAATAAATGAAACCCTTCAAAGAGTTCAAACACTGTTATCAGGCTTGAACACGACGTAACCGCAATCTCGTAATGAGAAGCTCCCCCCTCCCCGCTACCCTCGCTGTAAGCTGATAAGCCATGGAGGGGATAACTTCGGTAATAAGGTAAAAACGTCATCAATCATGTTTGGCCCATCGCGGAGATCGGACGTCGGGCGGCCCGAATCGGATCAACCACCTAATTGCTTGTGTCGAATACATTACGCTAACTAATGGGCGGGAAAAATCGACAACGAATTAATTGCGATGCAAACCCCTGATAGGAAACCTTGGCGAATTTATGCGAGAATGGAGTTTTTAAAAACAATTTCTCGCTCGAATAATAAGGTTAGTGTTGTTAAAAAAAGTATTTTTATTTTGTAAACAGCTAGCGTTGTTAATTGGCAGAGAAATTGTTCATTAGATTATTTCAACGAGGTTGTTTTTTTTAATAAAACTAATCGAATACGACGAATGAAATACAGAGAAGGTTCTCAGAACAGAACATGTACAGTTTTTAATAGCGTAAATATTATTTTATATCCCTCGGCATTCTTTGGTACTAAAAGTTATGGCTTCAATTACACGCACGCAATATTGGGATATAAAGGTTCAATCAAGAAATAAATAAAATATCGGCGAACATGTGAATTTGAATAGCGTGCGAAATTGTAGAAGATTGAAATGTGCAGGTTGTGTGGAAAAACAACGAAATAGTACTCGACGACAGACTTTAATAATTTCTAATAAATGTTCAACCTTTTGATTTTTCAGTTTTCCTAAATAGGTAGTTAATTCGTTAATAATAGTACCTATTGTATAATACCTAAACGTCAAAATACTTTTATAAAAATATATTGGATGCATGGTAGTGCATCATGAAAAGTTCTCAAAAAACCAGCTGTCAAAACTAAACAACAAACGGCACGGCGGCGGCGGCCACTCTCTCATTTTTTTCATGTTGCTTTAAAAAAAAGGTATAATTACAGAGCTTAACTACTCAAAACGTAAGCAAAGAATGTCAGATAATGATCCGAGCGACTGGCTGGTAATCCTGTAAGCATTGCCACCCACTTTACGTTTATTACCCTGTCATTATCGTGGCGGATTACCCACCTGGCCAGCTTACGCTTTGATGGATCATTTAGACGTGGTTTCAAATCACGAAAAAAGTTCGCGTTTTTCTATTCCCTGTCATTAAAAACGGCGCGACGTAAAACAAATGGTTTGTTTGCTTAGACTGACTTATGTCGGACGTAGGTTGTGAAATTGAGATTGTCTACGTATTAAAGTAATAATCGTAATAAAAGCATAGACGAGAGTCTAGCTGGTTTAATAGCTTATCCTATTAACTTCTACACATTGCTTTATAAATTACTAACGCACTTATTGAAATAACGTCCGCAGGCTTAAGTCTTATATGGACATATTATAAATTTATGGACGTAAAATAAACTTTCAAGCTCTTAGTCTTATAGAATATTAAAATGTGTCAATTATAAAGTAAAAGTAAGATGTCGAGGGACTAATTAAATTAAACCTTTCATTATGTTAAACTAAATGGACAGCAAGCTTTCTTAACGTTATTATAGTACAAGTTAATAAAGTACGAGTCCATAAAATTTGATTATTATTTGTATATGATTATTAGTTTTATAATCGACATAGAAACAGATAGCTTTAATAAGCGCGGCAGTAAATTATGATTATCAAAGTATCGAGCTAATAGTTCCTCAGGTTGGGAGTTACAATAAGTAAAACGGCAATAAGCAAAACGGTAGCAGTTCTGGTGCGTAATAAATAAGTGCGTATCTGCTAATTCCCGACGATTAAGCCTGTGATTAAGCCACTACTACCAACAAAAACAAACTTATTTTTGCGATTGTGTTTATTGAACTGCAGTTCGATGTACACCTTATGTGCTTACCTTAAGTGTTAGAGTAACGAGGACATGGTAACAGAGTACTGTATTACCCTACTGATACCATCTAGTGACGTCGTATAGAATTAATAAGACGTATCTCAGAATCAAGCAAGTTGCTAATGTTGGTATCTATTGACATACGCAAGCGACCCGACGTTATTAACAATTATGCGGCGCCGACATCAATGCGTTGTTTATTTTTAGAAGCCCATATTAGTTATATGGCTACATGTTTACCAATGAAGCATTATTTTAAAGGCTCGATGAGTTTGATAAGCTGGCTACTCGTAAACACGATAAGTTAGGCACGCAATAAACTGAATAAAACAGAAAATTCTCACGGGAAATGAAAACGGATAGTATTCAATGTAGCAATAAAATGCAAGACTTAATAGAATCGATTGGGACGTATTAATAGGTATTTATTAAGGTACCAAAATTTATTTTCAGGCGCCATATTTAAGTTTCGAAATCTCGTTTAAATGCTATAATGAGCACTTCGTTCATGAAGTGAAATACCGTTTCCTCTTGCTCTATATAATTAAAAACAATGATCTTTTGAGAATTACAGGCACAAATATCAAGCAAACCCAACATAATAATTCATCCTGTCGTTTTGGATGGGAACGAGTCTTAAACATAGATGTAGTGCTATGGGTTTAAATCTTGTAAAATACATAATAACTATTGTCGCTAACTGTAGTTAAAAGGATTAATTGTTAGCTACTAAACATTTGCGACACAATAACTGTCATAGTACTCGTATTATTAGGAAGTATATTGCACCAGGAAATTACAACGAAACATTCTATTGAAACCGGGCATTTATTTGACACATGACTTAGAAGACACTCACTCTGATTTTGGTAATATGAGTGATAGCGGGCCAGTATCTCGAACGAAAATTATGGCAAAATTTACACGTACTTATGAGCACATATAAAGTTCGTGCGGAAAAGAACTTGGCGCTGCACTGCAATGCAAAAAGTATTAGGTACGCCAGAGGTGGTAGAAAAAAAGGTTTACGATTGTAGGTATAATTTTCATTCTTATCTATTAGTACCATTAATTGTAAACCTGGATGTCCAAAATGCCATGAAATCCGTTCCTAGTTACTAATCAAATAGAAATGAAACTTTAGCACTTATCCCAAAATAAAAAAGAAACAACTTTACCAATAAAAAACTTATTCTAGTTAAAAAAAAAACAAAACCGTATTCACATTCCCGCCAATATAAACCGTCGTAAGCCCGCTTGTTCTGTCAAAGGAATTTACGCATACAGCCTTATGAGGTTGGTTATCAACCGTTTGACTAATTGTCTGGTGTACAATGGCCCAGTCTGTAAAGATATCGGGCCGTGTTTTGACTTTCTCTACCTTAACTGCTAGTAACTCTGAAATGGTTTTAGAAAATAACAAACGCGTTTTAAATTCACTTATCGATAACGATGGCCACTCCTACCGTTTAAAACTACTTATAGATAAGCTGCTGCAGGCTTAGCACGAGAACCGTAGACAAGCGTTTGTCGTCGGAAGAGTAGACATGACGTGACGTTTCCGTATAGACAGTTGACAGTTCTATACCGAGAAATGTAGAAAAGCGGTTTCTATTCTACAGTAGAGTAGAAATAGAAAGCGTCATGCTAAGCCTGATGGTCTTTAAAATATAGGTGAAGAAAGTTTAGTTCATTTCAATACATGGAAATTGTAACATACCTACATAAAAAAGACGAATTGAGAACGTCATCTTCTCTTTGAAGTCGGTTTTAAAGAAAAAATCTGCATGCCAGTGATTTATAACCTTACGCCTTATTTCCCCGAATGGTTTGGCAGAGGTGTACACACGGCTACACATCAAGCTATACATTTCCAGTATAAGCTGATCTCGCATTGTATAGGATTTCCATACAGTGCGAGATCAGCGTAAATTGGAAATGTATAGCTTGATGTGTAGCCGTGTGTACCTACCCAAGTAGCACATTAGTGAATTTTGCAACTTATCTTATAGCTTTAAGTTGTAAATGAGTGGTATAACAGTATTTGATAAAACTTATAGCTTCAAACACTACTCATATTTGTATATGAGTACCTCCTATCACTCTTAGTTGCATAAGAGTATATTTTGTTTATACTTTATATCTTATTGTTGCATAGAGTCGATTTTGTTACTTAAAGTTGAAAACGGGTTTTAATTGTTACCAATTTAGAAGCAACAGTGGTATATGAGGCCTTTAAATCACTTGTAAGCAACTGTTCCATTTAAGCTGTAACATACTCTTATTTGGCACTTCTATTTCCAAACCAGTAGTATAACAGAGTAGTATATCACCTGTAGTGGCTAAAGGGATCATTTTGCAACCTTTTTGGAACCTAACGTGATTGCATCTTTCAGGCCTATTGTACTCTAATATGCCACTCCAACGCGTAGATAAATTCCCCCCCAGTGGGTTCCCGCATTGTCGTTGCGGGGGGGTTCAGTAGCCGTGGTCCGCTCCCACGGTGAAGCGAAGAGGAACCCAAAGGTGGGGCCGCTCGTCAGGGCTTTGGTCTCCAAGCCGACGACGTAGCGGCCAAAAAGTAGGTTGCGGTGAGGTGCACCGCAACTGAGGCGGGCCGCGATGTCGAATGGGAGGCATCGCGGCTGAGGGTTACAGGCTGCGGCAGAGGAGGAGTGCCGGTACTTTTGAGTAGCGCTCTTCCCTTCCGTGGCCTGGACGGGGCCGCCACCGTTTGATGGCGGACGCGGTGGGGCCGCAGGGGAAGAGGAGTGTCGGTATAGCGTTGGCCGCTCTCCCTATCCCCTGCGGCCGAGAAGTGGTAGGCGGCGGGGCCACTGCGCTGACCCGTCGCAGGGGGGCCAAGGGAGCCAAGGGTGCCAGGGTAGTCTGGGGCCCTTGTGCTACTTGGTTCCTGGGGTGGTCACGGCGTGCCATGTGTCCTGGTGCGCCGGACTGGTGGGGTCTGCAAGGGCCGATGCCTGCCAGGGGTGCGGGTTGTTCGAAAGAGATACCGTCGCCCCTGGCACACAGGCAACTGAGGGATCACGGGTGGGTTTTAGTCAGTAAAAGTCTGACACGCCCTCCTGCTCCACCCAGAGCGGGAGAAGTCATTGGATGATTTCTCACCCTGAAAAAAAAAAAAAAAACGCGTAGATAAATTTCGATAGTGGGTTCTTGAAAACCAACAGCAGCTATTTCCACTTATTTAAAACCACTAACGATGTAACAGTTCCCAAAATACATAATTGTGATTACTTAAGTCAGATCGTCCTGCGCGTCACTCTGTTGATAGCATTTTTTATTTCTGTTGTTGTAAAGTTCATGGTTTAAACTACTTCATCAAAAATGAATTCCGTGAAATGGAAAAAAATTAAGCAATGTGGTAGTTATCATCGGCAGGTTGTACGTACTTTAAGAAATATAATGGACGTGGACATAAAAGGTTCAAACCATGAAGTTGTTAATCAGCAATCCCAAGATACTCGTAATGTTCAAAGGTAATTATATCAATTTAAAATTATAATCTTCTAAAAGAATAGCTAGGTGATATAAGAAAAATATTAATTAGGTTACTTATAAATATAATTGTGTCAAGAAAAAAATTACTGTGGAATCACGGGTTCCGTACATATAAAAATTAATTAACATTCTTTTGTGTGTTTTAAATACATTTTGAACATTATTTGTAGTGTTTTTAAGGAAATCCAGTAGTTATTTATTAAACTGTAATCAGATTTGAACAGAATTTATATCGAAGACCTGAACAAGAATTCCACCTGTACCTATACAAATATAGGTACAGGTGGCATTCTTGTTTCTTTGCAATTCCCGAAATCTGCAAAGAAACTGAGCTTGGAACTCACTTTTTTTATTTGTGCACGTTGGACGCATGAAAAGTATCGCATAATTATATATTATCTTGCTTAATAACATAAATGAGTTACTAAACAAGCGTTAGCTCATAATCGAATTGCAAGAACAAATAATACGAGTCATTATGTCATAGGGAAAAATCAAGATACTTATATTATTATGTACTTATTTAAATTAATTCGACAATTCTATAAAGTTTTTTGGTATGACATTGTCTTGTGATATTCTGTGCTATTCGAAGAAGTCTGTAGCTATATGAATAATCTTTCTACGCCTACAGTATATTATAAGATCTGTGCCTATTTTTTTCAGCCTTGATCCTGGTAATATAATTTCTAATCCATCCTCTGACGATGAAAATTCAACTGAAATTTCTGGTGAAAGTGACGGTGATGACAACAGCTCAAATGAAAACAAAATAATGTGAATACAAACACAATGTATAAAAATGAGTTTTATTTTTAAACATCTGACTTACAACTACATTGGTAATCACAAAAACTTGCAGTCACATAATTTTCGTTATTGTCTTACATCTAAATCAATGAGGTACTAAAATGTCCTCATGGTAGGTACATATTTATATGTATTACTTAAAGTATTACTAATAAAACAATATATAATCAACAAGATTATGTTTTACGATTAACATTTGACCTAATGAATAGGGTGTCAGTCTTATAATTTCTTTTGCGGTTTGTCTTACTGATAAAGTATTTAATTAAATGTTCTGCTAATGATTAAAGCTTTCTTAATTAATAACATAAAAACAAGTCGAGTTTTTTAACAGAGACATTATATACTAAAAACTAATAAAAATAAACAAAAACAGATATCAGTCTTGTAATCACATGGCGTACATTTTCAATTTTCTTAATGTACGTTGCTAATTTAAAAATTATGTAGTCACTTTCGAAACAATGGGATGATCACTTGATCAACCCATTGTTTGGAAAGTGACTACTTTGAAAATTACCGCTTTAGTATCACGGGAAACCGATTTTATTTTATTATTTATTTATTTATTTATTGGATCTCCATTTACCTTCTTCGATTATGATTTTTGGACTTCTTGAGGACCCCTAATTCACGGGTACTGGGAGATCCACAATAGAGCAAATTATTACTGCTGGTAGAAGCATCCACTGGTCAGCCACTAGCAACATACAAATAAGTGATTTTTAGACCTTACAGTTCCAAATAGGGAACAAATAAATGAAAATAAAAACTATGAGATGCCATAAACATCGCCATGTTTAGAAAATGGTCGTCCTTGAGAATATTTTGTTTTGAAAGTGTTTTATCACACTAACGCATAATCACTGAGTTTTGTTAATTGTAACTGATGTACTTTGACATTATACTTACGTCTAAAACCATTACGTTAGGTTTTTAACAGTTTTATTTTTTTATACTTTTATTTCGCCAATTGATTTAGCACACTTTATTTAATTGTTCTTGATCAAATCGAAAGCGCTTCGAAATTTACAAAGAAACCATACTATACTTTCACAGTAACAAAACATTCGCAAGGATTTTGTGCTGTAAATTAATGCCTGAATTATATCAGTACACGTGAAGTTTTAATACTCACCAAATAGATGTAATCCAAATGAAATGGCTGTTCACAGTACAAATTCAAAAACACTTCTCGACTTATCGCCCCTAAAAAGAACTTTGCGTTTCATTTTTCACTCAATGAATGAATTGAAACGTCATATCATTCAATCAACCATTCACTGCGCACAACTTACACCCATAGTTCTAATTGCCACTTAAGGTGATCGTGAGAACTCTTATGGATTTCATTTGGAACCAAAATTAAGCTGCAATTTTTCTCCCCGTGGTTCTATAATGTTTGCATAAGGGTTCTCTCCACCTTTATAGAACTTATTCATGCCTATATATTTCACCCAAGTTTACAAACAGATATGATATGGAGCCATTTTACCACCCAGTTGTGTTACTTGGGTATAGTACCTACACGCACATTTCGCTAGTTATGTTATAGTCCCATTTAGAAGGGGGCGATCCTATGGCCCGGGCACATATCTAGACTCCGGGCTGCTCTGAAAAAATCCAGATAGAAAAAACTTAATAATACATACTTTGCGCGACCTGGAAATCAAACCTAGGACCTCATGCTTAGCAGTAAAGCTCACGACCACTAGACCAACGAAGCAATGCAGAATTGAAGCTGTATTTAAAACTTGTAACACAGAATTACAAGTTTGAAACGCAACCCATCTGCAATTTGTAAGGATTGTTTTCCAGAGCTATTATATATCTCAGTTTGTTTATTCTACGTAATTTGATCAGTTTGTTATCAATCAGGGATCAATTAGACCGAGTAAAAATGAGTATCGATGTCAAAGTGTATTTCATTGGCGTAAAAATGCTAGTAACAGTGAATTGTGTTCATTTTCTATGGTAGTGTAGGATTTGTATCGTAGTTTGGTGAAGGAATAGAATTACTTGCTTATTTATATGACTGTACATTCAGTCAAAAAAGTATCGAGTATGGATGATTCGTTTATGGTTCGATTTTTATTGTTTTTAGATTGGTACACCCGTTTTCCATTTTGGCGCGCAGTTTGAGTTGCATCTAAGTTAAATACAGTGCTGTTTTTACTTATTAGTTAGATCATATCTAGTGTGTATTCCGAATTTCATAATGGACAAAAACATCGAAGAAAGAGTTTGTCTTAAATTTTGCATCGCCAATGGAATTTCGTGTTCGGAGTCCCTGAAAATGTTACAGAAGGCTTACGGTGAATCGACTTTAACAAAAACACGTACTTATGAATGGTAAAGCGTTCAAAAGCGGTCGAGATATGATGGAAGATTTGCTTCGCTCTGGTAGGCCATCAACGTCTTCAACTGAAGTTAACACCACAAAAGTGAAGGAAATAGTGACTGAAAATGCTCATTCAAGTTTGAGAGAGATAGCCGCTGAACTTTCTGTGTCTCACGAGTCAATCCGTACCATTTTAAATAATCAATTGGGTATGAAACATGTTGCCTATCGGCTAGTCCCAAAAGACCGTAATTTTCTCCAAAAACTCAATCGCATAAGAGTCGCTGAGGACATGCCAGAACGAGTCAATTCCGACCCAACATTCATGAAGCGCATTGTTACTGGTGATGAGACATGGGTTGACGAGTTTGACATGCAAAGTAGTCAACGAGCTTCTGAGTGGCGCTTTCCAACTGAACCGAAACCGAAAAAACCACGCCTAAGTCGATCAAAAGTCAAAGTCATGTTGACTGTTTTCTTTGACTATCGCGGTGTTGTGCACTCGGAATTCTTGCTGGAAGGTCAAATAGTAAATAAAGAATATTATTTGAGTGTTATGCGGCGTTTAAGAAAACAAATTTGACGAAAACGGCCAGATTTGTGGAAAGAAAATTCTTGGTTTTTGCACCACGATAATGCGCCTTCGCACAAGGCTATCATTGTGAACAAATTTTTTACCAAAAATTCAACAAATACCATCGAGCAACCACCTTATTCACCAGATATGGCTTCAGCCGATTTCTTTCTGTTTCCTAAACTCAAAATACCACTTCGTGGCACCCGTTTTCATTGGGTAGAAGACCTATAGGTGAATTCGCGGCGGAACTCCATTACAAAAAAAGCGTTTAAAAAATGTTTTGATGATTGGATTATTCGTTGGCGTAAAAGTGTATCGTTTCTGAAGGAGCATACTTTAACTTAAAATAAATTTGGATGAGTAACTAACATTATGTGTTTTATTGATCCTTTCCCAGTACTTTCTTGACAGAGTAGTATAGCCATAAGAGTTTCTGCTGTTTCATTCGCTAATTGTAGGTTATTTTTTATCTATTACTAGCAGCGCTCCGCGGCTTCACCCGCGTAGTTCCCGTTCCCTTGGGAATACGGTGATAAAATATAGCCTATGCCACCCGGGGATAGTGTAGCTTCCCAACAGTGAAAGAATTTTTCAAATCGGTTCAGTCGTTTCGGAGCCTATTCAATGCAAACAAACAACCAATCAAATCTTTCCTCTTTATAATATTAGTATAGATTATTATTATAGTATAGACTAGTTTCTGCCCACGACTTCGTTCGCGTGAAATTATCGCTCGCCCGTACCTACTTCGTGATCGCGTCAGCGTTCGTTCTGACATTTTTTTCTTTTTGCTCTCCTAAGAGTCGTAGCGTGATGTAATGATGTTATACATATGTATAACGTTTCTCAAGAATTGGGCTATGAAATGTAACAAATAATCTTTGAAATGCGAGTGGTACTTCCAGATATTAGTACGTTCAAACAAACTCTTTAGCTTCAAATATAGATTCATTGAACATTCCAAACCAGACATCTTCGAATGTATTTATTTATTGGGTATTTACTCATATTTGTTTTCATGAACTGTCCAAATAACAAATATTTACAAAATAAAAATAAAACTTTATTACAATAATTATTATGAAGTAAAACAGATACATGAGGAAATGCATAAGGCAACATAAATTATGATTCTGTTTGTTATCATATCACGAATGATGCATGTACCAGAGAGGCTTTCAGTAAGCAAACTTGACGTGCAACATAAGTTACAGTCACGTTGATGCAGACGCTGTTATTGCGATGCGTCTGGAATCTGAAATGTACATTTGGCCAAAACAACAAAGGAATGAAATAAAAGACTATGACAATAGTAATCGCTGTAGGTATAATAATTATTTAGTTAATACTCATAATTTAGTTTAGGAGATAAACAAAAGAATCGGCACTATTGGCTCACTTCCACACCAAATCTCTATCGTGCAGCCACTTCACTTTGAACCTTTTCCCGCCATTGGTTACAATTGACAGATGACATTAGTGACAGGTGACAGCAGATAATACGTCACTACTTGTGTAAATGAGACAGTGCTTGCTTAAAAACGATCGCGATTGACAATTGGTATGTCTCTGATTAGGTCCTGCATTCAGAGCACAGAACATATATACCTCAAGCGGATTCAGAGTGTCTATGCAATGAATAGATGATAGGTACTACCAGACAAGTGTAGCATTGAAAAGTATTATTGTAGAGTAACAACAGTTAAGGCTCATTTGCATTACGCAAACATGATTTAACTAAGAAATAAACGATCAAGAACAGAAATTCCTGTACTTATGCCTCTAGGCATGACATTCATGACTCCCGTCTTTCAAACTGGATATAAATTACCAATGGAAAGAGGATAGTTACTCAATCGCACTAAACGTTTGGTGACTGATGATACTCATTATACTTCATACACTCACGCTATTTCCGTAGTGAGGTAAGAAGCTAAGGAATTATTTTTAGAACAAAAATCAAAAAATCATTAAATCATGGTCTTTTGTGCTTGTCTATGAACTAATGAAAGCTTTAGTTGGAAAACTTGTAAGAAAATGACTTGTTGAAACCAGAATTAAAATGTCGTGGCTAAATAATAACAGCCGCACGAGTGGATCAAACGTTAAGCTATGCTTGCTGCGGTCGGTTCGTGGATGGGACCACTGACCATCCATTACTTATCGAAACCTTTCCGTGCCGCGGAAAGAACATTAAGCCGTTGGTCTCGGCTGTCATTCGTAGATCGGGTATTTAGGAACCCAAAAGTCAGAGAACCAGTCTTGCCAAGGGGTATAGTGTTACCAAGTAACTGGGTTGTGGAGATCAGACAGGCAGGCAGGTAGTCGCAGCTGAATAGCATCCGTTATACTGGAAGCTCCGCCCCAGATTGATGTCTATTAAAATCTTCATTATTAATTATTAAATAGAAAAGCCTTGGCCATCATTCTGGATCATTTAACAAAATCCAAGCTTGCATTCTCATACTTTGTCCTCCGGCTCGGCATGATCAAGCATTTGAGTCGAGACAAGATGTCTTATACCTACCTATATCTCGATATTCAGTTGTTGAATTTACGATGCACGATTAGAAAGGACTTGAGATTAACTACTTGAACGCAGCCGTAAATAGTAATCCTATGCTAGCTAAGACATTATAAAGTTTGATTTTAAAATCTGTCACAAACGCGACTTGTGAGCGTGGCTGGGAGAGCGAATTGGCATCGTGGGTCGATTGCAGTAGGTACCTATCTAAAATAAGAATAACGAAATCACGTATTTTTCAGGCAATTGTAATTGGTTCTATCAATCTGCCTAGCTATTTCCCAACTACATATTATGTTGGGTTTGGCTTCCAGTCTTACCGGTGCTGCTTTAACATCTGACCTCCACATTCCAGTTACTGGGTAACACGATACCCCTTGGCAAGACTAGTTGTCAGAGTTTTTTCTAACTACCTGTAACGACTGTCAACGGTACACAGCGGCGGCGGCGGCGGCGGCGGCTTTACAGGGTTACTTGTAATTTGGTGTAGATTCCGTCATTTTACGCTTCAAAAATATCTCGAAAACTTGATATAGTTTTCGAGATTTTATATACCTACCCGAGACCAACGGCGTAACGTGCTTTCTGAGGCACAGGTGGATCTCCCTCGATACCTGTGTAAAGGATGGTAACCCATCCACGAACCGACCGCAGCAAGCGTAGCTTAACCTTCGGTCGACCTGTGTGGCTGTTATCATTTCGCATTTGGAAATGGTTAAGTATGCTCTTTAAATGACTGTGATGTTGATTTTGGTATTATTGAGTCTATGTTTTTCGTTTACTTTGAATATCAAGATTTCTTCGAGCAAACGAAATATGTGGCAGCCTGGCAGGTGATATTTGTAACATTGTCCAAGGAAGAATCCTGTTACAATTTTAATAATCGTAAACTATTTAAAATTTGCCTTCTAGTTCCCCAAAAATATTTTTTACTATCTGGAAAATTTTCAGTAGCCACCCGGACTCTTGGTCGCCCCTTATTGCATGGGACTGGCGAAATGTGGGTGTAGGTACAATAAGTACATCTCTGCTTAACCCTTTGGAAATTACAGGCATGATGATAAGTTAGTTCCGAAAATAGCCTCAAACTAAAACAATTCCATTCCACACAGCAAATTAGATATTTTAACTTATTTCCAATAACAATTCCAAGTTATCGCTTGCTTCACAAAATTAGACCACTCCAATAACTCTAAAGTTATCTTAATGTCACTATTTGCGTAACAATAAAGCTTTAGGCGTAGACATGGCTACTATTGATTTAACTTACAACTATTGTTCGAAGGATCGAGTTACAAAGCTGGCGGCTTGCGAATACTAATGATAATCGCTTTAGGAATTTGTGTTTTCTCGAATACGTTGTGTGTTTAGGTATCGAGGATAATCAGCCTATAATGTTCCCACAGCTGGGGCACAAGCCTTCTCTCTGTGTGAGGGAGTGCGCCGTAAAACACCACACGGGCTCAGTGCGGTTGATAGATGTCACATGTCTTCGATTTTTTTTGTTCTAGGACATGTAGGTTTCGTCACGGTTTTTTCCTTAGGTATTCAACTAGCAATAAGTGCTTGTAACATTCGGAAAATTTGTGTTAAGGCGCTTTGAGCTTCGATAAGGAAAATATAAAAAGAAAATTGTCGAGATTTACCACCTACAGTGTTAAAACAAAACACGATCTAAATTAACCCGAGGAAAAACCTTCGAGACAATATTTGTATTTCGAACTTTATGCCGCCTTTCGTAACGTTCTTAGTTTAAAATTGACAACCTCATAGCTCTATAAAAGGAACACTGTTTTTTTTTGGATTTATGTTAGGTTCTTAATTCAAAAACAGGCTAGTGTTTAAACCATAAAGAAATACTTAACTTTACTTTAGTAATAAGACCGTAGGTATAGTCTTCCGAAGTATTTAGCAGTTTTCCGGTGGCAAAGCCGTGAATTTTGCACATTTATTTTACTTGTCTATTTTGAAATACCATGAAGTTAACTCGAACTAGGTTACAATGTTTGAGATTTAGAAGTTACAAAAAATATTTTTAAATACTCAACTCTCACTGCCTCTATCAGTGTTATCGTTACCATAATGGGCCATATTGAATACTTACAAAGTACTTAACTTACTAGGATATAACACACTGACATAAGCACCCTAAAGGCATAATGGAAACTCTTTAGTCGTAATCTCTTGGTCGCTTTCACTTAGGGTCTCATTACGTAAATCATTTTCGTGCACTATCTCGATTCGACTTTTATTGTGATCAATCAACGAAAGTAATCGTTTGTAATTGTGTGTTGGACTCGTGATTACTAGTATCTCGACATAAGGAATTATGAAAGTGTTTTACTATCCGAATGGTTTCGTTAGGCAATCAATCACGGCAACCCATTGATTGATGTATTTTTAGTTAAGTGACGCTATCTAGATCTTTGCATGTATTAATGTTTGGTATTATTAAATTGATATTAATAATAATAATAATAATAAAGCCATTTAATTCCCAAAATATACAGTTTACACTTTCAACATTCCTTAAGTAATTATGTCATGCAGTATTAAAATAACATGCAACTTAAAAATAACGAAATGTAATTAAAATAACATGATAGTTATTAAACTTAGGTCATTATCACATTAAATGTTTTATTAATTACCTAATTATCTAGCGTTTGACTCAATTATACATTTTTATTTAATTTAGAATTTGTATATTCGTATTGATAGTTTTAGAATTTCTTATTTTTGTTCATGCTGATACATTAATTAAAAGAGTAAATAAGTAAAAATTGTAAAAATTTTCATTATAGATTAAAATTATGTTAATTAGATATAAATAATAAAAAGTAATTAATAACAATTGATTCAGTAATATATGGACGATAAATAACAGTTTAATTTCATAATTTAATTCAAATAAAAATAAAATAAAATAAAAATAAGGTAAGTCTTAAGGATTGGAACAGAATTTCAGTTTTGGGGTACCCAGTTTTGGGCAAAGGCCTCCTCCATGCATTTCCATAATTTCCTATCTTTGGCGGTCCTGGTCCAGGTTGGTCCAGCGACTCGTGCGACGTCGTCGCCCCAGCGGCGGCGCGGGCGACCGCGGCGGCGAGCCTCGCCGCGCGGCCACCAGTGCAATACACGCTCGCTCCAACGCCCATCGTCTGCGCGCGCCGCGTGACCTGCCCATCGCCATTTTAGCCTACAAGCTAAGTCTGCTACATCTATCAGTTCTGTGTTAGTTCTGATTTGAGAGTTTCGAATTCTGTCTCTCAGTTTTAATCCCAACATACTTCGTTCGACAGCCCGCTGGAAGACTTGGAGTTTCAGTATAATTTCTTTTGTTAGTGCCCAGCTCTGGCATCCGTAGAGTAGTGTGGGAGACACGACAGTTTCGAATGCTTTTTTCTTTAGTTTGATTGGGAGTTTGGATTTGAAAATATGTTTCAGTGACCAATATCTCTTCCAAGCTAGTTTTATTCTACGCTCTACTTCGCCTGCCGTTTGCTCCTTGAACGTGATTCTCTGTCCTAAATAAACGTAATCTTCCACGTACTCTATTTCTTGAGATGATATTTTTACAGGTGTATTTTCTCCGTTAGTCATTATGCGAGTTTTCTCCAGATTCATAGTCAATCC
Organism: Antitype chi; assembly: GCA_947359405.1. NCBI lineage: Eukaryota > Metazoa > Arthropoda > Insecta > Lepidoptera > Noctuidae > Antitype > Antitype chi. The sequence goes on from OX375814.1 coordinate 5,741,661, forward strand.
ACATTTTCTACTCTCTTTATCTAAAGATTGCAGCATGTATTCTAGGTGTCTGTGGTTGTCACAGATTAGTACGATGTCATCTGCGAAGCGTAAGTGGTTCAATGTTTCTCCATTAATGTTGATCCCTACAGAGTCCCATTCTAAGTTGCGGAAAATGGTCTCGAGGAGCGCAGTAAAAAGGTTCGGTGATATCGGGTCGCCTTGTCGGACACCACGTTTTACTTCGAAAGGTCTTCCTTGTCTCTCTAATTTAACTTTGGCTTTACCCCTTTTATAAATTTCCTTTAGTATTTTAATGTACTTTTGTGGCACTCCTTGTTGTTCTAAGGATATTAGTGAAATAATAACAGGATGCGAAACTAAAGTTTGTTCGCGCATCCATTAGTCAGAGTCTCGTAATATTTTATCAATAAACTTAATTTAGAATGTCTACAGTATAATTGTTACATAATATTGGAGATAGACTGGCGTTACTAAAAGACCAGCGATTTATACAAAACCATTTGCAACCGAAAAAAGGTTGTCGAAAATAGTTCCTAAATGACCGAATAAACTTGCGTAGGTACTACCTACCGTCCGTTAAGTGAAAACAAAGGGCACTATTATCACTCATTAGGGCTACAATGAGGGCCGCGAGGGCATTGTACGGTAATGACTTAACCGACACCAATTAGCTCCACTTGCTCAACATTCGCCGAACTTAATGTACAGTCAACCTCGGAAATGCTTTACTAAGGTTGAATATTAGTTGCTTGTCATAAAACGAAAAGGGACAAAAATCTAATTTTAAAGTCATTTATTCAAATCAGCACTTATGAATTTCTGAATTACATAAGTCGCCCTTCACTACTTCCTTGTGCTTTAGCTGGAACGAAAAAGTGGCGCGTCAACTTCCTCAGCAGTACAGCTGTCTGTTAAGTTAGACAGACGCATTTGATACTGTACAATTTTTTATACAAAAAAAATATAATATGCAAAGTAATTAGATTACGAAACACAAAACATTGGGTACAGACTGGAGCACAACAAGCTACCCCAAATTGTAAAATTTTCCCAATTTAACATGAACCTTATGCTTATAATAAAAATAAAAAATAAATAAAATAAAATAAAAACTTTTTATTTCGGACTGAAAAATAATCCATAGATGTTAGTAGAGTACAACTTATGAAACTAGTGTTAGTATATTATATAATTATTTAAATTCTAATGTGGGTATTAACCCAGTGCTGGACGTACCGCGTGTCCAGCCTATCCGCAATAACAGCCAGGATGCTGTTGGTGCTGGCGCGCAACCTGCCGAGCGCCGCGGCGCATCGCTTGCGGAATAAAGTTGAAAATATATCAAAGAAATTTGACAGATTGGGGAGCTTGATGTGCTGGCGTCTGTACATTACATTATTTGTCAGTAAGCACACACCTGTACCATTAAAAACCCATCCATTGTCAGATTGTTCATTATAGGTTGTATTGGCTATGTAATGGTCAGATAATTTAAATCTTAGCAAAATTAAAATTTACTGAGAATTGTTGTCAAAAGTGATAAAGTATTTACGCGACCGACGATACCTACGAACGCGCTAATTCACATTTCACGCTAAATTCTCTGTTCTATGCAACGTTGCTGTAAATTAAATCAGTGCTGTACAAATTTTTTATAGAGCAATTTAGTTTCGGCTCGAAAATTGGTAAATTGTTTTTGTTAGTGTTGTTGAACTGATTCAAGGTCGTACTGAACGATCGAGCTTTTTGTTTTCGCAAATAATAAAAAGAAGATTTTGAAGACAGGCTCTCTCAATAAATTAATAAGCGCAAATCTAATTGTTTGTCAAATTAATTAAGCTATTTACGCAGATTACAGGTCTAGACGATTAATTAAAACACTGAACAAAAACGTTCTGAGAATAGACGCCCTAATTGTTAGTTTACACAAGATCATGATAGAGGGCGTGTATGTGCTATTTATCAACCTTTTTTTGTAAGATATTCAATTAAACTTAAACGTAATTTAAAAATATGATTTACGTGGAAAGATCATCATGATCTTAAATAGATATTTCATAAAATGTGGACAGTTTGTACGTTATTACTAACTTACAATGTTAATTTATTATGCAAACGAGTTTTAATGGACGATTAGGTCATGCTCCATTAGAGTTCCATTTACAAAATTATTCGCGTTCAATTCATAATTCGAATTTTTAATAATTCAACCCATAATTTGTCAGTATTTTACGATTGAAATTAAAGTTTAACTATAAAATTCAAATATGGGTTTGTTGATTGATAATTAAACTGTTATTAATTATTTTAATGTATGGGAACCAATAATATCTAAGTAAATATTTCGTGATGAGAACAAGGTGTGCCCACTGAATTTTAATGCTATTCAGTGTTCAGATATTTTTAGACGATATTTTAGAACTTATCCAACTTTACCTCACTCAAGAAGTAACGCAAATTAATGACTGAATTGGAAGAGGGTTAGAGAATTTTCATTAAATGTGATAATAAATGTAAGGACTAAATGATTTTAGTTGCAATATTGGCATAATATTAAAAATATGTTCGGGCTGCTACAGAAGCCGGTGCCTCATTGGACAATTCCCTGCTTGTTGCTCTTCACCCATTTCTATACCACCGCTTATAGGCATCACTACATGGGGGTAATGACGCCATAATAATAGTGGGAAAATTGTAGAAAATTATGTGATTAATCTTAGTTTCGAACTCGAACTCAGAAGTGTGGGAGGCGGCCTTCTTATCCGCGACGCCACACGGCGTATCTTGGAATGACGCAAAAATGAGTTCCCTTTCTATCAAGCTGAAAACAGCGCCATCTATTGGTGCGACGTGATGTTTTGACAGTTTGCATAAAAAACAGCAGTTTTTCTGCTGTATCTGTGGAATAATGACGTCTGCATCAATCGATAAGCCAGCACTTTACTAAAGTTTTTTGTATGGCTAACTAATGCAAACGTGTGAATTATCAATTCTTTACAAAACCACTACAAATCCGTTTCGCACTACAAGTAGCTAAGTTTCTCCACACATTTAAATGAATTCCGTGACCATAACTCCTTAAACGGGAATATACAGAAAGTCGTATTGGACACTGTCACACAATGTCGACATTTTGCGATCTATTGATAACCGTGGGATATCGTAGACTGGAGGTTTGTGGAGGAAGTGAAACAGAATCCAATCGCGGACCGGACGCTGCGTCCGCCGTGCATGAGCCATAGCATCCACTTTCTCTCTCTAACAGAGTTATGATTAGTAATAACTAGTAACTGGTAAATAACGCGCCAGGTGGTGCCCAGACATACTTAATATCTATATTTTCAAGCTGTTAGCTTAAAGGATGAGCTGCGTAAGTTGAGGATATGTTTTACGGAGGAGATTGTAGATGTTCAAGCATAAGTTGCATTCAGTGATAGGTTTATTTTATTCTGCAAAAATGGTTTAATCTACTATTATTCGACTCGAGTCGAGTCGGCTTTAGCAAAAGCAGCTGACTGAAATAAGTGTCATTTAATTTAGATATAATGAAAGCCAGCTGACGATCGATAGTTGCAACTATCGATCGTAAGCTGGCTGTGCGTTAGATATTCGATATCCTTGTTGTGTTGTGTCTTGATTGTGCAATTATTATGTCCACGTTTTTAGACAGTAAATAGCGATTTCCTTTAGTAATTTTACCCATAAAACTTGTTGAGAGTTTGAGACCGTAATGCCTAATGCACCCTAAAAGTGAAATTAAAGACAGCGCTGAAATTTTTCATCGGTTTTACAAAAAAAAAACCAGCTGCTCCATACATTTTGACCGGGTAGGTATTGCACTTTTCTATGAAACAGCTGATTTTTTTTTTGTATAACCGACGAAAAATTTCTGCGCTGGGGAGTCTAGAATGATATATATTATGCTGAATTCATAGTTACAGTTTGCGCTTTGGTTAAAAATATATTCTGTATATTAGGTACTTAGGATTGAGATGCCTCAATTTGTTTCTTATAGAGGAGCGTCATAATATAACATCACGCCTTATTACCTTCGGCAGAAGTGTACCCATAGTACTTGTTTTTACTCAGGTACCCACATTTCGCCAGTTATGTTTTAGTTCCATGGAGGAGCGTCATTTAACCTCGTTATCTATAGGTACAGGAAACTGAGGAAACCCAATACCTTTGCCATCAACAAATATCTAATAACAACAAAAAACACGTCCTACCGTATATAAATAAGTTTCTCGTATTGATATAACATATTTCCCACGTAACACAAGCAGTCAAAGTTCCGCCAATCACACGACAAGACAGCCGAACGATGCCGAACGGCACCGAAGCGTTATTAGATCTGCTCGACATTATCTACCATCTTGCCGGTGCCCGGTAGACCCTGGGAAATGGCTGTCAGAAGACGTGACATGTGTGATCGCCCTGTTTTTGCTACTCAAATACCTACTTATTATTTTGGATCGATGTAACATAGCCATTCACGATCATTCGACAGGCTATCGTATCGAAAATTACACATTTCCATTGACCATTCCATTGCATTTGGCATTTCAATTGACCTTGCCTCCGTCAGCAAACAGCTCTTTAACTGACAAATTTTACGGCCTTATTCTTATAAAGTTATCGAACATCTAAACAGTTGGTAAAGTCTGGATTCTCTTTGAAAACCAGACTTTAGCAACTGTTTAGATGTTCGATAACTTTTTATGAATAAGACCGTTAGTGTTTTGGATTAGTGGAAACGTTTATAAGACTCCTACGAAAACATTGGTTGATGTTCAATTCGGTACGGAAGCATCAAATGGTTGTAAATAGCTATGCTGCTGTGGTTTTTAAACATGAGTCAAAAGTGTGTATTCTGCAACCAGTTTTGAATTTAGTTTACTTATAACTATCCATACATTTATTTCGGAGACTTTCCGTGTATTATTTACTTGGTACAGAATACGTAACGTTTTTTTTTATCGGAACTGTCACAGTCCAATGGACACTTCTCTGAGATATGTTCGGTCCATGTGTTATTCAGTAACGAGGCCCGTTGTTAGGTAAGAGATTGTGGACGACAGCTCATAATAATTGGGTGTCCCAACATTACACACGATTTCACCACTTTCTTTGTATCAAATAAATAACACTGAAGTATCACAAGTGTCGAGAACATAGGTAAATTGATGACAGTCCTTTATTACAGGGGAGTAAGGTGCAAAATTGTGGGAAAGATTGTCCCAAAAATGAGTAGGTAACAGTCTCTCAATAACGGGATTATTTCGAAGAAACGGCCATTGAAACCCTTCGTTTCATCTCTAATTGCTTCTGGGAAAGTGATGTTATTAAATTTGTGGATCCTCGCATCGATCCGCGGTGTTTTTATGTTGCCATGTAATACTGAAATATTGCTTTATTTTATTTATTGCTGGGGTAACACTGAGGCGCGGCTTCTTTGGGGCTTAGCTACCTGATGGCCATTATGCGCTTTGCAAAGTAACTATAAGGGGCATTGTTTTATAATTTACCTTTTAGTTTTACCAGAGCTTAATTAGGGGAAGCCGGAGCTTAAAATTTCTAAAGGGGAGTTTGTTGCGCCACTTCTTCTACCCAGCTAAAGCACTAGGAAGTGATAAGGGCGTTTTGTGGCACTGACTCATGTAATTTTGACGTTCAAAAAATGCTGACTCTCAGCCTAGTTTGATTAAATGACTTGATTTTGATTGCTCTGTAATAGGTACAGGAAACAGTTATTTAGTGGCCTACGAAAATAAATGGATAAGTACGTATTTGATAATTACATGCTCTGTAGGTACCTATATTGATGAGTAAGTGCTTAAGTATCTGCCATTATTTTAAAACAACAGATCTGACAAACTACTAAAATATTGCTACGCACAGTTCCACCCAAAATTACCTTTTAACAATCGTGCACAAAGCAACAAACGTGAAATGATCGGTAAAAGTTACGGTTTTGTTTACCGTAACCGCTCCCTGTTCACCCCTAGGGAAGATAGCTAACCGAAAAACAGGGAGTTACATGTTCCAACTAGTTAAAAACTCCGGCACTGCTCGCTTTTATAACTTTATCAAACAAATCCAATATAAAGAATAAGTAACACGTTGATTTTCATACTTTTGAATTTTGATTAAAATAATTATTAGACTGCCTCAGTTGTCGCGGGGTCCTAGAATCGATCCCTGGATTGGGAAAAGTTTCAATAAAAATTACTTTGGTTACGTAAGTAATAAAAGTACAAAGTTGTTCAATTGACACGCCGAATGACGTAATAACATGGCGGCTACTATTTCATGGTGTTCAAAAACAAATTAAAAAAAACTGAAATCTTTGAAAAAATTTTAAAATGTATTTCGTTATTTCATGAACTAAAACTAACATTTTCCGACAGCTTTTTGCCTAAGTTATCTCAATATTATGATTTTTGATTTTTTCTCATATAGAATAAAATACCCTATTCTGTAAAGCCATATTCGCGACCGTAACACGTGTTACGGTCACTTACTCATAATACAATTTTTTTTTTTTAAATAAATATGAAACATCCAACTTACCTTAGAGATAATAAATAATAAATATTAATTACGTAATAAATAAAAATAATAACCCTTAAATAATTTATAAAATAATAATTATAATTCTTAAATTTAATTCTGTGATTAATGTGATTATAAAATAACTAGTAAGTAATGTTTATCACATTAAACACGCAGTGTTCTTCCTCCCGTCTCCTACTTGATCTATGCTGTGCCCGACAGGGTCATAATTGGGACTAATATTATTTCCCTACCAACTCTATACTTTATGGTACGCAATAAAGAATTGAGAATCATATTTACCTGCAAACTGCAAAACACGTAAGAAAAATTACAATTTCGCGAGCTGTCTTAGCGTATCCCCTTAAAGGCAACCAACTCTACCTTTCTGAAATTAAAGTTACAGACAGACTAGTTACAAAGTTACAAACGAACCGACACACCAACATCTATTCGTATCAATTCACAATACACCAATGTAAAGGGTGGTTGGTGAGGTTCACATGTTAAAATTCAGTTTGTGGCTTGTAACACGAATTTGGGTTGCCAACTAACTACACGTGAAAATTTTATGGTTACACGAAGGTTTTACCTAACCCTATTATTTTAATGTTTTACTGGCACATTTGGAAAATTAATTTTGTGTGGATTAATACTTTACATTTGAGTAGGTAGGTATCATATCTAACAGGACTACTTATAATTAGGTTAGCACATATTGTGACCTTATTAGGAACTTTTTATAAAAAAAAAAACCCCGTCCGGTCTGATCTCGGCTGTCATTCGTGGATCTTTGACAGGCGTTAGGGGTCATCAGAAGCCCAAAAGGCTGACAAACCTTACCAAAGGCTTCAATTTTACCCAGTAAATGGGTTGTAGAGGATAGATAGGCTAGTTACTCCATGTAAAATACTGGTATTCAGCTGCATATGGTTAGACTGGAAGCTGACCCCAACATAGTTGGGAAAAAGATAGGCATATAGATATTGTAGTATATTAAGTAGTCTGACGGTATGTCAATCTTTGTTATATTGTATATGAGGGTGTGTGGAAATAAACTAGTGTTTAACCAACTTGCGTGTGTTTCACTACATGGTGACAGCGGTGTGCCTTTTTAACGTTTTTTAGAGTTAAAACGGACTAGAACCAATAAAACATTGTATCTTAGTGCGGTGATACATCGTGTTTGAAACAATAATGGAGCACGCACGTCCTCCAGCGGAATTATCGCTCGACGGTGGTCCGGCCGCACGATCGGACTCGTGGCACAAATGGCGGAAGCTATTCGAGGTTTTTCTTAAAGCATCTGGAGTGAGCAAAGAGCCTAAAGAAGTCCAGGCAAGTTTGTTGGTTAACCTCATTGGAACAGCTGGTTATGAAGCATATACAACGTTCACGTTCGATGCAGGTGAAAGTGAAGACGACATAAATTGTGTATTGAAAAAGTTTGACAAGTATTTCGGCACAAAACCAAATATCACAGTAAGGCGCTTTAAATTCTTTACACGTAATCAAGAAGACGGCGAAAACATCGACCAATACGTAACAGCATTGAGAGTATTGAGTCAGCAGTGCGAGTTCAGTGAATTGCACGAGAGCTTGTTGCGAGATAAGATCGTGTGCGGTATTGTCAACAACACTGTGAGAGATCGACTTCTTCGTACAGATGATTTAACCTTAGGAAAGGCAATACAGATCTGTCAGGCGGCAGAGATGTCTAAAGAGGAAAGTAAGTGCATCGACGGCGCATCAGCGGGTGTGCAAGTGAATGCAGTTGAAGCCGGTAGCAGCGCACGTGGCGGGCGGCGCGCAGGAGGACGACGCGGCGCCGGCCCGCGCCCGCCTCGCACGCAGCGCAGCGCTTGTGAGCTGTGCGGCAGCGGGCGGTGTCTTGGCGGTGAGCGCTGTCCGGCACGGAACGCCTTGTGTTACGTTTGTGAGAGGAAAGGTCACTTCTCGCGAGTGTGTGATAAAAAGAAAGTAATACGCAAAGTGTTAAATCTCAGTGTAGAAACCGTAAATAGTGACAGTGATGATAACGGTAAAGAAATGTTTTATATTGATACACTCGAACAGGACAAACAACAATATAAGTCATCAATGGAATGGATAGAAGTTGTAAAATGCAAAGGTAAAAACATTTCATTAAAAATAGATACAGGATCAATGGTCAATGTTATCTCTAAAGTTACTTATTTAAGCTTAGGATTGTCCATTACAGACCTTATGCCTTTCACAAAACGTGTACATTCCTTTACAGGTAATCAATTACCAATAGTAGGCATTGGCAAGGTGCCGTTTGTATTTAATAAAACACGTTACGTGTTATCATTTGTTGTTACTGATTTAAATTGTCAGAATGTACTCGGTTTGCAGGGTTGCATTGCATTAGGATTAATAAGTCAAATTAATGCAATAAATATTGATCACTACTATGATTTGTTTCAAGGACTGGGAAAATTACCCGGTAAATATAGTATCGTAGTGGATAAAAATGTACAGCCAGTGGTTTGCCCAACTAGGAAAATTCCTTTGGGACTAAAGGATAAATTGTTGGATGAGATACATAGAATGGAAGAGTTGGGGGTAGTTAGAAAGGTTACGCATCCAACCTCTTGGGTTAATGCAATTGTTTTGGTCGCGAAAAAAGATGGCAGCATTCGTGTTTGTTTAGATCCACGACCTCTTAATCGCGCGGTACGGCGTGCGCAGTACTCATTGCCGACAGTGCCCGAGCTGGCATCGCGCCTACGCGGTGCTACTACATTCAGTGTACTGGACGCTCGCTGCGGTTTCTGGATGGTTCAGATAGACGACGCGAGCGCCGACCTTTGCACGTTCAGCACACCGTTTGGTCGGTACCAATTTCTCCGTTTACCTTACGGAATAAACTGCGCGCCAGAGGTATTTCATGCAAAGCTTAGGCAGCATTTAGAAGATTTAGATGGCGTAGAATCTTTTATTGATGACGTAATAGTATGGGGACGCACTATGGATGAGCACGACCGGAGATTGGAGTGCCTTTTGCGACGTGCTAAGGATATCGGTGTAAAATTTAATCGAGAAAAATGTAAATTTGGTGTAACGGAAATTACATACTTAGGTCACAAGTTTGATGCAAACGGAATGCGGGTAGACGACTCAAAAGTCAAAGCTATAATGGAAATGCCGTATCCGACCGATAGGAAAGCTCTGGAAAGATTTTTAGGAATGGTCAATTATTTGGCAAAATTCATACAAAACTACTCGGAGAGTGTGAATGTACTTAGGTCGTTGTTGAAAAAGGAAACGGAGTGGTCATGGGAATCCCAACATTCAGAGGCTGTGAACAGACTAAAAACGAAGCTTAGCAGTGCACCGGTGCTGGCCCTGTACAGCGACCGCGAGCCGATAGTGCTGTCGGTAGACGCGTCCAGCGTCGCGCTGGGCGCCGTGCTGCTGCAGAGTGGCCGCCCGGTGGAGTTCGCCTCGCTTACGCTTACCGATACCCAGACCAGATATGCACATATAGAAAAAGAAATGCTGGCTATTGTGTTTGGGGTCGAGCGGTTCAGGCAGTATATTTATGGCAGGTCAGATATCACCGTGCATACTGATCATAAGCCACTGGAAGCCTTATTTAGCAAACCATTAGTTTCGGTTCCAGCCCGGTTACAACGAATGATGATGAGAGTGCAAGGATATGACTTTAAGGTGGTTTACACGCCGGGAAAATATATGTATATAGCGGACACGCTGTCGCGGGCTCCCCTAAAGGAAATCATGCATGACCGAGTGTCTGCAGAAGTAGAATTGCAAACTTGCTTTATGTTAGAGAATGTGCCATTCAGCCAACGAAATATGGAAGCCATTAAAAAAGAGACCGAGTCAGATAATGATAGCAGATGGATAATAAGGTATATTACGAACGGCTGGCCTAAAAACAGGCGTGATGTGAACGAGAAAGTTAATGTTTTCTGGTCATATCGCGAGCAGCTACATTGCGTTGACGGTATAGTTTTCAAGGGGGATTGTGTGTTTATTCCGCGTGCTTTACGAGAAAATATGCTATCACGAGTCCATGAAGGACATTTAGGAATAGAAAGATGCAAGCGACGCGCGCGCGAAGTAATGTTTTGGCCAGGAATGTGCGAAGACGTGGAGCGTGCGGTGCGATCGTGTGCGGCATGCGCGCTGCACGCGCCCCGCCCGCGCCGACAGCCGCTGCTGCAGCACAGTGTGCCGGCACTGCCCTGGCACAAACTAGCGTCGGACACGTTCGAATATAAGAAAAAGCATTACATTGTTTTAGTAGATTACTTTTCTAACTATGTTGAAGTCGGCCAGTTGACGAGTATTAGCTCACGGCAGGTTATTACTTTTATGAAAGAGCAGTTCTCGCGGCACGGTATTCCAGCGGAGCTGGTGAGTGATAATGGACCGGCTTACAGCTCACATGAGTTTAAAAGGTTTATGAGCGAATGGGAAATACGGCATGAGACGGCATCACCGCATTACCCACAGTCAAACGGTAAAAGTGAAAGAACTGTACAGACAGTTAAAAATTTGTTAAAGAAATGTACGGATTCGGGACAGGATTTTTACTTGGCACAGCTAAATTTTAGGGCTACACCACGCCAAGATATAGACTCACCCGCACAGATTTTAATGGGTAGACGTCTAAAAACTAGGTTACCAGTTAGTGCTAAGTTACTAACGGAAAAGGTGGATAACGACCAGAACTACAAAAGAGTAATGACAAACAGAAAACAAATTAAAATAAATTACGACAGAACGGCGAACACACTAAAAAGCTTTTCATCAGGAGATAAGGCCACTTTAACCAGTAACGGCGTCAGGAAATCGGTAAAAATAGTAGCACCTGCATCACAACCACGCTCGTATATTGTAGAAGACGAACGCGGTGCCCGCTATCGGCGAACACGAAGTCAGTTGGTTATGCGTACGGCGGGGTCATCAGAAAGTGTTGGGAACTCAGCGAGACAATCAACAGATAGTGTACATAATAGCAAGACACCAAGTGTGGTAACGGCGACAGGGGTTAGAAGACGTAGACAAAGAGCACAGGCTACAGTTCCAACCCAAGGGCAGACGACTCCAGCGAGCAGCAATCAGTCAGCACTGCTCGACGTAAGCGGTGAATATGAAAGTCCAACTGCTAGTCGCGATCATTCGACTACGCCTTCGCCACTAGCGGTTCCTATTGAAAGGTCAAAGGAAAGAACTGTAAGAATGCTGACCAATCTTTTCTTAGATCGTGATTAGGAATGTTTACAAATGGCTGGGTAATAAAAATAAAATAAAAATAAACAAAGAAAATAAGTATAAATGTAATGGATAATTAGCAATTAAGAGAGCAGCAACTGGCATAATATTGTATAAAAGTGTAATTTATGTCAGCTGGTTATTTGTAAAAACAGTTGGTATGTTCAGCAAACAACATTAATGTAATCGGTTATAGGTATCATTGTTATTTCTTTATTTTTAATAATCTTTTGGCATTGTTTTCTTGGAAGGGAAGAGATGTAGTATATTAAGTAGTCTGACGGTATGTCAATCTTTGTTATATTGTATATGAGGGTGTGTGGAAATAAACTAGTGTTTAACCAACTTGCGTGTGTTTCACTACAGATATATTGTGGTCTTATTGGCGATGTTCTTCAGAAAGGTCAGGTGCGTAGAAATCGCAACCGGCGTGCGTGTATGACCAATTGACTATTGGCCCTAGTGTGAGTTTCATTTAGGGTTGCCATCCGTCCGGGTTTCCCCGGATTTGTCCTAGTTTAGAAGGCATCCGGGGAGCGTCCGGCGGGGTTTCATTTGTAGTCCGGGTTTTAAAATGTAAAGTCTTGGGTCGCCCGCGACACATGCACTGTTCCCGCACGCCGCGATCAACCGACGAACCGACTCGCCAAATTCACCGTCCTCCCGCCCCCCACCGTCGCAGTTGCCACCGTCCGCACTCCGCAGTGACAATGGCAGTGAGTCGCAGGATGGTTAAAGTTATGTTTTTTTTTATTACGTAAAAGAAATTTTGCTGCTGATTAAAACTTTAAGGTGATATAAATGAATATAGTTTTTGGTTATTTTATGTTTAAAAAAAAAATTAACTTAGTAAGTCTAAACTTTAATTCAATTTTTGTTAGGTTTAATATTTTAATAAGGTTTTGTTTTCATAACAGAGTATATTCATAGTTTGTGTTTTGATTATTAAAACAATTAATTCTGTTTTGTTAGGTACCTACATTTAAAATGATGATAAAAGATTACTAAATTTAATTAAGGTCTGAAAATAAATAAAAACGTGATTTATGACATTTTCAACTGTTTTTTATTACACTGACTGTTTAAAAAAACCTGTTGACATGTCCGGGTTCTGAGCTCTAAAATCCGGGGTTTTCACGCGTCCTATCCTGGTTGCCAAATTTTAGATATGGCAACCCTAGTTTCATTTAACCATCTCGATCAAACGCATCGAGCGCGTTCGGCGCTCCGATTGGTCCGTCACCAACCCAGGGCCAATCGGAGCGCCAAACGTTTGATCGAGATGGTTAAATGAAACTCACATTAAGGCCTCTGATGTATGAACGTAAACGAAGGAAAAGAGCACCGTAGGCGCGGGCTTGCGGACGGCGAGTAATGGGTAGCTCGCTGTTCGGTATAGACCAAGCCCGGGTCGACGGCGCGTTGTGTTCCACGCGCGCCTCAAAGAGATGTCAGCACCAAATGGTGGGGTCCGCAAAGGCCGATGCCTGCCAGGGGTGCGGGTTGTTCGAAAGAGATACCGTGGCCCCTGGCACACAGGCAACTGAGGGAACACGGGTGGGTTTTAGTCAGTAAAAGGCTGACACGCCCTGCTGCTCCACCCAGAGCGGGAGAAGTTATTTGGTGATTTCCCACACAAAAAAAAAACGAAGGACAAGAGTATGGAAGTATCGTAACAGGTGGCGATCTCTAGTTTCTGCCTACCCTGCCATGGGAAGAAAGCGTGAGTTTATTCTAAATAACTTTAGCTCATAGTATTTATTATAGAGAGTATGTCATGCTCACTTAAATGTCCTGATGGTGGCGCGTGTGTTGGATCATTCGGTTCCCTACAAAATGGTTGAGCTGGATGGTGCTGATCCACGCGTCAAGTTCGTGAACGGGCGCCGTCGGTTGAGACTGGTCATCTCCTAACTTCCATGGCTTATTTTAAATCTTATATTTAGAATTGTTTTTTTTTTACATTGTTCTCACATATAGAAGCAACAAGAATATTGTTCCCAAGTTTTTGTAATACTTGAACATGATTAAAAAGAGTGTCCATGGAGTTTCTTGCCCGTTCTTCTCCATAGAGATCTACGTTTTGGAATGGGCAACTAGCTTCAACTTTCCAACTGGTCGACTTTTTGACAATTCAAAAGTACCTTTAAATGGTCTAATTGAAATAAATGCTTTGAGTTTGAGTTTGAGTTTGAGTTTATAGAACCTCCATATTTATGTATGTGTAGGTACTTTTATTTACTGTTTTGGCAATAGCTTTTATTTACTTGTCGGTTTCAATTTCAGTTGAGCTAAGCAGTAAAATTAAATTAATATTCTACGGCATTATTAAACGTAATGAAATGTCAATCTATCGTTTATAGTTAAACCGTGACTACAACAGCTGGAACCCAAGTTGTGAAAAGTAGGATCTATAAATAAAATAGATTGACATGTAATTCAGTGTCTAGTTAGCAATACCTACTGTTTCAATTGGTTTCATTGAAAAGTTTTCGCAATATCGTACCTAATTACTAATTTAAAAGTAATAGGTGAGTACGTAAGTTGTTCCGTGTGATGCCGGACGTAAAAAGAATAGCACCATCCCATCTCTTCCCGTGGGTGTCGTAGGAGGCGACTAAGGGACTTACTATAGAATGGGCAGCAGCGTTCTCTATGCATTTTACCACCATACTGCGATCGCCAACCCGTCTGCCAAGCGTGGCGATTATGGCAAGCCCCCCCAAATTGGGGGAGGCCTATGTCCGGCAGTGGACGTCTTCCGGCTGAAATGAGGTAAGTACTTGCAACCAGCGCGGCGCGGCGTGCGTGTATGGAAGATGAACGTAAATGAACCAAAAGCAGTAGTTTGTAAGAATCGTACAAGGTCGTGGTCTGTTGTTTCTGCCTACCCTATGGGAAGTAGGCGTCAGTTTATGTAAGTGTCTAAAAATTAAGTTCGTGAATTTATCGGTAGTTAAAATACCGCAAAAGAGTGTTCTTGAAGCCCTCTTGTACCTCATAAACAGTCATGACTCCTCATTCTTGCGATGAAAAATTCCTTTCCAATTAAAATCCCATAACGGTAACAATTTCCATCAATTATAATTTAATTTCAATAATTTTATGAAGTCCCTACCCAAATTACGCATCGCATAACTACTGGATAATAAATTCATGTAACAATATACGGCAAAATTTAAAATGTAATTAAAATGGCCGACTTGCCGTGGGGAGCCGACATCATTAAACGGTCTGGTAATTAGCAATTTTGTAAATGGTCTTATTTATTATTTTGTTGGAGCTGAATTAAATGAGGCTGTAAAAAAGTCGCCTCTTCAGAAAATACCTTGTTGTTCGTAATTTGTATTGTACGCCTTGCCTTATTTTTTTTATTAGTCGCACAATAGGACGGAATAATGTTGCTACTGTGAAAAAAGTTTGCTCTTAAATTTGCATTTTGGATTTTTAGATTTTTGTTAAGGATCTTTCCTTTTTTAATATGCGTTTTATTATACAATTAAGAATGTAAATATTGGCAAATAAAGCGATAATATTTTGAACATAGATATCGACATGCAGGTAGGTACCAATAATACGGAATGCAGCAGTAATATTTAATTGTGCACAGATTATTCTATTATCTGTGGTCGCTGACGTCATTAGGTTCCACAAGTAATCACAACAGATAATTCCCGATATTGAAACATATCTATTGTAGCTAATTAACACGAAACACTAAATTATTATTTTATTGCTTACGTTTGCGGCAATCACATGAATTATTGTCGACACTAAACAATGATTAAACAATTCTTGCCTATTGCATTCAATGAAATCATTTTAGTGCAAATTAACAGATTTAAATGATTTTGGCGAGTTCATTTACTTGTGTATTAATTGGACTAAAGCGTTACGGTGATTGGTGAATTTATGTAGCTGTCCGATTTGATCTGAATACATAATGTATTTTAATTTAGCTATTTATTTTTACTAAGCATTGGGCATAATTAATTCTGGGTGAACTTTACGGTTAATTTTCATTTGGTAATAAACTTAGCCGTGTTGCTTTGGTGTGTTTGGTGTGTTCACCTGAATGCGGTCTTACCTGCAAAGAAAAGAAAATTGCCGTTAGAAAAAATATCAAATATTAAAACAAAACCGACTAGAGTACCAATTAAGCAGATAATATTCGGATCAATTGGTGAAACTGCAGAGACAGTAAATATTGGCAGGTATAGTAATAATTTTAAGTGAACAATATCTATATACAAGGTGTAACTTAAATAACGCACAACCTCTTAAGGGGTCATTGTACTCATCATTATCAACAAGTTTTACTATGGGATCAAACCTGAAATCGTAAAAAAAAAATCAGCTGTTCCCTACATTTTGACGATTTATGCGAATACAAGTGTATGGAACAGCTGATTTTGTTTCGCGATTTCAGGTTTGGTCCCATAGTAAAAGTTGTTGATAATGATGAGCACAATAACCCCTTAACAGATTGTGCGCTATTTAAGTTACATCTTGTATAATAATTATGTGGACGAGTAATGTCACAGATTCAAGTTTCGATTTCATTAATTTTAAATGACCATGTAAGTAAAGTACATAACTATGTTTCACTATAACACCTGCTTGCTCTTTCACTTCTAATTTTAAACAATCGAAACCATAACTAAAACAAATCTATAATCCATTCCACACACACATACACTTCATAAGTTCATACAACAACAAAACACAATTAAAAAAAGAATTACAATGACTCGTGCATCTGCATACGTGAGCCGGCTTCGGCGGGTTCAGATGATCGTGACTAGCCAGTGGGTCAAGTCGATCTATTAAATGGTAATGGGTTTGACAAGCACGTACTTGCGAACGTTCGGGGAACAACAGATCAAATATGTCGAGAGCTCGGTGAAGACGACTGTCGCCTTTAATGGGACGTCTACTATGCGAGTGAGAGATGGGCTTTAAGTTGTTCGCAATTTGATTGGCAAATATTCTTCAGTTCTTTCATAACTAATAAGTAGTAAGAAAAACTATTTTTTATGAAGATTTTCCCAGTTTTTCTAGTGTTTTAGTTCAAAAGTTTGGGAAAGCAAACTTCAATGGCGTTAAGGACCTTCCTTTAAGGGGTAAGAGCCAGAACAAAATATGATTTGCGACCGTATCAAGTACGTTTTTACAGAATTTTTAAGTATGTATTGACCCTATTGATTAATATTTCATGAAATATCAGTCCATAGAGGTACTTTGAACTTAGAGGGTTGTGTTGATGATTTTAATTCTTAATTTTAATTAAACTGCGAATCATATTTTCTTCATCAATGACATAACATAACCAGACACTGACCTACAAATTGCAAAAAAAGAACGTAAGAAAATTTGAATTTCGCGGGCTAACCTGGAGATCAAACCAGTAAGTCTATAATCTATTCCAAGCAGTAATAAAGCTGAAACAGATCAAAGCTTGTTGTTGCATATTCAGTGTAAATGTAATAGAGAATGACATTTCATCCTTCCTCACTTATGAACGCTATGTTAAATTAGAATAGGTAAGTTTTCATTACGTATATATTTAATCACCGTGCCGTGCAATATGTCAACGTGTCGTACGCAATAACCCGCTCCATTGCTACCCATACTTATATATTTTGTCTCTCAGTTAGCTGCTAATTCTACGGTTGTCTGAACATGTTTTAAAGCATATCGCGTTAAAATGACAGTTATAATAACCTGTTTATGAAACATAAAATATATTATTTATTGCAGTTTCTCCTAATTTAAAGCCGAAGAAACAATAAAAGTAATAAAACTGAGTAAACATTAAATTTTAAGGTGATTGTCAAATGTTAGGTTAGGAATTTTGGCGCCAAATGTTTGGAGAAAGTGTGCCGTCTCGACCCTGAGGCAGAATAGATTGGTGTCGGTGCTCGAGCAGTGGTAAAAATGTTTTGATTTGTGAATACGCTTTTAATGTCATTGTCAAGTTTGGGTGAAGCATTACTGTCACATTGAGTATTTTGTCCATGCTATGGCAACTAGGAGTAAAATCAGAATTACGTTTTTTTTATTGAAAACAGCGCCATCTATCATAACGTTAAGGGAAAAAAATATTCAATGATTGCAGTGTTGCTATGGCTAAATATATCTTTCCTATGCTGGGAGTTTCCTTTCCAATGAAAAAAATATAAATCAAGAAATAAAATTGTGATCACATGTTATTCTTGTAGTTAATCTTGAGAAATATCAGAATACATAAATTCGACCTTATAGAGGTTGTTATTAGCAGCACAATAATACAGAAGATATTTTTTGGTATATAAAACGTGCAAAATTTTGTTTTTGTATGGGCACACTTAAATTGCAAATGGCTGGCTGCGTGTGAGTGTTTAATTGCTCGTGCGCATTTATTTTCCTTTTGCAAATGCAATAAAGTTCTTGTTGTTTTGCAACTTATATATCTGCTATCCACGTTGAGGTCAGCTGCCGTTCGTCCGTGTTGCTGTACCGCGTTACAAATCGTTCGTTCGCTCGTGTTGTGAACACCGTATTGTAAACAATATCCAGAATTTGTGAATTTACTGTGGACTCTACGCGTAGGCACTCTTTAGAGTTTGGACTTGTAATTATTGCGAATAGTGAACAGTGAACTTCAACCATATCACAAAATTCTTGCTGTGTACCCAAAGACTACAATAGTGTGTGTACCTGAATGTACTGTGGTTAGGAGAGACAGTTAATCGACACTACCTAAAGCATAAAGGGAGAAAAAGGAGAACACAAAATCGTGTACTAAATTTGTATTTTTTGTAATAATAAATATAATTTTATACAACTATGTTTTGTTTTTTCGAATTCCTTTAAAATTCTTCCCCTAAGCGCCACATGACATATAAGTACGTACGTACCTAATACGCAACGTACAGTACAGTAGCTATATTACACAGCGACTTACCTATCTATACATACATATTTATATTCATTAGTTCCGTTAACGAAAAACTAGATGGCGCTACGTTTGACACTTCCTAATATTAAAAATAAGTTGCGAGCGGCCTGTCTATTGCCAGTATACTATTGTAGTCTTTGATTTTGTCTATGAGTACTGCTTTTATGGAGGCTATTTCGCTTTAGTGAAAATAGCTATATCTGTCTTCAATCCATCTGGAAATTATTGCTCCTAGTTTCGCATCATTAACATTTCCGGGATGAAAAAGACTTTGCTCTTCCCACATCTGCTATAGGTACCTATCAATGTGACGTGCCAAGTCCACGACCGTCTCCGAACGGACCAATTCTTTGAGACTTTCTTTGAAATTCAGATTAATATATTTAAGTATTATGTACTAGGTATTATTTTGAAGCTTGCGTCCCAGTTCTTCACAAGCTATATCCCCAAATTGAAGGCACCGTTACTTCGGAAGTTGGTAAAACCTGATTTGATGAAGTCTACTCTAAACTTCTAAGCGTTAATAAATCCTAATTAAAACATCATTAGCGGCGTTGTATTTTTAATCCCCATTCAAGTTTGTGCTTTGAAGTTCTATTTGCGTCTTAAAGTTCATTTACCTACATTCAAGATGATGGATTGCACTGTTTGTCGTTTAACAATAATTTAAACTTAAGTTATGTTGTATTAAAATGCCAACATGGTAAGACGCCAGATTATTGGCTGTCAGTTAGTTATGTTTATTTTTTTCTCGTCACTCCTTCAACACATAAGTAATTAACCGTGAAGACGGTACAGTACAAGCACCAACTAATATGTAGATACAGACATTAGCAGGTCGTTCCACCCTAAATAAATTTAAGTTGTATCAAAATGCAAATAGGAGTAACATAGCGATTTGTCCGTGGCAGATTATAATCTGAGATGAATGTATCATTGTGCATTCGGCCCGCTGGATAAATAGTGCCAATTGCTGGAGCAAATTGTGACTATTTGTTTGTGAAACTGAGTTGTGTGACAGTTTGAGACACATTTTGTGTTCCGAATTACGTTTCTGGGATTGGACTCTTGTAGACTGTTGTAGAAGGACCTATGTTTGTAATGCCAAAATTAGGATGAATAGCAATTTCACTTGGGTTACATCGAATTGTTTTGGTTACTGTCTCAATGGTCGAGTTCAGCCAGGATATCAAACACGAGAACTTCATGGATTTGATTTGTATAATTATATTTTCTGTTACGAAAATCTTTAGAATTGCATAAAGCAATGAGCTTGCTATGAAAAAATCACTGCGAAATACATGACTTCATTTTGTTTTTGTGTTTTCATATACCTACTGAGAAAGATGACTTCTCAAAAATAGTACCATTAGGCACAGAAACATGTGAAACAGAGAACAACATTTAGATACCAAAGCCAATATGCTGTTTATACTCCCGTGACACACTAGTCTCGTCTGATGACAACTGGTATGATGGCGCCAACGAAACAGGTTCCATATTTATGTAACCTCCTTACGAATTCAATGATTAATATTCACAACGCACGTGTCAGTTGTTTAATTATGTACCATATTTAAAAACTTTTAATATTTGAGTAAGAGCTTATCGTGATAAATGGCATAGAATATGTTGTCGTATATACTCTGTGGGATTAACCTAATGTACCGTTACGGTAATTCCTCTGAGAATACAGTAGCAGCACTCTTTGAAATATAGCTTCATTGGTATTTGGTATTGTATATTGTCCTACTGCTGATTTGAAACATCCCTCCCCATCCCTCTTCATCGCCATTTTTATCTAGATCTGCTTCAAAATCGCTTAGCATATGTTCTGCGCCTTAATTGCTTCAAAGTTCTGCAGGGTGATTGCGTAAAACACAATTTGGACAGTTCAACAACATCCATTGCGTTATTCACGTTGCTGAGCAGACAAACTTTTCGAACATATGGAAGCAATGGATAAGCAATATCCTTCAAAAAATTATTCAGATTCCTTTTGATCCTGTTACGCAATTAGGGTGCTAGTCATTAACCTTTACATCCATTTCATCTTCCAATACATCTACAGTAGCCATTAAAATTAAATGTCATTTCAAAATCGTCAATTTGATTACTTTCGCGAAATGCGCATGAGTGGTTTCACCAAGTTTACGTGCAGAAGTTATGTCTATAACCAGTAGTGGCAAGTTAAGCTGGGACGGCTGTACGGCGGTACGGCTACTGATAGCCTATGACATGGGATTACCTGAGTAACGTGTTTACTGCCAGTAAATTTTCTGATTATCGACTTATTACTGAATTCTTGCTGTGAAATTATTATATTGCTGTATCTGACATATACGTTGCAATGTGGAAGTGATGTTTGTCCAATCTTAAATTAAGCTGTTGTCCAAAATGAGAAAGGAAATGAAATTGATACGGACGGTTCTGGACACTGGTTAACCCAAAAAGCCTTTTTCTTAAACTGGAACCCCAGTCCATTCAGAATCTAGCAAGAGAAAGATACCTCTGAATTAAAGGTCCATGATTTGAACATCATAAATATTCTTCATATCCTTATAGAAAACTTAACATACAGCCTAAAATCGATTTCGCGGTAGAATGACGCGATCCTTGCATCGCGCGATGCCAATTTCCGTTTGGTGTTTAAAAAAAATTGCAACCTTCTGAGTCATTGCTGGCAACACTAACAGGTTTTGTTCTGACATCATCTTGTTCTCTTACTGTGGCTGTAGAAGTCACGTAAGCAAGACCGCGATAGTGAACTAGGCTGCCTATCGTTGCAAGGTTGAGTTAATTCTAGGTATTGTAGAATTTCTGCGTATTGAGGTTCATTTGCATTTGTTGATAGCTCTTTTCTTTGTGTTGTACCTGTATGATGTGTTCTCATTTACCAACGTTTTATAACTTGGGTACTTTAGCTTTCTTATTGCATTCCTTTTTATTTTCAACATCATTAAAGAGATCAGAGAGATTTCTTACAAAATAGGCAATTCTAATACAAGAGTATTTTAGAATTTCAAATAAATCATAGCATTTAAATTAAAAAAGTGATTGTCAAACAAACTGAATAGTAGTGATGGCCGGACTTTGGAGTTTTGCCAATCTTTGACTAGTTATAGTAGCCAAACGATTGATTACGGACCGACATTAGAAATACGCAGTTTAATTTATTGTCGTATTATCATTTGGACCTTGTATAAGTAGTAAAAAAGTAGAGGACTTGACAGTAGAAATAGTAAATACAAATATATAAGACGACTAAAATAACAGCTAGTTAGAACACTTACGAGTAATTATACACAAACAAGATTAGCATCAATCAAATCCAGAGTCAAGGGAAACACATTAAATCAAACGCGAGATGGCTGATTTATAAGCAAAATAAATAAATAGCCCGTTGATAGATATTGAAACACAGATCTCGATGTGTTCCTTAATCAAAATCAATCAGCAAGCAACTACTACCCACTGATTTACAGCGTTTATTACCCATATTATTTATTTATTATATTCAAAGAAACATGTTTCTCACAATCTGTTAGTGCATACGGAGAAATCTCTGTCTTTATCGCTTCAAGGAAAGCCAATATCTTCAAACGGGTTGAAAATACTTTCATGGAGAAAAACCTATAATTGTTAATGAATGGTTTATGATTGGTTAAGGAAATTGATATAATTTCCTTGGTAAATGCAGTTTAATAAGTATCTTGTTCTAGGCATCTGTGTGTTTACGATCGTTAAAAAGGTATGACTGCCACTTTTGTGGTAATAGAAATCAATAACGATTGATTTCTATTGCAATGAAAGTGGCATTTAGAAGTGTTGTTAATTGAGAGACTTATGAATAGTTCGATATTAGCTTCCGATTCTTTTTTTCACCACCTAAACTAAAATAAGAGTATTGATATCTCTTATTGACAGATCGCGAAAGAAAAAGACAAACTAAGTAACGCTTTAGAACTGTCAAACTAAATGTATTCTCGATTGTCTTGAATTTGGCGTGATTTACGTCGACGAGAATCTTAGCTCAACAAAATTTGAGAGCTCTATTTTATTTCCGTGTCTATTAGTTTCATTAGTAGGAACAACACAGCAATAGCCTAAATTAAGTTTAGTTGGTGCACAACAGAATCATTAAAACAACCAGACTTTAGACAAACACCTGACCAATTCTAGTAATTTTATGAGCATTCAGTCTGATGTCAGTCTCAATCTGTCAAAAAAACCTCGATTTTCCATACAATATTGACAAGTTTTTGACATTTGATTGTCGCCGAAGTGAGACTGCGACATGATTTTGAACGTTTTTAACTATGAGAATTGGCCTTTTAAAAGGCTCGGCGTCCTACAATTAAGGGATTGAACCCATGAGTCCGTGACCCTCAACACAAAAGGTGCACGGCTACTGTGAATTGGGTCGTCAGATTTATGTGAAAGAGATATTCTGCGTGCGAACAGCAAAAGTATCGTTGTTACTACATAAGTATAGGGATTAGTGTTTTGTTCGCTAGATGGCACACAGCAGGGGTCAAAAAGCTATCTGACAATCGTAAAACCGGATCGTCGCTTGTATCCCAACAAAGCATGCCCCGAGATGCAGTTTTGCATTACGAAAACAGTATGCATCCTACCTCGGTCTTTGGGGCCCTAAAATGTAGCATGTACAAGATTGTTCCATTTAAAGTTTATTCCCTACGGCGTGGTACGATTTAAATTGTGATAGTCTTAAGTGGATGTTCTCAGGTACCCGCACTATATTAGGTGCGTAAGTTATGCAGGGAGAATACTTGGGTACTTGTTAAGTTTGCGACCGACCTTAGTCCTTAGTGAAATAAATAGAGGTGTTGTGTTACTTCAGAAGCTACAACAACATAAGGGTTTCAGTGGGTTTCTAACTTTTATGTTAGGTTGCTAGTACAGTGTCTATGTAATGTAATGTAATGTAATGCACCGATCCCAGCGTGGTTTGACCAGACTCGATTAATCGAATGAACCCCAAGATTCGCACTAGCCCCTGTAGCCTCATGCTTCATGGTGTTACAGAGGCCATTGCATATCAAGAAGTAGACCGGGGGGCGCGGTAATGGTCAGGTAGACAGGCCCTTAGGATAGGAAAGGATTGCGAGCCTACCGGATATGCATCCTTGAGTAAGCATTGGACTAGTGGAGAGACGGGTGGTATTTTTTATAGGAGGGCATCTTTTCACGACGTCGCCGGCATGTTGATTCAGGTCGAGCTTCTTGTGCAGGTTTAACTGTTTTCTTAGCTCTTTTCTATGCAGTTGCTTCACTATGTTCTGTGTTGTTGTTTTCATATTCGTCTTCTGAATTCTCACTGCTATCAGCTTCTGTTTTTTTGTAGATATCGTTAGCCGCTTTCTTGATCTTGTTTCTGTCTCCAGCCATGTCCTTCCAATACGTGATTCCCATGTTGAAGTATTTCATGTCCTGTTTTAGGTTGTCGTTCCATGTGTAAATAGGTCGTCTGACCTCCTTAGATTTAGCCTTAAACTGCATTGCTGCATGCAATAGGTGTGGTTTATCCCGTCTGAAGACGTGTGCCAAGTAGCACATCCTGTGGTTCTTGATGCGTTTTGTTACGATTTTCCGTCTAAGATTTGGTGCATCTTCTTAGTTCTTGGTTTATTCCTGGCATGGTTAATCAAGTCTCTCATGATAAGTCGTTCATATTTTTGGAGTCTTGATCTGTTCGCCTTGGTGAGGGTCGATATTTTTAAGCCTTATATCATACAAGGTACGATAACCATTCGGTACATAAGTCTAGCTAACTTCCAGTCCATCTTTGAGTTTAGTATGAATGGTAGTAAAGATTTGGCGTTTCTCGTGGCCTGTTGGCATCATTTTCTAATTGTGCTTTTCCTGCTTAATGCGGATGTTATGTATGCGCCTAGGTATTTGATTACGTCCACTGTTGGTATACTTACTCCGTTGAGGGTCACGTTGGTCGTTTGCTGTGATGTTATGGGGTCCCTAATTAGAATTTTTGTTTTTGTTTCGTTTATTTGGAGGCCTACGCTATTTAGTAAGGCTTTAATGTAGTATAAGATACGCTCTAGACCTTCTAGATTATCTGTATTATGGATAAGGTCGTCCGCAAATGATAATACCATGGAAAGTGAAATTTCGCGGTCCTGATCTAGTTTGATTAAATGATAGTGTCTTCTAGTGTTCTAAGGACTTCGTCAATTACCAATGTAAAAAGGCGAGGGGACAGGGGGCACCCTTGCTTAACTCCTTTTCCTTTGACAATCCAACTGCTTTGCTGACCACACCATTTGATGCATGTTCTTTCATTTCAGCATGCCCTGATTATCCTGTTGGTCATCGATTTGTTGGTTCGTTCCAGTAATATATCTCTTAATGCGTTGAAGTCAACGTTGTCAAGGTTTTTTTTATGTCGAGGGCGAGTACGTAAATTCGTTTACCTGCACGCCATCCTTCGTCTAGAACCCTTTTGAGCGTAAAAATGTGGTCATCTGTTGATCTATTGTTTAAGAACGCTGGTTGGTAATTTCCCAGCTCCGTTATTGTATCGTTTACTTTTTTTTTTTGTAAGTATGAGGCGTAAATTCTGTAACCCGTGTTACAAATGATTTATATGCGGCGGAAATCGTCCGCGTCTTTAGGATTTTTTTTTTTTTGGGATTGGGACTTGTACGGTCTCAAGCCACATGTCGGGTAAAGTGTTCTGTGTCCAGGCGTTATTCATGTGTTTAGTAACAGCTTCCTATAGTATTTGGGGCATCGCTTTGTACAGTTCGATTACCATTTGGTCCGTTCCAGGGGCTGTCCCGTTTCGCATTTTATTGATGATTCCTGTTATTTCGTCCACCGTTGGTCCTTCGCAGTGTGGTTCGATTATCGGTTTTGTTATATTAACCGTTGGTATCAGAAAGCCCTCGGATTTTTTTCGTTTTCTTCCCATTTCGCCGGTCGCGTGCCATTTGTAGCGTGTGGAGCTGTATGCTCCTGAATTCATCCGTTTCCTGTAGGCTGGCTATATGAATGCCTCTGCGTGAAAGTTCAGCGTCTATTCGATTTTTTCCGGGTTTTGAGGCGTCGCGGACGTTCCAGGTTGCAATGCACAAGTCTGGGCAGGTGTACTTAATTACGATAGAGGTCCGGTGTCTTAGTATTGTGTATCCGGTGTCGTCCGCAATTACGTCAGATAACGGTGTAAATAGTGTTGCCTGTCGTTGTTCACACGGCGATAACGGGTTTACCTGTTGGGGGCTGTTCGTTTGAGGCTGGGGTTTCGTGTGTTTTTCCTGTTCTTGGCGTGTGTTGCACCGGTTACTTCTTGGTTTGATATGATGTGGTGTTTTAATGTTGGTTGGAAATTGCATTAGGAGTTTCGGGTTGTTGCTGTATTGTTTTTCATTATTCCGGACCCAGCTATCATAGTGGTGATTCTGATAGAGGATGTGTACTCGTATGTTGCCGGGTACTGGATCGCCCGTGGGGGTAATACACCTGTGTATTTCCGTTGATTATGTGTACATGCACGTTTACGAGGTAGAATTCAGACGCGGCGATAATTATATCTTCGCCACTCCAGAATGTTTCGTTAAATTGCGCGGTTATATAATTTGTTATCCTTTGTTCCTGGGAGAGAATGCTGTTGGGGAGAAATTCCTGTATATTATTTAGAAGTGTTGTTGATGTTCCAAAACATAGGTGGCTAGGTCTTGACGGACATTTCTGTGATCAAATGTTAAGCCCATTAAAATGTTTATTTGGTGGGCTAGTGCCCTAAACAAACAATTTCCATCTTTTGAAATGGGCACAATTGTATCCATTGTAAGCGCTTTTGTTTGTAGGGATAGTCAGAAACACATGTATGTAGGGGCTGAAACTTGCTAACCTTAAAGTTTGTTTTATGGGCTGACCTTTTTTTTTTGTTAGTTTTAATTCTTTGTTTATCTGTAAAGCAAAAACGTGCAAAGCCAACGGAATAGTTCGGGGTACCTATTTAGGCCATCTGTTTCCGATTGAATATTTTTTTGACCGTGGCCCCTTGCAATCCACTGTGGAATTCGTTACACTGTTACAATAGTAAGATCCTTAAAGTACGGTGTCTTGGACGGTACCGTATTTTGTGCTAGAATATTGGCGTGTATCAAGTTCTTTCCTCAATTACAGTGGGTGTAAGCACACTGGTCCACAAAGGAGGTGATTTGATTTTCAGAGATCACGCGCGGCGAATAAAGGCCCGCCGCATGCAGTACCTATAGCAAACGAATCCCTGTAATAATAGGAGCGATCTCACCAAGTCTGCCTCTGGGGTCCGTCGTCCTCCAGCAGCCCGTCTCCACTGCAGGCTGAAGCGCACTTCAATATCACTTTTGCTTACTTGTTTGTGGTTAAAGTGTAGGTAATCAAAACTATACAAGGCCTCTAATTGAGTCAAAGAGAATTGGATCTTATTCCAAGGGGATGAGACTCAATTTTAACTGCATAAGTTAATGCAAATGTCCACACGATTTTCTATAACACTGTTGGCTTTAACATAATTTTTTATTCATTGTATTATGCTTATAGCTTAATGCTCTAATCGGGGTATTTGAGGTCTTGCGTTAGTTATGTTACACTTTCACCAATTTTACAAAATACACTGTGGCAAAACACAAAACACACGCGGTTTGATTTCAAATTCGAGGCCCCAGTCAACATCTGGTGCAAGCTCAAAGAAGGCGACCGCTCGCTTCAACGGCTCAACTCCGAATCAGGTTGCTAGTACAGTCATACAGTGTCTATGTATATTTTTTCTTTATGCGACATTTACGACTCTCGAGGGGAAATATATTAGTAGATCACGCCCACAATTTTTTCAAGGTTTTATAGGTGGCTCCTGATTAACCTTGTTGATAATCATATAAAGGGCTACCTATGTTTAAAACTGAAATGTTTACATAACATTACGCCTTGTTTCCCTGAAGGATTGAGGAGGGGTGTACCTTTGGTACAGATTTCGCCAGTTTTGTTTAAGTCCCATGTAATAGGGGGTGTGCTTATTGCCATCAACCGGGTAGTAATCTAGACTCCGGGCTGATACTGAGAAATTCCAGATAGATAACTCTATAAGACTTTGTCCGACCTGGGAATTGAGCCCAGCCTTGAGCTTACAACAAATTTTAAATGACATAACATTTTAAATTTTACATAATTCGTCCTTCTTAAATAATCGCAATTATTTAGAAAGAACGAAATATGGTAAATTCTGGGGTCTAGCATTCCACTTAGTCCACTTAAAAACACTGCAATTTTCACGCAGAAACATTAACACGAGCATAATAAATCAAATTGAAATCGAACTCCTGTATTTAGTCAACCCGATTTTTCCCAATCGAAGTCACATGAGTACATTTTAACGTCCAGCGGGCGATGTTAGCCGCATTGTGGCGCGGTATTGGGCGATGTTAACAAATGTTATCGACTGGCCGTGCCGTTGACATGGTCGTTATTAATGATACCACTATCTACACCGGTAATATCTAACAATATTCGGTACATGCGATATTATTGTTTTTGTCGTCAGTTTTAGGAGGTTGGGTGGTCCGGAGTATTTGATTACCTGACAGCAATTTGAGACGTTTGTTTTACTCACTGAAGAGAAAGTTTAAGATGGAGAACACATAACTGTAATTCTTACTAAGGTTTAAGACAATTGGCAATTTACCACTTAAAAAGCTTCCAGCATCTTCATTCCAAGAAGATACGGTAATGGTCCAAAAAGATGCACCCACGACTTCCTTATCCATGATTCAATTAAAGATTAAAACTTTTCAATGCCATCACAAGAAATCGTGTGCAAAAAGATGAATTCTTCCTCCTTTCCAGCGTAGATTGAATGCCATCGTCCGTTTATGTGGTTCGACCATAAAACGTGTCACGTGATTGCCATCGGCATTCCTCTCCCTATCTGAGGGTATTTACGGCGAAATTTTATCACAAGCCGGTATGAAAGAGGGACAGGTTTCAATCGACGTGGGACGAACTGGCCGACTGGACACGCTTATATAAGCTTCGGTATTAAGTGTTGAATGTGTACATTTAAATTGGTGTCGCCGTCTGAAGGGCATTTCTGTAGCTGGAGCGTGGGTGATGGCTTCCAATCTCGACAGGTCCACTCAATATGTGTGGTTCTTTCCTCAAAAGATTATTTCAGTCACCAATCTACATAGTCTTCAGTCTTCACATGATCTGACCAAGATTATGTCTGGACTTTAAAAGATTCTTCTAAGTATGGTTTCGGCCTTTCTTCTCAGAGTAGTCAGTAGACCTGATCTAGTTTTTAAAATATGATTGATGTGTAAAAGTTTTGTACAAACCTACTTATATACAGAAATAAAATAATTTCTCAATCATTTCTTTTACTCCGTCAGTCTTTGATTTTTCATATCGTTTAGTAGGGGATCTGATAATGATAAAATGTCTAACTCATTAGTTTCATTATGCTGAAATTCCTTTAATCCAAATAGAGTGCCGTTTTTATGGGTCCGCTATAAAGTGCACAGTACATAGTAGATTAAAGTTTAATTTAATTACTCCTTCCTGAGCTGCCGATGCCTGTCTATTAAATCGTTTTAATGTTTATTATACATGTGAAATCTGATTAAGTTGTCTTCAGACGGCTAGGTTTCATTATAATACCTTCAATAAGGTCCTGCCTCTAAATGTCTTATAAGCAATTACTGTCAATGGTGTTACAAAATTACCATTTATTCGCACCTTAAGGTGTTAATTTAGTTATTGGAGATTTATTTATAGAACGAGTCTTACCAATACAACAGGTTTGTAATGTCTTAAGGAAATAACTATGTCACCAAAGTAAACATACGACGGGAACCGTATTAATTTTGATAAATTGTCGTATAGGCGCCGTATTTCAATATGGCGGAGTGCATTGCACGGAGCTGTGCGCAGGCGCACCACGCACGCAGCTTGTTAGCGCGTTCAGGCAGCTCGCGCGGATTTTTCACAAAGATGGCGGGCGTATGTTACCTCTTGGCGCCAACCTACTCGATAACCGATAAACGAACGATTTATGATGCTTGCCTCCATTTTATTAGTTCTGCACTCAATCGACAGTCGTACGAATTTAATCGAATGCTTTATTAAAAATAAGTTATGTCTACACCGTCGTGCCATTAACGGTTTGAATTATGTTATGATCTGTCGGTTGTTTGTCGGTGCCGTATATCAAAGTGCCTTTATTTGAAAACAAAAGTGATCATACGATAGATCAACGGCTTATTGTCATTTATAACGGTTTATATTGGCAAACACCTGAAGTCCTGAATAGAGCTTTTCCCATTCTAAAGTGCTGGTAATAAAACGAAGTATTTAACTTAACTATTGGTTGTTCGACAGCTGTAATTCAATAGAGGACTCTGAGCACATTTAGAGAGTTTGGCTTTCCTGAGAACAATGTTAATAACTCGTTACTAACTGTATTACCTAGGAGAAGTCGTTAATGTGTCCACACTGGATAACGATATTAGGCAAGTGGTTAGCTCTTAGGGTATGAAGATATAAAAGACATTGACTAAATCTAATAAACTGCCGCAGTTCAGGATAAAGCTATGTATGTAAACGTAGGTAAGCAATCTTTGTAATCTTCTAGAACTTTGCAAAAACAAGTGTATAGAACTTTAGCTGCTGCGAGTAGTGGGGGGCATATAAAACGCGAGTGCATGAGTGATTTATTGTCAGTATTGTCGCGTCGTTCGTGGGCGTCATATCTCTCTGATAAAGTAGTTCTACTGATCTAAGTTCCGACTTGCAGATCAATCTCGAGTTAGCATCTTTCAATCTAATGGGTTTTCGTTACAATGATTCATGGTTTGTTTATACAAAGAGAAAGCGAGGATTTATTATTGAAATGACAATTCAATTGTATTGTTTGTTCGGTAAATAAATATGTATGTTTGTTGAAGTATAATGATTTATTGTGATGTTTTTACTATGCTATAATATTAGGCATTGATGGTTGGAAACGATTCTCAAATAAAATATTTATTGCTTTTGCTTCTGTTTGCAATGAATGTGCGATGAAATTAATTGCAAGTAGTAGTTATTAAGAGCCTACGTCCCGTTTGGTAGCGTAACACGGTCACTTTATGAACCGTACTGCTCATTAACGGCTTGTCTTGAAGATTTGAAAAATATATAATTTTGCTATAAATTCATATAGATCATTTTGCCGAGGGTACTTTTTTTGTATGGTTATTACTTTTGCTGTAAAAAAATATTTTCCAACACACAATATTTTGGCTTCTATTCCATATTTTTACTAAACGGCTTCGTTATTTGGAAAAAAAATACACTGAAAAATAGATAGTTAGAGGTACCACAGAATCGCTAGAGCACAATTGTAAATTAATCAACATTTGGCAAGGAATATCCCCATTTTGAGATAAAGGCTCAGAGGTGCCCTGCGCGGGCGCGGGCGGCAGTCGTGCTTTAGCATACAAACGGGAGATGAGGATACTATGGGCTTTAATTGCAAGAAGTAGTTTTTGACGATATTATTCGATAGATTTGCATGTCCTCCTGAATTTTTAGTCACAGGTATAGCACAATTTCTTCTTGTCCTGCTTACCTGACACTGTTTTCAGTTGCCATGGCTTAGTTCACGTTAACCTACTATCGCATAGTTCGTTCCACATTCGCCGACACATTTGGAAGTTCAAGATTTCTAACTGAAAGACGTATTGGTACACTTGTTTGAATGTAACCGACATTTCTACACTAACGATTAGCTTGTCTTGATTATGTTATATCCGTACTCGGGAGATACATGTTACTCAAGAACGACTGGAATCAGTCAATTATACCATATTGGTTTACGCAAAACAGCTAGAGGTGAGACCTGGAAAGCTATTCTACAAGTTTATAAGGATATGTAGAAAAACGTCTTTCTGTTCAATATGTAAATGAGTTAATTACTGACACCTAGTGTGGTGTTGATACAGATTTCATCATCATCATTTCAGCCGAAGGACGTCCACTGCTTGACATAGGCCTCCCCCAAGCTCCGCCACTTCGACCGGTTCTGTGCTTCCCGCATCCAGCGGACTCCTGCGGCCCTCACAAGGTCATCGGTCCACCTTGTGGGAGGCCTTCCAACTTTACATCTTCCGGTGCGCGGTCGCCACTCCAGAACTTTTCGACCCCATCGGCCATCTGTTCTGCGTGCAATGTGCCTTGCCCACTGCCACTTAAGTTTGGCAATTCTTCGGGCTATGTCGGTTACCTTGGTTCTCCTGCGGATCTCCTCATTCCTGATTCGATCACGCAGGGAAACTCCAAGCATAGCCCTCTCCATTGCCCTTTGGGTGACTTTAAGCCTTCTTATGAGGCCCATTGTGAGCGACCACGTTTCGGTTCCATATGTCATCACTGGCAACACACACTGGTCGAAGACTTTCGTCTTGAGACACTGCGGTATGTGGGACGAGAAGATATTGCGAAGCTTCCCGAACGCTGCCCAACCGAGTCGGATTCGACGATTGACCTCTTTCTCGAAGTTGGACCTACCTAACTGGACAGTTTGTCCTAGGTAAACGTACTCGTCCACAACTTCGAGTGCAGCGCCTCCGACCGTCATGAGAGTGGGTGTTACACGGGCAT
This sequence comes from Antitype chi, assembly GCA_947359405.1. NCBI lineage: Eukaryota > Metazoa > Arthropoda > Insecta > Lepidoptera > Noctuidae > Antitype > Antitype chi. Next base: position 5,774,086 of record OX375814.1, read on the forward strand.
TAAACATGACCTTTGTCTTGTCCATGTTCATTTTAAGACCCACTCTTTCGGAAGCTCTACTGAGGTCATCGAGCATTGTACTGAGGTCCTCCATGGTCTCAGCCATGACAACTATATCATCGGCAAACCGAAGGTGAGTGATGTACTCGCCATTGATGTTGATGCCAGCCCCTTTCCAGTCCAGAACCTTGAAGACATCCTCCAGTGCAGCAGTGAAGAGTTTCGGAGAGATAACATTTCCCTGTCTAACACCTCGCTGCAGAAGGATAGGTTTCGAGGTCCGGTCCTGGAGTCGGACTGACATAGTGGCGTTTTCGTACAGACACTTCAACACCTTGATGTACCGATAGTCGATCTGGCACCGTTGGAGGGACTGCAGTACAGCCCATGTCTCGATCGAATCGAAGGCTTTTTCATAGTCCACAAACGCTAAACATAGAGGCAGGTTATACTCTTCGGTCTTCTGTATAACCTGCCGCAGCGTATGTATGTGGTCTACTGTGCTAAAGCCTTTACGGAACCCGGCCTGTTCGGGAGGCTGGAAGTCGTCAAACCTGCGCGCTAGACGGTTCGTGATGACTCTGGAAAACAGCTTGTAGACATGGCTCAGAAGTGAGATGGGCCTATAATTCTTAAGAAGGGCATTATCGCCCTTCTTAAAGAAAAGTACCACCACACCTCTGTTCCATGCCTGTGGCGTTTTGCCCTCGAGTATGACGGAATCAAACAGCTTCTGGAGGGCCTTAAGAACGGGTTTTCCACCGGCCTTCAGAAGCTCAGCCGTAATTCCGTCATCACCCGGCGCCTTGTTGTTTTTGAGCTGCTTCAGAGCCATCCTAATCTCGTACAAGCTGACGTCCGGGATATCTTCAGTATAGTGTCGGGTCAATCTAGCTCTTGGGTCGTTAGCCAGATTTGTAACGGGGTTTCTTGTTGACGTGTATAACTGTCCATAGAACTTCTCAATCTCTCTCAACAGCTCAGGCTTGGTGGATACGATCCTGCCTTCATCGGTCTTCAGTTTCGTAAGCAGACTCTGCCCAATAGACAGATCCCTAGCAAAGACCTTGGAGCCTTTATTCCGCTCTATCGCGTCTTTAATACGTTCTGTATTAAAACGGCGGAGGTCGCTTTTCATTATACAGATTACAGATACAGATTTACATGTAAATAATGATTGAAATTCCCGTAAATTCCGTTTTGGTTTGGTTTTATTACAATATTAAGTAAATGTATTCTTTCATTAGTGTTACTTGGAAAATGAAATAGGGGTAGGGCTTTTTTAATTATAATACCTACTCTTTATGTACTCTGCAGCAAGCCGCTTCACCTAAAATAGTTGATGTCACTCAGAAAGCTTCGAAGCTTAAATGGAATTAGCCTTTGCCTGGGCCTATCTGCCGTATGTCACGGCATGTCAGACGATCAATGGGCAGAACTTACGATCCAGTAGGCCCCGCTTCATGGCAAACGACGTCGCGGCAGGCCCAGACGGAGGAGCTAGACTCCTTTAAAAATATTGGCAGCTATGGACAGAGAGAGATGGAAAGAGAGTAACGAGGCCTTTGCCCAGCAGTGGGAAATGAATGGCTAATAATAATTGATCAATATGACTGACACATTATCAACCTGTCTGACGTTCTTCGTTGGCCCAATTTTTGTACCGCCCTGCCTCGAGCCTCGGCTCTGACTAAGACCCACAATTTCGTAACTCATAATGGTTTACAACTCGCTAAAGAAAGACAAAGATACGAACTGAAATGCAAATGAACGATAATTAGAACTTAACTGTGCCAGGCGCCATTCAATTTGGACTAGTCGAGAAAATTGTGCTGCCGGAAATGACGTATTTGAGTGTACCTGACAGATTCTTTGATTATTATGACTACTGTCATTTGTTTTATTAAGATAACACGGAGCTAAAAAGTAAACGAGAAAAGTGGAAAGTAAGAGTGTCATGTTTAGTTAAACAATCTTGTTGGATGTTTGACATTCTTGAATTTTTTTTGCTGCGAATAGAGATATTTGCAATGAGAGTTGACAGAATTATCAAAATAGGTGACGTAGTTGGTATATTCAGTGTTGTACAAATTGGATTGAAAATTTAAACGCTATTGAAATCCAGTACCACGGTGCAGCATTTTATGGGCCCATGATTAAAATAAAGCAACTGCCAATAAATATCAACGTAGGAAGTGATGTTTATTAATTCTAACACAATAAAATAAAACTACATGCACTAAAGTGTATTTTTACCAATAAAAAATAATTGAATCATTTAGCCGTCAGTGCTGACGTGATAATGTGCAATAGAACCAATAAAGCCCTCCATCCACCGCATTGCTATGGGCTATAATTATTACACTGCTGTGTAAATCGTCATTATGATAGAAATCGGTGACTGAAACACTGCGGGTCCTGCTATAATTGAGCAGTTGTGTAGGGCAATATAAATAAATATACTTAGTTTGTAATAACCCTAAATACTGACACTGTTGGCAGTTAATTGTGTCCCTTTATATTTTGTCTGCTTTTGTTACCATGTTTACATAATTTACTGTTTTAGTATAAACATTAAAGCATTTGTAATCGTTTAGTTTAGTTACAAAATTATTGCGACTGTTTTACATCTGAAAGGCAAAGCGCTCTTGGAAAACGCAACTAGATTTAAGCGAACAAAACACTATGTAAGTCGGTAGGTATATCTCAGCCAGTTTTGCGAAGAAAACCTCAAAGAAGTCCTTACTTCCCGTTCACAAAGAAGCAGCCTGGGTTTCCCGACAAGGAAGGGAAGCTAAATAAATGTAATAAAACCTAGTCTCATATCTAGAGTTCAAAGGAGTTAATATAAATCTGGCGAGTGGAAATTCTTACAATTTCGTTATGTTCGACCATCTGTTACTTCCCTTAATGCTCCGAGATCCGATTGGTTCGCATGTTTACGGTTACAATAGAAAATCAATTGTGTCTCGTTAGCCAATCTAAGTCGTAGTTTGCGTCAGTGCGTGATATTTCATTATAAAATATGACAGTTGCAAGATATGGTACATAGAACATTGTTAGAAGAAAAATATTTTCTGCATTTTTCCGAAAAGGTAGTAATAAAATTAAAAAAAACAGGTGCTGTTATTTGTTCCATTGCGTCATTTATTTACGGTTAGAGCCGTGGGTTAGAGGGACCGATAACCCCGTCAACCGTAAAGGAATACTACACCAGAACCTTGGACATAGATAACCATGTGCATGGTTCCATAAAGCGTTCTTTATCTACCTAATTCTTTATTTAAAAAAAAAACATAGCCGCCATAATGAAAGATGTTGCTAGTTCTAAATATGATTTCGAATCAATTACGTGTCTTCGAGCTCTACATTTTCAAAAGTGAGATTAATCTTACTGGTTATAGGCTTATCGTTAGAGGCTTACGCACCTCATTAATATTAAGAAGATAATTAAATTTATGAATGACAATGCAATGATAGCATTATGCAGCATTTAATCGTTTATTTAGAGTAGGAGTGATTTAAGTACACGGCATTTGAAAATACGGTCCTGTTCTACGATAAACCTAAATAGCTATAAATTTTATTCATCTTTTCTTGTTGTCTATGGTCAACAAATATTAACAGAATTGGTTATCAGCCGGGCTATACTGTATAAAAATACTCATTTTGAAACTCAGTTCAGTATCCACACTGTCGTCAAACCAATATGTATCTGTGGATACTTATGTGAGTTGACTCGAAAGTATGTTTTCACAGAAAAGTACTGCTATTCCTTTTGGCAATTGAAAATATTCAAACAGCGGGGTAATTGCGTACCACACATACAATGAAAATAAATCGCAATTCCTTTAATTTTTACTATTCAGCTATTCTCGTTGCGTTATTAACGTTGTAGAGAAGACGAACTATTCAAACATATGAGGCAATGGATTAGGAATTGACATAAGAAATTTTCGGATTGTGAAAGAAAGTGTAGTAGGTATGCAACTCATCAAAAAACTCGCTTCAGAATGAGCACTGTCAGCTGTCAGTGTTGGAATTCCGATGAAAATGCGAAAGCAAAAGCGAGTTGACTCTGAAGTGACTTTTCACTGAATAGTACTACCAGCCCTAAAAATATTTAAACTGCTTGTTGCCAACAATTCAAAAATCAAAATTAAAATCAAAATATTTTATTTCACATAAGCCTGCATGGGCACTTATGAAACGTCAGAAGCTAGGTGCACGGTTCCAATTTGTCGTTTCCTATGGAGAAGAGCCGGCAAGAAACTCCACGGTTACTCTTTTAAAAATAATTGGCTTTTACAATGTTTTCAAATTACAGTGATAATAGGTATGGGAGGACAGTGCAGGCCAGTCAATAAGTACCAGGTACTTAGAGGAATGAAAATACAGAATAGAAAAACGTCTACAAATCTAGTCTCTAAGGCCTACAACGTTCTCTCATTCACAATATGTAAAATAATCTACCTATATAAAATGAATCTATTTGAACCAAGTGACATGATTTCGATGACAATCACTGAAAATAAATAGTAGGTAGTAAAATTGATGTATAATGTCAAATAATGACGAGAATATGTCAGACATTGTAAAAAAAAAATAATAATAAAAAGAATAAAAATTAACATTGCAATTTGGGAGCAGTTAATAGACTTTCACACGGTTTTGCTGTTAATGAGGTACCAGGGAAGCCACATGTGCAGAAGGAATTAATGCCAAACTTCCCTGTCTTCAACGTAGTCTTTTATCTTATAATATGCTTTTTTGATAAGGACACGTTTGATGTGAGTTTTAACCTTTCCATCGCTAAGTTCTGTAACTTTAAAAATGTTTTTGTTTAACTTTTAAACTGTAAAATTATACGTATTATTATTTAAGTGTTATATTCTGTTTCGTCCATTGACAGCGGTCGCATGTTAAGGCCGCATACCCAATACGTCGGCAAACAAGTAATGGATCATAAAAAATAATTGTTATAGCCACGTTGAAGGGTTTTTCGATCCCATTTTATTTAGAATTTCCACATTGTATGTAATTGCGTTCAGTTTATGTAGCTTCAAAGCCGTTTTCATTCAAAATATGTAACTTTATAGCTCTAACAGTGTGTTGGGATATTTTCACGCAATGTTGAAGACATTATTTTGTATATTCATCTTATGTATTGAATCGCCTTTCGTTGCAGTGCTTTCAATAATGTTATCACCAATTTATACTTGACTTATTGTTATGATTATGACTTAATTTGCCTAGACAGTATGTATTCCTTTTGTAACATTATGTTGTAGCCATGTTTAAAAGTCATACTGATTTAATTATTACGCTGGCTATTTTGATCGTTTTCTAATTTTGTAACAGTAGTCTCTACGATTATTGTTATTCTCTCCCATGAAGTTCTTAACTACATAGGTACTTTTCATCATAAAGCCAGTGAAAACCCATGTCAACTTACGTAAAGTTCTAACAGGGATCGTTTATTTTGGCGCTTGACTGACACAGGCAGAGGTTCTGTGAAACGTTGTATTAAAAAAGCAAAATGGCGGCGTTAGTGCCGATTTTGACCACGCGCCAAACGGCCCTTGTACAATATTTACCCCCATAATACAAAACAAGATTTAGTATAACTTTTGACTCGGAGAAGCTACGATGTTCGTTTATGTTTTATATTGTAACACAATAATTATTTGTTTCCTTGTTTTTATCCTAAATACATAAATGAAAACATTTTATTTTAAAATATAACCCGTTACATAAACGTATTCACGTACAACACACGGTCGTGTCCATGACACAGCCACACCCCATTTTTTTATTTAGATCGGAAGGCTCGTAATTAAAAACGTTAAAAATCTAGTCCGCAGTCTCACCTCGGCGACAATGAAATGTCAAAAAGTTGTCAATAATGTATGGACCCTCGAGGTATTTTTGACAGATTGAGATTAGACTATGAACGTTCTTAAAATTACCTGAATGCCCCTCAGGTTTAAACCACCAAGCCAGTTTTTACCTGACTGCGCCAGAAGGGGGTTATTGAATAAAGAACCCAATATGTAGATGGAGAAATACAGTTCTTTTTACAAAACTGATAACTTAGTTCGGTGCTTAATTGTAATTTTTGTACTAAGAACTTTACCCAAATCGAAATAACTTGGAAATGTAAAAACTGCCTTAGAGCTTTACACTAGAAGTAAAGTTAGATCGTTTTTGCAATGAGACGGTACAAGTTTAAATTGGTTGTTGTTACTTGAGATTTGGCGCAGCAGATTTACTGATCAAGAACTTGATCAGGTTCTAAACCAGTGGTTAGATTTACACAGTAAAACATAATCAGACATCGCGTGCAAACTTGTGGAGCAAAATTCATAACGTATAAAGGCGAGCACACACTTGCACCAAGTAATTGAGGCGTAAAGCCGCGATTACATCGGCGCGGGTGGCGTTGTCTCGACACGGGGCCGTATCTTAATTGATTGGACCGTGCCCATTACACACCATTGACTTTCGGATACTTTAGGGTTGCTATTAATATTGTCCGATTGGGATATTTAAGGACCAAAGTGTCCTTGAATATTTTAGAGTTGTTTGGCCCCGTTTGGAACCTGAAATACATTTCTTATTGCTTTTTATTTGTTTTGTACTCAATGGCAATTTAAAACCATTTCAGAAGACCTCAATTAAAATAATGGTTCCATGTGTCAGTGATAAGCGTGTTCTCTGACGCGTACCGGGTACAGATTAAAAATAAACCACCTCTCCAAATTCAAAAATAACTTCCGAAAGTATGCCTTCTAACTTAGAAGAGTAGCAACCTTGAGTTAGGGCTGTCATGCATTAATTTTGCATGCGTCGTGGGTCCGTTTCTAACCTTGTGATAATTCGTGCGTAATTTGATTAAGATGCCGCCGATATTTCATCAAAGTAAGTTCGCTTGTTGGTGTAGGGCTCATTACTCTCTCCAAATGTCAATAGGACACTTTCGCTGAGGTAAAAATCAATTTGTGAAGTGAAAGAAAGTAAATTGTTAGTTAAACTGCTTGTAATTTTCCCTTTTTTAAAGTATTTTACATTTGCAGAAATCATAATTGAGGTTGTAATGGATTTGGGCGATATGTCACCACTTTTTTCATTGTACATTTTTAACATGCAGGACGAAATTGTCTTAACTTATGCAGTGCCATTTCATGATATCTTACCATTAAACCGACTTGGTTACACGTGTTAAAACTACAGTTAATTTAATATCCACTCATCCTCAAATTACGGGGGACAATTTTTCTCTGCGTGTCCATTTAACTAAATTACAGTGCAGTCTTCATTGCATATTTAAACCATTTCATATCCATTTATTACGAAAACTCATCAATTAATGACAGTTACGCACTACACAACTATCTTTATCACGTCAAGGGAATATTTTAAGCCCTAATATTACGCAACATTCATCTCTTTTCGCGTGCTCGTTAAAACATCCAGCTTGTTACAAGTGTAACAAATCAAAACGTAACATGTTACAATGTGTAACAAATCATATCGCGGAATATATCATGCTGTCATCTGAGGCCCCGGGGCTCCCAACTTCTTGTAACTTTTCGTATTATTTTTTCGATATTGAAAGGGTTATTTCGAGGGAATGCTGATTGTATGTAATTTGGGCGAGTTTCGAGTGTTTGTGAGATCGTATGAGGAAAAGTCAGAAGCAAATGATAGGGATGGAATAGAACACCGAATATGCTTGAACTACTGGGATGAAGAACATGAATTGTAAGGTACATATGTGCAAAAGAAATACTGAGCACATATTATATACGCACACATTTAGACAGTTCTATGATAATGATGGCGAAGTCACAAGTTTACGATCTGAGTTCATTCGGCTGTTAACTTACAAACTGTACTTAACAATGTAATAGTCATACATAGGCAAAACCTTTCAATCGAATACCTACGCGTATGTAACTGTCCAAGCTGTCCAACAATTAGCCATCAACATAATAGAGCTGGCTAATCAAAAACGCCAACGTAGTTTAAACAAAATCAATTTCACAGAATTGCCCACTATACACACATCCTAACAACTAACAGTGTCGTCAACACCGTCTGCAAACGACGACAAATCGGCTCATCTCAAAAGCATCACGTATTCTTTTATGCATCATTGTGCAACAGGGATGCAGCACACGCGTCGACCCACACGCAGAATTTGTAATCGGCTCGTCGTAAATAAACGAGTTGGCACAACCCTATTCGGCGAGATGCACCAGGGATGCCTGCGTGTTTTATTAAGTTGGTTTTTATACTTTTTTATAAGTTTTCTTGGAACTTCCAGGCAGGTTCTGCATTATATAGCGGTTGTTCTTGAGTTTTTGCTATGTAATTGTTATGGTCTCTAAGTTAAATGAATTTCATGCCGGTTTTTGTTGATATTACCAACAGAAGTGTTTGACATTGTTAGTCGATCGAGATCGAGTAATTTTAGAAGCAAGAACAGTAGAAAACTAAGTAGTAATATAATTTACGAAGCATATAATTATATAAATCTGATATTAAGACGGACGAAATACAAGAAAAAACAGATGAATCATTTCATCATCTATTTACATTCACAGAAAACAGCCTATAATATTCCGACTGCTGGGACACATACCTCCTCTTGCTGGGAGGAAGTGGGCCGTAATACACGACGCGGGCCTTTGCGGGTTGGTGGATGTCACATTTCTTCGAATTTTTGGTTCTAGGACATGCGCGTTTCCTCACGATGTTTTCCTTCACTGTTTTCAGAGCAGTGATGATGGTATTAATTACACAAAGTAAATTGCTTGCCTAGGTTCGATCTCACGACCCACAACACGGTAACTCGGGGCCGTTCCCACTGGGAACACTGCTTTTCTCTACATGTCGCAGTTGTTTTTGTTCGCTTATCTTATTATTTGCAGATTCCCATTCCATTGCCTTGCTGTGGTTATTTTCCTTCCATATTTTTGCGTTATGATTGCATCTGTCGGCAGCCCTATCAACCCGTAGTGTGGTGGGCGTCTCAGATTTATGCGCCGCGCCGAAATTTAGACGTGCTCACTCGGCGTGCACAATATGCATGATAATATTCATCGCGCATAATGCGAAACTTATGTTTTTCTTTAAAATGCAAACGTGTTGCAAAAATACAGTTTCGAGGTGTGGCGCAGTGACAGTGATAAAATTAGGAGCAACAAACGTTGATTGAGCCCCGGGCCGATTTTAGGATTTACAAAATTATTTGCGATGAGCTTAATGCCAAATTCGGAAGTTGGTACCTACTTAGGTATTTGAGTAAAAATTAAGTTTACGATTGCAAAACTTGCAATTTGTAATATCGTACGGTCATACTAAATGTAAAATTTAGGCTGCAGTAAACGTCTGCAGCATATTTTACTTTGCCTGCTTGCAAATTCGATATTTATGCGTCGTTAGGCCAAATTTCGACCGCACAAGTGGTTGCAAACGACCAGTGTTTACCCGAGGTCTTAATAATGCATCGATTAGACTTTTATGTCGTGGAACAGAGTCACAGGCATTTTAGCTTTAAGGTAATTCAATATTTTGCTTGTAGCAATACTGGCACCGACATAAATTATCTTTATTATTGGCAACTTACGTGTTCTTTATTTAAAATTAAGTAGACTGTTCGAATATTGTACGGTGTCATTTGCAGCGCGTGTACTGCAGGGTTATTTGAATTCCAAACATCCAGGCGTTTGACCTCTTACTCGAGTGAAAGACTTATGAAAGAAAGTTAGATAAGTTGTTGCTCAAACTAAAAGTTTACAAGAATTGCTAAGACTTTGGTTACTATAATATTAGCTTGCATCTTCCAGTGACGCGGGAAAGTAACCAGCTTATTTTCTGTAGGAACGTTTGCAAAATTTTAATACCAATATACTGAAATCAAAAGGGGCTACCTTTAATAAAACCTTCTTATAAATAAAATATTTGCTTAGGTGCCTTTATTAAAATAAATTGCCTTTTCGCTCCTTGAGAATGAACCTCAGTAGTAATAAAAACCAAAATAAGTATTTTAAAATATCAAAAAGTCGTTTGCATTATCATACAAAAGGCGTATAAGTTATCGTGTTATTTGGTCGTGAGCTTTATGCTAACGTACGGCACGATCCCCGAATGCGACGAATATTAATAACCATTAACCATATTAATGCAAAGACGCCATGTTTTTTATAAATTTTTATTTAGAAAAAAACATGGATTTTTACAATGACATTTAGAAATTGTGCAATGAATATGGTAATTGGATACGTTGACAACCGTTCGTGGAATTTTAAATTAAATGAGGATGTTCATAGTTAAGAAAACTTATTGCATATTCCTAATTATTATCAATGTAGGTTTATGGGCATCATTAAGTTTTACGGTAGCTAAACTACACGCCATAAACCGAATTTATCGATTTAGTTAAATTAATTATATGACTGACACGTAGTGATGTGCAAAAACCGGCGAATAATTTCCAGAATAATAATATTATTTTAGTTCAAAATTCTGAGAAAAACGAGCAAAAATAAATCTAATTTATATGAAAATTACTTCATATTTATTTATGAATAACGCTAACAATGAATTTTATGACGAAGCGCCTTCATCGGTGATGTGCCGAGACTTTAAATTACTAAAAACTTTTATAAATAGACTTTATTGTGACAGTTTGATTATTCAAGCGATAATATTTGAAGAGGCTATGAAAATAAGGAAGCATTAGTGATAGTATTGCGCCTTATAATATTTTGTTTGGATTTCATTATATGTAGTTTCGAAACGCAATCGCTTCGTTAAATCGCTGAGTTTTATTTATTTCTCGGCGTTATAAAATCTTGTCATTACTTTGTGGTCGATAAAATACATTTTGATGCTTATTCAGATTTTAATTCCTTTAAAGTAACCATTTTGTACCTACATACTCCTACAATATTAACAATTTTCATCGTAATGGGTATTCATTTACCTCCATTACATCATGAGTGACACCGTAGACTTGTAGAGTGTAGGAAATATCAAATAAAAACGACAGCAATGTTCAGAACAATGCTTAATAGTGCAATACAAACACATTACTCTTTGATTTCATCACTTAAGTGGTGGGTGAGGCAAAGGAAATCCCTTTCATTCCAACTCAATTATAGGAACCTACCTACCGCAGACGAAGTGTCAACTTATGAATATGTATACTTACATAAAAACGGGAACCGTGACGTAATGACATCGTGAGGAGCATTTCCTTTTCGGATTTTGGCCTCGGCTTTCGGCTTCGAACATGTTCGATATTAAAACTCCATATACATGCAACAACGGTATTTAGGAGCCGGAAATTAAAAATTAAAATTAGCTATTTTGATTTAGCCGCGACGTGTTTTATGTGTCTTTAGCGACTACCACCAGGTGGGTGTTTTGACCCTCAAAGCACTAAGCTATGTGGATTATTTTATGAGTGACACGTGTTATGGGTTGATTAAGGATTTGAATTTATTTGTAACTTAATTCCTCTATGAACAAATCGGTAGCACAAAGTTCTGATGTCGACAACTATAATTCTTGGAATTTTTACTATCTAAACATCAAAGCACCTTTTAGGTAGTTCTCCGAATGATTTATAATTACGTCAGCTTGTAAACCTACACTTAAAAGTGTCATCGTAATGCCGAAAAACAAAGTCCAAAAGAAGCGGAAAAACTTGTCAAATAAATAGTGTTGTCATAAAAACTTTCTTGTCGCGCCTGTTAGAACGACTTCCCTTAATCGTTAAAACTGTTGTGACTACGTTAGTATAGTTAATAGCACAACACTCGTTAACGCTATAACGGCTAATTATTACAACACTAAATTTTAAAATAACTGTTGAGATTTTGATCGCGCCTTCAGCGTTGTCTTTGCTCTACTCTTTACTCTATGGTTTATTTTAAATAAAGAACAGTTAATTTTATGTTTCAATATTTATGGACAACTAATGAACTAAAGAATTATGAAATAAATTGTGATATCACCATTACTTATTTATGATTTCCTTTGGTTTATTAAAAACTGGATTTTATTTATTCTAGTAGGTATCTAATGTATCTATATTATTAAGGTCTTGCTATTGAAATTAAACATAGAAAGTAGACCTATCAACACAATTATTGTTCATGTGATTAAATAACAATCAAAATAAAGTTCTTGGATTATACTCTTAAACATAACATCTCGCCTTGTTTCCCTGAAAGGATGGGCAGAGGAGGACATACAGTACACCCATATTTCGCTAGTTACTTAAGATCTTGGATTATTGCGAAGCGCACAATAAAATGGGGTTTAATTGTCTACCTAAGAACAGCTGGGAATAAAATTCAGCCAAGCATTTGTACGTCTAACTTGTACCAACCACGAAGTAAATTAAAAAAATCAAAAGACCCTACTGCGTAAAAGTGAACTTTAAAAAATATGGAAACAAGAAACTTTTGTTTTGAGAGGTTGACTATTAAACTGAATAATTTATGCAATCTCATTCATTCGGAGGCATCTTCTTAAAATTAACAAAAAGGACCTTTATTGCCTCATAATTGAGACGAATCTAACGACGTCTCTCAAACTAAAATCCATCAAACCGTTTAGGCTACAGAGCTCGACGAAGAAATCCACATAGGTACATACATACACTCGAAACACATAACCCTCCTTCTGGCGCAGTCGGGTAAAAACAAGTTCCTCTGCAAATAAGAAACACCACATCCTCCATCCATATACGACCACAGACAGCCAAGCCAATACATTCAACACAACTTTTAAAACTCTGCATACAAAATGTTTTAAAACCCTGCAGAGTTTAGGTGTTCTCGTCACGTCTCCTGTCACATGGTGGTAGACAATGGGGTATAAATAACGACATTAGCACGCCAGTATGGGACCCCATGGTAATTCACCATAGCAGAGGTCGCGCCGTTCCTCCGACATCATACGATTTTATGTGAAGAAACTTGTACCTTGGATTGTTAAAACTATGGAATAGGAAAGCATGTTCTGTGTGCATGATTTATAAAATTTTAGTATTCCGTCACGATTGTGATTTTCAAAGGTTTATAGGAGTTGAATCGCTGTTTAGTGCTCGCTGATGGTAGTTTTAAATCGCTTTGTTACTAATTGATAAAAACATCAGGTACAATCGACCACCAGACAGTTTTTTTTTTGTTGTGGAAATGACATCTCGCACGTCTATCTCCTAGAATGACGTGTGGTCGGCTACCTTAATAAATTAAGGCCTCCAGGGCTTAAAAACTTAGAACTAAGCGCGACTACACGCTAAGGGCATCCCCTGTTGGGGTACAGGACCTCGGCTTAGGGCGTCGTTGGATGAGGGCAGCAAGGGATGGGCTGGATCGGAATGATCCTGAAGGAAAGGTCTTATTGGAACCTTTAGGTATAGTGACACCTCGATGGTCTGTAGGTATGTCACGGTGTTTTCCAGTTACTAATTCACTGGCTACTCTGTCTGCCGGTCATTAGGTCATTTTTCGGGTGTCAGGGTGTCAACGAAATGTGACATTGTGTGACAAGGGACAGGAGTAGGTCAAAAGCTTTGTAACGTCACATATTTAAAATTACCATTAGGTATCTAACATTTTTGACTTTATGTTAATTTTATTTAAGATTGTTATTCATTTGAATATAAAAAAATGGAATAACTGACCTACTTCTAAATATAAAATTGAAAAATATGTGACTTCACACAAGGCGGGAGGGGGTTTGACAAATGTGACCACCTGTGACAAGGACGTTTCAAAAACCATAAAATTTGTGCGACGTAATTTATGGACGGCCCCTAACTGCTGTCAAAGATCCACGGATCCGCCGGGACCAACGGCTTCACGTAGCAGTGTACGAAACTGTTGGCTTTGATAACAGTAGGTAGTACGTACCTATGCGTTTTAGAGACGCGAGTAAGATTGAACTGTAAAAAATTATGACATGGTAACCCCGATTGTTCTAGTTATTAAAATGAATTTATTTGCTTTATAAAACTAATTAAGACGAATAACGCTAATTATCTTTTATGAGTCAGCAGTTAATCCAACGAGAATGGGAGTTTATAAACTCAAAACAAGAACTTCATAATGAAATCTACACTAAATAATTATTTTAATAACGAATGTTTACTTAATTAATTAAAATGTAAGTGCATTTAATTTTGAGATGGTAATGTTGAGCTTCAATTTCTTTTCAGACGCTTTTCACAGAAACAGGAGTTAAGAGTCAGAAACTTGGGAAAATTTAAGTAAGAAGATTTGCAAGGTTTTTTTTCATTTCCAACGTATTATTATTTTACCTTAATACCGGCACTCATTAAACAAAACGCTAATTACCGAAATAACGGTTATTTTAGAAACGAGAACATCTTTATTGAAAACAGAATAATTTATGGCCAAATCTAGAGCTCCAAATTAAGAATAAATAATTGTTACAACGTTTAGGAGTGAACTAAATGGGTGATATAATTTATAACTAATATTTATTATTGTAACTTTGATTAATTATAAGCTGTTTTAATATAGCAGTAACGGTTGCCAAGTAATTTATCACGTTACGTTAAAAAAAAAAACCTTTCTTAACGTTTTTAAATGGCAGCACCTTTTTTCAATATTTTTAAATTTAATTTCTATTCTTATTTCAATTTAATTCTTCTAAGATTATATTTATAGAATTGTCATTTTATATTAATTTAGGCAATATTTCTTCATTGAATATTTTATTTTTTATGTCTTGTTTAAATCCCTACTTTCAAATTGACGACATCATAAATCAAATATGGAACTATTAAATTGGTTCTGCTCTAATTGGGGACAGATATCGTTTGTAGCAGCGACGAAAAAATAAAAATGCAAAAATGGCTACTATCCCCACATGGGCTGATAGAGACATAAAAATTTATGAATTCGTGGTTCGTTTGATTTATTCGCGCTTCCTTTTACGATTTTTATGGCTGAAAAGATATATTATTGTAACCATACAGCAGTTTGTTTTTATTCCTATTTTAGTGTAACTGACATTTAACGTCACCCTACTTTCTCCAACTGTTAGAGGTGATTCATATACGCCAGGTGACATGTTTATTAGTCACGGTAAAGAGGAAATCAGATCAAAAGGAGAGCACGTAATGTGAGTCGTCCCTAATTATTTCTTTTGGTACGTTTAAACTTATTGATGGTGCGTGCTCGTCCATTGCATCGAATGTCTTATTTCAATAAATCTGTCACGAGTTCACGACATTGAATTTTATAAATATTATAATTAATTAATAAGTATTGCTATAGGTACAATATACGTGTGTTACTGACTTAACTATCTTCACTTACTAATCTAATAAGTAAAGAGGTTTTACTTCCAAAAATACCGTTTTGAATTTACCGAATTCAATTAAACGTCACATTTAATCGTAAAGGTGACAGAAGAGCATCACTATTTTGGAATAATCCAACATTTTATTACTCCATTTTGTTAATTTTATATATTAACGAATAATAAATATGAAGTGACTACCGTGCGCAGGCAATATTAATAATTTATTAATAAATAAAGTGTGTTATTTAATTACGGTTCACGACACCAATTTGTAATATGAATGTTTGACGTCGGCGCATTTGTAACGGCAATGGGCGTAGAAATGTCTGATAGTTATGCGTTAGGTACCGTATTGCTAACAACAGCCTGCTGATAATATAATATAATAACAATTAATTATCAAAGTTTGTAAGACACCCACGTAGTTCGCACATTAGTAATTAAAATAGCAACGGTACAGGAACATAAAATTTAATAGATTGATTTTTACAATTCATATTTTTTATTTTATGAATATTTTTCTAATGGATATTCTACCGTCTTTTGACATCTACAGTTTCTTTAAATTTGATCATTTCCGCCACTTATTACTTTTTCAAAAAACATATTGTCATCAATTTTTATCTTACATTTTTTATTGTTAATGTTTTTTTCTTTTCAAGAGGCCAAAATTTTCAGGAGATCGAGCAATTAATTATTAAATTACAAAACCCAATCAATTTCAAAGACGCAATTGTTACAAAATGACATTAACAGAAATAGAAAGACGGAACCGTTTACAAAGCTAGTTTCAAACCGCGGAGGCGTCAGGGGTCAGCTGAGGTCAGATACCCGATATGATTTATAAGTTCTAATTAGACCAGAGACAGTACCTACTGATAGACGGTAATAGTTTCGTAATAAGGTTACTGATAGGAATTTGTAATTATAATTAGCAAGTGGCCAATGTGTAATCGATGGTATGGTTTTGTGAAACTGGGAGCGAAAGTGACGAAAATCGGAGATAATCTGAGCTTAATATGGTTTGCTATTGAAAAATTATAGAAAAGAAAACTCTTTATTCATAAATCAGCCTATAATGTTCCCACTCCTGGGACACAGGCCTCCTCTCTGTGAGCGTGGGCCGTTATCCACCACGCGGGCACAGTGCGGGTTAGTGGATGATTGCTGGTTCGAGGATTCTAGTTTTCCTCACGATGTTATCTTTCACAGTTTAGAGAGCAGTGGTGATGAAATTAAATACACAAAGTAAAGTGCCTGCCTGGTTTCGAACTCACGACCTACAACTCGTAAGTCGGGGCCGATACCACTGGGCCACCACTAGTCTTAATACTCTTTATTGTAGTATAGACCAGCACATCAAGCTACCCCAAACTGTCAAATTTTCCTAATTTAACACAAACCGTATGCTTATGGAATAAAGTTGAAAATCTATCGAAGAAATTTGACAGATTGGGGTAGCTTGACGTGCTGGCGTCTGTACAACATATGAATTACAGGTAAGTACATTTTATGGGTGAGACATTGGAAGGTCTTATCGCGAGAAGCGATTATTAACCTTTGAATGGAATATAATGTGCAATGTGCAAGAAAAGCAGATTAGATACACATCGTTTTGGGTCTTTGCCAATTTGCCACTTATTATGATAGCGGAGGATCGCTTGTTGATAACGTTGTTTAGGGAGTTTTTGGCGGGATCAGGTTGGAATATGTCGCACGAATTTTAATTTTCATGAATTAAGTGAAATAGCGAATTAAATTATATAATTTTTGTAGTGAATTATTCAATTTAGTTACATGTGAGTGCACAAGTGTAGTGAAGGTGAGAATAAGTGACTAACATGAAGTTTTCGTGTTCCCCCCAAAAACTCATATTAGGTTGTTGTAAAGTTACTACCGCTTTACAATAACTTTGGCTTGACTGACTAAATCCGACTATGACTGTTTTGTAACTTCGTGCCCGATATCGGGCCATTGACTTGATCGAAAAGAAAATTTAGTTGACACTGGCTAAATTCACAAACCGTGCGAAGCCATTACCCGAAGAGAAAAATAAAAGTTCTTTAGGATGAGTAAGGCGGAGTTATCGAAAAGCGATCTTGAGAAGACTGCATGACAAATTATCAACCTTCCTACCCATATCTAACCTCCCCTATTAAGCACTTATGTCAACTAATGAATACCGATTAAGTAAATGTGTTCAATCTATTTAAAACATAGCTTATCGTAATCAGGAAGCAGTAAAACCGTTTAGTTGTAACATTATATACGAAACTTATTTGCTCATGGCAACATTTTGCGGCTCGGCCCACCGCTAACGTATCGTGGTTTAATTAATTGCCGTAACGACCGATTTATTTCAAAACTAGCACAAAATACAAAAATTATGTAGGACGATGGTATAAAATAAACGGGTCTGCGTGTCCTTGTTGTGGCTTTGAAAAGTGGATCGATGAGGAATTTTATTCGTTTTATAAAAAAAAATAGGTTCAATGATGTCATAACAGAATTAGATCATAATCTAGTATGGTAGATCTTGACCTACTTTTGTACAAACTTTTCTTTTTTAACTGTGAATTTGACCCAATTAAAAAAAAGAATAGATTTTCAGCCAGTCTTATTTGAATTACAAAAAAAGGGAAAAATAAAAAGTCTGGTTACTTAATTTAAATCTTGTTCTTGATTCAAATTTCAAAACAATAGGTGCATTTCGCCATAGTGATGTCACATTACCGTTTGAGTCGAGAAAAGTGAACAATTTTATACAATACATCAGGTTACGTTGGGCAACAGCGCATAACTAGAGAAAGCTGGCTGCCATCGCCTACGTACAACAATAACTAGTTTCCCTTAGCTTTACAAGTCGCAGGATGATAAGATGTTGACACAGGTAAATACTTGTTATATTCAGAAACTAACTGAATTTATTGGAAATTGTCATGGATATTTTCTACATAATCTCTATCTGGCGATATATCGTTACATTAAAAAAAAGGGTTTCGGTGTTTCTGCTAGACTGTACCCGACATGCAACCTCCAGTTTCCTTCGATACTTTATTTGTTTCTTTTATGGGAGAGATGGATTAGCATTTAGTGTCCCAATACAAGGCAAAGGGCCTGCCATCCGTCGTGCCACTTACCTCTACTATTGCCGTCTGTGGCATTATCATTATCAGCCGTATTGAGGATAAGATCCTAATCTCAGTTCATCTTGATATTAACATCACAAAAGCCATTCGGGAATTTTCATTCAAATCGCGAGATCGTCCATCTTCACACATCCATAAACGAGCAGTCAAACGGTATCGTTGTCTACATCAACATCTAACAACAACTGACCTTTAGTACCACACACTTTATTGTCAATCAGATATATATGGAAATAATTATAGTGTGCTTTGACAATAATTTTCCATACTGCATAAATAAAAAGATAAATATCTACTGACGTGGAAATCGATTCCACATCCTGCAATATAAGCGGCTAAGGTAACAAGCTGACTTAGTTAATAAAACCGCATTTATATTTGTAGCTGGTCACAATAAATATACGGCGTGATTGGTTTAAAAAAATAAATTGACGCGACTAAGTAAAGGTTCCCACAAAAATGTCAACTTTTAGGAGATAAAACTTGAACACAAAGTAAGCAAACGTGGATAAAGAATGATTCTCATCAAAATTTACATACGTATGCAATTTAAACTTGTTAATAACGCAATATGAATACCTAACCCTGTCTCAGCACACTGCCACACAAGACACAACCAATCGTCAATGATTAAATAATAATGAATTAATTAAACGCCGTGATGAGATCTTAATCGTAACATGTCATTTAGCAAAACGTATAGCGACATTATGTACAGGGATCGGCGTGACAGATCGCTTGGCTGCCAGCCAATCGAAGCTCGTAACATATGAAACACAACGCCGACCTAATCCAAGTTGTGTTCGGAAATTAATTTTTTGAGAAACAATACGGTGAGCGAAGCGTGGACGGCGCTAAATTGAAACGTTTGACTCTTGTGTACTCTTCACCGCTTTTGAAAAAAGAAACTACTTTTGTTAACTTCACTTCAATTTCATTCATTCTTTGATCTGAAATTCAGTTCATTCTCATTTGATTTTTAAGAGTATTATTCAGTATTAACATCTCTCAATGCGGTCCCCCCTAGCAATGCCCTAAGTTATGAAGTGCTTAAACTTTAAATGATCATTAATTCAAAGCGTGCATTGCTAATAAATTAGAGCTACAATATAAATTATTAATGCTTAGACCTGCATTGTTCTATTCCTAGATTCGAAGAAGTCGGTTAAAGAGGTTTAGTATTCACACGAAGCGAAAATAACCGTGTGACACTAAAATACTAACAGAGAGAACGAATAAGTACTGGCAGATACAACAAACTTCCAAAAAAACACAATTCGAAAAATAATGGTTTCTTTTTGCCACCGACTTCCGTGGGTTCCGAAATTAAAGTTATCGTTTACTTGGTGGAACAAATACGTATTATTGAATCTAACTCACAAACCGCTAACCAGAACTTACACTAACAGAAAAAAAGAAATATATGGGGCCACTTACAAGCATAACTTTTTAAACATAAGAATATTTTTTCAATTGGTTTCTAAATGACTTTTTGAAAACCTCCTCTTTTTTTGAAGTCGGTTAAAAAGCATCATCACGCAAGGTATTATTCTAAATTAAAAGAAAAGTTTTCTTTAAATTAAACCCTATTTATAGTAACTGTCGCTGAGCACAAAAGCATTGAAAAGGGAGAGTGCTTCGTGAAATATTACTTCGTCAGAGGACTGAGAGACAGAGGGAGTCCCGTTTTGACATGTAATGAAAGAAAAATTACACGAGCCAGGCTTTGTAGAGTCGCCACTTTCATTTCGACGAAATTAACTTTTGGATGCTCTGCACTTGTGTAGCGTGTAAGCGGTACTGTGGGAACTCGATGTCTAGGATATCAAGTGGGAAGTGAGTATTTTTTTATTTCAGACAATCTTTTGCCAGCAACTTCGCCCGCGTGGAGGTTGGAAATTATCCCACAGGAACGTACAACCGAGATAAAAAGATAGGCTAGGTTATAAACTATCTGTATGCCAAATTTCGTCCCAATCCGTTCAGTAGTTTTTGCGTGAAAGAGTAACAAACATCTATCCATCATCACTTTCACATTTATAAAAATTCCGGTTGAAAAATTCTGTTTTGAAGCATGAAATAAATTTTAAAACATGACCCGTCTCAGTCGGTTAAGTAATAAGAGGAAGGTCTGAGTTTAGTCGTTGTAAGTGATAATTTAGTGAGTTCTTGTATTAGAAGCAGATTCAAGAGATTCTCTTGAAGCGCTGTCCGAATGTTCTCTTCGCAAATAAAATTAAATTGAAAGAAGGCGGACCAGGGGAAATGACACTTCTACAAAATTTTCCAATCTCTCAGATTTTCACTTCATAAAACCGAATAGATGCTCCAGCATTATTAGAAACACCAATTCATTTCACTAAATAATTCATTCGCTGAAAGGATAATTCACAAAGCGATGGTGCCATTCTTCCCCTGTAATTAGAGAGACATGGCAGGGGAATGAGATTGTGAAACGTAGTAATAAGATTTTAATTATGTGAATTTCTGTCTAACTAAATGAACTCGGTCACATTGACATCCCCGATATTTATGTTCGTCAACTCGTTCATTTTAATTAAATTCTGATAAACACCGTTTGTTTGTTAATTATTGTGATGACTGCGCTATTATATGTAGCAAAACATTACACAAATTAAAGTGAACTGTGTTTTGCTCATACTCGTATTACAAAAGTATGTCATTTGCATTGTTATTTACTATTATTATTGACGAAGACAAAATAAAATAATAAATGTTAGGTTAAGTAATAACAGCCGCACGGGTCGATCGATCTGGTTAACCTTGCCGCGGTTGGTCCGATGGGTGACCATCTTTACATACAAAGTGCTCCGTGTCTCGGAAAGCATGGTAAGCCGTTGGTCCCAGCTGTCATTCTTGACAGTCGTTGCGGGTCGTCAGGAGCCCGAAACTCTGACAACCAGGCTTACCAGCGGTATCGTGTTACCCAGTAACTGGGTTGTGGAGGTCAGATAGGTAGAGAGATCGCTCCATGTAAAATACACTTCACGTAAAACTTATGCAAATCATTAATTGTACACTCTCAGCACAGAAAGAGTGTGACAGTAACAAACGATTTTTTTTTTTGTTCAAAACATATGTTAAAAGCTGACCAGAAAACAACAGCGAGCGACACGAATTCCGTCAGTGTAAACAAATAGCAGCACTCTATCGAGAGGGCAAACAGCATTTTTTGCAAATACCAAGGTAGCATGAACCATCGATCACCACACTTGGATTAAAACCCGTTGCCAAGTTGATTCAGCTTTGCTTTCGTGTGAATGTTGATAAGAGACATACATATAATTGAACCACTGAACACATTTCTCAGTTGGTGCGAAAGTTGTCTAAGGTAAAGGTTTTTGCAAACACGAGCGGATGTTGAGGTTTAAACTGATTAGCAGTTTCTACACTTGATGGTTTTTGGGCGTGTCAGACTTTTACTGACTAAAACCCACCCGTGTTCCCTCAGTTGCCTGTGTGCCAGGGGCCGCGGTGTCTCTTTCGAACAACCCGCACCCCTGGCAGTACACTTGATGGTGTGATTGAAAAAGATTTGTGATGTAAACGGAAAAAATCCTTATCTTTCCGGGGCTAAGAGGTTTTAAAGATCTGTCTAAAACGTTCCCACTGCTTGGACGCATAGCTCCTCTCTGTGAGAGGGAATGGGCTGTAGTCCAACACACGGGCCCGGGGCGGGTACGTAGATATCACATGTCTACAAATTTTTGGTTCCAGGACATGCCGTTTCCTCACGATGTTTTCCTTCACCGTTTTGAGAGCAGTGGTGACGAAATAATTTACACAAAGTAAAACACCTAACTGGGCCATCGCTGCTCCTATGAATGGTGATATATGAATGACTAGCTGACCCGTGCTCATTTCGTTGGGCGGTTAACATTTTTATTTCACTCAATAGATTACGACACGGTCGCGGTTCCATACCTATGTCGTATTATCTCTTTAACCATTCGTCCAAATTAGATGCAGTAAAAGGGAAAAGTCTTTTGTTTTAAACACTTGAGACGATAAATTTACTTATTTTGATAAAAATTCATAATAGTTGATAATAATATGACCAATAAACATGACCTAACGATTTAAATTAGTTTTTTTAATTTAAAAATATACTTTTTGCGACTTATACATAAAAGTTAGACATAATATTTTTTTGTAGGCACTATCAAGCTCAACAACTTTTTTCTAGAACTCAATCATATATCTCTCATCGTTAGGGCAGCGTTCGCAAGAAACGTTTTCGTTCGACTGTTTTTTCTCTGACTTACTTTGCAAATCCGACTACCACGAAAAAGTCTTTTCATTTTTCGGGTTAATATATAGCCTGTGTCACTCACAAATAACGTGGCTTTCTATTGGTAAAAGAATTTGCATAATCGGTTCAGTAGATCCAGAGATTACCTACAACCTCACACCTCACAAACTCACAAACTTTACCTCTTTATAAGATTAGTATGGAAGTATAGATAATTACGGTTCAATAGTCTCTTAAATCAAGCACCTAATCAACACTCCAAGCCCTCAACGAAGTGCTTGAGCAGAAAATAAAGCGACGTGAAAGTTAACCCTTAATTTTCCATTTGAAAACGAGAAAAAAAACCATTCCGCCCGCTTTCGCGTGATATACAAAAAAAAGCGTTTTTATATGTACAGCGTGAATACAAAGCGGGTAAGTCAGCTGATGAAATCGTCGTCCAAACAAGCGGTCGGGGATCCTGAATAATTTATACAGAGGAAAAGAATGGTGGGACCCCTGTGTACGTTCTCTTGTTGATTTTCCATGGGGATTGCTTCTAACGCGGCCTCTGAATCCCACCTCTCCCTCTCACGTAGGTATTATAAGCGGGACAGGAGATATTTGTTGTGTATCGAGGCTGGATTGAAAAGGATTTGAAATTTCGGCGGGATGAAGTAACATTTGGATGGACGCGGGGGAATGAAACGAATGTAGATTTAACTGAAGGTTTATGTATCTGGCGATATTTCTTGGTGAATCATTTAGATAAGGAATTTTAGGATATTATATTCATGTTTTATATACGTAACTGCGGGCTTGTGGCTAAGTAATAACAGGCACACGGGTCGATTGATCAGGTTAAGCTTCGCTTATCGCGGTTGTTCCGTGGATGGGAGACCATCTTAACATACCAAGATCCCTTTCTGCCTCGGAAAGCACATTAAGCCGTTAGTCCCGGCTGTTATTCGTGGATCTTTGACAGTCGTCAGAAGCCCGAAAGTCCGACAACCAGGTGAGTGAGGGGTACCGTGTTATCCAGTAACTGGGTTGTGGGGGTCAGATAGGCCAAAAAACGAACTGGTAAGTATTCAGCTGCATCCGGTTGGACTGGAAGCCAACCTAAACATAGTTGGAAAAAGGCTAAGCAGAAATTGAAAATTCTGTTCATAATTTGCGCATTAGCTTAGCTTACGCTAGCACAGTTTTGAAACCGAAGCTACCTGAGGGGTTTAAGCAAAATTCACATTGTATTACACACAAAAGTTTCAAGTTAATATTTATAATACCAGTGACCTATTCGGGCTTCATCTAACTAATGTATAAAGCCTTAGGGATAGATGGCTATCAGTTTCACCAAAGTGCGAACTTTAAACACCTAGTTTAGTTCAAATTACACAAGTTTGGCATAAAATCATGAAATACGAACATTTTATATTAGTCACGGGAAATGTTCCAAGAACTTAATCTGACAGGCGTAAAAACGTCGTAAATATTGAAAATACAAAACCTATGTACCCACACACGACTCCTACGCAGTGCGCTATGGACGGTTCTGCGAAATGGTGAATTTAAGTCTATCTGCGTGTACGCATAAGCCC
This sequence comes from Antitype chi, assembly GCA_947359405.1. NCBI lineage: Eukaryota > Metazoa > Arthropoda > Insecta > Lepidoptera > Noctuidae > Antitype > Antitype chi. Next base: position 5,798,445 of record OX375814.1, read on the forward strand.
ACGTAACCACGTAATAAAATTGCGGCGGGATGTTTTCGCGCTCTCGATTTTTAAAATACTGCTTAGGGCCGAGACTTGAAAATCGAACAGTAAGTTACACACATTGTTCGATTTTCGAAGCGCTGAGAATTTTGAGACACTCTGTTGAATTCTCAATGCTCGGTTGAACACCGAGAGTTGAAAACCCAATGCAGAAAAAATCTCGCCGCGATTTTATAACGTCAATGTGAATGTCTACGAATATTCGTCAAGTTCGTGAACGTGCGCCGTCGGTTGAGACTGGTCATCTCCTAACCTCCATGGCTTATTTTAAATCTTATATTTAGAATTGTTTTTTTTTTTACATTGTTCTCACATATAGAAGCAACAAGAATAATGTTCCCAAGATTTTGTAATACCTAACATGATTAAAAAGAGTGTCCATGGAGTTTCTTGCCCGTTCTTCTCCATAGAGATCTACGTTTTGGAATGGGCAACTAGCTTCAACTTTCCAACTGGTCGACTTTTTGACAATTCAAAAGTGCCTGTAAATGGTTTAATTGAAATAAATGCTTTGAGTTTGAGTTTATTAGGTATAGCTATAGGAACGAACAAAGCCTGAATGCATGGCTGACGTCACATACATCGTTATTGAGCATAGGAAGCAGCCCATTGTCTGATAGTGGATTAATGCTAAACAGTCTGTCAGATGGGATCCTCTAGTTTAGAAATATACGAAGACCATATTTGGTAATTGATTTTAGGATTATATCGGCTGTTGATATTTTAGAATATGTAACCAAATAAGAGTATCGATACGATTATATAAGAATTTTAACATCGCTTTATTAAAAGATTTGAAAATTGAAGTGAGAATGGTTGCTAACCTACTTAAAATCGATAAAGATCCTAAATGGTCATGCAAAATGAAAAATGATTTGAGATACCTAAGAGCTTTTCAAAAACCTGTTCAATGATACTCCACTTGACATACCTACTTCGCCAAATTTTTTTTCTCAAAATGGCGTCTGTTTGTCGCCATATTGAATTTGGATGTCTTTAATGACACTCGCCAGATTGAGACAAATCGATTGTCGTAAGAATAATCCGCCACGTGTTTGGTCTCTAGAGTGCCACACAGGAACAAACATACATCATAAGTACTATCAGCCTATGTAAAGCTGATAAAACTCATTACCCTCCTTTGCGTCGCGAAGTCGGGTAAAAAGCAAAGGTGTGCATTCCAAATATTTTTTTTCCCGGTAAATGTAAAAGTAAAGTTTAAAGGGTATGGCTGCAAAATGAAACAGCATGAAATACTAAAAGAGAAAATAAAATACGACGAAGTTGGCAATCAGGCGGCGGCTCGACCCTTATTAGAGAACACCTACACACTCGTTCTGGGGATTATCATATTTTTTTAAAGGTGAACCAGTATGGCTGAACTGCGGAAAGAGAAAAGAATAAAGTATTTTTAAACCGACTTCAAAAAGGAGGTGTTTCTCAATTCGCCTGTATTTTTTTGTATGTTTGGTCCGCGATATTTCTGGTAATTGTAGATCGATTTTGAAAATTATTTTATTAATGGGTAGGGTATGCGTCGGGGATGGTTCCATATAATCTATATTAACTTTACTTGGATAGTTTTTTCGTTTGCTTCGATAATACGTATTTAATCTACTTGATGATGTTCTGTTACTTCGTCACTGTTGTTTATGTAGCAAGTAAGGAGTGGTATATGAATTGGTACCTTAAATAAAAAGTGAAAAATAAGAAAAAAAAAACCGACTTTAAAGAAGACAATACAAAAAACTAAAATACAGATCCAAAGATACCGACTTCCAAAATTGCACATTGTATAAGTAGTTTTTTTTTGGAAATAGGTGGTTGTATTTTTTATGTTCAAACCTTTTTTAGGGTAGGTAAGCTAGTTTTTAGTAATGTGCAAATTACATGATACCTAGTAGAAATTCTGTAGTTAATTTGAAGCCTGATCAAAAACTCCACATGCTTGTGGAGTTTTTAGATATGAGGTCAAACAGAAAATCACTAAGATTATAAGCAATGAAAACTGTGCGTACGTAAGAAAGAAAGAAAGTAAAATCTGACTCAGGTTAAAGGCACACAAGATTCACAAAAAAAACCGAAAACAAACTTAAAATAATAACAACACGTAATTAACCCGACCTCACGATTGTATGTATTTCCTTCTAAATTAAAATCGTAAGAACATAAATATCTCTAGCCCCCTACCACTTGTTTCATTTCCCTGTTGTCTCATCATTCCCTTGTAACTTCACAAGCTTCTCATTTTTCCGATTTTACACTCGCACAATGCATGTTCTCCTTAATTTAACCTTTCGGATCGCATGTACGGTTCCCAGAACGGCATGTAAACGTTTTTCCTCGTTCCGTTCCGATTTTACGAGTCAAGTACGAGTTTTAGAATTGCTTTTATGGTTTCAAAGTACCCCTGCCTATGTCTGAATTATTAAATTGAATCCTGTATACGCTCGTATTGCGTCGTGAAGATATAGTTTTACTGTGCTGTTATTTATTTATTAATATGATATTAGGCAGGGGAATTAGATTGGAGATTGTTAAGAGATTTTATGTCTGTGAGATCTGACACCCTGTAGAGAACGCAGAGCTTTGTGAAACGGCGGGTGGTGGCGGCACGCTGAATATTAACAACGTATTTCGCAGTGTTCACTTCAAATATGACTCTCTGTTACCTGCTAGCTGGCAAAGGTCTCGTACTTACCTAAAAACAAAAAGAAATACAGATTTAATAAAGGGCACGATAAAAATCTTAATGTACTCAAAACGTGGTAAAAGTACAAAATAAAGTAACCATTTCTACGGCTACGCTACGAACTTCGTCCTCTTATCAAGCTAGAGTACACAAACAGTACACCATTAATTTCGACGATATTATCCAACATAAATTTATATTCTGACGTATATAATTAGCTGCCCACGCGCCAAGGAAAAAGCGTACAGAATTTCACAATCCTGAACGCCTACACTCCGCCCGAGCCTTTAAAATACGCGGAGTATTTACACGAAAACGGACTTTTCTAAGATTAAAATGTTGTCGGATTTGCATTGAGGCGATAAGAGTATAATGAGGCGGGCGGTTGCCGGCGCCAATAGATCACGGTAGACGGCGCCACTGAGACGCGCTTGCGCAAGCGCCGCACGCAGACTTCGCACTCGATCATAGATTAGATCTTTAAAGATACGCAAGGAATTTGCAAAAATACCAAATTGATGAATTTTATTATATTTTTTTGATATGCGAATCATAATAACTTTGCAAATAACGATCGTATGCTAATTATATCTGATATTAATATGTATTAAGGCTCGTTTTGATGACACGCTGTTAATCTTTAATATGCGTAATCTCACTTGTTATGTTCACCGGATTAAACACGAATTAATTATGTATTTGCATTTTTAAAGGACGATTTAGTCAACTGATAGACTTTTTTACAATAAATAAAGATTTACAGAACAATTTAAATGTCACGGTGTGCCAATAAACTTTTCTGTATTAATGCCTTAATCCGATTCAGCTGAAGCAATAATATAAAGGCTGTAGTTGAACTTTTTCTAAGCTTTCTACCAAAAATAAATTCAGGGTTCATTAAAAGCCTCCTATGTTTTTTACATCTTGAGTAACTTTCTTATGTACTGTGGTCAAACATATAATTATTATTCCATGTTTACAAGTCGTTCGATACATGCAACAATGACGCCGCCGGGCAAAAAGATGTCACGTGCGGTCGTGATTATGCAATTTTCAAACTAATGTCGATTCCAAAGAGTGCATATTACAATGTGTTAGATTGGAATGGCTTACTCTGTTACAGTGGTACAAGGTATTGAAAGGGTAACGTGTTCGGAAGGGGTTACATTGCACCCATTCGAGGGTGTAACATGTATCATAGGGATTCTGTTTTAAGCGCTTAAAAAAACCCCTTCAAAAACCCTTTCAAGGAGTATCCGGGCGGTCCCTGGTCCTAAGAAGAAGTATAATATTTACTTTACATAATAAAGTAAATTCTAATCATTGATCATAATCATCTGATTAGTGTTTTCACAACTATGTTAGGGTCAGCTTCCATTCAAACCGGATGCAGCTGAATACCAGTATTTTAATGGAGCGACTGCCTATCTGACCTCCACATCCCAGTTATTGGGTTATACGATACCCCTTGGTTAGGCTGGTTATCAGACTTTCGGGCTTCTGGCGACCCGTAACGACTGTCAAAGATCCGCGAAAGACAGCCGGGACTAAATTCTAATAATTCATTACATTTTACTTAATTATACTCAAATTCAAAACGTTTATTTCAATTAAACCATTTACACTTTTGAATTGTCAACTCTTTCTGTCGTGCGCATCTACCACTTTCATAATCTATGTCTATTTAGCGTTGTGAGACGGGCTCTCTTCACTGCCTCGCGAGGCATGCCTATAAATCGGCCTTTATTAGCCGATAGCAACCTGTGGATTACTTGACTGACTACCGACTTAACATCATACTCACACGTACACTGCAGAATTAGGTAATTACACGCAAGACTTAAATATTAAGCGTTCATTTATGTAGTTCCACGTACTTTTCCTAAAGGGGTTGACGGAATTTCAATTAAGCAAATATGCGGGAATGTGCGGTAAATATTGGATTAAAGATCGCGATGAAAAAAGATGGACATTACCCCCCCTTCATTTATAAACGTTGCGTATAGTTAAGTAATGATTAGCGACTTTTTGACGTTTAAACATCTCTTAACTTTAAGCAACGTTTATAAATAAGAGAGTAGGTACTTGTTTAAGGTATAAGTGGCAGATGTTTAAAGGTGAAGGCAGACCTTTTACCGAAATGGTCTGCGAAAATCTACGAGCTACCGCAATGTACTTTTTTCTGGATGAGGGCCTGCTCTCTAAGTCCGTCAACGAAGATACGGGCCCTTCTGAAAGTAGTTCGATATTTCGAAACACCCTACGCCCGATTAAATAACTTTTTAGGATGGGCAAATAACACATCGGAAGTACAGACAACTGTGAAATCGTGGTGACTGGTGTCATTCATTCTTATTTGGGGCTCCAAACTTATCTCATGTCCGTAGATGATACGAAGAAGAAACACCTGTAATTTAGGCCAAAATTACGGATTTTGTGCTTAGGGTACTTATAGACCTCCAGGAACGGCAGGCTTACCGTCAGTGATCAGCTCTGGGTCAGAAAGTTACCACTGATTTGCAGCATATACTGTAACTCTATACGTGTAGCTTTTGATACGCTGCTAACTCTGCTACTAGATCTGCGATTCCTTAAATCATTGCAATCTTAATTAAGTATTCATTGCAACTCACAAAAGTCATACCAGTGCAGTGTTCAGTTTCTGTATCTTCACGTTTATAAAACGTGAAATGAAGCTAGCTCTGTTATATCCTAACATTTGTTCTTGACATGTACAACATAAGGTGTGGCAGGTCACTCGGCCATGATCTAGCACCATAATTGTGTAACATCAATTAGAATCTGAATCACTTTCAAATATATAGCTAACCCATTGCTTCATATGTTCGAAAAAATAATCTGCTCAACAGCGTAAATAAGTTATTGAACTGTTAAAAGTGATGTGTTCCGCAATTATCCCGCTGCAAACATTACTCCGGTTCCTTCATTTCTTCCCACAATATTATCTCTCATAAGTATTAGAAACGAATAGATTTATTGCTAAGTACGTTCGTTCTTTTATGTTCACAGAGTGAAATGGTTTAACCGACAAACGTTTCATAACCGACTTTATATTGCTACTATTTACCCTGAAAGCCATGGGAAAATGGCAGCTGGCTTATTGTACACGATTAGCTAAGAAGTAATTTAATTAGCAATTAAAATATTGGTATTGCTGTACAGCTTGGTAATTGCGTAACACACTAATAGTCGTAATGGCTTTTATTTTGACAGTTCAACAACATTCATTGCGTTGTTCACGTTATTGAGTAGACGATTTTTTTTGAACATATGAAGCACTGGATCTCCAAAATCCTTCAAAGTGATTCAGATTGTGATTTATAGTGTGTTACGGAGTTAGGGTGCTGGTGCCGTTGAAATCGGTGCTTTAAGTAACAATAGGTTTCAGTTATTGGCTACGAAGCATAATATGGTTTTAGATGATTATACCAAGGTACGAATTTGCTCTTTCTCTACCAATCGTGCAACTTCGATTCGTTTCTATATTTCGATTCAGCAAATATTGTTCAAAGCACTTTATTTGCAGCTAAATCTAAATAGTTTCTACCAAATTCAACAGCTGGTTCAGCCAGCGTCTGCCCATAAACGCTAAAATTAAGACATAAAATTATGGCTTTCCAGTTTTCCCATACTTACATAAGAGGCTTGCCATATATGCGTTCGGTAACTCACGATTTCATTTTACAATAGCTCATATTACCAATGGCCATATAAAGGGAAGCAGTTTGTAATAAAACGGGCAGACAGGCAAGGAGGTAGGCAGCTAGCTAATAAGGTCTATTAAGGCAGACGCTTAGATGCACTAAAATAAAGTTAATTGCTCGTAAAAAGCTGGCTAGGACGGCAATTTTAGAAATCTTGTAGACAGCGGTACCTACTGTTTGCTTTCAGGGAAGTGTTAGTTGAAGAATGTGATATCTGTTGTGTTCTTCAGTGCTTCAAGTTTCTATTTATCGGAAAGGTGTATTAATGTAATTGATTTTGCAGTCATAATACGGGGTTATGGGAGTTCGAGTTTTCGTTTTTTTGTGTTACTGGGATTTCTCAGTAGCAGTCTGGAGATTTGTGTCTGGTTGATGGCAAATATGGCAATAGGTAACATAGTTGGCGAAATGTGGGTGTACTATACATAGGTACATCTCTGCCCAACCCTTCGGGGAAACAAGGCGTGATGGTATGTGACGTGTGAATTATAAATGAAGCTCGCTGTTATTTGAAATTTTTTGTCTATGGGCAGTTTTTTATGATCTATAAATGTCGACGGAGTTTGGAATCGTATCGTCGAATTGTATACACCTCACAGTAAAATATCTAAGTTTCTATAAAAGGCCTTTTATGCTTGTACCTTTGCCATTTGATAAATAACAACTTATAAAACCTAATTTTACGCACTCATGATTAATTCGATATTGATCTTAATCTTAGTTTAACGTCCAAAATCGCTACAGTACCTACTTTTTCTTAACACCAAGAATGGGCAAGTGGCCCCACAAAACTGAGGCTCAGTTGTTTTATGGCCTGGTTTATGCGTTTATGTTGATTTGTGTAAATCGGAGGAATATTTGACTTAGGCGGGGCGCCGGTGGTAGCGTGGGCGAAGACCTGCCGAAGCCCTGACCTACTAGAGACATGCTATAAAACCTATTTCCAAAATATACACAAGCACAACCAACTGCAAATATAATTCAAAAATATGAAACTCATAATTTGCGAAACGAATAAATTTATCCTTCAGTTTGTTCAAAGTTTCTTTTTATATAAATTATGACACAAAATATAAACACAGTAAAATGTTTTATGTACGTCCACGATTTCTTTAGACGCGGTGGTCCTAATTCATTTTTATTTAATAAAATATTACAATGTGTTTCAGAAGAAAAACTGGGGCAGATTCAAAGAGAAAATAATCTTTATTGACTAGAGAGCACAACGAAAGTAAATCTATGATATAATATGTAAGTAAACACTTTAGACTGATGTGTTTTGTCTAGTAAATGAGGTTCAATTGACTATAGATACAAAAACATCAATTTTCAGGAAATCGAGAAGTTGCTTGGCCGTTGAATAGCCAGATCTCCATGAGAATGATTATTCTTTCGTAATTCAATACACAGTAAAGTACCGATAAATCAGCAATAAATAAAGCCGACGACACCCTTTTTTTTGTGTGGGAAATCATCAAATGACTTCCCCCGCTCTGGGTGGAGCAGGAGGGCGTGTCAGACTTTTACTGACTAAAACCCACCCGTGTTTCCTCAGTTGCCTGTGTGCCAGGGGCCGCGGTATCTCTTTCGAACAACCCGCACCCCTGGCAGGCATCGGCCCTTGCGGGCCCATCAGTTGTTGCTGACATCTCTTTGAGGCGCACGTGGAAGACAACACGCCGTCAACCCGGGCTTGGTCCTTACCGGACAGCGAGCTACCCATTACTTGCCGTCCACCAGCCCGCGCCTACGGTGGCCGGGAATCAGCCTGGGATTCCCAACGCCCAGGGCGCCTTCTGCGGCGACTAGGGCCATGAGGAAGCATATTCTGCCTCTCCCTCACGTGCGCCGCCTCCCTCTTCGCGAGCATTACTGCTTCGCAGAAGGAGGTGACGGCTACCCATGCACTCTCGCTCCGTACCATGGCCTGGACCAGGGCCGGACACGAGAGATCGCCGCCGCCGATCGCCTCCACGAAGACACGGCGGTACTCCGCCCAAGCCGGGCAGATCTCCACCGTATGCTCTACCGTGTCCTCAGGGCAATCTTCGCAGTGGAAACACCCAGGCGTTTCCTCCCGCCTTATTCGAAACAGGAACCTCCCGAAACAACCGTGTCCGGTGAGGACCTGCGTCAGGCGGAAGGTGAGGACGCCGTACCGCCTCTCAAGCCACTCCTCAAAGAGGGAACTTACCGCCGCTATCGTGGCATGCCCAACAACACACTTAGTCCTAAACTCGTCTATATTCCAAAGTTCGCATCACGAAATCACGAGCGCACCTTAACACTATAAATCACTATCGTTGTGCAGTTTAATTACGAGTCGAGCTTTATCTAGGATTCGACATTCATAGCATATCGTAGGGATTGTCGCACCCACGGACCTAGGCGCCGGCTGGACACGTGGGCGACACAGAGTGAAAGGAATCAGTGGACCAGTGGTATTTATAGAAAAACCTGTGTCTAATTCACCTGCTGCTTTGCATACACTGTGGTTACGTAACGAGGATAGTTTTTAGTTGCGAGAGATGCCGTTTTATGTTCGGTTTAAGATTACTTAAAGTTTTAATGCTCGGAAATTTGTACTTACATATTTTTGTTGTTACGTAGGGCCATTGTCATTTTAAAAGCAGTTAAATACTTCCGATAATTCCTTACAATATTGCTTTTCGTCTTAGAATTTTATGATGAATGCTGTATTTTACGGCGAAGGATGGCGTTTACCAGAAGTGGTCATCGTATTAGTGGTTCAGCAGCTTCAATATCATCAGGGTTGTACTGGAATATAGCTGTTCGTCGTGGACGTGGTACGACAGCGGCTCCCCTGACATCCTCTTATGTCGTCAGAAGACAGCCGCCACGCAGATATTGATACCACACTCTGCTAGAGTGATTGTCACCACTTCACCAGCCAGTGTCACTCTTACTGATCCGATTTTTTCGTGCACTGGATCTTCAAAGCACTGCTAAGCGCCGAGAGTTGAAAATCGAACGGTGTGTTTTTTGAACACATTGAAATGCACTCTGTTGGATTCTCAATGCTCAGTTCAATACCGATACTTGAAAATCCAGCGCGAACATGGTCTAGCATCGGAGCAAAACTAAACGGCTTTATACATATTTAAAGATTTTTGTTTTCAAAATACATACTGCAGTATTCTTGGTAATCATTACTCATACTGAACATGACCAAAAACATAGCCCTGAATACATTGTTACATTGAGGTAATTTGATCCTCTCGTAAATTAAAAACGACACCTACAGCTTTATTACATAAAAGTAAACAACAACCGCAGAAACCAATAAAACGTCATAATGTTTATGAAAGATTACGACCACACGTAAAAATCTCACCAAATTATCAAGACCCCTAATAACCTCACCATTTTAACTACCTCTCACAAGTTTTATGAAGCGAAGGGGTCGTTAGCCGTGTCAAGATATGCTGGTAAATCTATGTAAGGATGTTACATCTAATAAACATCAGATAGATAAACATACAGATATGGAGCGGATAAACGAGTGAGGTTATTTACCTAATCTATTTCAATTTTTGTTGCCGTGATAAGCGAATATAGGCCTTACTGTGTAGGCGTTTAAGTGTGTAATAAGGTGAGAATGCCAATGATAACCGTTGGGCGCCTAAGGATCGCTCTCACGACTATTTCGCCCACTCGTTTTGGGACTAACCTAGACTAGTATTTAAAGTAATCGAACTCATTTGCACGTAGAACGAAATGGTTGGAAAAGGGCAAATGTTTGGCAATATTTTTGTCCAATTAAAACGAAACGTTGTAGTCGGGAAAAGTTAGGAACTTTCTCATTTCAACATAACTACATATAAATAGGGGGAATACAGGTGTGATTACCCCAAATTGCTAATCGAAGTCTATCGTTACATTGTTGTTGAGTAAAACCGCAACGAAAGTCGTAATAAATCATTGAGCGAAAATTTTCTCTAGTCAAATCAATTTTGACGCACGACAGATTTTTTTAAATTGCCCAATTTATAAAAACAAATGACATACTCGTATTATTACGAATTTATTATACATCTACAGATGCCCAAAGAGTTCCTAATTCGAAATTTGAATAAATTTTTCATCGGCTGCTTTTCTCACTGGCCTGTTCTAAAAACTTTCAGCGTGACCACCGTACTCGTACTTTCTGTAACTTGCAAACAGTGAAGAAAGAGTCGATAGAACGTGTTCTTCCATTAATTAAAGAGCTAAGAGATATTATTTTCCCACGACGAAGGTTTTAGCAAATAAGCACCAGTTGGTCAACATTTCCGGCTCAAATCACCTTTCCTTTTAATAAGCCTTTTTGTCAATAAACTTTTACAACTCAAACACGATAAGTATACATCACTTTTTCCTTAAGTATACTTTAGAAGACAATGTTTCGTACTCGGGGCCATATTACTCCTGGCTCCGATTTACGTCTGCCCGTGCGTCTGTCACAGGACTGAATCTTTTGAACCGTAATAGGTAGACACTTGAAATTTTCAGAGTTTATACTACTATGGCCACTATAACACATATACTTATTCAGCCCATAATAATCTCACTGCAAGGACACAAGCCTCCTCTCGGTGAGAGGGCTGTAATCCACCACGCGGGCCCATTGCTGGTTGGTAACAACAAATAAAATAAAGTTAAAAATTAAAGGGGGTGGAGGGAGTCTCAATACAAGAAACTAAAAAATATGTAGTGTACAATAAATACTACGGTACGGAACCTTTCGTCTGCGAGTCCAATTCGCACTTGGCCGCTTTTTTCCTTTCTCCCTCCCACCACCAGCTGACACTTTTTTATTCCCTTGATCAAACCTTAATTAATAATTTCGTAATATCAATCCGCAATATCGGTCGGTTCAGCAATAATTTACATTTTATGAATATTTATTTTGACCAGCCGCTAACTAATTATAATAATTAACTGTAATTGGATTAATAAGACGTGTAATTAATACTTCAATGATAAGTTTGACGTCGATCTGATTTTAGAAAGCATTTGAAGCAATTATGGGTATTAATCTGTTTTATGATCAAGCGTGATTAATTTTATTAGCCGGATCATTTGCCATCGGAAATTGATAAACGTTGTATGGAGATTAATTAGATGGAGGTTGCAATAAGCTCTACAGTCCTCTACATAAACTGTGAATTGTGAATTCTTCCTCCGTGTGCAGAAACTTTCCGTCGGCTATCAAAAAAAAAATCTGCTGCTTCATAGAAAAGTGCAATTCTTACTCCGCCAAAAAATGTTATGAACAGCTTTTTTTTAAATAGTCGACTAAAGATTTCGATTTCGTCGGATTCAGAATCATGTACTGAAAGGTTGCGCTTGCGCGTTGATGTCCCTGCTACCCTGTATAGATATTTGTTTAATCATATTGTATGTTAATTGGTAAAACTTAGTGGGAAAATATTCTTAAGTAAAATTGGTAGTTTTCTTATTAAGAATACAGGGTCAAATTAAATTAGCTGGCTATACTTTACCCACGTTATTAGGTCACAAATCAGAGTTTTTTTTTCTGATATGATAAGACAACGTCATGCCAGTTATCCCCGACGAGTTAGGTACAGGTGAACCTTTTTCACCCAAATTTCGCCAGTTCATTTCATAGCTAAAAAATAAGTAAGTAATAGAAGAATAGCCTATCTTTAACTGCATTTGATCCACAATTTAGGTTCCTGTCATATTCTTTGACATGACATAAACGCCGCCTCCTAACTTTCTTGTACAATTTCTCAAACGACGTGTACTTATTTATAGCACATAATATATTTAACGAGATGCTCTTAAAGTGCTCTCCGTAATATATTCGACGTCGTAATTATACGAGACTAGTTGCGACGTCCTTTGAATTATGTATGCGTGAGCGCAGCGTTTGACGGTACAATTTGATTTGATTTTCTGTAAATGGTTGTATGTAATGCCTGGTATGGTATGACGGCGACATTGTTTTGTTTGGATTAATTTATTCAGACTAAATATAGGGTCAAATTAAATTAGCTAGCGAAACTTTGGAGACGTCATAGGTATTAATATCTTTAATATCTTAATAGGATGAAATTGTACTGTTCCTATTTTCTTACTAATATTATAAAAGTGATTTTTATTACTTAATCACCCAACAACAGCTGAACGGATTTGTATGAAAATCGGCAAACAGATAGTTTGTAACCTGGGTAAACACATAGGATACGATTTATTCAGATATTACGTTCCCGTGTGATACTTTTTGACCTGCACGTGGGCGAAGCCGTCGGCAGGTAAAAGCTAGAAAAAAATAAAAAAGATTTGATGTTTTATTCGGGGGTTAATTAATGACTGCTGCAGGCTTAGCATGAAGCTTTCTATTTCTACTCTACTATAGAATAGAAATCGCTTGTCTACATTTCTCGGTGAAAAACTGTCAACAGTCTATACGAAAACGTCATTTTTATCTACTCTTCCGACGACAAGACGCTTGTCTACGGTTCTCGTGCTAAGCCGGCTGGTAGCGTTGTAACTTGAAGTATCAGTTAAGAAATAGTTATTTGTTATGCAAGGCTGCAAAGTTGTTTTTTGGCGCGAGTACTTTATTGAATCCTGAGCGTAGCGACGCATTCAAAGGTACGAGACAACAAGAGCAAAACACTAAATTTTTCACCTCACTACAGCGAGGAAAATGCCAGGTGCAAGAAAAACAGCCTAAATAATATATCAAATTAGTGTGAAATATATCAAATTAATGAAGTAGGATAGCATAGCATTGTAGCCTTCGAAAACGTTTTCAAGCCTTTAGAATTGCATTGACCAATTGTATGCTCGAAAACGTTTACACGCCTTTAGAATGTCTCCACGCATTGAACAAATTGTATGCTTTTATGTACTTTTCGCGCGATTTTTCCGGAAGATAACCCAATTCGGCATTATGTACCTACAGCTTGCACAAACTCTGCAGGTGTTAATTTTATAATCTTCATCGCTGCTGGACTCGCTCACATTTTATGATTTGTTAAGATTTTATCAAAAAACAAACCAAAATGATGGAAGTGAATTGAACAGAGACGAAAAAAAAATATGTTCTTTTTTTCATGCATTCGTCTTGCTGGCCAGTGCGATTATTCTAAAACTGGGGTTGGCGCACTGATATGAAATAAGTATTAATGTATTTTCAGTGGGCTGGCTGTATAGAAAATTATTGAATAGAAAGGTTCGAATTTCAAAAACTCTTTCCACGCTAGCGGGTAAAATGCACATTTTTTGCACGCAGATTTCGAATGACAAACAGAATGTTTCCGAGGTGAAAAACTGTTTTACTTTGGTTTTCCCGTGTTTATATATCAACAGCGACACTCAACACGTCTGTTTTTTTTTTAAATTAGCCTACACTGTCCCACTGCTGAAATCCCCCAGGTATTCTTTTCGAGGGCCACCTGGAAGTTTACCCAAATAAATATGTTTTTTAAAAGCTGATATTTCAAGTGACCAGAATTCACCGGTGATCATTCGCCCTTATTTCAACCGATATCAACAATTTGCCAACTGTAGGCGTAATGAGCGTCATGAAATTAATATAAAGTAAACGAAACTTCGTTGTATATCATTCGGGATTATTTCATTACTTTTTGCCCAAGAAAACAAGTCAATTAATTAGGAATGTTATATATATTCAGATGCAAATTCGACTCCACCTACATTCGTTAAAAGATTTTATTAAACAACACGTCGTCAGAAAACGGGGTTTAAGCGTGAGTCATAATTAACCTCAGGTTCGGTGGATTGTGGAACTTCAATACATCCCAAAAACCGCAGAATTCAACCCCATTACTCGTTAAACATTTGACATAATTAATATATGATGTTACTGAATAATCTGTTCAACAGATTAGTGTGGTTTCAAATAGCTAACACCGTGGATTACATCAGAACGAGGACGGGTTCCTAAACCAGCGGGGAACCTTAGGCGGACACTTTGAAGCCGAGTTTAGTGGCTTAGCAGAACGTGATCATAGTTTCGGAATGTGCCAAAATATTTAATTAATGGTCAGGTCAGCTTTGAAGCGGGTTTATTGGTTATTTGTTGGTTTTAATGATGGAATGCGGCAATAAAAACTGTGTGAAAAACAGCGTTGTAATCGGATTGTTGTGACAGGCGGTTATCCTTCCCGATACCAACTACCAATGTTGATAAATGAAAGTTTACAATTTTAATTGGACCGTGGCCCTTAATTATTTTTTCAGAGTCGATTTTCAGTCTCTATGGAATTCAACATACCGACATTTTTCAGTTTAACTACAGAGTTTATTTCAGGAAATTTATTTCTTGAAAGTAGGTCTTATTTTTAACCTTGTTCACAATAAATATGTATATAGTATATAGACTGTCTCTCGATCCTCCTACTAATATTATAAATGTAAAAGTTTGTTTGTTTAGAGTTTTTTTGTTACTTAATCACGCAAAAACGGCCAATCGGATTTGGAAGAAATTTAGCACACAGGTAGTTTATAACCTGGATTAACATATAGAATACTACATACATACATAGGAACAGATAGGACACTTTTTATCCCGATAGTACGTTCCCATGAGATACTTTCCGACCCCACGCGGGCGAAGCCGCTGGAACAAGCTAGTATCTATTAATATATAAGACATAGATGTGTCCTATACTCAATGAAAATATTACATACTTTAACAAACAAAATTATGATTAATTTCATGTTTTCCAAGGATCTTCACTCAGAACTAAATTTTCTTCACCGCTTACTTCATAGCCCACTCCCAACATTGTGGGAACGTCACGTGGAACTGTATCGCTTTTGTTATAACACTCAAAGTTATTAAGAGTAATGCTCTGTGAAAGCGGTGTAGCTTAGATTTATATGCGTAAGGCGTTATGCTGTGTGGGAAGAAAGTTTGGGAAGCAGTATTGTCACTGATCACTGATCAGTAGACTGTTGAATAAATTATTTACCAGGAACATAAGAATATAGAGGCATGAGGAACAGGGTTTAAAGTTCACTCATCAAGGGAGATTCGTCCGACCAGACGGGTGTCGTATCTGGTGGACTACTGCCCTATGACGGACGTTGTCGTTTATGCTAATTGCGCGGTAGACTCTGCTTGCGCGATGCAGGATTTTTGTGTGACGTCAGTGCGAAGTGTGATGCGTAGTTCGTGGCGATGTAGATGCCGCTATAAGCTATAAGAATGCGCAAATACCACAAGAAGCATTATTTTTAAGAATTCGTACAAATCGTTCAATAAACAAGAAGCATAATTAATATTTTAGCTTTTCTGTTGAGTTCAGTTCCGAAGATAAGGGAAAGGCCAGAAAACTGCCCGCACGACACAACTTACATACTAGATTTTGTACCTAACAAAAGTTTCAATTACTCGATTGCTTTGCCTAGGAAAAGATTCCTAGAGGACCTACCTATCCTCAAATAAAGTAATATTAAAATAAAAGCCCTTTTTGACAAACAACACATCGTATAAGTAAAAATACAGTTATTCTTATTGATCGTAACATTCCAAGATATTCCACTTTGTAAGATCAAGCGAGTATGTTTAGAATTACAATTTAGCGTCCAGTTCCCGGTTGTGAGTGACGAACTGACAAGTGACACATTGCTCAATGTTTGTCCTCCATTGTCCACCGTGGAATTGTAGAAATCTTCCCGGATGGTCCAAGTTACGAGAGAATGGGAGGTAAAGGGGTCAAAGTCCTTCTTAGAAATGTTTTCCCTTTTAGACTGTATAGAATAAACAGCTCTTGATTTGTTGTCGCTAGATGAACAAGAACAAAGAAGAAGATACTCTGCAAATTATGAAGTATTATTAGATTGCCTTTGAAGTACTGGATACTTCTCATTTATCGTCCGGAAAGTTGTTGCAAATACCACTGGTCTTCTCATCAAAATTCAAACGAAGATCACAAAATGCATGACAATGAAGCTTCTGCATTTCTGCACCAAACATAAAAATCATGCCTTAACCTATTTATGAGAACCTTCTTACAAACACAAATTCGACCTAATCCTTTTTTAAATACTAAAAGCTGTATACCAATAGCAGTATTCCTTTTTAAACCCAAAAACATGGCATCTTATTCCCGCTATCACTGCTCCATTGCACCGTCTCCTCTCCGACGTCCAGTCACTTGAATAGCCAGCAGTCAGGTGGATGCGTCGCATTCAAGCAGACGTGGCGCATAATTATGTTACCATTTGGAGCTCAATAGAACCTCATTAGCATACGGTCATCGATGTTGTTTTACTGATCAGACGGGGAATGTTTTTGTTTGACTTTATTGGTGGAGAATTTATGGTTGTGAGGACCGGATTTTGACTGCAAATTGCAGACTGTTGAGGTTAGGTTACAGTAATCCATACTTCGCATTCCATAGCTTTACTCAAAAGTGAGGCCATTTCAATTAGAAATGGCCTCACTTTTGAGTGACCTCACCGAGACGTTCAAAAGTGCCATCACTATTATGTCTTCTTTTCTAACTAGAAGAATTAGCTATTTAGTTATTATTTCATCGTGGGTTTGTATGTTGTGTGCTGTATCTTTTGTGTGCAACAAATAACTATTTACCTATCTACGTTACTCTAATGATTCTTGTTAAGTTTCCAGTACCTGCTATACCATCTTCCCTATCCAGTATATCTTGCTTCTAGCCATCCGTTGGGATATATTGCTGGGGGGCGAGTGGGCGACCCACGCTACGCTTGCAGACTCTCGGAGATGGATTGATAAAACCTCTCATTATTCACTTTGTCCCTCTCCCTATCTATATTACCATAATTCCATCTTCCTCCATCCAATCATAAAAAAAAACATTCCATTGATAAATTCTCCATAAAACAATCAACTTCAACCAATCGATGACGACAATCCAAATCTTTTATCTCTTTAAAATATAATAGGGTTAGGCGTAACACGGAGGCTGGCGAAGTTAATGCTATTGTTACTGGTATTTATAATGCCCTAATCCCACTACAGGCTGCAACTACAAGCCAGGGGCTTTCAATGCAAAGTGCGAATTGTAAGGTCTCCGATACGATGAGATAGCGCTGTTCCGAGTCGTCGAGGTGCTTAGCGATACTGTAGATATGATCCTGAAGACTGAGCATAATCTTGGAGATGGCAATCTTTGGCGGTTATTTTTAGATGTGCGAAGTGATTGTTTTGATGGGTTTTCGGATGTGTTGGTAGTATTAGCAAGTTTTATCTTTATGTATGACACGTGGATGATTTTTCGTAAAGATAAGAAACTTTGAGAATTAAATGGACACAAGTTGGAGGAGCAAAACGATCAGTTACTCATCATCTGTCTAGTCTTTTACCAACTTTGTTGGGGTCGTTTTCTAGTTTAACCAGATGCCGCTGGAGCGATAACATCATACCCCTTGATAAGACTGGTTGTCAGACTTCCGGGTTTCTGACGATGAGGTTCTAAGTTATTACAGAAAATTGACCTAGATATATAATATATACATAACAGAAAATATTACTATTAGTAAGTTCATGCAAATTAAACTTTGCTCTAATGAGGAACAGGATTTCAACGACCAATTAAAAATTACCAGACCAATTAATAGTCCAGCTAATTCTTCTGCACCTGTCTCAACCGTCATGGAGGCTCTAGTCAAGACTGGAGGGTTATCGTACAATTTGCATAATCGAGCGGTGTGTATGCTGGCCGGGCGCGTGTTACACCATAACGATCGAATTAACCAATCAGAGGCGACAGCCGCCAGACTTTAAGCCGAAAGGGTTATGTGAAAGGATTTTGTGAGATGACACACTTATAATATGAATGGTTACTATAAGGAGGATTTGGATTCCTATGCTATATTCCTTTTGTTTCAAATTGAATGAGATGTTTCTTGGATTCGAGATTTTTGATGTAGACTTATGTTATTCATCCACTTTGATTGACTAATCTCTCTCGGTTCTCTCCACTAACATGATCACAAAAGAGCAAATGCAGTTGATGTTATTGAACTATTTCACAAACAGGACGCTAAAACCAGCATCATTATCACAAGTGGCAACACTCATGTCGATGTTGCCAGCTACATTATATTATTACAACCTTTTAATAGAACATTATTGCATGTAACACTGGTATTATCGAATCACTCGACGCGACCAGCCATTTTAATACCATAGCGGTTACGTGGAACGAGAATTTTGTATTAAAATGAGCACTTAGGGATGCAGGATTTTAATTGGGAGTTATTGAAATAAATGTTTTCAATATTAATGGCGAAATACGGGATGCTGAATAATGATGGCGATGGAAAGCAGTGGAGTGGGTATATGTGACAATAATTTGCGTTAGTATACTGAATCCCGTAATCAAGAGCTTGTAGCGGCACTACAGAAAAATACTTCGCAACAATATCCAAAGATACAATAAGAGAAGTGGCGCCATCTAAAATGCCACAGGCGAACTACGCAAGACGCATGTCATAGAAATCCTAGATCGCGCAGTTAAAGTTTACCGCATAGTTACAACATCCCGACATGAACCGTCGACAGTTGCCCACCAGACACAACACCCGTCTGGTCGGAGGATCCTTCCTTTTCCATAGAGTATGAGCGAACTTTACACCCTGTTCCTCACGCCTCTGTAAGCTTAAATCAATTACAAAAAGATTGAATTTATTTGTGCTCCTACAAAACTAGATGTTTAATATGTTCTGTCTTTAGGTATTCCTTGTTAACATGTTGTCTTTATTTGTTAACATAAAACAGTGACCTATGACTTGCCTACTACCCATTACTCTGACTACTAAACTCGTTCAACTAGAGCCACCGTTGCTCTCAACGCCTCGTCTAAACAACTAACAGTTAGTTCTTTATTAGTGGTAATAACGAATATCGTCACGTTAAGGCTACGTGTAGTAGCTGGTAGGTCGTAGCGTACAGCTATGGTTGCCGCAAATTACCAGCAGCTGTTACAAGCTTTAACATCACACGTATTAAGCATATACGAGACGAACATATATATATACGAATATACGAGGTACAAGCTTGGTATGAGACCAAATTTTGACTATAACTTAGGCTGATTAGCTTGTGTAACAGAGAACTTTGGAGAATTAGAAAGACAGAAAGAAAGGAAGACAGGAAATACAGACTAAAAGTTACAGTATACAGCAGAAAAAACAAATAGAGAGAGATTTGATTCCTGTAGAGTGACTGGTATTTTATAGAATTGTAATATGCTTTGCAACTGTAGATGTAATTTTCTAGATGGACTTTACAGACATTTGAAATAAATGGATAAGTAAGTAAATGGATTGAATTACGTAGAGAGAACTAAAGTACTTTAAAAAGAGATTTCTTCATACAATGTGTAGGTTATTCACATGAAGATTATCATCCACCATAAACTTTGCAATTACCAACAGAATTATGCGTATGTGCATCCACAAGGTAGCACAACATAATATTTTTATGTTATATGAATTCTTCGAACCGTTTAATACAATGCTGCACGTCATCCATGATGTTTATCGAAGCTTTTAGTTAATTAACAAATATACGAGTTTGTATAATAATTCTGTTAAAGTTTACTACTTCTACAATGCAAAATAATGTTCCCAGGATCTAAAACCCTTGAAATTATGATGCTTATTAAAAATTCAAGTAGCAGCAAGTTTGTTCGCACTTAAGTCGGCTATCACTTGTCCATTTCTGCGCCAATTACCTATCTAACCACGAACCAGGCTATTTCATATATAATTTCCCGATTAAGCCCGTGGTATGTTACATATCACATTAGCCTAAGGCGCGTTTACATTATTCAGTAAGGTCCGTTCAATCTATCAGCCAATCGATGCTTCTTTCGAGTTGGTAAAAATATCCAGTTTCATTTTATTGCCCAGATTGAACGCAGGAAATACAATTTCTAGCACAAAGCGTATGGAATGGTGACAAAAAAACTAGTACACACTCATTTTTGATTGGAAATGACGTAGCATTTCAGTTTTCAGGCTGACCGGGACCCCAGGAAAGTTGGATGACGAAAAGTTTGGTGTTTCATTGTTTTTTTTTTATGCAAATCAATGGCTTAGTTTTATAATATTATTATGGTTGAATAATAACTGACCATCAATTTGATGCCCATATCTGTATCCTTCATCAAATCCGGACGTTATTTAATTTGAATTTTAAAATGTGGCATAGCCAAAAGCTTCATTACTATATTTTATGTCTTCTTTTTGTTGTATATTGGCGTCTTGTCTTTCGCTATTTCTAAATATTCATGCAATTAAGTAGTTGTTATTTCATCGTGCTTTGTATGTAGTGTATCGTTTTTGTGTGCGTTACACTACATACAAAGCACAATGAAATTTTTGTGCCTACCAGGAGTGCGGGTCTGCCAGGGGTGCGGGTTGTTCAAAAGAGATACCGTGGCCCCCCACACAGAAAACTGAAGGAACACGGGTGGGTTCAGTGTGTGTACAGTAAAAGTATGACACGCCCTCCTGCTCCACCAAGAGCGTGAGAAGTTATTTGATGATTTCCCAAACTAAAAAAAAAGTTTTTGTGTGCACCGAATAAACGATTTATATCTATCTAAATCCTCCCAATATATTTCCCGTGCCTAATACAGACACACTCTTACATGCGGTAGTACCTATGTATGTATACTACCTATGTCTAGTCACATCCAGTTAGCTCACTGATATCGTGTCATTTGCATAATCGGGCCGTATACGGGACGGGCACGGGTCGGGCACGGGAATTATCTCGTGTCACAGTTTGGACGCTTCTGTCGATAGTTTTAGTTTTTAGAGCTTGCTCCGGATTTACATTATCGGTGTTTAGTCAGGGTGAATGAGGTGGTTCGTTGGAGTTTGTGGCTTTAGGTGGATAATTTTCTACATGGTTATTATATTAGGATATTTAATGCCATAGTGTTGCTTTTGCAAAGGGAGAAAAATCTTGCATAATGATTATCTCTTGTCTGTCAATGATTTATTCTCTATAGCTATTGTTGTCTCGTAAGGCATTTCTTTGTTAGCTGGTCTTTATTAAGGCGAAACACACTGCCCTGCGCTACACTGCGAGGTGCGTGGCGACGGAGCCACGCGTGTGCGTGCGGGAGTGCAGATCTGCATCATCATGCAGATTTTTCCGCACAAACGCGCGGAGCTGCAGTAGCGGTGGCCTTAAGGCCTCATTTCACAGCAACTTGCAGTGGTGATACATTGTACATTGCAGAGCATTGATTTTTTATACTAAAAATGGTTATTAATTTAGAACTCATTCAGAATGCTGCAGTTATATTATCTGTTTGGTTTTTGTATAATCAAATCAAATTGCTTCACTTTCGATTTCGAATATAAATCGATCGATATCGAGATCCATTTCGAAATAGTACGTCTAGCTCTGTCAAAATCACGCACGATACTGCAGAACTCGGTGTGCCATACCTTGCGTCTTGCCGCATCCACGCGTGGCTAGCGTGTTTCTCCGCATGTAGGCGCGTGATCTGCAACACTGCGCGTTAATACAAACAACGTTACACGCACTCCCGCGTTACGCTGCGTGATGCGGTGCAGTGTGCAAATCGCTTTAGAGGCCATCATTGACAGTGATTTAATGATAATCATGACAAATAATTTCAGCTGCATTTTAATCACATACCAACATTAAGTTAGTTATAATACGCGTAGGTGACCAATTTAAAGCCAAGATACCTTAATTGGGACAGCATTATTCAACATCATTAATTTCTGACAATCCCCATTGTTACAAATCAAGTTCTAAGCAAACAATAATAGTTCTGTAAAGGTCACACATAAGTCACAATTGTATTGAGTCTTACTCCTTGTAATGGCTGCCTATCAGGTTACAACCAGTCTGTCACTCGACCACCATCTGGGCACTATCTAACAGTGTTCTGGGAAACTAAAGAGCCTATTAATAAACTGGTGAACTTTTAGGTTGAATTATGCAAGTTTTGGTTCGCTATATTTACGAAAACTGTACGAAAATGCAAAGATATTGTTGCATCTGAGAATGAGTTCTGGGTATGTTGGTTTGTGTTTATTTTTAGTAGTATTTTCTAATTACCTACTAATAAAATTACTTTTGTTGTATTTTTGTTTTTTAAATAGTTTTTGCCCGCGTACGTCGGAAATTATCCCACAGGAACGCACTACCGGGATAAAAATAGGAGCCTATGTGGTAATCCAGGTTATAAACTATCTGTGTGCCATATTTCATTCAAATGCGATCTGCCGTTTTTGGGTGATTGAGTAACAAACATCTAAACACCATTTAATCTCTTGGCACAACTTGCTACAATTTGGAGAGATAAACGAATACAGCACAAAATGTAGTTGCCATGCTAGTTGTTGCTATTTTACTTCAGCATTGCTTTTAATTCATTCATACTCCATAGTAACTTACACCTATATGCTGGAGGCAGTATCTATAGTCCGCACCGATAGTAAAGTTAATGTCTAGTTGACGCTATAGCTTACCAATACTGGCAATACTCCAAGGACCAAACATTCCGGAATGCTAATCCCATGTTACGAAAACCTCAAGTCTTTTGATTACACCTGCTAGACACGCATGCAAATTATTGTTAATAGAAATTGCGAAGTCCTGTCCCAAGCAAATCTTGTTAGCTTCTTATAAACTTGGCTAGCATTCACTTAGTGCAATCATATATTTGTTTGAACAACTATTTTGGATTTGTAATCAAAGCGCTGCATTTGGTTAGATACAATTATAAAACAGACGTTTTGTCATGTTCGAGCTAAGTTCGTTTTGGTATATCATTTTGTGTAGGTATTAGACATAGACCTCCCCCAAAAATGGCCTCTTGTACCGGTTATGTGCTTCTTGAATCCAGCGGATGCCTGCGGCCATCACCATCGGATCACTATGTCCAGCAGTGGATGTTTTTCGGCTGAAATGATGGTGATGATTTGAGTATTACCATCATTGTGATTGAATAGAGCTTCTATATACCCATATAACCCTGAATCATTTATCGTTGCATCGAATTAAACTAGGATAATTCCATCTGACAAAGATTATGTCTGGACTTTAAAAGAGACTGTGACCTCTGAGTTTGTTTCGGCCTTTCTTCTCAGAGTAGTCAGATAGGAAACGCCGGCCTCATCTAGTTTTAAAAATATGATTGACAAGTAAAAGTGTTTGTACAAACCTACTTACAGAATTAAAATCATTTATAGTTGCAGTAGCCCTTCTCCTTTTAAAAATATCATGACGGAAAATATCATACTATCAACGGAGAGTCACCTCCACCAAGGATGCGCTTTCGAAAACCATTTTAAACACAGCAACACAGATTTTAGCCTCGAAATTAACCAGTTTTTTAATTACAAAAGCTTATTAACACATTATCATTATATTTCATGGCTTTCAAAATATTCAGTAGCTTACTCTTATTCACCTGTTCTTAGCCCCCGTCTTAATAGTAAGATTGCTTGCTCCCAGCAGGTTGGGGCCCATAACTTGGGGCCCCGCGACGCTCAGCAGGAGGTCATTATCGCCACAATACACAATATGAGTTATACCTTTACGTTGGGCTTGTTTACACCTTACATAATATATTAAAGGGTGCAAGGGAGTTCGTGTTTCAGCAAGCAAATAGATCAATTTATTCAATAATGCATGCAGGAATCATTCACTGATTTGATGCTGTTCTTGTCCTTAAAATCTATGTTTTTCAGGTTTCGAGATCACCCAGAAAGGGAGAAAGACGGTCCGATACAGGGTTTTACGAGTATGTAGATAAATCTTCAATGCGATTGTAATGAATTTTCCTGGAGAAGATTTAAAGATTAGTATGTGTGGGGTTTTTTAAGATGTGATCTTGTTGGTGTATATTAAAATAACGAGTTTTGACTGTGTCTGCACAAAGCTTAAATTTTTTGATTTAAATGGTTTCAGATTTTTGTGATTCCCACCAATACCTACGGCAAATTAAGACACTGTGTAGTAACAACAGAACAGGGGTTTCTCAATGGGTTTCTCTATTTAAAACTAGAAAGTCTATTGCCAACTTTCCAAACACAATGAATAAGCAATTAGTTTGAAACTTTTGCCAAAGCTTTTTGCTAACCTATTAAGAATTTAGCGATCTTTTGTTTTAACGTAACCTTTACAATGGTATATTGTGAATCATTTGCAATCCTACATTTTGTTCGAAGTGAGAAACTTGAATTTAAATATCAAAGTCTAACTCTAACCCAATCTAATGTCTATTTTTTGCATTCAGATTGTAAATCATTGTTTATGGCACAAGTTTGTATTTAGATTTTATCTCTGTGCACTGATGTCATAGACATTTTGACATTTCCTAACACTGTTCATTCAGAATTCGTATGTTCGAAGTTCAAGGTTTTATTCAAATTTTAATGGCCGGATATTCGATAATCTTACGTCTCATGGAAAACTCGCACGTAGGTGCGAGTTTTCCAATGAGTTTTCCAAGCGTAGGCTTGAAGTGGGCGAATTAAATAATTTGCTTTCAAATCGAGTTTCATTTAATAAGTACCATTAGATAAATGAAGTACACGTTAATGATAATTATTTAATGGTAGGATGTGAAACTGAGGATGTTATTAAGCAAAAATATGACGTTGAGAAAGATCTCATGAATTTATATGGGCACTGATACATAATTTGAAAAAAGATACTTGGTTTTACGATGTTGAGGTTAAATGTCAAAAAAGTGTTTTATTATAGAAATCTAAAACACATAAAATTTAAATAATCGTATCAAACGTGAATTTCTTTGATAAATGGAACGAAACAATTCAATTTTATTTATGTTCGACGTTGAAATGACTGCGTCGAATCGAATTTACGTCCAAATCGATGAGAATTGTCGAGAACGGTGTTTTACTACTTAAAAAGTGCCATAGACAAAGAAAAGAATAAAATTATTTATTCAAAAGTGGCACAAGCACACGCAAGTGTTGACAACGTTACAACGGTTACAACCATTGCATGTTATAACATAACTTAAAAATAACGGTGTGCCCCATGGAACCTTGAAAAGCAGAACTATTCAAGACGATTCCGATGCAGCTAAGTAAGCAGGTAATAAATAAGCAATTCTAGAT
Source organism: Antitype chi (assembly GCA_947359405.1). Lineage (NCBI taxonomy): Eukaryota > Metazoa > Arthropoda > Insecta > Lepidoptera > Noctuidae > Antitype > Antitype chi. Next base: position 5,824,038 of record OX375814.1, read on the forward strand.
ATAAAGGTCTGGTTTGACCTGCTGGCGTGGGCGTGTGGACTGGTTTTACACTTCTTTTATTTTTAATTCTCGTTTCGCTAATAACGTGGTGTGAGACCATCTCTCGAGTTCAATACACTGATTGTGGTATAGGTACGTTTAGTGTAGAACTGGCTTTACTGTGGGTACAGGATTTATTGTGTTCCTAAAACAAAATGCGAATTGTTTCTTTCTTTTCTGGTTTCTTATGTGCCTGTTGCGTATCATCATACTTTAAAAAAAAATCAAGATACATTTTTGTTAAAAACTGCATGGTGTTTGAGTTACAAGCTATTTTATTATATGAACATAATATTATACGCAGTTTCAAAGAAAAATAGTATTAAGATTCTTGCAACAGGAAAATTAATATCACCTAGTCCACTGTATAAGGACCTGGTGACAATTGAATAGCCCTAGGCTTAGACTCAATACTCAGGTGTTAGCCTTCATGTGCTAAGGATAAAACAATGTTTATTATCATATTTCACGCTACAATGAACTGACAGACAGCGCAATTATTTAAATTGTTGTACCTATTATATGTACATTTTGTAAGCCAACATTCCATAATAATGCACTTACGTACCCACCTACGATATTTAAATAGCCTATAAAACTTTGACTTGCTGAGAATTTTACTTTAAGTAGGTCTATAAGTACTTATAAAGAAAATTTAATAAAATGAATATGGACATCAATAGTGCAGGGCTTTATATTGCGCAATCAATATTTTGTTTTAATTCGAAAGCTTGCCTGTGGGATCTGAATTATATTGTCTTCGATCAACAATAGCAACATATTGTCAAGAATAATTATCGCTGTGAGCCCTTGATACAAAATAAACGCAGTAAACTCTACTTTTACATGCATAATCCATTAAGTATATATGTAATTGAAGGCATGGGCACTTCATTTAGGTATTTGTTTTATAATGTTAAACATAATCGTATAGTTCATGTTTGTTATGTAAACTTGTAGCATGGAATGGAAAAGAATTTGTGTTATAAAATACTGCCAGCATTCAAAATTCGAAACCATAGATTTTCTTTTATCTGTGTTCGTAACATAAAAAACGGCGCCAAAATTTGACATTTAACATGTGCTTCCACGGCCAAATGTGATGATGGTTTTGAATAAAATTTGAATTGAATTCCGTGACAATGGCCATAATCAAATTCACCCGAATATTTTTCCAATACGATAAATATAAAATATCATAAATGTCAATTAATTTATACAAAATTTATTTGATAGTGGTTTCGGTTGGTTGTTCGCAGCGGGGGCTGGTGAATGCCACAACTAATGGCGCCAACATAGTTTATTATATTGAGATTTGTTATTCAACAGTTTGTTAACGTTATTTTTTTATGTAGGTGTTAATTGAATTGGGAATATTCATTAGTCGGTCATAAAACTTTCTGTGATCATTACTATAACGACACGAGCTTTATTATCGAGTAAAGATTAATTCCCGTTAAATGTTTTACATATTATTCAACTTGTAGTTTAGTTCTGGACGTGTAACAAATTGCTTTATTCCAAATACCCAAATTTTCTGTATAACGTGTGCAATGTGCAACCATAAACTAAAGCAGGGTTGCCAATTCGCAATGTTACCGACTGTCAAAAGTTCTTTATTTTGTATAAATTTTCCAACAATTCTACTTTCGAAATTAGAATCGACAGTCTGTTTTCGTCGGAAACTTCGTAAACGTATGCTTTTCCATCAAGGCGCAACCCTGCTACCGCTGACGGTCATGTAAACCTACCAATGCCATATTAGGGCACTTGGATCTGTTTAATTTACATTTTCCATATAAACATGTTCGAAGTGATGTAACATGACAGGATAGTGATCAGTTGCACAACGAGAATGTCGCTCTCTTTTTTTGTGTTATCTGTGAACTGAATAATTTTATTTTTGCTTACAATTTAAACAAATTCAAATTGGGATTCTAGCTTGAATTACTTTACTCCACTACCAAAATTAGACTTTTACGACTTTTCTTACCGAATACTGCTATTCTACGGTTACTTTGACACATGACACTTCAAAAGAATTCAACATCAAAAACAAAATCTTACCCAAACCATAAACTCTACAAAGGTCAGGTTTTAATATCAGAGACACCGCTTAATAGTTTCTTAAGAAATTAACAAAGCTTATCTTAATTATACTGTTTATGAGTGGTTTATCTTCGAGGAAATGCCTGCATGTTTGCTCTTGTTCCTTTAGACACGCCGCGAGAGGAACCGACTGATTGTTTTATAAGATGCTGGGAACTTTGTTATGTGTTCATTAAGGGGAACTAAAAAGGAAGAAAGCGATTTGGCTTGTTAGTCGACTCGCACTTATTAAATCGGGCGAATCGTCACTTATAGAAATTCTAGAAACACGTATTAGGGAATTGGCACGATTTGTATTTGATGTTAGTGTAGGTACTTTTAACACGCTTTATATTAGCTTCACTTGTATGTTTGTTTGTTGGTTTGTTTGTTTGTTTGTATGTAACCGACTCCTTTGAGCGCGATTTTGACCCACTTTAAACGGTCAGATTTCATTGAAACTTTGTAAACTTGTCGAGGACCGATGACAATTCAATCATTTAAAAAAAAAATTGAGAAAAAAACACGTTTTTGTAGTTAGCAGAACTAAAAAATAGAAAATAAATAATAGTTTAAAAAACTATAAAAACACGCTTTAAAAACCAAACTAAAAAAGGAGAAAATAATTTAATTCAATTAAAAAGCGTGGGGTGCTTGACATTAATTGATTATAAAAATACCTCAAAAAGCACCCCACGCTTTTTAATTGAATTAAATTATTTTCTCCTTTTTAGTTTGGTTTTAAAAGCGTGTTTTTATAGTTTTTAAAACTATTATTTTTCCTTAACTTTTCGTTGTTTCCATAACGTTTTTTTTTCAAGTCGTGCCAATTGCTAAATATATTTTTCTGGCATTGTCGATTCGCCCACAAACATTTAAAAGTAAAAAAAAACCCGATTCGCGCGAGTTAATTCGATTTATATAGAGTAGGAATAACATTCTGTGGTGTGAAACTCTGATATTATAGTTAAATTCTCCCCTACAAAACTAACCCTAGTATCGAATGATGATAAAATTGGAGTAGATGATATCCCAAGATTTTTATGTCACAGTAAATCAGATTGTTCAGATTACTTACTTTACTTTGTAGTAAAGCAAGCGAGACGAAAACTCAATTTATTATGAGAGCATTGACTGATAAGATTAAGGGAGAACCGATAACTGACCGAGTAGATCTCAATCGTAATGATAAGCGGAAATTGAGAACGGTGACCCACTTCGTGTTGATAAGAGCTGCATTTTATGTTGCTGATACACGCAATGGAGTTTTATACCAAGCGTTAGAAAGCATTTTCAGAGTTTCTTTTGTTTTTTTTTTTCTTTAATTGGTCGCTTTTATTTTTGTAGTGAAAACGTCTTAAGGCGCGATGAGCTATTTTCGGTAGCGGAAAATGTAATGGGTTCACGTCACCGATATACTAATTTTAACAGTATGTGTAGTTAAAAGTATGACGTGATGAGCTTGTTTCATCGTTTTAAGTTGAGTGTCTATTTAATTGACAAAATCTGAGTCGCGTATTTTTTTTATATCTCATTTACACCTTGAAGTAATATTTATAAATTAAATAAAGTATATTTTCCTTAATCCAACAATATGGACATTCAAACTTGTAATTTACACAAGGAACCGGTAATTTTGCTACTTTAGTACGTTTTTATTTTCTCTTTCTCACGTTTTCAAGTGACAAAACTCGAGAATCTCACGTGTAACGTTACCAGTTTAATTTAATCTTCATAATCTTGAATTTTGGTGTCCATATTGAGACATTAAGGAAAAGTAGAATTACATAGCGCTCCAAATACGTTGTGGGCCGCAAAGAAAGCGACGCTGATCGCTGAGCGATAGCCAAATGTCGGTGTAGATGGCACCAAAATCTTCAGAATATTTTTCTGTGACAACAAATGACAGCTATGACATCATTTCTGAATTACAGTTGTACATTTTAAACCACAAAGGTGCGCCATTTCTTAACATGACGACATGAAAATTTGATGGTCAAGGAACTGAATCAGGGAATGGTACTTTATTAAGAGAACAATATCCCTACTAAGTAATTTTGAAAAGTTACCTTAAGTTAACAAGACAGAATGTCACTTTTACTTTATCATATCAGAACATCCTTTTTTCCAGCTATAGCTTGGGACCGCACTTCCAAGGACCTAGTAGTGACTACATCCAACCCGCTGTCTATGGCTCGTCTATCCCGCTCACTTCAAAGCCTCAGCATAATTATGGGAAGTGTCAAAATGTACATAAACAGGTACTACTCAATTTAGAGTGAGGACATTATGTTAAGCCACGGGCGGTGACCGGTACTGACCACAGGAGACCACTTCAACAATCTAGTGATATTGTATTTAGCTGTCAAATTATTGTCATTACATCGTTTTGTGGTGTAAAGTATCGTGGGAGAGGTGACAGGCGCCTTAAGTGCGGTGTTGTGGAGATTATCATTGTGAACTTGTGAAGCAATTGGGAATGAGGTTAAGATAGTAAAGATGGCGGTGCTATGGTAATGGAGATAAAAAACGTAGTGAGATTGGAAATTATCTCGTATTGTTGGAAAAATATTCACAATGAATTGATATAATAGTAACCCAACGTCAGGAGCCCGAAAGTCTGACAACCAGTCTTACCAAGTGTTATCGGTTACCCAGTAACTGGGTTGTGGGGGGCAGATAGGCAGTCGCTTCATGTAAAATACTGGTATTCACCTGCATCCAGTTAGAGTTGAAGACAACACCAACATAGTTAGGAAAAGGCTGTGCAGGTGGCAGATTTTATCATGTTTTCATATCGATACCCATCTGTACAGTCTCGCTGTCTAATTTAACTTGACCCTGTATAATTTGACAAACTTTCAAACAACTTATTCATTGGCTTATACATAAAACACTATGCACAAAGTGTACGATTTCAATAGCAGAAACAAACCATAACTCTTGTCGAAAGACAAGCCACAAGGAATTGCAATGTCAATGCCTGAATGCAGAGGTGTCCCGATGCCGGACGAAGATTTATCCGTTTATTGATGTTTGAGTAATTGCGTGGCCGCCATGTCTTTGTAAATTAACGTGTTCATCTTTAAAGGACGGTTGGTTAGCCGCCTTTGTGGAGATGTGGCCGATGTGGGATGTGGGTCAGGATGAGGAAGTGTGTGGCCTGATTGATTCGAGTGAAGGTTTCATTGTGATTGTGAGTGATTGTTCGTGGTCGGAGCCAAGAAATTTCTTTGGGTGTAATATTTGATACAGGAAAATATTGAAATTAAATTGATTTGAATGAGGCATCGCACACCAAAGGGCGTTAGCAATGTTTTTGCGCACCATAAAACATTTTTATGTCTTTATTTATTTTATTCGGGAAAACAAATATCATCAGCCATCATAACAATGTCATTTTCAGCGTACAATCACCCACTGCTAGATAAAGGCCTCCCCCATTTTCCGCCATACTACAGACAGTGAGAATAAATAATAGGTAGTTTAGAAAATAAAAAAAAAACGAAGAAAAAAAAAGAAGAAAAAAAAGAAAGAAAGAAGAAGAAGAAAATAGTTTTAATGTAAAAAGCGTGAGGTGCTTCACATTAATTGATTATAAAAAATAACTCAAAAAGTTTGGTTATTATAGCGTGTCTTTTAGTTTTTTAAACTATTATTTATTTGATTTTTTCGTTCGGCTAACTACAAAGGCGTGTTTTTGTTGTTTTTTATTTTAATTTCTTTTTTTGGCCAGTATAATGGAACAAATTGATGAAATTATTGAATTGTCATCGGTCCTTGATAAGTGTGGAAAGAAGGAAATCAATCCGACGTTTTGAAGTGGGTAAAAATCACGTTCAAAGATTCCGTTACATAGATACATACCAAACCAAGCTAATAAAACCATGTTAAAAACAAAGAGATAGGTACATATGTGCAGCTCACATATACCTATTTTGGATACAACAGCAAGAACGGTGAAAATAAAGACATAATAGAGCTGCTGCTACTGAATGATGCCCACCTACCTAGCCAAGTTTCATATCTAACAACATGCAGTTAATTCTTTTTACATAAATGTATGAACTGCATACCTACACAGTTTACGATCAACACACGGAAGCGACAATAGCGCATTGTGTCGGTTACATTGACAGGCGGCAGCGATCATTTCAAAGCGACAGACAATGTAAACGCGCAAGGGAACGATAAACTGCAAATTGAATAGACGATGGTATGATCGAGTTGTTACTACTCAAGTTTGATGTTTGTGGAGTTTGTACGGAGATTTGGATTGTTTCAAGTTTGTTTGTGTTGGGTAAGAATGCGCACGCCACAGTCAAAACTGTTTTGTCTGTCTAAGACAAAACAGTTTGGTCTGCCGTAGATATAACAGTCTTGTGTCGAAACTCATTTTTTGGAACGAATTTCTTCATTGCACTTTATACTCTGCCTCGGTGTTATACTCTACTTTGCTATATTCGTTTGGTATCATTTAGTTACTTTCAAACGTTGTTAATTTGCAAAAAAAATCCTATACTTAGTACAGCGAAAAGAATTTAGTTCCAACATGGAGTCTCGCGAGACCACTCGACTTTTTTTTTCAATATTTTAGCACCATCTTTGTCTATGATACTGTCTATTTGTTTTGCGAGAATGCTCGCCATCGTTGTTTGAATTTTTTATAGTGTTTGTGCGTCTATGTGCCCAGGGTTCTCTGGAACTGCCAGTCGCATTTGCAAAACTGTTATTGCATTTGATAGCCAAATTCTTGAGGAAGCTATTCAACATCACGCTACGACTCTAAGGAGCCGAATTAATGGGAAAAATTTAATAAAGAATGCTGAGAGAAAAATTAAGAAATATCAAAGGCGATGCGATGCTATAGGATTAATTTTAAGATAAAACAAAAAGTTCCACGCGGACGAAGTCCCGAGCAGAAGCTAGTTTCATTATAATTTAGTCTTATTTTCCTAGGCTTTCGAAAGGACAGTTAAATCTCTAGTATACTCGCTGCGCTACAAATCTATTAGCACCCTAAATAACTGTAGGTATATTTAACTACAACCATAATATTGTCTTTGTTCAGGAAACCATGAATGTTCATTTATGATCCTTTGTTTGCTTAATTCGTTCCGTCCTCTCTTGGCTATTGCCTAGGTCACAACACTCACAATGAGGAGAAACCGAGGTAAATAGTGTCTTTTGTTTCCAATGACTTAGCTTGTACTAAAGTTAGAGAGTGATATTTCAATATTTAACTTTACGAGTCGACCGACACTGTTGGCTTTGTGTGGTTCGAAGTACTTAAACTTGATTAAGTTCAAAGTTTAACACAAAGTCTGCACTGACTAGAGTCAAAATAGGAGGTCTAATCCCGAAGTAAGAAATCTGTAGTTTCGGCCGAAGTTACGGGCTATTCCTACTCCGTATCACCTTCGGACGTAAGATTAGTTTGGGGCCCGAACTAAGAATGAATGACACCACGATCTCACAGCTGGCTAGGGCCAGCTGTGAGATACGGACGGGTAAAACTAAAAACACATCGGGAATAGGTTCCCGATGTGTTTTTAGTTTTACCCGTCCATAAAAGTTAATTAATCGGGTATAGGGTTCACTTCAAAGTTTCGAACTGCTTTCGGACAGGGCCGTATCTTCGAGAGAGCAGCCCCCTCCCGCCCCTGTTTCGTTTATCGTACACAGAACCTTCCCTAAGTTCATTTAATTTAGAAGGTTGTATTGATAATTTTAATGTTTTTAATTCCCTAAATGAATACGTGTTACGGTCGGAAATCATATTTTGTTCAACATACATCCTGAGTGACCTGCAAATTACAAAAAACGTAAGACAATTGATGAATTTCGCGGGTTTACTTGCCGAATCCACCTTAAAGAAAACAAATGACTATCTGTGGTTTATTTTCTCTCGCACATGACGTGAGATGCAAACACAATCACACACTGCAGTCATAGCCCTCTAGAATGGTGCAAAAACGGTCGGCTGACATAAGAGTAGTTCCACGAACCGAACAGATCGGTTTCGGCGACTGGCAGGAACACTAAGACGTGCTTTGCAATCTTGCTTAGAGTACTGTTTCCATTGGTACAAGGGATCGAAAGCAACAAATTTTAGTTTTCAGTATAATTGAAGTAAATTCTCAGCATATTAGTTGATTCGCTCGAATTTACTTGCCCGCATCGGGCGAATCGACACTTTTAAATAATATATTAATTTCCAAGAGAGACTCCCATGGAGTTGCTTTATTTGTGGGCGAATCGAACACTCCATAAGGCAATTGGAACGTTTTGAATTTTACGCAATAAAGGTATAGGAAATAATATATTACATAAAAGTGTCGCTTCGCTCAATCAATGGCGGCTTAATTAATTAATATTATTATATTAAATAAATTAATAAGCCAAATTCTCATGTAGATTCGGAATGAGTAGGAATGTCAGACATGTAGGCATCTGTAATTCTGTACGCAGCAACGGTATTTGAAACACAGTTGGAAAACTTAATTGATATGCAAGAAAACCTCCTTTTTCAGTGACAAGATATAATTTGATTAAACGTTCAACTTCCTGAATGAGTTTTTAAAGAAATTAATATAGTAGTGCTTGAACATAAATAAGAAATGCTAAAGACTTGAGAGCTATGTTTAAATGCACCGTAGACAGACATGCAAGTTAATAACGTTGATGATTGTTGTAATCTCAGAACTTGATGAAGCAATTTGATTTAATCAGCACGGACTTTCTAAGTTAGGGGTATCGTATTACAGCTAACAACTTCGTTAGCATGGAATACGCAAATTTGAGTAGCACTACTTTTACGGACGGACGTGCGAATTACTCAAAATATACAGAATAATCTAATCATTTCACTGACTTCAGTTAAATTAGATTCAGTAATTAACTGGAAATAAGTCCACAGATTAGATCTCAGACCTAATTTATTCAAATTCCGAACAAAAACTAACTACCAACATCATTAATCAAACATCTTCTTTAACTTTTTATAGCTACGATAAATAAATTCTAAATTTAAAAAGTATAAAAGCAGTGAACAAGTTACATCAGGATGTTCCAAGTCTCGCTTCAAACCAGTTTGTGTTCATTCATAAATAACAATTCTAGTTTTTATCTAAATTGGCAAAGATCTCGGCGTGTACAGCCTTGAAACGGAACAATTGGTATTGCAAAAGAATTGTTGTATGTATCCGAATGAATGACAGGTTATACTTACGCAATATTATCTGTGGCTGTCATAACATGTCCAAATATTATTTGTTCTCTGTACACTATAGACAAATTATTGTTTTCAATGAAATCTTTTAAATGAGTAGATGGATACCTAATCAGTGCCAAGATTTATTAGTCTGGCTGCACATTCTGACCACAAGAACTAGTTTGTGATGGGAAAAAATCAAGTACCGAATTAAATCTAATCATATAATGAGATGGTCCAAGATAAGCCTAACTAAGAGATAATCAAATACCGCTAACATGGATTACTTTTCAAAGCCAATTACGTGATAGAGTTGCTTACAGCCTGTCATAAAACCTGCTCCATTATATTGTACGGGACTATAAAACGGTTCGAACTATTCGATATCGGTACTCGACTTAAATCGATAATTCGATATTAAACGGATTCGAGTCGAGTGCTCGCTGATCAACACCGTTTTAATTTATTTTGGACAATGAGATTATTAAATGCTATTGAATATAATGAACCTCATTTGAGTTGATTGTTTTCGGTGCAAAGGCCGAATTATTAACATTTCGATGTGGTCATGGAATTAATGCATATTTCAATGTACTTTTCGAGCTGTAGTATAGGTTAAACGAACTATGAATTTAGTTGAGAATCTTGCATAAGGTCTACCGGCCCATCGTGCTGCTCGACGAGGTGGGCAAGCTCTTTGAAAGAGTAATTGCAGACCGCCTCGTCGGGCGGCTGGTGCGGGTGGGGCCGGATTTGGCGGAGAGCCAGTTCGGTTTCCGCAGGGGGCGCTCCACGGTGGACGCCATCATGCGCGTGCGAGCCCTCACGACGGGGGATGCTGTGGCCCGGGGTGGGGTCATCTTGGCGGTGTCTCTAGACATCGCCAATGCCTTCAACACCCTGCCCTGGAGTTGCATAAGGGAGGCACTCCGGTATCACCGGATGCCGACCTACCTCTGTCGTGTGGTTGAGGCCTATTTGACGGACAGGACCGTCATCTACCCCGGTCACCAAGGAGAGTGGAACCGGCGAGAGATGTCGTGCGGTGTCCCACAGGGATCGGTTCTGGGGCCGCATCTGTGGGACATCGGATACGACTGGGTGCTGCGCGCCGACCTCCCTAGCGGCGTCAGCGTAGTCTGCTACGCTGACGACACGCTGGTCCTGGCGCAAGGGAGGTCGTACCAGGCGGCGGCCGACTTAGCGGCAGACGGGGTTGCGACAATCGTCGATAGGATCCGGCAACTGGGACTTGAGGTGGCCTTGCACAAGTCCGAGGCCATGTGTTTTCATGGTCCTCGGAATGCGCCACCGGCGGGTTCCCAGATAACGGCAGGAGGGGTTCGCATCGGCGTCGAGTCGACGATGAAGTACTTGGGACTCGTCCTCGACAGCCGGTGGAACTTCGCGGAGCATTTCCGAAGTTTGGCCCCCAGACTGGAGCGGGCCGGGGCTGCCTTGAAGCGGCTCTTGCCCAATCTAGGGGGGCCAAACGCCTCCTGCCGGAGGCTCTACGCGGGGGTCGTGCGGTCCATGGCCCTATACGGGGCGCCGGTGTGGGCGCCTACATTGAGGCGCCAGCCAGCCCGAAGGCTGAAGGCGTCCTATAGGGTCATGGCGATCAGGATGATCCGGGGATACCGCACGATCTCAGGTGAGGCGGCGGGCCTCCTTGCCGGATTACCGCCATGGGATCTGGAGGCAAAGGTCCTCGCGCACATCTGGGAGTGGCGCGAGGAGGCCAAACGCCGGGGCGTTACTCCGCTGCCGCGAGAAATCGAGGTGCAGCGGACAGAGCTCCGGCGGGATCTCATGGCGACATGGAGAGTGCGATTGTCGCAACCCAGTGCTGGGCACGCCACGATAGCGGCGGTAAGTCCCCTCTTTGAGGAGTGGCTTGAGAGGCGGCATGGCGTCCTCACCTTCCGCCTGACGCAGGTCCTCACCGGACACGGTTGTTTCGGGAGGTTCCTGTTTCGCATAAGGCGGGAGGAAACGCCCGGGTGTTTCCATTGCGAAGATCGCCCTGAGGACACGGTGGAGCATACGGTGGCGGTCTGCCCGGCTTGGGCGGAGCACCGCCGTGTCCTCGAGGAGGCGATCGGCGGCGGCGATCTCTCGCGTCCGGCCCTGGTTCAGGCAATGGTACGGAGCGAGAGTGAATGGTTAGCCGTCACCTCCTTCTGCGAAGCAGTAATGCTCGCGAAGAGGGAGGCGGCGCACGTGAGGGAGAGGCAGTATATGCGCCCTCACGGCCGTAGTCGCCGCGGGAGACGCCCTGGGCGAAGGGAATCCCAGGCTGATTCCCGGCCACCGTAGGCGCGGGCTTGCGGACGGCGAGTAATGGGTAGCTCGCTGTCCGGTAAGGACCAAGCCCGGGTCGACGGCGCGTTGTGTTCCACGCGCGCCTCAAAGAGATGTCAGCACCAAATGGGGGGTCCGCAAGGGCCGATGCCTGCTAGGGGTGCGGGTTGTTCGAAAGAGATACCGCGGCCCCTAGCACACAGGCAACTGAGGGAACACGGGTGGGTTTTAGTCAGTAAAAGTCTGACACGCCCTCCCGCTCCACCCAGTGCGGGAGAAGTTATTTGATGATTTCCCACCCAAAAAAAAAAAAAAAAAAAAAAAAGGTTTCTTCGGCAAAAATAAAAGAGGCACGAAAGTTTCTGCGCACCACCGTACCTTATTTATCGCTACGTACATAATATTTTTGTTCCTATTTGGTGACCCCTGAATTTTTAACTTTATTTTATTTTTATTATACGTTGCGGCCAAAGTAGTGCACGCTCTGTGAACTTTTCAAGTGTCTACCTATTACGGTTCAAAAGATACAGCCCTGTGACAGATGGACGGACAGCGGTGCCTTAGTAATAAACCAGCACCTTAATTGAGTAACACGCGATTAGGGTTGCCATCTCTAAAATTTGGCAACCAGGACAAGACGCGTGAAAACCCCGGATTTTAGAGCCCAGAACCCGGAATGTCAACTGATTTTTTTAAACACTCAGTGTAATAAAAACAGTTGAAAATGTCATAAATCGCCTTTTTATTTATTTTCAGACCTTAATTAAATTCAGTAATCTTTTATCATCAATTTAAATGTAGGTACCTAACAAAACAGAATAAATTGTTTTAATAATCAGTTAGATTTTTTTATTCTTAAAATAAACCCGGACTACAAATGAAGCCCCGCCCGGACGCTCCCCGGATGCCTTCTAAACTAGGACAAATCCGGGGAAACCCGGACGGATGGCAACCCTACACGCGATTAAACATAATCGGTTTCATTTTGACAGTTCAACAATATTCATTGCGTTATTTACGTTGTTGAGCAGACACATTTTTCGAACATATGAAGCAATGGTTTAGTCATCTGTTTCAAAACGAAACAAATTATGATTAATCGTGAGTTACGCAATTAGGGTGCTGGTGCCCTTTGGCACCTTTTGGATACAGAATCCCAAAAAGAGTTTACTCAAGAAATAATCTTTAAAAGAATAAGATTTTATCAAAATGAAGATCCAAGCAACATACGAACATTAAGACGAGGAAGGGGCGAGATAAAACTGCAACAAATCGAATGTCAGGAACACGCCATATTTGGCGTTTCCCGCCATGGCGTGGCACCGTTATACACTCGCAAACTTAACTGCAATATTATTAAACCTACTGACACAGGAATTAAAGCTTTAAGCCTAAGCGATAAGAATTAAAATAAAATAACAGTCGTGAGATGAAACGCGAAAGGCGACAAATTGGGAATGTTAGTGTGACGGCTAAGGAACCGGATAATGGCGGCTATTTGACTGCACCAAAGTATTTTTCACACATTAATTGTTGTCAATATTTCGCAAATATATCGACATATTTGGATGTTTCATTTAAATCAGGAAGTTTAACGAAATATGTGATCAATTTGTCGAAAGACAGAAAGTTGCGGATCAAGTTCTCTTTTAATCATAAAAACAAACAAGTTTTATGTTACTTGCATTGCATTATCCCACTTTTATAATGAGTATTGTCATTACAAGGTACATTAAAAAGGTAATATTCACTCCAAAAGTAAAAAGTTACGTATTGTGAGGTCACTGCAATCAGTGACGACAGAGGTATATTACCTCAATTATTTCTTCTTATTATGTTTTATATAAAATACTGATAAATGATAAATGATTTCATTTCTATAAGTAGGTTTGTACAAACACTTTTACACGTCAAACATATTTTTTTAAACTAGATGAGGCCGCCGTTTCCTATCTGACTACTCTGAGAAGAAAGGCCGAAACAAACTCAGAGGTCACAGTCTCTTTTAAAGTCCAGACATAATCTTGGTCAGATCATGTGAAGACCATGTGGATTGGTGTCTGAAATGGTCTTTTGAGGAAAGAACCACACAGATTGAGTGGACCTGTCCAATCAGTGCACGCATTTATCAGTAATCATGCAGCTCAACTCAGAACTTGATGAGCTCAATGATCCGACGAACAATACCAAAGAAAGGACATTTGGGTAGGCCACATAAATTACTCAAACTGCCAGACCATGATTAAAACTAAATGAGAAAAAAAAACAGTTTAAAAAACTAAAAAACACGCTTTAAAAACCAAACTAAATAAATGATAGTTTAAAAAACTAAAAAACATGCTTTAAAAACCAAACTAAAAAAGGAGAAAATAATTTAATTCAATTAAAATGCGTGGGGTGCTTTTTGAGGTATTTTTATAATCACTTACTGTCAAGCACTCCACGCTTTTTAATTGAATTAAATTATTTTCTCCTTTTTTAGTTTGGTTTTTAAAGCGTGTTTTTTAGTTTTTTAAACTATCATTTATTAAGTTTGGTTTTTAAAGCGTGTTTTTTAGTTTTTTAAACTATTATTTATTTTCTATTTTTTAGTTCTGCTAACTACAAAAACGTGTTTTGTTTTTCCCCAATTTTTTTAAAAATTATTGAATTGTCATCGGTCCTCGACAAGTTTACAAAGTTTCAATGAAATCTGACCGTTTAAAGTGGGTCAAAATCGCGCTCAAAGGAGTCGGTTACATACAAACAAACAAACAAACCAACAAACAAACATACAAGTGAAGCTAATATAAAGCGTGAACCAAGCTAAAATAAAAACACCCACACAGTCATCACATTCACAATAATTAAAGCAATATAATACTTTTCTTATTTCCTCTCATTAACTTATAATCAAAACTTTTTTGACATAACATCACGCCTTGTTACTCCGTAGGATTCGGCTAGAAGAATAGGTGTACTTATGGTACACCCACATTTCGCCAGTTATGCTTATAGGGGCCGAGCTTATTGTTATCAACCGGGCACATCTCCAGACTCCACGCTGCTACTGAGAAAAACCCTATTACACTTTGCCCGACCTGAGAATCGAACCCAGCCCCTCATGTTCAGCAGTAGCGCTTGCGACCACTAGACCAACGAGGCATTAAACTTTTTTGACCTATCTCATTATTGATGTGTTTTGTTTTAATCAAGTCTGATCTAACTGTTAAAGCGGTGATTTCTTGAAAACGCTCTAAAATTTGGTTTTTTTAAACCAGTCTATCTCTTTAACCGTAAATAATTTTGAAAGCAATAAAATATATGATATTTTCAAGGCTTTCGTGCATAGAGTGATGGAACTCAAAACATAATTAAAAATACTTTAATGCATCAAAAAAATCATCAAAGTCACCTCTTAATTATCTTTAAAACCAGTTTATCCCTTCAATAACAATTATAATTATAATTAAAAATATACCATAAAATTCCAAATACCAAACTGCATCCAGTGATTCATTATTTATTAATAAATAGTTAATGAATGTTGTGGAACTGTCAAAATGAAAGCCATTCCTACTGTTAGGTAGTGTGTTACTTAATTACACTGGTGGTGTATGAACCTGTGGTGGTGTATGAGCAGGAAGGAGTACGTAAGGAACGTAGCAGATTTCCGTAGTTTATGCCTGCCATGGGAAGAATGCGTGAGGTTATGTATGTATGTGTGTTGACTAAACTAAGTACCTATGTCACGTTTACATTATCGAAATCTCCTAAAAAAACTTCAAACCTTGCACTCTAGAACCACCATTCACACTTGACCTTTGATCTCCAGGTCAAACACCTGATCGTGTTCCACATAACTCCGATCGAGGTGGAGTGGGGAAGGTCAAGATATCACGGCTGATGACGTCACAGGCCAGTCTGGTCAGCCCGTAATGTGCTCGACAATCTGCCGTAATTAAAGATGACGTGACCACACCGTTCAGAGTAAATTGATGGTTATAAGCAAATGGCGATGATGATTTTAGAGCTACTAAATGTTACAAACTAATTTTGCTTGTTTATTTTTCGTGTTATTATAAAGTCCTGCGAGAACATAGGTATAGATCGCGGCGCGTAAGTTGAACAAAAATGGCGGATTTTGGTTCAAATTACGTGCAGCGATCTGTAATTTATTTCCAAACTTAAGGCCCATAGTATCCTCATCTCCCGTCTGAATGCTAAAGCACGACTGCCGCCCGCGCCCGCGCAGGGCACCTCTGAGCCTTTATCTCAAAATGGGGATATTCCTTGGCAAATGTTGATTAATTTACAATTGTGCTCTAGCGATTCTGTGGTACCTCTAACTATCTATTTTTCAGTGTATTTTTTTTCCAAATAACGAAGCCGTTTAGTAGGAGTATGGAATAGAAGCCAAAATATTGCGTGTTCGAAAATATTTTTTTACAGCAAAAGTATTAACCTTACAAAAAAAGTACCCTCGGCAAAATGATCTATATGAATCTATAGCAAAATCATATATTTTTCAAATCTTCAAGACAAGCCGTTAATGAGCAGTACGGTTCATAAAGTGACCTTGTTACGCCACCAAACGGGACTTAGGCCCTTAAGTACACGTTACATCAATGACTATGCTAGAAGGTGACCTCATAAGAATGAGGTTCCGTGCGAGGCAAAGAGTGCACGCGCTCGTACTTTCGGTCGTTTGTTCTGATTTTGGTTCAACTTACGTGCCCCGATCTATATGGAGGCTGTCTTACCAAAACAAGATGAGTGCTGCGACTGCTTATGACAAAGTTGTCATAACTTGGAACTTACCTGAAAGAAGAGAAAAAGAACAAATTAAGTACAATTTATCAAACGACCCCCATTATCTGTAATATTATGTAGTTATAACAGTCGAGGCAACTTTAAATGGATGAGCTGCTTATCATCCAAGGCAGGTGGAAAAGCCTACTCAGAAGCCTTACGGTATTTTATGATTATGGAACTTCATCTGCCTAGCCTTTTCCCAACTATCTTTGGGGTTGGCTTCCAGACTTACCTGATCCAGCTGAATCAAATTATGGAGCTTATAACGTATACTATTTAGGCCGTAAGAGAGGCCTCTGATTATGTACATTTCACGTGGTTATTGACTTTATGCGTTTATATCCTCGCGTATTTTGGGAAGAAATCGCTGAAAAGCTCGTAGCTCGCTAATAAACTGAAGAGATTGACAAAAGATGCTTTGTCCAAAAGAGTCCAAAATTTTTGTTATGATTACACAACACTTGTAGAATACAAAAATTTCGTTTAAAATAAAGAAGCCATGTTCCATCAGAGACCAAGTCTAGTCAGGATAGGGTCTTATAATCAAAGTCAAAGTTAAAACATTTATTTCAAATGGCACTTTTTGACCGTCAACATTTACAATAGAAATAATTCTAGTCGCCCCTTCCAAAATGTAGTTTCGTACGCTAGCTAAATCTACCGAAGTATGAAATTTTGTTAAGGCTAGGGGATTCAAAATTATCAATGGGGCACCCCTTTTCCAGCAGTATTTTTACATAAGGTTTGCTGTTAAACTGTAGTAAACCACAAGGTCGACAAACAGCAGTTATGTTATGACTATGACGAATTAAATTCGCGACGATTCGTCGAGAACTTCGTGCCGACTTCGCGTTAACTCGTTTTATTATTATTTATTATTCAATTGCTTTATTTACGACTTACGACGTTTTTGCTTCTGGTTTAGGTAACCACAGTTAAATGAAACCTTGGTTATGTTTTATTTTAGGTGTTCTTTTTGCGGAAGTTGTAATATTTTTGGAAGTTTGCTGTTAACGCCTCTGCTTGATAGTTTTGGCAACTTTTTATGAGGATGTTTCGTTCAGGAGGCGGCACGTCCATGGTGAGACTTTGACTATGAGCTGGCCTTGCGTAGTACGGAGTTAAAATAGAATAAGGGGCCAGATTATATTGGCTTTGTTATCAGTATGTGTAGATTAGAAAAGAGAAAAAGTACCTAGTATCTATTTATTTCAGGTTCTCATATAGGTATTACAATCACAAGTTACGAAACACGAAATAAATACAAATCACAATATTAAAATTAAATACGATGTCATCAAATCTTATATACAATGTGAAATACAAATACGCAAGTCATTGTCAAATAAAAATAAAAATTTAAAATTAATCGGAAATTAATAATCTAGAAGACAAATAAAAATAAAAGTTTAGGGCAAATTTTGCACAAAAATTATAACAAATTAATAAAACACAGCAACTATCACGTCTAAGTATAATAAAGTGGCTAAGTGGGCTTGTGGCCATGTAATAACAGCCGCACGGATCAATCGATCAGGTTAAGCTACGCTTACCACGGTTGGTCCGTCGATGGGTGACCATCTTAACATACCAAGATGCGTCCGTGCCTCGGAAAGCACGTTAAGAAGCCGTTGGTCCCGGCTGTCGGCGACTTATAAATTCCAGGAATACATTCCAAAAAGATAAACTTTTATATCAAATTCTCTATGACTAAGTATCGAAATATATTAGGTACTCGTGCGCGAATAATTCAGCGTGCACTAGTTACGCTATTATTACTAATTCGTAATGGCGGAAAGTTGGAACATTAATAAGTTATTATAGTAATAAACTGAACTCATTAAGTTATCAAGGTCTATTTGTATTTTAATTATTTTGTAATATTATTTAGTTCGACGTTGAGCATAGTGATTGGAAGATAATAATTTTGATTTGATAAAACAATGTAGTAAAAGTATCCTATCTTACAATACCTATGGTTAATTTATACAGCACCCTAATTGCGTAACTCACGATTAATCATAATCTGTTTCGTTTTGAAACAGATGGCTAAACCATTGCTTCATACGGTCGAAAAATGTGTCTGCTCAATAACGTAAATAACGCAATGAATATTGTTGAACTGTCAAAATTAAACCGATTATGATTAATCGCGTGTTACGCAATTAGGGTGCAAGTTGGATGAAAATGGTAACGTTCAGTGTTACTACAGCTCTAGGCACTTAATGCCGTAAGGTAGCTCGTGTAATTCAAATTCTTTTACGTTTTTTGCAATTTGCAGACCAGTTATCAGGTTGTCTGTTGATTGTTATGTTTCGCGATTTTATTGTAGGAGGCCTTCCAACTCTAAGTCTTCCAGTACGCGGTCGCGAATCCAGAACCTTTCGGCCCCATCGGTCATCTGTTCTGCGAGCAATGTGCCCTGCCCACTGCCACTTAAGTCTGGCAATTCTTCGGGCTATGCGGTTACCTTGGTTCTCCTGAGGATATCTTTATTCCTGATTCGATCACGTAGAGAAACTCCAAGCATAGCCCACTCCATTATTACCCTTGCCCCTTTGGGCGACTTTTACCCTACTAATATGGCCCTTTGTGAGCGACCACGTTTCAGTTCCATAGGTCATCACTGGCAACACGCATTGGTCAAAGACTTTCGTCTTGAGACACTGCAGTATGTAGGATGAAAAGATATTGCGTAGCTTCCCGAACACTGCCCAGCCGAGTAGGATTCGACGACAGAATTATAATTGTCGTGATTTCATTGATTTAGTTTAGAAAAAGTGTATTATTTTAATACCGAATTACAATATCCACTGTGGTAGAACTGTTAAGTTATTATTATGAATTTTAACGGTATTTTGAAATACAACTCAGGCAATTTTGTAATTGTACGATGGCAACACTTGGAAATGACGTCACCTAGCCGTTATTTCTGGGTGGGAACGAAAATGTAATTTTATATGGTTAAATGGACTGCGGGATCATTAGTTGTTAAACAGTCGAAGAGATCAGTTGTGAAATTAAAAGTATAAGCAAGTTATAAGTATCGTTTTTCTAACATAATCAATAAAATCATGAATGTACCGTCTGACACAGACATGAAAATGGCAAAAAAAAACATAAGAAAATTAGAATTTCGCGCGTTCAATTGGCACTTTCTCTGCAAGGCATTTCATTCTTTAGATTGAATCAAATAAATCTTTCACCCATTCCATTCCTACTCACTCCTCTCACCGTTGTCCTATAAGAATTAGCAGTTAATTCAAAATACGCAAATAAAACAGTGGAACTAAAATCACTGGCTCTTATCTCAATCCCATACTAAGCTAAATCCTTTGGTAAACCAAAGCGAAGGTAATTAGACGGGAAATATTTGCAGCCGGGACTCGAACCCGCTATCTGCCGACATCGCGGCGACGGCACTACCCGGTAATGTGCTCAACAAAAGGTTACAGGCTTTTTTTTTCGTAACTCAAAAGCCGAGAATGTCCACAATATGTATGGGCGGCAGATTATAAAAAATGTTTGGTATCGTAAGATTATCGAGTGGCTTTTGTTTTGTGTTCGGTATTTGAAAGAATCGATTCGATTTTTTTTTATGTCGAAATTATTGTAGGCACAGTGCTGCAAGGGTATTTAGGCGACTGAATGACATTGACCGGGGGTATTGTTGGTAAATATTTGTGAAATTGTCACAGTAATTGCATTGAAAAAACAAGATGGCGGCGGCAGCGTTCAATTTTGGTGTCGCGCCAAAAAATCCTTGTACAACTTTAGTTGCATTGAAATAAAATAAAACAAATGCACGGCACATATTTATAAAATTTATTAAACCTAGAAACCGGCATTTTGACTGAAATATGTATCTAGAAACATCCTTAATCGTCTAAAACTCTGACATTAGCCGCTCCAAGCCCGTGTGACGCGTGACAATGGCTAAATAAATCCATTACAGGAGCTTTAACACCTAGTTGAAGTCTACAATAATCCGTTTTATTCAATCCTATTAAACTGCATCACAGAAACGTATCTTTAGACTACAAAAGATACTTCTGTCACAACAAAGCACTTGTTTGAAAACATGTTTTTTGTAAGAGAAAGTATTGCACAGATGAAACCGCTTTTGACCATTATTAAATACTTTTTAATCTTTGTTGATTTGATACGATGTCATTTATAAATGAATCAACAGTACCTATTAGAAAGCAGTTATACGAACTGTAACTTACCTACTGTAAGTATCGTAAGTAAAAGTTCCATGTCTTTTATGTAGACGTTTTCCTGCTTCTGGAGCTTATCGGTGATATCGAGCATGGTATCAAAACCACAAACTAAATTAATGTTCACAAAGCAGTTTTAATCAACCTCTTTAGAACCTCAATTAAGAAAAAAAAGCAAGAACTAGTAAGCCGGATCTTCATCTCTTCTTGCATGAGCCAACTATAATAGGAATTCAACAAAATGACTTACAATCACAATAATTATGTTGATCTCAAAAGTGCCAACGCTGCCACATACCTTACTTCTAATAGAAGGGAAAGTTCGTACATTAAAATTGATACATGCAACAAATGTGCAAGCAAACCTATACTCCAAACACATTACCATGCAGATTGCAGGAAGTTTCAATGACACAGAAAGACAGTGCTCCGTTAAATAATTACATACAGGCAAGATGCCGCAGGAAGCTGGGAAAACAGCACACACACTGACACAAATCATCAACCTCCAGCTCATATCCCATTGAATGTAGGGTCTTTTCTTCTTCTAGGAAACAGTCTTCCTTTCTCCACGTATCATGTTTTACAAAATCCATATTTTCTTCGGTCCACTTCTTTTTTCATGGCTATCCCTATCCACGGAAAGACACACATGTGACAATAAACATCTCATGCTTAACCTCAGTTTGGAATGCGAAAACATTATAATAGATGTTATTTGGGGATTATTAGACAGTTTCAACGGCACAGAAGACAGTGTCTGAACTGGTAAATAATTACAGGCAAAGATGCCGCAGGATGCAGGAAAAACCCGATTGAAATCGAAGAAAATACACACTTCTTTAGCTATACTTTCTTCATCCGTTATCACAGTGTTTACTTTCTTCCTCTACATCCCTCATAATCTTCCTTCATCTATCTTTCATAAAACTCCAAATTTTCTTTGGTCCGTTTCTTTTCTAACAGCCATCGACATCCATCGAAGGACACACATGTGGCAATAAATAACTCATGCCTAACCTCAGTTCGGAATGTGGAGACAATATAATAGATGCCATTTGGGCCCACACCGTCAGGAATGCGCTACCTACGCCGACTTCTGATCCAATACTTGAACACAAAACATCAAGTTTCATAATCCTGTGTGCTATTTCTGTGATACCGTTGACAAATATATTGACAACAGGCCAGTAGTTGAACTAGTTTATAACGTTCCGGCTGGGTAATATCCTGAGAGAGCCCCGTATCGTGTACGGAGCTCTTAAAGTTATCGAATGTAGTGGCGAAGTGCAGCTGAATGTTCTAGCAAGTAACATATATGATGGTCTACTTACATTGTAAACTTAAGGAAAACACGCCAGGGTACCCAGTGAAATTCAAACTTTTTTATATTTTTTGCAATAACAAGGACTAGATATTGTTCGCGACCGTAGGAAATATGACTTTACAAATGATCAACACAACCCTCTATGTCCATATTATCTCCCATTGAATGACTATTTCATGAATATTCACTGAAGACATGCTGCAAATTAAAAAAAATAAAAGTAAAAAATTAAAATTGCAGACTACCTTAGCACATCCTTCGTAAAAGCTCTTGAGTAGATTTCTGCTGTTTCCTAACAAAATTTATTGTCTTTGAACTCTTCTTGCCTTGGGATCAAACTATTGTTGTTTATGGCACTTGTGCTTAAAAATCTATTAGAAATAAGGTTAACTACTTTAGCTTCAGTATCCAGTATCCTGGATTGGTTGAGTTACGATAGTTTTAAACAGAACATAAGTGCAGTCAATTGTTTCTAAACAGGACGAGGCAATAATGATCCACAGGATGTGAATGTGAGGTTTATATGAAATAATGATAACATTACACAGTGGAGCATATATTTATTGACGCGTAGTCAGTCGGAACTTTACACTAACCATTGTGCCGGTGGCTTGCGCGGGGGTAACCCCGCTCAAGCCACCATCATTCATAAGAATTTCATTGAATTTCCTACTCAAGAAGTAGAGTATTTCTGATTTCAGAGAAAGAAACAAAAGAGTACAGATTAATAAAATAGAGTGCCATTTATTATTATTTTTAATGTATTATCTAGCGGTGTTTGCAGTACTTTTTTTTAAATTGATTTTACAAGAATTGTGTATTCTCATTGTGAATTCTATTATGTGTTTCTTTACCGTTTTGAGAGCAGTGGTGATGAAAGACACGCATCAAAATCCGGAAAACTAATAGGCAGCTGAACTAAACACTCTGCAACATGACGAAACCGATCTTTAACATCATGGCCCCGTTTTAGAGAAGTCAGTCCAATTTTAATGGCTGTAAACAGAACAGATCTCGCTTGCCGCAACCTTTAACACTGCAGCGGCTAGTTACGTGAGGTGATTTGTAAGTAATACTCCAACTATCGTCCCACACTACATCTTATTGGTCCAAAATCACTTTGGAAGGCGCATTCACGTTCAGGTGTCGTAAAAAACACGGACTGTTTTATTGTTGGGACCAAAATGTTTTAGTGAAGCTCGTAAAATAAAAACGCTGTAAAATTCACGCATTGTACCCGACATCCATGTTATATTTATGACTCCGTACATACCATCCCCGAAATTATCTGTTACGAAATGACATTTGCTTATGTTTCTTATCCAGCGTTTGTGGAATCTTTGTGGTTGTCGAATTGTTTGAATATAAACGGCAATGTAAAGCTAACATTGAAAAAAAAACATCACAATTCTGAGTGTACGAAACATTTGACACAAATATGTAATTTGTCACAATTTATGATCAATCCTTTTTAGAATAATACGCGAGTCGACAAGAAAATGGATGAAATGTCCATAAATAGCAATTTATTGCTTGGAAATGACTACGGTTAGTCTGAGGAGCGTAAAGAACTATAAAAGTCTATTTTTTTATTTTTTTAATAGGCACAAGCTACGAAAGCGGCGGAGCCTTGAGCCTTGAGGGATAAATGTCAACGCTTTGGATTCTTTTCAGTAATTTATTTGTAGTTATCCAGCGTTTCTCGCAGCAAAATAGGTAAAGAGATTGTTAAGTTATGCTTTTACTTTGTAATCCAAATTGCGAAAGGCAACTTAACAGAGATTCTTCAGGTGGATTTCAGTTCGGTCAGTGCAAAGTTACGCCTATGTTAAATAAAATAAAATTGCCGACTATAACAAATAAAACTTTACATAATTATAATTATTAAAATCAGTAATGCCTTGTATTGCTGATTTTGATTTCATTGAATTACTTTTTCATGGAATAGTATTTGAATTGCGTGGGCTACTCAGGAGCTTTCACCTTAAAAGAACCTCCTACATGCAAGTTGTCATCTTAATGCAAAGCTACCAGATTTTAAGTTTATTAATGATCTCATGCCGTTACGTTCTGCAAATAATTACCGTCAACTAAGGTAAACAACTTACATTAAGCGAACTCAATTCAACCTGTTATTGCTCACTGCACTTGCAACTGATTTCTAATCCAATTTAACAACTATGTTAGCGTTTTTGATAGTTCAATGGCCTATCAGGCTGTAAATTGTACCTAGATATAGAATGTCAATGAAACTGTTGCCTGTACAATTATTTCCCCATTTTTCATTACTAGTCACCGTCATAGTCTGGTTACAACAATTACGTGGTGTGTTATTAAATAAAAAGGCGCCAATTATAAGGCTCCGGCGACTCAATTATCGTCGGCTATTGGCTCGCCATTGAGGCCGCGCACGCGCACTGGGTTGCCAGAAAAATATTTAAAATATTATGTGATGCTTTAGATTGGGTCTAGGCCCTGAACTTTTTGTGAATGTTTTAGGAAGTTTTCATGAAATTTCAAGTTGTGGTAAGTGTAGAGATGGATAGAAGTGCCCACTGGTAAACAAATAGCTGTATTTTTTTAACCGACTTCAAAAAGGAGGAGGTTATCAATTCGTCGGAACCTTTTTTCTTTTATTTTTTTTTATGTATGTTCCCCGATTACTCGAAGATGGCTGGACCGATTTGGATTTTGTTTTTTTTTTGTTTGAAAGGGTATACTTCCCAGGTGGTCCCATGATCATCAAGTCAGGATCTGATGATGGGATCCTGGAGAAATAGAGAGAACTCTTCAAATTTTATAGGCACACAAAGCGATTTAGGTATTTTTTGGAAGAATACTATCTCGTAGTGGTCTCATTTCAATTTGGTGGAGATTTGATGAAGAACTTTGGAGATAGGCAACGGAACTCCTCAATAAATGATAGCAAATGGACTGGGATTGCTGAAATCTCATCTCTGTCTATTGCTTACACCAGTTCATAACATAACATCACGCCGGTATGCTGTGAAGGGGTAAGCACATGTGCACCACTAAAAACTGAAAAATAAAAACTTTTTCCAAAAAAAAAACAACCGACTTCCAAAAAAACACTACAAGGTGAAAAATAACTTTAATTTCGGAAAGCGGTGACAAAAAATTCAAATACAGCTCCAAAGAGAAGATGAAAGAGATCATTCCAATTTGGTGAAGATCTGATGAAGAACTTTCTGATGATGAGAGATGGATGGAGAAGTGCCCACTGGTAAACAAATAGCTGTATTTTTTTGCTAAGCGTAGTAATTACGCCAAGTTTAGTAGCAGACAGGCGCCACGTAGTGGGCTTTACCCAGCTAATATACCTAACACAATGAATCTCCATTACCTTAATAACTTTCCTAAGATCGCATAAGAAAAAATATCTCTAAAGATAATCTGCTTATAGACCGCTATAAAAAATGTTAGAATGATGGCAACACTGACGTAACATGATTGATACGGCGAGACGTGTCAGAGCATGGCGTCTGTCGACCGACGTCGATTGCTAACTAGGTAAAAGTGAAGTCTGAGGTACACTGCTTGTCCACTTAATCACTTGGTAAAGGCCAGAAGGCGCCACTAATATGTTGGAACTTGGAACACAAAGCGCCATATGCAGTCGGCTCAGGAATTCTAAATTGGTACTAGATTTTTTTCAATTTAATGCGGAAATAAAGAATGAAAACTTATGTGATTTCTGGTAATTTAAAAGACCTAAATGTGTTCGGAATGATAATATTGATAGTGAAGCTAATGTTCTTATTGAAGATACAACTGACGGAGCATAACAATGTATAGAACAATAGCAGCGATATAATACTAAACCAAAACTTAAAAGTTCTATAAACGTAACATCATATTTTACATAAATTTTGATCTAGACATAAACAAAGCTGTAAACATTGAATTAAAATCGCCAAGAAGAACTTATATCAACAAATACCCAAGAAAATTTATGTTTTAACATAAATATGGTAACCTCAAAACAACAGTTAAGAGAATTCATCAATTTTAATGAGCGTTTCGATTGGTTTTAGATCAAGTATATAGGTTTGTTCTATGCGCTGGCGCCGCTAAGACGCCGTGTGGGATGAACTACCTGCGTTGCGACGAATAACTTTACATATAATGCGAATGGTCAGCTCTGTCATTCCTCGCTTAGCTCTATTTGCTCGCTCACTCTAAGAGTTGCTACTTAAGAACTACAGCTAAGTCATTCCTGGCTTAGTTTTGTTTACCCACTCGAGTTGTAGTAACTATAAGCTACTTAGTTAAGTGGTTGACACATGGAGATTAATGGTTTCTAAGAGGTTCATTCGAATATGACCTCGTAAGACTGATCGATTGTTATATTTTGTTACAGAATCATGTCTTGAATAACCTGAGATATTCGTGTACGAGATTTAGCACAATTATTTTGTAGCAGATAAGAGATGATGAGCCAGACGACAGAAATGCTGGAAGAGTCTAGGTCTACTTATAATATCTCAGCCTAGGACTCTCGGCCAAATTGAGTGGACATTTGAAACTGATCCTTAAATACTTGCTGACCTCAGTTATTATTAGCAAACACCTCACCTTTCGGTACTGTTAGATATACAATCTAAATAATCTTGCTGTAGTAAGTAATGCAAATGCCAAGTTCTTGATGGTCGAGATTGATAAATATTTGTTCTTGAAACTATAGTTTAATTATAAAATTGTTAGCAGCTGTCAGTATAATTGTTGAACGAATTTGAATATTGATCTTAATTAGATCTTGAAACACCTAATTTTCAAGTCAAGACCTCCCAAGAACTAGCTTTAATTTTTAAGCCGAGAATGATGCGTGCTTCAAAATTCAGGGAGCTGAGCTAAATGACTACTGTAACAAAAAGATATAGCGATTTGGAACAGCATATTTTTTGGCAATGGCCGAAATAAACGTGAGTGAAAAATTTCAAGGAAGCAAGCAATACTAAGTTCTATAAATTATATTTAATCCCAATTTTATCGACATGTTACCAATAAATTAGTTTCGTAACGTCTTTATTATCATAAACTGTGTTGTTAACTTAAATATTTCGCTTGTAACAAAGTCGTAAACCTGGATTTGTTCGGTTGAATCGACAGTAGGCGTCGTTTACAGCAAATGTTTACATTGCGTTGTTGTTAGCGACATCGAAAGATCGATTGGGTTTGTTATAGTCTGAAACCTCGTAAAGGAGTTATTGAATTAGAGCAATTTGCGTAAGCTTGGTCGTAGAATTATAAGTGACTGGCATCTGGTGTTACTTAAGGTAGTGCGTAAAAACATTAAACGCAGGTATTAACTGAATTGCTAGTTTGAATCTGAAATGAATATTGATTTTTGGGGCAAAAAGTGAAATGAAATATTCAACGTTGAGTTCAGTAGGTTCACATTGGCTGACGTAAAATTAAAGTGACATGAGCTGTATCAACAAGTGCGAGTATCTTGATATCTTGCCAAGCAAAAAGATAAGTCAAACTTGTATCTGACACAATAGATACAATCGACACACCTCTATACCACCACCGCCGCCGCAAAATAAATAAAGAGAAGTTAAAACAAATAAAAAACACATTTTAAGTCGCGTTCATTTTATTGCCAGTGAAAATAATACACCGGTATCGACGCGTTCAGAATTTTAGGCACGTAGGCCGTTTACTCCAGCCTGTTTATTTTAAATAAGGTTTCCGTTAAGTAAAAGCAAACCCGAGGGATTCAGTGCCCCACTGGGCTGAATGAAAAATTAAGGAAAAATATTCCGATTATTCTTCGTTGGAAATTCAAAATATGTGGGGACACCTCGGAAAAATTTGTTCGTAATTTCAAATGAAGCGTTTTAAATTACTTTGTTGGGTTCTCTTACGAACTCCAATGTTTTGTCTGTGTTTTTGCGATACAAATTTAATCCATCATATAGTCCCTTCTTTATAGATGATCTTCTTCCATTGTAAAGGCATCCCAAGGATGTCAAAGATAAACGAAGATGGACGTTTCAAACGAAACAGTGGTCCGGGTGCAATCATATTGAACACAGATCAATCATAGTAAGAGATTTTGTAGACGGGTGCTGATTAAATTAGTGAGTAACGACGTGTCCATTCTACTCTCGACCCCTATGTGTCTAAGTGTGTCCGAGTGTCGATTGGTTTGTGTTTTGAACAAGTGTACTTGGCCGTTTTATTTTCAAGTTAGCAGATGAAGATAAAAGATGACAAGAAGCCTTGAAAATGTAGGTATATCTTTCTATTATTGTAGCTAAGATATACAACGCCCCTAATTTAAAGCCAAACAAAAGCAAGAACCCAGCAAAACAACGAAAACACAAAAAACTAAGCGCGCCAGTTCTCACGTTCAAAATGAGAGTTCTAAAGATTTTGCATTTTATATTATGCAGAGATTTGCGCGTCGGTCGACAAATAACCCGGTAAGGAACCTGACAGACTGAGAAAATATACTGTAGGTGTAGAAGAAATTCACCCAAATCTTGCTTCACAATCGGCTCTATAAAACGTGGAAAAACTTAAGTATTCCATCCGCATGCGTAGAGTACGACAAAGGTTGGCGGAAATACTAATTTAACCCCTTCGTAGCCGCCTTTGCGATGAAACCGTTTATTTTCTACTATGAACGAAATTGGTCTGATATTTACCTGACTTTTGAGCAGTACGATAACATCTTTTTCTTTTTGGAACTTCCGAGTTTAGCGTATATTTTTTTGAATTTTCCCAAAAAGTTTCAGTAATATTATTCTGAATTGAAATTAGTTTGAAACTACATCACCAGTCTAAGTCTACGTCTTCAAGATTGTAGAATAGTAATGTGAAAATTTTGTAGAATACAAAGTTATTTATTTTACGTTCTAACAATAATATTGATGCTCCAGCCAACTGTATTAACAACACGGCCCTAGGCAACAAATCCAGTAAAACCAATGATCCAACACATAATTTTCTTTAACAACTTTATTTACAGCAGAATTGCCAATAATGATGTTATAAAATCTATAATTTCATCGGCAATTACTTCAAATATCACTATGACCTTTAGATCGTTTTCAGGGCATATGATACTCACACCCACAGTTTCTCCGACATGTTTATCATCGTCTCTTTGAACGACCTCGAAATCAAAAAGTTCTTCTCCAAACTCTTTGATAAAAAATTGTTTATGGCTTACGGGACAAAAGCACACGAGATTCTAAATTCAAATGTCATATCATATAAATTTCATTAAACTTTTACTTATTTCGAATAACTATCGAGTTTGTCTTCCATAGTATCGTCAATAGATCTGCCAACAGAGATCATTCAGTCGGCGCTGCTCCCCAGAATCCCATTAATTATTCAGTACCGATCCCTGTGAATCAACGCCAAGTGTTTCCTTTCCTAAATTAGAATTATGAAGGTGGAAACAATTTGGTTTGGGAACGTGATGATTCGATGTAACCAACTTTAATTTATTGCTTTGGTCTTTTAGTTCCTTACCTGAGAGATTAATGTTTGAATTCAGAATTGGATTCTGAAATGCATGTTGATTAGGGAAATTGTACTTTTGGAAGCACAGGCGCGATCTTGATAAGATTTTTTATATTGATTGTAGAATTTCTTTATTTTAGTAATGACAGCCATTAATCAAGTCGGTTTCTGGCCATGACGGCAGACACAACAACAAAACAGGCAATTATTCACAGAGTGCGAACAGAAACTGAGCAAACCACAGCAAAAACAGAAAATCGCAAAACCAAACGTTATAAATATGTATGTGTGTAAGTAAATATTCCAGTTATTTATCTGCCTAGCTTCTTAATGCATAATAATGTACAGTTTACCTCCAGCTGGCGACTGTGCCATGCTCGCTTGTTTTGTGGTGACATTGTAAAAACGCGGATGAAGAAGCGATTTCCCTCGGGCACAAAGGAATCGATAGCTATTGTGATTCCCCCTACGACATTAAATTATATGGGAGGGTGCCTCCTGAACACTGAGACATCTGCCAAGTTTATCGGCTTTGCATTTTATCAATATTTGCCTATTTGATTTTAGAGTGGGTGCGAGCCTGTGAAGATCTTTGATGCTATATGAACGTTGCCTTTTCAGGTGTGTGTCACATCAAAGGTTTCTGTGTTTGTCCGGTTTATATGACATTTAAGTAAAGCTACTTGTTACGCAAGGCATAGACACGTTAGTAAATATATTGAAATCAAAACGTTTATGAGGATCATACCTCCAACAATATTCTGAAAATGTTATGCATGCTTGAATCTTCTCTGCTATAATACTTAGCTATATAATTTTGTTCTGTTCTCAATCTTAGACAGCAACCTTCGATTCTAGATCAGCCTACTTCCCATGAATTATTAAAAACAACTCTTGTTTGTACACATTTCGTTCCAAGATATAGATAAAGCACGTGTACAAGACTGTCTGATATAAACAAGTAGATACAAGTGTGCTGGTAACGCGAGGGGCACAAAATTGTGTTTGTCGTTCAGCAGGAGCACAATTTGTGCCAATAAGGGAGCTACCGACGTTCCTTATTGGTTTACGAACGATAAACAAATCAGTTGGCCTAGTACTGATGTTTGATAAAGGGTTGGGAGGGACTTGGAAAATATTGGTTTGTTTATGTGTCTTCATGTAATATCAGAAAAACAGTTTTAGAGCAAAGAAGAGAGAATATGAATCTAGGTTGAGATAGCAAGAACATCCTAGCACATTTACTTAACACATGTGTTGTTCATGTTCCAGGGTGGTATTTTAGTGATGCGTCTGGGCACAATCACGTCGGGCGTGGTGATACAGCAGGTGCCGACTGCGAGGCAGGTGGCCGCGTGGCCGTCAGTGTCAGTGTCTACCGTGCTGGTAAGGAGATTTTGGAACATTGAGGTTTGCGGTTAATGTACATACACAAACAAAAATACGAACTAAACTTCTTCTTTCACCGTTAACTGCTAACTAGGGATATTAAGCTAAGTTAAAAGCTAAAATGGCTGAAGTATGTGTAAAAGAGTAGTCCCATCTCTTGGTGGCCTAAAATGCGAGCTTAGCTTTCTCGGTAAACAAACAATTTCAATTTCCTAAAACATCCAAAGTATTTACATCACCAATCTTTACTTTATCTTCAGATAGGCAAATTGCTCATTTAGTATCATCCTTATCAATCAGATTAATCATATCAACAAGGTTCTTACTGTATCCAGCGACGCGCGACGGTTTTAATACTACGTTGCCATGCAAGATGGCCGTATTGGCAGCTATTATTAAACAGAGCTATATTAAACTGCCAAACTATGATTGAACTGGCAATCATTTGGGTGTGAACTATGCTTAGATTTGGACGTGAGATTATGCAGTCGTTTTTCAGTACACATATTTGGATACATTTACATAAGATTACATTTAGAAGACAAAGAAATATGACAGCAGCGGAGTAATTTTGTAACGCACAAAAACTGACAATTCAATATCATTTTGATAGTTCATCCACGTTCATTGCGTTATTTAACGTTGTTGAGCAGACGAATTTTTAAACCTAATAAAGCTATGGATTAGGAATTCCCTCCAAAACCCGTTAGTTAGGTTGTGATGGAAAGTGTCTTAAGCAATTCGGGTGCAGACGCAATGTGATCAATCTAAAATTGTCTTAAACATGAGAAATTCTGCTCAAAGAGATAATGTGGATAATGTCTGCAAAATAACAAAAGAAAGAGATGACAATGGAACCGATTGCGAATCCTGATCACTTGATAAAGTAAATCCTAAAGATGACGTAAGAGCTTTCAGTAGCATTTGTCCGGTAGTTCAATTAAATATGTAGGCGCCACTTAATGCCAATACGTAGGCGCTTGCTAACATCAATAGAGACTTTATAGCTGGATTTCGTAATTTATATTACCTCTAACTTAATCTCTGTCATTAGCCAAATAATAACAACCCATTAAACACCTGTTTCTTCATCTGTAACTGTATACGGACGATAACCATCCATTAAGATATGAGACATAAATAAAATTTAATTAAGACCTTTAAAATAAACAAAGAACAGATAATTTCTGACTTGAGCTATAATTATCGGTGGGGTCAAAACCTGATGAATTCGGTAGTTGGTATATCGATAAAATTGCAATTACAGAGTCATAACTCAATACAGAATCGCGTTATGTAATTACTTGATGAGAAATCTGGCCAGCTGTCGTCGTGATTGTACGTGGAAGTCAGAGACGTAAGCGGAGGTGGAAGCGACGTTTGTCAGAATCAGGGTCTTAATGTGAGAATGGTTCAAAATATCTTAGTCCAAATCAGTGAAAATTTATTCTTTTGTATTTTGATTCAGCTTTATAAACGTCAGTTTGAGTAATCCTTCCCTCTTTGCAATGTTGACTGCCACTGTCTGTCTAATCCTCACTTCCCTACTCGTGCTTCATCTGCATCGTGTGTGTTCATATACAATTGTACATCTGTATCGTGTGTGTTTATGTACAATTGAACAATTGAGGTATTTTCGCAGTTAATTGTGATTAATTGACTTTGTATAGTGACCCGAAGAATGCTACTAGAATGTTTTTAATTATTGTATGATTCTAGAAACCAGTACCAACACTAAATTACAGTTCTTCAATCTATGCTGATGTGGTCTGCTTCAGGTTGGATTCTCGCTGTAAGCTTATCATTTCGACGTGAAAGAAGTAATAAATAAATCGCCAATTTTAAGTTAATGCCTACTTGTTGTACTGTAAGTTTCAATAATTATAAAATTTGTTTTTAATTTCTTATGCCTGATAAACAATTTAAAAAACGGAGTCTTGACAGATTTATTAAAGACTAGTTTTTGTAAGCAGCTTCGCCCGCGTGAAGGTTGAAAATTATCCCACGGGAACGTACTATCGGAATAAAAAGTATCCTATGTGTTATTTCAGGTTACAAACTAACCGTGTGCCAAATTTCATACAAATCCGTTTAGCGTGCGTTTAGTTTTTGCGTGCTTTTTGCGAGTAACAAACAGCTAGACATAAACGTTTCACGTTTAGGTATAATATGAGTAGGACATTGTTGGGGAAGGAGTAGACGAAGAATTTATAAATGAAAAAAAAACTGTTTCCAAAAGAAAAACAACCGACTTCCGGAAAAACACTACAAAGTGAAAAATATTTTAATTTCGGAAGTCGGTGACTTTGGATATGTATTTAGATTTTTTGTCACCGCCTTCCGAAATTAAAGTAATTTTTCTCTTTGTAGTGTTTTTTCCGTAACTCGGTTGTTTTTTTTTTGGAAAAGTTTTTATTTTTCAGTTTTTAGTAAAGTACCTATCCCACACCAATTCGACATTTCATCATCCTTGGTCAAAACAATACATATTTATGCGATCGCAGCAATCGCGGTTGATTTGCTATATTTTTTTGGAGTTTAGTTGTCTGTCTCCGAAATGTATCATCAGATCTATATGAAATTGAAATGGGACCACATGGGAAGCACCAGCTTTCAATTTTTTTATTTTATTAAAATCTGTTCACCCAGTCGAAGCCAACACGCATTAAAAAAAAGTTCCGAGCCAACCAACATTTAAAAAAAACACAGTCGAATTGAGAACCTCCTCCATTTTATGAAGTCCGTTAAAAACTAGTGCTTATTCTTTCACAAAAATATTAATTCGTCAAAATATTACGAATTTTGAAGAAGCAAGGAAAGGAGCTCTTATTTATGGTCCGATTGGTCTGGATCGACCACTATGACACTTTCACAATACACCCAAAACGTCGGAAATCGAAACAAAAGTAAACTTTAAATTAAGTGATAAAACTGCCAAAGTCATGATGGACATTCGTCAGCCTGTAATTTATATGTCGCAATATACTGTTGCATATAGAGGCTGATTTTCTTAAAAAGGCGATCTTTTCGTTTCTCGTAATTAAAGTAACGGTAATACTTTAAGTAATGCGTCTTTTTATACATAAAATTTGGAAATCGAACAGTCTCCTGCGTTTGGGTGTTGCGTAATCGGAAAAGTATAAAATAAACATTGTATTATAGAAAGAGCGTTTGTACTTACATAGGTACTTATACGTATGTAAGTACGAAACGAAGGTGTAACTTGAAATGTAATTTTCTTGTTATACGCTTTGTTAAGTCTGTTACATCTTCCCTTTGTTCAGTTAGGCTTTGTGTTACTCAAGTAGTTACAAGCTATATACTTAAATATTGAAAAGCCTTCCTGAAAACTTAAAAATTAAGAACTGCGAAAAGTTGTTTGCAGTTTTAAATTCAAATTTGTATTCCAATATTTTTTTTTAATTTTTATGTACCAGATGCTTGTCACGCAATACAATAAAATTTTACGCCTGTTCTTACGTGGACTACGTGTTAAACAAACCACCAGCTATAACGGTGAAATTTTAATTCTCTAAATATTATCCGTCGACACTTCCATATTTGCAGGCAAAAAGCTATCGAATCGAGTAAGACATCACTTTACGATTATAAACGGAAATGTAAGAATGTTATTTTGCGCACTTTTATTAGTAATTTTCGATCGTAAAGTTAACGTTCACACGATGTACCGGTATCTTCTCTAGGGTTGGCAAACATGTATGAAAGATAACGCATAAAAAATGTTCAAGCAAATATGTATTTAATTTATTTTTGCTTAGTAAATATTGACGTAGATCGTGAGATTTTTTAATGCTATGTAGGAAATAGCATCAAAAAATTCACAATCGCATAAGCCGTTAGCCATTGCGTCTGTCGTCAATTTGGAAGCAGTTAAAAATAAAGAAACTGATACAGAAAAACCATAGACATAAGACTCAACAACCATAACAGGTCTAGCTAAACGCTTACACCGTACCGTTGACATTTACAAAGCATGAGGTATGGAACTACATGCC
The DNA here is from genome assembly GCA_947359405.1 of Antitype chi. Lineage (NCBI taxonomy): Eukaryota > Metazoa > Arthropoda > Insecta > Lepidoptera > Noctuidae > Antitype > Antitype chi. The sequence continues at coordinate 5,858,931 of OX375814.1, forward strand.
GATAAGTCCCAGGGAGTCTAAGATTAAAAACTAGTCCACTTTACCACTTTGAATTTCATACATAATCTCCTATCGCGGTTTCCAATGCGCTAATTGGTCATAAAATCATTCAGCTGCTATCTATCAGTCGGTTAGTGCAAATTTGTATGTGAATCTCGATTCCAGTTGCGATTTCTCTTAATTATTTCTTGCACTTGCTTCGGACGTTTTTATTTGGTCTTAATTTTAGTTTTATATATAAAAGTTTTCCTGTTTATATGCATCTGGAGGATTCAAAGAGTTTAATCGAAGTTCTATAACGATTTCAAGATACGCTAAGATGACATCGAGACATAAGCGTTTCACAAAATCTGAAAGTTCTTCATTTTCTCTAATAATTTCACCTCGAGCATTAATCTTTTCATCAAATTGACTGATTACGATTTTCTTATGGACGGCTTAATTATTTCATTAGGCCGGAACATTATTACCAACAAGATATTATAAATACTTCATTTTCTCTTACCCCATTATATCCCCATAAACATTTTTACTGCCATTTTCCTCCCTCCCACGTATGTTAAGAAAGGCTGAACGTATATTTTTCCTGCTTCTCTATTCATTACTAACAAGTCCTCCTGGCTTACTTGTGTTGCAAGGAATTAAGGGTACGTTCCCTTTTTATAAGAGATTGGCAGGATTACCCATCATTAGGGTGCAGCAAACAAAGGAGAGTTACTTGTGCTTATTCTGTATTGTTCTGACATACATTCGTAATGGATAGATTATATATTTTTGTCTTTCGGCGCTTTTCAAAGTTCCAGGTCATTTAGTATGATGACATTAAGCTGTGTCTTATGCAGATAGAGATAGTTATCAGTAGTTTATGTTCCAACGTTAGTTATGATCATTTTAAATTATTTATGGTCGATGTTTCTGTGGCTTTTAGCATTAGAAGTAACATTTAATGGTAGAAACATTGCAGTATGTTAGTACTAAATAGGGGGTTCAACATTCCAATCTACCCACACGTTTGCCTCCTGCCAAAACACTTTACGTCGATGAACCTCTTGCTTACAAATAGAGCCATATTCATTTATTACAAAACAAGGTATTTTTTTAGGTTTGGTTTAGTCCATCAAGACTGTTTTTGAAATATGAAATTAACGTATATCGAAATATAATTCTTTAAAACAACTGACAACTTAATCCTGTGCTAAGTTGTCATTTTTTTGTATTAAGAACTTTACCTGAATCGAAATAAAGTTGGAATTGTAAAAAAATGTCTCTAAGCTTTATGCTAGAACTAAAGTTAGATTGCGTTCTATAATAAGACGGAGTAAGTTCAACTGTTTATGTATTATCCATCACAATCTCAAACACTACTCTTAAAACGTCCACTTCTCCGTGCTAACGTCCCATCACCAAATCAATGGCGTCCCACACGTCCATAATAGGTCCCAAATTACACCCAAGTGTGTTAGATGATCGATTCGGTCCCGAACCTCGAATTATAGCCGATGGGTGCCGAAAGCGTCACAATGGCGTCAAAGTAAACAGTTTTCGTAGAGTGGACATGTTTATCTGGCCGTCTGTATCTCCGGGGCTCGTCAGGGGCGGGTGTAACACTCGCTGCAAGCATTTTAGGTATGGGTCAAGATTTAAGCAACTGACGATCATTGTGATTTCTGTATTTAATATTTCGGAGCTCTGCACTGCCAGTTGTCATTGAAGTTTTGAGAACTTTAGTTTTGCATTATTTTAATATTGATTGCCAATTACTGTCTTCATTTGTTAGTTCTGTATTTAGTTAATTGACCATAACTCTATAGAGAGATGAGGAACAGGGTGTAAAGTTCACTCAACCTCCATAGAAAAGGGAGGATCCTTCGACCAGACGGGTGTTTTGTCTGGTGGAAAACTATCCGACGATTGATGTAGTGATGTTGTATATAGTTGCACGGTAAACTTCACTTGCGCGATGCAGGATTTGGCGTGACGTCAGTATGATGTGTAGTTCACATGTGGCGTTGTAGATGCCGGCTGGGTTACAGCTCCATGAAAAGGTTGCTCATCGTTGTTCGTCACTAGACATATATTGATGATATAATCGCTTATGTCTTATACCAGCCTTACGACCATATCCGGCGCCTACATCTTCTAAACTCAAGATTATACTGATAATCCAAATATGTATGTAATATATACAATGTATATTTACTATAATTACGCCGATCACATCGTGGGTCAGGTGGCAGCGATTGACGACCGATACCGAGACGATATCGCGGTGGATATCTCGCGTAATTGTTTTCTGCATCACTTTCGTTTAGTTAGCGTTATCTGGGTAGTACATCCGATTAGCGGATGTTGCATGTACTTTGCCTAGTGTCGCAATTATACCACATTGACAACCATTACTGTGTGATATATTGGAGGGCCTGGAGTTCTAGAATACACGCCTAGGCTTAGTAGATTAAGACTCCAGATCACTCGCAACATTAACAAAAATCAAGTGAATCTAACTAGTATAAGATTTTTTATTACTGGAATTATATAAACATTATTTATTTTATTTTATGCCTAGAGTACAATCGAAGGATTTTAAACACTTCGCTTTGCTAGTTTCTAGTCTTAAACCTCATATAATTCTGACATGCGAATAAGGGCAGAATTGTCTTTCTCTGCCCTTACAAAACGTTCTTTGGACTATCATAATCTTCAAACATCGCATTGAATATCACCATCATCATCACGCTTGGAAAAGAGTTTAATGATAATTACCAAAAGGAACAAGGCCACATGAAGAGAGTTGGAATAGTGGGTCTACCGTGTTGACTATACTTAGCTGTTTGTTTGTAATTAAATCATCACAATGCTGACAATCCCCTCATACCTATTGTATTTCCACTTTCAAGTGAATTACTTTCACATAATTTCGCGAGGAACAAATCAGTTTTGGAACAACTTGAGAAGTCGCAAACAAATGATTCCCAAACACTCTCTAACTCCACTTACGTGCTCCAGTAGAAAGGGGTTAAGTGCTCGAAGTACTTACCTGAAACAAAAACAACAACAATAAATAAACGACTATCCAAACTTTATATTATTTACTTCTAATAGACTAATTTATCAAACTTCCCAACTCCACACTTCAATAGATCAAATTTTCTATAGAAAGGGAGAGATTCTTAATCCATTGTAATCGCTCGCACGTGTGTCGCGAAACTTCGACTAATTCCACCTAATAACCGTATTCATAATAACACAAAGGAAAATCAACTCTATTCTTTCTGCACTAAAGTAAAAAACAAGTTTTTCTCCCACGCACAAAGACACGGTTGAGAGTCAAAAGGAGGTAAATCAAATATCGTCATTTTGTCAACTTTGGTAGATATTTCAATTATTTTTCTTAGAACTGTTTTGTTATATTTTCTTAGTTTGACGAGAAATCGTTATTTGCCATTTGGAGAGTTTCTAGAATTGTTAGTCATAGAAGGATCTACTTACTTCTTTAGTGTTTTTCCTCAAGGGTAAATATTATATACATTTTGCCATTAGGTATTCTATTTGTTAGTTCCTAGTAAAGACTCTCTTATCTTGGAAAAATATAGTTATTTCATCACAGAAATAGCAATAGCGGGTAAGGCGTTTAGGCCCTATTCGTTCCATTATATTGTTATTTGAAATTGATTTGTAACGCTAGATTTTATCAGCTTTTATTGTTCGAAGAAATTGACTCTTTCAAAGCTACAATTTGTCTACTGTTGTCGATAAACGATTTATCGCAAAAAAATAAAAATAAACTTAAGCACTTTTGCCGTTTGCCCTCTCTTGGAGGGTAGACACAAAGGGCCAGGGCGTATAGGGACGGACAATAAAGGTATTGAAGGCAGTCTGCAAAGGGCACATGCTTTCAAATAATAGCTCAGACAATCCAAGTCGACGTACCCAAAGAATTTATACGAGGTCCGAGGCCGAGGTTTTATGCGCCTTGTCGTCTTGCGAACGAAACCGTTTGATTTTTAGAAAAAGAAAAGTAAAAAGTAAGTGGACGTTTTGAAAAGACGATATTAAAAGAAAGCTTTTTTTATTCGAGCATTCTAGCTCTGGAGCTAGACTATTATTTTTATTGATATTACATAAATATTCTCTAGTATTATTATAAACTATGGTCATTTATTGAGAACTATGGAAACTGTTTAGTCTTTAATTTATTCTTTTCATTGTTCAGATAAGGTCATGCGCAGCTTTTACTGCTTTACATTGATTGGAAAGAGAGAATATGGTAATTATTTGATGTGCAAATATGGAAGAATTAATAGCTCCACACTTGTTATAGATTTCCTTAGTGTCTTCTTTTGCATTAGCCGTTTGCACTTGCGTTTTTTTCCCGGCTGATTAGTCGCTACGCACGAATTTACTCGCACAAAACGAACGGCGAATCGACTTTTAAATTGCTACTGGCACGTATTGAATTGTATGCAATAAATTTATGAAGAAAGGTCACTGCAAAAAAGGCATAAAATTCAAATTAAAGTACCTAAATAACCTAAATTCGAGCGAATCCACTAATAAAGGCCTTTACCCGAATTATACGTACACATACATACTCAGCCTATAACGTTCCCACTGCTGGGACATAGGCCTCCTCTAAATTATACATGTAGAGTATTTAATAGATATGTAAACACTATCTTATGCACATCAGTAGTTTTTTTTTTTTTGGGTGGGAAATCATCAAATAACTTCTCCCGGTCTGGGAGGAGCGGGAGGGCGTGTCAGACTTTTACTGACTAAAACCCACCCATGTTCCCTCAGTTGCCTGTGTGCCAGGGGCCGCGGTATCTCTTTCGAACAACCCGCACCCCTGGGCACATCAGAAGTGAGGTAGCCGTCTCTAATGTCAACTGTCAGTTCACCAAGAATGACGGGAAAGAGTTGAAAGTGAAGCGTGCCTGCACGAGAGATTTGGTGTGGTGATGAGCCAGTGTAGCAATGATATACGAGTATGTATTACCTTTAGATGCGTTACCGGCGGCGGCGCTCAATATTGCCAAAATAAAAGCAAGGTAATTGCCTGTCGTGTTATTAATCACGTACTATCCAGTGACGCGGCGACACGCTATTGACACAATTAAATATATATTATGTTTATCTCTCTCTAAGAAGAATTGTTATGGGTCTCTTATGGTCTCTCCTGTTCTTCGTGCACTGTATGATTGTGTGTACTAGTAGGTAGCTACATTCATGGTTTACGTTGTTTTTGAGTGCTGTAATGTTCGTGTATGATACGTCTAATCCTTACTAATATTATAAAGGTGAAAGTAACTCTGTCTGTCTGTCGCGCTTTCACGCGAAACTACTGAACCGATTTAAATGAAATTTGGTACACAGATAGTCTAGAGCCTGAGTAAGGACAAAGGCTACTTTTTAATGCGAAAAAAGGGTTGTAAGGGGTTGAAAGGGGGGATGAAAAGCTGTATGGAAGTATCGTCATTTTAGGCTAGAAGCTTGAAACTTATTTTTAGGCTGTTTCGAAATAAATATGACATTCAAAGTTTGTAAAAGTATTACCCTCAAGGGTGTAAAATATCAATAGGGAATAGGGGATGAAAGTTTGTATGGAAATATGTAAGGTTTATGTGAATGTTTTATAAGTTTGCGACAAGAGATAAAGACCCAAAGACACTATTCCACGCGGACGAAGTCGCGGGCACAGCTAGTTTATTATAATTCGTCATTGCAGTGTAGTGATATAATCAGCTCAAATACGGGATAAATTGAATTCTACAACATTGTTACCAAGACGTCACAAAATAAGTGTTCCCTTATTAAAGCTATAACAGTGCAGAAATGATATCCTTGGTAGGCTATCCATTAAATGCAAATGTCCTCTTGTTACTCCCTAAAAGGGAGGGACAATCGTGCCGAGAAAAACGAAATGCTTAACTTTTTATAAATGTTTGCACGAATGCTTTGTCCAATGTCTGGAGCGAGGGAGATTTTTTTTAGGCCAAAAGAGGGTATTTATTAAAATATTGTCAACTTTTTGTTGCTTGAGATCTCTCATTGTGATAGAGTCGCGTTTTGATGGAATTATTAGTGTTGATAGGTGTATCCAGAAACTTGTTCTGCACTTACAAGCCAATAGGCGAAGATAATGAAGTTTTATTATATATTTATCAATTCTTCGAAGAAGAGTCGTTGGAAGAATGTATATCCTGCTAATACTAAGTACTTCCTACTAATACTAGTAATGTTTGTTACTCAATCACGCAAAAACGGCAGTATGGATTTGGATGCAAACAAATAGATAGTTTGTAACATAGCGACTGTGAACTGGCAACCGGTCCTATCTTAAGTTTTTTGGAAGATTTCTCTTTTGTATACCATTTTATACTATTTCACACTCCGCAGCGTTGCAAGAAATCCCATCTCACATACATTTAAATTTGGCGCCAGAATCGACTTCATTCAACTTGTATTAACTTCGACGCGCAGTGAATGCGAGCATTTAATTTTCCTCATCCTGTAAAGTTGTCAGAATTGAGATAGTACCGGTTGCCAGTTCACAGTCGATAGGATACTTTTATCCCAGTAATGCGTTACCATGGAATAATTTCCGAACTCCACGCGGGCGAAGCTACTGGAAAAAGCTAGTTTTAAATACTTTTTCTTCTACGCAGAATAATTTTATCTAAGTTACAACTTTCTTTTTTTGAATTTTTTAAAGACTACCCACGTTATTAAAAAAATATATTAGTTTTGCTGAAAGACCGGCTCAAAGTCTGTAAGAATAAATTATGTCCACTTATAGGCAAGTCGGCATTAAATTGGAAGGCTCAAAAGACCGAAGCTGAAGTTTTCATTTATAGAGGTATGAGGAACAGGGTGTAAAGTTCGCTCATACTCTATGGAAAAGGGAGGATCCTCCAACCAGACGGGTGTTGTGTCTGGTGGGCAACTGCCCGACGGTTGATGTCGGGATGTTGTATCTATCCAAATCGCGCGGTAAACTTTAACTGCGCGATCTAGGATTTCTATGACGTACGTCTTGCGTAGTTCGCTTGTGGCATTGCGCCACTTCTCTTTTTGTATTTTTGGATATTGTTGCGAAGTACTTTTCTGTAGTGCCGCTACATATTAATTACTGCGATCAGTATAGGAACTTACGTCATCAGCAGTGGGAATTAAACATAAGAACTTTTTTGGGAACAATTCAATAAAAAATAAGAAACCTCTTTATCTTCGACATTCGATAGCACACTGAAAGTTACTGATTAAATTATATCGATTGTATCGTTGCAAGACCAACCGTTACTTTCATATAAAAGTGTCAATTAAAGGTAAGTTTATATGAGAGTGAGAACAATAGGACTCGGGTACATTACATGTGCTCAGTGTGAAATCACACGAAATTATAAGTGGGACACACTGATAAACATCTGGGGACAATGCAACGGTGAACACTTATGGTGAAGTCAGTGACAGTCAGAATTCCACGACTGTGACTAAAATATTCTACAAAATTCCAAAGTCATAAATGGAAGGTTTACGAATTTATATTACCTTCATGTTCGATTGCATTCGACATTAGTAAATTGGATGAAAACTTCTAGAAAGCGTTTCGAACTCAGAAAGTTATGATTTTGTTAAGTGAGCTGTACCTACCTATTTCAATCGAGTCTCACGATAGAGGCAATTTTTTGAGCAACTTAATAATTATGTTACTTTAAGTCTTATTTATTTATTAATAACCAACTTATATTAACAGTTTGCACCACACATACAATTTTAAGTCACATGTCAAGTCAATGCTAAGGGCCAGAAGTGCCTATAAATAATACCTACACGGTACAATATGTAGCCCTAACTCACCATATCTAGATTAACGGCCTCTTTTTGCCCATATACGGCAAAACCAGATAATACTTCCACCGAAGGGAATTTACGACTTCATTCACACTGTGCGGCATAAATACTGCACTCCACCCATTCAACACTGGCCCTTAGTCGAAATTGTCCAAAACAACATGGCGGTGTATTACGTCATACAAAATTAAATATAATATAAGTACCTTCATCTTTATAGGTATACAGAGTAATTCCGAATTAATTCTCCATAAACTCCACTTGATGTGCTACATTTAAATAATAATTGATCCAGCAATGTCTTTATTATTTTTTCCTCCGATAGTGTCAATTTTATTGCCATACTTATGACAATGTGCTTACCACAATAATTTTTATGTTTAACTTTGATATAAGAAAAAACAAATGTATAATTAACACTAGTCGTATTAAAACATGGAGGGACAATTAAAACAATGGTGGCGATGGCGCAACCAGCTTCGATAATATTAAGTTTTGAAGCTCTGGTTGGAGGCCTTGATTTATTGAGGCAGCCACAGGTAACTCCGGTTATGCAGCCGACAACCTCCTAGCTTGACCTGCGAGATGTTTTTCCCAAAAAGAAACCAACTCGATCACATTCAATATTTGGCATGTCAACTGACAGCGCGGAGTCTTTGCATCGAGTCATCAGAGTCTATGGCTTAATATTTGGCATGTCAACTGACAGAGCGGAGTCTTGGCACCGAGTCATCAGAGTCTATGGCTTAATATTTGGCATGTCAACTGACAGAGCGGAGTCTTTGCATCGAGTCATCAGAGTCTATGGCTTAATATTTGGCATGTCAACTGACAGAGCGGAGTCTTGGCATCGAGTCATCAGAGTCTATGGCTTAATATTTGGCATGTCAACTGACAGAGCGGAGTCTTGGCATCGAGTCATCATAGTCTATGTCTTCTATCTACCGATCACGATGTTTGCAGGTATTATGAAACAACCTATACTATAAATATAAATAAAGCCTTGTATGTTAAAGTAACTGTTATTACACGCTATTTATATCTGATTGCTTTGTAATTGACATTTGCCGACCAGTGAGCAATTGATTGTGTTGGTTCTTATTACACGGCGTATGCGCAGGGCATACACAGTTTGTTTATAATGTTGGAGTTGCAATTATCGGTGGCTATTAGAATATGATTGACCTTATATGGCCTTCCTTCATTCAACACATACATCTGCTAAGCATTTTTCCAAAGTAAACGTTTTTCACGTTACCACCAGTATTTTACATGGAGCGACTGCCTATCTGACCACACAACCCAATTTATTGTTAACTGCAAACTGGTTTGTCCCACTTTCGGGCATCTGAAGACCTGTAACGACAGTCAAAGATCCTAAAAAGACCACCGGGACTAACGGACTAACCTACTTTCCGAGGCACCCGGTCTTGGTATGTTAAGAAATTTGGTCACCCATCCACGGACCAGTCATTTTGAAGGATATTGCTAATCCATTGCTGCATATGTCTGCTCAACAACTTAAATAATGCAGTGAATGTTGATGAACTGTCAAAATTAAACCCATTCTTACTTTTAATGTGTTACGCAATTACCCCTTTTGGACTAGATAGGCACCGACGCGCTAAGAATAAGTAAGTTCTTAGTAGATTAAAACAAAGTAAATACTTCAAGATATCATCGGTAAGCATCAACAAAGAGTTATTCATGTCTAGCCTCAACACAATTAACAGAACACTAAATGTATGTGGAAACTTTTAATACCACATTATTAATACAGAAGGTTTACATGGGAGTAAGAAACATGAAAGCTAACAAGTAAACTGCGAAACCTCTAACTAAATACCTTAGGCCAGGAGCTAATTAGAATTCTCAATTAATGTCTAACCTTAGAATAATTAAATGCTTCTTATTATAAGCGTATATTTAAAAGCTTGCTGGTTTGTTCCTTCATAACACTTTCTCTTTCTGCAGAATCCAAATCGTTGTTTATTGAAAATAAATAATAGTTTAAAAAACTAAAAAACACGCTTTAAAAACCAAACTAAAAAAGGAGAAAATAATTTAATTCAATTAAAAAGCGTGGGGTGCTTTTTGAGGTATTTTTATAATCAATTAATGTCAAGCACCCCACGCTTTTTAATTGAATTAAATTATTTTCTCCTTTTTGGTTTGGTTTTTAAAGCGTGTTTTTTAGTTTTTTTTAAGCTATTATTTATTTTCTATTTTTTAGTTCTACTAACTACAAAAACGTGTTTTTTTTTCATTTTTCTCAAAAAAATATTTCATTATTAAATCGTCATCGGTCCTCGATAAGTTTACAAAGTTTCAATGAAATCTGACCGTTTAAAGTGGGCCAAAATCGCGCTCTAAGGAGTCGGTTACATACAAACAAACAAACATACAAGTGAAGCTAATATAAAGCGTGTAAAAAAATCTTCTGCCGGGCCATTTTGTCCTATTATACTATTGTTATGTCCACTACGTCGTGGCCAGTTTTTGCTCAACGTCTTTCGTTTGAACAAACCAACGATATTTATCATCTTAATTGTCAAACGGAGAAGTTCGACTCTCAATAATTTTTGGCGCAATGAACCTTGTGGAACTGTCAATTTCGACTGTCATTTGTTTCAGGTGCGTCCAAATGTCAAAACTCTTTGACACGAAGGGACCGCTATTCAACACCATCTGTCAACCAATATCTACCAACCTTAATGAATTTCAGGCATGTCTTCAACCTCAGGCTTCCACAAATTGATGAATTGTAAGCGAGAAGGATGAAATTCATATTATTCATAAGACGGAAATTACGAACAGGCCCGCCTTGGTTATTATTATTAATTGCGGGAGTTGAGAGTCAAACTATATTGGTATCGTAATGAATTTAGAGCTCTGTAACCGCAGTTGGGAAGTTGATACGAGGCATGGTGGGGTTTACCGTTGTGAGCAGTTGGTTTCGTTGATTAATTTTAATAAATATAGTTGCTGGCTGCTCTTTGCTTAATGGGAAAGGTCGGGCAAACCTAATTGTAGATGGCGTGATCATAGCTAGGTCCCTACGGCAAATTTGACATTTCGTTCATTCTTTCTATTTCGTGTTCATTCGTGATTTAAGTTCCATTTCAATGTTTTAAATGAAGTCTTTGACATGTAAAGTGTCAATTTAAAGTATTCCTATTCATATCAAATTACAAAGTATTCAAAATCTTAAATATATCTATCGTCGCAATCACTTTCTTCAAAATGTTTCCCCATAACCTCGAACGGGTTTATAAAAAAAATAAAATAAGAATAGCTTTGACCCACAATCTTCTAATTTAAGGTCTTTCGGGAAAAGGTGGACTCCTATTTCGGTGTACCTATTTAGGAACACAACAACAAGCCATTTCCGCAAAAGTTTAATAAAACCACGTCACCACACCTTGTGACCCCCCCAGTGGGTTCCCGCATTGTCGTTGCGGGGGGGCTCAGTAGCCGTGGTCCGCTCCCACGGTGAAGCGAAGAGGAACCCAAAGGTGGGGCCGCTCGTCAGGGCTTTGGTCTCCAAGCCGACGACGTAGCGGCCAAAAAGTAGGTTGCGGTGAGGTGCACCGCAACTGAGGCGGGCCGCGATGTCGAATGGGAGGCATCGCGGCTGAGGGTTACAGGCTGCGGCGGAGGAGGAGTGCCGGTACTTTTGAGTAGCGCTCTTCCCTTCCGTGGCCTGGACGGGGCCGCCACCGTTTGATGGCGGACGCGGTGGGGCCGCAGGGGAAGAGGAGTGTCGGTATAGCGTTGGCCGCTCTCCCTATCCCCTGCGGCCGAGAAGTGGTAGGCGGCGGGGCCACTGCGTTGACCCGTCGCAGGGGGCCAAGGGAGCCAAGGGTGCCAGGGCAGTCTGGGGCCCTTGTGCTACTAGGTTCCTGGGGTGGTCACGGCGTGCCATGTGTCCTGGTGCGCCGGACTGGTGGGGTCCGCAAGGGCCGATGCCTGCCAGGGGTGCGGGTTGTTCGAAAGAGATACCGTCGCCCCTGGCACACAGGCAGCTGAGGGATCACGGGTGGGTTTTAGTCAGTAAAAGTCTGACACGCCCTCCTGCTCCACCCAGAGCGGGAGAAGTCATTTGATGATTTCCCACCCTGAAAAAAAAAAAAAAAAAAAAAAACCACACCTTGTGAAATTCAAAGCAAGAAAATTTGATTTGCGACTAAGTAGTATTGAATTGTCGTTAATTTTAGATCAGCTTAAAATTGCAGCTTACATGTACTCTATAGCCAATGACAAACTAAATAAAATCCATCATAAGATGTCGTCCGTGATCATTGATACACGTACCCTGGCGAACATGGACGGTTATTGGCACCGCTTATGGCCTTATTACCGGCCATACGCGCCGTGGTGCAATCTCAGTGTCGTTTGCTCTGACCTAATAATCTGAGGGTAATCTTTATACTCCAGTTATGTTGTGGTACAAGGTATCACGTGTTAGCGGGGTTGGGTAACTGTTATGTTAGTACTAAAACATGTACCTAATATGTTTTGATAGGTTGACAAACCACATACAAAAGAAACAACAAAAATAAGAAAACAACATCATGATATAAAAAACTTAAAAGAAAAAAACTAAAACAGACTTTCTAAAAATAGAAAACTAATTCGATCAACGACCTATCGTTTACAATTTCGAACGTTTAAAAAACATTCTAGAATTCTAAAATTATATTTTTTGAAACAGAATTCTAAAATGGCGCGGAAAGGCTGAGAACTTGGTCCGTGCGTACGGAATGTGCAGTTATCATGCTCAACACACAATATCGATCGACGTGACGGCGATGACCCTGCCACGACGTCAGGTGGCTAGAAAGGCCCACTGTCAGATAAAAATAGATTACCACAGTTATCACCGCGAATGTACTCTTTAGCGTTTTTAAAATGTGAAGAGTTTTTAAACAGGGTAAGTTGTAACTGCTCATACTCATACAACTATGTCGTGTGTGTAAACAATTATAAAGATTCCTTACAAATGAATCAGCTTCGTTATTCCGAAAACTATTTAATTAATAGCTCTTCAGTTCTTCTAAATACATCTCTCGAAGATCTAGATATATCTTAAAAGAGAACGTGTCCAGAAAATAGACCATTGTAAAGACAGTAAATTGTTGACGTGAAAATATTTAGGTACAGGAATCTGGGTGTCCCCTCTTACAACACACAAAACCCCATTTCCAATGGGTATTAAATAATTAATTAACAAGGTAATAGCAACGTCGACAGATGTACAAACAAAAGTAATTTCGCTAAAATGCCCCACAAGCCACCGTAGTCGTATGTCGGTGACTCGGTGTCCATCCGGGGGCAGGCGGCGACAAGAGAGACAACCCTCAAACGCTGCCCGTAATATTACGGAAAGGGATATTTAGAATCCGTGATATTACGGAAAGGGATATTTAGAATGCGTGATATTAGGGGGATATTCCGTCCGCTAATTGTATTGTTGCCAAATGTGGACGCGAAGATTAATTACTTTAGTATTGTTGAGAAGCATTTGTTTTAATCAAAGCGAGCTCGTCAGGCGTCATTTATTTTCAACGTTACACAGGATACAGAAAAACAAATGTTAAGTAAGATATTGTGAAAAATATTGAAGTAAACATGTAATATCGTACATTTGTAACTCTGCCAGATTATGTAGACGACATTAATATATTTTATTCGTATGGGGTTGACAAACTGATAGTGTTTGCTGTTGCCAAATGGTCCTGATATGAGGCATTATGTAGGGCTAGCCCATTATTACATATTTATTACTTGATCATTTATCAATGCGTAAAATATTTATTACATCTAATAATTCCATTGGTTGCAGAATTTAAAATGAAACTTGAGATACCGAGTCACTTTTTAAGCCGCTATAAAACTATTGATATTGCAGTTAATAGTATTATTGCATTGAATATTGCTATTGACGTTAATCTGTCTGGGAGAAACTTTAGTGTCCGATAAACTTTAACGAGGATAACTGAAACATTCTATTTTTATTTCACTTACGGCTGATTTTACCAAAGTCAAATAACTTTTATCCGTGGAATAAAATTAACGGCTGACAATTCTACTATGGAAAAACTGCCAAAAATTCAAAATTTATTCTCAGGATAAGACTTATTCCAGGTATAAAAGTTTGGTGAAATTCGCCCTTAGAAGGTTAACTAAATATAAGTAGGAAAAGGTAAGGTACTACATACTCCGTGGCTCGGAAAGCACGTTAAGCCCTTTGTTCCAGCTGTCAGGATCCATCTTTGACAGTCGTTACAGGTCGTGAGAAGCCCGAAAGTCTGATAACCAGTCTTACCAAGGGGTATCATATTACCCAGTCACTAGGTTGTGGAGGTCAGATAGGCGGTCGCTGCATGTAAAATACTGCACCCTAATTGCGTAACTCACGATTCATCATAATTTGTTTCGTTTTGAAACAGATGGCTAAACCATTGCTTCATATGTTCGAAAAATGTGTCTGCTCAACAACGTAAATGACGCAATGAATATTGTTGAACTGTCAAAATGAAATCGATTATGATTAATCGCGTGTTACGCAATTAGGGTGCTGGTATTCAGCTGCATCCGTTTAGACTCGATACCAACCCTAAAATAGGATAAGGCTAGGTAGATGATAGGTACTACGTATTCATGTTAAACACATGTCCCGGTATGTTTTTACGACAAAACTAGAGCATTCAGTTCCACTTAACCGTGCATTGTTCGACAAGGGCTTGTAAGGCCAGTGTAACGGAAAATTAAAAAGGCAATTTTCTTAATGTGCCCACTCGCAGCAGGGGGTTAGAGCGGCTTACGCGACACCATACTAGATACCAGCTTACATAGGTACATAAGGGCTGTGTTCATAAACACATGGGAAGCTTATGTTGCTTATAGTCTTTTAGTGGCTTTGTTTGTCGGCTTTTTACACGCTTTATATTAGCTCGGGTTGTATGTATGTATGTATGTAACGGAATCTTTGAGCGCGATTTTGACCCACTTTAAACGGTCAGATTTCATTGAAACTTTGTAAACTTGTCGAGGACCGATGACAATTTAATAATTTAAAAAAAATGAGAAAAAAAAACACGTTTTGTAGTTAGCAAAACTAAAAAATAGAAAATAAATAATAGTTTAAAAAACTAAAAAACACGCTTTAAAAACCAAACTAAAAAAGGAGAAAATAATTTAATTCAATTAAAAAGCGTGGGGTGCTTGACATTAATTGATTATAAAAATACCTCAAAAAGCACCCCACGCTTTTTAATTGAATTAAATTATTTTCTCCTTTTTTAGTTTGGTTTTTAAAGCGTGTTTTTTAGTTTTTTTAAACTATTTTAGTTTAGGAAGTAATCAGTGATAGAAGCTTGAAGAAATGAACGTTCGCACGGAATTTTCGTCCAAACAGACGCTTTACTTTATGTTATTTATTTCATCACCACTGCTCTCAAAACGGTAAAGGTACGTGAGAAAACCGGCCTGCCTTGCGCCAAAAAAGACATGTGATCTATCTACCTACTAATCCGTACTGGAGCCAAGTGGTAGATAATGGCCCACTATCTCACAGAGAGGAAGCTTATGTCCCAGCAGTGGGAAAATTAATAGTTGATTATGCTACAGAATTGTATTGGCTGTACCTAAATCCGCCTTGTATGCCATTCTAGATATTAAATAGTATGATTTGTTTTACACTCACTGTTGTTCCGTATAAGGAGAAATGAATATACCTAGAACAGTCAATGGGTAGCCACAAAATGTCAAAACAGAGATAAAATGTCCATTTATACATCCATATAGGCATAAAAACAATAATTGACCATAAAAACACATTAATAAACAATTTAGTATGTGATATACGCTTCCTACACTCTATGTAGGCGATGTTGGAGGCGTAAACCTCAATCTTAACACAAAATATGGTCAGGATATTTGTACATTTATGTGATAATACAACTATAAATGTTTGTGTTAACTTAAAGTCAAGGTTTAAGCATTTTTAACTAGGTTTAAAAGACGATTGCCACCTACATGGAATAAAACGAATACTTTGGAAGTAAAATGTTCACGATAAAACTAAGTAAACATTCTTGAGAGCACGCTAAGAGTCAAGGCTAAAGGAAGTTACGTCCTAGCTGGAACATCGGGGTGTCGCGATAACGATTAAGGACCTGGTAACTTTAAAAATTGTCGTTATGAGCGATAATAGTTCTTATTGCAATCCGATACGGGTTAAAATCTGTTGTAATAAATTCGAATAATAAATGAGCAAGCACTGTCGTAAAAATGCAAATAAAATCGTATAAAATTAGATATTAACTATTTATTATTAAATAATCTATCACTGGATGCAGTTTGGCATTTGGAATTTTATCGTATATTTATAATTATAATTGTTATCGATGGGATAAACTGGTTTTAAAGATAATTAAGAGGTAACTTTGATGATTTTTTTGATGCATAAAGTATGTTTAATTATGTTTTGAGTTCCACACTCTATGCAAAAAATACTTGAAAATATCATAATTTTTTTGCTTTTAAAATTATTTACGGTTAAAGAGATACACTGGTTTAAAAAAACCAAATTTTTGAGCGTTTTCAAGAAATCACCGCCATAAGTGAACGAATATGCAAGATGATTGGCGTTTTGCGCCTGAATTTGTATCTAGAAAGATAAGGCACGAAATAGCTGACACAATAATGGTTTGTTTACCAAAAGTAAAATTAATCACCTAATTTGTTCTTTTGAGTAGTAAACTTTATGGTCAATTAGGCAAGCCAGGCGCCATGGGGGCGATAAATCACAATAAACTTTAACGAACCATCGATATCAGCCAGCTATTATGTCAAACTTAATTAAGCGGTATCATTTCCCAATAAAATACAGCCACACTGTCTAATCCGAGATTAATTACCACCCTACTTGGCAGTAAAAACAATCAGTTAATTTACATAAAAGAAAGCTTTTAATTCGGTTAAGCTACGCGGTTAATCACAGGTTCAAACTAACTAAGCTCCTAGTGGTCATTTGTACCCGTCACACCAATAATTAACCCAGACAAGCCGAGAGCAGTAAACGGTTAACTACCATTTAAATAACAGAATAATGAGAGAAGAAACCGGATTTGTAAAGGTTAAGAGTTATGTTTACGCATTGGTTACGTTTTTAGACACGGTTAATAGATGATGTTAATTACAGTGGTCTGTGACTGCTTAGCGGTTAAACCTGGGCAAGTCCGTCGCCAGTAATTTAGGTACAGAATTAATCAAGAAAGCAGTTACACCACATATCTCGAGGACTCACATAGTAAAAGATTCTTCCAGCTGCCGCCAAGAGCTCGCAGACAGCGGTGGAGGCGCGGCGCGGGCGCAGCGGGCGGGGCGCGTGGGGGAACCATCCTCACATCGCCCTCTGAAGAACTTCTGCCTAGCAGCGACGAGCCTCTATCCCTCGACAAGGACCGACGCCTCCCGAAAGGCGCTCCTCTTACAGTCGCGAAATTCTCCTCACAAGTCATATTGAAAGTATCTAAAGGTATTCCTTCTGGTTCTGTGTTTCTTCTGCTTCTCACAGAAAATGTTCTTCTGAAACCATTAGCAAGACCCTCAGCTATTTTCTTTTTCGGCTTTGGAACTTCTTCAGAACTAATAACAGTAATATCATCCATATCTTGTGGTTCATATGTCCTGTAGGTTCTGTTCTGTTCTATGCCAGTGAGGTCTTCAATCCCTCCATGTCTGTACTTCAAGGGTTTTGCGCGATCGATGACCCCGAGCTCATCGTAGCTTCTGTAAGTGGAGGAGGCACGCCTTGGGGCTGGTGGCCGGCCGGCTTTGTCAATCGTCATTTTTAATTGATGATCCAGTCAGAAACCTGACGAAGAAACGGTCAGATTGAAAATTTGTAGAGAGACTGATCCTGGTTTGCACGACGAAGCTTTTCACACAGGTGATGATGATTTCGGCGAAGTGAACACTGGTGCAGCACACGTTAAGAAAAGCAACAACAGTGAGGTGACAGTCACGCAGACAAACAACGTGTAAGCAACACATCACGACTATGCTAATGATTCACATGTAGTGTCAGAAGTTATGCAGGCTGTAAATTAATTGGGAACCTCATTATAAGAGTCTGTTTAATAGTTTATTTATACTGTGGTAATAAAACTAACACGAGTAGTCATTAAGAGGTTTTTAGTGTAAATATACTTAGTTCGTTATAGGTTAAAGAACTCTTCATGTAGCCTTGTAAACCCAACTTTGGAACACTGCTTTTATAACCTGAATCATAACGAAATCAATGCAAATGAACTAACTTTGATCAAAGCCGATATTCATGAGCTTTTCTTTGTATCTTTTGAATGTTCTTGATTTTTATTTTTCAGTTTTGCTTTTATTAATGTTTTCATGTTCCGTGGGCGGATTTATATCGGGCACATAGTGTTAAGTGCGTGTATGGCAGCAATAGAACAACTATGCCGTGACTAGTGCACCTTGTGGGCTACATGCCCATAAAATTTGTTTACCATCCCCAACGCCGCGGTGAACTCAAATCTATTGATACCATCACGAAACGTTTATACGCTGGCAGCTTTAACAGTCCTCATTTTCATGGAATAAGTTTTTACTAACTTATTACGTTTGTAACGGGTATAGATATGAGCGCCGATGGCCAATCTTCTGGCGGCGGCGCGCCGATTTTTTTAAGTCGGCGGCGGCGGCGTCGGCGGCGTGACCTTAATTTGCCTACCTTAACTTATTTTTTTTTTAAAGACGTATAATCAAGATTTATTATAATTTTGACGTAATAAACTGAATTGTGAAGATAAATTTTAAAAGAGGAAACAAAATTAAAATTAAAACAATCACATAATCAGTAACTTAGCCGTTAATCAATAGGAAATTAGGAACTCAAACTACTTTTTAGTTATGTACATTATTAATAAAAAAATATTAAATAATCAACAAAGATAATATGAAATTTGTATAAATGAAAAACTTTAACGGTATGTATTATTATAACATAGGTTTTTTTTTTTTTTTGAGGATGGGAAATCATCTAATAACTTCTCCCGCTCTGGGTGGAGCAAGAGGGCGTGTCAGACTTTTACTGACTAAAACCCACCCGTGTTCCCTCAGTTGCCTGTGTGCCAGGGGCGACGGTATCTCTTTCGAACAACCCGCACCCCTGGCAGGCATCGGCCCTTGCGGACCCCACCCTTTGGTGCTGACATCTCTTTGAGGCGCGCGTGGAACACAACGCGCCGTCGACCCGGGCTTGGTCCTTACCGGACAGCGAGCTACCCATTACTCGCCGTCCGCAAGCCCGCGCCTACGGTGGCCGGGAATCAGCCTGGGATTCCCGACGCCCAGGGCTTCTCCCGCGGCGACTACGGCCGTGAGGGCGCATATACTGCCTCTCCCTCACGTGCGCCGCCTCCCTCTTCGCGAGCATTACTGCTTCGCAGAAGGAGGTGACGGCTAACCATTCACTCTCGCTCCGTACCATGGCCTGCACCAGGGCCGGACGCGAGAGATCGCCGCCGCCGATCGCCTCCACGAGGACACGGCGGTGCTCCGCCCAAGCTGGGCAGACCGCCACCGTATGCTCCACCGTGTCCTCAGGGTGATCTTCGCAATGGAAACGCCCTGGCGTTTCCTCCCGCCTTATACGAAACAGGAACCTCCCGAAACAACTGTGTCCGGTGAGGACCTGCGTCAGGCGGAAGGTGAGGACGCCATGCCGCCTCTCAAGCCACTCCTCAAAGAGGAGACTTACCGCCACTATCGTGGCGTGCCCAGCACTGGGTTGCAACAATCGCACTCTCCATGTCGCCATGAGATCCCGCCGGAGCTCTGTCCGCTGCACCTCGATTTCTCGCGGCAGCGGAGTAATGCCCCGGCGTTTGGGCTCCTCGCGCCACTCCCAGATATGCGCGAGGACCTTTGCCTCCAGATCCCATGGATTATAACATAGGTTCAGTTATTTAAAAGATGAAATACCAATTAAATTTAAAAGTCTGTTTTCCATTTGCAATGGCTATAGTTGTCGTGAATAAATATTATTCGATTTACCCTTATGGGATTCAAGCAAAACCGTTTTGCGGTTATTATCTGCCCTGCAACAGAAAAAACTCTTTCGCTTGGGATACTTGTCGCCGATGCAAACAATATTGCTCGAGCCAAAGTTAACAGCCATGGAAAAGAGATCTTTCTGTATTTCCAGAACATCAATGCATCGCCATCGTATGGCTGAAGATCCTTGATACTAGCTGTGCTGAAATACTTCTAGCGTTTATTTTCAACCACGCTGTCTTCACTGGATGTACTGCTGTGCTTCTCAGCCAAATTCATCAAAACATTTGATGTTGTAGGCGCGGAACTCGGTCCAGGTGTTGTATCTCTTGTTGGGTTAACAACATCCTCCTCGTTCAAAATCATCTTATTTGTGTCTTGATTTTCCATGTAAATATCTAGATCTTCCCTCAATAATAATAACTAAGTGACCAAAATAGGTCCAACAAAAACTGTGTTTGGTTGCTGATAACTTGGACAACACAGAAATTGTAATGTCAAAGAGTTTCGTTTTATAAACGTCTACGTCTAGTGCCGCAGCTTTGTCAGCATTTAGTCAGACGCGCGTTCGGTTCGGTCAGCGTGGTTAAACTGAATGCCGCCTCTCGGGATCGGCGCGCCGGCGCTTATGATCGGCGGCGGCGGCGCGGTGGAAATCACGGCGGCGGCGGCACGCCGGCGCGGCGCTCATATCTAAACGGGTAATAATTTGTAGATTTTATTTTTGTATTTTCCGTATTACCTACCAAACATTTTTCGTGCTTTTTTATTTTTTTCGTAAAACTTGACATTACTGTAAAAACTTCTGTCTATATAAATAGTAGCTCTGTTAAATAAATCGTCGAACAAAAAGCATTGGCTTTGACCTTCAGACAGCACTTCTCTATACAAACACGCGACACAAGAGAGTGTCAATAAAATCACATTCGTTCTACATTAATCCAAACATTTAAATACTTGTTTAGTCTCGCCTAGTAACGTAAACATACGTCGAGTAACTCAAGTGATAAACTCACTGAGAGCCAGTGGAACTCGACCGCCAATTCAAGTGGCTAATGACCGACACGTAATTACCAACAATTGCACTGGCCTGCCTACTGGCGTCCACTACTGTACTCGGAAACTATCCGATTAGTGAGACGGAATTCGAACAATTATCGAATTAGGTACCGTTTCCTGCTTGTTAGGATTAGGACACTCGACGTCAATGAGATCCTTATGGAAGAAGCGTGTTCCGAATGTCAGTGAGTTTTAAAGTTGCCTCAGAAACAATTTATGTCAAAAGGAAGGTTTGCTGTTTTAGGATTAAAAATTTTTTAGATGCAGAATCATTGAGGTCAAGTAATGGAAATCTTTACATGAAGCAGTAAATGCTTAGAACTTCAAAAGCAAGTCAATGAGCATGAACACCTAACGACGGAAACATTCAATTTGCAGAATATTTTTCCAATAACCCCAATATTTGCATCTCCTACAACAGTTGATATCTCCATTAAAGTGTGCCTGATGATTATGTAAGTAAATGATAGATAAATTGTAGCCTTGATACTAATTAACGGACTCAACGAGACATTCAAGCTACTG
Source organism: Antitype chi (assembly GCA_947359405.1). Classification (NCBI taxonomy): domain Eukaryota; kingdom Metazoa; phylum Arthropoda; class Insecta; order Lepidoptera; family Noctuidae; genus Antitype; species Antitype chi. The sequence continues at coordinate 5,880,453 of OX375814.1, forward strand.
AATGAAGTGATGTCAATTAGACTCATTAATGAATTCTTAACGATATTGCCGTCTCTTTTCAATTTGAAAAGGACTCAGTAATTGAAGAGGAAGAGGAGGCGAGATAAATAATGATGATGAATTGAATAAGGGTTGATGGAGAAGCAGATTGGTTGAATGATGGTGTTTTTCTTCTAAACAGATATATTCTAACTTCTTTTTTAAACAGACTTCGTCAAGCATCATATGATGCAATAATCTTACTACGGGATTCGTTAATTGCAGATGCATTTTTGATTCATCAAACAGATGTGTAGCACTCTCTACTACAGCTACAGTTGCGTATATTTTAAACCAGATACTCTTAAATCATTAGTAACACATATCATTACATGAACTTATATGCATTTATCATTATTAATCCCTGTAATAGATACAAAATTAAAAGACTGCATCATTCACCCACGTTCTTATACCTCCTACAATGTATCTTAGTTTAACTGAATATTACCAGTTTTTTCATCATTCATTCTTCATTCGTCTTGTTTAGTCTATGATTGGCCGAATAATTCAATGGTTCGGTTACATGAACATTGGATGCTTCTGCATTCAATGTATCATTGTTGAAAAGTAAATCGACAGCATGAAATAGCTTCATCTATTCTGAATCAAAATTGGATGTGGAAAACTTAATTTTAAGTTCGCATTATTTGGAAAGTATCAGAACCTATCACAGAATTAGAAATGGGACTTTCACTTTTGAAATTGCTACTAGATAATTGTATATGGACATCGTATTATAAAGATTGTTCAATTGCTAAAATCGCTTGTGTACCGCTGCGGGCAAAACAATTAATTTAATCCACTTTTGCTAATACTCAAACCAATTAAAAATTGCCTTTGGTACAACATTTTGAATATTAATGTTCGATATTTCAATAAGTCAATGCTAAATACTCGTGTGCCTTGGGGCGGCCAATCGTTGTTTCTATCGTTTGAATCTTTATTCGTTTCACAGCGTAAATAAATACAAGTTGCACAAATTGTTGTTTCTTGCGCTTTTATGTGTGTTGAAAGTTATTGGTATTCTGTGATAATTTATATCTCAGCTTAATTTGAATGCCTGTTTGGCTCATTCTCTCTCACGGATCAATCCCAATCCCTTGTGAAGTAGTTATGTGATCAACATTGTCTATGCCTTTGTATAGCCTAAGGGCTTCAAGTAATTCAGGAAGTCTTACGCTCCGTTGTGACAGAATTTAATAAATAATCTCACCATTTATGAAAGTAACATCTTTCACCTATCACGCCTCGTTACAGCTTCCACTACCATCGCCCAGAGATGTTTTATAACGAACTGCAGTAGCCGCTCGTGCGTAAAATGAACCACGGGGACTTGCGATGAAAACAACAACGTTGTTGCACAAGACTGTTTTGATACTATCAACGAAGAAATGAATTGAAAATCTTATCTCTTAACGGTTGATGCGTTCAGTCGCAGAGTGCTTGGAAACATGCTGGTCCTGCTCCATATGACAATCTAGACTCTAGACAAAATAAAACTGGTTGCTGATTGAATTGTATTAATTAATTATATTTATGACATTGATTTATTTTTTTGTGTGAACTAGGACTTGCATTCGAATATTCGAATAATAAATTATTTCGAATATGCGAATGTAAAAATTGCAATATTCGAATATTCTATCAATTTAGGTACATAACACCGGACTGTGAACCCTGATGTGCACAAGTTTATGCGGCTATCATATAGGCCCATCTCACTTCTGAGCCATCTGCTAGGGGTGCGGGTTGTTCGAAAGAGATACCGCGGCCCCTGGCACACAGGCAACTGAGGGAACACGGGTGGGTTTTAGTCAGTAAAAGTCTGACACGCCCACCTGCTCCACCCAGAGCGGGAGAAGTTATTTGAAGATTTCCCACCCAAAAAAGCCATGTTTACAATCTGTTTTTAAAAGTCAAGTCAAGTGTTGGAAGGTCTTTCCAAGGTGGACCGATGACCTAGTGAAGGCCGAAGGATTCCACTGGATGCGGGAAGCACAGAACCGTTCGAAGTGGTGGAGCTTGGGGAGGCCTATGTCCAGCAGTGGACGTCTTTCAGCTGAGATGATGATGGTGATGAAGCTTTTCCATAATACTGTTTTTAGCGCTCTCTGGCCATCTGTTTTGATATGACCGTTTTGATGACCGGGACTACCGGTTGACAATGATGGTCTAACCGCGCGCTCTCCGCCCTCTATATCGAAAACGATGCAACGTATAAAAAAAAAGTTGAAACAAAAGTTGTAGGATATTTAAGCCTCTACAATATTCATAATCGTAATAGATACAAATAGCGGAAAACCCATAGGAAACGAAATATTTGCAAAACATGTGCAAAAAATCGATTTTTGTGACCTTTGACGTTAGATTTTAATAGTCGCGTGCACCCAATAGTATGCAGGTTTTGAGATAACTTTTAGGACGTCAAAATACAAGTTTAAACGAGTTTATAGCTGGGTATCTCAAATTCCGACATACTTAAATAATTTTGACTAAGATGACTGGACTACTAAGATATTGGCAAATAAAGACATGATTATTGAAATCGATTATTTTTTTTTAAAGTATTCGAATAACTCGAATATTACCGAGAAAAAAAACGAATATTGGAATAAGAAAAACTCCGAATATTTGCAAGCCCTAGTGTGAACATACGAAGCACTCATGTTGGGTGACGACTGAGTTAAGGCTCGCGCAAACAGGAGTGACGCCACAGTACGACGCGATTCTGGTAGAACAATTTCCATGAAGTTCTCTTAGAAATGGTTCTACACGAGACTCGTAGCGCTATTTATTGGCGCCTGTCTGCAGGAACCTATAGAATGGAGATTATTTGAAGAACATTTAGGAAGAAGTCTACGCTTTAAAATATTGCTGATTAAAAAAAACTTGTTTCAACCCATTTTTGCTTATCTTGTTAAAATGTCGTTGACTTTAAATTAGATCCAGTTCAGTCAACTCTCAGCGGATGTAGTGCTAAAAAAATATACGATTCTTGAAGTATATACAAAAACTTCTTAACCTACTTTTCGCAAGTGTTATGAATATTATTATTACTGCTATATTAATAAGCACCCAAACTTTAAAAAAAGTCAAGTAATTCTGTTGTTTTAAAAGTTTTGCTATCGCAAATTTAATCAGTTCGTGAACTAAAACACTTGGTAACTACCAAAATTTAAAGAGTACCACTCGAAATCGCCTGCCGTTATAAATAGTTTTTTAAGTGCGAGTGGCACTTACCCGACTGTTTTAAATGAAGGAGGTTTAAAACAAAGATTTGGGCGCCGGAAACCGTCGCGACGCCGACGGTTACGAAACCCATTGATTATGGACTAAAGTACTATAATGCTCTTTTGTAATTTTAATTGTGTTTACAACAGTGTGAAGTGTAATGGGATCCATGTTTTTGCTGCTCATACTGTATTGTTCAGTTTACACGGATGTTGATGTTTTCGTTTTATTATGTAACTAGCTATTGCCCATGGTTTCGCCCGCGTGGATATGGATTTCATGGGTTTTGTTTTTTGTATGCGGAATTCTAATGTTTTTTTCTAAAATATCTAGCTTTCTGATAAAGAAAGTCCCGTCGAAATCAGTCCAGCCGTTTCGGTGATTACCCGGAACAAACGGACAGATAGACAAAAAATTTTTTTTTTTTTTTGTTATAAGAACCGTATATGCCGTAGCTTTTGTTTTTACATAAGAAACAGACACTTTAATTTTATTATATGTAGTGTAGTAATTTTAGTATTATTTGTAGTAGGTAACAGATGTACAGATTGAATACAACTATGTAGTTTATAAAACTAAGCTGTTTCTAAGGAGAATAATATGCGTGCTTACGAGTAGATGATGAGGGTCTTAGTTGTCTTGAATATCAGATTTATGTAGTAATTTTATTTATTATCTCTAGAGAGTAAACTGAGGTATTTTCATAATTTACCAACTACACAACATTATTTAATCGTATTATTACGAAGAGTAAAATTCCTGAATCCGGTCTTTCTCTTTTATTTATTTAAAAGTTAAAAATAGTTGTAAATAAACGCCATTAACTTAAGTTACGGCACCGTCTGCTCGTCAGCACTTATCAATACATCTTAAGTGTCAATTAAACATCAATACCCTTATAAGAGAGTCAACATCAAAACAATAACCGAACCTTTTCAATAACCGAATAAAAACTATTATTATACGATGAAAATAATTTAAACATTCTTAATGATCTGTACGTAAATGGTGGGCACTGGGTTAATGGGGGGAAACACGCCATGCGATTACGACATACAACAAGACCCTGCAATGTGTCTTATTAGCCGACTTGCACGAATTTATTCGCCCGAATTGTCACTTTATAATATTGTCTATAGGCGGCTTGCACAAAGTTAATTTATTTGTTTTTTTTTTACTTTTCGTTGCTTCCTTAACGTTTTAATCAAAACATGCCAATTGTCTAATACGTATTTCTGGAATTTTCGATTCGCCCGAAAATAAATTAACTCGGTGCGAGTCGCCTATATGTATAAAATATTACATTATTTAAATATGACGATTCGCCCGATCCGGGCGAGTTAATTCGTGCGACTCAACTAATAAATCTGTAGGTAATGTTTATTATGATGCATGCATTCAGGTTGGGTAGCGTGGTCCAAATATGGCACTCGTGCGTATTTCTATGAACTTTGATTTGAATTTCGATGTTGTATTGTGATTGGTGATGTTATTACGTTTTGGTTTAGAGGCATGAAGAAAGGCGTTTTGTTATTTCACGGCTGTATAGCCAAGAATAAGAAATCACTGAAAGTGGATGCTCTAAGGTAGCCCGAATGATTATATCGAATTCTGTAAAACCATATTTCTTACGGTCGGGAATCATATTTTAATCAACATTCAACCTGAGACTATAATAGATGCTAAGCTAGAAGCTTCCTAGAATAGACACATTAACAGATAGGAATTCAAATTAAACATTAAATGAAATGACATCTGATATGCAACGCAAAGGAGTTAGCGACATTCTGCCAACAAAATGACTCAATGTTTGTTCTTGCTTATTTCTATTTACGAAGCCGTTCCATGATGTAGAATTAGCGTTTTTACATGCACATAATGTACTTGTTTATAAATCCCTACTATCTACTTAATATTATAAATGCGAAAGTAACTCTGTCTGTCTGTTTGTTACGCTTTCACGTCTAAACCGCTGCACCGATCGTCCAAAAATTTGGCGGAGATATAGCCTGGGATATGGCGAAGGTTATAGGCTAGTTTTTTACGCGATAACCGACATCCACGCGGGCGGAGCCGCGTGCATAAGCTAGTCGCTTATAAATATGTGTATGACTGATAACATGAAGAGATTATGCGCACTTTATATAAAGGTTAAGTAATGTTCCTTTTATGGACAGATCTGATTTATTACGAAACTCTGTTTCTCTGTTGTAGAATAATTTAAACGGTAAAGTACCGACTTTTACGCGACTGCGCCAAAAGGAGGGTTATGTTTTTAACTTAATATTTTTGCTTTGCTCGTTTTGGTCTACTGGTCGCAAGCGCTACTGCTGAGCATAAGGTGTTGGGTTCGATACCCGGGTCAGGCTAGGTCTTATTGATTTTTTTTCATCTGGAATTTCTCAGTAGCGGCCCGGAGACTGGATTTGAGCCCGGTTGTTGTCAATAGGCTCGCCCCCTATAATATGGGACGATTCGTCGTGTGGGTGTACTATAAATACCTACACCTCTGCCTAAACCCTTCGGGTACTACAGGCGTGATGTTATGTATTTTGTCGGTTTATTTTATATTTCCTGCTAGGTTCAGTTGATTTACAAAAAAGGCAAATAATCTAAGATCACTTTGCATGATAATATTTATGCATCATACAATATCTACATATACCTAAGCAGCCACACCCAGTCTGGGGACAGATAACCCATTTGTTTTTCATCAGATATCTGATAAATTACATTGTCATTGTCAACAAAGAAAGAAGTAACACATTATTTATAGGTATGTGTTAACTATTGTGTTATTTTTGCCACATTCTTTGCGAGAACCACAACACGTTATTCACTGACAGTTTTTTTTTTTTTCAAAATCTGTGCATGCAACTACCAATAACTTAAAAAGATAAGGGGGTCTCCTTAGAATGTTATTCTGTAGCCACAACTGTAATTGCCCTTATTGTCTCAAAATTCCACCCTGTATACCTATACAGGATGGATTTTAAATTAACTGGCAAAACTTCGCAGATTTCGATGGTATCGGTATCAAAACTTCGCAGATTTCGATGGTATCGATCTAGTTATCTAGTACCTATCAATCTTCAGTTTTTATGTGTTGTCTGTCAGTCAGTCTAAAAAGATTGATTTTTTCGCCTCTAAGGTCATATTGACTAAGCAATTAACTTTCCTGATTGACGATTTGTGATAAACTAGCTTTGCCATCAGCGGCTTCGCCCGCGTGGAGGTGGGAATTACCCCACGGGAACGTACTACCGACATAAAAAGTTTCCTATGGGTTAATCCAGGTTATAAACTATCTGTGAGCCAAATTACATTCAAATCTGTTCAGTCGTTTTTGCTTGATTGAGTGACAAACATGTAAACATACAACAATATGATAATAATGTTAGTAGGATATATTTTCATATTTACTATTAGCTAGCCGAACACAAGGAAAGATCGATCCCCATTGCAGCTTAGCAGCAACTGCTTGCGGTAGCCGACTCAGCGTCTATTAGAATTGCTAATTGGCGTCTGCAGCTTATAGCTGCAACCAGTATAGTATAACATAGTGTGCCTCTTGTAGAATATCTGAAGTTTGGCGTTACTTGAACACTGTTTGTTGTTCTAGGTTAGGTCTTGCAGACGCCAGCACATCAAGCTACCCCAATCTGTCTTTCTTTGATAGAGTTGCAACTTTATTACATAAGCATAAGGTTCATGTTCAATTGGGAAAATGTGACAGTTCGGGGTAGCTCGATGTGCTGGTATTTGTACAGTTACACCCAGAATGAGTTCGTCACCTTAAGTCATTCGGAGAACATTGACAGTCGTCAGACTGAAAGTCTGACAACCAGTCTTTCTAAAGGGTATCGTGTTACACAGTATAGTTACTGTTATGGAGGTCAGATAGGCAGCCTCAACAAAGTAGCCCGCGGAATTCAAATTTTCTTACGTTTTTTTTTTTGAGATTTGCAGACCAGTGTCAGGATATAATTATGTACATTGTATATAATTTGAACAAAAAAATCGAATTTCGTGTTTTACCCTAGCACTTCCCGCTTAAGGGCTAGTTTTGTCTGTTCATTGCACGAAAGAATCTGCAAAGCATTTTATATTTCGTCGATATGTCAATAGGTACCGCAGAATGACAATCAGCCATCTTCATTACAAGTCAGACCACATTTAAAATTTGGCACTGAAAGACTGACAAGTGACAATTTGTTCTTATTTATCTAAACTTAAGTTTATTACGAGAAAATATTTTTGTATGTTTGTTTGTTGCGCTTTCTCGCTACAACGGCTGAACGGGTTTGGATGATATTTGGCACATGGGTAGACCCTGGAGAAGGACATAGGCTACTTTTCATCATGGATCATAGACTAAATCACGAGCAACAGCTAGTTTTATTATCAGATAATGGCCAAGCCATTAAAAACGTTTTAAGTTGATTAGTAGATTTGCATTAGCAATTTGTATGTTCATACCGTAGCTTCGTTGCTATAAACACCTACTTAACCTATTTGTCGAAACCTTATCGTTGCAAAACACATGTCTGCAAATTAATTTGTACCTTTTTATTTAACAAGTTCTTTCCGGATTTCTAATATAAAAAGAAACGTTATTTTTTCTTCCTTTTATTTTTTTTAATAACCGCTTCCAGCCAGGAAAACACCAAGAAAATAAAAAGGAGGAAAACGGTTGAACTTCCCACTATTTGACGACATCAAATAGGCTTGGAATTAAGTTATCAGTTGTAAACTATATTATTGAGGGTGACATTTTATTTGTACGTGTAAGTATATAATTAGCACACTCGAACGTAAATTATATCAAGTACAAAGAACACTATTGACAAGAGTTTATCGTTAAACTATATAATAAATAATTAATATTGTAATTATTGTTTGTAAACTGAGTTATCTACCAGTCGGTATGTACAAAGGATACTAACAAGAAAAGCCGTCACTACGTATCTGAATTGCAAATAAAGTTTCTTTCGGTAACCCACTTCGAAGTATCCTAAAATAGAAATGGCTACGTTTTTGCTAATGAAACGGGTTATAGCTATCGTAAAATACAGGATTTGAATTTTTGGTATTGCCTCTAAATAACTATGTCCAAAGAATAGTTAAAATATCTGACAGGTCCAATTTCGATCGACATATAATTTAAATAAATCCAAGGACAGAATTTCGAGCGAGTATCGGAGCTTTCTTGATCCTTCTTACTGAAATATCTTCGTACCTTATTGCAGCTTTTAACCTACTTGATATCCATTAAGATTGGTACAAAATGTAAATACCAAGGCTTGGTTTCGATAAAGTCTGTTTGTAATTGTGAATGAATTCTTGTGATGGCAAGCGGGAGGTAGCGGTTGTCATCAGTTTACGTAATACGTCAATTACTTGGGGGTATATTTCGGTTACATGCTTCGGTAATAACTTTCTGCTTTCGATCGAAGCCTGAGGAAATAAAAAAGACACAGAAGATAATTATAGAAACGAAAAAATAAGATTACTACTTTTACATACAGTCGATCGCAGGTTAACCTTCCCTTGCCGCGGTCGCTTTGTGGATGGGTGACCATCCATTTCATAGACGGAGACCCCTCCGTGCCTCAAAAAGCTGGTTCAGCCGTTGGTACCGGCTGTCATTCGTAGATCTTTGACAGTAGTTATGGGTAATCAGAAGCCCAAAAGTCTGAAAACCAGTCATGGGGTATCGTGTTACCCAGTAACTGGGTTTTTGAGGTCTGATAGGCAATCATTCCATGTAAAAGTATTCAGCGGCATTCGGTTAGACTGGACGCCTACCCCAACATGTTGTGAAAATGCTAGGCAGATTGATTGATATTTATTACATTTTCATTCGAAATCCATAAGCTGTAAACAATACCTAGACCAAACAACGGCTCACTTCCACAAGAAAATTTCTACAGTCTATTAAACCATTGTTTAGCGTATATTGTACCTTAAATTGACAAGACGAACCAATCTGCTAACAATTGATAGCGCTAATTAAACTGGAGAAAGCACTTGGAAAGCTTACCTTGCAACTGCCGTCTAATTACCAACTCTGATTAAAAGAAAATAGAAGCAATTACTAACACTAAGGCATTCAACAACTAAGTAGGATGTTGCTTATTCTGCACTACCTTTTAAAGATTACCTAGTTTCATAACTAGTCTTATTTCCTACTACCTTCTGCCAGCGGCTTCGCCCGCATTGATGTCGGAAATTATTCCACGGGAACGTACAACCGGGACAAAAAGCCTTTGTTTGAGCTCCTTATAGCATCAGATATCTGCCAGTGAATTTCCTGTCAAAATCGGTCCAGCTGTTTCGGAGTTATGCCGGAACAAACAGACAGACAGACAAAAAATTTAAAAAAATGTTTTTTGTTTCAAGTATTTTCATATATGTTTTTAGTAAAACGCTGTTATTTTGTCATTCAAATTGAACTAGAAATTACATAATAGTAGTTTCTATATCCTCAGATAATTATTGAGAACCTCTACGTAATTATTTTCCTGTTTTTCTGGAAATTCTTTAAGCAAACTACTCACATTTTAAAGTGTGTTATGAATTGTATTCTGCACCGCCCACGTTTAATAATTCTAATTACTAAAGTATTTATCATCAACACCTGTTTCAATGCTTACAAATCGAATTTGCATAACATCAACGGAGCAAGCAAAATGGCGATGGCCGGCGAGTGATAAACTAAGCTTCGTAATAATTGATTAAATAAACAGTCATGTTGGACTAAACAGTTATCGTCTGTTCGCTAAAATATCGCGTGAGTTGCGGATATGGGTACTCCAAATAACTTCTTAGCTTACGATTATGTAAGCGTCCTAAAGTATTTTCTAGTAAATTTTAATTGTGGGCGATTCAACCATTTCAGAAATATGCATCAGGCAATTGGAAAGTTTTGTATTTTAAGTAATAAAGTTAGTGTACTTTTCCTTAAATTTTCGTTGTTTTCTTAAAGTTTTAATAAAATCGTGCCAATTGCCTTAAACGTATTTCTGGAAAACAAATAAGCCAGCAAAACATATTTTATTAGTTCTTTTGTAAAATTTAATTGGCTAATGCGAAAGGGAAATAACGATCACGTTTCCCGATCATCTATTATGCTACAGAGAAACCCACAAACTGATAACACTAAACAACAACCACTTTCGCATGGCGACCATCGACGATCGCCAGTCACATTAGTGCCAACAATACCTGACCCCACGAGAGAAAGTGACTATCCAACCGATTAATCTGTTGAGTCCCCCGGGCATCGAATACCAGACGTATGGTAATAACAGATCAACATCGAAAGCCGTAATTGTTGCATTGATAATTCGCAACTGACAGTGCAATTGCCGGCTGCGAAATTGATACTGCCGAGCGAAAATTCATATTGGAACCTCCTAGCAGACGCCACCACTGTTGACACCTTAACGAGAGCCTTTAAAATGAAATTTCTTGTAAACAAGACAGCGAGAGCGATGAAAGGGAAGCGATTTGTGCCGCTCAATAGCACGTCATGAAGTGTGAAGGGACGCGAGACCCGGGTCATTCATCAGTAGTGAAAGCGGGGCCAACTGATAGTCCTAAATTACCCCGGGCCACGAGTCAGGCCATCGTTACCCGGCCCGCTATAAAGACTCGACAAAATGTAGGAACCGTCGACGAAATTGCAAATCATTCGTCAATGGATAGTTAACGACCTCACCTTGTCGAGCCATTGACATTGACGTAGATACAGGTTACTGAAGCTAACGAGATTGATGGGCGGCCGCCTGCATCTAATTTATTAGACGATGACATAATACCAAAGAACTAAATAGAAAAGGATATTGATGTCATAAGTGTTTAAGTTCACTTTTGGAATACAAAGTGGAGGAGAACGTAAATTGGGAACGTCAGTCGCACGGCACGTTGTGGCAGAATTTTGCCAATCTCTGTCGTCTCGTTTGCATTTCGAGTGCACGGATGTTGTGAGGGCCTTTATTTTAACTTTTTACCGGACATCTGTTTAAATGAAAGCCAGTTTTTGTGCATTCCTCTCAATTTTTAACGAGATTTACCTGACAAAAACACGATAGGTCTGACAGTTATTTAAGCATTCTCTTGTTCTTTGTGAATGTGCTCAGTTTTTTGGGAGAGGGAGACATACGTGAGGTCGCGGCAGGACCTCTTAAAAACCAGAAGATTTATTCGAGTCGTCGGTTGTATTTTTAGCGTGTTACGTGGAATTTCAAGGAGACGTCATAATAACACGGCGGTGCAAATTTCCACGATATGAGCGATGTGAGGCTTGTTAGCAGTTGTTAACGCTGTGACGTTACACGATCACCAAACCGTAACGGGACACCGGCCATAAGCGGCCGAGACATTATCGATTTGTATTTCCACGAACGTACTTTAGGTCAGAGATGATTATGCAGTTTCGAAAATTCTGAAGCGTCATGACATGCTCATAATTATTGTAGCGATAAATCTAATAAACACATCGACTGCTAAGCCAAATGCAAAGCCTCACGACAAAGCTCGCATTAGAAAGCTAAATTCTTAACACCGTTAAAATGCGTTCAATAGAGACATGGCGAAAACGTATTGAACTCATATTAGAGTCGTTAGTCGTAATTGCGTATCATGCAAAAACGAACATGTTCTACTTGTGAAAAAAATAGTTTTCGCTTCTCAACCTCCATTGTACATGATAGTGATTAATATAATTTTTATTTGCTTTGATTGTGTGTGTCTACGGCGTGATTCTGTTCTGGTTATTGAGCGGCCGTTGACATCAAATAAAAACCCTGATTGGACCGGAGGTGGTTTAACTGTTCCCATAGTACCAGCGTCGTATGATGGATTGGCCTGTCAAGCGTAGTAACCTCCGTTTCTATTGTACAGCCATCCAATTTCTAAAAGTTAATATTTATTATGGGTTTCAATTAATAATGATATGTTTTGATACGCGAGCGATCAGAAATTCATTACTGGAAATATTCATTACTGGAAATTGGTAGAAGTCATAATATGTCGTAACAAAATGTTGTAGGACTTATTTAAGTATTTATTTATTTTTAATTTAAGAGAAAGAAGTATACCCTCTTTTTTCTCTTCTTGTCTTCTTCTTGGTGTTTTTGTAACTCTCATATTATTGTGTCTTCATTGTTTCCTTAACCTAGATAATCAGTGGAAACGTCGTTGATTGTACATTGACCCACCTCTAATCGTTTTGTAATCTAACATGTATTATATATCTAATGTACAATTGTTTGCTTTCCCTAACAAAATAAATTTAAGTAATGAGATTTCAAATGAAACATAATAGCTCTGGTAAAATATGGAAACAGCAATTGCTGATTACTATAATAATAAGCACTTAACTAAACTAAATATTATTGCTAGCGTTAAAGTTATCAATATCATTAGCAATAAACAAATACCTACACTAAATTCTAATACAAATTCCATCTTAACAAGGCAAGAAAACTTGAGAAATGCGTCTACAGCTCCGTGAGAACATAGAAATGCGTAAGGAATTCCACCAAATGACAAATACACTGGTGCCCAAAGGCGAACAAACCAAAATCAATTGTATTGTCGATGACAGATAGTTGTATCACGTTACCATGAGGTTACTGATAGGGCTGATGATAATCATTGGTTAGCGGTTGACATTATCGTAGGAAATAAATTGAGTATTCATGCTGTCGCTCGGTGAATATAAATCGTTGAAAACACACACGGTGATAGCTACGACATACTTAACTCACGCTAACACATTATAGTTGGCAACATCGAAAATTGACCACTTTTGTTGTTGAACAATGAGAAGGTTGAACAATCAGCAAAAATAAAGTCAAGTGATTGTGCGAAACCAGTATCTATTTTATTATGTTTAACAAAGGGAATGATTTCTTCATTTAAATTAACCCTAAAAAGAAACTTAAAGTAGACGAGATCTACCGATTTGGGTGTCCCTTTTCAAAATCCAATAACGATAGACTTTTGCTACTTCTAATCAATTGATGATTGAGCATATAATTGAAAACTTTTACGCATGGGAATTCGAAACTAAGCTTGGAAGCAACGTTCTGTTTGAAGTATCTATACTCTATAGCCCTACCTTACCTTCCTCCATTTAGATCTAATGGCTATACACCTTAAAAGGAGTCGCATCATCTAAGCATATTTCTACCTTCCCGTTGTCATTGTTTACGCTCCGTAGAGCTTATGGAGTCATTAAAACGGCTTTCTTAGACACATCGGCCCTTTGTTCGGCTGATAACTCTATAATAATATGTTCTGGTACCGTATCCTTTGTTCCTAACACTTTAATTAGTTTTTATGACGGTCTTGAGTTGCCAGTAAATGGGGGGTCAGATCGGAGAGGCGTCATCTCGTGCCTCTTTTATTTTTGAAGTTATGATCATTACGATTCGCGTAACAAATGCAACAACATGTTAATTTTGTTTGAGGAATGTCTTGTAAGATATAGAAATATTTTAATGAATAGCTATGAAATGAAAGTTATCTCAGAAATGCTCAGAGATTATAGGTTGTTTGATCAATCATTTAATGAATGCTCAATTCATGTTTTTGACGATTTATTTACAAGATTGGTCGGCTTATTTGCATCATAATGAACGGTAATATAATATCTAATTTACGAAGTTATCATACACAGACCAAACAACATATTTACATATTTAAAGATAAATATCGTACAGGTGAAGCAGTTTAATCGACGCTCATTTAAATTCGATGAATGCACTTGATTTATTATTTTACTATTGACAAATCGTTTGAAGATCTTGTCTTATATTTCGAAAGGTTCGAATAAATAATCGTGTGTTGAATTAATCGATTATTTTATTTCTTTTTCTATTCTCTCCAAAGGAGTTAGATGATAATAGGATTTATGGTGCCGTCAATTCCCTAGAGGAAGATAAGGTAACTGGTATAATATATCAAGTAAGTATTAAAGATAGTGAGAATTTGATAAGTTTAATTGAAAAGAAATACTCTGATTAAGGTCTTTCTCATGCTGATAAATTTACGATCGCAAATAAACAATTAAACAAAACAAACAGGGAACCCATAAATTAAACATACAATCACACCGCAATAATTTCATACATAAAAGAAATCCCAAGCATCAGTCATACAATAACACAGACAAGACGTGCACAAAGGAAAACAAAATGACAGCTAATTGTAGTGCCGAATATGGTACACAGATTACACCAAGTGTATTTGCTTGATACGACACGGCCCGAAATGGACACCTTGACTAATCGCGACACGACCGAACAAAATGGGTCGAAGTTCTTGAGACAGATGCACTTTTGTTAAAAAGAGTACGTGTGACAGCGAGGGAACTTAACATGCGTTAACTCTGCCTATACAAGAGCATAAAAAAAGTTAAAAACACTTTTTAAATATCGTCGAAAATGTTTTACAAGCCACTTGTGACATGGACGTGAATTCGTGTAACGTTTATCGAGTGATGACATCCACTTATTTTATATGACACTTCTGCCACTTCAATAAAATTACTGTAAAATATTTTACCGAAATTGCCAGCAGTTGCATAATAATTTTTGTATAATATTTTTTACGGCAACCACAAACATCGCATCATTTTCAATGTCTTTCGGCAAGCTGCCAGCACCGAGGAAATAAACCGTGATAAAGTATAGAGAAGAACAAAGAAAAACAGCGGCAAATGATGATTTAACAAAATAACCACATTTTAACGACAAACAGGATAAAAATAAACAGAACAATTTTGTTTTAATGCAATAAAATTCGTGGCTCAGATAATAATCAGCCATCAAACACCTCATTTTTCTTTTTTTAATTTAGGTGCTATGCAAATGGACAAGGTTTTTATCTGAGATCTAATCTTAAGAAACGTCTTCGGATTTGGCGGGGAGATAAAATGTCTGAGTGATGGTACAAGTATACTATTAGTGTCTGTGTGTTTAGACATTAGAAAGCTTTGTGATGATATTTATTTTCTGTATAACAATGGTTAGAATGTAGCTCTACTTAGCAAAGGCAATATGTTTGCAGTAGATAGTAGAACTTGCAGTGATGATTCAAGTGGTCCTGTTATGAACAATGACGATAACGATTAGCAGGAACGAACAGATACCAGGTCTGCACCTGAAAATATTATACAAATGATTCATAACACCATTTGTTGTTATTTTAATTTCGATAGCCAAAGCCAAACAAGCAATGGAGTCATTCAAAGCTTCAACACTATAAGACAAGCTTATTTCTACAAATTGTTTTCTTGATCTCAATTTACATATAAATCCAAGTCCAAAGTCCGTATTCCTTTTTCAATACCACTAAAGATTGTTTACAATACATGATCGTTTCCGAGTAAAAATCCATTGGAGACGCCGCACACTGAGGCAGACTTGTTGCAAGCTCGGCTGGCAGTGTGCCAGAGGACATTAATCAGAGTGAGGCACCTGCAATTCACACTCATCCCGTCAGGTGCGAGATACTCAACGAGCACTGTGCGAGATGACACTGAGAGGAGTATTAGACGAGATTTGTGTTGACTTGAGCTTGCTAGTACGAAGCCGTGCTTTCTGGCATTGGAAAGGAAAATATGTAACGTGTTTTTATTATACTTTTTAGGGATTACTGTTGAAAACTTTTTCTGAGCATTAGATTATGGATAACTTTAATCATTTGTTGGTTACAGGATTGCTAGAGTATATATTATGTCACCGTATGATTGTGAACACCGTTAGTTTATAATCTACCTCGCGAGATTATAAACTGTCGATAAATTGTGAACTGCACCATGCTGCTTACCGACCGAATAGGTTACGTTAGATTAGAATTGCGATTCCGATCGCGCGCGAGCCGAGCGAGCGTAGCGAGCGTTGCCGCGGCAGCGGCGGGCGAGCGCTACTTCCAACTTAGTGGCAGTTACTTGACTATTTAGAAATAGCGCAAGGTACTATCCGTCTTGATACCAGTTCACAATTCGACGGTTTCACTTTGATGGATTATAATCTACCGAAAAATAATGCGTTAAATGGTAAGCAGTATGTTACGGTTCACAATCTCGCGAGATAGATAATAATCTAACGGTATTTACATTTTGATGGTGACATATACAATGTGTGCAATCAGCAGGCAGGCAGGTGTAGGCTACTGGTTCAAATTCGTCTCCAATATTCGTTTCGGGGTTGACACTACCACTAATTTGGTCAACTCTCAGCTTTTTAAAAGTCAACAAAAGAGTTTTTTGCTTCATAAAATTGCTTTTTAATATAATCTGTTCCACCATGTAAAACGCTTCAAGCTCGCATGATTAAAGTGTTTAACTTATTTGTATTAAGTAAATGTCAGATTATGACGTAACTGTAGCGTATAGAGCACTAACTTTATCTTACTTCAAGGTCGTCTTACTTAACACATCCGTTTTTCTCAATAATAATTATCCTTTTTAGTCGTGACTTAAACTTGTATGCAGCAAGTCTGGCTTAACAATCTATTTTAATTTAATAAGAATTGCTAGCAGTGTTAATGTCAATAATACTAGAACAAACAATATATTTAATTGTTCTCATTTAAATCTAGCTCAACTAAAACAATTGAATCATGATGATACAATAGTACGAGGAATTGCAAAATGAAGTCATTCATTAGCCAAAAGATTAAAAGAAATTGGCATACTCGTAATGTAAAACAAAATGTAAGTACGCAGATGTAACGGTGTTTTGTTTCACGAAAAAATGTTTTAAAAGTGTACTCATTCAGATGAGCTTGTAAGATGAAAAAGAAAACACACAATATTTACGGAATGAGGTTTAATGGACTAGTTGGAAGTGTCATCTTATTTCTTTCAGATAAAGAAAAATGATATTCCAAGTTAAAGATGTAAACAGTTGATCGTAACAGTAGAAGTAACAACTAGAAACCATATTTCATGAAAACAGTGCAAAAACAATAGCAACATCAAACCAAGCATATTTCGTAATAAATCAACATTTTTTGAGAGTAAAAAGTTAACATGTTTATACTAAACTAAGCGTACAAAAAAATTGAAATGACAAGCGAACAAAAAGCCACCCCAAAGAGTCAAAACAAAAACAGAAGAAATAAAAAAACGAACATCTGTAGCTAATACCAAATCCAACCTAATTCTATTCAAACAGGATGATAAAAAGCACAACCCTATGGGAAAGTAACAAATAAAAAAACCTCACATCCGGACCTTCAACAATATTTCAATTTAAAGGGAAAAAGAGATGGGATTGTAAGAAGACAAGAATAAACTATGAAATAATGAGTTATCCCAGATGGTTGAGATTCCCAAGGATGCAAATGTATAATATTATGTATTATTATATAATAATATAATATTATGCATCTATATTGATGAATATGCAGATGTAGGAATATCATTAAGAGATATGACAAAAGATACTGAAGTGGAGCTTTAGTAATTAATTTCTCTCTTAGCATTAAGTCCATCTATTAACAAACTTGTTTCAGTAAAAGAAAGCCCGTCACGTCAAGGGTATCGGAAATTTTAATTAACCAATGTCATTTATCAACAAGTATTGGATTTGGTAATCACTGTGGGCCATTCAAATTGAAAATCAAAATTTTCTTTATGAAGAATGAGAGTGATTAACGATGTAATGTCACCGAGACCGCCCCTCGTCAAGCCACAATGTTCAAGTCATGCTATATAATAGCAATATTGTAATGCTTTGGCGTGAAGTAAATTACCTTCCGCACCATAATTAACCGTTATTACATAATACTTTAGTATGGAACGGAGGAGTCCTGTGTTCAAACTAGCATGCAGCATATATGTATGTCAAAGTCAATATGGTCCAATTTCAGGTTAAGTTTGACTGAAAACATGGTAAAGACGCAAAAGCAAAATGTTTTGGGATTCAATTTGCATATAGTCCCCTCCCCACTCAACCGACTTCTACTCCTATTCCTTCACTGTGCACGCGGTACGGTTGTGGAATTCACTTCCGCCTGACATTAGGGACTGCCAAACTGTAGCAGTATTCAAAAGAAGAGTGAAAGAACACTATCTCTCCACATTGTCATAATTGTATTTATTAATTAAATTACATTATAATTATATATATTTTAGTGATATTTATTTTAGAAGTATGTATGTATATTAGTATGTATGTATATTCTCATATTATGTGTGTATGTATATTTTTAAATTAGAGTTTAATTTGTAATTTTATGATTTTCCTTCTGTTGTTATTACACGCGTTGTCTACATCTCTGTTATCTTCTCTCCTATCGCAGGTGTGCTGGAAGAGATTTCTGTAGAAATAAGCATTACCTTTGTACGTATTTTTCTGTTCCTTTCTTCTTGTCTGTTTATATGTGTGTGCATAAATGGTTAAATAAATAATAAATAAATAAATAGTATATTTAAGGCTTCAAATCTAAAAGCACTTTTCTAGGATACAAAAATATTACAAAACTTAGTGTTATGGGCACGCGCACTCAGCCAAACACATCGCTGCACAGGATATGGTAATGGTGGCAGAGAAATGGAAGCCGTCGAATGTTCGACTATTTTAGTATAAGTTCGTTGTAAGGGCGTTTTATTTTCAGCTCAATTTCCTTTCCAGACGCACCGGCGGAGATATGATACCACTTCCACTGAATAGATACGTCGTCGTTTAGTTGCGTTAATGTGGGTGTTTTACGTAGGCCGAATATAGTATGTTTGGGTTTTATAACATAGGTAAAAACATGTTCATTGAATTGAGTAACACACATACAAATGAAAACAAAAGTGGCAGTCACATGGACGAGCTTAATTTGGGTACGCAAGGTTACGATGCAAACGGAGGAACATGAAAGCCACCTTGTCTCAATAACATCAGACACGAAATAGGGGATTAAAGGTGGGATGAGATTAATTATATTAGACTCGGCTCGTCTTTGGAACTTTCAGTTAAGAGGTCCCTTCTTTGGGTGCGTTTCCAGGAATTAATTTTATAAATGAATCCGTCAAGATTCTTGAAGTAAATTAAGTTGGAATGAAAACTCTGTTAGATACCGTAATGAAGAAGCTTTACGTTGTCAGAGGCCCTTCTGAGGTCGGAATTTATTAATTTTTATTTTCTTATCAAGTTTTTATGATACTTTTTTCTTGTTCGCAACTCTTGAAAGCTTATTGCGAATTTTACCTTTGTGATGGTTTTAATGTTCTTTCTTTGATAAAAGATGAAACTTGAATATAATATGTCCAATATTTTTTTCAAAGAAAAACACTTGGTGTTTATCCTCCAACCTGCTCTCAACAGTTATTATTATTACCTCACAACAATTTGATACCATTTATTCATTTCAACTTTCTGCACTTTCTAAATCAGCTCTAATACCGATACAGCGATCAGTTCTGAAACTACCGTCAATTATTGCAATTATAAAAACGAGTTTCCTGCGTCAATCTACGTTTACGAGTATTTAATTCTAGTGAAATTCCCAAATTGTATGTGTGGTTTGCGTACCATGATTTTTAAACATCTGTTCACTTGCAGGGTGTTGTCGGGGGAGTCATTTTTCACAGTCAGATGTAAATTCGTACAGCTGTCGGGGCAGGTGGCGGGAACGTGCCTGCTATTGAAGGATTACATCTTTATTGTGTTGTTTTGATTAACGAATGCATTTGTTTCAGTTGTTCATTTAGCTGTGATTTAAAGTTCTGTTTAATACAAGCATTCAGATTCTTCATCTTGTGGATTATTAGGTCTAGCTACTTTTCCTTTACCAATGTCTGGAAAGTCTTCAATCAGTCCTCTAAATGTCGTAGGATGATTCGTGCATTGTGTTTGACTTGATTGAATATTTCGGGGGTACATTTAATTAGAATTTCGTATATTATTTTGGTTAAACGATGATGTGCCGAAAATGTATGTGTCTTTATTTTCGCGTAGTAATTTATTCAAAGCAGATTCTATCTGCAGTAACATGCCCAACATAATTACTTACGAAGCTCGTTTTAAGAGTAACAATTATTTCTTCAAGCCAAAATATGTTCTAAGACAGATGGCATCTGTTATAATTTTCTGCTCACATATTTTTCGTCACATTAATATTCCTAAAACGTTCTCAGCCATTATTCTGAGTTGAGTTTACTCGATATGTTTTGCCTAAGAACTGTTTAAGTTAACAATGTGTTTGCCGTGCCAAGTTACAGCCAATACAGTAACAAATGGAAGTATTGTATTACATTTTACCACTTACAAACTATGTTTAAGCTCGTTGCTATGTTCCACTGATGCGTAAAATTGTTATACTTTATTGCTTTGCTTGTTTTCTTTTTTAAGAAACGTGTTATTATGAGCAACAGTAATATTGCTTTCGTCTATAGACTTTTGTTCTCACTTTTTTTGCTTAACACAACCATAACGACTTACTGACATTTCTTTAGAAAAAGTTGGTACAAAACAAAACAAAAATTTGATTTTCTTTTTGTAAGGCAAAACTTTAATGACTGAGCAATTTCTATAAGTTACCAGTATGTGACACTGTGGATTATGAGCTTTCCAATCTTAGACTATAATATCAAAGGCTATCTTAGTCAAGCGTCACAGTCGATATTCTCAATAGCCGCACCTCGACTAAGGATAGAGAAATTATGAAAACACCTAGAGAGTCGATAGTTATCTCAGATACTGATGTCGATTATCCCACAGTTGTCAGTACTAAGTCGGCGCGAGCGCAGGTTGCCGTAAAAGGCGAGGACCGTCTACGAGATACAGGCGATCATAATCGATGGAAAAACTCGGTCCTACGAGCCGGACTTGACCTCTTTGGAACTTAGACACCCAATACTTCACGTAAAGCTTCTGTACCAGCAATATTCTTCTCGAAGAATAATTATCGTATTTTTTGGTTAGTGTCAAGTTCTTTTAGCTGAAGAAACGTGACCCATGACAGTTTCTTTTGTGAGATTATATCAAGGCCCTTAAAAGTATTAACTGCAGAATAATGGATCTTAAATCTCAGCAGCTGTAAGCGAACTCGGCGAGATTGTGAGATAAAGAGTCGTATGTATCGCAGAGCGGCCTCTGGATGCGCTTGCGCATCTGCCTGCCCACGTGCCACCCTCGCCCGCGCGGGTTTCTCTTTAGCTTTTTTGTTATTTTCTCAACGAACGCATTCATCATTTACGGGCAGATGCATACGGTAATAACATGTTACCTCTGGTAATTCATTCTTTAATTAAATTTCTTTTCCCCTTTGTTTTGATTCTGTTGCGTGGGCGTCATTTGGTTTGTTTACCATTAGAATTGTTTTTATTTTTAAAGCTTCAATTCCATTAAGGTACCCTTGGTTGTCTCGTGTGAGTCTCTTTGGCCTGAATTTGGGCGCACACATGTGCGGAACGGTGTCTGTTTTTTGTCAGTCGACATCTGAGGTCTATTCCGTAACATGTGCAAAATTTATGTCCCTCGCCATCAGCAACAGGATATGGGGATTGTAAGGATTCTTGATCTATTCGACGTCTGACGTTTTTATAGCTTTATTAAAGCTACGTGTCACAAGGATGAATTAATTTATTGTTCGCATGTCGCATAATATAGACTATTACAGATGTATGTTGATCAATGTACATTCATCAAGTAAACATAATATTCGGATTAATGATTAGTACCTATGTAAACTACAAGCCAAAATTTGCTAATCTGTCGAAAGCTTTGTTAGTGAGTATTCAGAACATGTTATAAAGAGCTTTTCATCTACAAATCGAGCCATGGGCATGCTTATAGCTTTGTTGTGTAACCTCTATGGCGGTGATTAAATCTCACCATTATTATTAACTGGCTCCATTCAAACACCCACTGTCGTTCTAGGCGGTTCGGAACTATGCCGTCCACCCACAGCGGCTGGTCCCGTAGGCGCACCACGGTCACACACACTAGCTTTTATTCATATATCGATGTCTAAACTCAACTCACTAGGTTCGATTGTTCGCGCTAACTCAAATTTACATTCGGAGAGTCAATGTCGCCTGACAGACACAAGGTCCGCTATTGTTTTGGCCGTTTTGGTGGTCCGGATGGAATATCGCCGCGCTCATTTGAATATTTTAATAAATAAACCCTGGCTCCTCTCCGAATCCTTTATCCCATGCCAGATCTCCCGTGTGCTGCCACCACGTAATGTGTGTACGAATGGGTCGTGCGTCGTGCAAGCCAAGGTCATCAGATCATCCAGGTGAATAACAGCATACCAACAGTAACAGTGAACATATCCATAAGAACACATGCAAAAAGTTGGAAAATTGGAAGACTTTATTTACCATTAATTTTCATGTTACTATTCAAGAGGACCATCGGCTCGGTTTACACAACTTTTTTTATAAAAAAGTTTCGGCACTAGAAACACACATTCATCGTAGTCGAACGTCACAAACACTGCAGATAATCCGATCCACTCGTAATTGGAGTGCACTAAGTTTTGTCACAAGTTATTAAACACTCGTCTGAGAGTCGCACCACCGAGAGCGCGTCTGTCCTTGCGCTGGGCGATTGGTAGACTGCCGCTGGCCGGGCGACGGACGACGCACGCGGTGCGGCCGGCGCGGCGCGACCCGCTGTTGCCGCGCGGTAGCGCCCCCCTAGCCCCCTTCCCCGCGCGACAGTCCCGAACACTGCACCCAACAAATCCGACGATAGCTCGATGGAACTGTCGTGACTCGAAACCCACCTTTGTATGAAATTTCTTCTCGTTTTTACGCGGGATTTCGTTTGAGGTCGTGATTTGACGGACGCGCGATACGCTCGCGTGGGCGCATAGCCCTTGCAAAGCCTGTTTGGTAATATAATAAACCGAGATTGTAGAATTTATTTACGCTACGATACGAGACCGTTATCTGGCGTGTGGCACTCTGCGGTGCAGCGGCAGTGTCGAACGCATCGATAACGATGCGACACAATCACACTCCACCATAACACCGTGAAAGATGATCTCATAGATACAATGTGTACCACTCGTACCAAACATAATAATATTTTTCCAGATGTGAATATCAAGCAACATGTCAGCATGTATAAAGGAAGACATGAACTCGTAAAATTGAATGCTATAAAGATGGATGAAGCTCGATTACATTTAAAAGTTGAGAAGTCCAATCGATTAATCAATTTAGATAGAAATACGACTGATGATGACTTCTAAAATATTTAAAAAAAAATATTGTGAGTAGTAATAGTACAATTATTCTGATTTCAAATATTTGCTATGAATAATGGCTAATTTCATTTGATGAAGAATTATTTCACGAAGCCCCTGCGGCCAATATTTCAGTTCCATCCACTATTTTACACGAGCTGTCTGCTTTTGCACAGACACTTATTATATACTCACTCCGTCATCCATCACGAGGCTTTCTTTTCGAACCATATCAACCTGTGTGTCAGATTTCAAATTTAATTTTTGAAGACGTTCCTCCTGCCTGTCCCAAAGTTTCACGCTAAAATGGAATCTTTCACTCAAGTAATTAGAAACATAATTCCATTCCGGAGCACAGATCGTACAGAAGCGATAAATTGTTAAACTAGTTTGGGATCAGAGGCATCAGAGCCCGTCTATCAGCTTGGGGCTTCTCTACTTTTAGTTTTATTTTCTGAATAAGTTCTGGGAAGGTCGGACCTCAAGGACGTCTGACGGGTCACGATTCCGCTTCGCCCGTTATTATTAACATTATTTGATGGGAGCTAGACGTTGATATTAAAACTTTGCGTTTTGTGTAGGATTAACAGAAACGAGTTGTAATTAGTTCAGCCACTTGTGCTGCTAAAATTCAACTTTTGCAATTTATCTTATTAAACTTGATGTCTGTGTCAATAATGAAATAATCTCGTTCGAAATCAGAGCGAATGGAAAGTGAAGCCTTAGTTTTACCTTTGTGTTTCGTGTCTTATAATTAGGATCTTTCGAAAACTGATAATTAGCTAATAAAACCGGTGTTGTTGGTCATTGCCCCAGCGCAGTCGTAAGGTACCAAGATACGCGTTTCAAGAAATTAAGATTGGATTTTACATTTTTGCACCACTTTTGGGCTACTTTCAAACTACATAATACGATGGCGAATGTTAAAAACTTGGAAATAATTGTTAAATTTTCGTAATTTCTCCAGTTAAACATTAAAAGGAATGATTTAATGAGTACCTTAATTGCGTTCGTGTATTGAAAATTATACTATTTCGCAATCTGTACTTTCAAACCAAGTTTGTTTTTGCTCAGTAAAACGTTTAATTTAACTTTATAAAATGGAGCATTGTAAAATATTATCTTAAAACATATTGATGTACGGTAAATACACGTGTGACATTTAATTTCCGCTCCTTTCAGATACCAATCTAACTTTGCTGCGTAAACTTGCAAAACATATTAATGAATTAATGAGACTCATATATCATAGCATGTTACAGTCAAATGGTATGTTTTCTCATGTTTACAGATCATATCTCATTTCGAGAATAAATACTTCTTCAATAGATTTCATGTTTGCCTGTTTGATTTGTTGTTTGTCTTCCATTCGTGCCCGTTGAGAATTCAGCATTATTGAAAAATCTGTGGATTCAAATATCCATTTTGCAATTATTTACATCCCACTGGTCCTTAGAGTCTTTTATATGTTCAAAATAAAGTGTAAATTGAAAAAGACTTCGTATTTTCTCTTCAGACTTTTCCGTTTTGCAATATTCATTCTCCCTCCACAATATTTCATCGGTTGAGTTCATAATCGCGTCTACCTACGCTCTTGGGAACCTTACTTGTCATGTGGCCACGCATTTTGTCTTCGCCGCTTCCCTTTGTTGATATATATCGTATACAATTTTATTTCTGTCCCACTTTCAACTGGTATGTGGTCTTTATTTACAAACAATCGTTCGGATACCACATTTTTTACCAGCCACAGCTAATCTATTCTTTAAATAAACTATTAAGACCAAAATAGAAATAATTATTGGTAATACCCATATTATTAAAATAGGAGATTCATCATCAATCATTATTATTTTTTCTGGCAGCGATCGGTTATGGTTTATTAATTTAATTATTATGGCAATATGAGGTAACATGGTCCAAAACAGGTACCGTATCTTCTGCCTGTGGCTTATCGATAATCTCATAATTAATAGTTTATGTAAAATTCTTGTACTTATTGTATAAAAAATTACGATGACCTAAAGCCACATTCTTTTTTTTACAATCCGTTCAGGCGCATTTATAATATTTACCCGCAGAACGGGAAATTGAGTTATTTCTTCTTTTTTATTAAACATTTGTCTTTGCATCATTTTAAGATAGTTTTTTTTTTATTTTTCATCTCTTCGTCTAACAAGATGTCGTGCCCGATGGCCGATGGAGTAAAGCTGAAGTGACCGAATGGTGGCCAAGGTCAGGCCAAAGAAACCAAAGCCGTCCAAAAGCGTGTTGGGTGGATGATATCGTCAAAGTCGCGGGAAACACCTGGATGAGAGACGCACGGAACCGAGAAGTACGGCGCTAAAAGGGGGAGGACTATACCCAGCAGTGGGTACTTCCGGACTGAGATGATGATGATGATGATGTTGAAGATGAAGAAAACCATCAGTACCTACCCTACTTGATTTTTTGAAGTGAAAACTTCTTTAGGAGCGTTGAGCACTTTTTAGGCGAACAAAAATCATGGAACTCGCGTCATCGTCACCGAACGCTTGAGTCTTTTTGCTGAGCTTATTTAGAGCTTCAAACGGGTAACAAAGAATCAAGATCAGCACCAGTACATTAAAAAAGTTATCTCGAATAATCAGTGTCATTTATCCCTATCGGAAAGTTCTTTAGCGTTAACATTTTTGGTCTTGATATAGTGAAAATAAGACTAATAACGCCGGCGCAACGGTATTTCTTCTGGATTTGTTATTTAAACATTTGAATTGTAATCGACCGCTTAAAATGCAAAATCAATATTTTTTTACAAATGAATCTGATATAATCTCCACTTAGTTTGCATGAATTTAATATTTTATTGCTTGGATTCTTCACGAACATTGATTAATATTGATGATTTATAAAGAATCGCTGCACGAGTGTCTTACAAAGTGCAATGAATGTTCTTAAAGACATGGCAACGTGTTTTAACAACCAAAAGAACAACAAAATAGGATTTAGTGAAGTTATTAACTGCAAATTAAACCGATGAACGACTATTAAAAGGGCACGAGCGTTACAAAGAAGCGAAAAAGCAATCTGGCAGTAAAATGTCCCTTTTAACATCACTATGTGTAGCCGGAGTACAGAAATAAATTAAATAATAATTAAACCGTCAAGCCGTTCGTGCGTAATGAACGACGCGGCATGTTCATTAACAAGACTTTTTCCACATATTTTTCGTTCGGTCTTTTTTTAATTGATCTTTCATTCAACTGATTGTCTGTAATGGATTTACTTACAATCTCATTTAATTAATTATGGTTGTATTTAAATTGGTAAATAGGTGCGTTCTAAAGGCGTCAAGGATGTTTTTGTGTTTTAAGATGTGACATCGTCGCCAAGATTTTTGTGGCGCAGATGGATGAATCAGCTTTTTCTGGTCCTTAAGAACGCAAAAAAGATTTGCTGTCTACTCTATTCCAGCAGCAAATCTCTAATTCAGACACAAGCCTTCTACAGTTCAGTTACTTTACTATCCAGCTTTGATAATATCATCACCAGAGATCGGATATTCGGATGCATATTCACCTAAAGTTGAGATGTTGGCTAACATGGAATGCGCTTTTGTATCAAAAAAGTCTTAATTTAAGTGAGTAAATTGTTAATTTTTTGTTTTAACTAATACAAACTACCCCTCCTCCAGTACATACACATATTTGTATCGGGTTAAACATTTATTTTAAATTAATACACATCTGAATAGTTATGCAATCCAAGAATCCCGGGGTTTTTAATAAATATTACAAATAATTTATAAAGACGCTTCCATACTTCCAAAGCTAAAAATTATCTTTAGGTAAATATGCATCCGAATATCCGATCTCTGATCATCACAAACAGCTTATTACGTAGGTACCTACTCAGTGCTAGGACCATAGATATAAGATATATGTATGACTGGGACACGGGCCTCCTCTCTGTGAAAGGCCAACTGTTCTGCGGTTTGGTAGATGTCATGTCTTAGAAATTTTGGTTTAAGGACATTAGAGGTGGTCCTTGAATCAATAAACTGTGTTTCATTCGTCAACGAGATAACCGTTAATCATCAATGAAAAAACAGGTTGTAAATATTAGCTGTTAATTTACGTCAACGCACAAGACGCATTAGTTCAGTAGTCATTATTTTAGTCAGTTCCAAATAAAAAATACCACCAGATGAAAATAAAATGCTGCTAATGCTGTTAATTTACGTCTACTGCTCAACGGATTATTTCACTATAATTTTATAAATTTCTGAGAATCAACTGTATGTATGTATTAATATTAATTGATTTGAATGTATATAAAATGAAATGATCTTTTAAGTACACCTGGATACTATTTGTGCCCAGCCAGTCCTAAGCCTGGGAAAAGTACGAAGGGAATGTCATTATCTATAATTTTTTACATTCATATGAGATTAATAATTTGCAACAAAATTGTCAATGATTGAAAACGTTGGCATAAATTAACGCTAAACGCTGCAAATTGAACATTAAAAACCTGTTAATAATTTAACAGCTTTTTTAACCTATTGACTATTGATGATTAACAGTTAAATTACACTAACCAGAAATCCGTCAATGACCCACCCCACCCCTAAAGGACCTAGACCTGTCTCTTCACGAGGTTTTCCTTCACCGTTTTGAGAGCAGAAGTGATGATATTAAATACACAAACGTCTGCCTGGGTTCGATGTTTACGGTTTCAGACATTTATTTCTCAAAAAGAATACAATTCACTTAATATGAGAAATACAAGGTAATCTTAAAACTAAATACGAGAATTACTTATGAAGAAGGTAGGTATTTGTAAATAAATAAGCTAATTAGAAGACATACAATTTTTACAGTGTTGTGGGTAAAAGGAAAAAGTGGGTGTACTATTACATATCGATTCTGGAAGGCAAGTCAATAGCAATTTTACATTGAACTATTTATATGTACTGTAATGTTTCGAAAATACAGAGTAGGTATTCTAGTTTTCTTTATATATACTTAGCAAATTAGTAAACCATAAATAATAATAATTGATGAGGATGTAAATTAAATTGAATTGATGTGGTGGGTTAAATTTAAAACCTAGAGAAATCTTTTAAGATGTGGTGCTTTGTAGTTCGTTTGAATAAAGTAAAAGACTGTATCTCTTTAATGTCATTCGGTAATTTATTAAACAATTCTGCTCCTTCGTAAAGAATATTTTTCCTTCCGTAATTAGTTCGTGGTGGTCTTAAGCAAATGTTGTTTTTTCGTCTGGTACTACGTTTTTGTGTTTGCCCTTTTTTTGTAAATGTTTCGAACTCGCGACCACTGGGCCGCCAATGATCCTCGATTGATGATATCAATTACATAAATTAAAAGATTTTGCGTTTTTCGGTTTATTTCTAATGGTAGGGTAGATACGCCATGAAACGGACGTTTAACTTTGCAGTATTATTAGTATTACATACTATAGTTAAAAACTTAAGAACTCGTCAACTGTCCTTAAGGAATTCAGAGATAATATTTTATAATTATTCATACACCATATTTAATGAAAATTAAATTTATTGTAATAAGGAATATTAAGTTTTTTTTTTAACTCACAGGTAGCATTAAATAGGACAATGGGTGTCTTGAAACGGACTAGGTACCAATGCCATACTTAGAGCCATATGAATACTCATATGTTACACATATTCTTTGTTTTACACAATAAATTTTATTTACATAAGTCAAACATTTTGATACAACATAAACTGAGATCATAAAATAAACAATTACAAACAAATAAAAACAACATAAAAAAAATAGTTCCAATTTGGCAACAATTTATGTACCTATTGTATTGATTTAGCGTGCTTGCATAATTATGTCATCTTGGGCAAATACGACCTAAACTTACCAAGGAAACTTTTACCTTACAAAGATTTTTTTTAAATATTTGACAGTTTTTCCGGCGTAAGTAATAGTTTTGACATCTGACAGTTTTTGACAGACGTTAAAACTATTATACAAGTTTAGTCGGATTCGCCCATAATTTGAACTAATCGTGGTTTAGCTTTAACTTTTATACCATCACATTTATTATTAAACATGATTTCATACCACGCTATCATATTATATATCATAAGTATTACATTATCAACTGATATGTTTGTAATCTGTTCGTTACCCATGTAGCTAATCACGTTCGTACTTTGTTGGTCGGATGCACTGACAGAAAATAAAATCGTGTTTATTTTTATATCTGTGTGGGTCGTGCGTTGATTGGCATTCCGTTTGCATTTAATTAGGTAATAATAGGTAAGCGAAGACGAGGTTTGTAGCAAGACGAGGAAATTATTCTAAGGAGGTTCGTGAGGTCCTGCCTACTTGAAGAGTCCTTTCTGTTTCGTTTAGCGGCGTGACTTCGTGAAAGGTGATTACTGCTGTATTTTATCTTGAAAGCTACTGTTTTGAGGACAGAATACACAATCAAAGTAATCACGAATTTGCACTGATGATATTGTTGAATATGGTCCTTTATTCTTTTTCTTAGACTTTCGCTAGTATAGTTTAAAACCTGGATTAACATAAAGGATACTTTTTATCCCGATAGTACGTTCCCGTGGGAGAACTTTCGGCCTCCACGCGGGCGAAGCCGCTGGCAAAAGCTAGTAGTTGAATAATTATATTATAATTTAACTTATTGCTTCCTTAAGGCCCATAGTATCCTCATCTCCCGTTTGTATGCTACTGCACGACTGCCGCCCGCGCCCGCGCAGGGCACCTCTGAGCCTTTATCTCAAAATGGGGATATTCCTTTGATTAATTTACAATTGTGCTTCGGCGATTCTGTGGTACCTCTAACTATCTATTTTTCAGTGTATTTTTTTTTCCAAATAACGAAGCCGTTTAGTAGGAGTATGGAATAGAAGCCAAAATATTGCGTGTTGGAAAATATTTTTTTACAGCAAAAGTATTAACCATACAAAAAAAGTACTTCGGGCGAAATGATCTATATGAATCTATAGCAAAATCATATATTTTTCAAATCTTCAAGACAAGCCGTTAATGAGCAGTAGGGTTCATAAAGTGACCGTGTTACGCTACCAAACGGGACGTAGGCCCTTAAGCATTCACGAAGTTGTTATTCTTCTGCTATGATCTTTGAGGCTCCTCTTGCGTGGAACATCCACGAGTAAATGGAGGTTACTCCATTCTTTATTGAAGCGACGCATGATAAAATCTTTTCTTCTGTAAAAAATATACATATTTATGCATCTTATACAGTCAACATGCAGTTGAGAGCGTAATAATAGTCTGCAGTCAGCAGTTTATAGTTTCAGTTAGCCCCAAAACTAATTAACTCCGCTACCACGAACTTGCAGCAAGTTTTTTCATTATTTTCTAGGCTTTAATTATTTCTTTACTGTCTCGCAAAACGGTAAGAAAACAGTTAGCAACTTCAAAGAAATAATGACTCAGAAACCGAACTTCTGGTGTATTTGCATCTTATTTAAATGTATCTTTATGAGTCAAAAAATAACGGCGATATTTGCTTGGGAGGAATGTAAGATGAGTTCACAAAACTTGCCTTGGTCGTAAATATTATTGTCTTTTGCAAAGAATTTCTTATGGTTTTACGACGATCGCGAATGTCCTACCTAGATCTAGCTGAACCTGAACCACCACTGTCCATTTTCGTCTAAATAAGCCATTACACGATTCCTTATAATCCTAGATTCTCCTTTTTTGCGGAAATCTCAACGTGGCAACTGTCATGTTTTTGAGCGAAAATGACTTAACGTCGTGCGATTGGACGTTCGTTTTAAAACTCCTTATGTGGAGAGAAGGTCCTAATATGGAGCAAACCAGGTTAATGTATCCTACTTGTGTCAGCCAATCAACATTTGTAACGAAATGATTTGTTTTTCACTCAGAAATGAGAACTGGAGGAGGAAATAAAACAGCTATACACGCTTCCGCGAAGTTGGAAGTGTTAGGCGACGTTCACACGGACGGACGTAATAAAATCGCGGCGAGATTTAATCGTGTACAGGATTTTCAACTCTCGGTGTTGTACCAAGGATTGAGAATCCAACAGAGTGCAGCGTGAGTGAGTCTCAGCGCGACGAAAAAACACAGCGTTGGATTTTGAACTCTTGGCGCTAAGCATTGAGTTGAAGATCCCGCGCACAAAAAATCCCACTATCCACGGGAAGAAATAGGATGGTGCTATTCTTCATGTCCGGCACCACACGAAGCGCAGCGAAATATAGCTTATGAGGACTACAAGAACTAAGTGGCCTTGAAAAACGCACGCATTTACACAATCGACGTGAACACCATCTAACGACGACGGGCATAACAATTATCACACAAAACATATGCGATGCTTAGCACTAACGACTTTTGCGAGATTACGCCCGAGTATTCTAATAGATGGCGCGGCAACGGCGCGCAAGTAAGCTATAGACCTAACAAAAAAAAAAGATAGAACAATACATTATTTTTATTTGTCTGATTTAATGAAACTTAAAACACCTTTATTTAACATGGATTTTTGTAATAGGCTATTACTTACAACAAAATACCTTTAAATATCTGTGTAGTTTCCACTAAGCACGGGTTTTTTCCAGATTTACATTACTTTTAGTTACTAATTACAATTAAATTCCATTGAAAGACTTTTCCATGAAATAGTCAATCAATGGATTAATGAACTGAAAACATGAATTTCGCGGGCTACCCTGGACCACAGATTACTGAATAGTTACTACGTACCTTCCCCTGAAGTCATTTTTATTTGTTTCAATTTCATCATTTGGGTACCTACATTGTTCCACCATAAAAACCAGCCAGGGCTCGCTGGCAGACAACCTGTGCATCAATACTACGATGGAGCATTACAGACGTATGAAAGAAGGTCTTAAAGACATGCTGCTGCGACCACAAATTGATTGAAATAATATTGTGATGCCTTTAAAATGAGATAGATACAGGTAAATCTAAATTCCTGGATGAAGGTTTACATAGTCAGCCATAATGTCCCCACGGCTGGGTCTCAGGCCTCATCTCGATGAGAGGGAAGAGTTTTCACCAAAAACAATCCTGCCTCTTTTAATGACAAGATTAGACGATGGATTCTATTGAAAACAGAACTGTTACAAGAATGCTTTTTTTTTCCTGGGTGGGAAATCATCAAATAACTTCTCCCGCTCTGGGTGGAGCAGGAGGGCGTGTCAGACTTTTACTGACTAAAACCCACCCGTGTTCCCTCAGTTGCCTGTGTGCCAGGGGCTGTGGTATCTCTTTCGAACAACCCGCACCCCTGGCAGAGTTACAAGAATGCTTGATCAAGGAAACGGAACTTATTAGCATGTAATAGTACTTACCTAACCATGCAAGTTATCCGCCAAGTCATATTCGTAATAATCAGCCTCATTATTATCTTAGATCTAACAAACCGCACGGGGTTGGTCTGTGGATGGGTGACCATCTTTACATACCGAGACTCCTACGTGCCTCGGAAAGCACGTTAAGCCGTTGGTCCCGGTTGTCATTCGTGCATCTTTGAGAGTCGTTACGGGTTGTCAGAAGCCCGAAAGTCTGACAACCAGTCTTACCAAAAGGTATAGTGTTACCCAGTTACTGGGTTGTAGAGGTCAGATAGGCAGTCGATCTACTCAGCTGCATCGGGTTCGACTGGAAGCTGACCCCAACATTGTTGAGAAAAGGCAACGCAGATGATAACTACAATGAAGTACATATTTTATTTAATGTAGGTACTTATCATCGACTGCAGTGAAAATGTAAACAACACCGGCGAGGTAGAAAGAATTCCAATAAATTATCGATAGTATTATCAGAACAATGATAAGGATGAACTTACTTAGGTATCGATCAATCATGGAGTATCTATTGTTGCTAAATGCAAACAATCGACTGTTTGCAGACGGGACGGCACCGGCTTATCGCTGGCCTACTGTTATGAAATGTTTTGTTTTTATTAAGACAGTGTGCTATATGTATGGAGTGAGACTAAGTCCGGGGAAGTGGAATAACATGTCTCAATGTCTGTTATGACTTGTGACAGATAAATCAATCTGCTTAGCCTTTGCCTAGCTGTTTAGGTCTATGTTGGGGTCGGCTTGCAGTCTAATCGGATGCAGCTGAATACCAGTATTTGACATGGAGCGACTGCCTATCTGACCTACACAACCCAGTAACTGGGTAACACGATACCCCTTGGTATGACTGGTTGTCAGACTTTCGGGCGTCTGACGACCCGTAACGACTGTCAAAGATCCACAAATGACAACCGGGACCTTTCCGAAGCACGGAGGAGTCTCGGTATGTAAAGATGGTCGACCCATCCACGAAATAACCGCAGCAAGTGTAGCTGATCGATCGGCCAGTGCGGCTATTATGACTTAGCAACAAGCCTGTTATACAGGGTGTAACAGAAACCCTATTGCTATCCCTAAGCACTAAAGATAACAGCTGGTATAGAATCACCATACAAAGTTTCAGCTCAAAATAAAATACTCTAAGAATTGATACCAAATTTTCGGTTTCATAATTATGTTTCTTAAATTCAAATCATAACAAACGTGTCACCACACTACGCAGGTCAATAACTTTCCACGTTACTTGCCAATATCACGATAAATCTCTTCCGAGAGATGTGTTTATTTAAATTTGAAAAGTTCGGTTTCTGTATCAATGTTTTAAAAATTCTCATAACTTCCGAACATGAAGAGATAGGATTAAAAAACCCTTCCAATATCGTTTGATATCATCCAAAGAAGCCATGCCCTTGGTATGTATATACCCTTTCCGTTACACGTTGTTTATGCATACTTCTTTGTAGTATGTGGAGCTAAAGGTGACTTCATTTACGAGAATGTGTTCAGTGTACGACATAATTATGTGTTTACATTCGCTTATCACTGGTACTATATTGCGGTCAGTAACCCACATACTTGACTTGATGTCTACGTGGTCCGAAGGGTCAAAGACGAAGGGACTTAAACAGTTGGTAAATACACGTGGAGCAATCATAATTTGAGTTACCTACCTACTAAACCATAGCATACCATAAGCATAATCAGGCCATAAAGTTCCCATTGCTGGCATGTGTGCCAGCAATGGAAACTTTATGGCCTGATTATGCTCAAAGGCCTCCTCTCTGTGAGAGGGAGTGGGCCGTAATCTACCACGCAGTCCCAGGTAATTTTTGGTTTTAGGATATACAACGAGTAACATAATTAACGCAAGACCTCATACACCCCAATTGAGTATTGAGTTAAAAGCATAATACAATGACCAAAACTATTTTTTTTTTAAAGCTAACTAATATCATTAAGAAAAACGTGTCGACCCAAGCATTACTTTAAGCATTTAAAATTGAGTCTTATTTCTCCTGGTATAAGATTGAATTTTCTTTGGCTCAATCAGTGGTAGGTATGGAAAATCCATAATAAAAAAAAAAAAACTTATATTAAAAGTTACTGAAATCGAGCAGTAGTCAATTAGGAACAAACTACTTTCAGGTCTTGCGTCCACTCTGTTACACCTTGTATAGGTAGTTTCCTTACGATTTTTTCCTTTACCGTTTAGACAGCAGTTGTGATAAAATTAACAAAGTGTAGCGCCTGTCTGAGTTTGACCCCACGACCGACAACTCGTAAGTCACAGCCGTTACCACTGGGTCAACACTGCTCCTACTAAACCCATTTTACATATAATTGTTCAAGGAAGGGATATTTCAATGGAAAATTCAGACATTACATTTACATTGAGGCTTTCGGAAGTTGCTCCATCCAACTTCCACCTCCAACCATGTAGATCAAAGTCTCCTGCCTGAACTATAACACAATAGTCAAAGAGATACATTGTAAAGTATCCTAAACGTCCGCCAACAAACAACAATAAACAATGTATTTTAATGTAAATTTCCTCAGCGTCACCCAATACTGTTGTGGTATAAAGCTATAGGTTTATAGCGTCATAGAATAAGAAAACCTTTCAGAAGCGATATTCATGCAGTTTCCTTTGTGCATATACCTATGTATGCTGCCGAAATAATCACCACCCTAAGATCGGCGTTCATCCGAACAAAAAATGGTTGTCAATTTTAAGGATGATCCAGCGCCAAGTGTGTAACTTCTGACGCAAGAGACGGTACAATCCTGACACTCAGACTTATATTAAACGTTTTTCACGTCCCTCTCCGCGCCTCGGCACGTTAAACCGTTGGTCCCGGTTATCATTCGTAGATCTCTGACAGTCGGTATGGGAAATCTGACGACCAGTCTTACCAAAGTCTATCGACTTAGCCAGGCACTAGGTTGTGGAGGTTCGATGATCCACATGTAAAATACTTGTATTCAGCTACATCCAGCTAGACTGAAAGCCGACGACCCCAGCAACATAGGAAATGGCTTGGTAGATTGATTTTTGGAACGAAGTTCCTTTACGCGGTTTGCGGTAGGAGTCGACTGGCAGAAATCGAAAAAGAGTTGTGCCCTCTCCATGCGGACATCCTCTTTCTCTCTCTGTCTCTTTCTATTATATTCGAGTTTGTGTGCGTTTGTTTATCGTGTAAGGAACTTCGTTCCTGACGGGGTCCCCCGACCGCAGACTTTTTTTACGCCTATTAAACTTTTAACATGCGTTTAAAGTGAGATTTTAGTTTTTAGTGGGGCGGATTCCACTGCAAAATTTTTGAGCATTCCACTTTGCCCCATCAGTGGGGCGGCTCAGTGGGGCAAAGTGGAATGATTCGAATTTCGCGCTTCTATAAATTCTTACTCTACAGTAGCGTTCCATCTCATTTGACACAAAAACTCAGTAACTGGATAGCAAGTTTCCCGCGCGCTAATTGGCCGAGCGCTTCAGTATAGGATTACGAAGTAGGACGACAATGAGTTTTCGACAATTTTGCGACGAATTGTATTAACAATAGCTACTGTGTAACTTGAGGGCCGTTATGTGAGAGTAAACGGTGTTATGTTCGCTGTTTGTGTTTAGGTAAATTGCTTATAGCTTGTTAAGATGGCGTGATTTTAAAATAGATGGGGAAACAAGAAATGTGTAAACGTTATGAGTTATACTTTCTTGATACAATGCTGACTGGACTGGCGCCTTATTGGTCTTGTTTATCGTAGTAGAAAATAGTATCGTAGGTTAGGTATCTTCTAGAGGGAGAGAAAGACTAAAGAAAAGATGATTGGATGACATAAAAAAGAGTGAATGATAGAGTGACAGCTTAAAAGCTGGTAGAATGAAGAGAAAAAAAAACGTGTTACGCCGACCCCAAGTAACTCAAACTCAAACATTTTATAGCACTTAAATGGTAAGTAACTGTTAGTAGGGGTCCAGCACCTGATATGGACCCTGTAAGGGCACAACAATTTATTAAGCATTAAAATTAAAATATTTAAAAACTGAATGTACAGTACGGTCACCAAAAGAGATAAATAATCAGGCTCGTCAGATATGGTTGAAGTTGAGTAAGGAACGGAATGATATTATCTAATAAATTAAATTAATAGAAAACAAACAGGTCATTCACAAAATTAAATTTCATTTGAAAATATCCATAGGTTTCTTACTAAACTTAAACTACGGCCGACCAGGTTGGTTACTTAACTCTTTTGGTGATGGTACTTTCAGTTTAACATTAATAAAGAACGAAAGGAACATGGTACAAGGGCAGGAACTTCAGGAAGAAGATGATGATTAGGTCTTTTCTACATTAAAAAAAACCCGAAATAATTTGACTGTCACATAAAAATAATAAAATAACCCATAAATCGTGGTGCTCTCACAGCGTGTCATACCGTCAGCGTGAGGCTATTTTCGACAATTTTATTTGCATATTTTAACGCTCAATTGATAGGGGCCTATTAATTTAGGGTAGGGTAGGGTCCAATCTACCGGAATATATTTATATTCTACGAAGGGACATTACGATAGGCCCTGTGATACCTCCGATAAATTGATAAATGTATCGAAATTTTATTTGAAGTTACTGGCTGTTACCCGTGACTGCGGCAAATTTCATACTGATTGGTTCAGTGGTTCAGCCGTGAAAAGGTAACAGACAGATAGACAGTTTCATTCGCATTTATAATATTACAAGGTTTTGCCAGCGGCTTAGCCCGCGTTGTCGTCGGAAATGTTCCCGCGGGAACGTACTACCGGAATAAAAAATACCCTATGTTTTAATCCAGGTTATAAACAATATGTGTGCCAAATTTCATCCAAATCCGTTCAGCCGCTTTTGCGAAATTGAGTAACAAACATCCAAACATCTAAACACAAACTTTCACATTTATAGGTAATATTAGTATGATGTTAATATAGTAGATCAGGGTAGCATTTTTGTGATAACATTAACTCTATTTATCTAATTAAATCTTAACTTGTTAAGTTAATGGACTTAACGATAACTAGCGTTAAAAATAACGTTTCCAGAATTGTATTTTAATTACTAATGATCAGAATGTGAGATTGATTCCGATTACTGATACTCAGTTTTATTTAATTATTCTAATTATGTAAATCATTTATCTAGTAGCTAGCTATCGACACTTGCCATCGAATGATAAATCCGTATTCAACTACTTTCGTAAAATCATAATGTAAATGTGATATAGATTAAGTATCGTTTGATTGAGAATCTAACCGACTTTATGCATAAAATCGGAAATACCATATTCAACACCTCCGTGATTCACTGGACTGATAATACACCAAGATAAAATTCGTTTATTAATCCCAGATACTAATCTGACATTCCAAATCTTTTGTCTTTGCTTTTTAGGGTAGGAGTTTGACATGAGTTTGACATTACACCTGTCAAATTAGTATCTGGGTTTATAAACGAACTTTAGGTTCAAAGGAACGTATAATCGTATTTGGAATGTTTTATCCACAATAATTATGTACAGAGGCATTCTAACAGGGGCTTTTAGAATTTACATCCCTGAGCGGTAAAAACAGTGCCTGTGTATTGGAGTGTGTATACGAAAAAAATTATACCGGATAGGAAATAGCGATTTCCAGATTTTTTTATTGTTTTTCTTTTCACAAATGCCCATTTTCACTAGCACTATACTCCATTTATTGCATGCATTTTTTATGCATTAGACAGAAGTTAAAAAAGGTTCTTTTTAATGTACACTTCGTAACAAAATTACATTAAACGTGTTGCAGTTACGATTAATGCCAAAAAAATTAAAGTGTCAATGCTAAAAACCTAAAAGAAGCAGGAGTGAACAACACCGAGTAACTAAATTAGCTGATGATGACGAAGTTTTACCAACGTATTGTGGGTCATATCATAAGTTGTTATTTAAAATAAAGTATTGTAAAAAAAAAAAATTCCTTATAATCTTAATTAGATTTAAATCATCATGTGATTGTTTGTTTAATTCATTCGTTTTGTTGTAGGTTTGTAATGTGTGATGAAGATGTTATTATAAATAGAACATTATTAAAAATAAAAATTACTTTTACTTCGTTTATCTCAGTATTTAGTACTGTCTTAAATCTACCTAAAAAAGTTAGAACTTAACTTTGAAATAAAATGTTTTGCACTCCTGCTTCTACGAGCCTCTTTTTTCTAAAGCTATATTAAATGGGGTCGCATGGGGGGGGTAGTATGGGGGGTGGGGGTTATGGGGGGTTTAATGGGGTCGCCTAAATATTACTGCAGGTTGGATTTTCAAATTTCGGCACAGATAATCCAACATTGTGGTTTTGTGTAGGCACTACCTTTAGGTGTCACTTACGTTACGGTAGCGAACGGCTTCACACTAGATTCTCAACACTTGGCTAAACACCGAGAGTTCAAAATTGAGTGCGCTACAAGATCTGGGGGCCGATTCTACTAATTTGCAACGTTACACGTTAAATTGTGTTTCCACAACAGTTCGATTTCGATCGCCGTTCGATAGTTACATAAAAAGTCATTCTACTATTTTATAAGCAAAATGGAAACTAAACTTAAAACGAATTGCAACTGAACTGTAGCGGGAACACAGCGGATTACTCGCGTTACCAACATGCCAAAATAATATGTTTTATTAATACCACAAAGAAAAAAGTTGAATCTAAAAATGTTACTAAACACGAATATGTGGCACTAAAAGTATTTTCTATAATTAAAAGACATAATGATCATAATTTTATCATTAACTTTGTCCTATAGTAAACGTCACGCTCATGTTCGATTTTGTTAGTAGAATAGGTTTTGACATTGTTTCAATCGATCGTTGGCGTAACTAAAACGTAACCGCAGCTGTGTCGCAGCTGGACCGTAGTTCATTTTAGTAGAATGCGAAAACGCTTAAAAGTGGTGATTCGGTTGCGGTTCTATTGCGTTTTTTTAACAAATTTGTTAGTAGAATCGGCCCCCTGGCCGCGATATTTTTACGTCCGTCCGTAAGTCACGTACCGGGGCTAATTCTTTTCACAATCAGCTCATCCATCAACAATGACTACCAGACTGTAACATCATAACACTGTACATAAAATGTATTTTTCTAACACTATACCAAATGATAGAGATAAAAGTCACAAGTCGCGTTTGTCCCGACAACCCATAATTTCACGTTTGGCTGGTCTGTATACATCCAAACCGTGTAATACCGAATCTAAATTTATAATTAACGTTTTCGTGGCATATGGCATGTGTTGAATGAATTATTTATGACTGTTTTGTGATAAAAATAACAGCAATTATTCGGGTTTTGGGTAGGCGTAACGGAAAGGAAGTTGAAGTAATTTACACTTTTGAGTTCAATCGAACAAAGAGAATAGTTACTGTCGCACTCAAAACCAAAATAAGGGTGATACAAGGATCTTTTGGAAATTGAATGACCTTGACAGAGGGCGCTGTTTATCATTATCATTATAATTTCTGCCGAATAACGTCCACTGCTGCACATAGGCTGCAAGCACCGCCACTTCGACCAGTTCCGTGCTTCTCGCGTGCAGCAAATTTCTGTGGCCTACACCAGGTCATTGGCCACCTTGTGGGAGTGCTTCCAACGCTATGTCTTCCAGTACGCGATCGCCCATCCAGAACTTTTTGGCCCCATCAGCCATCTGTTCATTCAAGTTTGACAATTCTTCGGGCTGTGTCAATTACCTTGGCTCTTCATTTCTGATTCGATCGCATAAGGAAACTCCAAGCATAGCCCTCTCCATTGTAAGGGGCGCAACAGCGCCCCTTACAATGGAGAGGTAATGGTAACCATTATTTATGCAATTGCAAAAAACGAAATGGTGGCATTAGCTCCGACCGTTGACAATAGTATAGCATCAGTTTGGAGTAGGCCATCAACAATCAACAAACAGCCTAAAGTCTGTCTGTCTATCTATCAATCCCCTACTTATATATCTACACAAACGTCTCAGTTATCTCAGTGCCTCCTTTCTTATTAACGTGTAAAGTCCCGTAAAGTATTTTGATATCTATCGAGCCCATGACACGATTAACCTGTTGTATGAACCTACGGTCAGCGACAAAAGTCGATTAACATTGTTAGAGATCAACTAGTTTAAAACTGCACGCCACTTGTTGCATACACATTTAAAGTGGAGAGGTGTACAGTTTTAAATTAGTTGATTAGAGATCAACTAATTTATAACTGCACCTTTGAATATCATCAAAATTGGCACAAAATTATTCGATACATTGTATTTTAGTACTTCATGTAATAGCCAAAACTTAATATTATTATTTTCGGCCTATTATCGACGTAGGCAAGAAGGCTGCCAGTCTCCAGGATTGGGCGGATCACATCAGCCGCATTCAGAATGACCGCAGGGCAAGTCTCCACTCAATCCTGAAGATGGACAGCTTCGCCGCTGTGATCAAATTAGAAAGTGGTGACGAGATGGACGCGTACCGCGCGGGCTAAGAGTACCTGAAAGGACTTGGGGGAGGCCTTTGCCCAGCTGTGGGACTGTATGGGCTAAACCAAAAAAATAATAAGCTAAACATCTAAAGTGTTAGCGACTTTTGTTGTGACTGTACCTATCTTGACAGTATTATCAGCCTATAATTTTCCCAATGCTGGGACACAGAGTGGGCTGTACCTAATCCAACACGCAGGCCCAGTGCGGGTTGGTATATATTTGAGAGCACTAGGTACTGATAAAACTCTTCTACGAGCACTACAATTGCTAATTTTTCCATACTTTACACTTTCCTGGAAAATCGTTTATTACGTATATATGAGTTAGTTATTTCTATTGAATTGTTTACTGATTGCTGCACTTGGGACTGACAGCTGTCATACCTGTGAAGTGATTTCTTTGTAATAAGCTGTTAACAATCTGATTTTCATATCAGAATAAGTATCTCCTTCCTGTTTTGAAAGAAAACGCATAATTAAACATGATTAATCGTCAGTTTAATCATCACTGTCATGTCATCTAAACTATATCTTACTATAGATATGTATATTATATCATCTAACTAGCCTTTTCCCAATGTTGGGGTCGGCTTACGTCTAACCTGCAGGCTTAGCACGAGCACCTATTCGTCGACGGAAGAGTAGACATGACTATTAACTGATGTACAATAGGAGAAGATAGCTATGTTCTTCTATTAATTATCACAGTTATGCGGTAGATAATCGTAAATACTTTGTTGCCGTCGAGTAGAAAATTTGTAGTCAGTGTGATTTTGACAGGTTGGGAAGAACTATTCTTCTGAAATAGTCTACATTTTTAAGGACCTAGACAAAGATCGTTAGAAACGAAAGACAAAATGACAGATTGTAGAAGGATATCTACGGTGCGATGTCAAAAAGGGAGAAACGAAATGTCACTTTGTATTGAAAAAGCACTGTCTAATCTTCGTTGAAATAGAAAACGTCATGCTAAGCCTGCTGAAGTAGCGGAATACCAGTATTATACATGGAACGACTGTATAAACTCAAAGAACTACAAATGACAGCCGGGACCAACGACTTATAACGTGCTTTCCGAGGCACGAAGGGGTCTTGGTACGTAAAGATGATCTCCTACCCAGGGACCAACCGCGGTGAGCTTAGCTGGAACTGATCGATGGAGCCGTGCAGCTATTATTACTGATCCACAACCCGCTCTCCTCCAGGTAAAATTGTTTTACCTGGAGGAGAGCGGGAAACAAACAATTTTACCTGGAGTAATCCTAATTTCTACCAGTACTGATTCTAACAAAAATTCATTCACTGATAGATTTGGATACTATTCCCGAGTGCCATCGGATTACCGGACGAAGTTGCGGGCGGAAGCTAACTAGGTATTTAGGTAACATATTGTCTGCGGTTGTCTCCAGCAGTGTGTCATTTAACCATTTGAAAATCTTACTTGTCAAGTGATTTTCCCACAGTATTTTTTTTCTGGTTAAAACTAAAAAAAAAGCTTTAAAGCAAATACGTCTTTATAGCTAATAACCTGCCTTATAAGTAATTTAATTATCGCACGATTGCTAAAGTAAAAACTACAAAATTTAATGATTTGGTCAAATGGGTCGGCAACAGAAGAGACTTCAAATAACTCGAAAGTTTTTACAAAGAACTTATTAAAACCCTTAATAACGTGGGTTCTTAGTTTTCTAATACATCGTTGCAACTTATTTAATTGATTTGAGAGGAAATAAAATTACATTTCTGTCAAGAGATATGATACATTGCCCGGTTAACTAATAAACTGCAAGAGAGAAATAAAAAAAATATGTATTTTCTAATAAGAAAGTCGAGGAAGTAGCTCAAGAAGCAGATATGGTGTATTGTTTCCTATATTGTGGAAAATTACGAATTTGCGTTGTCCCTTCCTGGTGGTGAAGGGGTACCCTTTGAAATCATCTACCTATTAACCTTTTCAAAACTATGTCGGGGCTTCCAGGTCTTTGACTGGGTAATAAGACTGGTTGTCGGACTTTCGGACTTTTGACGGCCGGTATCGAATGTCAAAGATCCACGAATGACAGCCGGGACCAACGGCTTGACATGGTTTCCGAGGCACGGCGGGCCTTGGTATGTAATGATGGTCACCCATGCAAGGCCAACCACGGCAAGCCTAATATTATTAATTAGCCACAAACCCCCAAGACCCTTTGACAAAACACAAAAAAAAAAAAAACAAAAGCAAAATAACCAAATAAAGAAAGTAAAAACAATCAAAGAAGGCACTAATAAAATCCCAAAAACGCTCTTAATTAAGCCCTTACAGAACAAAACCATTACATGAAGGAATCCGGCAGAAAACATAAAAAGTATAGGAGAGACGGCACGTGGGCTGATCGCTGCCGGCCCAATTATAATAATGGATATTATTTTTACGACACAAACGAACATTCCCGTTTCCTACGAAGGAAATAGAAATAAAACACCGGTAAACGAAAGACAAAATAAATGTTACGTGCTGAATGAAACGGGGATAAAAGCTTAGTCCGTGTACTGTTTTATTTATTACAACCGCGGTCTAAATTAAATTGGAGTTGAAGATACAAACGTACACATCTTAAAATAGGAAGCTGCAGCTGCATTTATTGCAGTTTAGGCTGGATTAGACCGTAACACGTTAATTCCGTAACACTCATACAGTGCCTTTCATTTAGACAATTTGACAACATTCATTGCGCCATTTACGTTAACATGCAGATACATTTTTACAACGTATAAAGCAATAGAATAAGAGTTAGCTTCAAAATGAATTATAATTAAAAGTGTTACGCAATAGGGTATTTTCCAATTTATAAAAAACTATTTTAAATTGAAGATTGGGACGAGATATTTAACATAAAAATAAATTGATTTAAATCCATTTTCTCAATTAAGTAAAAACGATTAAAATCAAATTAATTTTTTGTTGTTTTGAATTTACCGCCAAATCAAATCGCTCCTTACGACATTTATCACGTGAGCACACGTGACGACAGCTTTGTGTAAAAGACACGGTAAAAATACTTCGTGTGACGCAGTTTTAGCAATAGTTGTGCAAAGAGGCACCGCACACCAGTAATACCACTTTTTATCCATAAAAAATCTTATTAATTAGAAACTCGACATTCACTAGTTTACAACTGCTTTAGTTTACACAAAGTTGACGTTTCATGTAGTCATGTGATAAAAAGTCATCGTAAGGAGCGTTTTGGCGGTAAATACAAAACAACGAAAAATAAGTTTGATTTAAATCGTTTTTAATTGAGAAAATGGATGAAAAATTATTTTATTTTTCTG
Organism: Antitype chi; assembly: GCA_947359405.1. Taxonomy (NCBI): domain Eukaryota; kingdom Metazoa; phylum Arthropoda; class Insecta; order Lepidoptera; family Noctuidae; genus Antitype; species Antitype chi. The sequence continues at coordinate 5,925,163 of OX375814.1, forward strand.
TTACGTATTTCGTCCCAATCTTTAAATTAAAATAGTTTTTAATAAATTGAAAAATACCCTATTGGGGTGCTGGACACATCACCCCTTTTACACATAGCATATGTTTTGTGGTTGAAGCCCCGAATGGCAACGTCGCATTGAATTTTAAGGCATCGATGCATTATGCAGAAGCAGGTGCTACGGTCGCCAGTGCGTCACCTCATTAAATTACACCTTTCTGTTATTTAACTTGACGTCAAGCTAATGCATTTTTTCTTTAACTTTCTCAAAGTAATACTGAATTTCATACACAAAGTATTTCTCCAAATAAGAAACAAACACCTTACGTAAGAGAATGCCTGTGAAAATTCAATCTGTCATGGCGGACACGGCAAAAATATCATCAGTATTTATAAAACAGCGATTACAAAAGCCGTATCTAACAACACAAAGACGACACGGACAGACAAAAAGAGTAATTACAAAGTGATCAACGCTAAAAACACAAAATTGTATGTTGAAACGGTATGCATCGTCGGGATACAGGCTGTGGGCCGCGAACGCACGGCCTTCTATAATTGTTGCTTTTTTATACACTCACCTGAAGGTCGACGGAGTTAAAATTTTAATTGCCCAAAACATTAATTCAGTGGGAACTCGTTTGCAAAATTAAGAACTTCGAAAAACCGTTGTTTATTCACTAAAGAATGCGCAGTTTAATTGCAGATTTGAGAAAGATGGATGATTTTGTGCGCTTTGCTCAATTACAGCTCACGGTTTTTTTGTTGATTTGGTTTGGCGAACTGTCTCAATTTGTTTAGGTCTGTCTATGGGCTGAATTTAACAATACGAAGTATCTAAGAAAATTTAAGACTAGGCCAAGCAAATTCACCCAGCTGTTCAAAATAAATGAATATAAGTAAACATGTTTTGCTTTTACAATTTTCTTTCATGTTGTAGTGTCCAATTTAAAAGTTGCATATATTACAGATATGTCAAATTTGTGTTTTTTATCGTAGTAGGTAGTGTAGTTTCTGCCTACCCATGGGAAGAAAGCGTATGTTTATATATGTATGTGTGTACATGTATGTAATACAAAAGGGCTCCACAGTTGTTATGGACAATCAATAGCAACTCAAGTTCAACAATTCAAATTCTTGGCATAGTGTCGTGTCAATCTATCACACAGTGTCAATAGTTTGACAGCTTGTCCTCCCCTTGAATTGTCTCTGGTTACGTGTTAATATTAACTGAGCTTCTACACGACAGCGCTATATTGCTACAAATAGAGGACATGCCTTCAAGTAATAAACCTCAGGATTTGTTGGAGAATTTTCCTTGTAATCTCTGGGCTTCAGGAAATAGTGAATGCCTCTAAACCGTTAGCTGTTATTGGATTTATGTTTGAAATGGACAAGAAGCTTATTGTTAACGAAATTAAAAAAGTTTGTTTGCACATTTTCGCATCTATGCATGAAGGTATTTCTGTTTATGATCGTGAAAATTTTAGAAATATACATAAATGTGTGTTTCTTTAAAGTTTTACAACAATAAATAAACCATACCCCACAAAACTGTGGTTTTAATGTTTAAACTGTGGTTGGTCTTTGGCAAAACTATATACGGGGTTTCCCAGCTATTCTGTCAGATTTCAGGCTAAACTGTCTCCAAGTATTCCCATATCTCTTTGGCCAATTTCTGAATCCAATTAGCAATAATATCAAAAAAATTGTACAACCAGAGCTCGCAAATTTGGAGCATACGCCATCTATTTTAAGTCATCGACAGGCAGTTTATCAACACATGTGGTAAAGATCTCATGTTTACATGAAGCACTGATTGCTGTTCACACGATTCTGTTTTACAGCCGACGGCTTCGTTTTATTATTATAAATGACGACACTCACTTGAGTGACGAGATAACGAACCCTAATAAGTTATAGTTAAGTTATTAGAAGCGTTTAACGGTGATCCTTACGGTTAGTTTGGGGTTAATAAGCGATGACATGGTTTTAACGCTTACTTATTTGTAGGGTTAAATCAGTGTAGTTAAAAGAGTAATAGTTTTTTTTTTTGGGTGTCATCAAATAACTTCTCCCGCTCTGGGTGGAGCAGGAGGGCGTGTCAGACTTTTACTGACTAAAACCCACCCATGTTCCCTTAGTCGCCTGTGTGCCAGGAGCCGCGGTATCTGTTTCGAACAACCCGCTCTCCTGGCAGGCATTGGTCCATGCGGACCCCACCAATTGGTGCTAACATCTCTTTGAGGCGCGCGTGGAACACAACACAACGTGTCGTTGACCCGGTCTTGGTCCTTACCGGACAGCGAGCTACCCATTACTCGCCGTCCGCAAGCCCGCGCCTACGGTGGCCGGGAATCAGCCTGGGATTCCCAACGCCCAGGGCATCTCCTGCGGAGGTTAGGGCCGTGAGGGCGCATATACTGCCTCTCCCTCACGTGCGCCGCCTCCCTCTTCGCGAGCATTACTGCTTCGCAGAAGGAGGTGACGTCTACCCATACACTCTCGCTCCGTACCATGGCCTGGACCAGGGCCGAACGCAAGAGATCGCCGCCGCCGATCGCCTCCACGAGGACACGGCGGTGATCCGCCCAAGCCGAGCCGGGCAGACCTCCACCGTATGTTCCACCGTGTCCTCAGGGTGATCAAGAGTAATAGTTGAGATTATTATTACCAAATGCTTACGTAGCGAGTTACTAGTTTTTGCCAGCGTATTCATACGACTCGTACTCGATTAGACTCGTCGAATTATTTTCTAGGAATAGGTAATTAACAAAGTTGCACAACAGCTGTTTTATTACTCGATCCGGTACAGAAAGACCCTAAGGCTTCCATAGTACAGATAACATTTTCATGATAAAAGGTTTACGTTTCTTTCATAGTAAACCATGAGGAGAGTCAAACGTGTAGTACTAGTAATTATCATACATGTAGAAGCAACAAGAATAATTTACCCAGGATTTTGTAATATCTTGATTTAAAAGAGTGTGCTTGGAGTTTCTTGCCCGTTTTACTCGATTTACGTCTTGGAATGAGCAACTAGCTTCAAATTTCCGACTAACTGATCGACTTTTTGATAATTCAGAACATAAATAATAAAAAAATACATACAGCCGAACACAGAACCTCCTCCTTTTTTGGAGTCGGTTAAAAAGTGCCTGTATATGGTTATTTGAAATTTAATGTTTGATTTCGGAACCTACCAGTGTCTACAAATACTGTATCACACAGGGGCTGTATAGACCATGTTTTCCTATTGCCAAACTTATATTGTCAACATTATGCAAACATTCTCATTGAAAACTCAATTCAATATTGAAATCGAAACTCCAAAACTGTTTGCAATTTCAACGTCATTTGCTCTCAAGCACACATATTAATTTTAACGTTTCACAATGTTGAACAAGACGCAAGTTCAGTGTTTGCCCGTTCTTAGTTACAAGTATTAATGGGGTATGAACGTGACCGACGGACGAACGTCGTCGCTATATATAGAGGCCTCGTAATGGCTTGTATTTCCTTGGCTTAGCGGGCTGCACACTGTTTTTGGTATCAACAAGCATGTTGTTTGCAAGTGGAATGTCTAATGGATTTGAACAAAGATCTACGAGTAAATTGATATTTGTGCCAACAACTACAAATTGCGAGGTCCTATGTTTCATCTCGGCTGGGCTGGGAAAGCCACGAGAACAGCGTTATATGTCTGCTTTCTTTTTTGGGATTTCTCCATTTATTATTGGCTTCTCATTTATGACTTCATATAACTCTGTATCGACCGTATCCGAACTCTCTCTCACTTGAACCATATTTTTTTTAATCCAGATCTTTCTTCTATGGAGCTTCTAATACGTACACCACTGACTCCTTAACAATTCAAAAGTGCCTGTTATTTTTTTATCCGAAACTGGCTTTTACCAGCAGCTTCTCTCGCGTGAAGGTCGAATATTTTCCCATAGAAACTTACTAACGTTATAAAATCCGTTCAGCGGTTTTTGCGTGATTGAGTAACAAACATCCTCACATACTTACAAACTTTCTCATTAATAATATTAGTAGGATAAATGCTATGAGTTAGAATTACTATTCTATTACACAAAACCAACACTATATTTAAACGCAGTGTGCACAAAATGTGCTTACTTCTTTTTTCTACAGACGGTTGTCAAATAGATAATCCCTAGGGATTGTCTGGGCAGTCTATGAGTTAACCTAACATTCGAAAACCGTCCCTATCTTTTCTAAGTTCGTCCTCACTCCCGTCCGTATGTCCGCACATAATGAGTTGTATTTCCTCAGCTAAGCACAGTACGCACTATGAATCCCTGGTATTCGGCTGCATCTGACTGATGAAGCGCCGCGGTGCTGTTCGCATACAAATTATCGGCGCAAATCAATGGCTGACATTCTCGCCGTGAGAGCGATCCGCGTCGGCGTGACAGACAGATGGGTTTCTGTTGTTGTTAATCCGTGGATTGACGTAGGAATTGTATTTTTAAGTTTGTATTTTTTCTCAGGCTGCGGGTTTCCAATTTATGGTGTATTTGTTTTATCACTTGCTGGTTTGCCTACTAACTAACCCATCTAACCGTTGCTAAAGTTTCTGATTTCTGAGGCGTTACCGGGAACATGTTCTGCTGTATACTAGACACTCCTTGCATTCATTACATAACAATTCCTTAGCCAGCGTTCACATGGACGTACAAAAAAAAATACGTTTGTGGGAACGCAGGCTTAGACTGAGGGAGTTCGTCTCTGTTTATAAGCTGAATCTTGTGGAGTCATACTTAGAGGTACCTATATAGATAATTAAATACCAATGCTCTGAAAGTACCCAAAATATTCTTAATTAATTTCCAATATTCAATTCATTACCACACTCAATAAGCAACCTAACCAATTTTATTAAGTATGTGTACATTTACATACGAGCCAAGCCGCATACGACGACGTATGAACCTAACCCTTCGAATATATGTACAAGGAATTTGAATTTCATATGAACGAGGCCGTCAAAGTCAACACTTGTGAGGCCAACAGGCATGAAACAACGGCCCTTATGATTCAGGTCCTTGAAAAACGCGACCACTGCTGAATGATAGACACTCTTGAAGATGTAGTGGGAATTAATTACGTAAGCCACTTGAGTGGTGTTGTGTTTAGTCGAAGAGTTGGGGAGGAATGGGCAGGAATTTCTGGTTGAGGTGTAGTTGTTGGTTGAGGAGGTAAATAGAGAGAAGGACCAACAGTATCTTATCATCATCACCATAATGTCAGTCAAAAATCGTCCGACGTTTCGGCCGAAGTTACGGGCGTTTCCTACTCCGTATCACCTACGGACATAACAATAGTTCGGATCCCGAACTAAGAATATATGTATGACAACACGATTTGGTAGCTGTACCTACTCACGATGACTTGTTGCCCGTGTTCGACAAATTAAAGCCACTTGTTTGCACAGATCAACTACTTTCGGACTGACCCGTATCTTCGTTGATAGACTAAGAGTGTAGACCCTTGGAAATAAACCAGCCAATCGCCGCCACTTCAACCAGTTCTGAGCTTCTTGCATCCAGCAGAAACTTACAGTCTTCTACTCTAGAACCTTTCGGCCCCATCGGCTATCTGTTCAGCGAGCAATGTGCTTTTAAGTTACAACTGCATCAAGTTGCAACAGCATTAACTGGACAATGAACAAAATAAAAATGTTGGCGGTCGGTAGATCCCCCGTCAGAAACAAAGTTCCTTACGCGATACTCGCACGAACACACATAACAGAAATATACCTAATAGAGAGAGAAAGAGAGAGAGAAAGTGTGAACTTAATACGCGTTTATATACAGAGCCATCTAGAAAACTTTTTAAAAGCTCTCATAAAGTTGTCGCCATCTTGGATTTTCATTTGACTTCACTATCGGCTTTAGCACCCTCAAAAACCATGAAAACGACACCCATGATGAAAAATGTGAAAGTGCGCAGTCGCCATCGTGGATTTTAATTTTGACCTCACTATTGGCTCAGCACTCATTAAAACCATGAAAACTATCTCTATTTCTATCTGTCGCTTTTTACTATAAATACCTAGTGGAAAGAGAAAGTTGCATGGGAATAACGCTTTTTCGTATTGAAGATTATACCAGTTTACTCCTACAAAAAAAACTTCGTTCCAAAAACTAAAGATAGAAAATCGCTATCGTTCATTACCTATGTATTAATAGGTACCTATACCTATATGATTATGTTTTGCAGCTATTACGTTATGATCGAAATCTGTCGTAGGTACTAATAGTCTGAATTCCTGACTGTGATGGCTTAGAGAACTAGAATTATCGCTGCCAGTTATAGCTGGACTCATCATTAAACCAGCTATCACTAAAATTACGTAATAAATATGAAATTGATATTCATCATGTCGCATGCGTTTTCTAGTCATAAAAACATGATGGTCAAAATATCTATGTATCTAAGTATATGTATACATATTATGCAATTTAAAAGCTAAGTCTAATAAATCAAAAAACTCTTCACGTGACCAGAGGGCTGGCCTATTTGGTTTGGTGGCAATGCTGCCAGCCTTTTAGGCACTTTTCCTGTTGAAAACGATGCGGACGAATTTTTTGATGAATAATATTATTCCGGCCTATGATTCTTTTCATTTTTATATACTTGCACATATTATTAAAAATTAGCTTTTATATTATGTAAATATTATAAGATAATTCGTATAAAAATATGTCCTAAATATTATAAGATAATTTGTTTAAAGAGTGTTTTACCTATCTCGTGTGTAATCGGAAGAATTAGAAGTACGTAATGATTATTAAGAAAAATAATGTTCATTAACGCTGTCACGGGTTATATTTATCGTCTTTGAGCAAAAACTGATAACCTCAATGTCACAGAGGTGACGAACACAAATATATTAAGTGCCTAGTAGCAAGTGTACTCAAACAAAAGAATCATTATCTGCCTAGCCTTTTCAAGACTATGTTGGGGTCGGCTTCCAGTCTAACTGGATACAGCTGAATACCAGTATTTTACATGCAGCGACTGCCTATCTGACCTCCACAACTCAACAACTGGGCAATAAGATACCCCTTGATAAGACTGGTTGTTAGAGCTTCGGGCTCCTGTACTAGCGTACTCCTGTACTAACGGGCTACCGTAAAGACTGTCACATGCAGATCCACGTATGATAGCTGCCTGATGCACGGATGGGGTGTTGGTATTTAAAAGTGGTCACCCATCCACGAACCAACCGCGGCAAGCGTAGCTTAACCTGATCGATCGATCCGTGCGGCTGTTATTACTTAACCACAAGCCACGCAAACAAAATAATAAGTATCACAATAATATGCTAGTAAACATTGTAAAAATAGGGCTATCGCAACTCAATAATAGGAGCTAATAATGAAGGCTACCGAAAACAAGACAGACAGATATCTGGCCCCGTTTTTGTTGTCCTTGCAAACTTAATTATACCATCAACCTACACCTTAAAACGTACACATTAAAAATCATTTTCCCTCGCTTGAAATGTTCTCGTAAGATGGCAGGACTTATCTATGGTATTTGGGAAATTCTCTTCAGTGACCGCATTTTTTTTTTCTTTTGTTATTGTCTTGTGGTTAGGGCTGCCGGAGAATTAAATATTATGATAATTCATTTTACTTTACCACCCAAAATTACTCCTTGGTAGTTGGTTTCAAAATTTCACCATACCTGTAACAATAAAAACATGTTTTTTAATTTAATATATTTCACTGTTAACCATATTTTTTTTATAATATGTAGATCATAAAAAAATAAAAATAAAATCCACAGAACGCACAAAATAAATAAATGTAAAAAGGATTTGACAGCGGTGGGATTCGAACCCACGCCCTTTCGGACTGGTGCCTAAAACCAGCGCCTTAGACCACTCGGCCACGCTGCCTATATCGAGCAGTGATGAAATTAGCGGAAGGTTTCCAAGGCAAACGTGCATAACTTAGAAACACGAATTAAGTTGAAAAACCGGCCAAGTGCGAGTCGGACTCGTGCACGAAGGGTTCTGTACCATTATCTATAAAAAAAAAGATATGGGCAAATTTAGATTTTCGCGAAAACTTGTAAGTACCAACTACTTTAATTTTCATCTTTTTTATTTTTTGGAATTTTTCCTGTAAGACCTTGTTTTTGCCAAATTTCGTGATTCTAGGACAACGGGAAATACCATAGGTATAGGTTTTCGACCCAAAACCTATAGGGTACTTCCGGTTGACTTAGAATTGTCAATTTTGGTTAAAAGCGAAGTCTTATAGCACAAGTAAAGGGAAAATTCCGAAAAATAAAAAAGCTGAAAATTAAGGTAAATATTGGTACCAAGTTTTCGCGAAAATCTAAATTTGCCCCTATCTTTTTATCGTGTTTACTCAGGACCTTGATTTTTATACCTACACCTAATAGGGACTATACCTCAGTATCTGGTATAAATTTCAACTTGCTAGGTCCACCCGTTCCTGAGAAAATCGGTGGTGACACACGGATAGACGGACAAGAGAGTGATTTTATAAGGGTTCCTTTTTTACCTCTTGAGGTACGGAACCCTAAAAATACAGCAGAACTCTCAAAAGCCATGAACATAATAAAAAGTATTAAAATTGTAATGGATGCAAATGTATTACTCCATAATACAAAAACATGGTTTTTCTTTAAAGTTTTAACAACTAATCGTTTTAAAAATGCAATTCTTTATAGAAAACTGACAACTTAGTCCGGTGCTCAAGCGGTTGGTTGACTCTTCACGTGACCAAAGGGCTGGCCTATATTTCGGCCAAAGAATCAGAATTGCCATACAACGTGGCAATGCTGCCAGCCTTTTGGGCACTCTTCCCGTTGACAACGATGCGGACTTATTTTATGATGCATTATGATTATTTTCTTTTTTTTATATACCTGTACATATTATTAGCTTTGCTTTGTATTTAACAAATACATATTATGAAACTAAAATAAATAACAGTGACTAAACTTCGTCCAGTGCTAAGTCGTTATTTTTGTATTAAGAACTAAACCCAAATCAAAATAAAGTCGGAAATGCAAAAACTGCTTCAAAGCTGTAGGCTTAAACTAAAGTTAGATTCCGTTTCAGCATCAAGAAGGTTTATGTTTATTCATTGGAAATTAACCGTATAGATCTACTGATTTTTTGGAAAACTCCACCATTATCATTATTATAAGCTTGTTTTGTCCTACTGCCCCTTCCCTCTTTACACTTCCCCTTCTTTTATAGAATCGTGGTAGACCGGGAAAAGTCATATTTAAAGTAAAACTCATAACTCGTCAAAGAATTCACGAAAATAATGAAGACGCAGACATGATGTATAGTAGAATAGTAATAAATTATGCAGTTGCTCTAAGTGTTGGTACCGCTTGAAACGATGCACGTCGCTTTCGAGCGAATTGTACTAGTGCAATAAAGTTCAGTTAGCAAGACCACTAGGCACTAGCCCATAGCCGTGGCATACCACACTAACCCGTTTCCCATCGTTGACAACCACAATAATAAACAACAACTAGCAATCAACCTGCAAATACTATCAATTGAGTCCTATACTCTTCATACACTATATTTTCCAACCATTTCAAAAGCTACTACGGAAACAATTATAGCTCCTAAGGGATTTTAAAACCTTAATTTGCCTGCAAGTTCAGCACTCTCATTATTGCCAACGCATTAGACCCAGAACAAGGTCCAATTCCGAGTGACGCACCTCATTTACACCGATCGCTTGTAATAGGCAGTTATCTGCTAGCAAGACGGCCAATCATTATGGATTTATGCGCGATAATAACTTGGCCGTAGTCAGGGTACGCCTACGAACTTATGTGGTTGGTACACCTGGGATATTCATGAGTTGTGTATTTTTTGTCTGTTATTATAGATTTACTGTAGTTAATTTGTATTAGTATGGAGTCAAAATCCTGCTCGATTTTATTACTTTATTTTTCCTCTCAATTACTGCCTCACTTGTTCTTGTGTTCGACGAAATTATTTATCATTTTCATCTTAGTGTACGATGAGTCAGTGCTATTTAGTAACGCTTTGAAGCTCCTAGATTCTTCTTCCTACGTACGCCCATCAGGATCTGAAGTATGGATCGTTTGTTATTTATGATAGTGATTTAATATTTAATCATACACTCGGGTTGTTTAGTAATGTAATGACAGATCAAACAAACATATTATCTTAAAATCAGGTGAATCATAATTAATTAGGTTCCTAATCTAGAGGTATCCGACTGCGAGTAACATGATATTAATTACTCTATCAATATTCAATTCGTCTATAGGTCGTTTAAATATTTTGTGATATTGCCATTGTCTTTGAATTAAGTCTTCGATTGAAATAAAAACAACCTTCATTTCAATTGCTCATTGAGACGTATCGACGTCGTTATCGAATAATTATCTAACTGAAGAAGTTTGTACTCAAGCAGCTACTCAGATTGAATGTTACGAAAACACTCCAAATCATCTCGAGATTATTGTTAGACTTTGTAGGCACAATCTATCGAGAGTGAAACATCTACAAGGAGGATATCTCCGACCAATACACTTAGATTTACTTATAACGCAAGCCTCGGAAAGCAATCACAAAAATCGTTCCGTTCAGACAAAGGCCGAATTGTGTCGAACATAATTTGTGGCCCCAGCATCCTATAACAATAAATCTCGAATGTCAGCAGATTTACGACACTGTAAACATGCAATATCATCAAAGTTATTTAAGTGCGTATAAGGGATACCATTTTGAACATATTTAACGACGCCCTGACTTAAATCATGTTTCGTGAATTTGTTTTCGATTGGTTTCAATTAATGAAATATGGATGTTTAAAATAATAAACGGTGTTATTTATAGTGTACCTTGATTAATTCGGAAATAAAATGAAAGGGAAAGGAATGTATTAAATTAAGGTAAATATGGTGTTGAATGCGTTGTGTTGTGAGTAATGCCAAAATGAAGAGGCACCAAGTATGGAAGTTTGTTAGAAGTCTAGGAAAACGTTCAAGATAATTGGAAAATCGCAGACAGTTGAATGAACTAAGAAAAATTGATTACACAAAAGTCGTCTTGTCGAAGGATATTAAACGCCAAATCGAAGAAATTTATAAAGAAGCCAAAGTGTTCATTCGAGCCAAAATACTGAGATTTTATTATTCATTTTGTTGATCATAGAAGTTTATAACACTATAACTTTGTAACAATCCACCATCTTGCAATGTTGAACCCGAAGAATTTATTATTTTTAATATTAGAGAAGTTAACATCGTGTTCATGATGTTGATATTAAAATGTTAAAGTATTTAGTTTTATGTCCCTTTATTATACTAAACGCCACAAATGTTTACGTGTTTTTTATTTATGTTTTAATTTAAGCTATCAAATATATGAGAAGCGGTAAATAAAACATTGTCACAGTCTTTATTTTGACTCAAACATGCAGTTCCGATAGCATTCCGATCGAATTTATTCGTCATTAATGTTTCGGTCGACTATTATCGAAAATCAAGTAACGGAAAATGGCTATAAAATGGATAATATATCGGTGTGTTAGATATTTAAATACGATGAATTCCTCTGTGTGGACTTGACCGAGATACGCGAATTAGTCAGTAACAGCAGGGGCGAATTTTTGTGACAGCTCGGAGCTGCTCGTAAAAAATTCTTGCCACCCGTGGTGCCCATTTGTTTAGATAATGCAGTTTCTACGACCTATGAACATCGTAAGTTTGGGTTTGTAAAACGGCACTGTCTTCAGTCTGAATTGTTTTCGCGACGGAAATTACAAAGATTCTATGCGGGGTGCTGACTATTCTTTCGATATGTAAAATTAATACATACATAAATAAAACGCGATCTCATTTTAGTTTATAGCCTAAAGCTCTGAGCCAGTTTTTGCATTTCCAGGTTTATTTTAATTTGGGTAAAGTTTTTGATATAAAAATGACAACTTAGCTCCGGACTAAGTTGTTGGGTTCTCATTTCAAAAACAAGCTCGATGGTTTAAGTTTAAACAACAACCAAAAGAGAAATCTTGTTTTGTAACAAGACCGTAAGACACGTCGTTTACAGGGTAGGTACTTAGCCTTAGATTCACAAGCCTGGCATAAAGAATAGCTTCTTAGAAATATGTAACTTTACCGATATTTTCTAATAGTCCAGAAACTCGAATGCCCAAAGAAAAACATTTCATTAGACCACAAAACTATTCCACTGTTCTTATTGCAATCCCAAATTACGTCGTACGAAGAAAACCTACACACAATTACAAAGGAAAACCTCTCGTCATTCCGAATGCCGACGATATCTTCCGGAGAAGAGATTCATCACATGTCTAACGGTTCGTGGGTAGTAACGAGGGTCGACGCCCGAAAGGGTGCGTTTTGGAACGCGCGATAATCCACGCTAACCACCGGCTTATAAACTAGGCGGTGGATCTGTTCAGCGATTGTTTTGTGATCTGTCCGATGATTCGGTGGATTTGTTTGTGTGATGGGTGAAATGGTTTAATTGAACCGGTTATGTTTGACATGTTTTAGGTGCGAAATTAGGTTTGGATGTCACTCAACCGAGTTTGCACCTAAATAAGAAAGATGTTATTCCATTATGTAGCCTAGCGAAGAATCTGTTCACAGATTGTTTATTTGTTTTGAGATCTGGCCGATGATTCGAGGAATTTGTTGGATGAAGTGGTTTTAATTGAACCAGTTATGTTCGACAAGTTTTAGGTGCGAAATTAGATTTGGAAGTCACTGAACCGATTTTGAATCCTAAGTAGGAAAATGGAAAATGCAATTTAAATATGCGCATCGACAAAACATACAAGTTGCGTATTTTGGAACTAATTTCATAAAAAAGTCTCTTCATAACTATAAGTTAGTGACCAAATGACCTCTGCAATACCATTATGTAAAAAACTAACAACAACGCTAAAGAACTGCAAAGTTTTTAGCCCATAGTTAAATTTTGTCGTAATTATTATAGGTATCTGAAATGTTAGAACGCGCGACGCGACTTAAGTTGAACAATTTCTATGAAAACTTGTTGGAAAATTGTTCTACCAGAATCGCACCACACTGTCGCGTCGTCTGTCTGCTGGAGCCTAAAAGGTTACTCTAGCTAAGCATAGCTAACTCCAAGATGACTATGGATAGCTCCGAAAGCTACCGACTTTTATATTCTTTAATAACTTTAGAAAAAGAGGCCTTTTTAAGCATACATTCAATACTATGCCAATCTTATTGGAACCTATATGTTGGAGCCGTTTGGGGTTGAAACTCAAGGGCCATGGGGTCCGAGTGCCCACTTAGTTTTCCGAGACATTTCCAAGCGGTTGGTCGACTCTTCACGTAACCAAAGTGCTGGCCTATTTTTCGGCCAAAGAATCAGCATTGCCTCACAACGTGGCAATGCTGCCAGGCTTTTGGGCACTTTTCCCATTGACAACGATGCGGACGTATTATTTGAGGCCTTATGATTATTTTCTTTTTTTATATATCTGTATCTACTTATTATTATTTTAAGATTCACCATAAGTGCCGTAATAAGAAAATGAAAAAAAAAATCTACTTCAAACATTATTTTCACATAGTTAATCATGTCCTAAGTAAAGTAACCCTTAAGCAACACATGTTAAGCACAAGATATCATGATTGATTAAGCAAAAACTGGGCGGATAACGTGGATAATGACGGCCAATTATCTAAAATGATATTAACGCCTAAACACACACCACGTCTTACGCAAATCACTGCATTAACCAGATGATCATGTCACAGTAAAGTAGAACAGAAATACCACTTCACATAAGCATTCATTCTCCTCCCTTACCCCAATTTATTTGTGGTCGGCGCAACATGTATTTTTCTCCCACACATCTCTTTTAGTCGTTATCTCCGTAGTCACACCCTTTCTAACCATATCATCATTCACACAGTCCATCCATCGTTTCTTTGGTCTCCCCCTACTTTTATAGCCATCGACATTCATACTCAAAACTTTCTTCACGACGTTTTCCTCATTCCTCCGTATCACATGCTCATACCATGCCAACTTTTTAACCGACTTCAAAAAGGAGGAGGTTCTCAATTCGTCGGAACCTTTTTTTATGTATGTTCCCCGATTACTCGAAGATGGCTGGACCGATATGGATTTTTTTTTTTTTTTGTTTGAAAGGGTACACTTCCCAGGTGGTCCCATGATCTTCAAGTCAGGATCTGATCATGGGATCCTGGAGAAATAGAGAGAACTCTTCAAATTTTATAGGCACACTCGAAGCGATTTGGGTATTTTTTGGAAGAGTACTTTCTAGGTGAAGAAGATCTGATAAAGAGCTTCGGAGATAGGCAACGGAACCCTTCAATGAATGGTAGTAAATGGACTGGGATTGCTGAAATCTCATGTCTGTCTATTGTTTACACCAGTTCATAACATAACATCACGTCGGTACGCTGTGAAGGGGTAAGCACATGTGAACCACTAAAAAGTGAAAAATAAAAACTTAAAAAAAAACAACCGACTTCCAAAAAAACACTACAAAGTGAAAAATAACTTCAATTTCGGAAGGCGGTGACAAGAAATCTAAATACAGCTCTAAAGACACTTCTGAAATTAAAGTTATTTTTCACTTTGTAGTGTTTTTTTGGAAGTCGGTTGTTTTTTTTCAGCTATCGGTGCCACTTTCAGGTTTCCTCTTATGTACTAATTTCTTATTCTATCTATTCGTGTAACACCACACATGTCTATTAACATTCTCATCACAGCTACATGCAATTGCCTTTCATTCATCCCTTTTGTGCCCAACATTCTGAACCATACAAGACGGCAGGTCTTATCATGCTTTTATGTATCTTCCACTTCACATAATGTGCGAGAAAAAAGACTTTCACAATCCTGATGTAGACCAGAAATTTACTCAAATTGGTGCGAGAAGCTAAACAAGTTTGTGCGCAGACTCATACGTCTGGGCAAATAGGAAGATAAGGCAAAACCATCATCACCTCGAACTCACTTGCAGCGATATACATCTCTCTCTCTTCTTCAACCATTGGCCACCCAATGCTGAGTGTAGGTCTCTTCCAAATCTCTCCACTTCTGGCAGTTTTGTGTCATGGCTATCCAGTTTCTTCCAGCCACTTTAATGAGATCGTCGGTCCACCTAGTCGGTTGTCTTCTTACATTCCTCCGTCCCGTCCGTGGCCTCCACTCCAGCATTTTCTTCCCCCATCTTCCATCCAGTCTTATATATATGCACTATATGGTGTATTTGTGAATTAGGTGCTCGAGGCTAAGTAATAAAAGCCGCACGGGTGGATCGTTCAGGTTAAGCTACGATTTCCGCGGTCGGTACGTGGACGGGTGACCGTCTTTACACACCGAGACCCCTCGTGCCTCGGAAAGCATGTTAAGCCGTTGGTCCCGGCTGTCATTCGCGGATCTTTGACAGTCTTACGGATCGCCAGAAGTCCGAAAGTCTGACAACCAGTCTTAGCAAGTAGCTGTTAGCTTAGTTAGTATTAACTCGGTTGTGCTGGGCAGTCGCTCTTTGTAAAATACTGGTATTCAGCTCAATTCAGCTGCATCTGGTTAGACAGCAAGCCGACCCCATAGCGGAAGAGGCTAGGCAGATAATGATGATAGTGTGAATAAAATTATCTGCGTTGCACTCCAAACACGACAGTTTCATTTTAATGAGCGTCAGTGGGACTTCTCAATGTTCCCTGTTCTACAATGATGTTGATGCTGCCTGAGTCATATCGGCTTCTAACTTTTGCAATAAGTCATTTAGTTGAGCAGTAAAGGGACCCCTTGCAATATATTGCCCCCTATAATATTCACTTCCCGTTTGTCTATTTGCTCTTTGTAAGGGTGTCAGTATGACAAATATTTCCGTTGGGTTGACTGGGGTTTAACAAAGTTTGTGATGAGATTTGTAGGATCAAAATTGGGTGCCTACTAAAAATATGCGGTTGAAGACTTTGGTATACATAATTGCCCATTATCGTTTTGGAACTAGGTGTGAGATAATTTAGCTCAAACTATGATTTTATATGGTATCCCACCAAAAACATTTTCATGTAAAATGTTGTCACGACGAGACTATATGACTCGCACTGTCAAAAAGTTATCAGATCTCATGTTGGGCCAAGCTTCTAACTCTACACCATAGTGGCATTAAGATTTTTTTGTTGTTGTTTGTGTACTAATATTAGCTTTTACATACCAAATTACAGCTTTCTAGGACATTAGGAAGTACCCTAAGAATTTTGATGATCATCAGTCAGTGACGAAATCAGGGTTTTTTAGATTTCAATAAAATCTAAAGTATAAGAGCTATGCAATTAAAACTTTGTATTTATAATAAGTCCGCTATTGACAACATATACCAAGAATTTTGTTTATCTGGTGAAATCCAAACCCAAGTTATAAGGGTTCAAAAAAACGACGAAGTGCTTCGAGAAAAGGTAGGCAGTGCCCTTACGCTCCGCTTGGCTCGTCTTAGCGGGGGCAATACTGTGCCCCCAAATATGGTATTTGCAGTATTTGCAGCAATGGCTTTCAATTTGTCAGTTCAACAGCATTCATTGTGTTATTTACTTTGTTGAGAAGACAATGTTTTTCAAACATATGAAACAATGGATTAGCAATTTTCTCCAAAATTATTCAGATTTTAATTGATACTGTGTTACGCAATTAGGGTGCAGGAGTTTCGAAAGACAGGTAAGTTAAATAAACCTAGGTAAAGAAAAGTTTTTTTTTTGGGTGGGAAATCATCAAATAACTTCTCCCGCTCTTCGTGTCAGACTTTTACTGACTAAAACCCACCTGTGTCCCTTCAGTTGCCTGTGTGCCAGGGGCCACGGTACCTCTTTCGAACAACCCGCACCCCTGGCAGGCATCGGCCGTTGCGGACCCCGCCAGTTGGTGCTGACATCTCTTTGAGGCGCGTGTGGAACACAACGCGCCGACTTTCCGGGCTTGGTCCTTACCAGACATACTTAAACTTTTGACCCTATTCTGCAAGCACATAGCTGTACGCTTATTCTTATAAACAAAAGTTTAATAAGTTTTCCAGAACAGCGTTAAATATTTTCATCATAAAAATAAAAAAGCAGAGCGGAAAACAGCGGTTGGCCGATTTCTTCGCGAAAATCTACAAGAACAATTCACCTTATGATGTAGCTTTACTTGCTATCCACATTATATCCTTATTTTCCTCCTCCAACTGTAGCTGGGGTGGTTCTGTCAGTGTAATATCAACCTTATTTCGTGACAGTAGAGTTGTTTATTGGTAGGGGTTAGAAAAGGCCATCAACAACACGCATGATAAAAGCCAGCGGGGTACAAGTGATTAAAATAAGTACGGATTTAGGTGCGGCTGCCCTAATAGGGGGCACCACGCCCTATTCTGACCTGACGAACTTCGCTTCAATGTTTTGTGGTAACTACATTAGTGGAAGTATCGCTCTTAGGTACTTCTATCCCTTGAGCATTGAGCAGAGTGAAAGAGACGGTGATAACAACATGACGACGTAATTTAGACACAATGTGTAATGTCATTCACGGTTTCAGGCAGTCATTTGTTTTAAGTTAACCTATTTTTTGACAGCTAGTGAAAGATATAAACTCCAAAGGCTTCTAACATTAAACATTTCACTAAGGCGGCTCCTAAACATAACTTTGCGCATTATTTACATTGCGCAATGTGATTGAGCCTTTTGCCCTCAAACAATCCATTATTTTCACTGCAAAAACATTGACAGCTTCAATGTTATTCCAAGACCTACGCCATACCTACTTATCCTATATTGTGCAATTAGAATATTGTGCAATCAAAATTAAACTCGCTCAAATTGTCTTAATCATTGCGCATCTTCAATCCCTACTTACTATCCCTACTTTAATATTATAAATGCGAAAGTAACTCTGTCTGTCTGTTATGCTTTCACGCCTTAACCGCAGAACCGATCGTCATGAAATTTGGCAGAGGTATAAGCCTGGGATACGGAGAAGGACATAGGCTACTTTTTTACGCGATAACAGACATCCACGCGGGCGGCGCCGCGGGAAAAGCTAGTATGGTGTAACGCTAAGCGGTCAAAAACATTACGCAATTCGTGATATTGTGCAATATAAATGATCGTTAAGGCCAGCCTAAGAAAACCTTTTTATCCTCGCAAAAAAAAACAAACCATTTAATGAAATTACTGCATAAACAATTCTACGTCTAACTTGGTTGCCAAACAATACGTCACGGCTGCGAAAAAGCCTTAAAACATTTTCACACTACGTTTTTTCCACATTACGTTTCGTCGTGCTCATCTTCATTTAACAATGCTAACAAAAGCGACGCCATTTTTATGACGTTAAAAAATCATTAGCACACCCCAACGCAACGGAAAATCCTATTCTGCCAACGTTGACATGCCAACTCGAGTGTTGCAAAAATAGAAAAATTATGCGTGTGATTTAGTGAAAGCGGTTTGTAAGCATTTTAATATTATTTATTTTAAAACTAGAAATCTTTATTTTTTGTTAGGTTTAAAGGTCAATTGGAGTTATAGACACTAATGTGACTAGTTTGATCACGATTTCAGCTTAAAATATACATAGATTTAGTTTATTTCTAACATAATTTTTAATGGAAAAAGAGGACCAATTCTTATTTTTAAAGCGTAGTTATAATTTTTTATTTAGTATTCTCATGTAAATTACCTTGTTTATATCGCCATTTCATACAAAACAACATTTCAAAACAAAACACATCTAACATGTCACACAATTTTGGTGTAAAATCTCATCTCAGTGCAATTTCATACGGGAATACTTTATCACATTACCTTTTACCGGTGTTGCCACACTTGCCACTATTACGACACAAAGAAGAGTTCACAAAGAACTTGTGGTAATGTTGCAACATCTAATTCGTCCCTAATTGGCTTTGCATTTGACTACGTTACCCGGTTTCGCGTAATTTTACTCGTAGTTGGAGCTTATAGTGTGTTTGCATCTGACTCATTTAATTTCTATGTTTGAGACACCTTGTCCTTTGTATTTAAATCTTTTGTAGTCTCGCAAATCATTTTGCTCGGGTCGGTAATTTTAAGTATTTGTTTCGTTTTGAGGCAGCCGCGGAATAAATGGAAAGAAAAAAGGGGAAACTGTTTTTTTTTTTTGTGGTTGGAAAATCATCAAATATCTTCTTCCGGTCTGGGTGGAGCACGAGGTCGTGTCAGACTTTTACTGACTAAGACCCACCCGTGTTCCCTCAGTTGCCTGTGTGCCAGGGGCGACGGTATCTCTTTCGAACCACCTGCACCCCTGGCAGGCATCGGCCCTTGCGGACCCCACCAGTTGGTGCTGACATCTCTTTGAGGCGCGCGTGGAACACAACACGCCGTCGACCCGGGCTTGGCAACGAGCTACCCATTACTCGCCGTCTGCAAGCCCGCGCCTACGGTGGCCGGGAATCAGCCTGGGTTTCCCGACGCCCAGGGCGCCTCCTGCGGCGACTAGGGCCATGAGGGCGCATATTCTGCCTCTCCCTCACGTGCGCCGCCTCCCTCTTTGCGAGCATTACTGCTTCGCAGAAGGAGGTGACGGCTACCCATGGACTCTCGCTCCGTACCATGGCCTGGACCAGGGCGGGCGCGAGAGATTGCCGCCGCCGATCGCCTCCACGAGGACATGACGGCGCTCTGCCCAAGCCGGGCAGACCTCCACCGTATGCTCCACCGTGTCCTCACGGCGATCTTCGCAGTGGAAACACCCGGGCGTTTCCTCCCGCCTTATGCGAAACAGGAACTTCACGAAACAGCCGTGTCCGGTGAGGTGAGGACGCCGTGGCGCCTCTCTATCCACTCCTCAAATAGGGCACTTACCGCCGCAATCGTGGCGTGCCCAGCACTGGGTTGCGACAATCGCACTCTCCATGTCGCCATGAAATCCCGCCGGAGCTCAGGGGAAACCGTTGCCCAGCAAAGGGACACAAACACAATATAGGCTAACAAAAAAAAACCCCGAATAAACAAATGTTACCGTGACATTTAAATGTGACTACAGAAGCGAATAATCACTACATTTATTACGGTTTTCTTTTTCATCTGCTTCCGCACACAGGATGACGTTACGGACAATGTTATGGTGTGACGCGATTCCGATAGAACAAAATCGCTATGAAGTTATCATAGAAATCATTCTAGTAGGGTCGTGTCGCGCTATCGCGTTGCTCCTGTCTGCGAAAACCTTGATGTGAAGCTAGGAATTTTATTTTGTCAATACCTGCCGCTTCACAATGTTTTGTTAGCCATGCTTTTAAACCGCATTGTCCTACTTGTTTCAACTATGACCTTATGACAAAGAGACACACACATTGTCCCACGTCCCACCCATCCATACATTTCATCCAACATACCCATAGATACAGTAGCTAGGCTAGTAAGTATAAGCTCAAACAATACGGGGCAATCAAGAGTGATCGAGGCTCACGTAGATACCGATATCTGGCAATGCCGTGGGGTCACCGTCATTAATCACATCGGTACTGTTCGACCGCCCACTGATGACGTACGGATTGAAAGGTCAGCGAGCAAATTGGTTATAACTTAACATTGGATTGCCTTTTCCAGGTTTACTGTATTTGGTGTTTTGGTTAAGGTTATATGCATACAATAAAACACTATTCCCAATACTACTGCGTTAGGCGTGCTGTAGCTACGGCTGCTCGGAAAAGACTGCCTTTGCGGCGCTTCGCTCGGTTATTATGCGCAACCCCCACCACACAGCACGCATAACTTATTTATTACTGGATGTTCACTCGAAATGAAAGGGATGTTCACTCAAAGATATGACGATGACCTTCTCAGTAGTTATGCAAAGGGAGGCAAACATTGTTTAGAGGAGATATTTAAAAGCTGTTTCTATGTTTTCTTTCTAATTGGGATTGTTAATTCCTAGCTAGGGAAGTAGGTAAGCGAACTACATCACCATCTATTGTTTCAAGGTAAGAGAACAATAAATATAAAGACCATTGTTACTATTCGGTACTTTAGTTCCGAAGTTTAGGTTCCTATTGCTTCGCCTAGCAGATCGGAACTAAAGTACCAAAGTAGGAAAGTAGGATGCCATTCTGCTTCCTATTGAATTCGAGATGTCGACGAATACTGTCGAGATCTTGTCGAAATTGTATAGGAAGCAGCAGTGCTATTTTATTAGGATAATACAGCCGTGCGGGCAGCGCTGCTGCAGCGGACAACAGTTTGGTATTCACTAGGCTACGCTAGCGCTCCAGGCTGTGAGTTAGAACTACTCAACTCAAATATTTTGAACCCATAAAACTATGATTTTAAGAAATTTGTTGCAGGTTCTAATTTCGTCTACAAAACAGCGACAGCAAACAAACAGCTTAGAGACTTCATCGAAGACCATTACCGCGTTAGTGAATACCGTTCGAATCAGCGCTGCACGCTCTATCTCATGGCTGTCACTACGGCGAGCTCATTTTAGAGTACAGCCAAGACATTGGCTCTTAGAGAGTAGCATAGCTGTTCCTACAGATTTCAAGAAGGAGATTGTCTACCCGTCATCTTCACTACATCACTAACATAGCGTTGGTCCAATTGAACTTACTTATTGGCTATACGTGTTGCCCGTGTGTCCGCAGCCGGGCACGCGTATCTGTGATCGACATTCCCTTGTGATTACTTTAACAAATCTGTCGGTAGATATAGCGAGTAGTTTAGGGACCTATTAGTTGTTCCTGTTATCTGTTCAGGCTTGTACCAGAACTTGGTGACTCAAATGTCCAAATATGGCATCAAAGTGTTGGCGATTGCCGCGCTCTCTTCACAAAGTAAAGAGTGACATCAGCGGAGCGGCCTGATGGCCTCCAGCAGACGATGTGCTTGCACTGCAGTATCCCGAGCCGGACGTAAATATCTATAAGATAGGGTCAAAATTCAACATGGGAACATAAACAAGAGCAGCGTTCCCACCAGTGTTTTATAGAGACAAGACTTCTTTGGAGACTGCTGTAAGAGGCAGTCGTTTTATGTGTTAAATATTTCCCTTGTCATCCTGTATCTTTATTATATAGTTCGAAGTTATTATATTGTTAATACAAATTGGTTTCAATTAATAGTTGGTGATCTAAATTCCTATAGAGCTATCAAAAGTGAGTGGAATTTCCGGGACATTATAAACGTAGAAACACGCTTTATTTTTCTGCTGTTTCTGCAGTTTCCGAAAAACACAAGCGAATAAAGCATATTCGCCTTAGGGGAAACACACCATTCAGTCGTTCAGCACACAACTATTTGATACAGTGTTTATTATCCATTGATTGTTAATACTATATGCTCCCAAATACTTAATCATCATCATCCTTTCAGCTCGGAATCACCCAGAGCCAGGTACGGACTTCCCTTTTTTTTGGCGCACTTCCCGGTTCCGGGTGTTCCATCCAGGTGTTTCCCGCGACTTTGACGATCATATATCATCGACTATTATCATTTTAGGAATTTCTACAACCATGTCCAAAATTTGAGAAGTAATTTATACAGTGAGTACTTACATATTTTTATTACTTAATAATTTTCACTCGTTCTCACACGTGTTTATAACAAATGACAACAACAAGCGGATAGACACTAAGATAAAATTATACATATAATGGTAAAAAATTACACGTTCATTTATAATGTTCATATGATTTATAGAAATATCTTCAGAAATTCTTACACCATTTACACACTGAATAAATTACATAGATAAGACTTAAGATTAATAAAAGTTATTTCTTCTTATTGTAGAGATAAGATTTACATTATATCTGACATTCTTATGATACAATAAGACTGGAGGCTGTACACAACTGTTCTGACAATCAAATAAAAAATGAGTAAGTATATTCTTTCGTTTGTAGGGTTATTAGGGTCAATTCACACCAATTTGAAAGTCTCGATTCGACACATCTTTCTTTTTTTGATAACATACATAAACTCACGCCTTCCCCATAGTAGGGGTAGGCATAAAGTCACCTGCTACGATTCTCACAATAATCCTTATATTTCGTGTTCTTAATTGAAAGTTATCCAATTTATAGAAATTAATGATTTCTGGCGCGCATCGTCGGTATGGTTCAACTGAATGTATTTGTTATTTATAACTAGGTCAAGTCAGGGAATTAATATCTACCAACCTTAATATTGTCCGTAAATTCAAATCAAAACTGTAATTCTTTTTGACAATTTTACGAAATGGCTATAAACACAGTAAACTGACGCGGGGTGTCGATTTGCTTATTAATTAAGTTTCCTGGCTGTACAATATCAAGATTTTTTGAGAAATTGCCATTTTCTTAATTAAAGCTTTTTTTATAATGCAGATGTCTAGTTTCAACTTTAAGACTGCGCGATTCAGTCAGTCACCTTTTTATTTGAATTAGCTTTTGCCAGCGGCTTCGTCCGCGCGGAACTTTCATCCCCTATTTCACTCCCTTAGGGGTTGAATTTCGAAAAATTCTTCCTTATTCCTAGTCTACATTATAAAGGGAACCTCTGTGCAAAATTTCAGCTTTCTAGGTCCAAGGGTTTGGGCTGGGCGTTGATGAGTCAGTCAGTCAGTCAGGACTTTTCTTTTTATTTATATATGTAGTTAGATAGATGATCACAACAATTCCTTGAGCTTGGAATCATTTTGATTCCCCATATTACCATAACAGTTTACCTATTTATTTTTATTTATGAAAACTTAATGCACAAGTAAACAATAGTGTACAAAGG
The DNA here is from genome assembly GCA_947359405.1 of Antitype chi. NCBI lineage: Eukaryota > Metazoa > Arthropoda > Insecta > Lepidoptera > Noctuidae > Antitype > Antitype chi. The sequence goes on from OX375814.1 coordinate 5,948,988, forward strand.
CGGACTTAATACCTGTGGCATTTTCTACCAGTCAACCTATATAGGCACCTAAAATCTAGCAAATTACTCTTAAAGCCCGACCAACCCATCTTTAAAACTTCGGCAACTCTAAAATAAGCCCTGTAGACGTACATAAATCATTTTTTACGGCGTCTATGACTCCCTTGTCTATGCGACAGGCTTTCACGGCTCGTGAATAGTCCTCTTTATGCTTCACTTGTTGTACAACTACACTGATAAGTTAGGAGGCTATATTGGCACCTAAAGCTTAAAGATAAGGGTGCTTTTCGCGTGAGGTATTTTATGTGTTATGTTAAGTGATGTTCACCCTGTAAACAGGGTCTATAAATATCGAATGCATATGCTTGTGTATGGTGTTATTGATATTATCTTTATTGTTTACCAAGGGCGCTTTATTGACGCGCTTACCTAATTGTAATTTAATTCAATTTGATGTAGTTAAATGGTGTAGTAACAAAAAAACTGAACACATAACATCATGGCTATAATCCCCCCTAAGGGTTAGACTGCCAGGGGTGCGGGTTGTTCGAAAGAGATACCGTCGCCCCTGGCACACAGGCAACTGAGGGAACACGGGTGGGTTTTAGTCAGTAAAAGTCTGACACGCCCTCCTGCTCCACCCAGAGCGGGAGAAGTTATTTGATGATTTCCCATCCTCAAAAAAAAAAAAAAAGGGTTAGACTGAGGTGTACCTATTATAGTAACTACTAGTGATGTTCCGAATATCCGTATCTGTGGATATCCGCAGGAAATAGAAATCCGTATCCCTATCCGTTAAATTTTGACGGATCTTTTACTTTATTAATAATTCCAAATTGCACTACTAAACTTCTATGTAGACATTTTTTTTTACTCGTATAACAAACACAAACGTTATCCATGCTGCCCAGTGTCACACTAAACTATAAGCAAAACAAAAGAAAAACCCGCGCAACGCAAGTCGAAACATGTTCTGTCACCCAAAGCGTCAAGTGGCGTCAACTATCGTTTCAAGGTTACGCGCACCGACACCGATTGAGTAAGAAAGTTAAGATCCGTATCCGTAGAACTTATCGCCAATTATCCGTGTCCGGATCCGGATCTGCGGATCTACATTTTTAATGATCCTGCACATCACTAGGGCCAGCCTATTGCTATCAACCGAGTACAAGTCCAGAATCCGGGCTGCTACTGAGAAATTCCTGATCGAAAAACCCATCATCATCTGCCTAGTCATTTTCTAACTTAGTTGGGGTCAGCTTCTAGTCTTACCGAATGTAGCTGAATGCCAGTATTTTAAATGGAGCGACTGCCTATCTGACCTCCACAACTTAGTTAAGGGGTAATACGTTACCCCTTGGTAAGACTGGTTGTCAGACTTTCGGGCTTCTGACGACCACTGTCAAAGATCCACGAATGACAGCTGGAACCGTGCTTTCCGAGGGACGAACAAGGGTCATGGTATATAAAGATGGAAAAACCCAATAAAACTTAATTAAATAAAAATAAAAATTAAAAAAAAAAATGTTAAAAAAGTTAAAATCGGTAAAATACAGTAATAACAAATAATTCGACATAAAAATGTTAAACAAGGACATTAAATTATTTTAAAGACACCACGATCTATATCTATTATGCCCCAATCTCCTTTATTACGAAATCGAATATTTCAAACCTAGTTACACTTTTTTTTTTTTTGAGGGTGGGAAATCATCAAATAACTTCTCCCGCTCTGGGTGGAGCAGGAGGGCGTGTCAGACTTTTACTGACTAAAACGCACCCGTGTTCCCTCAGTTGCCTGTGTGCCAGGGGCCACGGTATCTCTTTCGAACAACCCGCACCAACTTTAGTTACACTTAAATTGATGCTTAACTAGGGCAGATATTGGAAACTACATACAGGACTTAATACAAACTGACTCCCAAGAGCAGTCTACTCTGTGAAACCTAAATTGCAAGAAGCCATGTTACTACGCAATTATCTGAACATCGTATCTTCTGTACATAGCCCGTTGGGTATTGCTGTGTTTGCAAGCATTGTTAACTGAAGTTTCGATGTAAAGCGAAATTTTCTTCGAACCACAACTATCGCTTCTAATACTCCTCGATGTTTAAAAGGGGGTGCACAGATTAAAAATAAACCGGTATGAATGAAAAGTAACAAGTAATTTCAGCTATCAGGCTGCTCAAACATAGATTAATAACAAACATAGATATTCAGGTATACCGTCATTTAATCCGAGCGTTCTGTTTAAAAAATCATAACCTTTGTTTGTAACCAGTATAAATAGAACTAGGAGTACACGAAATATAGGGTTCATGTATAGCAACGAAGGGGTTACAGGGATCAGTTTAAATTGGTTAGCTCACAATCGCAGTCGCAGATAGCTACCGCGCGACACCCTGTATATTTGTTTAGGATACATCCCTCTTTATTTACATATCCATTCAAACACCGCAAAATGTCCTTTAATTGTTGGAGCATACGTTTCAAAATCGATAGGAAGCTGTTCTCATATGGTGCGGTAGAGGCTGTGTAAGTTTAAGGTATGCACGGGTAAACAAAAGGGTTTATTGACCTTGGCTTTCGGCCAGATTTGGGAACAGGCGAATTAGGAGCATCGGGATAATCCCAGTTAAGTTTGGTTGCTTAACAATCTACCTGATAGTATTGTGTTACTAGATTAACAGTGGTTGAGTGTGTCACAGTCCTGTCTAAAATGAGGAACGAATATGTTTTACTTAAGGCAGTAGCCATCTTATTACAATACGAGATCTAACTTCAGTCCTAGTCTAAAGCTCTGAGCCAGTTTTTTACATTTCCAGCTATATTTTGGTAAAGTTTTTGGTTCAAAAAGGACAACTTAGCACCGGAATATGTTGTCAGTTTTGTAAAAGAAGAACTGCATTATATACGATTAAAGTCCTGAGAGCTTAGAAAAGAGCAGCACCCGAATTGCGTAATACGCGATTAATCATAATCGGTTTCATTTTGACAGTTCAACAATATTCACTGCGTTATTTACGTTGTTAGGCAGACACATTTTTCGAACATATGAAGCAATGGTTTAGCCATCTGTTTCAAAACTAAACAAATTCTGATGAATCGTGAGTTACGCATTTAGGGTGCAGAGATCGAGAACCTGTAGTAAAATAGAAAGCACTTGCACAAAAAATACAACTTTTGGCTTGTTCTCGTCTAAACTGCAATTTACTAAATAGTTTGTCTAGTTCTCAAACTCAAGTCAAAATCAGTTGAACGGACTGTAAAAAAAGTTTGTTTAAATGTCTAATCTTATTTCAATTAGAGTATAGTTTTCGCTTAGCGTAGCTTTTTCTTTTTGACTTCTTCTATTGGGTTGGCAATTTGGTCATAGCGTGATATTAAAAAGCATATCATTTTCCTCAAGAATTGGGCTACCAAATTACAATATTTTTTAAAATCTCGTAGTTCCAGAGATTAGCGCGGTCAAACAAACAAACAGAATTCTTAGCTTTATTATATTGGTACAAGTACTACATTAAGTACTGAACTTGCAATTAAAACGAGTAAATTAAGACAACTATTAAACATGCTACTTGTCTTTGTAAGCACTTAGTGTTAAAGTAATAGCGAATGCAAAACGCTTTTAATTAACAGCAATAATGTTGTTTCATTTAACAACAAAACTTCAGTCCCAGTTCAAAGAAAAATTCTGTTTCTAAGTAATTTCGTTTATCTACGACGTACTCATATAATATCCTCCTTAACTGCAAAACATAGAGATCTGTGTACCTGTTTTATTTACACCTATTTTTAACACAAAAACTTTGTACTTTTCCAAATAATTTTTCACGCTAAACTGTGTAGGACTATTTTAATTTCAGCCATCAAGTAACAATACATTATTTTCTTTAATTAATTTCACCGCACCGCCTCGCCCAAATTTTCCAAACGTTGTTTACAAAACCAAAATGGCCGCGTTGTCAAGGTACACCGCATTACGTAAACGCAATTTAAAATTCACGCCTGTAAAAACAGCTTTCATCTCTTTAATGTAATCCGTCTGAGATAACTAAGTGACACCCTTCTAAGTACATAGGGACTTCGTAGCCTTTTAAATAATAAATTGACTTCTAAACAAAGTAACGATGACTTCGTTATGTCACTACGTCTAACGCACATTTTGTAAATGTGGTTAAAAACGCCTAAATTGGATTTTCATGTCGAGAAAATTGGTTTCAGGCGACGTAAACTGTGGAATTATCTTATTTGGATAAAATGACAATCCCCTTTTGACGAGTTTATATTAATTGTGTTTCGTGTCAGATATTAATTTGGCTAATGCGATCGGTGTCGCTAACTAATCGGCTTAAACGCTCGAAATTGTTAATAATTTGGGTTTTCCAAGCTATTTGTTTCAATTGTTACAGAGATAACAGCACAATAGTCGCTTACACAGTATTTAATGTATAAATAAACAAGGTAAGATTACCCATTTCTAATTAAATTATTCATTTGCACATCACAAGTCTCAAACACTTTTATCCACGAGGTACGCCAGAGGCTCGATGCGTGTAGTTAATTTCGTCGCGCGACTTTGTGATGCTAATATGCACCTACCTTCGTGACAGACAAACGCGTACATATTGGAGTCTTGACACGAGACAAATTAGAAGCAGTTCTATTAGAACAAAAACATGAGAGTGAGTGGGGAAGCAGAGATGCAGAACATGAGTTGTAGGATTAATTACGCTTAGAAGGAGATGAAGCGACTAGACTTTACTCATTCGATGTAGATCAGGATCAAATTTAAATAGTCTGGTACTATTAAGGTTTTGGTCCTATTATTAAGGTACCTGTATAGAGTACCTTAGAATACCTTAGCACTTTAGCAGTTCAGTTTTATTTTATTTTAATTTGATCCCTGTTGCATCATTAGTAAAAAATAAAGTTCTCACTGTACCTAAAGTATTTCAGGTACAAATTCATCCGTCAGACCAGACTGTTCATGTAGCGGTATCTAGGGTCAGTTCATTTTGACTGATGATGATTAATAGCTTTACAGACAGAAGTGTTTCTCTGCACAGCTTTACACGCGGTTTAGATTAAAAATATCTACACTTTAAAGTGTTTTATTGTATGGAATGCGATTGCGAACGGAAATGAGTTTATATGAGCGTCGATTTTAATTGCAGTGTTACATTGTGGCAGAAATAACCCGATAGTAGCACTTTTTGTAGTATAAAACCACTCGATACCGAACTAGTGGGAACTTACACGCTTACTTTTTAATTGAAGTTTATTCCTGTACTGCCTTAATCAACCAGTATTGTAATGATAAACGTTTATGCTAAAAGAATTGCGACTTTTTGCACGTCCTATGCCGCAGACGATCAAACAGTGAGTATTTTAATCAAAAGTTCTTTTTTAAAAACGATTTTTTTCTTTTTAAAGTGGACATCGCCGTCCAATTAAGGATAAAGCATACAACCTTTAGGACGAGGGTATATTAACTTTTGTCACGAAACTAAAAAGGTTTTATTAGCTAATTTAACATAACTCAGCTTTTTGCTGTGATTACTGATGTAAGGGAAAATATGTTGTATTCAGAGGCCATGACGCAAAAAGTGACAGTAGTAGAAGATTATAACGATGTTGTTACGTTGTTAGAGGCTTTGAGATATTGTTTTGAAGAATATCAAATTGACTGCCTTAATGGTTGACGTAAGTTGAAGCGCTTCTGTAAGTTTTAGGTATATTCAGAAATAAGTAACTATTAAGTATTCCTAAAAGCACATAAGATATAAAACATGGTGGAAAAGATAGAAATGTAACAAGACTTACCTACTACTGCCCTACATACGAAAATAAGAAAATTAAAACTGAAAGTGCTAATTTCCAGATGCATGGGTGCTCTAGTTTTCTTTTTTAAACCAATTCATATCACTTCTTTTTTCAAACAATTTTAATAGTCTGAAAATAAGGAAGATTAGGCAGCTGGCACACTTGGCACAGTTCCTTTGCCCCAGAGGAAGCGAGCCCATACGGCATAAAATGCGAACGCATACGAATCACTGTCAGACAAGCAATCAATCTTACGTCAGACGCCTGGTAGACAATGTTCTACAAAAGAAAGACAAGAGAAAGTACATCAATCAGATATTTTTTGTACAGAAACATTATTGAACTAATTACGAATTTATTTCAATCTATTGAGATAATTAAACGTTGTACGCTGAAATTAACTGAGGTGCAAAAACAAGCATATTAAATAAAATCTAAATACCAGGCAGTTAATTTAGCTCGATCTTAGATTTGATGCCACCTGCATTAGACTGCTTGAAAAGTGAACTTGATCGAACCTTTTAGTTTTTTTTAGTAATTTATTTACGTCTATTAAATCACCTTCCCATGCCCTTTATTTTGATACACATGCTGATGGGAGGTACAATTTTTTTTTATCAAGACGTTACTGATTGTCATCTAATATCCGCCATTTTGATTTCATAAATCAAACATGCATACAACGTTGACGAGTCGATAGACAACTCATGTATTAAATTCCATCCAATCCAACCGTTTGGATGCTTCGTGAATCATCATTTGCTTTGCCTTTTCCGAAACATCTCAAGTCTAACCGGATTCTCCTGAATACAGTATTTTACATGGAGCGACTGCCTATCTGACCTCCACAACCCAGTTACTGGGTAATACGATACCCCTTGGCAAGACTGGTTGTCAGACTTTCGGGCTTCTGACGACCCGTAACGACTGTCAAAGATCCACAAATTACGGCTTAACGTGCTTTCCGAGGCACGGAAGGAAGGGGTCTTGGTATGTAAAAATGGTCACCCATCCACGGAGCAACCGCGTCAAGCGTAGCTTAACCTGATCGATCAACCCGTGCGGCTGTTTATTTATACTTTATATATTACTTAGCCACGAGCCCCCGTTTGGACGCTTCGAGAACCCCACATTCAAATATACGAAGACAGTGAGACCCTGTCTTTGCTGTCGCGCAGTTGAATCCAAAATACCACATCATTTATTAAAACCACATTTAAATTAAACAAATTAATGTGAAAATAATGTTAGTTCGCACGTAATGCCGGGTTCATACAATGGTTTAGAACATTAGGGCGCGCACACACGGCGCGGTCAGAGTGCACCGGCGCCGCCGCGTCCGCCCCGCCTCCGTCCGCTTCCGGAATTCGCGCCAGATGCAATTTGTAACGTCCTCTCCCATTGAAAATAGTGGTAAGCTGGATATGAAATAGAAAACCTAGTTTGTAGCAGAGGAAATTATATGTAGAAAGTGCAGAAACGCTTTATATGGAAGTGGGAATTAAATAAGAGATGCGTTGTGTTATTTTTCAGTTTGTGACTTGGTGAGTTCGAATTCTAAAGTGAAGAAGTTGAGAGGACTATAGCGGATTCATGGTTTAGTTCTACGAACAGCTTTACAGAGTGACCTATGCAAACGACATCGCTGGTTATTTTTTTTTGAGGGTTGGAAATCATCAAATAGCTTCTCCCTCTCCTTGTGTCAGACTTTTACTGAGCAGGCAGGCATCGGCCCTTACGGGCCCCACCAGTTGGTGCTGACATTTCTTTGAGGCGCGCGTGGACCACAACGCGCTGTCGACCCGGGCTTGGTCCTTACCCATTACTCGTCGCTCGCATGCCCGCGCCTACGGTGGCCGGGAATCAGCCTAGGATTCGCAGCGCCCACGGCGTCTCCTGCGGCGACTAAGGCCGTGAGGGCTTAGAACCGCTTGAACTTTTGATCGTAGTAGGTCTGACATAATTATGTCAACCTATAAGATATATGTTGGTGGTTGGTAGCAGTGGTGGCCAGATGGTTTCGGCCCCGACTTACGAGTTTGTAAGTCGTGACGTTCCCAGGCAGTCGCATACCTTTATGAATTTAATTTCGTAACAACTGCTCTCAAAACGGTGAAGGAGGAAACCGGCATGTCCTAGACCCAAAAAAAATCGTAAACCCGTGACCTACCAACCTGCGTGGTCGATTATGACCAGTTCCCTCTCACAGAGATGAGGTCTGCGATCAAACAGTGTGATCCACAGTAGACGATCATAGCTGAACATGGGGCTTTAATAGACAGTTTTACTTACATACAATAGCAAAGAAATGAAAAAGAATATCATCAACAGATCTGAAGGCCAATTCTCGTAAATAAAAACGTTCAAAATCTAGTCGCAGTCTCATCTCAGCGACAAGCAAATATCAAAAATGTATGAAAAATCGAGGTATTTTTGACAGATTGACGACACTGAGATCAGACTGTGAACGTTCTTAAAATTACGAGAATTGCCCCTCAATTCATCGAAGCAAATCGCTTTTGCCAGTATATTTTATCACATCCAATGAAAAGGTCCATTCTACAAAAACAACAAATTCGCAGTAACACCTGTTATTGATTTACCAGCATATCTATTCACAAGCATTCGAGGTGCTATCGTATCAAAAATGACACATTTCGATAACCTGATTTACCTTGCCCCCAACAGCAAAAAGCTGTCGGAAGAACAGTGATCCTCTATTTGGTTAAAACTGACGAAATTTTCGGATTTTTGGATTCGTGAACAGCGTTTATAGAGGACTCCTACGATAAAATTGTTTGATGAAGTGATCAAACAAATATTGCCGTAGAACCGAACGGCAGCTTTCTAAGATTCATGGCTAGCTTGGCGTAAACCATAGTCAACAGCACAAAGGCTGAAGGGCCTAAGTCTAGACGAATTAGTAAACTTTGTAGACGACATATGATATGCACAGAGTTCCTCGTCCATAAATTATGGTTGTAACTAGCAACGAGTAAGCGTAACGAGTTAACGACTGGTAGAATAAACATGTTTTTTTTTTGGGTGGGATATCATCAAATAACTTCTCACGCTCTGGGTAGAACAGGAGGACGTGTCAGACTTTTACTGACTAAAACCCTGTAAAAGATTGTAGGATTAGTCAATAACAACGTTCAACATGTGAAACAAGGATTTCAAACGAAAATGTGACATTATAATATCTGAACCTCAACTTACTTTTGTAGGGCATTCTAGTTTGGGTATTGGGCAACTGATAATATAATCTAATGGAAAATACGGAAATATCTTCAGGTAATATACAATTTAGTCTATTGCATAATTCGACGTTCACCATCATCACCATTTTAGCCGAAAGTCGTCCACTGCGGGTCATAGGCATCCCCCAAAATCTGCCACTTCAATCGGTTCTGTGCTACCCCGCATCCAGCAGATGCCGGCGGCCTTCACAAGGTTATCGGTCCACCTTGTGGGAGGCCTTCCAACTCTATGTCTTCCGATACGCGGCCGCCACTCCAGAACCTTTCGGCCATCAGTTCTGCGAGCAATGTCATCAACACTGCCACTTAAGTTTGGCAATTTTTTGGGCTATGTTGGTACCTTGTTTGACATTTACACGGACTTCATAAAATCGCGGCGGGGTTTTTTCGCGTGGGCTAACAGGCAATTAGTCATAGGTTAAAAGCTAGTGGTGTAGTAACCAGCTTCAGAAAACAGGATCATAAAAATTTACTGAAAAATTCCATACATTGGTCAGTTATTAGACGTGGGATAGGGTATTCCAAAAATGTATTCAAGTATCAAACAAAAGTAGCCACATAAAAATATAGAACATGTGAACAAAATCTAAACAACATTATTCAGTATAGATGAGTATCATCCCAGAACCTCATTTCAATACTCATTTCCCGTTTTCAGTGTCGAACGAGCATAAACTGTTGGCTATTTTCATTTGATACCATTCAGCTGTCAGCGGGCCCAGTCTACACACAAAATACTTGAATTAGATGTTCATTGTGCTAACAAATTGCCAATGGACCGTGTTCAGAGCTATTCCGATGTTTTGTCGGGTCCCAGATGTGTTTTTGTTAAAGCGGGTGCATCATTCTTTGGGGAAGTAATTGTGTCGTTAATTGCAGTTTTTTGATTGAATACTTTTTGGTAATCAACGATTAATTTGTCTTTTGTTTCTTTTTTTGTGGACTCGTTTCATAAAAATTGTTGAACGTCGCTTGTAAGAATGCTGCTTTTGAATAATGGGAAAGCGTGCTTATAGGAGGAAGCGCTGAGGTTTCCGGCAGAATTTAAGTTTTCTCACTTTTTGACGTGAATACGTCTTTAAATTTGCTACCATACGGGGGCACTCCAAAAAACCTAATGATAACGAAATCGAATCTATCCTCTACAATCAAAATTAAATTATACCACTGGATAGCTAAAGGATCAAAGTATTAATTACGATATACGAATACACAGTGACGCATCGCGCGCGGTGGAGGGGTAAGCGCCGCCATTTTGATGTTATTTTGCGTATCGAGATTTGCAATTAGTCTAACTTTTGACTCGGAGGAGATACGATGTTCGTTTAAGTTTTTTTTTTATATTGCTCCAGGTGAGGCTCTCTTTCATATCGTAACACAATAATTATTTTCACTTCTCATGCTCTAAAAAGACACCAATATAGCCCTACGAAGCGGGACTAAAGTGACCACTAGTCCCTAGGGAGTAAAAAGTAATTCGTTTTTTAATTTCCTTCATGTGACATAGACAAACTCAAACAGCCAGTAAATATACTATTATCTGTGGAGTGTGCACCATCTTTATTGCGAAAATGTTGAGAGTTTCAGTTCCATGGTTTTTTAAATAATTCAAATAGTACATTTAGCTTCAAGTACCGCGAAAATTTCAGAATTTTTGACGAGTGTAAATATGTTCGGCTTTAAATAAATTTATTAGGAATGTCCAGTGACAGTTGTGGTATATTATGTTCCTTGGTGAAGAGTTTGATGTTGAGCAAAGAGCAAAAGACATACCTACCTAATAAATATTGTGATTTTTATTTTATTAAGTAATATTTAATAGGTATGTACATGTTTTTGTACTAAATTGACTATTTTTCTCGCACTCAAAGTGAAAAGTACAGTTTGCACCTCGAGACTAAACGCCAACTTAATACACCCTCGGTTTCATTGACTCCCTCGCACGCTCGGAAGTCAAACCACCTCTGGTATATTATGGCTTCGTTTAGTCCCTCGTTATAAAATATACTATTGTTTCCTTGCTTTTATCCTAAATACATTAATATTTTTTTTTGCAATTTGCATGTCTGGGTCAAGCTGTATGTGTAACAAAATATGATTCGCGACCGTAACACGTATGTATTTATAGAATTATAATCATTACAATCATCAATAATTATAACCCTCTAAAGTTCTGCGGTGCGGGTTTTTCGAAAGAGATACCGTGGCCCACAGGCAACTGAAGGAACACGGGCGGGTTTTAGTCAGTTAAAGTCTGACACGCCCTCCCACTCCACCCAGAGCGGGAGAAGTTATTTGATGATATCCCACCCTCTAAAAAAAAACCTTCTAAAGTTAAATGAATTTTTCATGGGAGAGAAAATTCCCCCTTAAGCAAACTCATTCATTTGTTTTTTGGCTTTTTACTTCTAGTGTCCTTATTCTTAAGAAAACTCGTTCATTTGTTTCTTGGGTTATTACTCCTAGTGTCCTCATAAGTAGTGCATTACTTTGTTGATCAGGGTAATACAGAAAAGATTCCAGCTCCACGCTGAAAAATATATTAAATCCATCTTTTCTACTACTGCTGCGCTGATGCACTTTGTATACGACTGGATCCCAGACGTAATTTAAAATAAATGAACTCGGAATATAACTCGAAATAAAGAGAGCACGTTGATCCTCGAACATAATAAATTCGCAACGTTAAGAAACAAAGTTATGTTGATAATAAATAATCCCGTTCTTGTGACATAAGAGAAGGTATTTGTGAGTTGGAGTGGCTCAGTCAGCTCTCACCGTGCGAACAAGCGGATGAAAACGCCAATAATCGATAATAATCGTAAAGCAGCGGCAGTCATCGACATCTCGACTGAGCCGAGCCACCGACCCGGCACAATTATAATAATTGAATCAGGAAATCGTTCCCCTCCAAGCAAAAGTATAAATAAATCAAAAAGGGCTCTCATCGGCGCGGCTGCTCCGTGCCTTATTTATTTAGACTCGATAAAAAACCTAAAGCGAACGCGCCCATGTCCACGAATATACTCTGTGGGGACGCCAGGCGACAAGAGATGGACAGGACAATCTTGTGCTTGATCATAAAGTCGTATAGAGTTATTGAAACTTTTTGCTGAATTGATACTGGCCATGCACGTGGTCTCATAATGGTGTTCACGCTTTTTGTATTACATAAAACAAATCCAGATACGAAGCCGTATTTATTTCCACGAATCCCCATTTCAATGCCAATGCAGTAAGCCGTATGTAATTGTTGCGGAGGTTTCGCTGTTAATATTTCAAAAGGTCTACGTCTCGCATTCATATTAACAAAAGTTGGCAGTCCTACTCGCCGCACACACATGCAGACAACACCTGGGACCAATACAGCAGCGACAAAATCATTATTCATCCCCGCCAACACGGGCCGCACAAAAACCATTCAAAAACTTGTATGTGTATCCGAACGAAATCCGCATAAACAAATCTGCGTCAATTGAAAAATACGCGGCAAAGGAAAGCAGGCATAAAGCTCAGGTGGAAATGGTGGGAAAGTTCATCGAAGGTGGCACGAATTTTCCCTTTGCAAAACTAAACTTCGATTAATTGAGGTAAGTTTATTGCTGTAATTTTAATATAAATTGCAATCTGACAATAGCTTCAAGTGTAATAAAACTTTTATTAGCGTTATTTCAGTTCAGGGAAATCTTATTGGATAATTATTAAAGATAATAAACCCTTTGGCCTATAATTGCTTATTGTGAGGTCGAAGGTGCACTTTCATGCGCCTACAATTTGTTGATGGACATGACATGCGTCCCAGTATATTGGGCACAGTTCCAATCTCACAAGCTGTGCTGCCCATTATTAATATTCCTCTCAAGCTCACCAACTAAGATGAATATGCTTGTAGGATCGCCATAATAGTTTAATGGAGCAGGGTTTAAGCTCACGACACTCGATAGCCAGTCAACGCCTTGCCCGTTCAGCTCGGCGGTTATGGTAGCAAGTTCACGAAAGTTTATCTATCACAAGATATAAAGGTTAACGCGATTATCTTTGACCTCACTCATGTATAATAATAGTCGTTACTTCAGTTAACAGAGTGCTCGAGAGCAAAATGCTAATACAATTAGGTGTCTTTAAGAGACTAACCTTTATTCCCGCTACTAATGATATTATATGTACTTATAATCAAAATAATTGCAATTTTAAACACAATTCGCTAGAAATTTCATGCAAATAGATGAAAACGATATAGGTCCTCATCACAACGCATCTTTAGCATGACACACCACACGCTGCAATTACTTGGCTTCTGTTCGTAAATGTAGCAAAAACCAGCCGAGCTGAGAAGAAGAAACTCTCAATAATAATAATCATTTTTTTGTTCCAAAAACAGTGTAACAGATTATTTTTCCTCCAGTTATTGATAAGTAAAACAATCTAATAAAAAGAGGTAAAAGAGGAAGTAAGGTCAGTATACACGCTCCGCAAGTGTCACGTCAAAACTTGGCTAACCAGCCACGTTACATATCATCTTCGCTCTTTTTCCTACTTCTACATGCCATCTAATAGTCTGACACTGTGCTGTTTTTTTTTGTAGATAGAATGTTGGGTAGGTAACCTATCTACCACTTTAGTATCATTGCCTGCAACGATAAGACGAAGTCGTAATTTCATGACTTTAGTCCAGTTGCAACCAAAAAGGAGTACAGAACAATTGAGCGAACCGCATCGAACTTTTATCTTTATCAACGGGCGCATGTTTTATGAACACTTGGTGTCGATATTAAGTTTATGACTCGTTGACTTTTAGGGTCCGTTCACACGTACCACAACCACACCACATCCACACCACATCGCAGCGACAAAATGTAGGCAAGCAGCGGTTACGTGTATAGTGTCACTGCAGCGTCTTGCAGTTGCGTTGTCGCTTGCAGTTGCAATGCAGTCACATTGTGGTTAGTGTTTGCAGACAGACAGATCGTTGTGTTAGCGATGTGGTCAGGTGCCATACAGGAAAAAAAAATAACAGTGCGCAAACAGCGACTAAAAATTTGTACGCTAAGGGGGCTAGAATGATATGCTGAATTCACGGTAACAGTTTGCGCACTGGTTAAAAATTTGTCCTGCATAATGCGCGGTCTCGCTGGTGGATGCGTTGGTGCTGCAAAGTGGCCTTGGTATGGTCGGTATCACCCACTCGGTTAATTTTGACGGCCAAATGTGGTCCGTGTGGATAAACTATCCATTTTTTATACAAATTCGCGCCCGTCCACGTGTTGTCGTTGTGATGTGGTGAGGTTGTGGTGTGGTGATCGTGCCCTTAATACAAATATAGCGAAAATTTTGCATCGCGAGAGAGTCAACTTTCGCTAGCGAATATGGTCGTGGCAGGTTTTATTTCGCAATATATTGGTGCGGTACAGGGCTGCCATATGCTCGTTTCCCTTCAATTGTTGACCATCTAGGGTTGTTCAAAATAGTATTTGCACAGTTATGTTTTGTTTTTGCCTTTTTAAGATTTATATTGTTTGCATACTGATTTAAGATGTGACATTTGTTTTAGGTGGGTGAAAAACTAACCCTGGATAGTCTGCTGGGTTTCCTGTGATCCCTACAAGGAAACACATGCTATGCTGGGAAGATAGTGTGGAGATATTTTAATTATATTATTTCCTAACACATCCCCTCCGTACCTCGGAAAGCACTTTAAGCCGTTGATCCCGGCTGTCATTTGTGGATCTTTGACAGTCGTTACGGGTCGTCAGAAGCCTGAACGTCTGACAACCAGTCTTACCAAGGGGTAACGTATTACCCAGTGACTGGGTTGTGGAGGTCAGATAGGCAGTCGCTCCATATAGAATACTGGTAATCAGCTGCATCTGGTTAGACTAGAAGCCCACCCCAATAGTTGGGAAAAGGCTGGGCAGGTGATGATTGCCATAATTATTAAGGTGAAGTAAACTTACGTGAAGTTAGCCTGAATTGAGCTGTCATACTGCCTGACGCTAGGGATTGATGCTTTTGACAGCTTAATTCAACGTCAAGGTCAAGTCGACGCCCACACGGACGTAACAATACCGCGGCGCGGCAGGACTTTTTCTCGCGCTGGATCGTCAAAGCACTACTTAGCGTCGAGAGTACAAAATGGAACACTGTGCCTTTTCGACGCGCTGAGATTCACTCTGTTGCATTCTCAATGCTCGGTTCCACACCGAGAGTTCAAAATCCAGAGCGCGATAAAAATCCATCCGCGACTTTATTACGTCCTTGTGAACATTGACAAAGTTTACACGTTGAGATTTTTACAATATAGTTCAGCTTTACTTGATCATGTGCTGTTATTTTTCCCGACCTGTTCTTAGCGTAGATAGGGTGTAAAGTTCAGAAATAGCACAGAAGCATTAAAATGTCTGCAATATTTCTCATTTAATCGCTAGTGTCAACATAAACCACAGTCTATAAATTGAACAAACTTGGGTTTTATAGTTTTATTGCATAATTAATCAAGACTACATCCTAGTGGTAAAATAATTGAACACGTGCCCCTTAACATAATGTTAAATAAAACCTGATGTCGCTTTATAATATTGCGGTGTTGTCAACGTATGAATGAAGGAATAAAATGCATCGACCCCAGCGTGGTTTGACCCGACTCGATTAATCGAATAAACCCCAAGATTTGGACTAGCCCTTGAAGCCTCATGTTACATGGTGCTGCAGAGACCATTGCATATCAAGGAGTAGACAAGGGGCGCCTTAGGATAGGGAAGCATTGCGAGCCGTACCGGATTTACATCCTAGCGTAGGCATTGGACTAGTGGAGAAACGGGAAATACTTACCCATCGGCTCTTTTAACGACGTCGCGTCCAGGTTGATTCGCCAGCCTGAGGTGGACACCTCAGGCTCACCTCAGGCCACCAGCTGAAGATAGTGGAAGGCCCACAAGTTCCCACAATCCCCGATCCAAGTTTGGGAAGGGAACACCGGGGTGGTTTTTAGTCAGTAAGAATCTAACAGACCCCTCCGCCCGCCACAGGACATCCATGAGGACTTTCCACCCAAGAACAAAAAAAAAGGTCTAGCTTCGCCAGCTATGTTCTAAACGTAATACATTCAAAACCGTAAAAACGTAAAGGCAGACATACTATACGGGACGCGATTCTGGTAGACAAAATTCCATGAAGTTTCGTAGAAATTGTTCTACTAGAGTCGAGTTGTGCCTGCCTGAGCCTCAGACAGACAAACAAAGTAATTCCACTTTTGTGCATATTATTAGGGCTAAGCTAAACTTAGATTTTTGTTTTTAATTGTTGTACAGTAAGGGACTTTTTCTCTTTGGCAGAATCACAGTTAATTTGAATAATGTACAATTTCAGTGCTGTGCTGTTCTACTGGTAAGTTTGTTGTACCACTTCTTCTTCCCAGTTAACGGTCTAGGAAGTGGTGTGATGCGATGTTTCATTCCATCCAAATTCGTTTAGCCATTTTTGCGTGATTGAGTAACAAAAATCCAAACATCTAAATATCCAAACTTTCACATTTAATTATAGAAATACTAGATTATAATCGTTACACGAATCGCCCGATTCGGGCGAGCTTATTCGAACGAGTTGACTAATAAGCCAGTTCGACTACACCTGTCTTGTCAGCCCTATTACCAGATGATATCTTCACGTTGCTGAAGTAAGCCTTCTTAATTGATCGCGGGCTAATTACAAGAGTTGTGAGCCCAATATATTGACGAAGTAATCGATGTTGAGCAGTAAATACAGACTTTCGATCAGGTTGCGATAAGTACCTACCAACGGCAATCGAATCGATTGTATCTGATAAAAAAATAAATGTACTTATATTAAAAAGACTGCTGGATTACAAGTTGATATCATTGCATTCTACTTGTAATAATCGACCAATAAGAACTTTGTATTGGACATAACATTTATTTTATATACTCCGGAAAAAAATTACTTACATTTTGATTCTTGTTCCAAGTTGATTAATTATGTAATCACTAAAATTTATGTATATTTTTTTTTAATATCAAGTAATTAAGTACTAGCTAAATATCACCCGTCTCGCCATTTGTGTCCTCACATATCTTTACATAGAGAAAAAAAAACAAAGTCGCTATTCGTGTTTGTACGCTTAGAAAGTAGAACTTTTAAACTGCGCAACGGATTTTAATGCCGTTTTCATCAGTAGACAGAGTGATTCAAGAGGAAAAGGTTTATAATTATATATAAAACACCGACCTCTACGCGGGCGAAACCGCTGGCAAAAGCTAGTATATTTTTTTTTTAAATATCAAGTAATTAGTACAACATAACTTATACTCACGAACATGAATACACACCTCTCTCCCATTCACAACCCCACTCTTTCTCCATTCATCCATGCTCAAATAAATCTAAATGTCTTACTCGGGTAACTCACATTCTCGTCCTAGGTAGATTAACATCGACACTCGAAACATAAGGTCCATCATTAATGTACAGTTCAGTTCGGTCGAATCACTGTCTTCTAAGATACAGGCCGTCCCTAGTTTAGGAGACAGGATTTAATTTTTGGTTTTTATAGACAATTGTTTTTCACCCCTTGTGTCCATTGTTAGTTGACTAAGTCTTAGCATGTAACTAGCATACATCCTGTCTATGTATATTTTTGGATTAATAAACTTATTATTATTATTTAGTACTCGATAAATAACACTTGCCTCTCCACTAGTCCAATGCCTACTCTAGGATGCATATCCGGTACGGCTCGCCAGCCCCGGATCTAGGGGGGGGGGGCAAACCGGGGCACCCGCCCCGGGCGCCAGTTTCAGGGGGCGCCAAAATCATAATATAGTATGATTAAAAATTAAAAAAACTTGATCCATAAAGCGCCTAGCATACGGAAGCCTGGTTGGCTCACCGTCGACTTGTAAGAAAAAGGCGCCACACAGGCCCACACCTAACTAATTTATCTCAAATGCTGGAGAGGGGCGCCACTATGAAGTTTTTGCCAAGGTTCGAAAAAATCGTAGATCCGGGGCTGCGGCTCGCAATCCTTCCCAATCCTATGGGCACGACTTCCTTACCATTACGGCACCCCCCCCCCCCTCCGGTCTACTCCTTGATATGATATGGTCTCTGTAGCACAATTAAACATGAGGCCTCAGGGGTAATGCAAATCTTGGGTTCATTCGATTAATCGAGTCTGGTTAAACCACGCTGGGGTCGGTGCATTTCATTAATTCATATGGTAAAACGACCTATAGAGGAGTTGGCCAATGAAAAACAAAACAAGATTTTTAAATAAACGTTCGCACATAGTTGACAAGTAAATCGTAATCATTTCAATGTACATTTTGAAACAGTTTTATGCAAACATCGTAAAGTTTTCCAGCGTTTACTTTTTAATAAGTAAGTATGTATGTAGATGTAAACGATTGCGCTTCACGTAGGGCTCAATTTACGAGTATTGTACTCACAAACACGACGAGATTTATTCAGTGAATGCCTTACCTGCAACAGAATAATAATAATAAGTTTTACAGTTATTATAAGCGTAATAATTCGGGCGTACATTTAGAGGCGTAATAATAAAGGCATTTTTACAGGCGTAATAATTCGAACACATTATTAAAGGTTTTATTAAGTACTTCATTTACAAATACTTATTATTCAATGTAAGTCATAAACGGATAATTTAAGCGTTTTAATTATTAATAAGTTACCTAAATAAACTTGAGCAAACATTCGTTTAAATTTTATTATGGATTTTGAAGATTAAAAACTTGCTTTATGTGATGTGAGAATAGGTTCTATACATATTTCCTAATGTTATTAAAATTTGCGAGAGTTAAGGGGTAATCTTTGGAACCACTGATACGGCTCCGGAAATTCTCCTACTTATGGAAAGCTACAGTATTGCTGAGTTCCATTAGATATGTCATAGCGTCGGCCTAATTCGTTAACCTGCTAAGTCCATTTTTCGACAAACTGCTAAATAATTGTTTTACTAAATTTTATAAAATGTGTATAAGTTATGCTGCTACATATATATTGTTAAAATATCAAGAAAAATTATGGAAACCAACGGGATTTTCAGAATTTTGATTGCTAAATTAATAGAGATATTATTCAGATTTTTCTTTGTCTTGTAAACTATGTCAAAATGAACTTAGCAGGTTAACGAATTAGGCCGACGATAGGATATACAGGGTGGCAGGGACATCAACGCGAAAATCGATTCTAGATGGCCCAGCATAGAAACTTTTGGTCAGGTAGCAAGAAAAATATCTGCTTTTTCATAGAAAAGTGCAATAACTACATGTTCATAATGGATGGAATAGCTAATTTTCTTTTAATAACCAACAAAAAAATTCAACCCAGCGGGCGGCGTTCAGAATCATGTACTAATTACATGCATGGTAAAAGGTTGCGCATCGATGTCCCTGTCAACCTGTAGGTATTTATGTAAAGACAAAAAAAAAACACGCGGATGAAGTGGGAGGCAGAAACTAGTCTACCTATAAATGTATTAGAATGCGCAATCCTTGTAAGTTATTTCATATTTCCAAATAATAATGTATTTCTTAACACTAACTCTTTTCCAGTAATACTGTAACTGACAACATTCTCTAACATTTAAGGTGAATGCGCAGTGGTAGAGCGCGAAATTCAAATTTTGTTACGTTTTTTGCAATTTTCAGGTGAGTGTCAGCTTGTTACTTGATCAAAATATGATTTGCGACTATAACATGTGCGTATTTACAGATTTATAATCATTAGAATCAATAATACATCTTTCTAAGTTAGATTTGTTCCATAAGAACAAATTTCTTATGGAAAAGTGCTTGTGGAAGAAATCTAACTTATAAGAGATATATTAGACATTCTAATGACTATAATTCTGTAAACACGTACCTGTTATATTCGCAAATCACATTTTGATCAGGATACAACCTGATACTGACCTGAAAATTGCAAAAAACCTAAGAAAATTTGAATTCCGCGGTCTACTACTGCGCATTCACCTTAATAGTCAAATAAATACGTTAAACGACTATAAAATTATTACACAAACAAACAGTTTTGCAAACAACTAGCAGACCATCCTATTTAATAATTAATATTAATTATACAGGTAGATCCCCACTTAGACCTTTAATAACAAAAGCTTACGAGCATAATAGCCTCACAAGAGGCTAACATAATTCTAGCTTATAGCCATTTGTAGCCTGCGAGCATTTTACGAGAGCTAGGTAGGAACTAGGAGCTGTGAAAAATGACGTAATCAAGGTGAATCCTGGACCACCTATGTTCAGGGATGTTTTATTTAAAGAGCTTTGAGATTAGCGATAAAATATTGTTTGAAAATCTTGCCATATTGTTCTTAAGGCGGTGATTTCTTGAAAACGCCCAAAAAGGTGGTTTTTACACGCTTTATATTAGCTTCACTTGGATGTTTGTATGTAACCGACTCCTTAGAGCGTGATTTTGACCCACTTTTAACGGTCAGATTTCATTGAAACTTTGTAAACTTATCGAGGACCGATGACAATTCAATAATTTAAAAAAAAATGAGAAACATGAAAAAAATCACGTTTTTGTAGCTAGCAGAACTATAAATAATAGTTTAAAAGAAGTAAATAAGGAGAAAATAATTTAATTCAATTAAAAAGCGTGGGGTGCTTGACATTAATTGATTCTAAAAATACCTCAAAAAGCACCCCACGCTTTTTAATTGAATTAAATTATTTTCTCCTTTTTTAGTTTGGTTTTTAGTTTTTTAAACTATTTTTTTTTAAACAGTGTATCTTTTTAACCGTAAGTAAATAATTTTGAAAGTAAAAATTATATGATATTTCCAAGTCTTTTTTGCATACAGTGATCGAACTCAAAAAATAATTAAACATACTTTAATGCATCAAAAAAAAAACATCAAATTCACCTCTTAGCTATCTTTAAAAGGTGAATTTGATGATTTTTTTTGATGCATTAAAGCAACCCAGTGCTGGGCACGCCACGATAGCGGCGGTAAGTCCCCTCTTTGAGGAGTGGCTTGAGAGGCGGCATGGCGTCCTCACCTTCCGCCTGACGCAGGTCCTCACCGGACACGGTTGTTTCGGGAGGTTCCTGTTTCGTATAAGGCGGGAGGAAACGCCCGGGTGCTTCCATTGCGAAGATCGCCCTGAGGACACGGTGGAGCATACGGTGGCGGTCTGCCCGGCTTGGGCGGAGCACCGCCGTGTCCTCGTGGAGGCAATCGGCGGCGGCGATCTCTCGCGTCCGGCCCTGGTGCAGGCCATGGTACGGAGCGAGAGTGAATGGTTAGCCGTCACCTCCTTCTGCGAAGCAGTAATGCTCGCGAAGAGGGAGGCGGCGCACGTGAGGGAGAGGCAGTATATGCGCCCTCACGGCCGTAGTCGCCGCGGGAGAAGCCCGGGGCGTCGGGAATCCCAGGCTGATTCCCGGCCACCGTAGGTGCGGGCTTGCGGACAGCGAGTAATGGGTAGTTCGCTGTCCGGTAAGGACCAAGCCCGGGTCGACGGCGCGTTGTGTTCCACGCGCACCTCAAAGAGATGTCAGCACCAATACACCAGCCCACCCCACCAGCCCAGTTGGTGTCAGCACCAATGGTGGGGTCCGCAAGGACCGATGCCTGCCAGGGATGCGGGTTGTTCGAAAGAGATACCGCGGCCCCTGGCACACAGGCAACTGAGGGAACACGGGTGGGTTTTAGTCAGTAAAAGTCTGACACGCCCTCCCGCTCCACCCAGAGCGGGAGAAGTTATTTGATGATTTCCCATCCAAAAAAAAAAAACTATCTTTAAAAGCAGTTTATCCCTTCAATAACAATTATAATTGTAATGAAAAATATACCATAAAATTCCAAATGCCAAATTGCACTCAGTGATGGATTATTTATTATTAAATAGTTAATATCTAATTTTATACGATTTTATTTGCATTTTTACGACAACGCTTGCTCATTTATTATTCGAATTGATTACAACAGATTTTAACCCGTATCGGATTGCAATAAGAACTATTATCGCTCATAACGACAATATTTAAATTTACCAGGGCCTAGGTGGATCTTTAGGATATGGTAGAAGGTGATTTGAGAACAACGTTCTGGAGTTTTGACAACATAGGTACCTACTGGTGAGCTACTGGTGATGATTCTGTTCTATACCATAGGCTATTGCTGCTATCTTTCTCCATCTAATGAAACAAGAAAGAGACGGAAATAAATATGAGCTTATTTTTTTTTTGATTCAACTACGACGAACTAAATTCATAATGCTTAAAATCACTAGAACTACGACGAACTAAATTCATCATGCTTACAATCACAAATTCAAGACGATCGAGACGTAATTTTGTTTGACAATTCTATAGCGTCACTTGTCTTTTTATTTCGCGGTATGTTAGTAAGAGATAGCAATACTCATATTTTAGTTTAGGTCTTGAGGTGGTGAACGAAAGAACCGGAAAATTTTACCACCATACTTTCTAAGCATGTTTATTTAAAAATCTTGCCAGTTTTTAAATTGAACTGGATGGGATATTAGTGGACGAGCTTAGTATCTAATACCTGCATTGCTCATTCTTCTAAGTAAATTAATCTTACTCAATAATAAAACCACACTAAAAGAAATACTTGTATCTTTCACATACAGGACCTCACGCACCCGACGACCTAAATTGAAATACACATCTTAATAAACCACCAGAGCTTAATTTAATAAAGCGTATAATAATAAATTCTTATTGTCGATTTAATATACAGAAGTAACGGCGTGCGCACGCGCCATGAAAATAAAAATTATAATACTAACATAAATCACGGGACCGCACATCCTCCACTTGGCTTTATTATACCTACAGATTATATTATTCGACATTTAGAGGCATATTGAGAAACGGGTTTAAGTAGGTATGTACGTAAGTACCTACCTAAACCCGTTTCTCAATATGCCTCTAAATGTATAAATTTAATTTCTTTCAATTTTGATGACCAATTTTTCTTAAAGTAGGTATGTACGTAAGTACCTACCTTAAGAAAAATTGGTCATCAAAATTGAAAGAAATTAAATTTAAAATGCGAATAATGGAACTGGCAATTAATTGGCTTATTAGTCGATTCGCACGAATTTACTCACCCGCTTACTAATAATATAACTAATGTTTTCTATAGGTGATTCGCACGAAGTAGGTACGATTAAAACTGAAAAGTTAAGGAAAAAGTACACTAACTTTATTACACAAAATTTGCAATTGGCACTTTTTGTATTTTATGAACTGTATTTTATGTATTTCTGGAATTGTCGATTCGCCCGCAAATAAATTAATTTAAATGTGACGATTCGCCCAATTCGCTCGAGTAAATTCGTGCGAATCGACTAATAAGCCAATTAATTTACAATTTACACAGGGTTGTTCGAAAGAGATACCGCGGCCCCATCAAAAAACTCCAAATAAATAACGAAACCATCAAATAACTTCATCCACTCTGGGTGGAGCGGGAGGGCGTGTCAGACTTTTACTGACTAAAACCCACCCGTGTTCCGTCAGTTGCCTGTGTGCCAGGGGCCACGGTATGTCTTTCGAACAACCCGCACCCCTGGCAGGCATCAGTCCTTCACCCCACCAGTCGGTGCTGACATCTCTTTGAGGCGCGCGTGGAACACAACGCGCCGTCGACCCGGGCTTGGTCCTTACCGGACAGCGAGCTACCCATTACTCGCCGTCCGCAAGCCCGCGCCTACGGTGGCCGGGAATCAACCTGGGATTCCCGACGCCCAGGGCGTCTCTTGCGGCGACTAGGGCCGTGAGGGCATGCTGGCAAAAACTAGTAACAAAATAAGTAAATTGTTGAACTCAGTCTACATGGCTATGTATGGCTTCATTTTAATTTCAGGACAAAAGTGACTAGGATCACTTTTTGTAGAAGCTTTCAATTTATTTCGTAATGAAACCAGCCAAATGATTTCTTTTCATTATCCCAATCTTTTGTATTAAAATATTCCAATAAATCCTAAGTTCCAGCCGTTTCTTCAGTAAAAAGTTTATTTAAATTGAAATTCAAGACTTCAAATTAATAAAAAAGCAGGTGGGACTACCTAGTGTCTGCCTTCAGATAGAAAATTACATTAAATTGAACAAGATGGATTACAAAATAGTATAAAAGTTTAAGTTATCTTTTAAGTTGCATTGTTAAAATAACCAAATTACTTAGAATGTGATTTTAAATTATGATTTTATAACTGGCATTTTCACCTCGTAAAAATAGTATCTTAATATAAACGTACCTACTTACTTAAAAATAAATAAAATTGAAGTGTCTGTTTCAATATCAAAATCACAATTTTTTACTTAATGCATAAAAGTATAAACGCTACCTACTTATAACAATAAAAAAAAACAATTTTTAAAATGTTTTTTCTGGCTGTATGTCTGTTTATTCGAGCTTATCTCTGAAACGGTTTGACCGATATTGATAAGACTTTAACTGGCAGTTAGCTGATGTCATAAGGAATAACTTAGCACTTTCTTCCGGGTAGCTCATCACGTGAGATAATTCCTGACATCAAAGCGGGCAAAGCCGCGGGCACAGCTAGCTAGTAATGTAGAACTAGGCTTGTCTTTTAAACTTACTTACAATTTACAAACCAACTTATCTTTTTGTGCAAGAATAAACTGTTTGTGTAACTTCTACACCTACAATACTAGCCGATTTATCATAATCAGGCCCAAAAGAAAACATGTACAAATACGGCCAAAAGTATTTACCCAGAACACAAAGTTCAGTATTTACGAATCAAAGGAAGCTGTTGCTAACGATCCGTACGAGAGCCCGTTTACTAAAAATAAAATCAGAGTAACGTAATTCATATTGTACTAGGTACTTGATAAAGGACCTTTCGCAGGCAACACAGCAAATCGCCTAGATTTTTCCAGCGAAACAGACGTTAAATTGGCAAATAAGTCTCGAGGACATGTGCATGTAGTACAAGTCCGGGGCGAATAATGTACCGCATTTAGAATAGCGACTTTCTTTATTCAAGAAAAATATTTTCTTTAAAAAAAATACAGTTCTTCTAAATAATTTTCGATGATAACAGATTTTAACAAATTAAAAATTACTCTTACTCACGGTATCTACCTAACTTTTTATCTGTTTTCCTATCACAGGTATGCTGTAAGAGATTTCTTTTAAAAAAATCATCAGCGTTGCACGCATTTTTCTTGTCTGTTTGGACAGATAATTCATACATTATTACATTTAAAAAATCGACTACTTATGATGAGGATTTTTTTTTGGGAATTCGAGTTTGTTCCCATAGTAAAAGTTGTTCACCCCCTAGAGCACCCCCTTTTTTGTCGATTGTTTTCCAAGTCACACTATAAAGGTATTAATTAAACGAGTGCTAAACATAAGTAATTAAAATAATTTACCAAAAAAAAAACAAGAACCACCTCTAGCCTAAAACCATCTCAATAATCTACTAACTACCATAAGATAACGAACCCAGACTGGCATTAATTTAACCCGTCGGCATTTTATCCGTTAGTGCTATACTGTACACTTTCTCATGCCAGAAAGTGTACAAAATATGTGTAGCGAATAGCACCGCGCCCAGACTTGCGATGTGAAAATGATTTACGTAGTCGAAGAAGGAAAAGCAACCGATTTCCCCGAATATAAATCCGACGGGTCCCGACCTAAAAGAGTTATAAGCGAATCACATTTTTCCATTCGCTGAGATATTTTGCTGAGTGATGTTCTCAGTCCTTTCTTGTGGAAGTTAATAATGAGATGATGTTACGAATAAATCATTGGTTGGTTATTGGTTCTGTTAAAAGAGTGTCTGTTGGGTTTCTTGCCGGTTCTTCTCCATTGGTACTGCGAAAGCCGTATTCCATTTATTTCACGATTTCGTGTTTACAGCTACGCGCCTCCGATGATACTCTGTCTTTTTGAAACGAAAAAATACCTACTCTAATTAATTTGACAGCCTATTCTAAAAACGCTCGTATGTTCGAATGTAATTAAGGTTATTTTATCGCCAGCCAGTACAACATAAGGTCGTCTTTTGCAGACAACCTTTACAGTACCTACGCTTTGGAATGGGAAACTATAGCTTCATCGGTCAGACTGATCTCACTCCTTGACAATTAAAAAGTGCCTGTTATTGGTTATTCAAACACTAGGTGCGCACCGCGGTTTCACCCGCATAAGTCTCGATCCCGTAGGAATATCGGGATGAAAGGATCCTATGTTCTAATCCTGGTCATACTCTACCCATGTGCCAAATTATATCCCGATCCGTTCAACAGTTTTAGGGTGACAGCGTAACTCTTGGATTCTGTTCAACAATAAAAGTCAGAAAAAATGCTAAGTCAAGACGATGTCATTAATAGTGAGGGCGGGTGATGCGATGTGACGGGGTGGTCAAAGTCAAAGCATTTATTTCAATTAGGCACTCAAAAGGCACTTTTGAACGTCAACATTTACATTAAAATTGATTTTATTCTAGTCGCCCCTTCCAAAATGTAGTTTCGTATGGAGAAGAATGCACAAGAAACTCCACCGTTAGTTACGCTTTTAAAATGTTTTCAGTACAATATTTAACAAAAAATAGTTTTATAATTATGTGTGAAAACGATGCACTCAGAATAAAATTACCATACCAAGTTAAAAAGAAGGAAAGTGAAGCAATTACAGATAAACTAATTTTATTATAGATACCTACATGGTGCTCACATCTTTACAACATTGTAAAACTTTGGGACGGAAAAACAAGAAATTTCAAGCATATAAAGTTGCGGGCAGAGCCCCTAATCTATCAATATCATCCAAGCAATTCGCTTCTTTAATTAATACGATGTGCAGTTTTATTCACCAACAAAAACAAATGAACACATAAGAGAAGCAATGGAGTATAAAACCGTACTCAGAACCTAATGTATCGAGTTTCCATTGTGGACATAATATCCCCAAAGAGAAGTACAGTGCAGTGCATGCAACGAGAGCCACTACCAATAAATTTGTAGCAGTGGGTATACAAAGCTCTCCTGCACCGTGAAAATACCGCAACACTGCAATGTGAAACATAATTGAGGTTAACGGAACGAAATTTAAGTTGCCGGGTGTTTCATTCTTTATGAACGTACTTGCTTCTGCCCGGGAATTTGTCCGCATGAAAATAAATTTTAAGGTGGAAACGATGACTATTATAACACCTACCACCAAAATTTACAATGATACTAAAATACTTTAAATTAGCCAATTATACATACTTACTTAAAACATACACTCTAATACATAAAATCAAAACACAAGGTACACATTCGCAATTAAACTTTAAAAAGAAAACATTAACAATGCTAGACGACGAGACAAATTAGAATTAATACAACCCAGAACTAACTATGGATGAAAAAATATACTGTACGAGGGTGCAAAACTGTATAATATGAACTATCTAATGTTGTAACCAATAGTGACACTATTTATACATTTTAAAATAATAGTTTAAAAAACTAAAAAACACGCTTTAAAAACCAAACTAAAAAAGGAAAAAATAATTTAATTCAATTAAAAAGCGTGGGGTGCTCTTTGAGGTATTTTTATAATCAATTAATGTCAAGCAACCCCACGCTTTTTAATTGAATTAAATTATTTTCGCCTTTTTTAGTTTGGTTTTTAAAGCGTGTTTTTTAGTTTTTTAAACTATTATTTATTTTCTATTTTTTAGTTCTGCTAACTACAAAAACGTGTATTTTTTCCTTTTTTTTTTCATTTTTCTCAATTTTTTTTTAAATTATTGAATTGTCATTGTTCCTCGATAAGTTTACAAAGTTTCAATGAAATCTGACCGTTTAAAGTGGGTCAAAATCGCGCTCTAAGGAGTCGGTTACATACCTACAAACATACAAGTGAAGCTAATATAAAGCGTGTAAAAAGTTCTAGAAGAACACGTCTTTCGAAGATCATGTCTTTAAACCGAAACGCCAGGGTAGCCCGCAATATTGAAGTTTTTGCAATTTTCAGGTCACTGCCAGATTGTATGTTGAACAATATGATTCGGGACCGGCTACCCTGGAGCTTTTATATCCTATTGCATCGCATCGCCCGCCACTGATATTCCTTCGTTTTCTGTTAGTATTCTTTCTGACTTCTTTTTATTTTCTTCTTCTTTTTAGCGTGTCAATAGCAATCTTAATACACTTGGCACTTTCAGCAGCGTCCATCAACTCGCTTGTCTTGAAGATTTGAAAAATATATGATTTTGCTATAGATTCATATAGATCATTTTGCCCGAAGTACTTTTTTTGTATGGTTAATACTTTTGCTGTAAAAAAATATTTTCCAACACGCAATATTTTGGCTTCTATTCCATACTCCTACTAAACGGCTTCGTTATTTGGAAAAAAAAATACACTGAAAAATAGATAGTTAGAGGTACCACAGAATCGCCGAAGCACAATTGTAAATTAATCAAAGGAATATCCCCATTTTGAGATAAAGGCTCCGAGGTGCCCTGCGCGGGCGCGGGCGGCAGTCGTGCTTTAGCATACAAACGGGAGATGAGGATACTATGGGCCTTAAGGTTGTAGCGTGATGTTAATAGCCTTTAAACCTTTCTCAAGAAATTGGGCTACAAATGCGAAAAGATTTTTTAAAATTAGACTAGTAGTTGTAGAGATTACCCCTCCATACAAACTTACAAACAAACTTTTACCTCTATAATTTAGTATAGACGAAACGTTTGGTTAAAACTTCCTCCCACTCATCGAGTGGATGGTTATTTTTTATTAAAATAAATGGCACTTAAACAAGTTCAAATTCAATAAAGTGACGAATTAATAATCATGTTGAATGACAAAATGATTGCAATTACAGTTACAATCTTTGTATTTTATCATAATCAACCACAGTGGTAATAGAAAATTACATATACCAATCATGAATACCGTTTAAAAAAATACATTTTCAATTTCCATAAATCGTACATTTTACGTAACATTTTTAATGTCATTTGTCTGTACTTTTATAATAATCGTTAAATGATAATTTATTAAAATGTATTCACGATTTTTATTGCTCGACGGTGGATGAGTTTCTGATAATATAAAGTGATTTTGGATCGTAACCGATCTCATGATATTCAAATTCTCTCACTTCAGAAGTTCTTGATAATTAACTGCCTACACATAATTAGAAGCGTTTATGGTTAATTGATGGCCCTTATAAATATTTTACTTTGTCGGCTGTCGCCCTATCAGTAGGTAGAACGTAAGAACGCGTGAAATGATTTAATACTTTTTTACTGATAAAAAAAAATTGAACCACGAAATCCAAAAAACAGTGCATGCAGTTTATGAAAAACCATTTAAATGCATGTCTAGCGAAAGATAAAGACAAAAAAAATACAAATTAAAAAGAAATTAGCGAAGCCTCGTTTACACCCAAAACAAACAAATCCCCAATTAATTGTCGAATTAAACTAACTAGGCTAATAATTATGCACGCGAGTGTACAGGCATGGCGCGTATTACGGTAGCCGATAATTACTTGAGCTCAATTACACGTTCGATAAACATAAAGTAAGAGTCGGAATTAATTGATATTAGATCAGCGGGGAAAGTCGCCCGTTGACCGAGGTTAGCACCCTAATGAGTGGATTTATGGCCTAGGAAACGTGTACCTGGTCGCCTTATTTAGTTTATGGAATATCGACTGACCGTGGAGAAATTAAGTTATTTATATCTGTTGATATAAATAGATATTGGTCGAGATTAAAGACGTTAGCAGTCTAGTTTCCAATGCTTCTGGGTGCTATTTGCGTATACGGAATTAGATTACACTTTCTTAATAGCCTACCAACGTGATTCCCAAATTCTATCGCATAGTTATTGTTGAACTGCCGTTCCGTGTAGTGGACGTAAAGATTAGCACCTTCCCATTTCATCCAGTGGGTGTCGTAAAAGGCGACTAAGGGACTTAATAAAGAATGGGCAGCGGCGATCTTTATGCATTTTACCACTATGCTGTGGTCACCAACCCGCCTGCTAAGCGTGGCAATTATGGAAAACCGACCAAAAATTACAAGCATAAAAAACGGCCCTTAGTGGCGCTAGTGCCCGGCACGGCATGCCTACCCTTAACTGCGGTAGCGAAGACAAAGCGTTGGATGGCCCCCACAAGTTGGACCGATGCCCTGGGAAAGGCCGAGGATTACCGAACTGGTTGAAGTGGCAGTGCTTGGAGGAAGCCTATGTCCAAAAGTGGAAATCTTTCGGCTGTAATGATGATGATGAGGGCAAAGGCCAGTCTCTGCATGCGTTTTTTCGCTAACAATAAGGTCCGATACTTTTAGTAAGAGATAAGCACATCCCACTAACATCGCCTCGTTGCAATCTTGCCTAGTGTCGTTCAGAAAGACCACAACAAAAAGCTATAAAAGAACATAGCTGTTGTACTAAGTACTTCGCCCTGACCTCTCGGGGATCAAATACGTGAAGATTATTATGTTAGAAAACAAAAAAAATGTGTTAATGGTATTACGCAGTTTGATTAAAAATAAGCTGAGAGCGACACAGAGGTTATCAAATAAGTAATAAGCGATAAGCGGTTGTTTAAAATAAATGTGGTTTGGATTATAAAATTTTAAAAGCTTTAACAAACAGCCTACCTACACTTTAACTGATTGTGAGCTGAGTTTTTAATATCCATCTTTTGTTATTTTCGGCATTTTAAAACGGTGCTGAATCTCATTTTAATGCTGATAGATCTCATACTAATGGTTGACTTGACATTAGTATGAAATCTGGAACACATTTAGTTTCAAATACAGGGTCGTGAAATAGGTTACTGAAGAACCCCCAATAATTAGTAATTAAAACTAGTTCTAGAAGTAACAGTAATTTAAACTGAAATAGGCTAAGTTAATGATTAAGATTTAATGTTATTAAAATCTCAAAACCAAACACAGAAGAGGTCAAATCTTTCTAAAATGAATGCAAATGAAGCAAGCAATAAAAACTGAAGACCGCGTTAAAGGGAATATAAAAATTTATTACAAATATCAACTCGGAGCTGGATTCGGGGCTCACTCCGGAAAATCCAATAACCGAAATGAAACGAGCAAAATTATTCCTGTAAAGAAGATTATTGTGAGCAGAGCCGACGGAAACGTTAAGTGTTCGAGTTGCTTCACGACTAATGTTAAAATCGATATGGAATATGAATATCCGAGTTTTTTTGGTACACTTTAAAATCTCTATAAATCTTTGAAACTCCCTCTATAAATCTAAAGTTTTGAGAGTCTTTGTAAAAGTTAGTTTCCGTGTCTCGTCAGCGAAATTATTTTGCTGTTATGGACTACTGGGTTCGTTTTTCTGCAGCACAGCGCTGCCTCAACATAATCTACGGTCACCAAAACACATAAGTAACCAGGGTCGTCGGATATACTCGTAGCTGAAGTTTAGGAAGAAACCGATGGATATTCATAGTAAACAAACAGTTCATTTATTAAATTGAATTTTATTCGAAAACATCCATCGGTTACTTACTAATCTTTAACACTATCCTGCCTATCTCTTTTGGTGACTGAACATAATGTATTGTAAAGTGGGTAGTTATAAGTTCAAAATACAAAATTCTGTCAAATTTCGAGCCTTTTCTCAGAGTCTAAATTTCCGAATGACCGTACCTATAGCAACGTACAGTATATCACAGATCACACCAAATGTTCTGTTCACTACATTAAACAGTTATTTACATGATTTCAACCGTATTTCCGCTAGTTCTCGAAATAACACGCATCTCCAACTATTCTAAATCAAAACAAACAGGAAAAACAAACACTGTTTGACGTGTTTCAAGTGGGAAGAAGTAAATAACAATAAGAAGAGACTACTTAATGTAGGGTGCGTGGGGACCCCAGGACTTTTGAGCACCCCAGGACCACATCACCCCAGTCATTCGTCACATGTGCACTGACAGTGGGATGGCTGGTCCTGTTCGCTCGTATTTGTGCAGTCCATTGTCCGTTACATAATTGAAGGGAGATAAAAAAGGATTCGGGTGCCGTGTGTCACAAAAAGAGGGATCGTTGTAATAGAACTTTTAGTGGAGCTGTGAAATCTAATATTGGTATTTTGCTTTTAGAGGTAATTGATTTTATTCAAGATAGGATTATTGCTCCTTAATGTAGTGTCTGATGTAACCCATGACACAGTGTACAAAACGAGATCATTTGTCGCAAATAAAATGATTGATAAAAATTACGTTTGTCCCCAATTGTCTTCAATTGAACTTCATTCCCATTTTTATTAAGTGTAAAAATACTGCTCACTGCATCCTGCGCCCTAATTGCGTACCACACTATCAATCACAATCTGAATCATTATGTGGGATATTGCTAATCCATTGCTTCATATTATGTCTACTCATCAACTTAAATAACGCAATGAATGGTGTTGAACTGTCAAAATGAAAGACTTGCCTACCGTACGAGTGTTCTGCAATCACCGATGAAATTTTATGAATTTCGATGAAACGAGAAATTAAAACAGAAACATAAATACCGACCTTTGCTGCTGCAAACAAAAGGAATCCGCAGTAAACATGTGTAGGATAAGAACGTATGCAAAAGTTGATCGTCTGAATGTTCGAAACAATTTAGCCGCGCTTCGGCCAGTCTGGTCGACAACACGGACAAAACACTGGGGAAAACTGCAACATTGAGTTTCCTACAACTTGCTCCGTCGTTACCGTAACAACCGAGCCAACTTTTAGCATAATGTCATATTAATTCGTTGGATAAACTCTTTGTCTAAAGATATTAGCGAGTTTAATTATTTTAGCGCGCTGAAGATAATGTTGTTTAATCACTTTAATAACATGAATCGTTAGTAGAAGTTTGTGTTGTGAGTCTTGAGATACTGACTTTGATTTGCTTAATCCTACTAATATTTTAGGGGTATCATTTAAGCTATCACCAATTTAATTAGTTTTGTGTTTCTTAAATAATAGGGTTTGTCCTCAAAATAGTAGATCTGTCACCAAAATGTAGTCACCAAACAATGCAAAATCAGTTCCACAATAAATCACCTAAAATCCTGAGATATAAGGTCTAGTACCAAATAAATGTTTTTGTATGTATTATAATAGGTGTGTATTTAACGCGGCAACTAAGTAAAATGAATATAGGTTTAAAAAAAAAATAGAGTAGGTACCATATATAATGGGTTGGCAGCTAATAAGGAGTATCGTAATAAGTAATAGGTAGCATATTAATATATCAGTAATAAGCTCCGTTTTAATTTAAACTAGCATCAAGTTTTTCTTTTGGGAACAGAATTAATATCTAAGCGGAAACTTAATGGCGAAAATAAAATAGAAAATGGGCATTCATAAATAATATATTATTATTGTATTATTAGGGCAGGTTTAGATTTTCTATATAATCTAGTCGTTTCTGGCACTCGCCGGCCGCTCCCGCGGCACCGCTCGCTTCGCTCGCTCGGCTCGTGCGTAGGAAGTCACAGTTTTAACCTAACCTAACCATTAAAAAAAAAAATAACGTACTCTAACTAGACTGGTAATATATTATCTTTGCCACCCTACTAACATTATTAGTCGCCAAGTCATTATTTATAGCTCCTCGCCTAATATTTTATTTGACTGGTATAAATAAATTTTTTAGCAGAGTAGTAAATAAAACAATTAAAGTCAAAATAATCAATATTTGATCATTTTTTCATTAAAATTATAAATTGATGTATTAAATTGGTAACGAATACTATTAATTTAATATCTGAACGAAATAAAATGTTACTACTGTATTGGTGACAAAATATCAAATAAAAAGGAGTCGCAGTCAGGGATCGATAATCGATTTATTTGGTGACAGATCTACCATTCTGAGCACAGAGCTATTATTTAAGTAACAAAACTGTTATTATAAGAACGAAGTTTATATTCATGTAATGCAATATAATTTTATTGGTTATCGATCTCTTATTTTACACATATATTAACATTAATTTGATAATTCATACCTGGGAACAATTTTTGTTTATCTGAGAACGAAAATATTTCGTGGCGATAGATCTATTTATTAGGTGATACAACTTGATGACAAATATAAATTTTGGTGATAGAAAATATAGTTCCCATATTTTAGACTAGGTTTTACCAGCGGCTTCGCCCGCGCGGAACTTTCATTCCCCTTTTAATTCCCTTAGGGGTTGAATTTTGAAAAATCCTTCCTTATTCCTTGTCTACATTATAAAGGGAACCTCTGTGCAAAATTTCAGCTTTCTAGGTCCAAGGGTTTGGGCTGGGCGTTGATGAGTCAGTCAGTCAGTCAGTCAGAACTTTTCTTTTTATTTATATAGAAGATAGAATGTTAAATTTTTTGGATGTTTGTAACTCAATCACGCACAGCTGAACGGATTGGGATGAAATTTGGCACATAGATAGTTTATAACTTGGATTAACACATATAATACTTTTATCCCGGTAGTATGTTCAGGTGGGGAGTATCCAACCATTCCGATCTCCACGCGGGTGAAGCCGCTGACCAAAGCTAGTATTATAATTATATTTACACATATTTTTTTGTAAAAAATCCAGACTTTTATAATAGCTACTGTTATGATGATAATAAAATTAATGTACCCTGAACTTAGAGCAGCATAAATGACTGGCATGACATCAATTAGTACAAGGTTATGTCTAAAAATAATGGACAAAAACATAAACCCAAGTCAATTAAATTCCACGTTATAATATTGACAATGTTTTTCCACAGCTGCGCGCAATTTAACCCTCACGGTGCTCGCTGCGGCACAAAGATCCGCGCGGCACTCAAAATATCCGAATTATCCGCACAAACTTGCCACCCTCGACACATGTCCGTAATGATACGACATGTCAACCCCCGAGACGCGTGTGAAATGAGCGCACTTCAAACGGAGCCCCAACAACCCTCCTCGAATGCATTTAGTTGCAGGTGCTTACAATTTTTCTTCTCAGACAAATTCGAATGGAGTTGTTACGTCTTAGGGAGGCCGTAATATCGCCGTAGTGTCGCTTTAGGGTAAATTTTTCTTTCATGTGTAAACGCTTCAGGGGTCGTTTCTTTTGAAGAATAATGATGTCGCTTTAAGTGGTTCACTATTTTACGTGTATCGACATCATTATTTGTTTAGTGGGAAAAACATTTTGGTATTCTTCGCCACCATTCACACGAAACGAGATTTGCAAGAAAACAATGAGTTTTGTTGATTAGGTTGCTTGTTAATGCCATCAAAATTAAAATCTCAGCGAATGACAAAAGCAAAATACAAAACATCGAGTAACAATTGAGAGAATCTGGCAAGAGCACTGAAGTCAGACGTTCATTAGCATAATAAATACGTACCCACCGGTGCACTTGAAACGGGCATCGTCTCGAGAACACGGGAACAACTATTTGTCTGAAGCACCTCCGCAGTCTTGTTCATGCTAATTTTCATTTTACAAATTGCCTTGTATGCAGTAACTTTGAACGTTTCTATGAAATAAGATACCCATTTGAGCGTTACCCTGACTTTAACAATCGTGTGAAAGGCTGAAAAGCCTTTAGTATATAAATAGGACTTCTGCATTATATTATATAGTAGATAGTTTCCACTAAATATCAGTGCCCGATACACTCGCTCTGGGTAAGCATTGTGGTTGGGACTGTAAAATAAATGTTTAGAATATTGTTTAATGCTTTGATTATTACTGTTATGATTATTGTTAAATGTTTTATTTCCTATTTGTATTTAAATTCGTTGCCTACTAACATAGTTCATAAGCTATTATTGTTACTAACCATATTGGATCATGTTATCTGACAAATAAATAAATAATAATAATTATAGTAAGCGAACAAATGTATTTAACATCACCAATAAAGTTTGATGCATACAGCTTCACAAGAGTTATAGCAATGTCAAGAATCTTAACGATGAATGATTTATGAACTATCCAACAAAAGCTAGTAGAAACTTAATTATTAGAACTCGGCTGCGGTTCAGGTTTCAAATTAATTAAAAGGCGAGTCAAACGGTGAAAATGGTGGTGTCTCGGATATAGGTATTATAGCAATATACTCAATATTTATTTGCGTTCCACAATGTGAACATAGGTGGTACATTTTATTAAGACATGATCTTAGTGGACCTTGTCGGGCAAGTCAAAGAAGAAGTGGGAGGAAGAGAGCTTTTAGATAGCAAAAAAAAACAATAAAAAAACTTTGATTTTGTATTTTCTTAATAAACTTTTTAGTTTTCACTTTTTAGCTGTGGTACCCTACCTCACACAAATTCGTATAGATACATTAACTTGCTAAGTAAATAAAAGTGACAGAAAATTATTTTAACATTATCAAGATAAACTAAAAAAAACAATTAAGTACGTATTATAGAAGCTAACTCAAAAACCACTAATATGAACTTGACTAAATTTATATGGCACCATTCGGTAAGTATAGTAAGTGCCTTTCTATCCAAATAAGATTTTTTTTAATCGGTTTATTAATGACGGAGTTCAAAGGTAACAAACATTAAAAAAAAATAGAACCTTATTGAGAACCTTATCCTTATTTTGAAGTTGGTTAAAAAGCAGCGCATTTACATCCACACATGCGGAAAATAAATAGTGTTATTTCTATTTATAAATAAGTTGCAGTGAGTATTAGTGCAGCGTAACGCGTTATTAAATTCTGATTTATCGCCGCGTGCCGCGGGTAGATACGACCCGCCTGCGTTTTATAGGGTTAGGTTAGGGTGGACGCATTCTTCCTAGCCGAGTTTTTGCGGAAGATTAATTTGTAAGCGAAAATTTTCTATTCTCTTTGCCTCCGTGGAAGCGATGTTCTGAAAGTCATTTATTCGCTGTAATGGTACCAAAGTATTGTGGTCGCTTGGAACTTGATAGTTGGAATGTTTTTTCCCGTAGACAAGACAAATATGAACTACGGAGTATTTTCATACATACATACATAAACTTACGCCTTCTCTCCATGGGGTAGGCAGTAATTACATAACGCCACCTGCCACGATCTTTACAAACTTCTTTTGTCTCGTTTACTCGGTCATATACCCACGCCACCGCCGGTTGCGAGTACTACGCACCTGACCTTTCTGAAGAAGCCTCAAAGAGATGTCAGCACCAACTGGTGGGGTCCGCAAGGGCCGATGCCTGCCAGGGGTGCGCGTTGTTCGAAAGAGATTCCGCGGCCCCTGGCACACAGACAACTGAGGGAACACGGATGGGTTTTAGTCGGTAAAAGTGTGACACGCCCTCCTGCTCCACTCAGAGCGGGAGAAGTTATTTGGTGATTTCCCAACCAAAAAACAATTTATTTTTCTGAAGACCATCACCAATAAAGCCACTTTATGTCCTCCTAGGGCGTCTCGGCGTTTCCACTCACAACAGCCTTGTAAATACCTTTTGTTAGTCGCCTCTCATCTTAACCAAACCAGCTAAGCATAAGTAATCTTTTAAATTTTTGCAACTATACTCCATAGGTTTAGGTAGTTAAATAAAGGTAAGAAAATCGTAAAAAGGGTTTTTTATAGTTGAAACTTTCTTGTTTCAAAATGCGGTGTAACAAAATCAAATTTACTTTCGAATTATACAATTGTTTCCTCTTTTATTAACGTGTACTAAACTTTATCATTTATTTTTAAACTACTCTTCCCAGATGTAACTAAAGCATATTTTTTTTGTTAGATTTATTATAATAATATAATATCACATGATCTGACCAAGATTATGTCTGGACTTTAAAAAAGACTGTGACCTCTGAGTTTGTTTCGGCCTTTCTTCTCAGAGTAGTCAGATAGGAAACGCCGACCTCATCTAGTTAAAAAAAAAAAAAAATATGATTGACGTGTAAAAGTGTTTGTACAAACCTACTTACAGAAATAAAATCATTTATCATTTATCATGTAACCGGCCTATTGGATAGAGCCCAAAAAGACAGGTTCCCTAAACCTTAATTGCTAAATTTAAAAGTACAACTGTGATGTAGTATGGCAACTGAAGTGGCAGGTACTATGTTTAGTCGGTTAACCAGACGCCTTTGACAGTGCTCTCAACAATCGACATTTACAATTTTGCGAGTGCACTTCGATTTTGTTATTATAGCTAGCAAAATAATTGTTGATACAACGGAACGATTTAATATTAATGTGACAGTTAGTTCATCAGATTCTGATTCAAATTCAGAATAGAGCCTGTTATTATATGACTATAGATAATACGATTTTAACATTTGAAATAAAAGGTTTCGTATCTTTGAGTCACGTGTTTTTTTTTTACCTTTATTTAACTACCTAAACCTATGTTATACATCTTTTTTTTTGTTAACAGAATATTAATTTGTCTTCTATTAAGTACAGTCAAATTCACAACAACCCAAAATAGAATCAAAAAGCAATTTAGATAAACACAAACGGTCAATTTTCATTCCACAAAACAACAAAATTAATTCAAAAATTGCTCAATTTACTCCACAAATATCAATAACCAACAAGCTATAATTAATAATGAAAGCAACAAATTAATATGCTATCAACAGCCCCTAGTTTCGACGATCAATACGCGATTGTGTAATTACGGTGTTACCAACTAGTGTGGGTAATTACAATCAGAGTTAAGAGGCGGACACATCTGCCGCTGTTCTTATGATTAATTTCGAATCGAACCGGTAGCACAAACTAGTATTTGCTGATGTTTTATATATTGAGAAGCATCTATGATTTATTGACTTTCGCTAGCTAGAATTGTGGTTTAGTTTGTTGTTCTTTGTGTATTCTATGCCTTTAAGAGCAATTGGGGAATAAAAACGAATTACGTCATTGATTATAACTAGTGGTCACCCAGTGGTCGAAATTCAACCATAATTCATTGAGATTTTAATCAACAATAATCAAAAATATAACTATCTGCACAACATAACTGGTTGTTTACCCGAAGGGATCTCGATTGAGATTCAATCCAGACGGTCTCCTCGCTAAGCTCGAAATCCGTAGTTTCGGCTGAAGTTACGGGCGATTCTTAATCCGTATCACCTAAGGACCTTAGATTAGTTTGGGGCCGGAACTAAAAATTAATGGCAACACTATTTGACAGTTGTCCTTACGCGATATGTTTTTATCCGCCCGAAAAAGGAAGAGTAGGGTTTCATTTCGATGTATCGAACTACTTTCGGACGGGCCCGTATCTTCGTTGACGGACTTAGAGAGTAGCCCCCCAGAATCGAGATTGCATTCCTTAGCAGTAATGAAACGCAGAAGTGTCAAAATAATAATTTAGTCCGGGTTATCAAACAACGCAAGCGGGGGTCAAACGATTATTCAATAGTTTATTTGTGACTTTTATAACCAAACTCATTTATCATTATTTCTAAGGTGGTCTATTAAAAAGGCATTAAAGCTTTTAAGCTCAGTAATTGAGCAAACAAAATTAAAATCGCAGTAAATTGGTTAATATGTTTTCTTATTTGATTATGATGAAAATGTTACGGTAAGTCATTTGACTGGATTAAGTTTATGTTAGTCATTATGACATTAGCATCAATCAAAGATAATACGACGTCTGAAAACGTAAAACATGTTTGTTGTCCTTCTCTCTTGTCTTTATTAGATGTGACTTGTGTGTTTAATTTAATTAATAATACATTTCTGCATTATACAGCAAGAGGACATCGACGCCCAAACCCCACGCAACCCTAGTGTAGAATTTTTTATTAGTTAAAAAAAAAACAGAAATATTGATCAGTACAAATACCTATGCGGTCAAAATGTATATGTTACCGGCCAAACCCAATTTCAGGCCAAACTAGTTTGTCCTAGGCCAAACAGACTTATCCTACGCGTGATATGTCGCAGCCAACTAGCTTAATTAGCCATTTCGTTAACAGCCTTTGGAAGTAACGCTCGCCGGCCGCTGCCGCGGCGCCACTCGCTTCGCTCACTCGGCTCGCGCGCTTTGGTCATAGTTCTAACCTAACCTAACCCATTTAGTCGGCGTGCCCCGGCTTAATAAACCAGTTTGGCCTAGGACAAACTAGTTTGGCCTAGGACAAACTAGTTTGGCCTGAAATCGGGTTTGGCCGGTAACATATACAAGCCGTTCTATACATTTTGACCGCATAGGTATGGTACTATTTTTATATTTCTGTTTTTTTTTTTAATAGACATATATACATTTCAAAACAGAGCTTTCTGAATAATCTACTGAATCCATGGTAGATTACGCGTCAATGTCCCTGCCAGCCTGTATAGGTAGTTATCATCATCATCATCATTTCAGCCGGTAGACGTCCACTGTTGGACATATAGGCCTCCCCCAATTTGGGGGGCATGCCATAATCGCCACAATTGGCAGGCGGGTTGGCGATCGCAGTATGGTGGTAAAATGCATAGAGAACGCTGCTGCCCATTCTCTAGTAAGTCCCTTAGTCGCCTTCTCCGACACCCACGGGAGCAGATGGGATGGTGCTATTCTTAACGTCCGGCACCACACGCATAGGTGGTCTTTCGATATAGTGAAAATTATTTTTCGGATCGAAAACCTGAAGAAGCCTGGATTTCGTAGATAGGGTTGAAATTTAAAACGGAGCGTCATTATTATGTTCAGCCATTCTTCTTCGTCATATCAATGATTGCACAATCATCATTACTGATAGGTACTATTAATTAATATGGTATTAATAATCAATAATATAATAAAGAGGTAAAATTAGTTTGTTTGTAAGTAGGGGTATTCCCTGTCATCCGAAGATTAAAAATATCGTATTGTATTTCATAGCCCAATAGCTTGAGGATAGCTATTTAACATCACACTAGGCCCCTAAGGAGCCGATTTAAAAGAAAAAAGAATCCGAAAGAACGTTAAGTAAAAACGAAGTAAGTAACAACGTGGACGCCCGGCGATGCGATGGTTTACAATATTATTTAATGTCAAAACAAGAAATTTCACGCAAAGTTGCGGGCAGAAGCTAGCTATTTGTGTTTCGATCAGAACTGTGTATGTTACGACCAGCACCCTAAAATAATTGCGTTGCTTCATATGTTCCAAAAATGTATCTGCTCAACAACGTTAATAACGCAATGAATATTGTTGAACTGTCAAAATTAAACAGATTATTATTAATCGTATGTTACGCAATTAGGGTGGAGAACTCAGCCACATCGACAGCTTTAGCATACTATTTCGGAATTAGTAAAACTGAAACATTCTAGACTCCAAAAATGTACCAAGAATTTCATTTACCGAATACGTTGAAAGTTTATCGGTAATAGTTCAATGCTCTGTTATCGTGCAGGTAC
Organism: Antitype chi; assembly: GCA_947359405.1. Classification (NCBI taxonomy): domain Eukaryota; kingdom Metazoa; phylum Arthropoda; class Insecta; order Lepidoptera; family Noctuidae; genus Antitype; species Antitype chi. The sequence goes on from OX375814.1 coordinate 5,990,444, forward strand.
AAAACACATCACAAGAGCAGTTATCGCTTTGACGGGCGTGTGACTACACTTCAACGTAGGTACCTATCCCTTATCAGAGGACCTAAAGTACTTGCCTTATCATGTAACCGACTTGCCAGGAATTTTGGAAATTTTGACGAAGAATTTTGAGGTTAAACCGTTGAAATTGATTTTTAATCGGGTTGATTTTGCTTGTATTATTCACATATATTAAACACGCTCATATGCTGACAACTACATTAGAATTTTTCTTATAAATTGTCATATCTCAAGGTTCATGTGCAAATCCTGTATGATGCTCATGGATGTGGTTTTAATTTTAATCTTCATGCAGAGATCAAAATCATTTGAAGGCGGTGGGTAGCCTTCAAATGATTTTGTTTAGGTGGGGTTCGCAAGGACCGATGCCTGCCAGGGGTGCGGGTTGTTCGAAAGAGATACCGCGGCCCCTGGCACACAGGCAACTGAGGGAACACGGGTGGGTTTTAGTCAGTAAAAGTCTGACACGCCCTCCCGCTCCACCCAGAGCGGGAGAAGTTATTTGATGATTTCCCACCCAAAAAAAAAAAAATGATTTTGTTCTCTGTATTATTTAATTTAGGTCTAAAGGCTCCCGCAGAATGTAATAGAATAATTTATATGAAAACTTCATGGAAATTGATCTAATGTCTGAATCTCATGCAGTTGGAGACAATACAGATCTTTATTGTTAATTTTAAGAAGATGCCTTCGTGTGCATGAGATCGCATAAAGTAGGTATTCAGTTTACTAGTCAACCACTTAAATCAAAAGATTTTTTTTTTAATTTCACTTTTTACGCAACAGGATTTTTTTTTTTTTTTAAATTATTGCTATATTCTGCTAAGTTGGTTGGATATCATACTGTATACTTATTATTCAAACTCACAATCTTCTATTTACGCGGATATCATCATGAAAGTGAAAATATTTTCTCAGATTACTTTAATCATAACTTGTGGTTATTGCAGCGGAGAAATTTATCACACTTTATATCAATTATGTGGCTTTGAGCCGAGTATAAACAGTCAATCAAATGAACATTTCTGATTAAATATTGAAACTTACACTGACTGATTACTGCCTAGATTTAATAAACATTTAAGTACTGATTTATTAAGGTAGCTAAGCAATTTCTTGGTTAGAATCCAAATTCCTATTAAAGGATTTATGGTGGACATAAAAATGTCTTACTTTCCAAGTAAATGTTCGTATTGTGGGTAACTAGCTTTTGCCAGCGGCTTCGCCCGCGTGGCTGTCGGTTATCGCATAAAAAAGTAGCCTATGTTCTTCTCCATAATCCAGGCTATAGCCTATAGAGATATATCTCTGCCAAATTTCATGATGATCCGTTCAGCGGTATAGGCGTGAAAGCGTAACAGACTGACAGACAGAGTTACTTTTTATGTACTACCTTTATGTACATTGAGCGGAAATATTACTAGCTCAAAATAAATCGCCATAATTGTTTTAATGGAAATTAAAATGTCATTGAAATGGATGTTGATACGTTATCGGTTAATTAGTAAGTTATTAGAATAAAATGCAATCTGAAAATCAGAGTCGTTTGGAAATACCTATTGCGTTTTCTATAGACATGATTTCTCTAGGCAATCAAATTGCTAATTGACTTGCGCAGTTACTAGAAATTCAAGTTCTCTAACTTTTTCTTTAATTATTTCAAGGAAATATGAAATTATTCGAGTTCGAATGTATTTTCAAAAGGCTTGTTTCTATCGTCGCTATGTCAACAGCAAATGACAAGTGACAGCTGTCATATTTCCCGCGCAAATGTAAACATGGCCGCTTATCTATGTCATTACGTTTTCCAACATGCCTAAATATTGGTATATACTTATTCATAATCTAATCCTATGAGGACAAGCCACGTGGTTTATGAAAATATTTGAAGTAAGTTCTGTAAACAACCGACTTACACATAGTTGCATTAAAATTTATACTTTACACCAGCCACTACGTTACTAAGTAATTACAATGTTTAATGAAGTGAGTAGATAAATTTTTGCTCAGATTATAAAACAAAGGCAGATAGGCCAAAAAAACAAATACTAAAGCGTCGCATTGTATGTTAGATACAATGCGACGCTTTAGTACATATTTGGTTTTTTGGCTTCACTCTTGGTGTTCTATCCGCGCGGTCTATCTGCCTTTGTTTTATAATCTGAGCATTTTTGTAATTATTTATTTGGGAACTATATTTTTATTACATCTAAAGCAAAATGACTGAATCATAATCACCCTTTAATTTTCTCACTGTTGGGACGAAGGCCGCCTCCGTGAGAGGGAGGGGGCCGTAATCTACCACGTAGTAGATGTTGCATTTCTTCGAACTGCACGGTTCCCCCTACTATATGTAGTTTAAATTGAACAACAGTCAGATGTATTAATATAATAAAATTAAATTAAATAATCGTTTATTTCAGGAAATTATTCCCATATAAATTACATTACACATTAAAATCATTGCATAACAAATAAATAATAAATTTAATGTAATAAAAAATATTATTTATAGTTAATAAAAAATAATAAATTAAAGTTAGTAAAAAATAATAAATTAAAGCTACAGCACATTGACAAATAAAGTCATTAGGTTAAAATTCATTCGATCAAAACAATAATCACTTATTATTAATGTATCCTATAATTTTTTGAAAATATACTTTTAGTCTTTTTGCTATCTTATACTGACACAAATTACGCAAAATTAACAGTACTCAATCGTAAATTATTATTCATGAAATTCCGTGTTCTGTCAATGAACTTAGGAATGTGGTTTCAGCCCAGCAGATGCATTGAACCTGTCAATAGTTTATGGAAGAACTTAAAATTCCTGATTTTATTGCACATGGCTTTGAGCACAGCGACAGCCTGACCTGAAGTTCTGCAATATAGCAAGAAAATAATACATTTTACACATTATTTTCTATCATTTGAAGCCTTTTCATACACGTAAAAGTCACTCTTTTCCCATGGTAGGGCAAAAACTACAAAACGCCACCTAAATACTCCTTTACTCAGTTTACGTTCATTCACTTAGTTTTGATTCTCTTTTTAAGCATACCTATTGTTTAACTTCAGATCTTGCACGGTATCTCTGTTAAGCTAATGCTAGCCGTGGAAGGGGCCTGGGGCCTTAGTCTGCTATTTTTATAAATTCGTCATTCCAACACGATCCCATTGTCATTAATTTGTCATTTTGCTAAAAGTTCGTAATCTGCTAAATTCATAATCGTCGATCATTGGTCGGTCAATAGTCTCGTAATAGAATTGTGTCATATTGGAATTTTCGTATTGCCATTATTGTAAACTCGTTAGGTAGTAGAAATGTTTTTCGAAAAACTACTACTAAATTTGAACATTTATTCATGCCAGATTTCATTTATAATTTTTTACATATTATTTAATAGTGTTATCATTAAGTACGAGATTGCCAATAAATGCCATTTCTTTCAATGGAGTGTCAGTGGCTGACCATTGGAAAGTCATAATGACGCCATTACATTAGTAGATTACCAAACTTGTCAAAATCAACAATTATGAAATCAATGATAGACCATTCTGACACTACTGTAATAGCAGACTTGAGGCCCTGGTGACCTGAAACACAGGTTTTTTTTTTTCGAAAAACCTATATTAGGCACCAGTCTCTCACAAGGATGGCATACAGCTGGGACATTCTTTGTACACTTTTAATTTAAGTCAGCTTTGTGAAGAGAGAATAAATGATAAATTATTATTATTATTATTCATCTAGTCATACAAGCTATTTCATTTCTCCCCATGGGGTTAGGCACAAAATAAAGAACGCCACCTAGTATAACCAAACCTACTGTTTTAACAGTAGATTTGCTGTTTTTCAATTTGACACCAGCACACGCTATAAAACCAAATTACGCAACAGAATATCAACTACAACTATTATAGGAGCATTACAGGCTAAATCCGAAATAACCGATTGCTACTCATTTGAAGCTACAGAAAGGTACATGAAGAAATTTAACAAAACTATGTATGATTTTAAAAAGGAAAATGAGTCTGAAAATACTGAAGATGAGGCGATTGAGGATGAAAATGGAAAATAATTTTACTTTAATTTTTTATAATGTTTTGATCTATATTTTAATATAAAAAAGGATGAAAGTAGGTAATTGTTTTAATTATATGAGGAAAGTATGAAATCTGCCTTTTTTTACTTCACCTACTGTTTACTCCTGTTTTTTTATTGGTGAGCTGTTGTTTTTTTAGTTTTTTGGGGTTGACAACAATGACGCCACCTGCTACGATCCTTACACATTCCTTTCGCGTCGTTTGCGGTCATACGTCTGGTCATACACGCACGCCAGTTGTTCTACGCATCTGACCTTTCTGATGAACTTCACCAACAAGGTCACTATATTTACTTCTAGTGCGTCCCCCTTCCTTTGTTTCCACTTACATCTACTTTGTACCTTTTGTTCAGAGAGATATCCATCCTCATTTAGCCAATACAGTGAAAAACTGCTATAAATTGGATTTAACCCCATAATCTATCACTGCATTATCTTCAAACAATACCGGTTTCCCAATAAGACTCGCCCATAACGCTAAATGTCATCAGTCTGCCAAATTAATGATGCAAAGTTTCGCAGGCTAAGTGTGTAAAGCACTTCCCACCATCAGAGATATATTCAAATTACAAAAGAGAGTGCTAGTTCATAAAATCAAGTGCCGAGACATAGGATAGGAGTGTCACAGACGCGTGGGGGGAAGGGGGGAACTAGGGCTGTCTTTAAAGTGTTACGTCATTTTCATATAACACAGGCCTTTGATGCGACTCTGCAATTAGGGATTAGTGTTAAGGTGCGTTTGTATGGTCTGTTTTAGAATAAAAATAAGGTTTTTATCATAATATACTTTTATCTACATAACGTAGAATTCGAATTATAAACTAAAAAACTAGTGACATCTATATATATAAAAATGAATCCCTATTTCCCTTGGTCACGGCATCACACGTGAACGGCTGGACAAATTTTAATTCCTAACATACGATTAATCATAATCTGTTTCATTTTGATAGTTCAACAATATACATTGCGTTATTAAAGCTGTTGAGCAGACACATTTTTCGAACATATGAAGCAATGGTTTAGCACTCTGTTTCAAAACGAAACAGATTATGATTAATCGTGAGTTACGCAATTAGGGTGCAGTACTGTTCCATTGGAAAAAAAGTCAGGAAATGTACAATTCCACAGTATCATTAAGCTTTTTTGGAATGTTTTTAAATATATTGACGTCACTGATTCTAGAATACCTAAATAAAAATCGGTACATAACATCTACAATGTTTGTGTTACAAGAGGTCAACAGTTATTTAAATAAAAAATGTGCCAATTAATTATCGTTGAACACGAGCACATAAAATGAATGCAATTCAAAACACAACTGATCATTTACAGCCGGCAACCTTCGGGATTTTCCAGAATTTTAAACGAAATAACTTGATAAACTATCGCAATCTTGGCAACATTTTCTACGGTAAACGTTAACAGTAACACCCTTAATAACAAAACTCGGTAACCCTGCTCGGAACTGTCGCAAAGTGGCTCATATATCATGGGAGCATGGAGGTATCTGCGCCAACGGGCCAACTTGCCGGGTTATCGGCACCACAATGGATAAAATTATTAAACGCTCTAGGTGAGCTTATGAAATAAAGTGATTTTATCATTCATTGTCCTATAAAGATAAAATCTGCCTCCAGAACCGATTGTAGGAAAAATCATCTTCGGTTTGCGCTGAATTCCGTCGATGTTACGTGAAGTTTGAACATTTTTCTCGGAGAAGCGATCTTGTGAGTCTAAACGATATTGCCTCGTTGTTATACGGTTTATAGCTTCCATTCATTCGTTCGATTGTTTAACTACTGAAGAACAACTTAACCCAACTTGTGAGAGTGAAATTTAAAACATTGCGTCATGTTTGCGCAAAATATTTACATAACACTCATAGAATGTTATATTTTACCAAAACATAATCATCTACCGCTGCCGACGCATCCTAAAAATGTGTATGTAAATTCCTTTGCGATTTAAATGAGTTTACTCTTAATTCCTACCCTACAAAGAGCTTACGAAAAACCTTTCCCTCCAACATTGCATTTCGAAATAGCTCAACATACTTTGCTGAACAATTTGAAGGCGAAGTGAGCCGCAAAACGACAACCAATCAAGGACGTGCTCCATTTCTGGTCTACTTAACGTTTTTCAAGATTTAGTTGTCGGGACGTGTTTGTAACAGTGACATGGTTCGCTCACAAATCGTTAATGCGTCCGAGACTCCGAGACAGTGCCCATGCGGTGAAACTCTTGTCTCACCACGGAACCACTTCACCTGAATATAGTGAAATAGTACCCGTGTCAAACGACGAGTAACATTTCAAATAGCAGTTATTTAGAAATAAACAAAAGAATATACAAGCCAGGTTGCAGCTCCAAGCCGCGCGGAATTCTTATTTTATTTGAACTTTTTCAACCCATCCCAACCGGCAACCGGGTTATGAAAAATGTGCAACTTCTACAAGCCAACTTGCATTTTTGTTACTTCTTCAGGTTGGTATTTTTAATAAGGAAGAAAGGAAAACGAAGGCAATTTATCTGGTGTCACCTTTAAAAACTAATTAAACTACCGCCTTATAGCCATCTTAACGGCGTAAATTGCAGTCTTATACCTGATAGCCGGGCAAATTTTGCGAAACCAATTGAAGCGACCAATAAATAGTTAAACTACCCACAATCTCACTATACAGCTTTCTTCAAAGACATTCCCAAACAGAACTTCCATCTTGGTTGAGGGAACTAGCAGTTTTACTGTTAATAGGGAACCTAATTCTAATACGACGTTGGAGATTCTAAACACTGTAGATGGTCCTCATTTACATAAATAGACGATGTTATTCGACGCAGGAGCAATAAATTGGCCACAGAGAAGTGAAACGAGCGACAAAGCCCATAAGTAGTCGGGACAATAACACTTCATGTACGGAATGACATATATTCCTTTACATTGACGTTAGGTTTGAATTCAGTGATGGTTCAGAGAAATTCCTTTGGATTAATGGCTCATCTTGGGTAATAAATGTATGGATATTTGCCATTGATTTGAATAAATTTACATTAGACACAGATGGCTTTTTATTTATAACGCCCATTGCTTGTTTACCATTCTCTCCTACATCTTTTACATCTTTACTAACCAATTCTGTACTATCATTAACTGACATCATCATCATCATCTGCTTAGCCTATTTTCAACTATGTTGGGGTCGGCTTCCAGTCTAACCAGATGCAGCTGAATATCAGTATTTTACATAGAGCGACTGCCTACCTGACCTCCACAACCCAGTAACTGGGTAATACCCTTGGTAAGACTGGTTGTCATACTTTCGGGCTACAGACGACCTATAACGACTGTCAAAGATCCACGAATGACAGCCGGGACCAATGGCTTAACGTGCTTTCCGACGCGCGGAGGATTCTTGGTATGTTAAGATGGTCACCATAGATATCCGTGATGTTCACCCACCCACGGACTCACCGCGGCATACGTAGCTTAACCTGATCTACCAACCCGTGTGGTTCTTATTACTTAACCACAAGCTTCTCTTAATTAAATTTACTCAAGTACATAACTATACATAATTAAAAATGGCATCTAATAGAATCTTCACAGCATCATAATCGTCACCATTGACAATAGAGTCGCGTGTCCAGACCGGTCGGCGTTCAATTAAGCGGCGAGTGATTTGTGAGCGGATGCTGGCAACACCGACTGTGACTGGATTCTTGCACCCGCAGCACTATCGGACCCATTCTGTATAGCTAACTGCTTTCTATAAAGCTGTCCTCTCACTGTTGCCTGCAAGATATTGATATCAGAATCGGGACATGTTTCATCTGATTTATTTGGAGTAATGTGTTGGGGTTCGGAATTTTGTTTGCAGGATAGGGAATTTAAGAAAGGATAAACAAGTTTATGGTTTTTTATTAATATTGAATAACTAACCAATTTCAATTAATAGCTTCTCGTATTTGTCCCAACCGTCATCAAATGTTTAAGATTTCTCTGTCATCCTTATAATGTGCGGAAACTGAGTTGTTACATTTACTTTAAGGATTACAAATATTTTTCGATCGAAATGAAAATATTAACTACGGGATAATATAAACAAAGGACTAAGCCCTGTATATCTCCTCAACAGCAAAATCAACCAATAATGTTTCCATTGCTGGGACATAGGCCTCTAAGTCTACACTTCGAGACGAAGTGGATTATGTATGATCTACCACGCGGGCTCAGTGCGGGTTGGTAGATGTCACACGTCATTGAATTTTTGGTTCTAGGACACGCTGGTTTCCCAAAGATGTTTTCTTTCACAGTCTTAGGAGCAGTCTCTAGCAGTATCAGTATCAAAAATCTTAAATTCATTCATTCGCTGTCAGATATCGTAAAGCCTGAACCGCTGGGTCTAGAAGCATGAAATGTTGCGCAAGAGTTCCTTATATAACAAAGAAGTGAACTAAGGAAGATTTTTTTCAAATACATCCTCTAAAGGGATTGAACAGGGGATGAAAGTTTGTAGAAAGGTGGATAAAAAAAATAACTAACTAACTTAACAAATAAAAACAAAAGGACACTTAGACGTCGAAGTATCCGTTCGCATCGCTTTCATTAGAAAACGTGCCCAGAAGACTGGCAGTATTGCCACGTTGAATGGCAATGCTAATTCTTTGGCCAAAGAATGACCCAGCCCTCTAGTCACGTGAAGTGTCGACCAGCCGGCGAGAAATTTTCTTAAAGAGGAGACGTTCACTCGGGCCCCATGATTCGAGCGTTTCGATCCCAAACGGCTCAAAACTGAAATTACCCATAAGATTACAGTATTTACGCCGCTTGGCCCCTCAGCAGCCGCAGCAGCGCGGCCAGTAGAGCCCACCGTGCTAGGAACATTGTCATGTTGTTGGCGCAAGGGTGTCAACACAGGATGCGTCCTACACCAGAGGTCTACCTACCTTCCAAGGCAATAACGTCATGCCGTCTGGTCTCTTCCCATCGTCACGTACCAAATCGTTTGGTTCTATTACCGCTGGTACGCCGGTGCTGACAAGTGCTCGACGAATAATATCGTTGATGCTGGCGTGGCGTGCTATGCGACCTGCATTCCTGCAGCAGGACAGGCCATGGTGCCCGAGACTGTCGACAGCTTCACCGCAGTGACACCGATGCGGTGCAACACAAGGCCCCCCGGCGCCCAAGCGGAGACACGTAGCGATCCGAAACGATAAGTCATCCATCACAGTGCCTATGGTGGATGACGGGAGCGCCTGAAGCCATGAGCCTGACTCCTACTCTCCCACAGCCAGCAGACGGGCACGCTCGACAGTATTAGGTGACGTATTTACCAGGGTATTCCGTATATTACTGCAGAGCGGCACGTCCTATCGTCTCTGGGAGGACGGGTTGTCAGGTAAAACCGTATTGGGACAAGCCATTTTCCAAGCGTTCAACGGATCGGTGACTTGAAAATCGACCAGTGAGAAAGATAAAATGTTCCTGATTAATTTATCCGTGTTGTGGACCGAGGAAGGCCGGTAAACTTATACTCGAGACCACCCAGGCGAATGGGAACTGTGGCTTGTTGCCACGCGGTCGTCCAGGGCCTAAATTCACTATGACCACTTAACGATTCCTTACTCGTAACTACGTTAATCACACACGATATCTGCTAATATTGTATTAATAATATCGACAAATTGTCTTGGAACATACAGAATATGACATTTCGATTCCTTACCGTAACAGTGGTTAGTAGTAGTAGTAAGATTGCGCGGGGAATCATTATAACCATACAGAATTAGGGCCCTGGGCCACATTTGAAGTTAGTGTGTTTCTAATAATTTGGTCTACTATTTCTAAAGTTGTGGATGCTTCCAAAGATGGGAAGAGTGAAGGCTATATGTAAATTTTGGTCCAGAGCAACAGTATCGAATGAGCGTGATGGCCGAATGAATATTAAAAAGTCGTTCCGAGACATCATTGAAATTTATAATTTTCTCCTCAATAAACATTGGAAAGGATTCGTCAAAAATTGTGGACCCTAAGGGTTGAATAGAGTTTCTTTCCGTAATTTTGATATCTGGTGCTATTGTGCAAAATTTTGCAATGGTAGTCTGTCTGTCAGTGGTTTTTTTTTTTCAAATATCGCAGCATTATTCTGAGAAAGTAGCCTTTTTGGCGTCGCACAGGGCTTACTGGTTTATTTTATTTTTATTGTTTTCTTATTTTGTTATATTATTGTTTGTATTTCACCATATTCTTCCTGTTAATTTGTATTTCCTGTGCGTGTCTCAAATAAATTATTTTTCTTTCTTTCTTTCTATTAAACTTTGACATCTTCGCCGACGAGGAATTCCATAGGGCAAACGTCTTTTAAGAATATCTACTCCATCCAATTCCAAACCGTGCAAGTCCACATTTTTTACCACCAACGCCATTTTTATTGCCTAGAAATCTATTGTGACTAGAGACCTTAAAATGAAGATTTATCTCCCACTTATAATCTTTACAAACGCCGATGCTGTTTAAATAATGAGAACCTATAAACTGAGCTCAGAAACTTATTTGTTACCTATTCGAGTGTTCGCAGATTGACCTGGTATTTACAGGTAATGGCCAGTCAATCTTGCTATAACAATGCTGGCCTACTATTGTCTGGTTTGATGTGTTATTTGTGTGAGAATGAGTTTCTTAGGGCGTATGATGAATCTGAAGACTCCATGGATCTGGACAAAGAAAGGGTTCTGATTTTGAATGTAAATAATGATTCTTTTGTTATTGGGAAACTCTTATATTATAAAAGGGAAGGCGAACCTTTCAATCTGTTTAAATTTCAAAATCAAGGGGAGAGAGGTAGTTTAAAAAGTATAAGACTCACACGGAAAGAAACACTTTTGAATCCAATATCAATGAGCCTACCCATTTACCAACTATGTTGGGGTCGGCTTCCAGTCTTCCATTCAAGTATTACGTTAGCACTACAGGGGGGCGGGGGGTCTTGGCTTTGCTTATTTTTGATGACATGGGGGATGGGGGGTCTGGATGGTGATTCAGTCAGCAGAATTTATTTTTTAATTATTGGATTTTCTACAAAATTTAGTCGATTTTGGTTTGAACACATATGGCAACCCTGCTTGTCTATGAATGGCTCGAAGAAAACGATGACAATATTCCAAAATCACACGAAAGTAAGCAGACACGTTGTGTGTCTTCTACCAATGTTTACGTGAGCATGGGACGGGGGGGTAGGAGCTTTGCTTACTTTTGCTGACGAGGGGGAGGGGGGGGGGTTAATAATTGCAAAAAATCTGCTTACGTAATACTTGTATAGCCCCTTACCGGATGAAGCTGTATACCAGTATTTACATGGAGCGACTGCCACTCTGACCTCCACAACCCAGTCACTGGGTAGCATGATACCCCTTGGTAAGACTGGTTCTCAGACAAATTGAGCTTCCGACTACTTAACTAACCTGCCCATAACGACTGTCAAAGATTTATGAGTGACAGCCGCGCAGGACAAACGGCTTAGTGTGATTTCCAAGGCACGGAGGAGTCCCGTTATGTAGTTGACGGTCACCCATCCCCGAGCTGACAGCGGCAAGCGTAGTTTATCCTTTAATGAATTCAATAACTCGAATTTTATTTATATACTAGCTGCGCCCGCGTTTTCAACCGTATAAGTCTCGATCCCTTGGGAATGTCTGGATAAAAAGTATCATAGGTCTTAATCCAGGACATCGTCTACCTATGTACCAAATTTCATCCAAATCCGTTCAGCCGTTTTAGCGTGAAAGTGGAACAAACATACAAAAGATCTAATATTTTCTCTTTCATAATTATATAGGTTAGATAAAAGACACACTAGGTTACACGTCTATTTTTGGTACCACCAAGGTATCCAAGAAAACATAAGTACCCTTCCACCTCCCAAGGCCCAGGATTCACTAAGTAGCATAACTTTTTACTTTAATGAATCTAGAGGGTGTTGCCGCTCCAAAGTGCATTAATTACTTGCATGCACCCAATTAGATCTAGTGGGGTAATAGATGGGAATAAGCCAAGTCTGTAGGGTAATGACGAAGTCAAAAAGTTGTTGCTGGTAAAAAGTTGATGAGGTAACTGTACAATGGTTGAAGTTATCATATAACTTAGATAGACATTACTGACATAAATCAATAATGGCATCAATTAACTGGTTGCTTATGACAGCACAACAAGTCGTAATTCCACTTTAAAATTAATAGACATTTATTGTTAAAAAATAGTTAAGTTACAACCGTAGAATCATAACACTTACGCTATTAGCTTTAAATTAGATAATTAAAATAAAACATTAGTGCCTCCTTCAACGACCGAAAGTGCGATCGCGGAACTAAATGCTGCAATCTACGTTAATGGCTACGTCTTCGCACCTTCGCATTTTATTGCAAATTATTTTTCCCTTAGATGACTGTTTTCAATTTCACTTCTATTTTTGTGTTACAAATTGAAGCTAATTTTGCATCCTAGTTCCTAAATAAAGTTGTTATGTTGCCTTGATGCACAACAAAAAAAAGTGACATCAACGCCTCTACCAGTGGATTATACAGGGTGATTGGAAGATGGGTGCAAAGCTTTAAGGTGAAGATAGTATAGACAATTTAGAACCATGTAAGCCATGGTTGTCTTAGACGAAGTCTTACCAATTTTTTTTTTTTTTTAATAAGGTTTAAAAGACGTATTGTACAATTTTTTTATTTTTTCTGAGCTTTAAATGTCTGTAAAAAAAATGTCTAATGACACAGAAGCCTAAAACATGTTTTGCTCGATTGCTTACACATTACTTTCATTAAATAAATAAAAAATGAATTCATTTATCATCCAATTTGGCCATAATTATGCAGTTTACATTAAATTTTGAGAATTTCCGAAAAAAAACTTAAAAATTTGGTTAAAAATATTTGGTAAGACTTCGTCTAAGACAACCATGGCTTAAATGGTTTTAAATTGTCTATACTATCTTCGCCTTAAAGCTTTGCACCCATCTTCCAATCACCCTGTATAACTATTTTACGATATGATCACTAATGTTTGGCCACATAATAGAATAGAATAGAAAACATTTATTCGACACGAACACAACACAACAGCAACAAATATTAAAAAAAAGAAAGAGAACAATAATCATAACAATAAAATTGTAGTAAAACTGTGCTGAGCGTGCCTATACCGAAAGGGTTACCATCTCAGCATTTGCTGGGCGTCAGACACCCAGCGCTGGTTTTCAGTTGGCACCCCGCAGTGACACACGGACGCAGGTAAATAAAATAGATATATACTTGAATATTAGTAATAAAAATGTTTATGAATACCTAAATAAATAATGTAAAAGATTTTTTTGTGTGCTACTCAGTTCAGAGCGTAGCGAAGTAGTCGTGCTTGTAATGTTCACAACGTCAAACTCTGCATTCGATAAATCAATAGCCAGAGACTTAAGACCATTAAAGACTTTAGTTCTTACTTCGTAACAACGAACAAGCGAAATTTCAGACAGAATTCAGCTCAATTCTTATCGAAATGTCTCGAGCACACTATCGACCGCTATGAAGACGATAACGCAGCAATACCAATCGACTTTATTCGATAACAGAGACTTTTGCCCGCGATGTCGCGACTCGTGAGCCCCCGCACTAAGGTGTAACTGGCGATGTATAAATTGGCTATTTGCACAGCGGGTAGATATTGTAGGATACTGGGCTTATGTGCCGGACAGTATTCAATTTATTGTAAGATTGTTCCCGTCAACGATGGATTTATGAGGGTATCGATGGATAAGCTGATGCTTGTACATTAACGGGCTTTTTGAGAGGCGATGACAAATCGATTGAGATATTTCTAAGATGAAATTCTGACGTGTAAGTGGACAGTAATCTATAAGGTAATGCTGATTGGAAACTATGCCATGCATTGGTGTGGTAAATGATCAAAGAAAATATGTATCAATATTATGTATTTAGAACATTTTCACTTTAAAAACTGTGTTCTCTAACAAACAGTTTGAAAGCGGAGACATTCTGAAAGCTTATCACACAATAAAATATACCATTAACAGATCGAATTTCGGGCTCGCCAGCTAATTCGAAAAATAGCGTAATCATAAAGATGGTCACAAATTCACCGCCCTTCATAGAATCATAAATAAGTAAACTATAAAACGACGCCCACTTCGTCTTCAAATACTACAGACAACTGTACGACAACCACAGAGTGTCATAACAATGGAATACTAACTAATATAATACACAGTTGTCACAACCATCACATACTTAGACGCAAAAAAGAGTCATTTATTCAAATTAGGCTGAGAGTCACCACTTTTTGATCGTCAAAGGGAAAATAGGAATGTAATATGTTACACTAAAATGTTCGTTGCAGAAATCCCTTCATACGTAATCAAAGTAGGTATATATATAGCTACTATAACAGTCGTTCAGCTAAAGTGACAGTGAGGTGCCATGTCTGCCGAAAGACCGAGTGGTAGTTTAATTAAATGTAATTTATGAACTAATTGTGACGAAATTGTATTGTATTTAATGACATTTACTAATCGCATGCATTTTTCATGTCAATTACCTAATTCCTTAAAATAAATTAAATATGTAACATATGCACGCTGATATTAAAGGCATAATATGAGAACGACGCAACTATGTACCTTATTTACGCAAATAAATTATTTTGATTTTTGTTTTTGTCGTTGGAGCAAACGCGGATAGGCGTTTGACAAAATAAAGACTGATGAAGCTTACCCCACATGATTAGTCCTAGCTTAGAACAGATGACACGTAACCATGGTAAGCTATACGGTGGAGGTCTGCCCGGCTTGGGCGGAGCACCGCCGTGTCCTCGTGGAGGCGATCGGCGGCGGCGATCTCTCGCGTCCGGCCGTGGTCCAGGCCATGGTAAGGAGCGAGAGTGCATGGGTAGCCGTCACCTCCTTTTGCGAAGCAGTAATGCTCGCAAAGAGGGAGGCGGCGCACGTGAGGGAGAGGCAGTAGGTATATGCGCCCTCACGGCCCTAGTCGCCGCAGGAGATGCCCTGGGCGTCGCGTCGGGAATCCTAGGCTGATTCCCGGCCACCGTTGGCGCGGGCTTGCGGACGGCGAGTAATGGGTAGCTCGCTGTACAGTAAGGACCAAGCCCGGGTCGACGGCGCGTTGTGTTCCACACGCGCCTCAAAGAGATGTCAGCACCAACTGGTGGGGTCCGCAAGGGCTGATGCCTGCCAGGGGTGTGGGTTGTTCGAAAGAGGTATCTCTACATCGTCACCCCTGGCACACAGGCAACTGAGGGCACACGGGTGAGTTTCAGTCAGTAAAAGTAAAACACGCCCTCTTGCTCACAAAAAAAAAAGTCATGGCAAGCTGTAAGAGCAGCTTCTACAGACACATTTTGCCTCAGCTTTTTTAAAGCAAACACGAACCTGTCTAGTTTCTGACCTATATGCTCCTCATGGATTTTCCAATTCAGGTTTTTGCCTAAACTAATTCCTAAAAAAAAATTGATCCACTTGTTGTAATTCGACGGCACGGTTGGCGCAGTGGTTAAGCGATCGACTGCTGCGCTGCGTGTCGCGGGTTCGATTCCCGCACGGAACAAATATTTGTATGATCTGCAAGTAGTTGTTCTGGGTCTGGCTGTTTGTGTACGTGAGTTTAAATGTTTGTAAACGCACCCACGATACAGGAGAAATTCCTAGTGTGGGGCAACGTTTTTAAAAAAAAACTTACCTTTTTACCATTATAAAGAATATCCAAAGCTAATGGTTTGCTGTTATAGGAGTTAAATTCAATTAATTTTGCTCCCGGCGCCCATGGGTAAACCTGATCCTTCCTTACCAGCTAGCCGAAAGAGAACCTTTAACGAGAAAATCATCGCCATGGCAATGTCGTTGTCTATCTTTCTGAAGACACCTTACAACATCGAACTACTCGGATATACGCAAATAAATGCTCCATTTCTTACTACCTCATTGCAGTGTCCTACTTTATTGTAACGCGCAACAAACTGTCAGTTTATCCCATAAAATCCGAGAATACAATAAAAGGTGCAGATCAAATGAAACTCCCGTCAGACAAAAGATTACATTTTAATTCAGCGATAAAACGGTTTCACGACTTTCAAGTAAAAGACACGCAAGAATGTAGAGATTTGATGCGAGTTTTATTGAAATCGAACGGTTACCTTTATATAGAACGTGATTAAACTATTACAACACAAACCTGACGAGCACTTGATGGGGTTTTCAAGCAATGTATAAGAAAAACATTTAACCTCGTCTAATAACTTATTGATCTTCTGATGATGGACCATTTTTTAAATAAGTTAACCTCTAAAAACCTTTTTGCGCTTCTAACGATATTGAACTTTATTTTTATTTTATAATTTAGCCTTTTTTTATTTTCTGGCCTTTTCTCATGGTTGGTCGCAGTAACTAAGGTAAGTTACCCTGACCCATTGGGTTAAGTTGGATGAGGACTGTGACCAACCAATCAACATCCATGTTGGTCGCTGTTACTTGGCTATTTAGTATTTTTTGGACCTCAAAATGAGAATTACTTAACGTTCGATTAAATACATGTTGCCTGTGTTTGATATACACGCCTATTTTTGACACAATTATTTGAAACAATTTGAAACATTGAACGTTTACGCGAAATAAAGTTTTCTTACGTTTTATGCAATTTTCTCGTCAGTGTCAGGTTATATCACGTTATATGATTCACGACAATATGGCATTACAGAATTATAATCGTTAAAATAATCAATAAAACCCTCCCAGTTCTTTAAATACCATTGAATTACTTTTTCACGAAGAATCGAATAGTCATTCAATGGACTACCCTAGCTCAATGTCCGGTCCTGACCAAGCCCAGGTCGACGGCGCGGAAGCAAAAGCTTGTACCCCTTTTTACGAAAATTACGCGGAGTATAAGCTGCATAGATCGCCCGGAGGACACGGAGGAGCATACGGTGGAGGTCTGCCCGGCTTGGGCGGTTGGTCGGAGCACCGCCGTGTCCTCGCGGAGGCGATCGGCAGCGGCGATCTCTCGCGTCCGGCCCTGGTACTGAGCGAGACTGCATGGGCAGCCATCACCTCCTTTGCAAAGCAGTAATGCTCGCAAAGGCGGCGCACGTGAGGGAAAGGCAGTGTATGCACCCTCACGGCCCTAGTCGCCGCAGGAAACGCCCTGTGCGCCCTGTGGCGTTAAAAAGAATTGCATTTCTATTCATGTTGGGTTCTTAATAAAAAAAACTGGCTTGGTGGTTTAAACCTGATCGAAATAAAAAAACTTGTTTTGTATAAAGGGCCATAAAATAGTCACAGCGCTAGTCTGTGAACCAGTGTGACCATAATGCTAACCGTTCCACCGAAAACATTATCAAAAACTGTTCGAAAGCGTCAACCTTGATAGTCAAACCAAGCTATCTCCACCATATATCACTCAGAGTGTCATTTATAGTCACCAAGTACGATATATGAATCAGTCCTAAACGTCTGACGAGCCTGTCAGTGACAACGTTGAGCCCCGACATTTTTATAGTTACGGTCGTCGAAACAATAAAATGACACAACTGTATTTAAGCTTTTAAAGTAACCCAATGTAACTGTCATGATTTCCAAATATTAATAAGTTTTGTAGTGATTTTAAATAATATTTGTCGAATTGGAAGTATCTAATTTGCCTCATGATTACGATTTTGTATCAGTGTAATGACGTTTAAAAAGTATCTCATTTGACAGTTATCGAAAAAGTACTAGTTTTTCAACGAAACGGAATGAAAATATGATGTTAGGGGATTCGCCTAATTTACTAAGTTAGTTCTCTCCGACTTTCGAAATTAGAAGGTTGTCTCAAGAAGTGTAAGTATACATTGATGAGTGTATATTGTTATTATGTTGAATACCTAATTTAATAGTTTGATATGTATTGCGATATGTCAGGTTAGTATGTGGGTAAGACTTTAAATGCATACAAAAAAGGTGTTTTCTTTACATAACTAGGTGCATTTTGAACTGTGAACACACAAGTACGTTCGAGTTTAATTAGTAATGAAAACCCACGTTGAGTTCAAATGTCAAAACAATACATTTCCGTGTCAGTACACCGGATCATTGACGTTTATTGAGGATATTGAGTTGTTTTGTGTCCAACACACTGTTATGTGTCCAATACTCTGTCAGTTGTAACGTCGAGGTGCACTCAAGCTGTAAGTTATACCTGCCACGTTATTAAGGTGTGTGCTTGACAATGCTATTGTGGCTGTGGTTAGGTAACGGAGAGAAATGTCATAATCCTAACTGTTAGCCGCTTATGAGCCCACGTCCTCACTGATGTAAGCGAATTTGCGACCTGGGAGAGACGTTGCGGAACATTCAACTGAGTTAGATTGTTATTCTGCTGAAATAAGGAGACAATTAAAGTTACAAAAGCATAGATTTTGTACAAAGATTTGGGAAAGATTTTCGTTTGTTCCTGGATTATTATAAAGCTGGGAAACAGTTAGTGGATACTAGCTTTTGCCAGCGGCTTACCTGCGTGGAGGTCAAAAATTAACCCACGGGAACGTACTACTGAGATAAAAAGTATCCTATGTGTTAATCATGGTTATAATCTCTTTGTGTGCCAAATTTCATCCAAATCCGTTTAGACGTTTTTGCGTGATTAAGTAACAAACATCCAAACTTTCACATTTAAATATTAGTAGGATAGTAGGATGTTTGAAAGGAGTTATTCCACTTATCCTCATAGACAATCCCCATCAATGGGGATTTGTTAACTTTTTCTCCACAAATCCCCATTGACGTCTCATACGAGGTCAATGGGGATTTGTGGAATAATCCTTTCAAAGGCCGCTAAAAAACTAATTTATCTATTTATACAGTCTTCACAAATCTTATGTTTCTAACCAAAGATAACAGGTCAATCATGCTTGTTACAGCGTTTTTTTGTAATAACTGGTAAACTTAGCCGAGTCTTAGGTCGTTAAGTAAATTTTTTACGATAATTCGCATACACTAATACTCGTCTAGGTTGCCATAAAAACTGTTCCAAGGTTTACAGCCATCTTTACGAGGGATGCTGAATTTGCGGAAAATTAAATTACAGCAGCTTGTTTTATACGGCTAACTGTGTAAAGGAGTTATGGTAGGACTTAGTTATGATAGGCTTTTGTTAAGTTTACGTTTAGTTTCTTTGTCAAACTACGTGTTTAGCCTTTTCTCAACTATATCAGAGTCGGCTTCCACTAGATACACACTTGAGACAAAGTCACAATCTACCTAAGATTGTAACAGCTACTTAGCATGACGTTTTCTATTTCTACTAAGAATAGACAGTGCTTTTTCTATACAAGGTGACATTTCGTCTCTCCATTTTTCACATCGCATCGTAGATATCCTTCTACAATCTGTCATTTTGTCTTTCGTTTCTAACGACCTTTGTCTAGGTCCTTATAAATGTAGACTATTTCAGAAGAATATTTCTTCCCAAACTGTCAAAATCACACTGACAACAAATTTTCTACTCAACGGCCACAAAGTAGGTTCAAACGATTATCTACAAAATCATGATTCGTTTAGAACGCATAACTGTGATAATTAATAGAAAAACATAGCTATCTTCTCCTATTGTACATCATTTAATTAATAGTCATGTCTATTCTTCCGTCGACAAATCGGTGCTCGTGCTAAATCTGCTGAATACCAGTATTTAACATGGACTATCTGACCTCCACAACCCAGTTACTGGGTAACACGATACTCCTTAGTTAGAGTGGATTTCAGACTTTGGGCTTCCGACTACCCGTGACGACTGTCAAAGATCTACGAACGATAGCCTCCTTTTTTGTGACTCATATGCATGCGTTAATAATAGGTCTTTACCTATGAAATTGCCGTTTTGTATGAAAAAATTTAAACGATTTTTTTTCATGTATTTTTTATTTGTATTAATCGAAGTAATCACCCATGCAATCAATGCATCTTTGCCATCGCAGTGGCAGTTTATTGATGCCCTTCTTAAAGAAATCAGCTGGACGGGAGGCAACAAATTCTTCAAAGGCATTTTGTACTGCCTCTCGGGTATTGATTTTTTTTCCCGCCAAGAAGTTATCCAAATTCTGGAAAAAGTAGTAGTCTGTAGGCGCAAGGTCTGGTGAACAGGGCGGATGACGGAGAGCTTCCAACCCCAGTTCTTGCAACTTGGAGACCGTCTGCTGTGCAGTATGAGGTCGCGCGTTGTCGTGCAGGAGCAGCGGAGACGAGCGATTGACCAATGCTGGTTGGAGATGTGCCAGCTTCTCCATCATTGTGTTCAGTTCTTCACAGTACACATCTGCAGTAATGCTCACCCCGTTTGGTAAGAAGCTGTGATGAATCACACCGGCGCTAGACCACCAAACAGTGACCATCACTTTTCTAGGGGTAAGTTTTCGTTTAGGGCATTGTTTAGGTGCTGAACCAGGATCCAACCAACTTGCTGAGCGCTTGCGGTTATCAAACAGAATCCATTTTTCATCGCAGGTAACAATGCGGTTCAAAATTCCTTCATTTGTGTATCTGTTGAGCAGTGCAAGGCACGTCTCGACGCGTACTTCGCGCTGACGATCATTGAGTTCGTGGGGCACCCATTTGTCAAGCTTTTTTACCTTGCCAATTTGACGCAAATGGACCAATATTGTTTTGACGCTAACGTCGAAAGCTGCTGCTAATTCAGCCGTAGATTGTGTATCATCAGCTTCCACAATCGCCTTTAATTCGTCATTGTCGACCAAAGTCTTCGGACGACCGCGAGGTTCATTTTTCAGGTCGAAATTTCCAGAACGGAAGCGAGCAAACCAATAACAGGTGGTGCGTTGGTTTGTAGTGTTAGCTCCGTAAACGTCGTTGATGTTGCGTGCCGCTTGTGCCGCGTTGCTGCCACGACGGTACTCATATTCCATAATTACTCGAATTTTTAACGTATCCATGATGACGAAAAAGATTGAAATGCGATGAAAATGTAACACTAATCAATAAACAAATGACTACTTTTGGAAAAAAAAATCCATGTTTTTAAAATAAAATTAATTTGAAATTAGAATTCTTACCCAAACAAAAAATATTTTGATTTGAAATGGCCAGTACTGCAAAACGGCAATTTCATAGGTAAAGACCTAATATTTTATTTTACTCTGTCCTGCTGTAGGTACTCGTATACTGAGTGCCTTTAGTCTTTGCTAAATAAATGTATTTTCTTTCTTTCTGCTGTCTGTTCTCTTGTGATGTTTTAAAAAAGGAATAAATCCTAAAAATATGAACACAGATTTACCAATATCAGCTTCTGTGAGAAATTGAAGTTTCAACTGAAGTTGCTAATAAGATTTCAACTTGGCAATTCGTTCACTAATGTCATCAATTGTTCGGAACGAATGACGAATTCTCTCTAATGTGATTTCCGAAGTTCAAAATAAATTATTACCGTTTATTTAAAGTTAAAGATGCAAAAACACGTTTCGTCAAGGATTTTCTGGTTACATTTAATATTGAATATTCTTTGACTATATAAATGGGAACTAACCCATCATGTGCTCTGCCAGGGGTGCGGGTTGTTCGAAAGAAATACCGTGGCCCCTGGCACACAGGCAACTGAGGGAACACGGATGGGTTTTAGTCAGTAAAAGTCTGACACGCCCTTCCGCTCCACCCAGAGCGGGAGAAGCTATTTGATGATTTCCCTACCTCAAAAAAAAAACACATCTGCTGAATACATGGTTATAGTTTGCGCGTCGATATCCCCTGCTACCACATCAGCCGGCTAAAAAATCGTATAAAAATATGTACTATCTATTTAATAATAAATAATCCATCACTGAATGCAGTTTGGCATTTGAAATTTTATGGTATATTTTTAATTTATAATATTACTTCACATTAATTCAAATAATTATTTGATAAACACAAAACAAAGCTAATGATATGTACAGGTATATAAAAAAGAAAATAATCATAAGACATCAAATAACACGTCTTTGGTGTGGGATGCAACATGTGTCGACACCCTTGCGCCATCCCATCTTCCTAGTACGGCGGGTTGTGCTGGGGCGGCTGCTGCTGCAGGTGCGGAAAACCTCAAACGGCGCAAATATTCCAATGTTATTGGAACCTATATGTTCGAGCCGTTTGGGGTTGAAACTCTAGGGCCATGGGGTCCGAGTGCCCACTTAGTTTTCCGAGATATTTCCAAGCGGTTGGTTCACTCTTCACGTGACCAAAGGGCTAGCCTATATTTCGGCCAAAGAATCAGCATTGCCATACTACGTGGCAATGCTGCCAGCCTTTTGGGCACTTTTCCCATTGACAACGAAGCGAACGTATTATTTGATGCCTTATGATTATTTTCTTTTTTAACCGACTTCAAAAAGGAGGAGGTGTTCAATTCTTATATACCTGTACATATTATTACCTTTGTTTTGTGTTTAATTCTAATTGTTATTGAAGGGATAAACTGCTTAAAAAGAAAATTAAGAGGTAACTTTGATGATTTTTTGGATGCATTAAAGTCTGTTTAATTATGGTTTGAGTTCCATCATAGTATGCAAAAAAGACTAGAAAATATTTTTTTTTTTCAAAATTATTTACGGTTAAAGAGATACACTGCTTTAAAAAAAACACCTTTTTGACCGTTTTTAAGAAATCTCTGCCTTAATCAATAAGTGTCCCCAGCCCGGTTTTCGACCAAAACAATGTTTTATAACGATACTGTTACTGTCTCAATTTAAAATAACCACAAACATGGTTACATGGTACCAGCTGGCGCGTCGATATCCCTGCCAACCTGATCCCTGTAGGTATACCTATCACTGGGTCTTCGATCGCTCCCTTTTCTCCGAATCTTTTTACTTTTCAAAAGAGTTGTTTTGATTGAAGCGCTCGTCGCTACGGAGTGTATTGAGCCTCGATATTTCCCAACAAAGGATTAGTGGGATTATTGAGCTCTTAATCCTTTTGATGTTCAACGCTTCAGAGTGCGTCAATAAACTTAGCACCGCCTTAGGAAACTTTTATGTTTTTCACGCTCCGTCCGCCATTGATTCTTTGCTATGAAATATACCTCACTTTTAGGATTTCTTAGTCGAAGGGTAATCAACGGGACCCTATTACTAAGCGTCCGCTGTCCATCCGTCCGTCTGTCTGTATGTCAGCGGGCTGTATCTCATGATCCGTAATGGGTAAACAGTTGAAATTTTCACAAAATGTAACAAATAATTAAAATAAAAACAAAATTCAAAACAGGTCTCCATATAGCAACGTGTTTTTTCGGCGTTTTGTGCCTTCGGCGCCCTTCGTATGCAAGTCCGACTCGCACTTGGCCGGTTTTTTTACATAACATCACGGTCATGCCTGCATTCCCCGAAGGATAGGTAGACCTATACTATTCCCACATTTCGCCAGTTATGTTAAAGTCCCATGTAATAGGGGATGCTTATTGCCATCAACCGGGATAATATCCAGACTCCGGGCGGTTACTGCTAAATTCCAGATAGAAAACCAAACATCATGTTGGGTTTTCTATCTGAAATTTGTTGACGGCGAGTAATGGTCTGCACCAACTGGTGGGGTCCGCAAGGGCCAATGCCTGCCAGGGGTGCGGTTTGTTCGAAAGAGATACCGTGGCCCCTGGCACACAGGCAACTGAAGGAACACGGGTGGGTTTTAGTCAGTGAAAGTCTGATACGTCCTCCTGCTCCACCCAGAGCGGGAGAACATATTTGTATGATTTACCACCCTAAAAAAAAAAACGTGTTGCCGGACCTGGACATCGGACCCAGGACCCAATGCTCGGCCACCACCACCACCACCACCACCACCACCACCACTACTACGACTACTAGCCCAACGAAGCAGTTCCACTAGACCACAGTTTCAGGAGTTTTTCAAGGTTCCTTTCCGCAGTTTGCGGCTTTTGGATTTCAGTATCAATATTTTGCTGACATTTTATCTTTCTTCAACTGGGGTTTCTGCTTTACCGTGGATGCGAGATTTAGCAAACACAAGTCCCACATGCACAAACACCCAATTACCGTGGATTTTTATCGTTGTTACTATAACGAGAGTACTTATGTGCTTTATTCCTATCCTAAGTACCTTAGGACATATTAAAGAACTTCCTGATTCAGTACAAGATTAAAAATGTGTAAGTTTGTGAACATGTTTGTAACTCAATCATGTATTTAAAACAGCCTGAATGAATTTGGATCGTTCGGTACCTATACACATTACAGGGTAGCAGGGACATCGACGCGCATACTGAAACCATTAATTCAGCACGTGATTCTAGACATAGCGTAGAAATATTTCAGCGGTTATTAAAAAAAACAGATGTTTCCTACAAAATTGCAATGCCTACGCGGAAAAAACTACAAAACAGCATTTAAAAAAAAAAAAAACTTGTTATGTTGTCCCTGCCACCCTGTATAAGTATACACAGAAAGACTATGTTGATGGTCTAGAAAACTCTGACCATAGATAGAAGAAACATAAGAAGACAGTAGACAAATATGCAACTACCCAAACTGCTGAGGGGGGACGAGACAGCAGCTCATGTGGTTATAAACTGCCCGGTGGTCGCCACGTACAGGACAAAGTACTTTGGTTTCCCAGGGACCCTCAGATACCCGTGAGATCATCAAGGCGTTGCTAGCCTTCTTTGTGGAGCTGGGGTGGATCGAATAATCGATTTCCCACCCGTATGTAAAAAACGTAAATTGACATGCAGTTGCGGACACCAGCCCGTATTACCTTTTTTTTCTTATTCAATTTATAAATATATGCTTATCATTATAATTAACATGTAGTTTCTTAATCCGTTGTTGCTAAATATACCTCTTTTTTGTAAGCAGTTGTCAAGGGTTTAAGCTGATAAACAGCGTTTAGCAACCCGCTAGGGGGAGCTAAGCATAATGGTGACGTTTAAACCTTTTGCTTCTGGTATTATAGTTTGTGTGTATGTGCGTACCTACTAAGTACCTACTACTAGCTGTAATACTGGAGACAATAAACGTTATTCTGTTCTATTCTACCTACCCAGACCGCTTCCAATTAATTCTTGTTATATTCATCACACTCGGAGGTAAAATCGACATTCCGTTCAGTCGTAACTCATAAGTATCATGGATTTGCATTATTTTATCTGGTTGGTGATGTAGATTTTCTCCTAGGATGCAAGTGGAACCGCAGACAACAGCTAGTTCCTCAAAAGACATCAATAAAACATGAAAGAAATAAAACTACAATCAAAAATCGTCAGCGAAACTCTTTCGCCCATAATATGCGTTGAAAGAACATATCATAAAAAGAAATCCTGCCTAAAATGGCGCTTGACCCGAATAAAAAGAGCTACTTATGTGTAAGGGTACTTTAGATTTATGTACGGCCTATTCTAGATTTCAGATAAGCTGTATCTGCGAGATAAATTGGGGACTGTGGGACTAGCATTTCACTTACGTCTATCTTAGTCCGTTAGGAATTGACTTCTCTTTTTAAAATAATTAGCGTAATCAGTATATAATGTTTCCCACTGCTGGGACTAAGGCCTGCTATCTTAGAGAGTTGTGTCAAGTTGCATGTTGATCAAAATATGTTCAACTAGCTTCCGCCCGCGGCTTCTACCGCGAGGAGGTCGGAAATTATTCCACGGGAACGTACTACCGGGATAAAAAGTATCCTATGTGTTATTCTAGGTTATAATCTATCTGTGTGCCAAATTTCATCCAAATCCGTTTAGCCGTTTTTGCGTGATTGAGTAACAAACATCCAAACATCTTCACAAACTTTCACATTTTATAATATTAGTAGGACAATAGTTAGAATCATCAATACTTTACAAGTTAGAATGGAATTTTCGCCATTATTATTATTAATAGATTAAAAATATGCTCAAATTATTTACTCAGTTAAAACGTATCTGTAATTGACTGGAGTATCACAACAAGCACTTCAGTGCTGACTCAATATTCCTCTTCATTGTCAACCAGACCTGGCGAAGTGCGCGCGGTCCTTTATGCGTTGTGGTCATATACATTACTATCAATATTGGAATGGATTTATTGACTGCGGGAGTCATTTTATTTATTCACTAGCTTTTGCTTCGCTTGCGTGAATGTCGGGAATTATCCCACGGGATCGGGACACTGGTTTGAGACCTCTAACTTAATTTCATCCCATTGAACTATGAAAACATTGAACATTATTTCATGAAATAGTCATTAAATGGGATTAAATGAACTTAGAGGGTTGTAATACTATTTTAATGATTATAATTCTTTAAAGCCATATTTTTTACAGTCGCGAATCATATTTTAATCAATATAAATACAGCCTGATATATTGTATATCCATACACTGACCTGCAGATTGCAAAACAACGTAAGAAGAAGCGGGCTACTTGAGCGCATCCTCTTTAATAGGGTATTACACCCATTTTTTAAGTGTCCTAATTAGATTCTAAAGTGCTAATAAACCACTAAAAAAACAACATTATTATTTTCGTAACCAAACTAATTTTTATTTAAATAATAATATTTTAATTAAAAAAAAGTTATTATTCTGCTTATCGTTGGTTTGCTGGTCCTGAGTGCAAAATATTATTTAAATAAAAATTAGTTTGGTTACGAAAATAATAAAAGTACAAAGTTGTTCAATTGACACGCCGTACGACGTAATAACACGGCGGCAACTATTTCATGGTGTTCAAAAACAGATAAAAAAAACTGAAATCTATGAATTTAATAAAAAAAAATATTTTGTTATTTATTAACTAAAACTTACATTTTCCGACTGCATTTTGCCTAAGCTATCTCAATAATATATTTTTAGATTTTTTCTCATATAGAATAAAATCCCCTACAGATTGTCTAAAATCTTTTTCCACAATATAGTATAAAGGTGTAGCCATGAAATATATAGGAAACACATTGGGTCCTTATTAACTACTAAATGTACCTATAGATCTTTATGAGGCTAACATCATTGGGTCAGTATCAAGTTTACAAAACAACCTCTAGGCACTTACACTCGTGTCAACTGTAAAAGTAGCTGTAAACTTGTAAACATAGCTACAATGTCTTAACAGATAGCTTGACCGGAACAATGGCACATGGAACTTGGTGTATTGCTGTAAACTGTGTCAAAGTCATGTTATAGTCTTTGTGTCATGTGTATTTTGACTGTGTTCGGTATTTCCTTAGATCTCAATGTTAAAGCGAGCAAGTTCTTCCAAATAACCGCAATAGTAATTTAATCTATAATGTATAATATTATAAAATGAGAAAGTGACTCTGTCTGTCTATCAGTCTGTCTGTTACCTCTTCACGCTGTAAACAGCTGAACGAATTTCGTTGAAATGTGGCACAGGTAGACCATGATTTAGGTTATGACATAGGAGACAGGATTGTTATCCCGGTAATAAGTTCCCGGGGGCTATTTCCGACCTCTAAGGGCAAGGGTACCTACTTATTATGGCTGATATTGGGATACAAAACACTAAAACATTACAACTCATTTTACTTCGCTCAGAACAGATCTGTCGGTGCCCAGCAGAGCTATTCTGTTCAAATATCACCGTGAAAACGCAGGTAAAGTAAACTAAAAGTGAGCTGTCATTCCGCCTTATGCTAGGGATTGATCCTACTGACACCTCACTTCACCTACGTTTTCACGGTGATATTTATTTTGCATTTCGCATTTAGCCCATTTCTTGAGTAAGGCTATGGGCTATTTAATATCACGCTACGGCTTTTAGGAGCCGTGCAAAAAAAAACCTAAAGAACGTTAACCGAAAATCAAGTAATAAGAAATTGGAATAGTGACCCAGAAACTGATAGTGGCGTTAGAGAATCGACTCAGACACTAGAACACCGGCTCATCTCAGTGTATTGTCACGTTACATAAGTCGGCGCCTCGCGACAACTCACTGACAGTTACTCCGAGCCGAGAAGACGTTACAAGCTCTCGTATTTTAAGATAAAATCAATATGCCGAGGCTCTAACAAGTTAACTGTTACAGTTAGCAAAGCTGAGGAGTTTGACACGCGGGCTTAATCTACAAATTAATATTGAACCCCACCCTTGTTAAGCTTCTGCAGTCATATTTGGTTGAAAGTACCATTTCTGTTATCTTAGAAATCAAAAATCCAAACAGAGACAACTCGCTGCCGGAGTACCACAAGGATCAATATTAGGACCGTACCTCTTTATTTTATATCTCAATGTTATTCCCAAGCAAAGACTAACGTTTCTTGCCGTGTACGCTGATGCCACTGCAACATACCTACACATCTTCTGACGACATAGACCTAGTCATTCAACGACTGCTACTCTCGCTTGATGTTCTTATATACTACTTCACTGAACGGAAGCTTAAAATGAATTCCACAAAAACGTAAATAACTATATTCTCAAGAAAGTGAACCACTTCTTATCAAAATTCAAGGGTATGTTGTCCTGTGTCATTTAAGTATCTGGGAACCATAACAATTTCAGATAATAAAGTTAGTTGGTTAAAGAATCTGGAAGAACTTGGGAGTCAAGTCGTTTAACAGCTTAAAACCAATCCTAAATCTAATTTGAGCTCTACCAAATTACGCATTCATTCCACACTGGTTCGACCTTGTATGACATACATATTCCACCCCTGTCTGAATTATTATTAGAGACACTAATTACAAAAAGCTCCAGGTCGTTCAGAACAAAGCACTTAAAATAGCACTCAACAAACCTTATACAACTACATAAGCAAATCAAGTTTCTATCTCTAAAAGAAGTCATTTTTAAAATATCACGAAAATGTCTATCTCTTTAATGATTCAAGTCATCGTAAGACTCTGCACCCTAATTGCGTAACACGCGATTAATCAAAATCGGTTTCATTTTGTCAGTTCAACAATATTCATTGAGTTATTTACGTTGCTGAGCAGACACATTTTTCGAACATATGAAGCAATGGTTTAGCCTTTTGTTTCAATACGAAACAAATTATGATGAATCGTGAGTTACGCAATTAGGGTGCTGGTCTCACTAGATTTATAGAGTACCTTATGCCAGGCCTTACAACAAGTAGGTACAAGCTGCCTCAGCACCATTTCCCGGTGGATTAACGTTAGCTGACTTACCACCTGACCAGCGTGATTGCTGTCACCTAACTCATTAATATGTACATTACTTACATTACGTATTATCAATACCTATAAATACGTTCTTTTTTTTACAATTATTCTACAATATAATTAATAATCGAAAAATATAATACCTAATAATTTTTATATATGAATGTATAATAACATAAAGGGTAACTTAAAAAAAGTTAAATAAAAAAATTGGGTTTGCAAACTCTACATAATGAAACAGTCTAAAATATCATCGTCTGCAGTTCTGCCATATCAATTAAATAAATTAGTACCAACAATATCAATCATAAAACATGTTGTTTGCTATAATGAGGCGATTAAGCCTATTTAACATTGCTTGGATTATGGCAGTTTACATTCAGAATAGGATCTTTTTGTTAACTTGTGTTTACCTTTCTGTTCATAAACACGAAGATCAAATCAATACCGCGGGCGATGCGATGCAACGCTGTGTGCCGAGGATTCGGGGCCAAAATTTCACGCGAACAAATTCGCGGGCATTACCTAGTTGCAAGATAAAATCAACATGCCAAGGGTCTAATAAGTTAACTGTTACAGTTAGCTACTGCTAATGTTGTTACGGTAAACTTTACGGACGGTTGTCGCCTTGGATTAGCACGGGTAAGTTGGCAGTTTGGCACTAATGACGAAGATTATGATAATGTGACAAAGTGATGGGTCCCGGGGTATGCAGGCCATTGAGACTTAAGGCTCCTGCAGGCAGGGGCGATGCGACGGTACGACGGTTTTCTGGTAGAACAATTTCCATGAAATTTTCATAGAAATTATCCTGCGAATGTCCTGTTCCGAGGAATCTTTAGGTCCGTTGGCACCACTAATTCGATTCCTATTATAGTTTACGGACCGTTATTGGTTAAAATGAAAACTCTTGTATATTTATCAATAATGAAGCAAATACCGAGTTGCTTTGCATAGTAGACCCTCCCTTATGGAAGTAGCTATCACAGGTGACATTACCTTACGAATCTATTTACATAATCAGTTTGACAATAAAAAATGCTACCATTGGTAAGCAAAACGATTCCTTTTTACAAGCTTTATATTAGCTTCACTTGTATGTTTGTTTGTTTGTAACCGACTCCTTTGGACGCTATTTTGACCCATTTTAAACGGTCAGAGTTCATTGAAACTTTGTAAACTTATCGAGGACCGATGACTATTCAATATTTTTTTTTTTTTAATTGAGAAAAATTAAAAAAAAATCATGTTTTTGTAGTTAGCAAACCTAACAAATTTAAAAAAAAAAAGTTTAAAAAACTAAAAAACATGCTTTAAAAACCAAACTAAAAAAGGAGAAAATAATTTAATTCAATTAAAAAGCGTGGGGTGCTTGACATTAAGTGATTATAAAAATACCTCAAAAAACACCCCACGCTTTTTAATTGAATTAAATTATTTTCTCCTTTTTTAGTTTGGTTTTTAAAGCGTGTTTTTTAGTTTTTTAAACTATTATTTATTTTATATAGGAACCGAGCATAAATGTGTTTAACGCAAAAGGTATTTAAAACGTTATTCTGTTTCTGTCAATCGTTTGTAGATGACAGAGAACCATAATTGCAAGTGCACCTTAGTTGCTAGTCTGTCCAAAGAAAGAAAGTGCAGAAACGATCGTTAAGAAAATAATCTTCATCACCGGGGACGCCTGTTTTATTCGAAGAACTCTACCCCAGTAGTGTTTAAGAACACACATTTCGCTAGTTACGGTTAAGTCCAAGACATCATCTCATATGCTGCAATCACCAATACAATATTTGCTAGACACAATAATTGTGATAATTATTCTCATGGCGCTTTGCTTATTGGTATGCGCCAACAGTATTTTATTGGTCTTCGTATAAAACGAATTATGTTTATAAAACTAATTCAATTCACCTCACAAATCCACTGTTTGCTCTTCTGTAAATAAATTCAATTCTCGCTTACCAAGCTTCAACCGCCAAGTTATAAAAGTTTAAATTACCTGCAAATAAAAGTAATTTGTTAGTTAAAATATTTTAAAGGAAAACTAATATAAGTGGCAGCATTTAAAAGGAATACAATATGTTAAATGTTTCCATTGTACTAAATAATGCTGAGTACAAATGATTGAACAACGTTTACGTTTGTCTGACGCGCGTCTGTAGACATTATCCAATGCATATTGATATTCGATAAATGTTTAATAACCGTTGAACATGGTTGAATTGGCCACCCAAAATCATGAAGTACCTATGCTTATTCTAAATTTGAACTATTGATTTCTTTATACGATTAATTTGATGAAGTATAGAAAATGATGACGTCACAACATTAATTACCTATTGTTTCCACGTTTAGTCTAACATTATTTCGAATATTTTCTTGATGTCTATGTTCTATGTCATAGGGTTTTGTTTCCGCACTTAGTCCTTCAGATGGACCATTTTGCGTGGGCCATTTCCCCATTCCCCCACCACATTCCCTCTAGAAGTTGACTACATATCCCGTGTCTATTAAAAACATTTGTGTATGCTCTGGGTGCCCCGATGGCTTCTGTCGTAATCTGAGTGACGCCTATGCATTCAAAGAGCACATGCGCAACTTTTTCTCAGCCTCCATGCAAGCCCTGCATAGGTATAGGACAGTCCGTTATGCTTATTGTGTAGAAGTGTTTATTTAGCGAGCCGTTTCCCGTGATGGTCCCCGTCACCAGGCGCCGGACGTTCCTGTCCAGGCGTAATAAACGTCTAGTTAGCCTGCCAACTAAGAATGGCATAGCGTCCTTGGAATGCCTGCAGCCCACTAGCTCTACGCTTGTATGTGGGTGAACTTCTGTAGCCACCTGCGTAGCTGATGGGCACGATAGGTTTGGGTCCAAAGACTGACGTGCTGTTTGCTCTTCAAGCTAGTTCTCCTGCTTCCGTGCTTAGTGATCCGCTGTGACCTTTTATCTATTGCAGTGACACTGTGTTTAAATTTTTTGCATATCACAACCGTTTTAAAGATAAAGATTTTTTTTTGTAACATATCTTTTACATTTGCAATCTATATTTGAGTTTACAATATTTAATACCTCTAAAATCATCCTTTGCGCGTCTGCGGACATACTCGACGAGTTTATTCCTGAGACACTTCCTCCAGTTCAAGATGCGACTTGAAAATTAAAAACCAACAGCCTCTTGCCGAGTTGCCCCCAAGTCTCGGGGGACATTCGAGTAATGGTATGCTGATTTGTAAGTTATTTTCGAGATTATTACAAGGATTTGGGGGACTTGGGGTTTTGAGTTCGTTGAGATTTGAAGGATGTTGATTTCAAGGGTACATTTATGATTTGGTTTACAGACGTATACTCTTGAAAGTTATTAAAATAGTAATTAATATTAAAACGTAATTGCTAGTAATTGTGGTTACAAAAAATCCAACGATTAATTCTACTTTGACAAGATTTTTTGCGTTTACATTCAAGCAACATCGTTTGCTTGCAGCAAACGCTGTTGCTTGAAGTGCAAGCAAAGTCTTTCACAGTATCATTCAAACATATAAACAAAATTACAAGCTTTTTAATTTAGCAAATAAAGTTGCCAGACTAAATAAATTTAAACGAGCGGTGGCGGTGAAATATTCAAACAAAATAAATGTGTATCGTAGCCGCGCCGGACGTACTACTCCAACTTATTTCAGACTTTTATTGCGAAGCTACATCAGGGTCGTATCGAATCGCCGATCTAGGCCTTCGGTTGTATGAATAGCAGAAGCGATAGCGGAGAGTGTACTTAGGCCGAAATTTAATAGTTTGAGGGATAGTACACTCAAATAATTGCGAAGAAAACGAGTGAAGTTATAACAGATCTGTGCTTAAAACACGAGCCTCCCAACGTGTTCAGGTTTTTTTTTTGTTTATTAGATGTAAGTATAAGCTTACAATGCATTCATTCTAACAAACCATGAGCCATGCTTTGGCTTAGCAAAGCTTCGCATTGACCTCGAATGTAATAAAAAAAAACAAAATGGGAATAATTTTTTTGAGCGTCCCTTCAGTCGCTGTCCGCCACCAACCACACCTGACCATAAGGTGAGTTCGATGCGATCGGAAACTTCCAGGAAACTATTGTCCCTAGAGGGCTATGATTTGACCGCAGTCTCCCAAACTTTCCGCTTTGTTTCTTACTTCTCCTCACGTTTGTATGGAATAAATCCTACGTTTTTATTAGCACATAGCACCTTCATTTATCTAGTTTTTTATTGTGTGTAAAACGAGGGAAAAGCCGGTTGATAATGTGTTCCATTTTGTAGGACAAGCGTGTCGAGTTTATTTAAAAGCTTGTTAATCCGACGCCATTTAAGAAAATTTATTTAGATGAATTAAAAGAAACCTTGCCTTTATAACCTTCTCACGTCCTCATATATTTTTCACTTACTAAAATTGAAGTTGCGAAAAATTACTTCCGATAAACAGCCTAGATTTCAGAGCATCAATCACTATTTCCCTAAAACATTACATTAATTTAGCCGAAAAGTTCATGGCTGGCACATCCCATGGCCGCGATCATGTTACGCAATGCCCCGCAGTTTTATTCACAAATATATTAGGCAAAGGAAAGAGATTGGAGTGAAGCCAGGAAGGAGAAAATCGATGGCACTTTGACGCAGGACGAGAACAAATTGTACTTACAAATACGACTGGCTGATCAGAAAAAATGTTGTCTATGATTTATTAAGCTTTTCTATAGAATAGTTTGAATAGAGAATCGATCATATTCATTGTACGGTTGAAGTTGAGATAGCAGAATATTAATATTATTTACTTGGGAAGTTGGCAAGCTTCTTGATATTCGTATACGTCAAGATAACTTCGAACTTCTAAATAATACGGAATTTTTACACGGAGCAAAATGTTAAGGACCGCTTTACTGTCACGTCTGTGCCTAATGAGGACAGTAATTAAAAAATAAGTAAAAGACAACATTATCCGACATGTACCCTTCCAAACATAATTATGTAGCTGTCATAATTAGTTATCCAAACATTTTTTTAACAACTGCTTTTAATTCTTACCAGTATCTAATTTCCGATCTCATGCCCTAGAAACACCTTCTTGTTACATTGTAATAAAAGAGTAATTAATTCATACGCATGCATTATTAAGTACCTACTTATAGCCGCGATAATTAGTCGGCTGCATAATTATTCAAGAGCTATCAATATGCAGTAAACACGTGGGTATGGATATACTCCGGATCTATTTATCATCTTGCACCCGCCGTGTGTATTAGGCAGTTGTCACATTGAGCTACAAGCGATTTTGAAGGGGTTATTTGACAAACGATTGTACTGCTGTCTCGGTTTTTTGGCCTATGTGACATATTCGTCGATGCGCTCTATTTGATTTCATACCTAATTCATTCTTCCTGTAGGATCAAATAACTTCTTCCGCTCTGGGTGGAGCAGGAGGGCGTGTCAGACTTTTACTGACTAAAACCCACCCGTGTTCCCTCAGTTGCCTGTGTGCAGGCATCGGCCCTTGCGGACCCCACCAGTTGGTGCTGAAATTTCTTTGAGGCGCGCGTGGAACACAACGCGCCATCGACCCGGGCTTGGTCCATACTGGACAGCGAGCTGCCCATTACTCGCCGTCCGCAAGCCCGCGCCTACGGTGGCCGGGAATCAGCCTGGGATTCCCGACGCCCACCTGGGTTTCCCGAAGCCCATACGCTGTAGGATTAGGGGAAGACCAATGAGACGATAAATGACGACTAATGGACATTCTTACCAGTATCTAATTTCCGATCTCATGCCCTAGAAACATAGAATGATGGAAGAAGAAGACAAGTTGCGCCGACCACAAATAACGGACTGCAGGCTTAGCATGACGCTATCTATTTCTACGAAGAATAAACAGTGCTTTTTCAATTCAAAGCGACATTTCGTTTCTCCATTTTTGACATCCCACCGTAAATATCCTTCTACAATCTGTCATTTTGTCTTTCGTTTAACGTTTGTCTAACGATCTTTGTCTAGGTCCGTATAAAAGTAGACTATTTCAGAAGAATATTTCTTCCTAAACTGTCAAAATCACACTGACAACAAACTTTCTACTCGACGGCCACAAAGTATATATACGATTATCAACAACATCATGATTAGTTTAGAATGGATAACTGTGATAATTAATAGGAAAACATAGCTATCTTCTCCTATTGTAGATCATTTAGTTAATAGTCATGTATATTCTTCCGTCGACAAATCGATGCTCGTGCTAAGCCTGCAGGACACTAATGATTATGATAGATTGAGTAGGTAAGTAAACAATAACATACTTTAACTGATACCCAGTACCAACAAGAGAGCTACCAAACCCCTTACTGTAATGAATTCCCAGGTAAAAATCGCAACAGCATTTCATTTATCACATCCACATTCTTTCCCTTTAATACTCTTCATCGGTCCCTTAATCTTCTATCCACAACAGTGACTACAGTACGTTCATACTATCTGATTACACGCCACCTTCTTTGACGTGACAACGGAAACATATCGCGCCTCATCGACCCCGATAAACACGCGTTTACCCGCGAGTTTGATCGCACGTCGCCCCGTGTGGATCGCACCTTAGATATGACGTATGAGATCGACGACCCCGTCGAGACGCCTCCATCATTTAAGCGTACGCTTCCGTATCGAGAGTTGCGGTTTTTAGCCGCACATGAGTCGTCTGCCTAATTTCTGTACCGTACAGTTTTCAAACAATGTTGGGTTACAGTTTAGGGATATTGTTCGTGTATAATGATACGGAATATGTTAACAATCTTGTTTGTGTTGCTTTGTTTGGATCGTCTGCTTTTGTAACTGTTTGTGTTGAAACTGAAAATAGCTGCTATGGCTTTACTGGGTACGTGTTTAGTATCGTTAGTATAATAGCAACATCGGACCGATTGATTTAAGGAGAATGCGCAAAGATAATCCACAAATAAACTTTCTTACGTATTTTTGCAAATTGTAAGTCAGTAACCTTACACTGATGTCAAGGTGTATATTGATCTGAATATGGCTTCACACAATTATGTAATCATTAAAATCATCAATACAACGTTTGACCATTGCATAAAATTTATATACAAGGTGAATTTTTTTACCGACTTTATGTATGTTTGGGCATAACTCCGTCATTTATAGACGGATTTGGATTTTTTTTTATTATTCTAAAGGGGTTTATTCCAAAATGGTCCCATTTAAACATATAGATCTGATGATGAGTTTCGTAGACAGGCAACGGAACTCTTCAAAAAATTACAGCAAATCAACCGCGATTGCTGCTATCGCATACATATGCATTGTTTTGACCCCAAGGATGATTGGGCACGCCACGATAGCGGCGGTAAGTCTTTGGCTTGAGAGGGCTCAGTGGGAGCTCAGTGGCTTGAGAGGCGGCATGGCGTCCACACCTTCCGCCTGACGTAGGTCCACACCGGACACGGTTGTTTCGGGAGGTTCCTGTTTCGCATAAGGCGGGAGGAAACGCCCGGGTGTTACCATTGCGAAGATCGCCCTGAGGACACGGTGGAGCATACGGTGGCGGTCTGCCCGGCTTGGGCGGAGCACCGCCGTGTCCTCGTGGAGGCGATCGGCGGCGGCGATCTCTCGCGTCCGGCCCTGGTGCAGGCCATGGTACGGAGCGAGAGTGAATGGTTAGCCGTCACTTCCTTCTGCGAAGCAGTAATGCTCGCGAAGAGGGAGGCGGCGCACGTGAGGGAGAGGCAGTATATGCGCCCTCACGGCCGTAGTCGCCGCGGGAGACGCCCTGGGCGTCGGGAATTCCAGGCTGATTCCCGGCCACCGTAGGCGCGGGCTTGCGGACGGCGAGTAATGGGTAGCTCGCTGTCCGGTAAGGACCAAGTCCGGGTCGACGGCGCGTTGTGTTCCACGCGCGCCTCAAAGAGATGTCAGCAACAACTGGTGGGGTCCGCAAGGGCCGATGCCTGCCAGGGGTGCGGGTTGTTCAAAAGAGATACCGTGGCCCCTGGCACACAGGCAACTGAGGGAACACGGGTGGGTTTTAGTCAGTAAAAGTCTGACACGCCCTCCTGCTCCACCCAGAGCGGGAGAAGTTATTTGATAATTTCCCACCAACACAACTACCACATACAGTTATTTAACTTCAGGAAGTAGTAAATCACCCGGAATAACAGATAGCCCCTGAGGCGACGAGTTACCGATCACTCACTATACCTCACTTTACCGACAATTAGTGCAGCACCGTGTTTTAAAACTAACTTATTCTAATCTAATGTGTCTTAGAATTCTACGGCAGTCATTGAACTTATTGAAATTTATCGGTTTCGCCTCAGGGTTCTCAATGAATCTAGCTCTCGGTACTAATGTATCATTTGGAATTTATTAGGTGGTAATTCAAACTGTTTCTATCATTTATTGGTATGGCAACATTGTAATAAACTTATCAGTTTTTAAATATCGAACGTGCCTTTCATAGAGTGCACCAAAAAATAACTTAAAAGTGTGAAGAGGTCTGAGGTGAATTTGTTAACACGCTTTTAATAACTTGGTTTGTATCTATGTAACGGAATCTTTAAACGTGATTTGCACCCCCTTCGAAACGTCTGATTGATTTGACTCTTTGCACACTTATAAAGGACCAATGACCAAATAACCCTGGCAAAAAATAAATAAAAACTAAAACACGCTTTAAGAACCGAACTAATATGTAAACTGTTTATAACTGCATTTTTAGTTTGGTTTTTAAAGTGCGTTTTTAAGTTTTTAAAATATTATTTATTTCTAATCGAAAGTTCATTTGATTGTTCATATTCTATATCTATCTTTTTTTGTGCTTATTGCCACTAACAATAATTTATTTGATAACAAAACGTAAGAATCAAGTACTCTTGAAATTATAAAATATTACAACAGGAAATTTGGAAATGGAAAGGAGATTAGTTGTTATTACATAAAAAATAATAAATTATAATAAGTTAGCTATATCTATCTATACATATAATAAACTAGCTTCTGCCCGCAACTTCGTCTGCCATACAATATGTAGGTACAGTGGGCTGCATCAATTGGGTACCTCAGTTGTATTAAAATTATAGTACAACTGGGTACCCAATTGATGCAGCCCACCGTACATACAGGATAAGTTTTTATTCAGTGCGTAAACTTTAACCATGAATTCATCATACCATTCTAGACCCCCCCGCGAATAAATTTTTTGTAGGTTTTACAAAAAAAAAAATCAGCTGTTCCATACATTTTGAACGCGTAGGTATTGCACTTTTCTATGAAACAGCTGATTTTTTTTGTAAAATCGACGAAAAATTTCCTCACTAGGGGTCTAGAATGGTATGCTGAATTCATGGTTAAAATTTGCGCACTGAATAAAAAACTTTTCCTGTATACTTTTATATGTATAGAAAAATGGTATGAAAAGATCGTTATCAGAATGCAATCGACGGAACCTCTCATTCAGTACTTCCTGACGAAACAGGTCGATGCAATTGACTCGGTAAACCACACTAAAACAACAACCGACCTCCATACGACTATAAAGCAATTATCTAGCAGTTACACTGCATGATAAGAGCGTCAGTAATGACTGACAGTCCACTTTTACTTCGTTTACAGGAAAAGATTATAACACTTGCTTTTACAAAGGACTTTGACTTAGTCAGCTATCTTGAGTTTATTGAAATGTTAAGTTTAACTGTTAAGTGGCTTGTTTATAGGTGTGAAGTTATTTCTGCGAGGAAGGAAGAGCGTCATCAATAGTGATGAGATGGAACTGAACGGCTTATACCGGGTCAAATTAAATTAGGTAGCAAAACTCCACAGAAATTAATTTGTTGACTTTTGTGGAGTCAACGACCGCAGCTAGTGTAGATAATTGATATTACAAGAATATCAATTTAAAAAAATAACTGTTTTTGTTTGTATGAACTTTACAGCTTTACAGCAACTTTTCTCATCTAATACTTTAAGTAACAATACTAGCAGCGGTCGTTGACCCACAAAAATACATCAAATCTATTTTATTTTTATTTTATCGTGTTATGATATCAATACCCACCACGACTCCAGAGTTTTGCTGGTTAATTTATTTCATCCTGTATTGAATTACAGCAGAACTCATTTGTGACAAACTGGAAAATTACTGTCAAGAATTTTTTCAGTTTTAGAACATTACTAACAAGAATAGGCTCCAATAAAAAAAGAATAAAACCACCAACCTAAATACTTCCCGAAATAAATTCCCGATTCACTAAACGTAGGCCCCGAATTAATTATCACGAAAATCCTTATCTTTTCAAGTCCTATATTTTCTAGAAACCATTCAATTTCAATCTCCTTTTCCTTAACACCTTAAAATCCAATCAACGCCGAAGCAAGGCCGGTTATATTAAAGAGGGTTTAATTATACCGTACTATATGTAGGGTTATGTTATGACGTCACGGGTATAAAGGGAGGAGACAATACGTGTTGGACCACAATGGCTGAATTTTAATTGTCCCCGTCGCAGGTAGTGATGTGACACGGGTAACGGGTAGCGGATCTTCACTTTGTAGACTATGTGATATTATAATAGTAGATAAGTAGGTATACTGTCGTGTACAGCAAGTCGGTCCTGGGAAGCACTGAAATGTGGATAAGATAAAAAGCCGGTGTGACGTAGGTTCTTAAAGGTTAGGTTAGGATCTTAAATAAGCGTATGAGACACATTGTGCTTTAGGCGTAGCCTTTATTAGGGCTTCCAAAAATATTCTATGTATTTTTTAGGATTCGTTCCCAAAATATTTTTAGAATATTTTTGGGAGTAAAGTTGTTTGTTCACTCTGCGGAAATGGTCATATTATTTTAGACATGTAGTAGGTCTCAAGACCCCTCCGTGCCTCGATTGTCGTTACCGGTCGTCAGAAGCCCGAAAGTCAGACAGCCAGTCTTGCCAAAGGGTATCGTGTTACCCAGTAACTGAGTTCTGAAGGTCAGATAGGCAGTCGCTCCATGTAAACTATTGGTATTCAGTAGTATCCCGTTAGACTGGACCCCATCTTAGTTGAGAAAAGGCTAGGCATATAGTAGGTACTTTAGGTAGTCC
Source organism: Antitype chi (assembly GCA_947359405.1). Lineage (NCBI taxonomy): Eukaryota > Metazoa > Arthropoda > Insecta > Lepidoptera > Noctuidae > Antitype > Antitype chi. The sequence goes on from OX375814.1 coordinate 6,030,880, forward strand.
AAATACAGCATTGTTGAACCAAAATGTATGAAAAACAAACTTTTGAAGGGCATTAAAGAAGAATAACAAAAAACCACTAGTAATAACAATGTGGCCCATATCTTCTCTGTCCATTAATCCGACTATGATCTTTGGCTGGCATCCAAAGCGCTTATTCGAAAGAATTTTGTCTCTCAGAATTCTTACTGAACTAATAAAAGCTTTGTCATCGATCCTCATATTAGTATGCTAGACGATGCGCAAACTATACCCACCTGGGTAAAGAATCTTTAAAACCTATCTGCACGGTGTATGCAAAAGAAATGCAAATATTTTAAAAGGCCAGGGATGACCGAGACAGAGTCGCCGGCGCGCATACAAAAACTTTCTCTCGCCGAAGAAAAATGTTGACGATCCTTTTATGGCAACCGGGCGTTGGATGGGACGCCGATCTCGTACACTGTCTTACTAAATATGCGTATTGATATATGGACGTAATTAAGCCACACATGTGCCGTTAACGGCCGATGTCAGGGAAGCTATAACAATTCGCATGTACGAGTGAAAGAAACAGATATTGCTTCGGGGAATGCGAACCTGCGCGTTAAACTTCTCTTAAAAACCTCTTTAGATATCTGCAAAGAAACATTTAATTGGAAATTTGTCATGGCGGTCTGCGAAGTTTTGTATTGTAAGAGCTAGACTCTGAGGAGAGACGGGAAGTTAGCTCGGGACGGCGACAAAATATCTAACATTATGTTGAACATTCGTCTAGACAAAACGCTCACAGCGAGTGAGGTGCTTTGCATGAGTTCCCGAGACATGTGTGGAAATGTTCCTTGTACATTTCTCCAGTGCATACAATTTGTCAAAACCTTGAATGTGGAAACTTAGTGGAATTTTGACTAATGTGTTGGTAAAACATGTCATGCTACTCGCTCGGTGAGCCTATCTGTATGTCCGATATCCTTTGTGATGAACTTGTACCAAGGAACCTGTTGATTTATAAGCCTTGCAGGCTCCCAATATTTAACGTCCAATCGTGTCATTATTTAAAACGACTGTCAATAGTAATTACGAAACAATCGTTCAACAAATCGATAGCCCACACATAACAACAACAAGGAGACATAAATATAAACTAGACACATCGGATCTATTAACGATCACATGCTCCGGCCACGTGAAAGATCTGCGTAACTAATGTGACGACAATTGAGAAGCGAATGTTTATTGATCTATCAACAATAACTACGTTGTTCATGAAAGAATGCAAATCATCATCATCTGCCTAGACTATTCCAAACTATGTTCAGATCGGCTTCCAGTCTAAACGGATGCAGATAAATTCCAGTATTATACATGGAGCGACTGCACAACCCAGAACTACAGGATAACACGATATACATTGGTAAGACTGGTTGTCAAACTTTCGGGCTTCGTTCATGAAAGAATTCAAGTATGGTCTACAAAATGAAAATGTTACCGAACCTACAGTACGTTCTCACCTTCCGAAGCCCCAATAAGTATCCCCAATTTCGACTACAGATTTCCCTGCTTTCCACAAATTTTATTTTCGATAGTTCCTTACACGAATAGGTTATGAGCTGGGTTCAACGGCTCGCCGCCAACGACAAATCCAATAAAGAAGCGTGCCTCAGAGAAATTTATGTTATTGACCGGATTATAGCGAGTGACGTGCGAGAACTGGCTGAGGACCAGACCAAGGAGGTCTCCGATACTCCTCACGATCCCCTCAAGTGCTGAATTTATTATTAGAAGCGGAGTTTCAAGGAGGGTTCTGCGTGAGTGGTCGTGTTATTGATTGTTCCAAACACCTTTTCCGATGCGTCAGCGATCAGGGGGTTCTGCTCTACATATTACGTGCTAAACGGTTTTGGATATGCACCATGTTTGCAATTTATTGTTTCTATCAAACTTTCTATGAAAGTTTCACTCATATGATGACACGAATTTTTTTGGACTTCATTTCAAATCTACGTTTAGGTTTCGTGATTTACGACGGACCGATAGCCACTCGTTGTTACGCGGTTATTCTGATTTCCCTCGGGAGTCTCACATTTTCCGACAATGCTATGAAGTTTATTTCTTCTATTTGGAAACAATCTGCTTGCTAAACTGAAATATTTGAAAACGAAAAACAAATATGTCTGGGGAAACAAGTCTGTGTAAGAAATGTTCGCATTGAAGAAAATTTTAAGTAAAAGAAAACTAGAATATCTATAAACTATCCAAGAATAATGAATAATGAATAAAGAATAATAATGAATCTACATTACGTGGAATTCCCAATGTGCAGTTAAAGCAGAGGGAATGGGAATCTTGAAACAAGTCGCGACATGAATCAATCATGTTACTATCTACTGAATTACAATTGCTAATTATGCGCCGACAATGCAGTTGACATAGCCTACAAATTAAGTTATGATTGTAACTAACTATGAGTCAAAACTCTGCTCCTGAGTACCAACTGTTATGCTAATCTCATTTCTAGCGCCACCCGATGTTTTCAAAACAATTGTGGGCTGTGATTTTATACAAGGTTATTAATATTGAATATTATAGTGTAAATTATATTACCATTGAAACAGAACGTTATGAAATCTAGTATTCTTCATCTTCTCTACAAACCTCTTAAGAATTGAAGTAGTTTTTCACGTCTATCTCGCGTTTGGTCTTCAAAACTACGGAAAGGATTTTAATAAGGATTTCAACATAATTTAAAGAATTTATACTGGAAGATTTATGTGTGTAATACATTAATAATTAAATCTTCACGTTTTGTCAACTCGCCAAAACCGTGCCAAACAAGAGCGGATCCCTAGTTAGGAATAAATTAGTTAGCCTTATCGAACGCCTACGACAAATCGATCGGAAAAAAAAACTAGAAACAACAATTTTCTCTAGCCATATAATATTTTCTCATCAGTATAAGTACATTACATATGCCTGAAAAAGAAAAAGCACAAAATACCAATGGACATAAAAATTCTGGGCCACAAAATCTATAACAAAGGCGGTGCAAAAACGCTCTTGAAAATATAATAGAAGCTCGAGAAGGGTATATTGGGATCACAGCATAAGTTTCCCTTCACAAGGGGTTTTGTTTTAAACCTCCTTTCATCGACTCAACTCGAACTTGGCCATAGTTTAATAAGTACTATGGGGTTTGTGGCGTCGCCTCGCAAATTATTTATAGCGTCTTCGTGAGCACTTTCCATTCCACTTCTGCCCATAATGGCATTACTTTGGTAAATTATTATAAAGTAAAAACCAGTTTTAATCCTATGCATATCTAAAACAATTTCGCATTTTCCATCAGATTTTCTTCCGTTGAAACTTTGAAGAATTTTTAATAAAGATGTTTGAGAATGTGGCGCTTGTGAAGTGATATAGGGGAAACATTTTATGGAATGCCTTTGAATTGAGAGCAACAAGACGCCCAAACTTACTCTTAACCTTCGACTAAGATCACAAGGGATACTGTAAAGCAACATATTATCACGAAGGGAATCTTAAAATCTTTGCTGAAAGGGTGAAGACCTCAGAGAATTGCGGAGCCCTGACTGCCAACATACTTACAATATTTCTGGTATCGTGAGCGATTGAGTATAAAACTTTGATAAGGTAAACAATATCTATCTATACCAATATTATAAAGAGGTAACATTTGTTTGTTTGTATGTAGGTGGTAATCTCTGAAACTACCAGACGAAATTAAAAAAAAAATTGTTTGCATTTGATGGCCCAATTCTTGAAGAATGTTATAGGCTATTTAACATCACGCTACGGTTCTAAAGAGCCGAATTAAAAGAAAAAAAGTCAGAAAGAATGCTAAGAGAAAATGAATTAATATTGCAGGTGGGCGATGCGATACTATAGGATATATGTAAAAACAAGAAATTCTACGTGGATGAAGTCGCGGGCAAAAGCTTTACGTTACGAACAAATATTATATCGAAATATATCCCTTCCAACCTTAGCACCAATGACACGGTCGTTAATCTCCCACAAAACATAGGAAACCAACAAATTGTAACATCCCACCAGACCAGCGTTCAACAAATAATTTTATTACCATGTCTACAAATTTCAAAGCGTTTCAGTTGAAGCCCAATTTTAACTCGTTCTGAATTTCACGGTTTTAGTCTGGCCAGCTCTTCCGTACATTTGGTTTATATATCGTCTTGGTTATAAATCTTGTTAGCTTTGATCAGCGTGGCGCTGCAGCGCTGTGGGGCGTAAGGTGGCCGCGTCCCGAAGGACCAGAAACATGAGATGGGGAACTTTCTTCTGCCCCACGAATTTAATCTCGGTTCTCCGGTTCAGGTGCGATTTAAGTTTTGTTTATAATTTGATCAGATGTAGCGAGTAATTTATTTCGGATGCTTTATTGTTACAGATTTGTTTGGGGACGGAATTTATTTGCCGTGTTTGAGACGCGATTTGAATAAGAATTAGAATTGCGTTCTGCGTCTTAAAGTTCACGTTTTAACTTTTCGTTTCCAGTAAACTTGCCTATTTCTTATTGTATTTATCATCCATTCTATATATTGTGATATGACACAGAAGATTAAATGCTAATTTCACCAATGAAAATAACAAAATCAAAATATATTATTTTACATACTCCTACATGGGCCCACTAGAAACGTCAGAAGCTTCACGGTTCCAATAGGTCGTTTCCTATGGAGAAGAGCCGGCCAGAAAGTCCACGTTTACTCTTTTAAAAATAATTGGCTTTTACAATGTTTTAAATTACAGTGATAGTAGGTATTGGAGGACAGTGTAGCCTGTCTACAAGAGTTGCCAGTGGCAAATATTCCATAGCAATATTGCCAGTGATAGCTGTTGAACGCGGTTTATATGTGCAGTAGGTAGGTATTATTGAAAAAATTGGTAAATCATAACAAAATAACCTCAGATTAAATCTAAAATCTTTAGCGATTGCTATGTACCTAATCTCCTTTAAATGAAACGAGACGTACCTACCTAATTGAAATAAACGTGCATTTCAAACGATTTGAAAGATGTCACAACATCCCGCCAACGATAACAAAATTAGTGGTCGATCGGCAAAACGTTTATACTCGTTATGTTGCAAATGAATCGATAAATCGGCTTTATTATCAGTCGATTGGTGTGACGTAATACTGCTCTATCACGACGCAACCATTAGGGGGCGATTTGTCTGCTATGGACATAAATACGGCCAGCCAAGATTGGTCTACGGTATGTTTTATTAATTTGATAGGGGTGTCATTATTGGGGTCGAGTAGAATATTGCATTCTTGTATTAGCAAGTTATGAAAATATATTTAACTGTTGCGTGAGAAGGTTTTAAAAAGCGATGCCCGCGATTTTGTGTCATGCTTGCAAAAAATGCAGCCTGATAATTTAATTCCAGCCTAAAGAATGTATGGCTTTTTCGTCGATTCGAATAAGAAAAAGAAAGAAAGAAAGAATACCGTTTATTTGGTCACAGCCCGTAAAACACAAAATACAATAACAAATTAAAAAAGTGTACAATAAATAAATAACTACAACAGTGTGTGCCTCACGGCTGCGCCTCGAATCGAATTTGTTTAAAAATATCGATTCACCCGATTTATGAGAGTAAATTTGCGAATCGACTAATCAGCCGAATTTATGGCAATCACTGGCTACTGTTTGAGAAGTCGATTGCGAAGATGCCATCCATACGACCTGATAGATAAACTTGTGAAACACAAGATTCTCATCATTCATCATTTCAGCCGAAAGACTGACGTCCACTGCTGGACATAGGCCTCCCCCAAAAGGGGGGTTTTGCCATAATCGCCACGCTTGGCAGGCGGGTTGGCGATCGCAGTATGGTGATAAAATGCATAGAGAACGCTGCTGCCCATTTTCTAGTAAGTCCCTTAGTCGCCTTCTACGACACCCACGGGAAGAAATGGGATAGTGCTATTCTTTTACGTCCGGCACCACACGGAACAAGATTCTATTTAAGACTATTCATTAAACATCCTAGAAATTGAAGTAATTACTACAACTTATTGCTGGTACGAGGCAATTAAAACTGAGATTTAAGTGTGACAACTACAAATAGATTCACCCCGGGCGGTGTACGTTTTAAATATGCAATGCAATTAGTTTTAAAACAGAAAGTGAAGGTATTCTTGAAGACTAATTTGGTTCACAAGACGGAAAATGACACGATCATATGGGCGTTATTTTAGAACCCGGGACAGTTAAAGTAATAAACCGCTGGAAGACACACCCCAAACGAAATAAGAGGTAAATGATTGACATCTCATGACATCTTCAACAAGTGATTTCTATGAGTATTTATTTATTTAATTGATTCATTATTTACACACAGTAAAATACGACATAATTATAATTTGAGCACAATGTATGGATATTATTAATTGTATGTATGGTTTTTTATGTAATTTAGTCTAAATTAAGTTTTCCTGTATACTGTTTTACACATTGTGTCGTCTCACATCCAACTCTCCTTTCGCGGGTCTGCTGGAAGATATTTCTAATGAAATAAGCAATAGGACCTGCCTATGTGCTCTTCAATTTTTATTTATTTTTCTCTATGAAGTGTTTTTTTGTGTACATAAATAAAAATAAAAAATTAAAATGACTTTAAAGAGTATTTTAGCTGTAAAAACAGCATCAGTGTCTGGGGATTCGGCTGTTGAATTTAAAGTACCTAACTACGAGAAAGTAAGAAATAAGTTATACAAACAAGTCATACACATTTTACTTCATGCAAACCCATAAACGTACAAAGCACGGGACTCCCCATAGATGGAGAGATAACCATTAAAGCGGATGATGAATATCCCAAGCATTGCCATAATCACAAGTTGGCAAGCGGATTTGCGCCCGCACTAACATCTGATTAGTACGCAGGTGGGGCTGCTCTCTGTCTTCCTGGTATAGTGCCATCATTTACGACACTAACGGGAAGTGATGGGTGGTCTATGGTCTGGTCAAAGACAAGACCACACATAGCCAGTTGAAGTTTCTTGCAAACATCTGTGATTGTAGTTTTCACCGAAAAATTTCTAACCATATACATACATAAATGCTTTATCTCAGTGACACGAGTGATAATGTGATCTAGGTTTAGCTAAGATGTGACTTACATATTATAATGGTATCGTATCTATGGCCTTGACACTGTCGGCGTCAACCACATCTATCATTAATGAATGAAGTCAGAGGGCAGCCACAGCAGCAGCAGGGAAGCAGACAACCGATCTATTGGCTTATATGTCGATTCGCACGATTTTATTCGTCTGAATCGGGCGAATCGCCACTTTTAATAATATATGTGCCAATTGTGATACGTACTTATTTCTGGAGTTGTCGATGCGCCCATCAATTAATTAACTTCATTCGAGTTACCTATAGAAAATAATATATTAAAAGTGTCGATTCGCCCGATTTGGGCTAGTAAATTCGACTAATCATTAGGCCGATATATTAAGTAAAAATGTCACCTTGTAACTTCAGGTGAAGTAAGCTGTCATAATGATATGATGCTAGGGATTGACTCTATTGACAGCTCACTTCACCGAAGTTTTAACGGTGACGTTATTACTTGACTTGTTTGACGAACCAGTTCTCACTGTGCCATACACGCTATTTCCACCCTCCGAGAATTAAGAGCAATAAAATTACAAAGTAAGCTATAACAGAGCATGATCTGCAAGTACATCTCGTGGATCAGAGTCAAGTGGTGTGGCAATCGCCCAGAACTTTGCTTTTTGTGCAAATTGCTTCGCTCCGGGGGACATTTGCAATGCGGCGTTCCATTGTAATAGACTAGCTAAATATCACTATTTATTCTGGTCGTTTTGCGATGATGCAGTACGTGGGCCTAGTTATTTCTTGTAGGGTGTCGTCATTAACGTTTTCTGTTGCAATATGCTGTGGTCATTATTTCAGCCGAAAGACGTCCACTGCTGGATACGCCTCCCCCAAAAGGGGTTTTGCCATAGCCATGCTTGGCAGGCGGGTTGGCGATCGCAGTATGGTGGGAAAATTCATAGAGAACGCTGCTGCCCATTCTCTAGTAAGTCCCTCAGTTGCTTTCTACGATACACATGAGAAGAAATGGGGGATGGTGCTATTCTTTTACGTCCGACACCGTTGAGGGTATTCTGAGTTAATTGTTTACTTTTCTTTCATCTCACAGTGTTCGCAGGCCCGTCTACATTTTTAAAAGGCGAGTGCAGAGATCAAATTTGCCGCCCTCGAGGCAAATTTTTTCAATAAATACGACTACGGTTTACGATTGATTTTTATTGTTTTACAAAGTACCTAAATTATTCTAAATATTTATTCTTCTCGACTCTTTACAGCGAAATCGTCTATTATAATGTCGTTATCGAGATTGTTGGGTATGACGAATTTATTTTAAGGAGAATCTGGCTGGTGGCTGACCGCCCGGTGCAAGTCCACCCCCCCCCCCCCCTTTGAACCTAGTGTTCGCAAGCGATTTCTTCGAGCTGCGGAATTGAGTTAGTTGGAAAAAAACTTGCGGGGTTATTGTCTAACATACTTACAATTGCAATACCTTTCATTCATTGCGTTATCTACGTCGTCGAATTTTTCAAGCATGAGGCTATGGATAAAATATTTGCCAAAACAAGGTGTAGAGTACTAAGGTATTTTACTCTATACGAGTTAAAATCTAAAAATATATTATTGAGAAAGCTTAGGCAAAATGCAGTCGAAAAATGTTAGTTTTAGTTCATGAAACAACAAAATAAATTTTAAAATACAATTTAAAGATTTCAGTTTTTTATTTTAATCTGTTTTTGAACACCGTGAAATAGTAGCCGCCATGTTATTTCGTCATACGGCATGTCAACTGAGCAACTGTGTACTTTTATTATTTTCGTAACCTAAGTAATTTTTATTTTAATAATATTTTGCATTCAGGAACCGCAAACCAACGATAAATAGAAAAAAAATAATTATTATAAACAATTGTCATACTAAATATCTTTTTTTTTTTGGGGTGGGAAATCATCAAATAACTTCTCCCGCTCTGGGTGGAGCAGGAGGGCGTGTCAGACTTTTACTGACTAAAACCCACCCGTGTTCCCTCAGTTGCCTGTGTGCCAGGGGCCGCGGTATCTCTTTCGAACAACCCGCACCCCTGGCAGATACTAAATATCTTCGCATTTGTTTTTAGCAAACTGACGTCATACCCACAGAGCAAAATGGCGTGTACTGCATCCAGCGTTTTCGTCTAATTTCGCGGGAAATTTGAAAGTCCAAAAATTTTATGGCACTAATCGATTAAATAAAAATGTTGTTTTTTTAGTGGTTTATTAGCACTCTAGAATCTAATTAAGACACTTTAAAAAAAATTAGTGTCATACCCTATTGGGATGCTAGTCATTTGATATCTACCTTCTTTATTTACGACCAAGATAGTTTACCATTACATCTCTAAGCAATAACTGATTTTTTTTTTCAGTGAATAACAAACATTGGTTGTTTACATCGGATATTAACCGACGAATATTTTCAGGACTTAAGGTGGAACAAGTCCACATTTTTCCCATACAAACTTCGGAAGTATATTACTCCGCTGTTCGACAATGTACATCAAAAATTTAATATGGTATGGTTTTTCTCATTAGTAATTTTGTCTGTACGGAAACAGAATACTAAATTAAAAAGCCATTAAAAAGTTAGGAGCCAACAAAGATTCGTTTTTCTTGCTAATTTAACCTAACTTTGGGAGTTTTTAAGTAATAAAAGAAGTGTAAAATCTCTAAAACCAAGTCGGTACCGACAAAGTTCAATTATCGTAAAGTTCAATAAACTTTATTGGTCATTGATTAATACAGTGGTTTTTTCATAAAACCAGATCTTCCAAAGGACTTTTCTTAATTTCTTACGAATGGTTTAGGTACTATTAATGATCCTGCATCTTACTCAATAACATTTCGCGTGTAGGCTAGCGTCTAACTGCTCATCACTGATACTATCTCTGTCGGACACGAAGTCTGGTGAGACAGCGTGATTTTTAGCCAGGACCACCAGTGAGTTCGAGCCCGTGACTAGGTTCCCCTTAACACTACATCAGCCAAAAATAATACTTAAATATACTAATCCCCGGTGTGCCCAGTTGATTACAATAGGCTCGCCCTCTTACATGCGTTTAAACTTAAGTGGCGAAATGTCCGGCATTTTTAACTATAGGTACACGTCTGCCTAATCATTCGGGGATTACAGGCGTGATGTTATGTACCTATCAACAATAGGTACATGTTATGATAACTAGGTAATTATTTATTAATGAAACATTATCTGTCACATATTTTCAACAACACGATAACATGCATAATAATGATTGCATTTTTGCATTATCAATTGGCACAAGAGATACGACCTTAATTAACTAATTAGCGGTAATAAGACAGTGCATATCTTTTTATTAGTATTACGAATATTAGTCATTAAAACATATAAACAATCGTTGAGTATATTCTTGGGCCTGCTAGATAAAACTTTGAACAGTAGCGCCCAAAAGTCATACTTATGTCATTTATTAATTTGTATAACATAGGTACAATAATCCCTACTAATATTATAAATGCGAAAGTAACTCTCGTCTGTCTGTTACGCTTTCACGCCTTAACCTGAAACGATCGTCGAGAAATTTAGCAGAGATACCTATAGCCTGGGATATGGAGAAAGACATGGGCTAATTTTTTACGCGATAACCGACATCCCCCCGGGCGGAGTCGCGGGCAAAAATTAGTGATAATATATAAACCATAACATTATACTTACAAGTTCTGACCGTAGTCAGTTTCTGCAAACGCACAACGGTTTTACGTTTATCTACAAAGATTGTGTTTGACGAGATTTCCCAATTGCAAAAATTACCATAGACAAACTTTTAATTTAAGGGATAAATTAAAAAAAAACCCTTTCTAAGTGCTCACTTTCGGTATTGATGGTACTTTTGTGCATAATTTTTTGCTTCTAGACCCAGCTATTTAAGCTGTGCGTAGTCTATTAGTGAATTAATGAAAAAAAATTAAAAAAAAAAAAAATCAAAAAGAATACAACTGACTACCAAAAAAACACCTAGGTACAAAGTGAAAAATAACTTTAATTTCGGAAGTCGGTGACTTTGGATTTGTATTTTAATTTTTTGTCACCGCATTCCGAAATCAAAGTTATTTTTCACTTTATAGTGTTTTTTTTGGAAGTCGGTTGTTTTTTTTTTTCAATTTTTTTTTTCACTTTTTGTGTTTCACATACAGTGCTTACCCCTTCACAGCGTACCGACGTGATGTTATGTTATGAACTGGTGTAAACAATAGACAGACATGAGATTCCAGCAATCCCAGTCCATTTGCTATCATTTATTGAGGAGTTCCGATGCCTATCTCCGAAGTTCTTCATCAGATCTTCACCAAATTGAAATCGGACCACTCCGAGAAAGTATTCTTCCAATAAATGAAAACTCCTAAATAAAAAAGCCGTACACAAACTAAAATTACGTCGTCTACGTAAACACAAATGTTCATAAATAAAAAAAATATTCACAAAATGAAAACTACTGGACGAAACTATGTAAAATTGTTATGGGACCAAACGGCAACTATTCCGCATCAAACTAAAGAAGAATCACGTAAATCGGATCATAAATTTCAGCGTAATCGGTATACATACATTTAAAAAAAAAAAAACGAATTGAGAACCTCCTTCCTTTTTGATGTCGGTTAAAAATACTTTCGGTTTCATTAACATTAAACATCATCCATCCCATGTAAAACTGCTGTAGCCATACAACAGAACCATTATCACCAGGAGGTCTGCCAATCACCTAAATGTAAACAAGGATGTATACGAGTATGTCATCAACCTCATGTTTGCGTACGTGCAAGTGACTGATCGTTACGTGAAGCATTAATTACCCTTTGTTTCTTTATCACATGCTCCTAGAAGTCTGGAACATTCTTCAAATATGACACCGGTGCTCGGTTTGCAAAATCCATCAGTAAGCGAGCGTGTGAAATCGGTACGATGCCACATGGTTATTTTTCCGCGTGGCCAAATTCGGTACTAAAGCCGCCATCTTGTTCTGTCAATACAATTTTTGTGATAATGGGGTAGGCGCTTGTCAAAATAGCGCTGTCGTAGCTAATTCCTATCACAAACTAATATTGCAAGGTGGTTTTATTTTATTTTTGCTGATGCTGCATGATCTCCCAGTTCATCAAAATACGTTCAGCCGTACAGGCGTGAAAATGACAGACAGGATTACTTTCGCATCTACATATAATATTTATTGATTAGTATTAAGGATTAGAAATGGTTTAAGTACTAGTTATCAAGTTTGAATAAATCCATAACAGGGCAAGTCCGTAGCATTTCAGGTTGTCAGTCAGGTCGAATCCTTTTCTTTGCAAAAAATCGTGTTGCTAAGTATCCTATAATTGTAATACAAATAAACGAATGACTTATAGTCATCAGTCATTCGTTTATTTGTATTTCAATTGTAACGCAATATATTTAGGGACACAGTCGTGTCCCTAAATATATTGCGTAAAATAATAATAAGGAGGCTTTTAATTTAAGAACTTAATTAATCCCAGAGACACTAATCTGACATTTCAAGTCTTTTGGGTTTACTTTTTAGTACCAGAGTTTGCCATCACACCTGTCAAATTAGTATCTGGATTTATAAACAAACTTTAAAAGATAAATGAACAAAATCAAGACAAATTAAACCAAGACACGTGAATGATTTCACAGAAGGCACATTTCTAGGCACAGATATTACTTTATCGCCTAGTTTGGCCTTACAAGGTTAGCACTTATCTAGATTTCTAAGCGGCCGACACTGATGACGTCACCCTGGCTACATGACGTCTCCCGCCTAATATTTCCTGCGTACGTGAGATTTATCACGAAGTGTCTGAACCTCTTTAGCGATGTTTTTGAGATCAACAACGACACTCCCTGATATAGCTAGCTATCTTTAACTATCGTATTATAAATTGAAGTCGCTTTTCGTGTCTGTTTGTTTGACGGCGTCATTCTTCTAAACTACACAGCGGATTTTGATGCGGTTTTCAATATTAATGAGAAATTTTTTGTACATTAATATTTAACTTAGATATACTTAAAGTTTATTGGGCGAAGCCCCAATAAACTTTAAGTCAGCATAATCAGCCAATAATGGCCCCACTGCTGGGACACAGGCCTCCTCTCTCTGAGAGGGAGTGGGCCGTAATCCACCACGCGGGCCCAGTGCGAGTTGGTAGATGTCACATGTCGTCGAATTTTCGGTTGTAGGACGTGCCCGTTTCCTCACGATGTTTTCCTTCACCGTTTTGAGAGAAGTGATGATGAAGTAATTTAAACAAAGTAAACTGTCTGGGTTCGAACCTAGGACCTGCAACTGGTAAGTCACGGCCGTAACCACTGGGCCACTACTGCACCGATATTCCGTTTGATGATAAATTCTACCAAACGCAATGGCAGCGGCGCGCGGCTGGCATCTAGGGATTATGTTGCCAGTACAAGAAATGCGGCTGGTTTGGTTTCGTTATCAATCGGAATTGTTCCATTACCACCTAATGAAGAAATCCATGTTTTTTAAATTCGTAATTAAAAGCATAAACCGTCCGAAGCAGGAGCGGCCCGCTAGTGAATGATATAAATTGATAAAGTAGAACTGTTAAAGATAATGCATTCCATAACATCGAATATAGATAAGGCGTTTAAACGGCTACCTTTGTTACAAAACAATTGTATTCGGTTCCGGTTGTGACAGAATGATGACTACCTATTATCAGTTATCACTGTAATTTGAAAACATTGTAAAAGCCAATTATTTTTAAAAGAGTAACCGTGGAGTTTTTTACCGGCTCTTCTCCATAGGAAGCGACAAATTGGAACCGTGCACCTAGCTTCTGACGTTTCATGAGTGCCCATGCAGGCTTATGTGAAATAAAATATTTTGAATTTGATTTTTTTTTTTAATTTTTTTAATTCCTGCTGGCAGTTCTGACGCGTTCAAACAAACAAGCCCTTCAGCTTTATAATATTACTAGATTTGCCAGCGGCTTCGCCCGTGTGGAGATCGGTGTACATACTCGTATAAACCGTCATCTTGAATCACTCTGCCTATTGATGAAAACCGCACTAAAATCCGTTGCGTAGTTTAAAAGATATAAGCATACAAACACGAAAAGCGACTTTGTTTTATACTATTTAAAGATATATATACTAGGTATATAGTAAATATTATAGTATAGAATAGATAAATGACGGCACTAACTCACACTAAGATAATTTAGGAGACCAATTTTCCTTACAAGGCGTTTATCGATTATTGTTATACTATTAATTATTATTGTACTACTGTCAATAGAATAATTCTCGTTATGGTTGGAATAATTAATTAATTAATCGGACCCACTTTGGCGGTACTTTACGATCACAACTCTATTAGGAACACTATTTGTACTCATTTAAATAATATTCCTTTGTTTCGCCCAAAACACCTTAAATGTAAAAAACTCGACTGCAAAACTAAAAAAGATTAATAAAATTGGTGGCAGTTATTTTGGTTCAATATCAGATTTTGAACCTTTTAATGTGTTATATTTTTTTGGGTTAGTCTCCTCAATCTCTTTATTTTGGTACCCCACAACCTCATGGTAGGTAGGTACTATATTAATTTTTAAGACATTACTTACAGGCGCCTTAAAGTCGCCATTTTGATTTCATAAAAACAAAATCTAGCCCTTAATCGCGTAACCTAGACATGTTTTCAATTTCTTCCATCATAATCAGCCGTTAATGTTCCCACTGCTGGGACACAGGCCTCTTCTCGGTGAGAGGGAGTGGGCCATAATCCACCACACGGGCCCAGTGCGGGTTGGTGGTTGGTGGATGTCACATGTCTTCGAGTTTTTGGTTCTAGGACATGCTTGTTTCATCACGATGTTTTCCTTCACCGGTCTGAGAGCAGTGGTGAAGAAATAATTTACACAAAGTAAAGCGCCTGTCGGGGTCCGAACCTGCGACCTACAACTCGTAAGTCGCAGCCATTACCACTGGGCCACCACTGCTCTCACTGGGCCACCACAATTTCTTCCAGCCTTTAGGATATTTCAAGGATATAAAGAATCTCACAAACAACATACGCATGAAAAACATACACCCTGTCTTTGCCGTCGGCGTCGCGCAGTCGGGTTAAAAGATAACTTTTCAAAACATGAGCTACACGTACAATCGCGAACACGACGTAAACAATAAAAAGAAAACTCGGAACGAACTCTGCATTTCCCATTTCCATAAATTGCGCAAAGGGCAAGGTCACCCAGTCAGCGACCGCGCAACCGTGCGCAACAATATTATTAATTTTATTGCGCACCAGCATTCAGGAACAATATATCATAACAGGTCATTGGGAAGGAAAGCTCGAACACAGAGGCCAAGGAAATAATAACTTAATTACAGGCCCATAAGATTGCTAATTAGTTGACCTGTGGACTACGGCAGCTGATAACGGTTGCGGACTGTGATTGACGAATGCTCATTATGTAAAGTTAGTAAAAGTTTTGTTTATTATAGTAACTATGTATTTAACGGTTTATTTTGCAATTATAGTTACCAGTTCGGTATATTATATCCTTGGCTCGGGATATCATATACCGAAACGGGCAAATTATTCAAGAGTAGCTGTCGTGCACGACTTTGCTCGCATACTCACTCCTGTTAGAGTTAGACCCTCTATGGACTTAAGTTTCGGAAAATTCTGTTAGTGCAGTCTACATTTACTTCTAATTTCAGGCGCCCCGGCACTGCAGCACGTCAGGGATGTTCGCCGACGCCCGTGTCGTCTGTTTCTACACGACAATGCGAAAGCGATGTGCATCTCTGGGGAGCAGGCTCCGGACCACCTCCAACACCATGCTGAGTGTATTTGCGAACAGGTTTGATTGTCAGTACATTAACCATTGTTATATGATTAATGTTATGACAAACAAACAAATAACTCAGAGGCAGGCGTATTATTAATCTATTTAATTTTGTTTTTTTAGTTTAATTTTATTTATATTATTGAATTAATTATTTTTATAAAATTATTTTTATTATGGTTATAACGTTAATTTATTTATTTTATTGCTAATGTTAGTCAAATATGATCTAAATGGATTGAAATAAATGTTTTGGAATTTGAATTTGCAAGTCATGGAGCTAGTTTTTACGTGTAGGCAATGATACTTTAAGTAAAGAGGTACACTAACGCGCTAAAAAATAACGTAATATGGTAATGAATTAAAATTGAAGTAAGACGGCATATAGTAATTATCAAGGGCGAAAAACAGACGACTATATATTGTTTCCACTGATACCCAAGCGACACTGAGGTTTGCTAACTAGCCAAGCTACTTCTTTTTACTTATAATATCATTTAGGCATAATGGCATCGTGTAGGCTAGTATCTAATACTTACCGTTAGGATTTAAAAAAAAAATAGTTAAAATTACAAAAGGTTTTCCATATATGAAGAAAAAACAGTACCTATTACAACAACGAAGTCACGTAGATATTGGTAGAGAATCAACTATTTAATAGCGGAACCGTTTTATTAACGATACATATTCATTGGTTCCTGTCTACAATGCGGATAGTAAATCAAATACATACTCAACTGCTTTGCTCGCGTTTATATGTAATTTCCGGTCTTGTTACTGTGATAACGCGGAATGTAGGTACATTATTAATTTTATCTGTGGCATTTGCCGTCTGCTTTTGCTATTCCGTATTCCTTCAAATACTACAAAGGAGCGCGTGCTGTTAATAAACTTTGGTCTAATAGTGAAGACAACAGTCAAAATGGTACTGTTGTAGCTAGTTCTCAAATCAAGCGAATAATGCAAGGCGTGAGGCGGGTTTCATTTATTTTAACGAAAATGTCTCGTTTTTGTGTTCCTAAATGCTTGGAAAGAATCTATAATTTTCCGTAAGACCGCAAAACTTAGAAGAATTGGCTTAAAGCTGGTAGAGAATTATTAGAGTTCGAGGTTATTTCGGAAACATTTTGAAGAAAGTGATTACGAGAAAATTAGCAATATTTCAGGTTTTTAATTCTGAGACTTCCCATGTCGAATAAATACTTATTTTTAATATTGAAATCACCAAAAATAACCAAATAGTGGAAAAAAACAAAGTAATGTATGAACACGAAATGGAATGAATGAACGAAACGTCAAATTAATTGTAGGCCATAGGGATAAAGCTACAATCACACCATCTACAATTAGCTTTGACCAATCTTCCCCTTTTTTTTCGGGTTTTGGCTTCGCACGATTTGTGCATTTAGCCAGTGTCAAGTAATTTTTCTTTTCGATCAAGTAAATGGCCCGATATCGGGCACGAAGTTACAAAACAGTCATAGCCGTCTTTAGTCAGTCAAGTCAAAGTAATTGTAATGCGGTAGTAACTTTACAACAACCTAATATGAGTTTTTAGGGGGAACACGAAAAGTCCACGTTAATCACTTATTTTCACTTTCACTACACTTGAGCACTCACATGTAACTAAATTGAATAATTCACTACCAAAATTATACAATTTAATTCACAATTTCACTAAATTTAATGCAAATTAAAATTCGTGCGACATGTTCCAACCCGATCCCGCCAAAAACTCCGACCTTCCCCTTGTTTTGTGAATTGTATTGAAAAACAAGATGGCGGCGTTAGTTCCAAATTTGGCCACGCGCCATAAGATCCTTGTAGCGCTATGATAAACCAAACGTTTTAAGGTTTTGTCAAGCTCTTTAACACAACATAAACATGTCCTAAGCCACGATAGTATCCGATTACTACCCAGTATCTCTCCAACAAAGTAACCTGCTTTCAGGTTACTTTGCTTACACGATAAGATTCTATAGTTAACAACTTATTCGACTTACTTAATGAGGCAAAACTATTTACTTTAGAGCGTTCGCAGACGGCACGCAATCGGTGGTCAATATTTTGTAACAGCTAAAACCTTAAAGATCAAATGTATCAACGCACACGTTTAACAAAACATACGTCATACAAGAAGACCGAGCGCGCTTAAAGACTCGAAGCAAACAGATTTAAAATTCGGCTTAGCGGGACGGCACCGTAAGTAGTCACAACTTACTAACTTACTAAGTCAAGTGGTTTACACGGTACCACTATGTTTATTGAATACATTAATTAAGCAGATTAGTGATTTATGCCGACTGAATATTATTGTAGGCCTTAGTCCCTGACTATTAATCGCTGTAATCCATCAAGGTAACCCTCAGATAATGGTGAATTCAATTCGCCTTCGTTAATGGAATTTACAGCAAGATTAATTTTAGTTGTAGAATCTTAGAATCTCTATAGAAATTAGCGGGTAATTGCCTAACACACTTAAAGTAGCAATGGCTTTCATTAGACAGTTTTTTTTAATGTTATTAAAAGCGTTATTTACGTTGATGCGTAGACAATTTTTTAACCCCTGACGCAAAAAAAAAGGTGTGTTATAAGTTTGACCGCTGTCTGTATGTGGCACCGTAGCTATTATACGGGTGAACCGATGAGGGTGAGGTTTTTTTTAAATAGGTTTTACAACGGTGGTTCTTAGATGTTCTTTTTTTTTCAAAACCGGTTCAGCCGTTTCAAGGTCATCAGATGTTTTGTTGGCTGCGGTAGGGTTCTTATTAGAAATTAATATGAAGAATAATATATGAATGTGTTCTGCCCACCATGATGTACAGTGCTAAGACGTGGAAGCTCACGCAGGAGGCTGCTGTGTACAGGCTAAAAGTTGCCCAGAGAGCCATGGAGCGTCCTATGCTTGGCATCACCATCAGACTAATAGACGAAGTTCCAAAAATCGAGATACGAAGACGTACAAAAGTCTTCGATACTGGAAAGCGTATTATGAAGTTCAAATGGAGTTGGGCGGACACCTGGCAGGGCGCAGTGATGACAGGTGGAGTAAGGCTTTGACAGTGTCGCATCCAAGGACTGGAAGACGGACATCTCGTCTTCCATTCCTTGGACGCGATACTGTCAAAGCCAGGTCCAGTTGAAAACCAGCGTCAGGCACAAAGTTGTCTAGCATTTTTGCTGAACTGGGCCTTTTTAGCGCAGCCGTGAGTGCGCTTCAATGCTGGTTTCTAACATCGTACGGTACACTATTTGTGGGTTTTTTTGCTGTATAGTGTGCTTCTTTAGTCTGTGCTAAGTAATTGTATTTTCTTTCTTCCTTTCTTTCTTTAGATGTTGGTCGTCTGGGCGGACAACATTGTTGCAATCGCGGGCAAAACCTGCACCCTAATTGCGTAACACGCGATTAATCTTAACCGGTTTTATTTTGACAGTTCAACAATATTCATTGCGTTATTTACGTTGTTGGGCAGACACATTATTCGAACACATGAAGTAATGGTGTAGCCATCTGTTTCAAAACGAAACAGATTATGATTAATCGTGAGTTTATGCAGTTAGGGTGCTGGTTAAGGCTGGCATAGGAGCTTGGGCATTATTGGAACATGAATAGGCCTATGCCCAGCAGTGGGGGAAGTTGGGCTGTGGATGATGATGGTGATGAATATTATGCAATGGACTATTCCATATATCATTCAAAATGATTAAGATTGAGATTAAAAGTGTTTTACGCAATTAGAGTGCAGGTGTTGCCAATCGAAATTCAGTACAGATTCCAAATGAATTATTTAAAGAAATCATAAAAACTTCAGCCACTTGAAAGGCAGCCGTGCCGCGCAATAGTTTATACTGCTTTTCGTTATTTTTTCTTCATGTTTTTAGAGTTCCTTTGAATCGAACGTAAACACCATTGAATAAATCTGTAAACAAAATAATTGAATAACTTGTCAATTGAAAGCCGTATTAAATCATCATTTCTTTCGTTTATACATTTTTTTTTTAAGTTAATCTAAGAAACAAACTGGTACAACTTTAGTAATAGTCGAAGAGAGCAATGGGAATTATTCGACTCATCGTCTAAAACTGATTGACCATCAAATGATCCGGACACTTTTTAAAATTAATGAACCTCTTATTTTTATATTTTGCTTTTTATAATGTATTTTTTTTATAATTGAGGTTTTTATTTTATCATCTGATGATGATCTACAGTTGGTCGCAGTAACTTAACCAGAATACCAGACCAAACGGGTTAAGTTAGAACTGTGACCAACCGCGCTATCTACGTTAGTCATCTATCATCCAAGTTGGTCGCAGTTATTTGATTTTAGAATTTTTCCAACCTCAAACCATGACTTATTTGATCCGCACAAAAAGAAGCGCAATCAATTAGAGTGCTCAACAATATTTTTAGAAGAGCAAAAAGGGAATCATTAGAAGATCCATTAAATACATGCTATAAGGAATTTGAAACAAAATATAAACACTGAGCCAATGTAAACCACTTATTATTTCGTAAAGTTAGCGATCATTGTTGCTGTAGCATACTAAGTACCCAATGGTGCAAACATTTGGGAACAAAGGCGGTGCAAACATTCAACAACAATAAATTAAAGCATTTTGGTGTGTTTCGGTGTAGGCTATGGTTTATATTGAAGACCTGGGAACGAAGGAAGGCAGCTGTTGGCCGTCCGTTGACATTGCTCCCTCTGCCTCAGACAGTCAGACCTAAGAATTGAACAAAGGTATTTTGAGGACTATGTTTATACGTTTGTTATTCCATCGTTCAGAAAATAGGTTTTATTTTTAAGTTATATTTACACTTCAGCAGAAGGTCAATTAAGCTCGAGGTTTTCCAGCGAGCCATGGAGCGCAGTATTCTGTGGGTCCGGATTTCGGATCATATACGGAACACAACCAGCTAGGTTACCCAGAAAGCCGCTCAGCTTAAGTGGGACTGGGCCGGAAATGTCTGCCACATGTCAGATGACAAATGGGCTAAAAGAACCACCGATTGAGTCCCACTAAACGCACGATGCCATCGCGGCAGGCCGAGACGAAGATGGCGGGATGAGCTTGACTCCTACCGAAAGGAGTGGAAAAGACAGCATTGTGTGGAAAAGGGAGATTGAGACCATTGACCTGCAGTGGGGCAATACAGGCTAGTTAAAAGTGATATTTAAGTTAATCAAATGTGAAAATGTGGTCGGTGAAGATTTCCTCAAATACCGTTGTCATATCTATCTCTTTATTCCAAGATAAACCACTATCGATATCGTTTCGAAAGAATCGAACCGAAGTGAAAACTGATCGACTACGAAATAAACACTAATCCTTTTTCCAGTTGACTTTCACAATTCGCGCGTTGACAAGCAGCCAATGGTCTACATTTTTCTTTATTGTCCTAATTCAGATAGAAAGTTAACATAATCAGCCTAAAATGTTGCCACTGCTGGCCCCACAGGCCTCTTTGTGGGATGTAAGCCACCACGCGGGCCAAGTGCTAGTTGTTAGTAACATACCTGCCGGTTTCCTCACGATGATTGATGGCCCCTGGCACACAGGCAACTGAGGGAACACAGGTAGGTTTTAGTCAGTAAAAGTCTAACACGCTCTTCTGCTCCACCCAGAGCAGAGAAGTTATGTGATGATTGCCTTCCCAAAAAAATAAAAACCCTTTTGAGAGCAGTGGTGTCCATCACTAAATGTATAATTTACACAAAGTAAAGAACCCTGACAGGCGGCTTCAAACCTACGACCAACAACGCGATAGAAACTTAACTTCATTTAAATGAAAATAAATACTGTAGAAGTGTAGTTATATTTTATGATGTACTTAGGTTATTTCGCTTTAGTTTATGGTAGATAGGAAAGCTGGTTGGTTCAGGAGCGAGACCAATTGTGCGGACACGGTTCGTTTAGGGAAAGTCACTGGGCTACCTAGTTTTATACTGTTATGGACATGTATTTTGCATCGAATATTAATATATTTTATTTATGCTGTGATCTGATTGCGGACGGATATGGACCGGGTATTTTCTTTAGGTGTGGACTGTGCTTATGTTGGAAGGATTTTTACACGTTTGTTTGACTGTATGTATAATATTTAAATTAGCACTAGCTGACCCGACAGACGTTGTCCTGTCTTAACTATGAATTTTAAATTTTTATTTTTTTCTTTCATAAGAACCTTCTCCTGACATTAACAAACACAACAAAAAAGAATTAGCAAAATTGGTCCAGCTGTTCGTGTGATGCCGTAGCCAAGGGAAATAGGGATTCATTTTTATATAGATAGATATATAGATTATAGATTATATCTTGTGTTTTTTAAACAACTCTTGTAAATCATTCTAATTAATACTTTATGTAGCTTTGATCCGGGATCCGGGTTTGATCAGTGGATAGGTGACCATCGTCACATACCAAGAGCCCTCCGTGCCTCGGAAAGCACGTTAAGCCGTTGGTCCTGGTCAGGCTGTCATTCGTGGATCTTTGACAGTCGTTACGGGTCGTCAGAACTTCGAAAGACTGAAAACCAGTGTTACCAAGGGGTTTCGTGTTACCCAGTAACTAGGTTGTGTTGATTAGACCGGACGGACTGGACTGACTTTATAACAATGATGTTATATCAGTTACATTGCAATGAAATATGAATGACTTTACATTTTTGTTATTTTTTTATCGTTAGTGTCTTGTTTTAGACCTTGAAGCTTCTTATGTCAACTGTCAACTCTGGCACAACACAACGAAATTGGTAAAATTTAAGACCCGAAATATACGAAAGGTGAAATTATAGCTCCAGTTTCAGCACAATTTGGACCAAAACTAGGACTCCAGTTCGAAATTGCAGTGGAACCGGATCCGAGGCAACCCGACCCGTCATTGTAGTTCTGACTTAGCTTCGATTCAACATATTTCAACTAGGCCTTCCAAATCTTTGTATTATAAGGTGTCTAAATTTCTAAAAATCCAAATTCCGTACCTACAAATGATCCCTAAACAACAAATGCAATCTCATAACAAGAATTGTATCTCTTCTGTAATCAGTTTAGTACTTTACTATATAGTACTCTAGTTTATAGCTAATTATGTGTAGAAATATGAGGTAGTAGCCGCCTTACAGTTTATTTCTATCGATAACTGTTTGTTAGATGTATTCACGACCTGGTATAGAATAGGGCTACCGGGTTTATGATGGTATCATCCAGTTGCAAGTACCTATTTATGAAAAGAAAGCTCATTCATTCTCTTGGGTCATTATCGACAAGAACAACTATTACCAAATTACTCTAATGCTTTAAGTATAATGGACTTCTTTATGGGTCTTATGACGCAAGTTCGAAATCGGAAGTAACGGCGCCATTTTATTTTTTGCATAAAATTTTACTAAATAATGATCTCTAACAACGCACGTGTCAATATCGTTCAAGCACCAAAACATGCTTGTAGAAGTTAATGGAGGATGGGCTAAAGTAACCCGCGAAATTGAAATTTTAATTTTTCAAAACGATGTATGTTGATTAAAATATGATTCGACCGTAACTAATCGTCAATACAACCCGTTCAGTTCATTTAATTCCATTTAATGACTATTGCATGTTTATAGCATTATGAAAAAACATTTGAATTTCGCGAGTTAGCCTGGCATGTCCCCCATAAAGTATAACTTCTCTGTTTTTCTCATGACAATTCCAATTTCAAAAACATATTTCGCTCGTCTTTTTTTTCAGCTTCACTTTGTCCATTACAGGCAACACAAAAGCAATAGAAACCCCGAGCTACCTTGATCTAAAAACGGAACAATATGAGCACGGATGCGAAGCCAACATCTCATATAGTTTGAAGAATTCGTATGAAAGAAAGGGACACGTACGTACCTTTGTTACAGGCATGACGCACGCTACAGGACTTACAGGTGGTCTCATTCAATACTTGATATTTTCCTTTTCTCGCGTCATGTTGTGAAATTGTAGCATGGTTTATAAGTGAAAGTAGCAAGAGATGCGCGACGCAAATCGCAAATTATCCTTAGTACTCCCGTCTGGCATGAACTGCGGTGCAATTGGGGAGATGCAGCGGAACATTTTAGTGGAAATGAAGTGGGTTATTGGAGAATTAGAAGGCATTTGAATTGAGAGATAGCCTTGGTTTCAGGGAGTCTGATCTATCCATACTAATATTATAAATAAGAAAGTAACCCTATCAGTCTATCTGTAACGTTACCTTTCGACTGAAACTGAACGGACTCCTTAGCGACTCAAGCAGATCAATTTAACAATTTCCATAAGTCAGTTTTCATAGACATTGTTCTATTAGAGTCGCGTCGCACCTGTGTGCGGAAGCCTTTGTTGCACAAAGTTTGAGACATTGATCACTTGAGTTTCGAAAATGTTCTATGTTAAGATGGTTGCTATAATGTATGAAATTAGGTACAAGTAAGCTCAAAACTATCAACTCGCTCCTGCCTTACATTGAAACCTGAACTAAAAATAATAACGATACACTATCTTAGTGCAGTGAGTGTGAATGACAGCTCGTGAGGTCACGACATGCGTTTCACTGACACACAGCCGATTTGAATACAGTTAACACCTTCATGATCCACTGTACGTTAGTATTGTTCTCGGCAATGTATATATTAAGGTCTGTGTTTAACTTTGACTAAATTGTTTTTATTTTGTTCGACACTTTGTCGTGTTTTCGGGTGTCTTTAGTAAGGAGTTACGAGTGATCACGATTTACTTTTATCTAAAACAGTTTTCACTCATTTCTGATGGTCTGACTAGCAATTTAGGCCCGTTGTTAACCCAAACGAAATACGTTGCAGTTTGCACGCACTCATGCACGATACAGGATAAAATCTTTTAAACAGAAAGGTTACAGATTTGAGGAACTAACGTACATCTTAACAATTCATCTGATCACTCAGTAAAACAGACTTTCAATTATATTAGAGCTTTGACCACATTGATGAAAAACTATAGACTGTTTTTAACACGCTTTTATTAGGTCGACCTGCATGTAACTAACTACACTCGAGAGCAATGAATCCGGGTCACTTAAAGAATGTTAAAAATCTCGGAAACTAAAAATGATAGGTTAATGCAATAAATTGTATTTAATAGACAATGTAATACTCCTTAAATGAAAGTAAAAAAAATATGAGTCACCATACATTTTATTAACACAAAATTACATAAAGAAAAAAACTGCTGATCTCTCCTTAAAACAAAAATAGGAAACATGAAATTTTTGAACTTTATTACGATTTTCTTGAATTTTAATACTTTGTATTGCCTCCTCGTGCTTCCATTACTGCGTTTACGCGGTTTGGCATGCTGTACACCAAGTTCCTTATACGATTTTGGGGAATATTCTCCCATTCCTCTGTGAGAGCAATTTTGAGCTCACGAAGCGTGATTGGGGGAGGGTTTCGTTGTTTTACGCATCTGCCTAGCTCGTCCCAAGCATGCTCGATCGGGTTGATATCCGGGCTGCGCGCTGGCCACTCCATACGAGTAATGTTCATCTCTTGAAGGTAGTCATTCACAATCCTACCTGTATGAGGTCGGGCATTGTCATGCATAAATATAGCATCCTCACCTAAATTGACCATAAATGGACCAACGTGATCATTGAGGATTTCTTCCACATATCTTACGCTAGTTAAAGAGCCGTTTTCTATGATCACCAGCTCTGTGCGACTTTCAGAAGAAATTCCGGCCCACACAAGTACAGACCCACCACCGTAGGCTACTTTTTCTTCGATGCATGCTTGCTTGAATCTTTCCCCTGGTCTTCGATACACTCTGTGTCTTCCATCGTGCTTGTAGAGCATAAATTTTGATTCGTCGGAGAACATAACTTTTGACCAATCTTCAATACTCCAATTTACGTGGCTCTGGGCATATCTTAGTCTTGAAATACGATGCCCACGCTCCAGTTTAGGGCCGTTTGCAGGTCTAAGGGGTTTTAAGTTAGATTCAGCAAGCCGACGTCTTACTGTCCATGCACTTGGGTTACTTCCTCCGAGGCGTCGAAACTGATTTGTGAGTTCAGTTCCTGTGAGAAAGCGATTTCGAAGCATGGTGTTCACCAAGTATCGGTCTTCTCGTGCTGTGGTACACCTGGTTCTGCCCGTTCCTGGTCTGCGTAGGTTAGAACCAGTTTCTTCGTAACGTCGGAGAACTCTTTGTACTGTTGACAGCGACACACCGACAGTCCTGGCTGTATCGCGCTGACTCCGGCCGGTTTCCAGCATTGTAAGTATTCTGGTGCATTCTTCAGGCGTAAGCGACATAATTTCAGCTTGAATAATGAATATAGAGCACTATCAACATGGTTTATGTACCCACATAAATGACAGATTACAAACAAAAGCAAAACCAAATGCTGTAATTTCGTAGTTCCATCTTCGAAAGTGGCCCTTTTTCAAATTAGATTTTTTTATGATATAACTTTACAATAACTATGAAGTTTTAATACCTTCATTTAAGGAGTATTACATTGTCTATTAAATACAATTTATTGCATTAACCTAGCATTTTTAGTTTCCGAGATTTTTAGGATTCTTTAAGTGACCCGGATTCATTGCTCTCGAGTGTATGTAATGGAATCTAAGGTAACTAATTTAACCATCTTCCAAGGGTCGTAGCGTTATGAAAATTGGCAGCTGTATGTAGTTCTGATGACAATACAATAATATGGTACTGTCGAACTGATCTGAGGATGGAGCCGGAAGATATGAACTGGAACTTCATGATGGAAAATCGTATCATAGCTGTTTTGGATTTCTTAGAAAAGTCTTGTAATGAACTTTGACCATGATTAGGTTTCAAGGTCTGATGATGAAGCCGCAAGATAGGCACTGGCATTCCATGATGGAATATCGTATCATAGTCGTGTTTGCACTTGTGAGATTTTTTGTTTTTACGTGCATTTATAAAAGCGTGTTTTTCTAGTGTTTTTTAAACAATTAATTTATTTTACAAGATAAGCTGGAAAAACGTCATAAATAATAAAGCTTTTCATTTTTATATTAAATACGACCAGTATTGTACATAGGTATGTAATTGTTTCCGACAAAGAAACACAAAGTTGCAACCAACGACACTTGCATTACAAGTAGCCAGTTCCTGCTGGTGTACGCTATCCCTTTTACACACTCAAGTTTATGGTATATTAGAGGGGGAAAGATGATATTTACGGACTAGGAAGTCAGCGTCCATTTGTGGAGGTCTGCGGGCGAGCACGTCCGGGGTATGAACTTGTACATATAAGTTTTTAAGTCTGTTTTAAAGATCTGTGGAGACGGTTGACTTTCTTGTTTTCTTGTATTTCCAATTGGATTTTGTCTTGTTTGCTTTCAAATTAAGGGTTTGTTTGTTGGTTTCACTGTAGTACTAAAAATTATAATGATTGTTCTACCAATCTACGTATATCTAAAAAAATAAATAAAATATAAGTGTCTGTTTGTAATGTCAAAATAACAGCTTTTTACAAAATGCTTTATATACAGGGTTGCAGGGACATCGTCGCACAAACTGAAACCATGAATTCGACGCATGATTCTGAATCAACTTCTAATTAAATCCACAAAAAAACATTGAGGTACTTACTATCTCTCTAACTTTAAACGAAATATCATAATGACAAAAAATATCAATAAAACTAGAGAAAACGTTCTTAATAGGCGAATGCATAAAATCTGTCTGATTAACAAACCATAAAATTTTCACATAGTAAATAGGTAATAATGAGCTTTATAGACATTGTAATTAAGTATAAACTTATAATTAACCGGCTATAAAAGGTTTTCATTCAAAATGCAAAACTTGATGAGCTCTCACTACTGCATCTTTTTTATAAGGTCTGCATTTGGGACAATGTAATATACGTAAAGTATATTACATTGTCCAGGCCACATTGGCCAGGGTTACATTGTAAATGCAGGCCCCAAAATGCAGACTGAATAGTCTAATCCCTGGTTGTGATATCGAAGACCTTCGTACGTCTTTGTATCTCGACGTTTGGAACTCGGTCTATTCAGGCGCGGTCCGAAGGGGTCATGACCCCCCCAAAGCCGTTAACGTAAAGGTTAAAATAGTGACTTTTCGAAAATATTATAAATTTTCGTATTAATATGTAGTTAGTCTTTGTCTGTGACCCCCACAAAGTCTTTAGGTGCGACCGCGCCTGGGTCTATTAGTCTGATGGTGATGCCAAGCATGGAACGCTCCATGGCTCTCTGTGCAACTCTCAGCCTGTACATAGCCTCCTGCATGAGAGTCCACGTCTCAGCACACGTCTCAGCACCGTCCGTCATGGTGGGCTGAACACACAGGCGCAGGTTATACAGGCGGGACTTCAGACACGAATTTTGTCTGATCACAAAATGTCGTCCAAAATCAAAAGGCATTTATTCAAACTAGGCTGGGAGTGAGCACTTTTGGACCGTCAAAATTACATAAGAAAGTTCCTAAAAACGCCCGCCCTTCTCCACTTTCTAGTGATTTAGTTGGGAAGACGAAGTGGCGCAACAAACTCCCCAGCAGCACAGCTGTCTGTTAAGTTAGAAGAACTGGATTCTATACAATAGTAGGTAAATAAAAAAGTCTAGTTTTCCCAAGCTATATTCTTCTCTATGCCTGCATTTGTGGATGCTCTAAGAAAGAATAATATAACCGATATAGATGTACCGGTCACCCATCTCCAACATTTCATTCCCAATTTTAACAGAAGGATTTGAACTACTGAAGATGTTTTCCATAATCTTCCACTAGGCCATATTCACAGGAGTTAAGCTACGTGTGCCTATACTGAAAATATTTGACACTGCTACTATATATATCCTACTAATCCCTATTAATATTATAAATGCGAAAGTAACTCTGCCTGTCTGTCTGTTACGCTTTCACGCCTAAACCACTGAACCGATCGTCATGATATTTGGCAGAGATATAGCCTGGGATATGGAGAAGGACATAGGGTTTTTAACGCGATAACCGACATCCATGCGGGCGGAGCCGCTGGCGAAAGCTAGTAATATAATATTATAAATATGAAAGTTTGTATATTTAAATGATTAGATGTTTGTTACTCAATCACGCAAAAACGGCTGAACGGATTTAGATGAAATTTGGCACACAGATTGTAACCTGCATAGATTAACACATAGGATACTTTTTATCCTGATAGTATGTTACCGTGTGATAACTTTCGGCCTCCACGCGGCCGCTGTACTATACATATAATAAAATTGTAACAGGACGATGTCTGAACATTAAAGATATTGAAGAAAAAATAGAATGGGGGGTCTTTACTAGAGCAACAGAAGCCAAAACAACGGTTTTTAGAATTTTTGTCTGTCTGTATGTTTGTTACCGCATCACGCAAAAACCACTGCATGGAATTGAATGCAGTTTTCAATTATGTATTCCGAGAGGTCTAACTTAAAAAATAGGCTATTTAATATAAAAAAAATGATTATCTACTTGATTCTAAAGTCCACGCGTATGAAGTCGCGGGCAAAAGCTAGTTAAATAATAAAGGCTGTAGGTATGTACTTTATCTACATTGTAATCCGTACTGGGAGACAGAGAGAGCCGATGTCTTATTATATCTAGGTATAATCCCAGCAAAATCTTGTTACAGTTTTAATGTAATATGCAAATCCCTATTATTATCTAAAGGATAAACAACATACATTGTATTGTTAATAAACAACGCATGATAACGACCTCGCATTTGCTTATGATATGCGTAATGCAAGAAGAATGGAAGGAATGGAGTCGCATTTGCATGATAAATTAATTTACGCGCCCATTTAAGTTAATTATGACCATTTAAGTAGATGAAGACTTTCCATATCTTGGGATTAATATTGATGGACGGAATTTGAGATTTGTTTTGCTTATTTTCTTAAAATCTGCGGATGGACTACTATGTAAGTACTTGCCACAAGATTTTTAATAAAAAGACAAAAATATTTTAACTTCACTTATTTTTTAAAGTCCCGTCAAGCATGTTTGGCCCTGGTAATCATACAATTGTATCCACTACTTCATGGTTATGCCAGATTTTCAGATTTTAAATGAAAAATTTTTTTTTTTTTGCGGGTAAATTAATTTTGTTCTCTTAAAATTCGAAAATCCGGAATGATTATGAAATGGTATCCACCATCGAAATAAAATTATTGCAACGTATATGCCGCGATCTATACTTTACTTTTCTCGAGCAATAGTTTATATTTTTTTAGTCCGAAACTTCTCAATAGTTTTCCTACTTCAAGTTAAAAAGCATGTTTACAGATGAGCAGTAACTATCTCCTTCTTTCTGTGCATTGTGAATAGGAAATACTAACTTACCATTGAATATTATGACTTAGAGACTACACAACGTTTTGGATAGGACAATGAAGTAAAAGACGATATTAACACATAATAATATGTATTGTAAATAAGATATACGATAATATTGACAGATTTATAGCCCAAACACAGGATACTTTATTTTACAAAAGCTGTAATGGGCTATTGTTATTTGCAAATATTCATCGATATTGTAGATTTGTGCGATGAATATTTTAGTAGGTGGGTACATATACTACCTATAAGTGACAGAGTATAGCAACAAAAATCTTTGACTCAACATTAGTGTAAGTACCTAATACCTATACAGTATGAAATTGAAAACGTAATACAAATTGTGTACAAAATACCTTTATTTCACATTTTACGAGATCAATATCGGCCGTATTGCACTCATCTCGCCATTTTCATCTCACCTAGACGCTAGAGTTCCTTGTTTAGAAAGAAGAAATGATAGTATTTTGAAAATATAAGAAAAGTCAGAATCACTAAACAACACTTGTTTCTGTTTTGGTCAGATGGAGCAATAGCACAGGCAAGAATTTTATTAATCCGATTTATTTAAGGGGAAGCACAGAACCGGTCGAAGTGGCGGGGCTTGGGGGAGGCCTATGTCCAGTAGTGGATGTCTTTCGGCTGAAATGATGATGATGATTTATTTCTGAACATAAATGTTGAAAAAAATAACGGCTACGTTTCGTTTTAAGGCTCCTGCAAACAGGTGCGACGCGACTCTCGTAGAACAGTTTCTATGAAAACGTCATGGAAATTGTTCTACAAGAGTCGCGTCTGTCTGAAGCAGCCTTTACACTTGTTATAATGTTATTTAAATTTTTCATCGAAAATATAATACTTTCGCTTAAACATATGGCTTAGCCGTTCCAAACCTATTGGAGTGTCTGTGCGTACTTACATGTTGACCAAGATGTGAGGTTTGTAAAGTTAGCTCTTGGCAATCTTCTTTACATTATTTATAAACTCCCCCTTATTTATAAACTTTTATTAAAGTTAAGAGATGATTAAACGTCAAAAATGTATGGTTAAACATACGCTAATCATTACTTAACTTTAAGCAAGGTTTGTATAAATAAGGGGTAAATGTTTATGGAGGGATTTTAGTTTATATTTCAATTCATAACCAAATAACATAGGCCAAGTGTGTGTCGGACCACGTTACTTCCGTAGACGGGATGAATAAAATGCAAAAAAAGTAGGGATATTAAAAAATCTATTTTATCATCATCTGCCTATCCTTTTTCCAACTATGCTGGGCGACTGTCTATCAGACCTCCACAACCC
Source organism: Antitype chi (assembly GCA_947359405.1). Lineage (NCBI taxonomy): Eukaryota > Metazoa > Arthropoda > Insecta > Lepidoptera > Noctuidae > Antitype > Antitype chi. The sequence goes on from OX375814.1 coordinate 6,062,525, forward strand.
AGATACTGGGGAATACGAAACCTCTTGGTAAGACTGGTCGTCCGGTGTTGGGAAATTTGAATAGTTAAACTATATTTTAATGAAAAATGCAGATGCGAAAAACGTGTGCTCGATTTATTGTTCTTGTTGACAGTTGTGACATTGACATAACGAAATACAGATTAAAAATATAAACTAAATGTTGTGTTTCCAACATTCGGTCAGACTTTCGGGCTTCTGACGACCTATAACGACAGCCAAAGATCCGCGGTCCAACCGCGGCCAGCGTAGCTTAACTTGATCGATCGATCCGTGCGACTGTTATTACTTAGCCACCACCCCTCTCAATCAATTTTATACCCAGCAAAAACTATTAGTAACGTTAGATTCCAACTGTGCAAATAGGCACAGAAGCCGTAAAACATACTCGTACGTACTTATTTATGTACAGACGCCAGCACATCAACCTACACCAAACTGTCAAATTTTACCAATTGAACACGAACCTTATGCTTATGTCATAAAGTTGAAAATCTATCAAAGAAATTTGATAGAGTGGGGTAGCTTGATGTGCTGGCGTCTGTACCAATGCTTCGGTAATATTGATGATACGATATTTTGCTGTCATGGGACTTTATTGAATCAGTTACATGGCTTCTCCTGTCAAATCAGCCATCTTAGCATGTACCTACATATTGTATTTTATTAGATTATAAGACAGAATGGTGTTTTGATCAAGTTATATAGGTATGTTGTACAGTGCTTTTTTTCCTTATGGCCATGGTAACTTTAAATAGTGTCGTTATGCACGATAATAGTTCTAATTGCAATCCGATACGGGTTAAAATTTGTTGTAATAAATTCGAATAATAAATGAGCAAGCGTATGTCGTAAAAATGCAAATAAAATCGTATACAATTAGATATTAACTATTTAATAATAAATAATCCATCACTGAATGCAGTTTGGCATTTAGAATTTTATCGTATATTTTTAATTATAATTATAATAATTATTATTGAAGGGATAAACGCTTTTAAAGATAATTAAGAGGTGACTTTGATGCTTTTTTTGATGCATTAAAGTACTTATGTTTAATTATATTTTGAGTTCCATCACTGTATGCAAAAAAGACTTGAAAATAACATATATTTTTTTGCTTTCAAAATTGTTTACGGTTAACCCGTCGTGCGTCTAATTAGCAAACACAATAGAAATTCTATTGTTATCGGAACACTTGGTGTGCACTTGACGTGCGAGACTAGAGATACACTGAAAAACTACCTTTTTGAGCGATTTCAAGAAATCACCGCCTTAATTGACATGGTATCGTTGCGCTCTGCGTCTGAAACTTCCATTCAACTATGGTGTTGTTATACTCACAATAATGATGGTTGGTCCATTGACATAATGATACAAAAACGAAGATCAGTTCGTGAGATTAATGAATCAACCGTGTCGAAGGACAAATAATGTCTAGTTAATCTGTATGAACGGGTTTTTTATGTGGTTTGTCTAATATTTTATGTACCTAAGCTTTTTATGCTTTATGTTTCTTTCTTTTTTTGCTGTGCTGGCGTTGCCGCTGCGGCTGCGGAAAACCTCAAGCGGCGAAAATATAACAACATTATTGGTAATTATATTTTCGAGCCGTTTGGGGTTGAAACCTTCGGGCCTTGGGGTCCAAGTGCTCATGCTCTCTATAAGGAAATCTCAAAACGGCTGGTTCACACTTCCCGTGACCCAAGGGGTGGATTTTACTTTAGCCAGAGGCTGAGCATTGCTATACAACGTGGTAATGCCGCCAGTCTCTTGGGTACATTACCAGTCGACAGCGATGCGGATGAGTTTTTTGACGCTTTGTTTTAGTTTATTCGCTGTAGTTATATGGTTCCATAAATAAATAAACAATAAATATTGAATTGGAACCCAATGTCCATGTAAATAAAGACACTACGCGCGAAAAAGCTTTCTGTAACTTTGTATAATTATCAATTTCTTGAGCTCCTTCTACAAGATGTAAGCCTTTAAAACTATATTTTTTCTCTTAATCATAACAGCTTATTAGTTGATTCGCACGAATTTACTCGCCCTTTCTCACTCATAACATGTAACCATAAATAATCGAATCCCTACATCTATGTAAGAGGATCATAGAGAAGTTTATCAATTGGCTATGTTCAGGCTACGTGTCCAACTTGAAAAGCCTTTTAGGAAAGTTTATATTTGTAAGTATTCCCATAATAAATTACAACTTACAAGCACGTAAATAAAATAACGCTCTTAACTTACTAGAACATTAAACTAAGGGGTACTAGGATCCCATAGAAATTCGATAATAAACATTCTCAAAAAATCCAATAACCACCACCAATTCTAAACTTTACTCAAAAAGGATAGAGTTCGATTTTCGTTGGAGTGTTTAAAGTGTTGGTAAGGAAGCGAAATGGTGTATAAAGGGATCAATTACGAAAAACACAGTTGCTGAGTGATACGGGTTTCTTTACAGTGACCAGTATATTTTGATATACGGCGGAAAACGGAACTAACCTAAAATGTACTGAATCCGACGCATCACCTACGACAGCAGCGCCACCCCAAAATGCCAAGATTTATTGGACACAGTATGTAAACTGAGCAGGAATGCGTTATGGTACAAAGCAGATAAGCACACTTAATTAGATACGGTTTTAATGAAAAAACACTTGTTCAAAGGTAAATGTGGTAGAATCATCATTAGGAAGCTGTGATTGACTGGTAACGTTTAAATAGAGGTAACTTGCAGTAATTTGGTTACGTTAGCGAGACTGAACATTTTGTGACAGCTAAGCTTATAATCTATCCTAATTCCATACCAACAATAAATAAAATTGAGGTGTCTGTTTTTAATGTCAAAATAACAGCTTTTTTCCCAAATACATAATTATGAAAGTATATACGGTAGAACAAAAACTAATTTTTAAATTTTTCGGTCAGTGGGCCGGCTTAGGGGCGGTTCTCTGTTTCTCCGTCTGTCTGTTTGTTCCAGATAATCTCCGAAACGGCTGGCCCGATTTTCACTGGCAGATAGCTGAAGTTAAAGTGAGTAACATTGACTTTTTGTCGCAGTAGCACGTACCCGTGTAATACCTAATACACGGGCACAGCTAGTATTTACATAAACTGTGAAAGAAAATCCTTCTGGGTAAGACTGATATCAAGACAGTTGAATAAAAAGTGAATTTTAATTAAAAAAAGATGGAAACAAGAAACCTGTTTTAAAAGGATGACTATTAGACTGAATACTATAAGCAGTCTCAGGCAGTCAGAGGCATCTTCTTACGTTTAACAATAACCACCTTTATTTTGTAAAAAAAAAAAATATTTCACAGTTTTTAGTTAATATAATTATGTTTGACGTTAATGAGACCTATTTATAAAACCCTTTAGACAATATGGGGCCAAAAATCGGCCGTTTCATTTATTTTCAATTTTGATATACCCAGTGTCACTCTCAAAATTAAGACGAATCTAACAGCACCTCTCAAGCTGAAATCGAGCAAGCCGTTTAGGGTACAGAGCGTGCCAAAGAAATCCACATACTTACATACATATACTCGAAAAACATAACCCTCCTTCTGGCACAGTCGGATAATAAAGTTCTGATTTTCATTCGTTCGGAACATTAATGATGATGCTAAATGTACGCTTCGAAAAAGATGGGTCACACATATACACCACGTTCAAACAAAAGTGCAAACGTCAAACTAAACTAATAAAAAAATCTTAACACAGCTGTCTAAATTATCTCATCAGCAATAACAACCTTCAATCACAAATGAGACGTAATTAATATCTTTCATTCCGTAGGGGAGACAAATTCGAGTGTTACATAAAAATCGTTTATATACTGACCATCGGCTTCGGCAGGGTCTTCATAATCGTGTGAACTGAGCGCCCTCCATTTGACACATCCGTCTTGTAATAAACCGGCCGTAAACACCCTGACAGCCTTGATGATGGAATCTCTAGGGTTGTCAACGTGCGATTTATTTGTTTAAATATTATGACGCGCTATGAAAAGAGTTTTTGAAGGAATTTGAAGGAAAAAAAATATCCTTCAGCACCTCCACCTACTTGCGTTACACAATCCGAGGGTTTGAACTAAATTCCTAATCCGTTGCTTCGAAAGGCTCTTCCAGACAAGTGAGTCTAACAACGCAGGCAGCGTTGTTAGACTCACAAAAAGTTCTAATAATATAATTTTTAGACTTTAAAAGAGACTATGGCATCTGAATTTATTTCGGCATTTCTTCTCAGGGATCAGTCAACTAGGAAATGCCTGCGCTATGTAGTTTTAAAATATGGATCTACTTTCACACAAAAACATTTCATTACTTTTCATAGGTTTGAAAAAATCATCTACTGGACAAAGCACCAACGTAATTAAACGTGGCTGAGCTGTCTAAATGAAAGACCATCAATTGCCATGTGTGTGACGCATTAGATACTTTGCTGGGTTCCAGAGACGCCAACCAAGCTAAAGTGATCTGATCATGTCTCCCGAACGTCGCAGAAACAACCGAGTTCTTGACCAGAGACCAGACTTCGGGAATCGATGATCCTTATGTCTGTGGCCCATGACAGGACGTGTTGATCTGACTAGGTCAAGTATTCGATCAATGACGTTAACTTTTTACCCGCTGGCGGGTATACGGCAATAAGGTATGTAACCCTCAAACGTATCCAGTCGGTCTATTTTGTAAATATCTCGCCGTGAATATTTAAACTTGGACTTTTAATTGTATTCAGTAACTTGACAGTTGAAGGGTTACCAGATTATGACAAAAAAAGATAGTGAGGTGGTGTAAGAATGAATTAAATTGAATGAACTTGAAGTAATGTAACAGAAACATGCCAGAAATATATTTTAAATTAAACAATTTGCCTTAAAAACATGATATGCACTACTAAAAATAGTAGAATTTTAGTATCTATTAAAAGAAAATAAAAAAAGGAAATTACTCATATTCCACATCTTTCAAACGAATTTTTAAAGTTTTATAACGAAATTAAAATTAAACAATTTTTATCATTCGTTCTTTACGCAAAATCGTTCAGTACCCCAAACACTATCCTGCCAGGGGTGCGGTTTGTTCGAAAGAGATACCGTCGCCCCTGGCACACAGGCAACTGAGGGAACACGGGTGGGTTTTAGTCAGTAAAAGTCTGACACGCCCTCCTGCTCCACCCAGAGCGGGAGAAGTTATTTGATGATTTCCCAAAAAAATAAAAAAACTTCGTAAGTACATAGATTCTTTACATAAAAATACAAGACTCGGGTTTCACACATATACTAAAACTAGGGTTGTATGTATGGATAGGTAGGATGTATGAACTTTACACCCTGTTTCATACTTCTAAACTCAATCCCTAGCATCAGGTGGAATGACAGCTCACAACACGGTGAGATTTTAGAATATAGATCCAGAACTAAAACCTCCAACTGACAAACTGGATGCAGAGCACAAAAAGAGATGCATAAGAACAAATAGTAAGTATGTACTAGTATAATATAGATAATTATGATGTCGAAAAACCACGTCTGATATGTTGGGTTGTCGTGATCGTCTCATGAACAATTGACATTAAATTGAAGAATGTCATTGTCCAATGCGCGAGTATGTGCCGAATACTTTGTGCATGACCGCATGACCGGTGACAGCAATGAGCAAACGATTTCATTATGTCACGTCTTGTGAGTTTCTCTGTAAGTTCCGAGAAAGAAACAAGTTTTCCTTGTTATTTTATGTTCTGACTAAGCGTTTTGCATCTATAATAAGATTGAAATTAGCTTACGATTCTTTAGGTGTTATTCACTACTTGAAGAAAGCCTTATTTTTTTACTTAAAAAACGAGTGAGCAGACAACTGCTAGTTTAAGATGGAAGTAGAAGTAAAGAAGTAGTCCGCGAAACTCAAATTTACTTACGTCTTTTGCAATTTGCAGGTCAGTCAGACTGCTTGTTGAACAAAATATCCTTCGCGACCGGCACAAAAATGGTTTTACAGAATTATATTCATTTAAATCATCAACCTTCTTAGTTCCTTTAATCCCATTGAATGACTATTTCACGAAAAATTGGTAAAAAAGGCACTAGTTATTATTGAAAGTGGCAACCCTGCAACAAATTCTAGTACAAACGATATCCCTTCACGGTCACAAACGAGCGGCCGTCAGGGCTGACACACACGATTTGTCCGACAGCGCTTGACCCAACATCCGGTGCCAGCAATTGACACATTTGTCAAACCGACGACTGTCCCAAGACGATCCAAGTTACGCGTTTAGTCAACTAGGCGTCAGACTATCGATAAAAATATCGATTTAAACAGAGTAGCAATTGATGACTGCTAATAAGGGTCCCACTAAGATCTTTTGATGCCTGAATGACATTTACAGGGGGTTTGTTGGTAAACATTTATTGAAATGATCACATATATTTTATTCACAAAACAAGATGGCAGCGTTAGTTCCAATTTTGGACACGCGCCAAAAGAACCTTCAAAAGCTTTGTAATAATTATGGTCATTAATTTGATGCAAAGAACAAAGATCTTAGTTACGTCTATGGTCGAATTTATTAATAGACTGAAGTAAACTATTGGTACTGAGCGCAAGATGTTCGTTTTTTAAATAATATTAACATTTTCATTTAATTTAATTTTACATATAATAAATATATTTTACATTTAATTCAAATCGATTGAACTGGCTAAACGTTTACCATACCTAAATTGTAATAAATATGACCGTTTTTTTTCTCAAAGTGACCTGTCATTTTATAGTGAAAAGAATTCGAGTTCACTTTCTACTAGAGGCGCACTATTGGTATAAAAATATTGATTGAGGTGAAGAAGTTTAAGTATCGATTAATGAGCTAATGAGTGCTAATTATGATAATACCATGTAAATTAAATACCTTTGATGAAGTTGACTGGGTCAGCGTGATTTATTGTCTTTAATTCGACTCATATTTTAACATTGATTAATTTTTGTTACTAATTATGCGACAGTTTTCGAGAAACATGTTATTTACATAACTGGCTGGGAACAGCTTTGAACCACAGTTTTTTTTTTTATGTTAGATACTAGCTTCTGCCCCCTACTTCGTCCGGGTGTTTGTCGTTCTAAGATATAAAAAAAACAGTGGCACTCCGGGAGTGCCGACTGAAGTGAAAACTTGAACAATTACGTGTGTATTTTTTAAATCGTCAATACAGGATTTCACATTGGGTCATTGGGTCCTAATTGCTCTCGGTAAAAAATTATAAACGAGCGATCGACTTCAGCAATTAAAGGTAACAGCACAGATTTTTACGATATTAATACAAAGGGATAAAAGAATTAGAATTTCCTAATGAAAGAAAGGGACTTTTCCAAAACACATCAACGCGCGACTCATCCGTGTGGTCGTTCACCCAACCACCATTTTAACTAGACCCCTGCGGTAGCTTATAATCTGATATGACGCGAGTTTCACGCTTTTTGTTCACCCAAAAATTACACATTATACACAGTATACAGGCTGATTTTTTAGTCACCGTCCAAATTTTTCAGGGTGATAGTACCCGTGAAATTGAACAACTTTCTCCAAGGAACATGGGTCGAAATATGAAAAAAAAAATCGGACGTCCCGTACAAAATCGACCAGCTAACTATTGATTTTGCATGGGAGGTCGATTTTTTTTTCATATTTCGACCCATGTTCCTTGGAGAAAGTTGTTCAATTTCACGGGTACTATCACCCTGAAAAATTTGGACGGTGACTAAAAAATAATTCTGTATAGCTCATGGAAAGCGTTCGGTGACGATGACGCGAGTTCCATGTTTTTTGTTCACCCAAAAAATGCTCAACGCGCCCAAAGAAGTTTTCACTTCAAAAAATATCCTGTGTCACTCGGAAATTTTCGGAATACGATCATTAATTCCGAAGCTAGCCGATCTCTTTATATTATTAGTATAGGAAAACGTAAAACGACCGATATAAAACAACACACCATACACATTATTTAAATAAAGAATACCTACCTAGTCTTAGCTATTGTTTAAAAGCGATTAGAGCGTTTTTGGCTGCTTCAGCCTAAAAAAAAAACAGTTTATGTGCCTTCATGCAAAAAGAAACTATACAAGGAATTAGGCATGGGTAATATAGCTTTTACACTATATCAAATCATATCTATGTATCGGTTTAGAATATCGGATATCACATCTATATATTTTAATACCTATATATTGGCTGAATCAGTGTGGAACTCGGAAACGAAAGCGGTACTGTGATTTTTATGTTTCGGTTTTGTTCGATTCATGTACATCATTGTATTTTATTTGTAACTGTATAGGTACTCGAAATCAGTGAATGTAATTTTTGGTAGTGTTGATAATATGACACTGAAATGAAACTAGTATCTAAAGTCGTTTCGTCTTTTAGATTTATATTTATATCAATTATTTTATCAGTGAATTGAAGTTTCCTTCATACTTTTCTCAGGCTTAGGACTGACTGCATTACTAATTAGCGAATAAAGAAATTCGAATATCATAGATCATGCGATACGATATCGGTATAGTTTGTTGATCTGCGACTCATCGCGCTATATTCGCTATAGGTACGCGGATACCTGATACGGGCTGATTTTTTAGTCACCGTCCAAATTTTTCAGGGTGATAGTACCCGTTAAATTGAACAACTTTCTCCAAGGAACATGGGTCGAAATATGAAAAAAAAAATCGGACCTCCCATACAAAATCGACCAGCTAACTATTGATTTTGCATGGGAGGTCGATTTTTTTTTCATATTTCGACCCATGTTCCTTGGAGAAAGTTGTTCAATTTCACGGGTACTATGACCCTGAAAAATTTGGACGGTGACTAAAAAATCAGCCCGTAGGTATATAGATTCAGTGCCGTCCGATATACCTATAGGTATTGGATATTGTGCCGATACATAGATCTATAAGTATACGATTTGTATCGCCCACTCCTACAAAGAATCAGTGCAAATAATAAAGGTGTCTGAAAAAACATCCAATACCTACATAGAAAGATATTTTTAGAAACCGAATCAAATTCAGACTAGGGTCAAACCTAGCCTTGCTAGAAACTTATACCGGAAGCGAAATACCCACAAAAACGATTGGCAACGTCTCGTACAATAACATAGGTTTTTGTTAATCGATCGAAGTGGTCCAACCATTTCTTTGTATTCCAGTTGTATTGAAACTTCATAAAAAAATGTCTACCGACGTCCGACGACACGCACCAGTAAATATAAAGGTGATTATGATAAAAAATACCTACTTACCGATGAAGCAAAATATTTCTTGTCCCATTTTTATTCTAAGCCATTTTCGATGATTTTTCGTAATTTATACTGACCTGAAACAAAATGGCAAACAAAAACAATTAGAGGTTTGTTTAGTAATATCTTGTTGACGACAGGATTTTTTTGCAACGGAAGCAAAAATAAAACTTAAACATCACGCCATAGTATTAAAGGAGTTCCATCACGCCTTGTTGACCAGAGGTGTACACGCACATTTCGGTAGTTATGTTTAAACCCCATGTAATACGGGGCAAACCTATTGCCATCAACCGGGAACAAATCCAGATTGCGGGCTGGTTCTGAGAAATTCTAGATGAAAAAACCTAATAACCGTTTGCTCGACCTAGGAAACGAACCCAGGACCTCATGCTCAGCAGGCTTACCGTTTAGTCCACTCTCGACCACTCGACCACCAATAATTAATGTGTCCACTGGACCCCTGACTATAGTTTATTCTCGACCCTTGGGGGTCGAGAGTGAATTTTATTTTCCAGTCAAGTTTTAGTTTCCTCTCGACCCCCAAAGTAGTCTGTACTGTATCAAAGAATTTATTTTAGGTACTTACTAACCGCACTAGGGGTCGAAAGTGGACGAGGTGTCGAGGTATGCATGTCCTTTGTATGAAAATCCAATCTCATTCCCTGGGGGTCAAGTGTGAACTATGTTTAAGGGTTGAGAGGAAACAAATGAACAAATCTTTTTTTAGGGGTCTAAGTTTCGAGAGTGAACTAAACGGCGCTTGCAACCACTAGCCCAACGATAGAAGTTTTTACGAAAAAAAAACAATACATACAAAAAAGATTTTAATGTTCCAAACTTTACATTCATTGAATACAACCCTGTACTTTTTAAAACACTATTTAGTCTAAGCACATAATTCCACGTAATACACATCTAAAATCGTTCTCCATAAACTTTGTTCAAGCCTTCAAAGCCACTCAACTAATCTTGAAAGTATCAATCATCGCGGTACGAGCTCTCTCAGATAACACACAACGTAAACTCCGGGAGAAAATCCATTATCACTTTTCACTGAACAAATTAATCGAAACGGAACTGCTAGACTGCTACTAAGATACTTAAAAGATGCAAATAAATTCACAATTATCACAAAATAGGTTAGGAAGCCAGCATTTCCAGTACCACCAGTCCTGCAGACTGCAGATAGACAAAATAGATTCACACAGATTAGAAAATTATTCACCGTTTTCCCTTCGCTACTGTTGTAAATAATATTTAAATGTTGCCGCGGAAAATAGACTGTGGTTTATTGCAAGTTCTAGAAGAGTTGGAAACTTGTGGAATTTGATCTAGGGTTTTAAGTTGCTCTCGTGCTATTTTCTATTATAATTGGTAGCAGGTTATTCAGTCTTCATCAGAGTAATTCCACTTTATGGCTAACCCAGTGGTTGCTCGTTGTATTTAAGGCACGATGTACGCGTAATTATTTCAATGAATTATTCGCATAAACAATTTGATCCCATACCTAATTAGATTTTGTAGATCTCTGTAGCACCATGAAACATAAGCTTCAGGGGCTAGTGCAAATCTTGGGGTTCATTCGATTAATCTTTTAAGAGTCTGGTCAAAACATGCTGGGGTCCGGTGCATTTCATTCATTCATTTAAATTGCGAAGATTTTAGTTGGAGGCCAAATATAAACGCACATAGGTAAGCATTCATAGTAGGTAAGCCATACCATTAAAAAATCTTATTCAAAATAGCCTCTGGGATATTAAACATTTTGAAAAACAAGATCTTGTTTTTTCAAAATGTTTAGTTTCCCAGAGGTTATTTTGAATTATATTTTTTTTTGGGCATTAGTCCATATTTCGGACACGCGCTAAAAGATCCTTGTAGGTACAACTTCTCTATGGTTACTATGACGTCGCTTAGACTTAGCGACGGACTGGAGTATGTAAATATACAGGTTAACTAGTATTTTCTGTTGGCACTTTAATAAGTTAATACCCAATATCGCATTAGCGTGTTATTGGGCATCTAGTCCAAAAACTTTAATATGTTAATCCTCTCCAAGAACCATTTGTCTTCTAGCCATACAGTTTACTTTTCTCAAATAATTTATGATTATTGACGCAGTGCTCTATTTCTATTGTCATTTGTCGGACCATAGAAAATATAGAAACTAGGTCTCATTAACATTTCAAAACTCGCATTCAAGTAAGCAAAATAAATAGCTTATTTTAATATGAATGCCATTGAAACCAATTGATATCTAACATTGAAAATGGACTTGGACTGCACTCCATTGGTATATCTTCATTACTCAGAATAACAACCCATTGAGGTATTAAGAACCTTTTTATGTCTCAAGATGACAAATTGGATTATAACTCGGATTAATATTATGTTTAAATATTTAAAACGTAACAAAACATCGATATTTAGGTGTTAATTGAACGCTGTCATGCCATAATTTGATGGCAGAATACATGATATGCCAGTGTTAAATAATAAAAAAAATAAGCAAGATGGCGATAACTTCTTGATTCATACCCTTTGGGAGACTAAAAAACTTGATTTATCGCCTTGTGGGTCTTGCAGATATGCAAATACTTATATGAAAAAATTAACCTTATTTAGTGTCTGTCGTGATCGTGGCTCATCATGACTGAACGCGTAAATAAAGAACAGATATTATAACCTGGATTAACACATATATTAAGTATACTTTTTATCCTGGTAGTTTGTTCACGTGCGATATTTAAATAAAGTTTAATGATGAAAGACTTACCAGCTGAATCTTGATAACGATACCTAATTATATTCTTTGACGATCCCTAAGTTAACACTAAGTAAAGTACCCCATCACATTAAAAAGCTAAACACACAGGTATCGATGTCAAAGTACATATTATAAATACGTAATCAAAAATAAATATCGTTATAAACCTCAGACCACACTCCCGGAGTAACTTGAGAGGGGTATAATGATAAACCGACGTATAACGTGATTTGACGACGCGAGACGGTAATAACTACTTTATATTAAATAGTTATCGGTACTTAACGATTTATAAATCATGTTTTAGACAGTCTAAATTTTATGGTTGCTTTTAACACTTTAACGGATAAGTATAGTTCGTATAGATTTATTTGAACAGATAGGTCTTTAGTAATTATTTTCGGGATCTCGGAGCAAAATAACAGCCGTACGGATCGATGGAAGGTTAAGCTACGCTTGCCGAGGTCGCCCCGTGGATGGGTGACCATTTATAACATACAGGAAAAGTTTTTATTCAGCGCACAAACTGTAACCATGAATTCAGCATATCATTCTAGATCTCCCAGTGCAGAAATTTTTCATCGGTTTTACAAAAAAAAATCAGATGTTTCATAGAAAAATCCAATTGCTACGCGGTCAAAATGTATGGAACAGCTGTTTTTTTTTTATAACCCACGAAAAATTTCTTTGCTGGGGGGGTCTAGAATGGTATGCTGAATTCATGGTTAATATTTGCGCACTGAATAAAAACTTTTCCTGTATAGAGACCCCTCCGTGCCTAGTTCTGGTTGCCATTTGTAGATATTTTACAGTCTTTACCGTTACGGGTAGTCCGACATTCAACCAGTTTTACCAAGGGGTATTGTAACACCCAGTAACTGGAATGTGGAGGTCAGACACGCAGTCACTTCATGTAAAATACAACTGCATCCGATTAGACTTGAAGCCGATCAGCCGACCCCAACATAGCAGAAAAGGCTAGGCAGACTAGGCCGTTAGTAGTAATTTTATAAGTTAAACTAACTTCTCCCCGCGGCTTTTTACGTGTAAAATTTCTTGTTCTAACATAAAATATAGCGATTAAACTGGTTTTCTCCTAGCGTTCTTTTGGCGTTTTCTTCTTGTTACTCCTTATGTCCGTAGTGTGATGTTAATCAGCATAATATAACCTTCCTCAAGAAATGGGCTATCAAATCCAAAAAAAAAGAAATCCAAATTACCCGACATATAAACAAATCTAAACTCTACCGACATACAAACATACAAACAAATCTAAATTCCCCCAACATACAAACTTACAAACAAATCCAAACTCCCCCGACATACAAACTTACAAACAAACACATCTTACCTCTTTATAATAAGTATAAATAAAGTAAGTTTGAGCCAAATGTGTGGAAGATCAAATATTTTTATTCCTTTTCTCAAAATAATCCAACAACATATTAATACATTTTTCAGGGAGGACTTGGTTTCGGATATTAATTTACTGTATCCTATAGGAATATACATAATATCGTGTATAATGTTGATCTCAAAGAAGGACGCAATTCATAGTCCCACATTTAATATAAAAACCTTACTGTTTCGTCATATAAGACGAAATATTTCTTGAAAAGAAAGTAAAAATATGAATATTGCATGAACACATTCGCAAAATTATTCGCTTAATAAAGTTTAATAGAAAAAAAGAGGAAAAAAAATTAGGGGAATAAAAATCCCAAAACGGTCAGTCCTCACATTTCCCTGGGCAATACAAAAATGAAGTAAACAGAAAAATTATAATGATTTTCCGCTCTGTTTGGCGGGAATATATTTTTTACGCTGGCAACAATAAGCAGCGTACCGTACCTATGAGTCCTATGACGTCAGTTGAGCAAGCTTCCCTTTGTGTGTAGGTCACGCTACGTGGTACAGCTCTTTATTACCTGGCAGGGGTACACTCTTTGTCCGTTGAATACACATATATTAGCTAGTCTAGACGCGAGACTGGATAAATTACGATGGAATAATAAATTTAAATTCGCCTTGAGGTCCTCTTTTGTAACGAACTTTCATATTAAATGTACCTTGACAATCTTTTTGTCTTTCAATCATTTGCTTTACAATTTCTTTTTAATGTATTTATTTAATTAGGGACCTTTAGAACCTCAATGCGTATGATGTGGTGGCGTGGAGTTGCTGTGTTGGTCGTAGATTCGAACCCAGACTCCAAACAGGCGCTTAACTTTGTGTAAAACATTTCATCACCAGACACCATTGCTCTTAAAACGGTGAACACATTGTGAGGAAACCGGCATGTCCTAGAGCCAAAAATTCTAAGACATGTGGCATCAACCAACCCGCACTGGGCCCGCGTTGTGGTTTTAAGCTACGGCCCACTCCCTCTCACCTGTCAGAGGAGGCCTGTGTCCCAGCAGTGGGCTGATTATAATGATGATGATGAAACACAAACGGTTTGGATGGAACAAATTGTACCTCATATTACAAAAGCGCTCCACTCTTTGGAGAAAAACTTTTTAAAATTGTAAATAGATAACTAAGTATTTAGTTGTAGCAAATAAAAACCAATACTAAGAATCACAACTCCACTCCACGCTTCAAAGAGATTTAATGCTACAAACTCCAGCGCGATTTCAATCGAAGGGCGACAGATGACCATTGAACTAATCCTAGTAAATCTGGCAACAACACGGTTCACTCCAACTACACTTTTTAGGGTTCCGTGCACCCAAAGGATCTCAACGCGACCCTATTACTAAGTAATACTAAGGGTCTACTGTCCGTACGTCCGTCAGTCACAGGGCTGCCTATCTTTTGAACTAAAATAGGTAGACACCTGAAATTTTCACAGATTCTGTACTAATGGCCGTTAAAAGAACAAATAACGTAAATAAATAAATTAAAGGGGGTCCCGGGGTATGGGGCTCAGGCTTCCTCTCGGTGAGAGGGAGTGGGCCGTAATCCACCACGCAGGCCCACTACGGGCTTATTAGATGTCACATGTCGAATTTTTGGTTCAAGAGCATATGCCGATTTCCTCCCAAAGTTTTCCGTCACCGTTTTGAAAGCAGTAGAGAAGAAATAATTTGAACGTAGTAAAGCGCTTGTCGGGGTTCGAACCTACGACCTACAACTCGTAAACTCGCGGCCGTTACCACTGTGCCACCACTGCTCTCATAATTACAAGAAACATGAAGTATTAAAAAAATGTACCTAGTGTAATATTGTATGGTGATACGGAACCCGTCATGTGCGAGTACGCCTCGCACTTGACCGCTTTTTTGCCAGTATCACACAACCCGGTCGGTAACGTGACTCCTGTAGTGTTACGCATTCAATTTTAAAATTCCCGCACAAAAGCATTTTGTAGTGCAATTTTTCCCCGAAATTGAATCGGCGGTGACAAGGTATTTTCTTTTTTTCATACAAAAAGAGTCGTGTTGGCTATTAATTTTGCTGGGCGCACGTTTTTGGTCGGAAACTTTAAAACTGTTTGCTTTTTAACCCTTTTGTGGACAAAGATATACAAAGTATTAGTATTACTAGTTTTGTTTTTACCATTGTTTTAATAATGTCAACATGCGAGAACAAAGAATGAACCCATGACGTAAAAATACCGACTGAATTTGACAAAAAAAAACGTCCCTAAATCGAACTAATAAGTCTTGTAACCACAGAGAAATCACATGAAAAAATAATAGTTTAAAAAACTAAAAAACACGCTTTAAAAACCAAACTAAAAAAGGAGAAAATAATTTAATTCAATTAAAAAGCGTGGGGTGCTTTATGAGGTATTTTTATAATCAATTAATGTCAAGCACCCCACGCTTTTTAATTGAATTAAATTATTTTCTCCTTTTTTAGTTTGGTTTTTAAAGCGTGTTTTTTAAACTATTATTTATTTTCTATTTTTTAGTTCTGATAACTACAAAAACGTGTTTTTTTTATTTTTTTCTCAATTTTTTTTTTTTAAATTATTGAATTGTCATCAATTGTTTCAATGAAATCTGCCCGTTTAAAGTGGGTCAAAATCGCGCTCAAAGGAGTCGGTTACATACAAACAAACCAACAAACAAACAAACATACAAGTGAAGCTAATATAAAGCGTGTGAAAAGAAACTCGCCGAATGCCATGCTTAACATTCTCCCTTTTTTGAACTCGGTTAATATAAACTGAATCCCACCGCACTTGAAACTCTATCAATATCGATTAAATCGTTGCCCTTTTCAATATCACAAAAGTAAACCTACATAATGACATCAAATAAGCGTTCAACTTATGAAGTTAATAACAGTTGTGGTTAGTTCGGGCCCAGAATATCTAACAGTAGGGAACTTTGGAACCCTTGACCGTACTCACATGTAAATAGTTTCTTTGAAACTAGTGCCATTTAAGTTTATAAAGGAAACACGTCGTGCACATAAATCGAATAAAACAGCTTTTACAAAACAACACTTAGCGATCGCGGAAGGAAATGATGACGTCAAGTGCGTAAGAGTCGGTTAAGTTGTGTAGTAAGGAAGGCCTTACGAACAGTCTCAACTTGTTCTGTAACTAAAACGTTTGGTAAGGCAAGAGTTCCACCGTAAGCGCGCTATGGAGCGGGCTATGCTCGGAGAATGAAGTTATCCGAAAACGAAATGGAGTTACCGACATAGCTTGCAGAGCTAGCAAGTGGTAGTGGGCTAGCCATGTTTGTCGAAGGACTGATGGCCGGTGGCGCAGGCGAGTCCTAGAGTGGAGACCGCGCCATCGGCAAGCGTAGTGTGAGACGTCCCTCAGGTAGAGGATCAGACGACCTTAAGAAACCAGCTGGGACAGACTGGATACGGAAGGTCGAGGACGGGGTGTCCTATGTCCAGCTGTGGAGTGTGGACTGCAATAAGCTGAGTTGATTAATTGATTGTGTTCAACGATAAGGAACGAGAAGAGACTAGCTCTACAGCTAGAAACTAAAAACGAGATGGCGAGCAACGAGTAGCGAGTGTGCGACGGTGGTATGCGTACCAAGCGTGCGTCTCTCAGCGACTGCTCTGTCGGCCAAGCGAGGGTCGCTGAGCGAGTACTCTCTTTAATGTACTCGCCGGAGTGGCGGAGTGAACAATCAGCGATCAACTATTAATATACATGTGTTTCTCTTTTACTTACACGGATGCTATTATATATTGCCTCAATGATTCACCTTCATCATCATTATCAAAACTTCATTCATTCATCGTGAAATCACAACTGGGCATAGGCCTCTCTTTTCTTGTTGCAATTCCTCCGCTCATCTAGGTATCTTGCCATCGGACGACCAACATCTCGTCTCCCAATCCTTGGACGCCACTCTGTCTCAGCCTGACCCCACCTGTCATCACTGCGCTTTGTCAGGTCTCCTGCCCAACTCCTGATAGCTGAAATACAGACTTTCGCCTTATCTCCTACAGATCGCTAATTAATTTAGTAACAAGTAATTATTACAGCCTATAAGATATACAGTATGTGTATCCATTGTAAACAATTATTGGAATAAACTTATTATTTATTTATTTACTACTTTGTACGTTTCTTGAGCGAGGAAATTTTTTTATTTAGTCGCTTCCTTGTCGGCAGTGGAACAGGTCCCTAACTCTGGTGACGGTACGTTTTATTGATAGAGACGGAAAAGTTATCGAACGTTTATGATACAAACTTTTATGAAGACAAGAGGAAAGAAACAAAGAGTTTTGGAATAAATTGGATGTCCTTGTGTCAAGCCAGGTTAGCCCGCGAAATACAAATTGTACTGCGTTTATTGCAATTTGCAGGTTAGTCAGTGTCAGGCTGTACAGGCTGTACCTATATGATAAAAATATGATCCGCGATCGTAACAAGTACCTACCTAATATTTACAAAATTATAATCATTAAACTCATCAGTAGGTACAACCCTCTAAGTTCATTTAATCTCCCATTGAATGACAATTTCATGACAAAGTTATATAACGGCAAAAAAAATTTAAGCCATTTCTTTCACTCTTGCGATTCATGTTTTAATCAACACATCCTGATGATGACCTGCAAATTGCATAAAACGGAAGAAATTTTAAATTTCGCGAGCTATCTTACGCTCAAGTATTTCCTAAACCATTTTTAAGTTATTTGCAAGTCTCTTTAAAGTAGTATTTTGAGGTTAACAACGTTTCAAACGGATTGAAATCATCGTTCAAAATCACAATGGATTTTTAAAGTACCACCTCATTTTTATTGCCTGGCTAGACGCAAAAAACCTCCAATGCAAAATCGTGATTCAAACATCCAATACCGTCATAAAAATCACAACAGATCATTAGAATTGAAACAGCATCAGCTGGCAAGATTCCCATCAATGTGAAGTATTGCGTCACGGTAGGACCACACCAGTGGCTGCGCGTGAGTTGATCAATCATTCCGATCGAACACTCGATAATGCAGCGACGCTCAAAGTTTGAACCTCAGTCGTAAAACATCTGATGAATCTCGCGAGGTGCTTCTGCAATTACAGTTTGAGCCGTGAGTTTAATATCTGGTTTCATATTAAAAGGTTCCGTAATTCACGCCATCACGAAATTGGTAAGGAAACAGAGTACTTACTTTCTCTGCTAATGCTTCAACCTTGGTCACCCATACTCCTGCAACGCCTGGCGATCATAGCCTGGCCCTTGTACCGTTTCATTTAACGGACACCGTAATGAGCCTATGGTCTTCATTCTTAGCTGCCTCCTAATGATAAACCTCCACCAAAAATGGCGAGTTGAATAGATTTTGAGAACGTACCTCAGTAAATTGCAAGTCATTTAAAAGTAGATAAACACGTCATCACTTGAACGAGATAATTTAGTTTAAGACTTAAGCTACGAAAAGTCAAGAGGCACTTGAGATTAAGGCGCACTTAATAAATTGCCAATCATAAAAAGAGACTGGGCAAATTCTATGAGAACCGTATCGCGATTGGTCCATATACCCCTATGAACCAATAGCAATACATAATCAGCCTATAATGTTCCCACTGCCGGGACACAGGCCTCCTCTCTGTGTGAGGGAGTGGGCCGTAATCCACCATGCGGGCCCAGTGCGGGTTGGTAGATGTCACATGTCTTCGAATTTTTTGGTTCTAGGACATGCTAGTTTCCTCACGATGTTTTCCTTCGCCGGCTTGAGAGCAGTGGTGAAGAAATACTTTACACAAAGTAAAGCGCCTGTCGGGGGTCGAACCTACGACCCACAATTCGTAAGTCGCGGCCGTTACCACTGCTCATGGACCAATAGCAATACGATTTGATATTTGTGTAGAGAGGGTCATTTATACCCCTTTAAGCAAGAGATCAGCCTTTGGCATCGAAATTTGACCAGGCAATTTTGAGAAAAATTTACTTTAATAATATAGGTATATAGGGTAGATATTCGGACAGCTATTACGGGTAGGCACATAATCGTTGTACCTACAGGAAAAAATTCGTATGAGACTGTCCTCAACATTTCAAAGCCTACTTCCTACTTACATTATAAATGTGAAAATTTGTCTTTTTGGATGTTTTTAACTTAATCATCCAAAAACGGCTGTACGGATTTGGATGAAATTTTTAACCTGGATTGACACAAAGGATACTTTTTATCCCGGTTGTACGTTCCCATGCGAAACTTACCGACCTCCACGAGGGCGAAGCTGCACGCAAAGGGTAGTGATCTATAAAATGATTGAGCTTATACAGAGGTAGTAAAACTAGCAATAAATCTTTAGGGGACCAAAGCATGGTCGTTACCAGTCATCACGAATTTAAAGATACTAAATAGGAGACATTAAACGTGTATTAAACCTATATTTCCAACTATTAAACTACCTAACCTCGGATGGCAGTCAGGAAGTCCAATCTTCTATCATTGAAAGCCATGAGAGACTATAAAGACTTAAAACTAATAAACGGCACGATTCTAGGAACGTAATAGAAATATTTACGCGAGTAATAAAGATAGGTACAGAAACAAATCTAGATTTTGTTTGATGATGTTCTATGTAATGTCAGATTTACGACTTCAAGGGAATCAGTTTAGAATTTAGTAGCGTTAGCAGTTGAGCACCTATAAAGACTGAAATGAATTTATTAACATCACATTATGCCTGTACTCCCAGAAGGGTAGCGGAAAGGAGCTCCTAATAGTACGGGGTACATTTCTCCATTTATGTTAATTTCCCATACAAAAGGGGGCATGCCTATAACCACCAACAGCGCACATATCCAGACTTCGGTGTGCATTAGTCTTGTGCCTGCTCGGTCATTTTTAAGATCGCTCCTTACTAGTTCATTTCGGTCAGTGAACTAGTTCCTTCTATTAGTTCTATTGGCTCTATTCGGTCTTCGCTCTCAGTCAGTAATTCCATAGATCACGGAGCAAAAAAGTCTCATTGAAATCGTATCAGTCAAATCATTCGCTGTCATTCTCGTTCTCGTTCGGACATAAGGTAGGGCTCTTTGTAAATGTACGAGGAGCTATTAGAACGAATAGACCGATTACACGTCGGCATTCGGAAACGTTTCTTTTGGTACAGTATAAAGAAACGGTTCCTATTCGTTCATCGTTCGCGAGCTACACAAGACTGGTGTGCATGGGAAATTCCAGATGGAAAAGCCCAACAACACTTTGAACGACCTGTGGACTGAACCTAGGGCAGGCCCACCAATAGCGCTTGCGGTCACTAGACCATCGAAGTAGTTTGTGGAATAAGTAGAGCGGTTTATATTTTCAAAATAGGAAAAAGTTCACCTTCTTACACAATATCACTTTTCTTTGGTATAGTCAATATTAACGGATAACATTAACTCATGAATTCATCATCATCATTTCTGCCGAAAGAAGTCCACTGCTAGAGATAGGCCTCCCGCAAGGTCTGGTTCTTTGTTTCCCGCAGCCTTCACAAGGTCATGGGTCCACCTTATAGGAGACTTTCCAACATAACATAACTAAAAGTAAGCACCTAATTTTAAAATGCTCAAAAAAGAATGTGTAGTTCAAGATCTGAACAATATTATAAATCGAAACAATCCGTTAAAAAAAACATGCCGGAAAATTACAAATACAGTTCTAACATTTTATAAAACAGAGAAAGACACTTACACAGACCATTAATTAAAGAAAAACAGCATGGTATTAGATGTTAATCGTCCGAGAAAGTTGTAAGTGTCAAGTGAAGGAAACGAGTTGAAATCGGCCGGACAAAACTTATAGACTAGAGCGTTCTTTACGAGAAACATAAGAAGCTACTAGGTAATAGGTAACTGATTCGCTGGCCGCAAGACGCAATGTATACAAGCAACATTACTTTTATTACCTGTGTTGTTAGTCAATCGGTGGATCACTTGGATTTTAAGGCCACAGAGTGAAGGCTATTAACTCTTCGCATGTCAAGTGCACACCATGTGTTTCGGTAACAATAGAATTTCTATTGTGTCTGCCAGAGAGGCTAGAAAAAATCAGAGCGGTTATTGCGTAACATTCACATCTATCTAATACCTTCTTTTTTTTGGGTGGGAAATCATCAAATAACTTCTCCCGCTCTGGGTGGAGCGGGAGGGCGTGTCAGACTTTTACTGACTAAAAACCACCCGTGTTCCCTCAGTTGCCTGTGTGCCAGGGGCCGCGGTATCTCTTTCGAACAACCCTCACCCCTGGCAGGCATCGGCTCTTGCGGACCCATCCACGGACCAACCGCGGCCAGCGTAGCTTAACCTGATCGATTGACCCGGGCGGCTGTTATCCCTTAGGCACAACCCCCTATTGATTTTGAATATAAAATAGAAATATGACCTACCAAAGGTTGAGAACCACCGACAGCTCATATATCGCTATTTTATTGAAAGTTAATTGATGTATGCGGGCTCTGAAAATGTGCCACGGCTTCAACAATAAACACTCTATTGAGATACCGACGAACTATGCCAACGAATCAACTGGGTTATTTCGTCGACACACTTCGTAGTTCTTTCGAGTCGCGGTTAGAAGTAATACCTAAAGTTAGTAACTAGAAGAAATTCTATTTCTGTAACAGTCGGCGAATGCCCTAGATAAAGTTTTCTGGCAAACCGAAAAATACGTTTTATTTTCTTTTTCGGTCAACTTTTCTGCCAACACCTTAGAAAATACAAAATTGAACGTAGTATTTCAAGTTGGTTGGGTTAAAAAGTTCGAAGACTTTATGAAAATTATTTATGCCTGAAAACGATGAAAGGCTGTTTCTTTTTATATTTGAGAATATGTTATTAAGTTTCGTTGCATCCGTGGAAAACCAACTTGGAGCTGCGAATTAATTGCGTTAAACATGCTTTCAAAGTTATTTTTTATTTGCAATGGATTGGCAATGTGTGTTGATGTGGACATTGCCAATCCATTGCTTCATGTGTTCGAAATATATGTCTGCTCAAAAACGTAAATAACGCGAAGAATGTTATTGAACTGTCAAAATGAAAGCCATTGCTACTGTTAGTGTGTTACGCAACTACCCTGCTGGTATCAGATCATCAAGGCGTTTAACAAAGTAGCTTATTTGCTTCTGATCATCATCATAATTTCAGCAGATAAACGTCGACTGCTGGACGAAGGCCTCCCCCAAACTCCGCCACTTCAACCGTTTCTGTGATTCCCACATCCAGCTGATTCCTGCGACCTTCACAAGGTCATCGGTCCACCTTGTGGGATGCCTAACGAACTCTACGTCGTTCGGTACGCGATCACCAATCCAGAACCTTTCGGCCCCATCGGCCATCTGCATTTGCTTCTACTATCCAACAAAAAAGCAGATTGCCCAATGGCCTCATTTCATCCCGTGACATCTCATCACATAACATAACATCGCCTGCATACCCCGAAGAGTTAGGCAGAGGTGTACTTTTAGCATACCCACATTTCGTCAGTTATGTTTTAGTCCCATGTACTTAAAAAGGGGCGAGTCTATTGCCATCAACAAAACACAAATCCAGACATCGTGCTGGTACTGAGAAATTCCAAAGAAAATTCCTCGTGAACTTTCATCATCATCACCCACAGCCCAACTTCACCCACTCCTGGGCATAGGCCTCTTTTTTCTTGTGGCAATCCCCACGCTCCTTTGCCACCATCGTACAGGTTTGCCCGCGATGGCAACAATGTCATCCGCCCATCTCGCCGCCGGGCGACACTCTGTCACAGCCTCACTCCATCTGTCATCACTACGCCTTGCCAGTTGTCCTGCGCAACTCCATTTGAGCTCCATAATGCGCTTTCCGATATCGAAGACCTTCTGACGTCTTCGTATCTCGACGTTTATCTCGTGAACTTTAGTTTCTGACAATCAATCAGCACGAGAGGCTTTGTGTCGCGAGTTACGACAAGTTTGGAGACATACAACTCCTCGTCGTACCGGTCCCTAACCAAAGCACTAATTCACAAGGTCCGGTATTCATGTTCTACAGCTTGTACAAAGGATTATGTAGTTCTAGTTTACTTTACTTTATTACCTTGGTCCTAGACGAAGAAACTTCAATTCTCGGTGTTTGCAGACACTTCCAGAACTAATATCTTGGGAAGTAAGACAAGAGCTGAAGTTCTGTTCGAGTCAACTGTCAAAAGGAGTCGCTGTTCGGTTCTAATTTGAGGCTTAATTACCAGGACGTAGTCTACTGCATAAAAATCTAGATAGAGATCAAATTGTTATGGAACGACATTGTTTATTTATTAATGTCTGTGGCTCTATGTATGCCTATTTATTACGTTAGGAGTCTTGGACCTAAAACATTCACAACACAAATCAAAGCGACGCGAAATAGAAAGGCCAGATTATGCTATAGGTATGTGTATTGATCTTAGAAGGCAGATTTTGGGGCTATTCATTCATGTTTTGATAATTATCTACCACAAAATACTTTCACTAAAACAAAAAGGAACAACTCATTTCTAAAACAAACACCCAATTTATATATCTACAACAAAAACAATATAAAACAAACAAACTTCCTATTACTAACGACAATCTCCGCACAATAATCGCGTTCAATTCTCAGTGTCAAGTAACAAACGGACAAAACATACATAATGCATGACACATTATAAGTGCACCTACAGACGACTAACAAAAACACCGCTGTGCGAATGTCGAATGCTAACACCGTTTTGGTAAAGCTCTCTTGATAATGCGCGATGCGGAAGCGAAAATACGGACGGGGACGACCCGCAGACGCCTGCGAGGTGCCGCTGAGCCAACGCTGAGCCCTAAGCATTGCTCGTAAAAGCCTTATTTATTGTAGAAACTTGTGTTGAAGTACTGTTATACTTGAAGCATAGGACGACGTGACAGGCATTATAAGGCCTTGTAATTCGTGAAGCGAGGTTTTATTCTGAAGGTGTATTTGTAGTTAATCTGATGGATGCATTTCTTTTAATCTGGGGAAAAGTTTACTGAAATCTTACGTTTCAGAGACGAATGGAAAATCTTATTTTATTGTAGGTTTTATTTTATCAGAAGTGCTGAAAGAGAGGGGGAATCAATGAAATAAGAAAGATTTTGTGAAGCCCCAATTTTTTATTGTTTCAATTGAATATTGTGAAGAATATCTAATTAATATCCGTAGGAAGTGACGATAGATAATACAGTTCTCAGTATCTGAATTCAACCACAGTGAGTATCACAAGGCAGCGACCAATCAAACTGCATCAATGCGCCATCACACATCACTAGAGCAACAGTAGGTACGTAATGATCTCGGTTCATCTGGCTTCAATCACGTTCAATTCACAAGTCGTTCGGTCCCAATCCCACTCAATGGCGATAGCGGTGCACCTCTGTTGAACTAGGTACGCTCTTGATTGATGTTTTCATTCATCCGTTTCACTCAGTTTTTTTTTGGTAGGTACATATTTGCATGTTTGGCTTGAAGTTGAAAAGGCGAATTTCGAGTGAGTAGTTGAAGAGGCAAGTCAATAAACTATGAATGATTGCAAATGAGCTTAGCTGAAAATAAAACTATGTACAATATTAACGACGGTTAGTTGACGCCAACCGTCGTCAATATTGTACATAGTTTTATTCATACACAACAATAGCCTATTGCTTTTCATGGCTGTTCTGCAACAGGAAACTAGCGATATCCTGCCTTTAAAATGCATAGACTTTTCTCTAAACTTTAACCAACTTTCTGTCTGCAACTTGGCTTGAAAACGAACTTGTCAGCTAAAAAGTCGCAAACCTTTTTCCAATCATGTCAAGATTCGGTTTCTTGCCAAAGACCATTTTGGCGCCAACTTGACCCACCATAGAGACGGAACACCAAACAGCAATGTTGCAATTTAAATACATACTGGAACAAAAACCACGTTTCGAATAGAAGTCAGCTAGTTCCATGGAATTAGTATTTACCATTAAGCTAGTCTACACGCTAAACAAAACCAAGTGAAATGCGAACAACCCCGTTCAGTACAATAACGCGTCCTACGGTATGTCGTTGTTAGCGATACACAAAATACCTTCTCTTTTATACGAGAAAACGCCATCAGCAGACATATTAACATGTGAGGTACAGTCGTAAATTTTTATATGAACGGGTAACACGTCACTGTGATGACGTGTTACGTGAACGATGGGAAGTATGGCAACACACGTCGCATGCTCCGTTATTTTTACGCAGACGGGGGAAAATTGCGTGACGAAGTTGCAAACGAGACAGTGTTTTCGCACAAACAATGCACGCACGATTTGAAATACATATCTGTTTTGTATACATTTTACACATAATACGTGTGATATGATGACAGACATGAGGGGATTTTGGGCGCGTTTTTGTTTATTTTGCTGTTTAGTAGGTCAGTATTAAAACGTGTAGCATATTTATTTGGATACCTTTTAGAGTATATTAGAGCCACATTAGTATCTAAACGTTTTACACTCTTTGACAGTTACTTATATTTCGTTAAGCTTGTTAGTGTTGACATAGGAGAAAAAGTTTTTGTCACCAAGTTGTTGATTTTCTTGTTGTAAATTATTATCAGTGAAATGACAAAGGCGGTAGCTGATATCCAGTATAATAAATCATCAATTAATTATACTTCGCACATTATCATTACAGTGTTAACAAGCATGAACCGTTGACTTTAAGATAAAATTTCGAAAAACCATATCAATAACCATTTACGCATTAACACTTTAAAGTTCCCACTACATTCCACTTACCGTAAGTACGTACTATACAGAAAAATCTTTAAAAATACTTAAAAAATTCCGGCTTAACATGGTTTAAGTAGGCTTACATTCAATTTTATACCTTAATCAGTTATTATAAACGTTGAATTTGAATGCAGATATCAGTTTCTTGAAATAGAAACGGTTCGTTGAGGGAAATTAATACCGTGGGACATTGATCGGACATCAATCATTGACAACTAGCACCGAAAAGGGGCATTGACAACTTACCATTATATTCGTTGAAGTTTAATTAACACTTTTTAGTATATTAAGTATATTGGCCATTAATTTTTCAACACAAAGAAGTTATTAACGACATAAATATGGTTATGAAATAAATGTTTAACGTTAATACGTTATTTATTGAATTTAATGGTCGTCTGAATACCAGATCCACAGGTGCTTTCTGATTATATTGTAACAGAACTGAGAGTCAAAAGAAGTGAAGAGAATGCCGCCAAACTGTGTCTTATGCATGGAATTTAGTATGAACAGACGCCAGCACATCAAGCTACCCCAATCTGTCAAATTTCTTTGATAGATTTTCAACTTTATTAAAATATGTTAAGGTTCATGTTCCATTGGGAAAATTTGACAGTTTGGAATAGCTTGACCTGCTGGCGTCTATACAATCAATGGCCATAAGAATAATCGTAAGCAAAACTACAGCAAAATAAAAACAAAGGATACATGAATTATTAATAAGGTTATTTTAGGCACTTGCATCAAATCAAAAATCGATAAGTCGGAATCGATGCACAATAAAGGACTTTTAATATCATGAAACATCATGTGGGGTAGAGACAAGAGTTAAAGACTTGCAGCACAAATCACTAAATACATTTAGCGCTAAACGAATTTATAACATCGTTCTATTTCTGTCAATCGTTTGAAGATGACAGAGACAGAATGATGTTTTAAATACGTATAATAGTGATTTGTGGTTCAAGGGGGCTTAAGCTTTAGTTCAGCAGACTTGCTGCCGTCATCTTTGAATTTATTCTAAATCGAATCGAACTTGTTTCATGATGGTCTAGCTATCATTAAACTTTTCGAAGAAAATTCAATTCGACTTATGAAGGTGAAGAAGGCAGAAGTCCTCCAGTACCTACTTTTTAATCCTCAAAGTAAGTACTTACATACATCGAAACCCAGACGTGCTATCGTCCAACAAGTTAAGTAATGTCTCTGTTTTCATAAGCGCTCCATGTCAGGAGAGATTAGGCATGTCAAATGTCTTGTCTTTCTTATGATAGCAAGCTGAGTAAGTCGGTAGTAGGACATTAGAAAACTGAAGCAAATTCCTATTTTAACCTCTAACGTTTAGGACCAACCTTTTTTTTAAGATTCAGAGAGGACATGTTCCTCACTGTCATGAGTTCGTGAATATCTGAAATAGTCAGTATCTGGTGTTATTACGAAGTAGGGTAGGTACTACAAATAATCATTTGGAGCATGAATGACATTGACAGGAGGGCTTGTTGCTAAAAAGTCAAACTGTCACAGATATTGTTTTTAAAAAACAAGATGGCGGCGTTAATTCCGATTTTGGCCACGCGCCGTTGTAAATACTTACTTTGTGGCTGTTACATTAACTTCCTTAGTTATCCGTATTGTACTCAGGGTAAATTAAATAGAAATACTGTGTTATTTCCTAAATCTAGATACAAACAAGTGAACCAATTTGTACCATTTAATTTAATATTTTCAAGACCTTGTTAACTAGCCCCCGATAGATGTAATGTAAGCCAATGAACTAGGTCGAACCTGAACTAGATTTTCCGCTAGCAATATTTTTTAAAGCGACACTGACACTGATTCGGTGGAGGCGCCTGCGCCGCGCGCCGCTACGTACGCGCAAGGCATGATCGCAGGTACACACTTATTGAATTAAAGAAATACAATACACACTATAATCATAAGAAAAAAAATGAGACCAACTTAGGGAAGAAAATTTGTCGTATAATCGGTCTATAAATGATCTTAAAACTACTTACGGGTTAGGTACCAAAGAAATAGTGGCCACTTTTGTCTTATAATAAAAAGGAAAAAATTGAACCATTCTCATATACTCGTAGTATTGCTCGTTCTCAATCTTTTGCTCAGGCTCAGAGCTTTGTTGCGAGGTGGTACATTTTACATTGTAGAACTCCAACACGCAATGCTCCGCCCGGAGCATAAAGTTATTTAAAATTTAAAAATAATTAATACTGAAAATCTTAAGAAGGTAGGTACCAATATTTCATACATTTTTCACAGAGTGACAAAATTAGTCCGGATATAATGGAGGTTTTTGATCATCTCCTACTTGGATAAGTTTGAGATAGGTATACGCACAGATTTCAATAGTAAATATGTACATTAATTTTAAATTTATTTAACACCTTTTTAAGTTGAATAAACCTATCACACATTAAAACATCTGTTTATACATTATATTTTTGCGTAATTTAAACAAAGTATCGATACGAGTACGTAGTTATTATAACGTTTGTGTGGGCTACATCTAGCAGTTGGCCAAATATTGTATATAACTACACAAGGATATCTAATAAACATACAACTTATTAAACGGTTTTATTTAGCTTGCCATGTTTGTTTTTTGGGTCAAATTTAGTACTTGAATTTTTACCCCCTTGCTGTTGGCAGATTGATCTGATTTTTACACGCTTTATATTAGCTTCACTTGTATGTCAGTATGTAACTCTCCGTGGGTAATTTGCGCGCCTGCGGCCTTCCTTGGTTCTGGTAGCCGTTTCTTAGGCTCCCTCTCCGAAATCGAACTCTGATTCCCCGTATTTATAATATTTATAAATAATTATTTTATTCTCACTAATAAATAATTTACACGCTTTATATTAGCTCGGGTTGTATGTATGTATGTGTAGCGACACTACAGAAAAAACACTTCGCAACAATATGTAGAAATACAAAAAGAGAAGTGGCGCCATCTACAACGCCACAGGCGAACTACGCAAAGACGCACGTCATATAAAGCCTAGATCGCGCAGTTAAAGTTTACCGCGCGATTTGGATAGGTACAACATCCCGACATCAACCGTCGGGCAGTTGCCCACCAGCTACCTAATTGCGTAATGCATTATTGCCAAACGATTCAGATTAAGGTGAATGCGCAGTGGTAGAGCGCGAAATTCAAATTTTGTTACGTTTTTTGCAATTTTCAGGTGAGTGTCAGCTTGTTACTTGATCAAAATATGATTTGCGACTATAACATGTACGTATTTACAGATTTATAATCATTAGAATCAATAATACATCTTTCTAAGTTAGATTTGTTCCATAAGAACAAATTTCTTATGGAAAAGTGCTTGTGGAAGAAATCTAACTTATAAGAGATATATTAGACATTCTAATGACTTTATTCTGTAAACACGTACCTGTTATATTCGCAAATCACATTTTGATCAGGATACAACCTGATACTGACCTGAAAATTGCAAAAACGTAAGAAAATTTGAATTTCGCGGTCTACCACTGCGCATTCACCTTAATTGCTTTCGTTTCTATCGCAGTTTGCTTAAATTTACAAGTTTCGAATTGCGTAACTCTAATATCTGTGAAAGCAATTACTAATCTATTAGAGTGAATGATATGTCAGGAAAAGTTGGGTAGGTATACGTCAATTTTTAGAATAAATTCGAATTGTGTAACTAGTTTGACAGCTATCAGTTTGTTTGAAACCAACGAGCCGTTTGTTTCCCAAAGCGAAGGCGACATGCTCGCCGCTATCATTTTTCTTCGCACGTTTTATTGGGATTTACTCATTAAATCTCATAAATTATAACGAAAAAATATAAGTGGTAGTCTTCCTGATAAATTGTGAATGTGATTTTGTGTAAAACCCCAATAATATAATCAGTATTGTGGTATTTTGAATAGCGAAGCAACGAGGTGATTTTATAGAGATAATTGCAATAGTTTTCTTCTGTTACATGTGTTTACAACCTAAAATAAAGATACGAGATGATATGATATTCAGAAACGAGATAAAATACAAATTTGTACCTCGTACCGTAAACTTATCATATGCCACAAACTTAGCAAACCAGTCGAACATTTTCGAATTGGAATTAGAAAACCAAAAAGCAGAGCAAGAACAAAAGAAGCACACTTTGACTTGACGAAGCAGTTTATGTCAATGCTTTATGTAGGTATAACATATCTAAGGACTTCGATGAACTAGCTAGCTACACACACACACACCATAAAGGCTTATTTCTACATCATTGTCTGTTCAAGGTAATATCAATATTATTTCCTTTATAAGAACCTATTGAATATGTCTAAATATCGTATCTTCCTACACGTATTGTTGGTTGTCAATACAAAATATAGATACCTACCTATCTACCTAAGGCAATCCAATTCAATTATTGTATGTCCGTGGGTTACAGCCCACTCCCTCACAGCGAGCCTGTGTCCCAGCAGTGGGAACATCATTGGCTGATTACACTAATGCCCGTCAAGTTTATCAGACACGTTGCAAAATAATTCAATCATACAATAACTTACAATATAATACAATACAATACAATAACTTACCTATTATTCTTTAAATTCAGTGGAAATCCAAAAATCAGCATTGTACTCTACTTGCATCAGACTATGGTAGTCTTGAACATTGTTTTCTATTGAAGAATCATAATACTTATTTCTAACGTTTATTATGAGGAGGCCTACAAAATAATATTTCTCATTGAATTGGGTTTGCTTGATATAAGTAATGTATGTAGTTATATCATAGGTCCATCAACCTTTTTATCTATTACCTAAACAAAGATACTTAATACTTTTTAGTCAAGAAGGTACCTATGTTTTCATCCATCAATAGAATTGTAGGCATCTAATTATTGCCTAAAGCAGAATATTGCAGTTTTGTAAAGTAGATAGGTAGATTGTGTATTGAAGTGTTTAAGGGAGAGGCCTATTAAAGACTGGATAAGTAATGGACGATGGAATATAATGAGGATGAACTTAAATTCAATATTTTTGTTTCAGATGGCTCAACTATAATAAACAGGAAAAATCTAAACTTTCTCTCATGAGCTCACAGCGACATTACCAAGCTGTATTTTAATTATAAATGATGACATCCACAGGAAAACATTAGCCCTAACTTGCCAAATTCCACTAATCTATACAATATACTTGTGCCAATTTCTTTTTGCCTCATAGTCAACGATTTCATGTGAAATGTGAAGAAATGCTATCGTCAGAAGGTTGAATTATATAAATAAAACAGTTTTTTTTGTTAACCATTATATATTTGTTTCTTTTTACCTCTAAGCACCAAATAAATGTCAATTTAGCTAAACACTGCTATTTTCTAAAAATAGTGTCACTGTAATGATCAATAACTTGTCTTTAATAATATAAAAACTTATTCAATGGCTAAATATGTATTTCTTATGAAGTTATTTTTAGTTCATAATTAAAACACTTTGTAAGTATTAAAGTTTACACTGTTATTAAATGATGACAATAATGGTGTAGTAAATACATATTTATATTGTTGTTGAGCAAAATTAGTCAGCAGTTTTCTTAAATAAAATTATTATGTTGTATGAACAATCTTGAAATCAAACAATCTTCTGAAGTAGTTCCAGTAGTAGTAACAGTGATGTCAGCAGCAGATAGCAGCAGTGGCCGAAGCAAATGGCAACAGACAGTGCTTTCATGTCTACACAGGCAAAGCACCCCGGGACTCCTGCAATTTTAAAACAAAATCAAATTATTTTCTGCTCAAATTAAAGTACTTAATTATGGGACAAACTATGCATATTTAGCAGGCCGTCATGAGTCCATGGCTATTGCTTTATTCAATACTAGCTTTTGCCAGCAGATTCACCGCGTGGAAGTAGAAAATTATCCCACAGGAATGTACTGCAGGAATAAAAAGTATCCTGTGTTAATTCGGGATAAATTATCTGCGTGCCAAGTTTCACCCAAATCCATTCAGTAGTCTGCGTGAAAGAGTAACAAATATCCATACATCCATCCTCACACTTACTATTAGTAGGATAACACTAAATTAGAATGGTAAAAAATAGGTACACATAAAATTTATGATGCGATTCTACGTATAAAGTTCGCCCAAAGAAAAATACATTCATAATTATATGAGTTGGTTAGCTGCTTGATGCTTATCTGTGTTAAAAAGCTTACCTCCAATGATTAATACAGAAGCTTTGTTTTCTGCCACCAAATTCTTTGTAGGAAAATCCCTCATATGTCAATATTAGATTGAAGTTGGTAGCTCATCGTCTGCGAAAATATTATAATAATTTTATTAATGTTTTGTTGTTAGTGGTTATTATAGTTTGTAATTGTATCTGCTTCGTATGTAGATGCTGATAAAATTACATACATACAAAAATATCAAATAACTATATCTCAGTTGTTAGAATGTGAGGTTGACGGACATAGATCATTATAGCACAATAAATAGTTAACCTCATGTAAGTTACAAGAACTACAATAATCACTCCTACACATGTAATTCCTATTTATATTGGCTTACTTACTTGTAGTGATGGTATGACTTAGGGGGCTATGCTATGGGGTCACTGGTTCATCCATTTCGCTATTGAGCAAAACGTCGAAGTCGCAGAGGAGCTAGTTCAAAAAGAAAACAACAGCCATATTCCTTGCCAATTACGTGTTCTGTGCAGAAACCACTAAAAAATATTCTGAGACTGCTTATCATTGTCCCGTCTTTATATGCGAATAGTAAATATAATTTAGTATATTGAAAAACAAAAAACAGCTAATTGAAAACAAAATTCAAGGCAAAACAAACAAAATTACATTTTGTTTTTTTTTAATCAGTGTTGCCTACTTTTTCCCGACTCCACTAGCGGTGGTTCTTCAAACAACTAAAAATAAAATAAAGACTAATCGCAATTTTTTATTTATATTCCTATTGCTGACGCTCGGTCGTCGTTTTGGAGGTCAATTTGAAGATTTGAAAATGAAAATGAAACTTTTTACGTCATAATCATAGTAATTTTTTAACATCATTACAGGTACCTAACTCAAAATAATTACTGAAAAAGTAAATGAAGATGTTTGGATGTTTGATAGATACACAATAATGGCTTATCGGTTGATTGTTTTATTTTGGAAGTATGTTTCCATGGTATTTATTTTGTCGAAATGACGTTGGTTTTCGATCTCGATACGGGCACAGCCTCTATATGACTTAACTATATTTGTCATGTTAAACAGTCTTTCCATATTAGCGTTTGAATCTAAAGTGATTTCCGCATTTAAAATAAATAAATCGTAAAATTACTAACACAGGTTTCACGCAAATAGTAAAAATAAACATGCCACTATCGTGATATTATAATAATTACTCTAGTTAAAGCTTTAGTAGTTGATTGTTTTGTTTTCCACAAACTAAATTAGACTAACCGAAACAAAACTATCAGCCGCTAAAAGCAAAATTTAGTCAGCTAGTTGGTGTGTCCAAACCCCCAGTTTTAGCGGAAATCCCACTAAGTTGACAACACTGCTTTTCTAGGACTTTTTCATTGGCCACAGATAACTAAAACGTGAACTATAAAACGTTTCGTTGCTTTTTTCCACTATGGTAGTTTTTGGTAGAAAGTGTTTTATAAATTGGATTTACGTTTTTTAGGCATCCATTGTATATTTTCATTTATAAGCAATAGTAGACCACCAGTTGTAGTTAAACAATATTAACTTACAGCAAAATTATTCGGAAGCGAATAGTTCTTATGTGATGAAACAAAACGCCTAAACGTAATAGATTGGGCGGGATTTTATTAGCATCCCTATACAATTAGGCAGAATTTGATTCATTTTAATTACACAATTCCGATTATGGAAAACTATTCCGAATGCAATTTGCTTCGTTTCGGAATCGCATTCAGAAAGTTATTACGTTACGCAATTAGGCCGCAGACACAACACCCGTCTGGTCGGAGGATCCTCCCTTTTCAATAGAGTATGAGTGAACTTTACACCCTGTTCCTCATACCTCTATATATGTATGTATGTAACGGAATCTTTGAGCGCGATTTTGACCCACTTTAAACGGTCAGATTTCATTGAAACTAACTTGTCGAGGACCGATGACAATTTACTAATTTAAAAAAAAAATGGGAAAAAAAAACACGTTTTGTAGTTAGCAGAACTAAAAAATAGAAAATAAATAATAGTTTAAAAAACTAAAAAACACGCTTTAAAAACCAAACTAAAAAAGGAGAAAATAATTTAATTCAATTAAAAAGCGTGGGGTGCTTGACATTAATTGATTATAAAAATACCTCAAAAAGCACCCCACGCTTTTTAATTGAATTAAATTATTTTCTCCTTTTTTAGTTTGGTTTTTAAAGCGTGTTTTTTAGTTTTTTAAACTATTATTTATTGGTACACACCTTCAGTTTTGATAACAATACAATTTAATTTAATCAGTACCATTGTAAAGCCAAGATGACCGCCGCTACAAAATGGCGGGTTACATATTTTTTCACAGCCCCCTAAATATGGGTATCAAATGAAATGGCTTGACTATTAAAATACTGTAAACTATGAAAAATTAAAAAAAAGGCGTAGCGTAACCTGACTAAATATGTAATTATAGCATATGAGCGGTTGACTGTTGACAGAAATTTTATGCACACCACAATTTTTTCTTTGTCTGATCAATGCCCTAGATTGATGAGGAAAGTGGTGTGATGACTGGCACCTAGGACCTACCGAATTATTTTTTAGCTTTAAGTACATTATCTATCTACATCATTACTTTCATTCGGTATAATATAGTATAGATAGGTGCACCTCTGCTTAAGGTGAATGCGCAGTGGTAGACCGCGAAATTCAAATTTTCTTACGGTTTTGCAATTTTCAGGTCAGTATCAGGTTGTATCCTGATCAAAATGTGATTTGCGAATATAACAGGTACGTGTTTACAGAATAAAGTCATTAGAATGTCTAATATATCTCTTATAAGTTAGATTTCTTCCACAAGCACTTTTCCATAAGAAATTTGTTCTTATGGAACAAATCTAACTTAGAAAGATGTATTATTGATTCTAATGATTATAAATCTGTAAATACGTATATGTTAAAGTCGCAAATCATATTTTGATCAAGTAACAAGCTGACAATCACCTGAAAATTGCAAAAAACGTAACAAAATTTGAATTTCGCGCTCTACCACTGCGCATTCACCTTAACCCTTCGGGGATTACAGGCATGATGCTATGTTATGTTTAAAACGGTTGTTGTCAACTTGTCACAATATTTTCGCCGCTGTCTTACTCTTAACAATGTCTAACTAAATCGAAACTCAAGAACTTGGATTAAGTTGTTGTCGGCCGAAAACGATCAATCGCGCTATGTCAAGACCGTTAACAGACTTCTGGAGATTAGATTAAAAGTTTGTAAGTGATGCGAAGAGTTGCGGTCTGAAACAGTGCTAGCGGATCTATCGCCGTGCGCAGACGCCGTCTTGCCATTTTTGGAAGCGGTCCACTCAACTGTCACGAGCTCGTGATTCTTCGCAGAACTGAAGGGTCGCTATGCGCTCACAAAACGAGAAAAGTATTCCCTCTATTCGATTCCGAGAACGCCCAAAGACTTTTTAAAACAGGTTTCGTAATTACGGTGAAAGATATGAAAGCTTGATATTGACTAAAACCAGAAATTACAGCAAGTCTTTCAAATGAACGCACTGAGGCATCTACATAATACTCACATTAGTAGTCCGGGCTTTGTTCCACGTCCTACTAAAATATCTTGAAGAGAATAAAGCCTAGGAGGCGGAAAATAAGCTTTTTGGCGCTAACAATGAACTACAGAAACTCAGAGAGAGTTATTTGAGTTAAGTCTGTGTAATTAATTTTGCATACTCTGAATTAAACATGTTCTGCGGTGTGGTCCTCTGCAAAAGAGTACCTACGGTTGGAGATGGCATTTCAGATTACCGACGCAATTTCGGCTGACAATCGTTCATTGATTGAAAAGTACGCCTAAAGTACCGGTCTAGTCTGTAAAAATATCTCCGTGAAAAGTAATGTGAAGTGAGCTTGAAGTGAGCTGTCATTCCACCGGATTGACAATATTGACAGCTGTCAATAGTGAGCACTTTCACGGTGAAATTTTTGCAAATTAGGTCGGCTGGACCGAAACAGAATCTCAGTAGGTATCTCTATTTTACGATCGTACAGAATATTGCTCTTCAAATCTTGGTCTCAAAAGATGTTGCGTGCCTTGTAAAGACAAGTGTTTCGAGTATAAAGATACTCGAAACACATTAATTAAAAGCAAGTGCAAAACAGCTACTTTCATTCATGTCATGAGAGCAAATATTTCCTTGTAAGAACAAGTTAATAAAATTAAAATAAAGTTGGTGCCGCTAATTGCAAAAGCTGCAAACTTTCGGGAAAAACAACAACGAATGGAACAAAATGGAGTAAATGTAGCCGTCGCGTTAGCAGATACCAATCGGTTTTCAGAATTAGTTACCGGTGGACACGCAATGTGCAAAAAAATAATATGGCCTCCCTGACAGATGGCATTGATTTCGATGAACATAAATATTAAGTGTTGACAGAAATATAAGGGGAAGTATCAACAACAAGTACACTAAATAATGCTTAAAACGATGTCTGTACCAATAATTTGTAATGACTAGGTAATGATTACTCAACTCAAACTTACAATTAAATTTAAAAAATACATCAACAACAACTGACTTGTGCTCTTTATAAAAAAAGAGGAGGTTTTGCATTCGTCGATATTTTTTTTTCCTAATTTCAAGTTTATCCAAGTCCATTCTATGACCGGAATTTGGAACGCTTTTGTTGTTATTCAAACTTGGAACATAAATAGCTCTTAAAGAATAAGATTTAGAAATCACTAATCAGAGTGTATAGCGGTACCTAAACGTATTTAGCGATTTGTGGAGTTAACGTGCCTCATTGTCTGTGGTATTTTTTTTCGAGACAAGTATAAAAACTAACCAATTTCCATAAAATTCAAAAGAGGTAAGTGGAAACGAGCCTTCACCACTCGTTCAGATGTGCTACAGACAAATATGCCAACTGCCAACAGCTAGATGCAGGTGCCAGCTGATACCAATCGCGTCAAACAAGTACCGGTGCCTGCAAGATGCTAAGGATAATGTTGTCGCCCATTAATAAGACGTCGCGTGAGGAACGAGCACGTACCTTGTAATGAGGATGTGGTGAAGGGACATGGCTTAGTGATAACAGCCGCAAGGGGGCCATCGAAGGTTGAGCTACGCTTGCCGCGTTCAATTCGTGGATGGGTGACCATGAATTACATATCGAGATCCATCCATGCCTCGGAAAGCACAATAGATCTTTGACAGTCGTTACGGGTAGTCAGTGCATAAGTCTGACAACCAGTCATACCAAGGGGTATTCTGTTACCCAGTAACTGGGTTGTGGGGGTCAGATAAGCAGTCGCTCCATGTAAAATACTAGTGTTCAGCTGCATCCGGTGAGGCTGGAAGCCGACCGCAACATGGATGGGAAAAGGCTAGGCAGATGGTAGATTGTATGTGGAGAAGGGAAGGGACATGGGAGATTTGAAACTTGCCAATCGTAAAGAATCTTCTAGAATGTGTCAAATAATCTGACTAGTGGGTCAAACGGTCAATGTTAGAAATGTTAGAATCAAGTGCGAAAAAACAAAGCTAATAACAAAGGTCATCAATAAACATGCAAAAATGTCGCCTATCCACTTTTACGGTCAATCGAGTAAAATTTATAAATGGACCTTAAAAAAGTGACATAAAAAACCGTTGCTATCCGTGCGGTTCTTATAAAAACTTGATTGATTTTTGAATAAAATTCGACTTATTAAGGAAAAACCGTTAGTTTTAGGCCCACTTGCACCACAAATCAAATCACTAAATAAGTTTAGCGCTCTACGATTTTAAAACACTCTGTTTGAAGATGATAGAAACGATGATGATGTTTTAAAAAGTGCGCATATAAAGCCCGTCATTTAATTTTACTTCCAGTTTTTGTTAGAACTGCACGAATTTATGGTGCAAGTGTTGCTATCCGTGCAGTTCTAAAAATAGTTGATAGCTTTTTGAATAAAAAAAACTATTATTTCGGAAGAACCGTTAGACTGCAGGCGGCAAAAAGTTACTTTAGTTATGGTTTATCTGTACTAAGTTAGGGCCACTTGCAGCCAAATATCACTAAATTCATTTAAAACACCGTCTTGTTTCTATCGAAAGTTTAATATGATAGTGTTAAACAATATTTAAAACAACCGATTAAATATTTACTCAGTATTATATTTAAAATTTCTTTAGGAAAATAGGTCAATAACCAACTGTTAAAATACCTAACTGGTGGTTTGATTGTTGGTGAACACAGGCCTTAAAGTGGTGTTTCTCTTTGTCTCCTTTTGTTGTTTTGAAACTGGTACAATGTTTAAAGGCTTCAGACACATCGTTTGACCGAGTGAATCGCATGAGAAACACAAACACACTAATCCTATAGCAAACATTGTGCAGTGAGCTACACAACCATTGTTTGAAAGTGAACGCGTGCCGATTTTTTCGTCGTTTTACTTTTCAAACAACTCTTTTTCATAAACAAAAGAGTTCTCAGACATTAAAAATAAATTCGATTGTTGTCTATGCTCTTTTGCAGTGCTATAAATTGCATTTTTTTATTTAGGTTAGGCATTGTTTGATTTTATCTATATTGGGATTAAAACTTATACACCTTTTCACTAGCACTGGGAAATATCTAAATGTAAGAATTTATAATTTTAAATTTTCAATGGTCGGCGCTAAGCTGAGTGTTCGAAATTCAAAACTCGACAGTTTGCTTTTCTTTAGGCATTTATTTAGTTAGTGAAAACACATTTTTTTTAATACAAATAATTCTTTTTTTAAATTTTGATACCGGTTGAATAACAACATGTGCAATGATTGAGTACCTACACAACAATGTGTCAAAAACAATCTGCAAGTCTAGATTGCAAAATTGCACCTACATATCTGATCTTTAAGAAATCAATTCAATATTTCTACAAAAAAGCTTAAGTATTCTGGCTAGGCTTTTTCTTGAAAAGTTGAAACTCAACAAACATGAAGGATAACTTCAATTAAACATAATTCACCTCATAATCTCCATGCTTGTGATCACAGAAAAGCTTCTACCACTCCGTGATATACCTACTCAGATAGTAAAAACTCTGGCTTTCGTGAGGGTCTAAACAAAAATGTCGAAGAAAAAACACCTGTCGCCGACAAGGACTAAACGAACAGGTAAGTAAACATTTGGATACCTTACCTTAGTAAAGGCGTTGAATATGGCATAGCTATTCTATTTGTCATACTTCTCTGGCCTCATAGAAAATAAAAGTAACTTTATCTTCGACGGCGACAAAAAAGAGTTTAAGGAATGGAACAAAACATTCTCCAATGCAGAAGATTAAAATATTGCACTGCTGCCAGAATAAAACTTCAAAACACATTAACCTCGTTTAATTAAAAGTAAAGTTTAAAAAGTCACTTCGTAGTTCTTATTCCATCTTGCTCGTCTTATTCTCAAACTTCAAACTCGTCTTTCAAATTTCAAGATTACTCCTGCTTTGTGTTTATTTATTTTTTTGTTCGATACAGATCATACAGATAAACAACCAAAGATAAAGCTGCAATTAGACGTGCCATACTTTATTTTAAACTCCCACATTTACGTTTTGTTTGACAGTCATTCGGATTTTGTGTCCCTGCACCGTTTCTAAAAACCTTAATCTCTGACAGGTTTTAACAAGACTGCCTAATCTCTTGCCAAAGGCCAATCGTAAGGGCTTAAAATGTCGAAAACCTGTCAATTATCCAGTCGATATTTGACGGCCATATTGGCTCGAAGGATGGGTCTTGCCAACTACAAATAGGTAAGTAAGGTTTCGCTCAGTGTTTGTAGCGCCGGTTTCATCAGGGTGACCACTTAACATAATATGCTTAAATGTTAAAGTACAAGCTTTAAACGTGAATATTGGTGTATTTGACAAACTTAGATACTAATATATGTATAGCTACGGTTTTATAAAAAAAATATTTATTAAGGCTTTATAAATTCATTAATAAATTCTAATCCTTACTATCCTACTTATATTTATTATTATAATCGCGAAAGTTTGTATGTATGGATGTTTGTTACTCTTTTACGCAAAAACTACTGAATGGATTTGGATGAAATTTGGCATACAGATAGATTATAACCTAGATTAACACATAGGGTACGTTTTATCCCGGTAGTACGTTCCCGCGGGATAAATTTCCAACTAACACGCGGGCGAAGCCGCGGGGAGAAGCTAGTAATTTATAAAGCGGAAACTGTGTATTGTGTTGTGTATATTCTCAGTTAGTTTTAATGATGGTCTGACAGTTTGAGTAGGTACCTATTTTATGCGGCCTACCCAAATTTCCTTTCTTTGGTATTGTTCGTC
The DNA here is from genome assembly GCA_947359405.1 of Antitype chi. Lineage (NCBI taxonomy): Eukaryota > Metazoa > Arthropoda > Insecta > Lepidoptera > Noctuidae > Antitype > Antitype chi. The sequence continues at coordinate 6,103,322 of OX375814.1, forward strand.
GAGTCGTCGAGGTCCTTAAGTTCTGGGGCCTTAGTCTGCTATTTTTATAAATTCGTCATTCCAACACGATCCCATTGTCATTCATTTGTCATTTTGCTAAAAGTTCGTAATCTGCTAAATTCATAATGGTCGATCATTGGTCTCGTAATAGAATTGTGTCATAATGGCATTTTCGTATTGCGATTATTATAAAACTCGTTATTAGAAATGATTTTCGAAAAACTACTACTACATTTGAACATTTATTCATGCCAGATTTCATTTATATATATTTTTACAAATTATTTATTAGTGTTTTATGCAATCTAAAGTAGTAGGAAGTTCGTAAATTAAGTCAGTAATTAATTTGTCATGATGTACGAGATTACCAATAAATGCCATTTCTTTCAATGGAGTGTCAGTGGCTGACCATTGGAAAGTCATAATGACGCCATTTTATTAGTAGATTAGCAAACTTGTCAAAATCAACAATTATGAAATCAATGATAGACCATTCTGACACGATTGTAATAGCAGACTTGAGGCCCTGAGTGCGTGCAGCCGTGCATGGACTGGACAGGTCCACTCAAATCTGTATGGTTATTTCCTCAAAAGACCAATTCACATACATCTATACCCCATTTATTATAGCTTTAGAAAAAAGAGGCTCGTAGAAGCAGGAGTGCAAAACATTTTATTTCAAAGTTAAGTTCTAACTTTTATAGTTAGATTTAAGACAGTACTAAATACTGAGATAAACGAAGTAAAAGTAATGTTTATTTTAAATAATGTTCTATTTACAATAACATCTTCATCACACATTACAAACCTACAACAAAACGAATGAATGAAACAAACAATCACATGATGATTTAAATCTAATTAAGATTATAAGGAAACAAAGTATATATTTTTACAATACTTTATTTTAAATAACAACTTACGACCCATAATACGTTGGTAAAACTTCGTCGTCATCGGCTAATTTAGTTACTCGGTGTTTATCACTCCTGCTTCTTTTAGGTTTTTAGCATTGACACTTTTATTTCTTTGGCATGAATCGTAACTGCAACACGTTTAATGTAATTTTGTTACGAAGTGTACATTAAAAAGAACCTTTTTTTAACTTCTGTCTAATGCTATTGTAAATGGAGTATACATCATCTCATTATCATTATCATCTCATTTCATCTACATGGTCCCCATAAGATCTGACTAAGATTATTGGACTTTAAAAGACCGTGCGTGACCTCTGAGTTTCTTTCGATGCTTGTTCTCAGAGTAAGTACCTAGTTGTATAGGAAACATCGACCTCATCTAGTTAATAAAAAAACTAAAAAACACGCTTTAAAAACCAAACTAAAAAAGGAGAAAATAATTTAATTCAATTAAAAAGCGTGGGGTGCTTTTTGAGGTACTTTTTATAATCAATTAATGTCAAGCACCCCACGCTTTTTAATTGAATTAAATTATTTTCTCCTTTTTTAGTTTGGTTTTTAAAGCGTATTTTTTAGTTTTTTAAACTATTATTTATTTTCTATTTTTTAGTTCTGCTAACTACAAAACGTGTTGTTTTTTTTTTCTCAATTTTTTTTTTAATTATTAAATTGTCATCGGTCCTCGACAAGTTTACAAAGTTTCAATGAAATCTGACCGTTAAAAGTGGGTCAAAATCGCGCTCAAAGATTCCATTACATACATACATACAACCCGAGCTAATATTAAGCGTGTAAAAATGTTATTGACGTGTAAAATGTTTGAGATAAGTGTAAGAAAGTTTTACTTACCCAGTAGCTTTAATCACAGTTACTTACAATGATATTGTTTATCTGAAGTATTATACAACTCGTATAATATTTTTTCTTCCATTTATCAATGCCGCATTAGACTTCACGCGCGAAAAACATAACCCTTCTTCTTGGCAGTCGGGTAAACGGGGCAGGAAAGAATTCGATAAATAGAAGCTACAGCGATAGCCGAGCTGTCTTTGAATCAAATAAGAAATAGTCTGCACCGGGCAGCCGTCCCTCAACACAGTATAACTCAGACCACAGGACATTTGCTCTTATTAGTGTTGGAAAACATCTATGCGATGTCGATAAATTGACCTGACTGAACGTTTCCTGGGGTCAACGCATAAATTATATGTTTTTTCAACGTTTGACATATTTCAGCTTGACTTTATAGCACGTCTAGTTAAATTAGATTTAAGACGAGACTAATTTTAGTACCAGTAAACCAAGGAAAGGAAAATTTTACTATCCCGTCGCTTCAAGGCGCTGGCACTTAATTAAAAGTAGGACATTCTGTGAAAGTACCTACTCAACTGTCTAATCGGGTATAATAAAAGGAAAATAATTAAATTACGGTTACAACAATTGGAATTACGGTTACATAGTCGAGCCTTGGTGATATCTCGAACAAGTAACATACACTATTTACACCTGCCCTTGTTCATTCGCACGAATTTGAAACGTTCGCGTGTTCGTTCAATTTTAATTACACGAATTCACATGGGGTGTCCCGAAAATCGATGCGCAGGTGCGGTCAGCACTAGACGGCATGGCGCCACTAATTCAATCCGGTCAAGAAGGGAGAACGCTTATTGCTGAGCCCTTACAAACATTACATATCTCACTCCATTCGGCCGGGTTGTATCGGCCATGACTTTCGCCTGACGACATCCCCCTCCACTCATAAATTCTCTTCCTGTGCAAAAGTACTCGGCCTAATTAAGTTGGGATACTTTTGAATATTTCAAACGTGGTACCGGGAGTGTACGGTCACCAAAAGACATAAGTAACCAGGGTCGTCAGATATTGTTAAAGTTTAGTAAGAAATCCATGGAAGTTTTCAAATAAAACTTAATTTAATTAACAACAAACAGTTCATATATAACAAATTAAATTTCATTCGAAGCGACCATCGGTTTCTTCCTAAATTTCAACTACATCCGACGACCCTGGTAACTTATCTCTTTTGGTGACGGTACAAGCCCCTCTTTGAAGGTTATCACCGACTATAATTACCTACGTGGTAATATTTCAAAAGGTTTGGATTTGGACCGGCTCATGAGGGTTCGCCAAGAGGTAAGACGGCCTAGAATATGGATCCTTGTAAAAGGGTCGCGTTACGTCAAAACTTTCCAGACTTTGCAGTGGCGTTATTATCTTCTGGGGATTAAGTAAGCATAAATTTATAATAGCCTCGAACAGACGAAATCAACTTCTATTGTGTTTGGGTGTGTCGGTTCAAGACGCTGCTGACTGATGTTGATTTACTTGTAGTTGCATTGAAAGTTTCAAACAAAGGAGTGATCTGTGCATATTCTACTCTTTGAGACTTATAAATTACTGAACTTTGGATTGCCATCATGGTGTAAGGATTAGCCAATCAGCGTGGAACTCGCTGATTGTCCAGCAGGCTTAGCACGAGCACCGATTTGTCGACGGAAGAATAGACATGACTATTAACTAAATTATGTACAATAGCAGAAGATAGCTATGTTTTTCTATTAATTATCACAGTTATATGCGTTCTAAACGAATCATGATTTTGTATATAATCGTTTATACTTTGTGGCCGTCGAGTAAAAAGTTTGTTGTCAGCGTGATTTTGACAGTTTGGGAAGAAATATTCTTCTGAAATAGTCTACATTGATAAGGACCTAGACAAAGATCGTTAGAAGCGAAAGACAAAACGACAGATTTTAGAAGGATATGTACGGTGCGATGTCAAAAATAGAGAAATGAAATGTCACTCTGTATTGAAAAAGCACTGTCTATTCTTCGTAGAAATAGAAAGCGTCATGCTAAGCCTGCAGGGAGCGGCAATGGACGCTGTTGAAAGTGCCAAGCTTGTAGTCATATTCTGGGCTGTTTAAAGATTGCTTTTTATAATGATAACAAGAGGACTCCCTAACTTGGTCTAGTGGTCGCAACTCAAGCGCTGCTGCAGAGCATGCATGAGCTCTTGTGTGCAATTCCCAGGTCGGGCGAAGTTTTATTCGCTTTTTCTATCAGGAAATTATCAGTAGCAGCTTGGCTGCTGAACTTGTGCCCTTGTGCTTGTATTGTTACTTGCAATAGGCTCACCCCCTATTAGCCTAACCCTTCGGGGTACTCTTTATGCCTGACTTAAATGTCTGGATACTGGTTTTGTTAATGATAACTTGAGGTTATCTCCTATGCCTCTATTTGTTGTTATGAACTAGCACTCCCTTTAAAACACAGGACAATAAACCTACAATTCTATTCAAATACTAAACCTCACACAGACAAATAAGGACATGATCACACCACGTCGCAACAAAGTGTCGCGAGGTGAACGAACGACAGCCGCAAACGGCTCCCTGAGCATTTCTCGCGACGTTTCCGTTTCCTTCGACCAATCGATAACAATATCTTCGCGAGTGTGAAATGTCTCACTACGAGTAGTGACAACTAGACCCAAACATTTTTCATTGATAGAATATCTGAGAGAAGCAGTAAGTTTTTGGAGTAAACTTTACTTGTTTTGCCCAGCGTTTTGGAAGGTTCCAAGAATCCGTGTAAAGTACATGTTCCGTCTTGGTCATTTCTATGCAATTATACTATCGTTTAGAAATACGACAATGACTTAACATAATCAGCCTATAATATTCCCACTGCTGGGACACAGGCCTTGTCTCTTCGAGAGGGAAGTGGGCTGTGATTAACTACGCGGTGTGAACCCACGGCCTACAACTCGTAAGTCGGGGCCATTACCACTGGGCCACCAGTTTAAGTGACAACTTCTATAAGCGCGTTGGGCATTTTTTAGATGGGAAAAAACAATTGAACTCGCGACACTGTTCAAAAATACACACACGTAATTTTTCAAATTTTCACTTCTGTCGGCACTCCCGGAGTGCCACTGTTTTTTGTTGACGGGGGACATCCTCATGGATATCCTCCGCCTTGGGGAGGGCGGAGGAGTCTGTCAGACTCTTACTGACTAAAACCACCCCGGTGTTCCGTCCCACACTTGCACCGGGGATCACGGAATCACTGGGCCACCACTGCTCCTACCACATTGACTGACCAGATGACTTGCTACAATTATTTAAAACTGACAAACTCCAGTAAGTAGTTACCAATTTTTTTTTTTAATTAATCCCCAGATCAAAGGACATGCTCTTTCAGAATGGCCTCTTACTTTAGAATTCTTAGGTGACAAGACAGTTAGTCGAGCATATATTTTACGTTACCAAGCAACTAAGCACCCATAAACCACTCCGTCCCAGTCCCAATTTAAGCCATAGTTTAAATTCTATACTATTCTATAGACCATTGTCAATGTTAAGAGCCTATAAACTGAACGGGTAAGGTGCTGAATGTCAAGCTAAAGGCCGCGGTTCAAGCACATTTAGCGAAGCAAGAATGTTTATCGGGGACGCCAGATTAGCTACACCATTTCAGCCTTTTCATTTCGAAAGGTTTGAAGCCTAGGTTTTCTTTTGACATTTCAAGCTTTAACGGCCATTATGGTCAGTCTCTTGACTGTAAGTATTTCTTTTCTAGGTTCTATGCTCTTTGCCATATTTTCAAAAGCTACAACACTTTTGTAGCAACCTATGAAATAGCAATCTATTTAGTTTTAAAGAAGTTTATGATTTTTATTTCCTTTTTGTTTTGTGACGTTTGACTTACTTATGTCATTCGTTGTCAAGAAAAACAGACGAAATATATTATGTCAGTGTTAAGTATTTAAATTTTTTGTCACCACCTTCCGAAATTAAAGTTATTTTTCACTTTGAAGTGTTTTTCGGAAGTCGATTGTTTTTTTTTTGGAAAAGTTTTTATTTTTCACTTTTTAGCTGTAGTACCTACCCTACACCAATTCGTAAGTATATCACTACTTGTTATGTTAACAACTCAATTATTTTTTTTAAATCATACTTAAGTAATTAATTTCCTACTCATATCCGACACTTTAATAATAGACATTCCCAACTAATCGTAGGTGATACGAAATCAAGAAAAATGTTCCTCTTAAATGTTTATGTGAAGTGCTCTCAACATTTTGTCGTACAACGCGTCGCGACGTGTACATTAGGCCTACCCTTGTGATGTGTGAGCGAGCCGGAATAGGTAAAAGGTTTTCAACATCTGCTCCCCCAACAATATTAAAAGTTGTGCAAAGTGGGTGCGAGTTTATAAAAAAGCGTCGTCTGGCGAGAAATATGACGGTGTTGAACCATGAATGTGTATTGAACGAGTCTAATACACACTCTTTGCTTGCGAACCGGCAATAATCCTTGTACGAGATATTCATTTTGCCGTCTTCTTGTTCAGTAAAAGTCACGTGACATATTCTAAACGTCTTCCCGTTTATTAAATGTTTTATGTTAAACATGTATTAGGGAAAATAGGGTTCGATAACTTAGTAAGTAACTAAGTATTTTACTGCATATGGTCTGGCTGGCTGTCTGGATTACGGTCCATAGAAAATGATAAGATGTCACCACGTCCAGCATTTTCATGTTTTCTTTGACCAGTTCACCTCTTGGTTACTCAGCAGTTATACTCTCATTAAATAAGTATCTTCTCTTGTTCTAAAGAATGACTGAGCAAAATAATGGCTATCAAACTATATAGATAGACAATACAAACGACTTTTAGGAGTAACGTGACACGAGCCTATTAGATAGGTAAACTTGAATGTATTATCCGCTACATCTACGATGGCTATTCTCAGTTCTGGGACGCAGACCTCTTCTTTGGGAGTCCCTCTCCTAAAGAAGGGCCGTTATCTACCACACGGGCTCAGTGCGGTGTGCTTCGAATTTACGGTTCTAGGTCATGCCAGTTTCCTCACAATATTTTCCTCTGCACCGTTTCGATCCTACGACCAACAAGTCCTACAACTCGTAAGTCGCGGCAGTTTCCACTGAGCCACGACTGCTCCCTGAATTTGAATGGAAAACGAATAAATACAAATACTGATTAGACGCAATCTGTCTACCATTGATTCCTAAGTAAGCTTTGCGGTTAAAACCGTTGAAAAATTCACCCCAGGAGCGGCCAACTTCGTCCAATCCAATTACTGACGCGGAACTCCGGAAATTCTAAACCGATTATACGGAATTGAAAACATTAAGTACTTTACGGATTTCGACTGTCCCTCGTCGGGATATCGAACCTTATTTCCGGCGCATTGGTGTCACATTATAATGGCGACAAAGTGATTACGAAGTCAAAGATAGAATTTGGATGAAAATTATTTATGGAAAACTCTTATTTCGCACTCCGAGCAAAGAAAGTACTGATTAAGAAAGTTTTATAACTTGGCATTTTAGGGACAAACATCGTTTCGATAAAAACGTGACCGAAATTGCTCGTTATAACTTTTTGACTGCGAGCAAATCAGTTTTGATAGATAAATCATGTAATACATAAACACCGTAAAACAGCGAGTGCCTGGGACTTCTTTAAACATAATTATAATAAAAAATAATTCTTTATGCAAAAGTATATGTATAATGTACATACATATTTTCTACTTCCACACCCAGCCACCTAGTGCTTTATTACCTAATTCAATTAATTCGATTCCCAGGTCGAGACACGTGTTGGAGGAACTTGGATTTACCCATAAGGAATTTCTAAGTAGCAGCCCGGACTCTTAGATTTGTGCCCGGTTGACAGCAATGGGCTCCTATTACACGGGACTTAAAACATAGCTGGCGATATGTAGATAAAATATAGCTACACCTTTGTCTAACCGTTCGGGGATTACAGGCGTGATTCTGTTGGTTGAATTCGGTGTTTTTCTTTCCCTATCAATTTTCTAAGATATTGAAATTTCTAAAAACAAATGATAGCCTATGACTTGGGTCACTTCCTCAATTCGACGGAAATACTATTACTAAGTCCTAAACGGACTTAAAGAAACTGAAACACTAAAAGTTGAGTTAGTCTTTTTGATTGGCACGGGAGCGCGGTTGGTCCATGGATGAGTTACCATATTAACATTCCAAGACCTCTCCGTGCTTCGGAAAGCACGTTTTAAGCCGTTGGTTCTGGCTGTCCTTCGTGGATGTCAGTCGATGACAGCAGTCGCGGGTCGTCAGAAGTTCAAAAGTCTGACAAACAGGGGTTTCCTATTACCCAGTTAGTAGGTTGTGGAGATCAAATAGACAGTCGCCCCATGTAAAATGTTGGTATTCAGCTGCATTCGGTAGACTGGAAGTTGATCCCAATATAGATATGAAAAGGCTAGGCAGATGATCATTTCGCAAGAAGTTTTTCAATAAATTAGATCATATTATCACAAGTAGAACACACACCTACCACTTTACACAAGCATACACAAACACAAGCGCACTAAACATTACGTCAGCAACATGAATATTGATGTGAACATTCACAGATTGCTATTAATTAGAGCACTTGCACAATACATCAAGTAACGGAACCGCGAGTAATGCTAACGATACGATTTTTACTTTAAGGGGAATCTAGTCGTGGGTTCGAACTCACTGGTGGGCCTGGCTAAAAAGCACGCTGTCTCACCAAGCATCGTGTCCGATAAAGGTAGTATCAGTGATGAGCAGTTAGACGCTAGTCTACACGCACAACGGTATTGAGTGAGATGCAGGATCATTCATAGTAAAACAGGCGCGTAAAAAATTAAGAAAAGTCCTTCGGAAGATCGGGTTTTATATCAATGACCAATAAAGTTTATTGAACTTTTAGATATTTGAGCTTTGGCGGTACCGACTTGGTTTTGGAGATTTTACACTTCTTTTATTACTTAAACACGCCTAAAATTTGGTTAAATTAGCAAGAACAACGAATCTTTGTTGGGTCCCAACTTTTTAATGGCTTTTGATTTTAGTATTCTGTTTCCGTACAGACAATATTAATAATGAGACAAAACCATACAATGTTTAATTTTTGATGTACATTGTCGTACAGTGGAGTAAAACACTCCCGAAGTATGTATGGAAAAAATGTCGACTAGATTCACCTTAAGACACGGGTGCGAGGATATTAAATGCTAACTATTCTCGATTTATGACAGCAAAGTGACCCTAGCATTAGATGGAGGCAACGAAAGCTTGTTGTTGTCTTCGTGAGTCACGACTCGAAAGTGACAACTTACACGTACAGACACGAATAAAAGTGCAAATTGCATCCGGCTGTAAAATCTCGGGAACATTCAATTTAACAAGTCTCCGTGAGCGATGATGGCGTGTTACATTGTATTGATAGCCTTCTGTACTTCACAGAATCACGGTTCTTTAAAGTGTCTTTCATTTCCATTTCTACTCTACCGTGGATTTTCTTTGACATTCTCCAAAATTCAAAGTCAACTCAAGGGCTCGGTCACTCAGAAAGATGGAGCTAGTTGCCTATTCCAAAGTGTAGTAGGTTCTTACGGATAAGAACTGGCAAGAAACTCTATGGACACACAAGTCATTCACCATAATCAAATACATTTAAATATTTTTTTTGTTTTCGGTCCTATTTTCTTCTTATCCAAGCTGTCCTCAGAAGTACTTTCAAGGAGCGTTGTTACCTGTGCCATAATCCGTATCAAAATTATTTAACATCACTTTATACTAACGTCACGTCTACTAGACGGTTCTTGTTAGGCCTCGTTGACATTAGGTGACAGTTACGTTAATCTATTTAGAAACAGCTCTTTCAGCGACCGGATGACATTGTTGTAACAAGAACCCATTGTTTTTTTTTTTCTCATTATTAAATTGTATCGATTTAATCTCGGTACTTTCGATTTCTTTTGTTCGAAACGAACAATTACATTGGAATGACGCAACATTTCTTTTGGCCGGCCAAACTTTTAACACTTAACCTTTTTCGAGTACCCAGAGATAAGTTTTAAAGTCTGTAGACAGAGTAGCTGTTGATAACTTATCAGTAGGTGCTTGTTGTATCAACTTGGTTAAACTTTGTTATTACAGTTTTAAGAGACTCTTTTCAAGAAGAAAGTTAGTACTTACAATGATTTACTGTGATAAAAAGTACATAATTTATAACATTCCTTGTCAGGGGAAGTTTTGCACCGAAATTTCTTACCATTTTCGTCAAAGTTTTAGCAGCTCTTCAATATTTGTCTGGTATTTAAATCTTTTAAACTGAGTATTCGTTTTCAGTGTTGACTAATCAATAATAATTTTCCAAAATGCAAAAAAGGAACAGCGCAACTGCAAAGTTTGTGTAAAAATCTTTAAGTTATCTGTGCTTCGGAAATAAAACAGCAAAGGTCAGCGGACATACAGCCCATTAAGTGGCTCCTACGCGAACTTTCATAACAGGCTGAATGCAAAGTTTCCTGTGCCTTTACGTAAGACAGCGATGACGGCGCGCCACCGTGCACCGCGCAGTCGTGATCTTGAACCGTGGAGCTTAGCATTGTCTCATTGACTTGTACTTTGAATTACTCCGCTGTGGTCCTTTCAGACCCTTCCGAAGTTTTTAAAAATACTAGTGGAATTTAACTCAAGACGCTGCGTAGGCAGCCATAAGTACCGATAAATTCAATTTGTTATGTTACATCTGTAAGGAGGTAGCACAAAATTAATATCAAAAGTTTTAAGAATTAGACAACAATCAAGGTAGGTGATGGAGTATATTTGAATTAGAATGCCGCAAAGCAGTCAAGCAGGTAGGTGGTCTAGGCGTCCTCCTAATTAAAAAGAAATAAAAGTAAATACTGCTAATTACCAATAGTCCCTTTAACATCCAAATATGGCAAGATCAATATCGATCATTCTTTATTACTTCACAACTAATTATAGTTATTACAACACATCGAAACACATCTGATAAAGAACGCTCTTTCAGCTCATGACGTGTGGATTAAATGAGATTAAATACCATTGCCGAATGTGTTGTTCAACCTATTTAACTCAAATAACACTAAGTAGGCAAGTTTATTCGACAAATCGTTGAGTAATATTGCATCTTCATCGACTTTCTTCACATAAAATACACAACGATATAATCCTCAGATTTCCAGAATAGACTTTCCAGTAAAGTTCTAAGATTATAATGTTACGAAACGTGGAACATGGCTTCGAAATGCCACCATTAATAATGTAAGGATCCATAGGTTATTAAGATAGCAAAACAATGGATTTGTGGTGTTGTATAGTGAAGAATGGTGCGGGTATGTGAGTGGGACTGTGTCGCGATTCCCACCGTCCCGCTCGGTACCACGTGGGCTGTCGTTTGAAATAGACATGACAAGTTAGCTCTCCCTCATTATCATTGAAGCTGTGGACCTGGTACCAAAGGAGTCGTCCATGTACAAAGAATTGGTTACAGGTTTGTTTACTTTTCCTTTCTTTGGAATTCTTTGCAGTCGTCAGCTTGGTTACAGCTTAAGCAATATTTTCTTTCTTACTCCACTAAGAAAGCAAAGATTGCTTTAAAGTTTCATCCTGGTGGTGGTATGTATGATATGTACCCTAGAAAGCAAGGATTGTCGGGATCAATCTTGTTTACGTATTGATTTGGATTATCTCTCAACCTTTTTAGTCTCTCCCAAAGGTTCTTTTAATTAAACCCACTATTCCAAGCGGCCGTTGCTGGCCAATAATAATCGGTCCTACCGGATCACGTAGGCAACATATCCTACCAATTATAATATTGTATCTCATTACTACGCTATCATGGTGTTATTATGGTAATTTAATAACAGTACATGATACAAAATTCGCCCGCGTGCGACAGACATGGCGCGGTAAGCAATTACACGGACAAGCGAATCGCGTCCAGTCTGCCGGTTTCAAATGCTGTGAATGCTGTGATACAATTTGGACAATAGGAGACGAGGTGAGTATGAAAATTAGCGCCTCTATTATTCAAGTGCCTTTAAAACATGGTGGTCAATGTCATTAAGCAATCAAATGGTGATAGCGATGTCTGATGATATTAAAACAGCGGAGTACACGAATTGTACCAATGAGTTTCTTTTTGACAGTTCCACAAGATTGAGTGCGTTATTTACGTTGTCGAGCAGATATTGTTTTCTAATCTAATCCATTGTTTCATATGCAATGGATTAGCAATATTCTTCAAAATCATTCGGACTGGGGCTGATATCGCCATTAAACTGAAGGAGATTTCTTTTTTAATCTGAGACCTGCCGTTTTCCGATAAAAAAATATGATATGCACTTGATATATACCAATACCATGACCGGAATATTGGAGACGTCCATCCATGGTGCTTGGGTAGTCATATTAATGCTTCAGTCTATTCTATCATCATCTTTCATCATAATTTCAGCCGAAAGACGTCCACTGCTGGACATAGGCCTCCCCAGGCTCCTCCACTTCGACCGGTCTTGTGCTTCCCACATCCAGTGGATTCCCGCGGCCTTCACAAGGTCATCGGTCCACCTTGTGGGAGGCCTTCCCACTCTACGTCTTCCGGTACGCGGTCGCCACTCCAGAACCTTTCGGCCCCATCGGCCATCTGTTCTGCGAGCAATGTGCCCTGCTCACTGCCACTTAAGTTTGGCAATTCTTATGGAAGTAGTTTATTCTAGATGGATACCAAAACTACCCAAAAGACTCGATATGATTCCATTAGAAGTGGACACTAAGTTGGTCAGTCGGATAGTGTCAATGTTTAGAGGGTAAGCAACTTCTACCTATCTGTTCTGTGCTTCTACCGAGGTCTGTTCAAATGCTAAATACATAATTTGTTAGAACTCCTTGTATAACACAGGCCACGTACCTAACTTTCTCCATTTAGTTACTTTACTGCAACAAAGTACGATAGTTTTATAATAGTAGGTAAATGTGAGCGTGGTTTGTGGGCGACCCTTGCACCTGGCAGGAGTGAGTTTGTCAACAAAGCCCTGCTAAACCTGTTATAGTAAACGCGTAGACGGTATTATTACGTAGAAAACAAACGATATTTCCTAGGAATACAAGTTTATACCAGTCTTGCACTCTCCATAAGGTCATTATTGTTGAAGACTTGATCTTGTCTTGAATATGAACACGTATTTTTTTCTTTTTTGGTCAACAAATATGAAAATCTTCACTTGTGAAGTGATTTTCACCATCTCATCTCACAAAGCAGGATTTTCATCAATGACATACTATTCTTAGACGCTTCTGAAACAAATAATGTTTGTAAATAACCTAATTTTACTCGTACTGCAACGATAACTTCAACATCGGTTGCATTATTTATATCCAGAACACAGACAAGGCACTCCTCTCCAATTCTCAAAACTCAAACTCAAAGCATTTATTTGAAATAAACCATTTACAGGCACTTTTGAATTGTCAAAAAGTCGACCAGTTGGAAAGTTGAAGCTAGTTGCCCATTCCAAAACGTAGATCTCAATGGTACTTCATGTCCTATTTCTCTTCCCCTGAATGCAGTCAACACTGTGTCAATAACTATTTATTCGAAAACCGCACACACCGCAAAGAAAAGAGACAAAATTATGCAGTACCTTGTACGGCTAAACAGTAGCTCTCTGCTCTGCCATATTTATGCAAACATGTCGGACAAGACAAAGTTGACTGCAACGATCGTCTCTCAATGAAATATTATGGAGTCAATGTCGCCTAACAACGGATATTTCCTTGTCGAAAGTCCAAACACACATTGTTAGAGTCGGAAACTAAACATCGCATTGTGAACTCGGTAGCTAGATGGCTTTAGACAACCTCGTGACTCACGACCTACGCTTAATCAGCGAAGAAAGTCATACAAAATGTTTATTTATTTGTCGAACATGACCCTAAGGATGCCCCAAGGCTAGACTGTGAACTATGGCGTCTTTGTTCTAAGTGACATTGATTTTTGCTGTTAGCAACATAATGGCATATCGAGATCTGCTAAATATTTCAACTTCAAGAGTTGCGTGGGTGTCTCGTTTGAAGAGGATCGATGGCTCGAAATATTTCATACAGATAGAATATAAGGTACTTACTTATCTAAGATAAAAACTAATCTGGGAGCTTTCATGTAATTCAAAAATACTAGCTTTTGCCAGTGGCTTCGGAGGTCAGAAATTATGCCACGGGAACGTTACTAGCAGGATAAAAATTCGCCTACGTGTTAATCCAGGTTATTAACTATTTGTGTGCAAAAATGCATCCAAATCCGTTCAGCTGCTCTTGCATGTTTGAGTAAGATATATTTAAATAGATTAGTAGGATTGTTCCATATAGACAAAATATGAGAAATGATTCATGGTGCTTTAATTATTTCAGGATATAGGTACCTACCTGATTAATTCCAATGTGAGTTCATATGCCCTCCAATTCTAACCTGAAAATAGGTATTCTACAGCAGTATCTTTTAAGACGCAGGCGTTTATATCAAAGTGGCATCTCGGCCTCAAAACGCGAGTAACAATGACAAGCTCTAAAATCAAAGCGCTTTGAACAAAAGAGACAAAAGTACTATTCTAAGGCTTTTAGGTGAAGGTCAAGAAGACGAGCAGGAAACGTGTGTGAGGCCATGCGGTGACGTCATTTCCTGGGCCGATGAACGACTTACATTATGCTAACGCATTCGACGCGATAACTCGGAGTGTAAACTGGTAATAGAGTTAAGGTTTCAACGATTAATAAACGAATTTTAACGTCGATGCCGATCGCCAAATTCCTTCGGGAATCGGGATCATGGACCGAACAAAGTTTATACCTTCCAATTTTCTAAAGGTCAAAGTGGGCGGCCATTTGGGCACGAGATTTAAGTGCTCTTTTTTATTGTGAATTTTATAACCAGTTACAACATCAGCGCTGGATCGCGGAAGATCGATACTGCTGGTCGCAGACTTGTATCCTGAATTCGCAATCAACTTTCGCCTTTAACGCAAATTGAATTAACATAAAGTTTGCCATAACTTTGACTGCATTGCGAAGAAAATAGTTTCTTCCACTGTTTTGTATTCTGCACAGAAGATTTAAAAATCGAGTAAGACGAACTTGGAAAGCAACCTGCATTCCGAACGGAGGAAATGAGTAACTAAATCTCATCAGTTTATTTTCAGAAAAGTGAATTGGTTTTGTGTACAGCTGGACGCAAAACTCCCTTCAAATATAATAGAAACACAAACAACCAAAAATGTATCAATGAAGGCTACAGTAAATTACAATCGAGCACATTGATTGTTCTATTGGTCATGATAGTATCACGAGTCAATTTGTATGCAGACGTATCTATTGGGCACTAGGCTGACGGGTGCACGGTTCAACGCGCCGCAAGTTTATCGACGTTCATAAACCCGTAAATAGATCGAATGCAGTAAAAGCGAGAACGCTGCATATACTCAGGGCACTGCACACGTCTGTTTCGAATTTCACTGCAATGCGATCAATGGAATTCAATCGATATCGTCAAGATCCTAGAGAAATCACCAATAAAATGTCTGCTCATTGAGGGAAATCGCATTGCTAAGACATCCTAAACACTTAACTGATACAAGTGATCCACAAACTGTGATTAAATTACTTAACTACCCTAGCTACTACGGAATAAAGAACGATAACTTCAATGAAGTATTGTCAAATATCACACAAGCCGTTCCACATTATAAATCAGATAATTTTAAAATAATAACCGACAGTTGAATAGTAAATCATTTGCTACATTGATAAATAAGACAAGTTTATAAATTCAATGTCAATGAGCAAGCACCAGACTGCATAGAAATCGTTGCGTCCGGATCGTAAGTAATTACGGCAAGAAATAAAGGAAATATCTCAATACCTGTAGCACAACTGCGGACACACGGTAACTGGGTCTCGTTTGGTCATTTGTTAGAAAACTTTCCACTCGTTAATTAAGCTATTAAAAGTCTTGTACCTAAGCAACAATGTGAGAGTTAAGCTAGATGCTAATGCCAATGTGACTAGCCTATGCCTCATTCAAACTGTACCTACGTGCTATCAAGTTCCGCTTAGTTTCATTGAAAGTTACCGCATTTTAGTAATGTGGGATGCTGAAACCGTCCACATTCGTTACACACTCCATATTCGTTTTCAATCTCAACCCCAAAATGAGCCTACAATATTCCAAAGTTCACCGGTACCATATCAAGAGTGCTCCAGATAAATGGATCACGTTACTTGATTAACCGGCGCACATCCCTTCCCCTTATCACCCCTGGGAATATTTAAATGGGCCCTGAATATATCACACCACCCTCTCGAGGTAAACGAGCCAAGTAGACTCGTTTACCTGCGCTCTAGATCGAGGATGTAAATAACGGTATCTTCATTAACGACTCACACACAATATTAAAACTGTACAAAAGTGATACAGTCGCGAGAATTCAAAGGAAGCCTTTAATAAGCTGGTTACGATGAGCTTTCTGTGCATAAGTGCGTATTCCCGTCACATGCGAATTGGAGCGACAATTTGTAACATACGTGTGATCTCAATCAACATGGCAATCACGCGCGGCGCCACCACAACTACTCCTAATGCGATGCTATTGAAAATCAGCATTCATGGCGTCGACGCCGCACTAACGCGCCTAGTTACACTCATTGATTTCACACGGAACCATTTACATGTCGCTGAAAGTGATAACTCATTTTGACAACTTTATCACACAAACTCATCAACGTTTCATAATCGTTCCGCAATAATGCCAATTGTATTACTCGTATAATGCGGGTCCGGCGCTCGGCTCTACCGTAGTGCCACTAAAACGTTTATTTCGCTGAATGAGTAGGCAGTGAGTCGGTATGCCCAGAGCTTGTCCGGGCACTCGTAGAGTGTTTTTGTAGCTATAAATCCTGCCCCCCTAAGATCCTTGTCTTCGAGCCAAGGTCTGCAAACTCATTCACAAGATCAAGTGGCAAAAAACTGGAGCAATGAACTGGGAGTCACGTACCATTCTCATCAACTCCCAAAGCACGTAGTGGCGTCTAAACTACCGCTCATTGTCAATATTGGAGTGCTGTTCCGAGCCACTGGCAAAATCAATAAAGGCATTATCGGTTATTAGACGTATGATTGCTAGAAATTGTTTTATGAGCTAATGAATAACAAACAATGGACTTGAATGAAGTACCCTCAGGAGACAATAGACAGAGACTCACATTACTCACATATGCGCTAAGAAGGACGTAACGTAATAGCAATTTTACATGGAGTGTTATCATGCTAGCGAGGCTTTATTACCTTAGCTCATTAAAGGTAAGCAAGATAACTGCGCAACAATTAAATGAATTAAAACTTTAATCAAGCCCTGAGAAATGCACGCAGTGAAGTGTACGCTTTTTATGGTCGGCAGGCAATGCAAATTAAATAATCGATATGAATTGCAATTGAGTCGGCAACCTCGAATGTCTGAGTAATGGTCGCTGCGACTGAACAGTTGTTCACACACACAAAGTGCAAGGCTACCGAGTGCATCATCGCCGATAAACCGGAGATGAAAGCGACTGTTTATTTGATTTTGAGCCGGTACGTGCAAGCATATTAACTAAGCTTCGGCCAACGACCCCTGATGCTCCATCCTTCCTTGAGCTCGTAAAACTGCCGCAAGTTTGATCTTCGCACCACGTTACCGTAAGGTCGATGAGATGTAATTAACTTCGTCCGAATTTCAGTTTATTGGTAGGTAAAGTTTGATGGATACAGTTTAATTAACCATCACATCAGTAGGAAGTTAGGAACTGCTTTTATTACTTCGTCTGATCAAGTTGTCATGGAACATTAATGTGTCTTCGTTGTAGCATATTATTAAAACAAATAGATGTGCGCCGTTTGTGTCGCAATCTTTAAACAATAAATCTCGCTGCGCGTCTAACGCATACCTCACAATGTGTCACATTTATAAAATGGAAACTGTAAATTATGTATGAAAATTTGAATTTGAATCTGTATGGAATATTAATTGAACACCTCAATGGTTGTCATTTGCTATTGGCATTACATCATCGGCTTTGTCCTTGGTGGGTGATCTTTTAACGATTTTTGTGCTTGCGACCTTGACCACTGAAGTGACTTGATAGGTATTTAGCATCTTGTTTTAGACATTTGAAATCTATCTGAGAAAAGATTATTCATAAATGATGCTTTGTGAATCTCTAATAATCTCGATGTCGCACGCAACTGTTGTCTGGGCAGAGTCACAGAATGCCGGTTTCGCAATCGAACGGCCGCCCGGCCGGCAACCCATCAAACATTGTCGGATTACGTTTATGGACCATTTGTATGGGATCTGCTACGCCTAATGATTTTCGGTCGTTCCTCCGTCTCTTGTGCAATTCTATTTCGTTCGAGACAGATATTTAATAACTTTTTATTACTTATAGCTTCAAGTTTTTCTTTTCCACATTCTTTGTGCTATTACTTACTAACATTTCTTGGCCTGTCTTCTGGGCATTGTTATTCGTAGGTGAATATTACAATAATTATGTAGAGTTGTGGAAGTTAATGTGTCCGAGATGATAAATTCAAGGACAAAAGTTCGAACCCTACAGCTATTATTATTAGGTACGGAGGCACACCGGTCCCCTATTAAATTACAAACACCCCATGTTCTTGACATAATGGCTACGAACGGCAGTCTTCTACGATAAACTTTAAAAATTATAAATTCTTATTGTTAGTAGTTCTGAATATTCAGTCAAAATTAACTGTGTTTTATTTTGATCTTATCGTTATCGTTGGACGCAACCCGGTGACATTTTCACATGCCTCTTATCTGTGTTTATAAACTAGTTGTTTGAGAACTAATGCGCTACAGGCCATGCTTGAAAGCTTCTCAAGTATGCGTCCTCACCGTTTATTTTCCTCATGCCGGCCGGCCCTAGACCTTCACTGCACGGCCAAAATCCTGCCCTCGGTATCGGCAACAACAAAACACTCACACATACGAAACACTAACAAGAACTCCACAATACACACTTTATGTAAACATTCGTAGATCCAATTATCTTGTACTAGCAACACGCAAGATAACTTGTGTACACTACTTTGATTAGTTGATAAGGAAGAAAACACATAAATTGTTTATCGCGATGCGATCTACACCCACGCAAACATGTTGCGACGCGCGTCAACGCCGCGTGACTGCAGGCGTGTCGCCGGCTGACACTTGGGCGCCACTAATAACGGCAGGAACGCGAACAAACGCCAGTTGAATAATCCTACCCAGAGATGGGGCTATACTCAGCTTGCAGAAAATTCAGTGTTTACCTCTACGAACCACCATAGAATTTTCAACATTGCTACGGTACTTGAAATAGTAAACAAACACAAATAATTAATCAAAAAATAAAAGCTATGCATACATTTCTGAATTGATGTTTTTTAAGGTTTAGGTGGCGATATAAACTAAAAATATGAATATTTCCTTAAATATTAAAGCTTTTTTTCAAGACTAGTTTAAAACTTACCTTGACTTCTATGATAAAGTTCAATATTTAGGACTAGAAAAATAATTTAACTTCACCACACTAGCCACAAAACCACCACAATTTTATTCAAGGATTAAGTAGATAGTAGGAAACTGTATGTATGTCAATAGTTTCCGCTTATCCAGTTGTAAAATCCGCATTGAGAGAAATGCCGGTCGCTAACCGCTAAAACCAACAAAATCACTGAAAGAACACTGTTTACCACAATTTCAGTTTACTACGGGGTTTTCCACGATACACTGTAATAATAAATGCACGAGTTGAACGCGGAACACCATGAATAGCGACCGATAACACTATCCATCACCCCATTATCCTACGCGACTTGAAGTTAGCAGCGAGCGAGCACGTCAAAATATACCATAAATAACATGGTACGTATTTGGGGTGCGCCACCCCATACCCGCCCTTCGATCGTCTGTAAACAGAAGGTACGTTTTCGATTCGATTAAATGAAATTTCAAAATTTTAATTCTTTAAATCGACGCCGGCCGGGTCTCAGCGTGAGTGAACGACTATCATGAGCTATGGTATTAGCTGCAAGGCGTCGGGCCGAGGCTGGGGGAGGAACGTCGTATAAACTCACATTACAATACGTTAAATCGCCTCCAGCCCTCGCCGACTGCGGTCGTAACGCGACGGGAACTTCCCGGCGACATCCCGACTAGGCTCTCACCATACAGCCAATTAACCACAACTTTAATGACGCTTTTCCATTAAACAACTTGGGTAGGTAGCTTTCGCAGTTATAATAGGATGGGTGTCTTTGTTCTAAGTATGAAAGAGAATTTTTAATTTTACAGCAGGTAAAAAGTGGCTGGCTCCCAAATTATGATGTTGAAGTTTTTACCAAATTCAAAAACTGTACCTAGGTAAATGACGTAAGAAATTTAAATGCATTGTCGTCGCTCCTCTGTCATCTTTGATATAAGTATCCATTCGTTACAGCCCGAAGGCGAAATGTGCTGAAAGGGAAAACCGACAAAGGAAGCCTTTTTAGGGATCCGGATAAGACGAGACATGAAGAAAAAGAGAGCGACAATTTTTCCGGTTCATATCTTTCTGTACATTTCATTACTTCCGCTATGTATGGACGTAGATCTCGGGTGAAACCGGAAGTGTTCGGCTACGGTCGTCTGTCGTCGGGTAATTCCGGGAGACTAATCGATACGCATGCTACCGACGACGTGCTACGTTACAACGTAGCTACTACGCGAGTCTACAACTTCGTAGCTTACGCTACGGTTGTGTTGTTGTTACCCAACTAAATTAAAAAGTCAGCGAACTTGACTCTATGAGTGGGGTTGTCGCACCGTACAGCTTTCGGTGGTGTTGTTCCGGTTAATTGTTTTTGCAGCCAGCCAATGTCGCGGCGCCGCTGCACCATTGCAGATACTTAATAAATTTTAGCTGATGGACTGTGATAGTAAATGGCGCTGGGAATTGAGTTCACGTTCCGTTTTAGTTATTATTAGTGTGAACAGTTTTCAATTAAATTGTTCACGGCAATTGAACCGTCGATTCATAGATGCATAGAACATAGCTTCAGTCAACCCATTTAATTGCAATCTGTAATTTTGTACTGATTTTGCTACTCGACTGCGATTTATAAACAGGGAATAGGTATTTAGTAGGTAGACTACTGTTTTCTCATTCAGGTAACTTTAGATTTATAATTTTAAGAGCTTTGTAAGGAGTTCATGATTTTGGTTGTAGAAATTTGGCATTCTGGTACGGGTACCTATACCTACGTCTTCGTAGACGTACTTACTAACGTAGTATGTTCAATCACAAAAAAAATCAATGAATTGATTTAGTCAAATTAAAAATTTAGCGATTAAATTAGTTTTACTAAATCAATCACGGTTGAAAATGTTAACTTTGGGCAACGATGTCAGGCTTTTAATTTAGCAGCTATGTTTCCGACGCAATGCAAAGGTGAATGAAAATGGACAGCGTATGACAAAACCTGAAAAAAAAGAAAACGTAGAAAAGCTGCCGCTTTTTTCGTAAACGGTGATTCTCATTGCCTCACTACCTATACAATTTATTGGCCCAGTATTGTCGTATCTATTGCTATTTTTATCATCACATTCAAAATAAGCTCGTAAGTAACAAACCATACCCTGTTGTTCATCCCGTCTACAAATTGACATTTTGTATTTACTTCCATATTACTGGCTTTCTCTATGTTTGCAGTTGCTTTTGCAGTGTGTTTCATTTATAAATAAACAAAGAAAAACGAATTACGCCAAATGTATTAATTCGTATACCTATAAATTTTTAATACTTGAATGAGATTTGAAAGAAATATATACCGCGAAAAAACTCTAGTGCCTCTTTCAGGACTATCCACGTCATCTATCGGTGAAGCCAGGAGTAAATTTTGTCATATATCTATGTAGTCTGTGAATTTTATTTAGTCTTGCCAGTTGCCACATAGTTTTGTAGTATTGTTGTATTTCGAAAGTATTTTAAGTTAGTTTAAGTATACGTGAGTAAGTGGTATCTAGACGTCTTCTTTTAATTCATTTTTACTATGAAATGTTGCTGATTTTTACAAACTCTATCTAACATTTACTTTATTTCGCCTAGAGAAGCATGACATTTTGGTTTTGAGTGTGTTTGGCTTGGCAACACCCATCAATATGTCACTATTGGTGATCATCCTTGTTATTTGTTGCATCAAGCTTATTGGTTTTCTCTTTCTTTTTATTAAGAACGGTATAAAGCCATCTCTTTTACTCGCTAAAGATTCTATATTTGCAAAATCCATACTATCCAGTTCATCATTTTCTCTAAACGTCAATAACAATTTGATGAACAATACACCCGATTTTAATGTTTTCGGGTTAAGTTACTACAAATATTAGCTATGAACCGAGTGTAAAATACTATGGAGAAACCTAGAATATTGTCGTAAGTAAAACTAATCCCTATAATACATTATTTACCTGATGGCCATAGTTTACAATATTATGGTATGTATTATCTACGTTTTCCAATGCGGTGTACAAAGAAATTAAAACAGTTTTCAGCAGTCACCACATAATTCACCATAATTTTCAACCGTCAGAATGATATAGCGTAGAATTTTAAGATTTCAGTAAATCGTAGAGTCCTTCACATTTTATTAAAAACTTCATAATCATGCCAATATTATCTGATAGCTCCCTGAAAATCATTAAAAATTATTTACTGAACTATCAGCCTGGGAATGTCCTCCTTAACTCCTTTTTAAATCAGCAGCTAAAGACAATTCCAATAAGACAAGAGATCATAATTATAGTGTATTCTATTACACCAGACCAACAAACCAGTAAATATTTATAGAATTAATTTATATTAAAACATGGCTGTATTGTTAGCACACATTTTTTTTATGGTAACTAGTTGTCTTGCCGACTATGGTTTTGTTATTGTTACCTATTAAAAATAACCAACTTATTTATTTTCCTTCAATAGTCCTAGTTTATCATTTCTGGCCTCGGGTCATAACACCTGTGTGAACATAATCCAGCATTGCATATCTAAGCTGTCACACCCTATAGGCTTGGAGGCTTTTATTTGGTATCGAGCTATGTTTACACTTTTTTTTATTGGCTGGAGTGTAGTTTTCATTGTATTTGTTGGTATATTGTCATGGCTAGCTAACATATTTTATGGCAAATGATTTCGGTTAATGTTCTTTGACTCATAATGTTAATTAAGTACTTTCTACATTCTATTGTATTGAATCAAGTCTACCTAACTTACCAGACAGCTGTGCTCTTTGGGAGTTTGTTGCACCACTTCTTCCCAGCATTAGGAAGTGGTGATGACGGGCGGGCATTTTGGGGGATTGTCTTATGTGATTTTGATGTTTGAAAAGTGCTGATCCTCTGTCTAATTTGTAAATAACTTTTGATTTTGATTAATCTCACTAGTGTCATTCTGCTCTAAATGACTAATTAAGCAAAACCCCTTGAACTTGAAGCCTTCCGATATACTTTGTTATTCCTTTTAATAAAAAGGAATAAGAAACCTGAGTTAGCATTACCAGTGAACAATTTGTTGATATAACTAAATATAACTCATATTCAGAAAATAAATTTAACATTGTATTAAACAAGCGTGCAATGTGCCCTGCCCACTGCCACTTAAGTTTGGCAATTCTTCGGGCTATGTCGGTTACCTTGGTTCTCCTGCGGATCTCCTCATTCCTGATTCGATCACGCAGGGAAACTCCAAGCATAGCCCTCTCCATTGCTCTTTGGGTGACTTTAAGCCTTCTTATGAGGCCCATTGTGAGCGACCACGTTTCGGTTCCATATGTCATCACTTACACTCACAGAACAGATGGCCGATGGGGTCGAAAAGTTCTGGAGTGGCGACCGCGCACCGGAAGACGTAAAGTTGGAAGGCCTCCCACAAGGTGGACAGATGACCTTGTGAGGGCCGCAGGAGTCCGCTGGATGCGGGAAGCACAGAACCGGTCGAAGTGGCGGAGCTTGGGGGAGGCCTATGTCCAGCAGTGGACGTCTTTCGGCTGAAATGATGATGATGATGATGATTAAACAAGCACATCTTCTTTCTTATTTCTACTTTTACATGTGTAATTCATAATATATTATTAAGTATTTTATCTATCTAATCTTATATCCAACATCATTTTTCTAATTTTTAGAGGTGAAGCTCTTGTAGCAAAAGGCATAACAAAGACAGATGCATGCCTGCCTGAGATAGGTTTGAAAGATGTCATGCCCGATGGCTCCTGGCTGGAACAGAAGCAGATACAAGCCGCCTTAGAAGCTCGCAAGTACTTGATAGAAGTGGAGAGGATTGAGAAATGGTATGTATCGGGCAGCCTTCAAAATAACTCAAAAAATTATCATTAATTTTCCCCTATCCCCATTTATTTGGGGTTCTTGTTACATGTCTTTCAACCCAAAAATACTTAGTACTAATACAAAATATATGTAACAGCAAAATGAGCTCATAATTTCTAAAAGTCTTTAGCAATGATTATCTTAGCACTGCAAAGTGCAAAGTAAATATACTTTGCAATATTCTGATGATAAAATATTTTCGTAATGTCATGGTTCAATGTCAACTTTATAATCTACTCATGAAGTGTAGACATACTTCTTTTCACATAAATAGCTATTATTGTTGGTATGGATGAATTGTCTAAAGTCAAAGTTTAGTCAATCTAGCCCAAAAAATTAATATAAACTGTCTGTCTTTCATCCAAATTGGGTCAGCAGTTTTTGCGTGATTGAGTAACAAACATCTAAACTCTTCTTTCTCAAAATCTTTCACAATAGGGAATTTTACTCTATAAGAGAAAAAATCTAAAAATATAAATTATTGAGATAGGCAAAATGCAGACGGAAAATGTTAGTTTTAGTTCATGAAATAACGAAATAAATTTTTAAATTCAGTTCAAAGATTTCAGTTTTATTAATCTGTTTTTGAAAAACATCAAATAGTAGCTGCCATGTTATTACGTCATACGGCATGTCAATTGAACAACTTTGTACTTTTATTATTTTCGTAACCAAAGTATTTTTTTTTTAAATTATATTTTGCATTCAGGAACAGAAAACCAACGATAAATAGAATAATAACTATTTTTTTCAATTACAAACAATTATCATACAAAATATCAGCGTATTTGTTTACTTAGCAAACTGACGTCATACCCACAGACCAATATGGCGTCTACTGCGTCCAGCGTTTTCGTCAAATTACGCACGAAATTTCAAAATGTAAAATATTAATGCATTTTTACGGAACTAACCGATTAAATAAAAATGTTGTGTTTTTTTATTGGTTTATTAGCACTTTAGAATCTAATTAGGACACTTTGCAAAAATTTGTGTAATACCCTACTATAAGTAGGATAAAACCAGGTGTTACTTTGCGGAAAACCTTATGCAAAAATGCAACCCAAACTGGAACATGTTGCATAATAGTAACCGCATGTACAGTGGTGGTCATATAATTAAGAACGCTTATTTAAAGAAACTTCTCACATCTGAGCCATGTCTACAAGCTGTTTTCAAGAGTCATCACGAACCGTCTCGCGTGCAGGTTTGACGACTTCCAGCCTCCCAAACAAGCCGGATTCCGAAAAGGCTTTAGCACCGTGGACCACATTCATACGCTGCGGCAGGCTATATAGAATACCGAGGAGTATAACCTGCCTCTCTGCTTAGCGTTTGTGGACTACGAGAAAACCTTCGATTCGATCGAGACTTGGGCTGTCCTGCAGTCTCTCCAACGGTGCCAGATTGACTATCGGTACATCGAGGTGCTAAAGACTTTGTATGAAAACGACACTATGTCAGTCCGACTCCAGGACCGGACCTCGAAACCTGCAGCGAGGGGTGAAACAAGGAGTCGTAATTTCTCCGAAACGTTTTACCGCTGCACTGGAGGATGTCTTCAAGGTTCTGGGCTGGAGAGGGATTGGCATCAACATCAATGGCGAGTACATCACTGACCTTCGGTTTGCCAACGATATAGTAGTCATAGCTGAGACTATATGGAGGCCCTCAGTAGAGTTTCCGAAAGAGTGGGTCTCAAAATGAGCATGGATAAAACGAAGGTAATGTCGATTGCCCATGTAACACCCACTCTCATGAAGATCGGAGACTCTACACTCGAAGTTGTAGATGATTATGTTTACCTAGGGCAAACTGTCCAGTTAGGGAGGTTCAACTTTTAGAAAAAGGTCAATCGTTGAATCCGACTCGGCTGGGCGGCGTTCAGGAAGCTACGCAATATCTTCTCGTCCCACATTCCGCAATGTCTCAAGACGAAAGTCTTTGACCAGTGCAAGTGGCCAGTGATGACATATGGTACGGAAACGTGGTCGTTAACAATGGGCCTTAACAGAAGGCTAAAAATCACCCAAAGGGCAATGGAGAGGGCTATGCTGGGAGTTTCCCTACGTGATCGATTCAGGAATGAAGAGATCGCAGGAGAACCAAGGCAACCGACATAGCCCGAAGAATTGGCAAACTTCAAGTGGCAGTGGGCAGGATAGGGTACATTGCTCGCAGAACAGATGGCCAGGGTAGGGTACATTGCTCGCAGAACAGATGGCCGATGGGGTCGAAAGGTTCTGGAGTGGCGACCGCGTACCGGAAGACGTAGCATTGGAAGGCCTCCCACAAGATGGACCGATGACCTTGTGAAGGCCGCAGGAATCCGCTGGATGCGAGAAGCTCAAACGCAGAACCGGTTCAAGTGGAGGAGCTTGGAGGAGGCCTAAATCCAGCAGTGGACTTCTTTCGGCTGAAATGATGATGATTTAAACGGATGTTTTTTCAAACCAACAAGCATAACTAATTGCATGTATTTTTTTTTGGTATTTCTCTCGGTATCGCAAAACTATTCCATACTAGCAGGACATTCGTGGATACATATGATTGACTAAAGAATAAATATATAAACTTTATACATTAGTTATGAACCTAGTATTACTAATTACTGGCTGGTCATATAATTAAGAACACTGAATAGTTTATTTTTTTATTCACATTTAAATAGAGAATACTCAGTGGCTCTATGGTTGTAGGTCACTATTCGTATAATTTTGGCGCCATTTATTGCTGTAAAAGTCTTATATGTGGTTTGCTTCATATGAAAACAATGGGGAAAATATAAGTTGTGATAAATTTACAAGGGAATTAATAATAAAACTTCGCGAGAAGAATTGGTCGTATAAAAAGATAGCAACCCTTCTGAATTGCTCAAAAACGATGGTTTTACTGCTGTGAAGCTTTTTGCCACGTATCAAACTACTTCAAATATTCCGCGTGTACCTAAACAGAGAAAGTCATCTCGTCGAGATGATCGAAATATCATTCGTTTGGCAAAACAAAATCCTTTTCAAGGGTCTAATAAGCAGAGAAAAGAATATTTTGGTGAAAACAACTCTTCAGCAATCTCAGCAGGCGTAGCACAAGCACCGATTTGTCGACGGAATAATAAGCATGACTATTAACTAAATGATGTACATTAGGAGAAGATAGCTATGTTTTTCTATTAATTATCACAGTTATGCGTTCTAAACGAATCATGATTTTGTATATAATCGTTTAAACTTTGTGGCCGTCGAGTAGAAAGTTTGTTGTCAGTGTGATTTTGACAGTTTGGGAAGAAGTATTCTTCCGAAATAGTCTACGTACATTTATAAGGACCTAGACAAAGATCGTTAGAAAAGAAAGACAAAATGACAGATTGTAGAAGGATATCTACGTTGCGATGTCAAAAATGGAGAAACGAAATGTCACTTTGTATTGAAAAAGCAGTGTCTATTCTTCGTAGAAATAGAAAACCACATCCTAAGCCTGCTGCATGCACTATTCGAAGGCGTTGATAGGATAAAAGTTCCATGGAAGGATAGCAAGGAAGCTGCCCATGTTAAAAAGGAGCCATAAGCAAGCCCGGATTGCATTTGCAAGAAAGTATGAAAACTGGACAGTTAGACAGTGGTTTTTTTTTTCTAGCGATACAAATTAAAAGTTAGCGATTTCATTCTATATTCCTAATCCGGTTTGCTCTATTCACGAGGCTATTTCATAACATAATTAGTTACTTCTAAGAAGGAACACAACATAATTACACATAATTTGATTTAGATAAAAAAAATCTGGAACATGAAATCGTTCTTAATTGTATGACCACAACTGTTTATTTGCATACTGCATCCAATCCTGGATCAGAATATCATAATATCATCCTGGATATTGAAGATTTAAAACAAATATTTTTGCATGACACTTTACCTTATTTTATGAAAACAAATAAGTGTTGTAATTCCAGTGGCACACTTAGTCATGCTGAATGGCGTGATGATTTGAAGCTTGCCGAGGTTACACAAAAGGCTGGTGGATATTGGCAGTACCTTGGCCACAACGTTGGCAAGACATTGTACCTTCGACCTGAAGAAGCCTTGTTTTTAATGGAAGTTGTAAGTCATTTGTAATCAGTTAACTATAGATATGCAATGTCATTCATAATCTGCTTCCATAGCAATATGGGTGGTCGCACATCTGACGTATCGTCTGTCGCGTAAGGCCAGAAGGAACAAGAATATAATAAAAACATTGAACCTTACACACCCAGCCGATGATGCGTTGGTGCGTCGAGCAGTTACGCCTGACGCATCTTCCGTTAGGGCCCATAGTATCCTCATCTCCCGTTTGTATGCTAAAGCACGACTGCCGCCCGCGCCCGCGCAGGGCACCTCTGAGCCTTTATCTCAAAATGGGGATATTCCTTTGATTAATTTACAATTGTGCTTCGGCGATTCTGTGGTACCTCTAACTATCTATTTATCAGTGTATTTTTTTTTCCAAATAACGAAGCCGTTTAGTAGGAGTATGGAATAGAAGCCAAAATATTGCGTGTTGGAAAATATTTTTTACAGCAAAAGTATTAACCATACAAAAAAAGTACTTCGGGCAAAATGATCTATATGAATCTATAGCAAAATCATATATTTTTCAAATCTTCAAGACAAGCCGTTAATGAGCAGTACGGTTCATAAAGTGACCGTGTTACGCTACCAAACGGGACGTAGGCCCTTAAAAGTGCGACCACTCTTTAATTACCTACCAACAAAAACAAAACCTAAGTTAAAATTATCAGTCAACAATTTGCTGCTAATATAATATAACTCATATTCACAAAATAAATTTAATATTGAATTAAATAAGCAATTTTCTCTTTTCAGAACTGTCTGTTGCTAAAACACAATGAAGTTACAATGTCATTACAAAAAGCGTACTCCCTACTGCTAAGCTCATCAACAACATTGACACAATACAAGGTGTATGCCTCACTCAGTAGATTGGGTTACAGAGTATTCAGACATACAGACCCAAAAGTCAATGATGAGAAAAGAGGTTATAACCAAACAGTCAACAAAGTTGAATTGAATGTTAATCCACCAACAGCTCACTCTAATAAATCTCGATGTGTTAATTCACCAATAGTTATTAATACAGTA
This sequence comes from Antitype chi, assembly GCA_947359405.1. Taxonomy (NCBI): domain Eukaryota; kingdom Metazoa; phylum Arthropoda; class Insecta; order Lepidoptera; family Noctuidae; genus Antitype; species Antitype chi. The sequence goes on from OX375814.1 coordinate 6,132,712, forward strand.
AATGAATCTGAAAATGTTGGTGCCCCAATAGCCAGTAAAGAAAAAGAATCTGAGAATGTTGATTTACCTAAAGATACCACACTCAGTAATTCTAAAAAGGTTGATTCGCCAATGGTCAGTAAAGAAAAAGCGTCTGTGAATGTTGATTTACGTATAGATTCCACACTCAGTAATTCTGAAAATGTTGATTCCATAGAAGTCGGAAAAGAAAAAGAATCTGAAGATGTTGATTTACCTAAAGTTACCACAATCAATAATTCGGAAAATGTTGATTCCCCAATGGTCAGTAAAGAAAAAGAATCTCAGAATGTTAATTTACGGAAAGTTTCCACACTTAATAATTCTGAAAATGTTGATTCCCCAATAGTCAGTAAAGAAAAAAAAGCTGAGAATGTTAATTTACCTATAGATTCCACACTTAATAATTCTGAAAATGTTGGTTCACCAATAGATACTGTAATAAATGAAGCTGAAAATTTACACTCTTCAGTAGTCAGCACAGTTGTTGACCCTGAGAAAGCTGAATCTGATGAACCAATGGATAACAACGTCAGTTCAGATTTAAAGACTGATAATTCAATAGTCAATACAGTTCCTGATTCAGAATTTGGAGAAACTCCAAAAGATTGCGTGAATGTTGAAAGATCAGAAAATCAGGACACACCAATAGAATCACAGGTTACTAAAATAAGTGAAAATGAACAAGTTAATTACCAAGAATGTAGTATCAGTGAAACAAATGAGAAAATCGTTGAAATGGGCGACGATGAAGATAATGACGCAATTACTGAACAATTCGATGCTGAAAATAGTGTAGCTAAAGAGAATGAATCTCCAAATATAATGGAAATAGATACAGCAGAAAATAAAATGGAAATTGACACTATCCAAGAAGTGTCATCTACAATGATAGAAATAAACAAAAATGTTGAAAACAAAATAGATGATATTATGGAGATATGCACCGAAAATAAAGAAGCTACAGGTGCTATAATATTTTTAGTCATTTTTAAGTTTTTTTATTTTTTTTACTATTGTACTCATTAGACCATTATGTTATTTTCAGGTAGTATTTTAATTGAAGAAAGTGATGATAAATCTAAAAATATTGAAGCTACCCCAGCTGAGGAACCAAATAGCATGATAACATATGATGTTCCAATGAACCTTGGTAATTATCTCATTTAATTAAAAAAATTGCATACAAATTCCTGATAATATACACAGCCTATCATTATAGTACTATGGAAAAAGATAATGAGCTTCCTCCACACAAGTGCGCCACGCCACGACTTCGCTATATCAGTCTATCCCTAGTCAATTTACTATAAAGTCGAATATGTGTGGCGTTGAGATTCCAGACTAGTCCAGCCGTGTTATTCTGTAACCATCTTACCGGGTGAAGTGAGCCGAGTTATCGTGGAGTGAATAGTCAGTGTCATCCCACTGATGTAGGGATTGACCAAGCAATATATTTAATTAATTCAATTGATCATTTTATTATATATAAAAGAGTGTTGAGTGTTGTGTTGAGTGTTGAGTGTTGAGTGGTGAGTGTTGTGTGTTGTGGTGAGTGTTTGTTTTTTTTTTTTTTATTTTATTATATTTTGGTATATTTGCCTGACACATGCTGAGCTGGACTCCCATTTGGTGCAACCTTGAGACGCACACCGCACCTTGTAATTTGAATGGAATGATGTAATAGTGTCACTATATTTCAAGCACCTAAGTATGTTTTTCTTTTTGTAGATGTAATGGGCACCTTGTTTTTTATTTATTTTTTTATTATTTTAATTCGTGTTATTTGTTATCATTTAATTGTTTTTTTTTGTGTGTAGTGTATGTCTTTTGTGTGTACTAAATAAAGGTTTTATCTATCTATCTATCTATCTATCTTATTACGATTTCTAAGATAGTGTTCAAGTGTGCATCATGTGTCATTATATTATATGCGCGCTCGCGCCTCAGGCAATATAAGGACTAGTCTAGGAAAAATTGACCCAAACAACATTGAGTTTCTGACTGAGTTTTTGTTTTGCTACTTTATTTTAAAAGCCTCCCAACAGTTAATGCATGATGCACACCTAAATACTAGCTTTGAAATCGTTATAAAATGATCAATAGAATTAGCATATTTAGTCTCGATTATGATTGTAAATGTAATGCTTGGTCATCCCTAGCATCAGGTGGAATGACACTGACACAGCTCACTCCACGCTTACTTCACCCGGTGAGATGGTTACAGAATTGCTTCTGATGTTTCAGTGGGAGTGGTTGATTTAAATGAAGATGTTGTTTCTGTCACCAACTCTGAAGATATGGAGAACGAGAAAAAGGATACTGGTAATCATTACAATATTATACAATATAGTCTTATTACTTCAATCAACTTAGCTTATCGCAGTTCACTGCTAGATATAGGCTGCGTCACAACACCCTGTCTCATTCCTTAAGTTCATCGCGCGCGGGCTGGCAATGTCGCATTTCTAGTGTTTTTTCGCGATTATATTATTAAATACAAAACAAAGTACATTTTATTTTTTCAGTCTAGCACTTAGATCATTAGAATTTACAATTGAATCAAGTTCTTCTAACTGTGCTGCTGGGGAGTTTGTTGCCTCACTTCTTCCCAGCTAAAGCGCTGAGAAGTGGTGAAGGGCGGGCGTTTTGGATGACTGTCTTGTGTAATTTTGACGTTCAAAAAGGGCTGACTCTCAGCCTGGTTTGAATAAATGACTTTTGATTTTGAAATTATTTTTAACATTTACTCTTAAATAAAAACATTTAATCGTAATAACTACTGCAAATAGAAAATAATTGATAATATGTAAATTTTTATACTTAATAAAAACAGTGGCACTCCTGGAGTGCCGACAGAAGTGCAAACTTGAACAATTACGTGTGTATTTTATTAATCATCAATACAGGATTTCACATTGGGTCCTTGGGTCCTAATTGCTCTCGGTAAAAAATATAAACGAGCTATCGACTTCAGCCATTAAAGGTAACAGCACAGATTTTTACGATAAAAATACAAATGGAATGAAAGGGATAAAAGAATTTGAATTTCCTAATGAAAGAAAGGGACTTTTCCAAAAGACTTCAACCCGCGACTCATCCGTTTGCTCGTTCACCAAACCACCATTTTAAATAGACCCCTGCGTTGGCTCATAATCTGATTAAATCAAAGAAAAACTAAGTAACTTGTGAATTCTATCGTCGAGGTATTCGATTATTATTTTTGACGCTTTGACACTCCTATATCTATGTACATTATGCACAGTATACATATAGCTCATGGGAAGCGGGCGGTGACGATGACGCGAGTTTCACGCCTTTTGTTCACCCATAAAATACACATATATACACAGTATACATATAGCTCATGGAAAGCGTTCGGTGACGATGACGCGAGTTCCATGATTTTTGTTCACCCATAAAGTGCTCAACGCACCTAAAGAAGTTTTCACTTCAAAAAATTGCAAACAATCTTATGCATACCAACGATCCTTTACTTGATTGAAAAAAAAAATAGTACTTTGTTTTGCATTAATCACGAAAAACCATTAGAAATGCGACGTTGCCAGCCCACGCGGGATGAAAGCTCTTAACAAATTTAAATACGATACCTGTATTTAAGAAAGTGTATTATGACATGGATTTCATTTTACATTGACATTCACGTTTATTTCACAGACATCCAGATTATTGAAGATAGCACAAAATTTCTAGAAGATGTACCAAACAGTAATAATCAGAGTGACTCAAAGATTTGCACATCAACTGAAAAAGTTACACGAAAAGTTGACTGTAATAAAGAAAACTATTTATACAAGTATTCGGAAAAAATAGAGAAACTTACAAACAGGCAACTGAAACCTACTGACTCAAAAACTATAGAAAGCTATTTTGAAAATATTCCTGATTTCTCGAATGAAAGCGTAGTCACCATAAATGTACCAGAACAACAATTTATACCGACAAACATATTTGTCAATAAAGCAACCTACACGTTGAACTTGAAAAATATTAAAAGAAGATCCTTACAGTCGGCCTCATCTGAGTCACCGGCTTACTCAAGTTCTGATGAGGTCAATGGGACTAACATAAGAAGAATTAGAAGTACCTCGGAAGTAATCGGCATGGAATTTCCTCAGAATCCTAACTTCTTCCCACAAGCAAGATATCCAAGGTATCACAATTTTAGACCTTACGGGTTTTGGCGGCCGCAGAATAATCTTAACTTTTATCAAATGATGTTTTTCCAAGCCCGTATCCAATACCATCATAGGCCACATCTGTCCGTAAGGCCGTCTTGTTATCTTATGAATTCAAATAATGGCACTACAAGTAACAATGCTAGAAAAAGAGTCAGAAGTGGAAATTCAGCCCATTTACAAGGCATAAAGAATTTAGCTCTTCGATGGAAACAAACAGTTATCACTGGTAATAACGACATGACAACTCTTCAAACTCTCCATGGTCTACTACACTCATACAATTTGAGGTATAAAAGTAGATTAAGACTAAATGAACATTTTGAAGTGGTTGATGAAGATAAGATTGTCGAAACCATAGATCTGGATGATGATGAAGAATCTAAAAGTAAAAAACAAAGACTGGAAAAAGATAACGATGACAAGATGGATGAAAATCTGTATAGACTAAAACAATTAGCGATGACATTAAGAGATCTCGAAGCTAGATACAAAGCTACAGCCAGGCATAGACGAGCTCTCTCTAAGGCAATCAAAACATTTAATACATCTTATAATGCCGATATCTATTTGGACAATAAGAATTACAAAATCATTGACAGACGATGTATAACACTCGATTCTAGTTCAGAATCGGATTGTGTAGTTGAAGAACAACCACAAGTTCGTACGAAGAAATTGAGAAATCCATTCAATATCCTAAAACGTCGCGAAGAAAGACTGCAGTCTTTGAACAATCCAAGTACAAGCAAAGACAATAACTCTTCCGATCCCATTACACCCGATCCTGGCCCCGCAGAGGCTTGTGAAGACAATAATAAATATAGTGAACTTATACATAAAACTTTCAATGAAACTTGGTTGCCGAATGTAAAGGACTTTGGAAGAGCAGAAATTGTTCCTAAACGGTTAACAAACTCTCGCCTTGAGTTAAGTAGCAAAGAGCAATTCCTATACGAGTACATGGAGGACCAAATTGAGCAGTATCAAAATTGGTTGGAAGCAAAAATATCTTTTCTGGGGTATTTAGAAGAAACCAATATGGAATTTAAACGTGAGAAGGCTCGAGTTGCGGCTGATGTTGACCTGTCTAACACTGGATTAAAACCACTAATCGATTTTGAAGATAGCTCGGATATGCCTTCAGTGCTCGAAAAGTTAAGAATCATAGAGAACAATAACGAAATTGATACAGAAACTAGTCTGAGCATAGATTTTGATGTGTACAATAGAAATTTACAAAACTTTAGGAAAAAGAATCCACCCAAACCGCATTACAGAATTATTTGCATAGAGTAAGTTGAGACTGCATTTTGATCCCGTGTAGTTTTTGTTTTTAATTACTAGTTGTTCCCCGCGGTTTCACCCGCATAAGTCTCGATCCCGTAGGAATATCGAGATAAAAAGTATCGTATGGCCTAATCTAGACCAATTTTCATATAAAACCGTTCAGCCGTTTTACGATAGCGTAACCAACAACAATACAAAAAATCAAATATTTTCTCTTTTTTATAATATTAGTTTAGATATTTGTTTCTTGTTGTCAGTACCACATCTAAAAAATAATTAACTTTTTAGTAGTTACTTACGCCCCGCCCCTGCACCCTAATTGTGTGATACAGTATCGTCAGCAAATTTCTCGCCAGCTGGTCGACACTTCACGTGACCTGAGGGCTGGGTCGTTCTTTGGCCAAAATGCTAATAGCATTGCCATTCAACGTGGCAATGCTGCCAGTCTTCTTGGCACGTTTCCTGATGACAGCGATGCGGACGAATACTTCGACGCCTAAGTGTCCTTTTGTTTTTAGAAATTTCTTTGATAGTTTTTCAACTTTATCGCAAAAGAATAAGGTTTATGTTCAATTTGGAAAGTTTGACAGTTTGAGGTAGCTTGATGTGCTGGCTGGCGTCTGTACCTCCAGATAGTTTCTTGACTATTTATAATTTTAATTTCCTATATTGTATTTCAGAGAATCATCAGGGGTCCCATCGGCAGCGCATGTGATGTCTCTACATTCAAAATACAATGATGACGTACCAATCGCTTTTGCTATAGTCAGCACGGGTACCATTTCCTACTTACAAATTAATCCTATAGACTTGCCGATTTATGTTCCAAGTAATGATATAAATATTTAGTGGTAAGTCCGATGTTTAATAAATTTTGTACAAAATATTAGGTTGGGGAAAACGTTTCTTCGTATTTTTTATACAAATTCGAGAAGAAAAAAGTCATGCTTAATTATTTACATTTGATTAAAATATATAAGTGCCATTTTGTTAGATAACTTTTTGCCATTTTATAGGTTATGCCACTACCATCCTATTGCTGTAGAAATTTTGGAACTTCTGATAAAAAAAAGCGACAGTTAGTTTTGATGGTGAGGGTGTAAGGTCAGGGCTATATGGTGGATGCATTAACACTTTCCAATTGCTGAGTTGCTAAAGATGTAGCTGGTCCGGCGTTATCATGATGAAAGAGCACACCCTTTCTGCTGATCAATTCTGGCAATTTTTGAGTCTCATCAGCTATTGACATCTAGAGATACGAATCGATGGTTTTCTCCGCGGTAAAAGCTCATAATGAACGATGCCCTTCCAATCCACCATCCACACAGCATTGTGTCTGTTTCAATGGGGCGGCAACGGCGATATAAAAAAAAATCGACCAAGATTTTGTACAAATTTGTAAAAGTTGATTCCTTTTGGCAATTTCAAAAAAGAGCTTTATTTTTATTTTTCATCCCATTTATCTAAAATTCGTCGCACGGCAGGTTCTATGGATAGCCATCTAGTTGCGCATCTTTCAGGATTTTTAATGGCTGCTTTCCACAATTTATAGTCTTATAAATATTCGCGTACTCTTGACGGCGTGCAGGTGGTTTATAAAAACAATTATATGTTTTTCTTAACAGAAACTGCGAGTTGCAGAGAATGACACACGCATTTTACCAAAATCAAATGTTGTTGACCAAACTCTTGTTTTAAGATTTGGTGAACGGCATTATTAATGCCTACCATGACACTAGCGTTGTCAGTTCCTAGCCCTACTATTATCTGAAGGTGAAGCCAATGTCTTGAATAGTTTTCACGATTTCATTTGCAATCCCTCTTGGATCAGCAGTCTCTAATTCCGAAATTGCAAGGAATGTTGTCATAATTTTATTCATAAAGCAACGAAAGTACCGAACTACAATGCCTAAATATTTTTGCACTAAAATATCGGTCGACTCATCAATTTCGAGACCTTATCTGCTATCGCCGATATCCTCTCTCTTAGTGCGATGCAGTTATAAGCCACACGTAGCCTTGGAGTCTGGAAAAGCTTTTGCACACTTTTGGCTAAAATGATCAACTTGCGAAACAGCTGTGTGATCTGCAATAAAGAGCGAAAGCAGTGCTTCTGCACGGTTCGCCTATATTATCTAGTTTTTCTACAGAGTTCGTGCTCTGGCACGTCGAAAATGGCTTCAATTTTTCGATTAGCTTTTTCGACTCAGAAAGACGTTATATTTTTGCAGTAAATCCTGTTTTACAGTAAATACACATTGCTTTTGAATCATTTCCACAAACAGGTCTTAACCAGTTTTTAAATAAAGCATCTTTCTCCCATTCTATTCTATAATGTTGTGAGTAAATGTTTCTTTTTTCTTACTGGAATTTCCATTTTCACACTTTACAGCAGCAGCAGATAACACCGTAAAAACTCAAATGAAGTTATTCACAGACCAGATAGATTGTATTATTACTGTAATTAATTCCAAAAAGAATAATTATTTTTGAGATCGCGCCAAACAAACTTTTTGTCCGCTCTGAAGTTGTTTGCGTAGCTGATAGCTCGGAGGAACATTGAACGACCTGCGCGAAGGAGCTTCAGAGCGAACTTGCAAGTGCGTGCGTTTAGTTCTTGCTAAGCTTTTGTTTAAAACTTTGTTTCGTTCTCAGTACAGACCACAAACAAATATTGTCAGCTCAGTATTTATGGTTTTGACAGACGATAATATTTTGGGCTAGGGGCTAAATCATTATATTCGGGACTGAAAAAGAAGAAAAAGGGCTAGATAAATCTAGCCCCGAAGGTGACTAAATTAGCATCACTGATATTGGCGGACAGAAAAACCATTGAAAATTGGCGGGGAATCGTTTTTACTTTTTCTTCTTAAGATGTCATCTATTTAACTCTTTAAAACCGCCCCAGTCGGATTAATACGACAAACGTCTTCGTGCCCTTGCCGCCTCAGTCGTGATTATACGACTGAGCGCCTATGTTCGTTCTTAGTTTTATTTCAATGGACGACCCTATTCCTTGTATATCAACTTTTTTGATTTTTGAACTGGGTGCTGGGGGCACTCGATATAAAACTAAGCGATCAATATGTTAATGGTGTAAAAAGAGCCAGACAGAAGAAATACAGCCAAAGAGCTTTTAGTACAACTTTATGCTTATAAAATACAAAAAAACCATTACCTTTGTACGTATTTTTCTGTTCCTTTCTTCTTGTCTGTTAATATGTGTGTGCATAAATGGTTAAATAAATAAAACTTTTTTCCCCAACCTAATTTTATGTATACTTAACTTTCAACAAAATGTAGGAACTGATATTTAATTACTCCTTCAAAATCTTTGTTGAGATCAAGAGATTGCTCTTTTAAATTGTGGCCATGCTTCACAAACTGTATAAATGTTTATTACTTTGAACAGCTGATTTTTTTTGTAGAACCGAGGAAAAAAAATTCTGCGCTGGGGGTCTAGAATGATATGCTGAATTCATGGTTACAGTTTGCGCACTTAATAAAAACTTTTCCTGTAAACCAAGTCATATTTGTGATGGAGAACGCTTAAAATTATGATACGTAGATGAGAACTTTATCCCCTATGAAATTAGGTTGCCTTTTCAATGTTCAATGACAGAACTTTTCAAAAATCAAATCAAACAATTTTAATTCATGGTAGATAACATTAATTGAACTATGTTTTATTGGGAATAAGGTTTCATATGTCAAAGCTGAAAGCATGTCCTCGTTGCCTCGGTTACTTTCACACATCTGGTCAGACAGGAACGCCGGTTGTTGGTCCTACGCACCTGACCTTTCTAAAGAACATCACTGATAATAATGTCCTCCGAGGGCGTCCCCCTTTCGGCGTTTCCACTAACATCTGCCTTGTACCTTTCGCAGTAATAATACGTTTGCATTTTATCAAGTTAGAAATAAAATGCCAAATCATGTATAAATAAATATTTAATGTTAAGTCCGATTATTAATAAATAATGTGCAAAATTTTATGTATAAGCTAAACTAAAACATTCTTAAGATATTTAATTACTTCTTCAGTCTTTGTTGTGATTATTCTTTTAAATTGTGTCCATGCTTAATAAACGGAATAAATGTTTATCACTTTTATTGAGTCTGTTAATATATCAAGGCACTATATGTGATGATACGAAGACGAGCACATCAATACTTACGCAGATGTCAACTTTATCCCCTATGAAATTAAGTTGCCTTTAAAATGACAGAAATCTTCAAACGTTAAATCCAATACTTTTTTTATTCTTCGTATGTAATATGAATTCAACTATGTTTTATTGGGGATAAGGTTTTATATGCCAAAGCTGAAGGGATGTTCATAGCTGTGTATATAGTTGATGTTTTTTTATTATTCAGCGTTAATTTAAGTTGCATTTTTTCACATAAAAAAAAATGTTGTAAATAGTAAGTACTTAATTAATAAAATTATCTTCGCCACACATTTCTCGAGTTATCACTTATCTTTTACGAATGTATGTATTTATGTCGGTAATAGTCAAGTGTATTCACCTTTCTAATACACAATCTCTTATTTTGCCCAAATTATGAGGAAGGCAGAAACATGTTGCGCCGACCCCAAGGTCGTCTTAACTTCGGCCATAGGTACTTCTCTACAGGGTCAAATAAATACTTATAGTTACGCAATACTTTGGTTGGGTATCGAAACAAAAGAAACAAAAAATAAATAAAAAATATCATCATTCAATAACGCGTAAATCGGATCAGCCGTTTTTGAATTATTTCGTGTATCAACTTATTTACCAACTATAAGAATCGTTTTGTGTCATTAAAGTTTTGAACAAATTTCGAAGTTAAAAAACAAAAAATTGTATCTTTAACTATCGATATCGATTCGGCGACACCCAACACGTGGGTAAAGTATTTCCAGCTAATTTAATTAGACCTTGTATAATCGTCATCCTGGTACTCAAACAAAATCTATTAACTTAGACTCACTGGCAAAATCATGGTGTCATAAAATAATAAGTAAACAAATATTTAATGCTAATTAAAACATCTGTTAATAATTGTATGTGTAATTTATTTAAATAACTTTAAAACAGCCTTATTATGATATATTTAGCTATCTATTCTACTAAGCGGCTACATGGCACAAGTGATTCGGAGGGCTCGGTGCAAATATACCTAAGACTAAACTACATTGCATTATTTATCCAGACTTCTCTATACTCTTGAAATATATACTCGTATTAAAATATATTTTTTCATGTTGGCATAACTGTATATTAAGACTAGCCAATTGATTTGACATTATTTATTTAAAAACGTATTTTTAAATAGAATGTAAAAAAAATCGCGTCAATTAGAACACCTCTTCCTCCAGTCTGTCCGTCTGACCACCAGTGTTATCAACAGGTATCTTACTACTTAGTAACTGGGTTATGGAATCCAGATAGGCAGTCGTTCCATGTAAAATACTGGTATTCAGCTGCATCCGGTTAGACTGGAAGCTGACCCCAACATAGTTGTGAAAAGGCTAGTCAGATGATGAATACAGAAATAATTTAGAAACCAAGTAAAGAGTAGAGAGGAGCCTATACAGGAAAAGTTTTTATTCAGTGTAACCATGAATTCAGCATATCATTCTAGACACCCCAGCACAGAAATTTTTCGTCGGTTCTACAAAAAAAAATCTGCTGTTTCATAGCCAAAATTTATGGAACAGCTGATTTTTTTTTTGTATAACTGACGAAGAATTTCTGCGCTGCGGTGTCTAGAATGATATGCTGAATTCATAGTTACAGTTTGCGCACTGGTTAAAAACTTATCCTGTATAGGGTGGCTGGTAATTAGTGACCGATATTAAAACATGATTGTACTCATCATAACTAACACCTTCCCAAAGAAACTATTTTTTTTTAAATTTAACTAGCGCAAGTCCCCAATCACCCCAATAGAATATTGAGTACCTAACAAGAATATTACACCATCAGCTGTAAATTAATTTAGTTAAGTACCTACAAACAAAAAAAAACACCAGTTTTATGATGCATTATTCTTTTGTCATTAATTTAACCACCGTACGGAGCTGATCAGCTGTGAGTCGTTTGACCCCGGGGTCAAGTGCGCGCAATCCGTGAAACAATAATGCAAGGTAAACGACATTTTTTTGTCGGTAACTAAATTAATTTACAGCTTGATGATGGATTATTCTTTTTAGGTACTCAATATTCGATTAGGTAAAATTGGCGTCAATAAATAAATAAAAAATCGTTTCTTTGAGAAAATTGTTTGTTATGGTAAGTACAATCATTTGTTTAAATATCGGTCACTAATTTACCAGTCACCCTATATAAAGGCTTTTGTGTACAAAATTGCATTTAATGTATGTAAATTATCTACCTACGTTATATCAATATGGCACATTATTCTTTATTCTATCTCTCGTTCGTTCCAAGTACACAACCTTCGTGTTTATTCATTAATGGCAAGACTTTCAATTAATTGGAGGACATTTTACAAAATATTAAAATTTTATGTTTTCAAGCATTATTTGGTATAACCAAATTTTATGTTTATGCGAAATAACAGGATTTAATGTCAATGTTCTTATTTTTTGGAGTGGAAAGACTCATATTACAAGACGTTACAAATCGTCGCCTTAGAGTGAAAACCTCAGGAATACATTTTGTCCAAATTTATTTTATTGCGTTTCTAGGAAGAATACTCGCAATTCGGACAATATTATAGTATCGAACAGTTCGATATAAAAGCGAGTTAAATTTACATAGAAATTAATAAAAAAAATATAAAAGACGCCTGAAAAGTTACTTCTTTTACACTTACGAGGTTTTCACTCTAAGGCGTCGAAATGATTTTAGTTAACCTGACACATTTTAGGCTTATTATGAATTAGTTCGCTCATGTTTATCAGCTCACATATCAGCCATCTGATCTGTAACTTCTAACTAGGAAATTGTTAGTTTAGCTGTAAAACTGACTTTATCACTCCCATTTTAGAATTTCGCATATTCAAATATTCTCATCTAAACAACGTGAAAGGCCTAGATTTTTTTCTTCCTAAATAAGCATGCTACATACCTAATGATATTTTTAACTTCATAATCGTATAAATTATGAAGCAATCATAAATGATATCAAATGGAACACTTCAGTAAGGAATGCCGACTATGAACTAATAGGAAGCAACTACCTGCTATATTTAGCAGCTCGAATAAAATTATTATGCGAATTATTAGAATAAGCTAAACATCTACAAACGCCAGCACATCAAGCTACCTCAATCTGTCAAATTTCTTTAATAGGTTCTCAACTTTATTCCATTAGCATAAGGTTCATGTTCAATTGGGAAAATTTGACAGTTTGGGGTAGCTTGATATGCTGGTGTCTGTACTTATGCAGGATAGAGGAACTGTAACCATGAAATTAGCATATAATAGCCACCCCCCCCCCCTAGCGTAGAAATTTTTCGTCAGTTATACAAAAAAAAAATCTGCTGTATCATAGAAAAGTGCAATACCTACGCGGTCAAAATGTATGGAACAGCTGTTATTTTGTTTAACCGACGAAAAATTTCTACGCTAGGGCCGTCTAGAATGATATGCTGAATTCATGGTTACAGTTTGCGCACTGGTTAAAAAATGACCCTGTATATTTTTTATACTTCTCTGGTAACTTTAGTGGAATATATTTGATTTGGTTATTTTTTAACTAAACAATTTAAAGTTTATCGTAACTTTTGCATACATTACAAACATAACAATTACTCAAATGTAACAAAACACTTAGTAAAATTAACTTATCGTTATCACATACATAGTTTGATCAATAGGAAGTTGGAAGTAGAGATAAAATAACAATTTTCTTAGAGAATATAGAGCGCAATAACATAAAATAGGAAGTAGTTATAATTACAGCGCAAATAGTTAAAATTATGCTTACTTTAAAATATATTATACCTATTGATATCGCCTGAGAATCCTGAGATTCTCACATAATAGTAAATTTTTTCCACAACTTTATTCAGCACTTTATTTTTGAACAGTATTAAAGACTGTACACAGTAGTCTTTAATCGTACAAAATACTGTTCTTCATCAAACCGTATACCAAAAATTTAAAATCACAACGATTCAAGGCCATCCGAAGTTCATACCAGCCAACTGGTAGAATCTCTCGTTGAATGGCCTGTAGAAATCTCTCAGTCTTTCTAAAGTTCTAGGATTTATGTGTGGGTGGCTCCGGCCTTTAGTCTTGCCTAGACAGTGTGGCGTAGACCGACTTTCAGATTTCAGGAGGCAAGGGAAACCTTTGGTAGAATTGAAGTAGAAATGCTTCTCTGTTATGACCCGTTTCAGGCCAAGAAATTCCTGTAAGAAAATAGAGTTCTTGAGTACAGCTCAATCAAAACAAAGAACTAGGACCCTAAGGGAAAATGTATCTTAGCAATCTAGCTAAAACATGTTAGCTGGATATAAGTTTAGAGTCGATCGTCATGCTCTATAACAGGATTAGCGCGCGCGCAGTGCCCAGGACGACCGAGGGGCGCATCTACAGCGTGGGGACGAGGCGGCTCGTCGAGCCGCTTTCCACGCGGTTTTTTTTTTTTGGCATCTCGCAGTTGACCTTGAGAGGCCGTGACTGCTCAATCGAACTTTCCTGCGGCTGCCTTAAGAGAACTCAAAGCCTCCAGCCAGGGGCGTAAAACTACTTAAATTACAAAGCGACTGCACGCTGAGGGCACCCCCTGTGGGGTACGGGCCTCGGCTCAGGGCGTCACTGATAGGAACACAGCATGGGACAGGCTGGATCAAATTATCATCATTATTATTAGCAATCGGGGAATTTAACTCTACTGGCTCAGCTGCGGCGCGGGCTGGCGCTTCAACGAGCAAGGGACAGTCGAAGTCTCCACGCGGTTCGGCAAACCTCGTTTACATTCGGAGATATGTTGGCAGAGCGGCCGAACTGTAGGTAGGCTAGTTCGGCCGCTCTAGCTATAGCTACCTAAGGTAGCTATAGCCTACATAAGCATCTACCATGTTACATTCGAGCCAATACCAAGCTGCAACATAATTATCCAGTTTTCAGTTTTATTTTTTAATACGTACCTACAAGGTACAATCTGCCCCAGCTCCAGAGCTTAAAATTCTACTGAAAGTATTCATCAGAAAGCCACAAGCAGCCAGTTTCTCGAACGAAAATGGTCGCAAATATAATGTGTCAAATTGTCAAACTTGGAAATTGGAAATTGTCAATTTGGAGCTTGGGGGAGGCCTATGTCCAGCAGTGGACGTCTTTCGGCTGAAATGATGATGATGATGATGAATTGTCAAACGCGCGTAAACTGCTGAGATTAGCAAACGACATGACCCATAGGTACTATTATACCTACTGCTAAGATGTAACGTTAAAATTTCGATTTAAGTTATGTATGTAGATTATTAGCTTCCGCCCGCGGTTACGCGGAAGTCGGAAATTATCCCGCGGGAACGTGCTACCGAGATAAAACGTATCCTGTGTTAATCTAGGTTGTAATCTATCTGTATTCCAAATTTCATCCAATTCCATTCAGTAGTTTTTGCGTGAAAGAGTAACAAACATCCATACATACAAACTTTCGCGTTTATAATATTAGTAAGGGTAACGATTTTAAAATTACAAAAACAAATTTAAGGGAAATATCACATAATGGTACCCAATGCTGAAGTAGGTAATACATACCTAAATGCTAAAATGATTTAATTGTGCTTGATCTAAAGAGTGGGCAAATTGATCATTTGTATGGCATTCCATAAAGCCTGCATACACATAAATGGGCGGCCATTTGCATGTTGCACTTAATGAACATGATATGATGATTATTTTTTTTTGTAGGGCATCTCGCAGTTGGCCTTGAGAGGCCGTGACTGCTCAACCGGTCATTCCTGGGGCTGCCATTAAGATTTTACACTTAATGCCTCCAGCCAGGGCTTACAAACTAAATTTATATGCTAAGCGACTGCACGCTGAGGGCACCCCCTGTGGGGTACGGACCTCGGCTCAGGGCGTCAATGATAGGGGGACAGCTATCGCTATTGGGGACAGGCTGGATCGAATTGGCATCATTATTATTATAGGGGGAATTTAAAGCTACTGGCTCAGCTGCGGCGCGGGCTGGCGCTTCAACGAGCAAGGGTCGGTCGGGGGATGATATGATGAGGTTACGTCCGTATTTATAACGTACAGCAGTATACGCGCGCTTGACAATTTGACTTTGTCACATTAATTTTGCAATAATTTTCGTTCGAGAAGACCATTTTCACCTGTACTCTAGCCATCTCAGCAGCAGGATCAGCGACGAGCCTCTCACCGCTGATCAGCAGTAGCCTCTGCCTCGGGAACCGTCTCAGCCAGCGCCGCAACGGTCTCGCGTACACGCCCAGGCGGACAGGCGGCCATGACGCGTCCACCACTGAGGGGGCGCCGCCCCAGCCAGCCGAACTGTTCACAAGGGCCAAGTCTTCGAAACGAGGGAGGGATGGTCTTTTACTGGAACGGGAAAGGTGCATAGATAAAGCCGGATTATTTGCGCCAGTAACATAACATGACGCTTGTAACTAAAAAAAAAAAGGTAAGTCGGTACCTATAATAGGACACCCACATTTCGCCAGATATGTTTAAGTCCCATGTAATAGGGGCGAGACCATTGCCACCAACCGAGCACAAATCTAAGACTTCGAGCTGTTCCTGAGAAATTCCTTATAAAAAAACCAATAACACTGCCCGACCTGAGATTCGAACCTAGGACCTCATGCTCGGCATTATAGGGTTTGAGAACACTATACCAACGGCAGCTCCAATAAGCCAATATTTAATGCAACTTTTGCCATTTTTGCCATAGCTATAGGGTTAGTGTAAGAAAAGCCGATATCAGGCGCTTCACTAGTGCAAAGGTACATTTTTGTTCCATTTCACGTTCACGATACACCTACAAAGTAGGTATAGGAATGAACGTTCATCTGCTGCTTCATTTAATTTTTCTTTCATTTGGTACCTAAGCGAGTAAAAGATGATTTAGTGCCGAAATCCAACATCGTTTGGTTCACTAATGCCTTAATTTTTATTTTTTCGCGCTTAGACGATTTACTCGTACTGAGTGTAAGATCGACTTAAATCATTTATTCCCTTAAGAACACAAACAGTTCACATAAAATGCTATCTGAAATAATATCTATGACAAATTATTTAAATAATGTTCTGTGTCTCGTAATGTTAAATGCTTTGCCTACCTATGTATAGAATCAAGTCTTAACTAAACAGACAGCTGTGCCGCTGGGGAGTTTTTTTGTGGAGTGGTTGAAGCGTGGGCGTTTTGTGGGACTGTCTTATGTCATTTTGACGAAAAGTGCTGATTCTCAGCCTAATTTGAATGAGTAAATGACTTTTGATTTTGAAACAAATCATCCGAGATGCCAAATGAAAGGCAAAAATGAACAAAACTGAAGCATCTTGTAGCCCGCGAAATTCAAATTCTTTTTGTAATTTGCGGGTCACTTTCAGGTTGTAGGTTGATTAAAATAGTATTTATAATTTTAGTCATTCATAATCAGCCTATAACGTATTCCACTACTAGGACACAGGCCTCCTCTCTGTGAGAGGGAGTGGGCCGTAATCTACCACGCGGGCCCAGTGCGGTTGGTAGATGTCACACATCTTCGAATTTTTGGTTCTAGGATATGCCGGTTTCCTCACGATGTTTTCCTTCACCGTTTTGAGAGCAGTGGTGATGAAATATTATACACAAAGTAAAGAGCCTCTCTGGATTCGAACCTACGACCTACATCTCGTAAGTCGCGTCAGTTACGTGTGCCACTGGGCCATCACTGCTCATATAATTGCAATCATTATAATTGTGAAAATAAAGACGTGTTACGAGCACGAATCTTAATTTGTTCAACATACAGTTTCTACACTGACAAGAAAATTGCAAAAAAAAAGTAAAAAAACGTGAATTTTGCGGGCTATCTTAGAGCATCCACCTTAAGGTCACCAAGATTACCTACCTGGCTGACTGCGTATAATCGCTGATGGCTCTAGTGACCGGATCCCGCACGACTGCCAACAGTTTAACACTTGGATTCATAGCATATACTCGTCTGGGGGCTGACTTCGTCACCCAATATGAAGGGGTCTTCTCCATAGTAATCTGGCCCTCAAGTGTTGGTGGCATTTTATCCCTGAAAGTTAATAACGTCCCCGATTTAGATATTCTCGGTGTGCTCAAAATATTTGTGAGTTTATTAATTCCATGAATTAATAACAATTTCTTGAATAATCATTATTCGAAATTTCGCTGTTTATATCTTATTAAAAGACTGTGCCTGACTGTGCCTTTTAATAAAATAAACAGCGAAATTATGTAAGATTTTACTCGTAAACGAATTTTGGCGAGAATACGTGCTTATAATACCTACAACGAAAGTCGACTAATACATCTAGTTACTGTCTTTCTACCCTATTGATTCAAAATGATTGCATACATTGCTTTTCTGCATTTCATATATTATCTAAACGATGTATTTAGCTAGTGTATCGATTTTTATAAGCCTGAAGTGATAATTGACATATGTTTACATAGCTAATAAATATATATGTCTTACCTATACCATTCGAAGCCTTTGTGATAGAATTTATCAAAGAAGTGAACCTCTGACCCAGCAGCTCTGACGTCTGGATGTAATCTGAAGTTGCAAAACAAAATAATGCTAACGATATTTGCGATCACTACAGTTAAGTAGGTTGGGAAGAAGTCCAACAAACGCATACCTAGGACTAGGTACTAAGTAGGTAGGTCTGGTAAGTTACAGAAAAATTTAAAGAACCTAACAAAAAAAAATTGCAATGTGCCAGTGTTGTGCTACAATTTTTTTTCTGGGAAAATAGCAAAATAGCAATCTGTATGTTTTTATTAGGCTTTCGGTTTCCCCAAAAAGTTTTAACAGAATTATTTTTGGAGGTCAATGTCCCAAACCCTCGAGAAATTAAACCACTTAGTAATAAAGACTGTAGGTACAAATGTCAAACCCACCTCAAAAACTCCAATACGGCCCTCGTCCCACATTTCTTGACGCCTATGATAAGTGCGTCGGGTAGTCTCTTCACTGGAACTTGGTTCAGCTTCAAACGTCTGTACTCGTAGTTTTCGGCTACGTTGAAGCCTAGGAGCGAAGCGAAGCGCACGCTTGCTGCTCTGTACTTCGAAATATGTTGCTTCAATAGTATGTATTTTATTGTGAACTGAAACAAAACGCAGGTTTTGTGATAAATCTGACTCAAAAACTATAGTACTTACCTAAAAAAACTAAAACTAATAGTAGGTATATAATAGGCATTAAGTACTATTATGTTTATTACTCATGGTATATTATTAATTTAGCTTTAAGCCACGACAAAAAACTATCGTTGGATTAATAAAATTGCCACTCACCTTGTTTTCGTCAACTAAACAAGAATTCAAAGCATAGAATAAATATAAAAGAAATATTAGTATGAAACAAATAAACATGATTCGCTTTGATAGTACTGGTACCCATCTCATTGCTATTCTTCGGATTCATTTGTGGTGCTTTGTTTTTTCCTTTCGTCAATAAACGAAAATCACTTCAATCAACATTCTGCACGAATATTTGCTATAGAAAAAACAATTGTATTATAATATTTAACTATATCCATAATCATGTTTCCAAATTAATTGATATGTATAGTACTGCAGACTGCAGAGTTCACACTGAACAAGCAGTGTTTCTGTTTATGAACGATCGATGTAATTTTCTTCGGAACCTGCACGAATCACGATGCGCACAATCGCTGTCCAATCGACACGGAGTCGGCCGGAAAATCGCATTTCGCGCAAAGGTAATTTACCGCGCCGGCCCTAATCCCCCCCACCGCTACAAACGTATTTCCGATTTTTCCGCTGTAATCTGAAAACTTTCTCAATGTTGGTACTGAAGGAAAAACTGGAAAACTAAACAATTTAATAGCTTAATACTGAAAATAAAGTTCATAAATGTAGATTGCGCCTGAGCTTGTTGTTAACGATTTCAATAATTATTTGTTTTCTTTTCTGTGGCTATAGCTACCTAAGCTGTTAATTAAAAATGTTTTATCCGATTTTTTCATGTTTCATAGCACACGTCACGAAACAAAACAATATCTTTATCTTATAAAATGTGTAAATATTTATTTGTATTTTTAAACTATTGGTTTATTGTGATTTTGAATCGTTTGCATAAAATTCATGATTTTAATTTCTCCTACAAATTAAGACAAGCACATGCAGTTTAGCTTATAAATATGGCAACATAGTGATGTTGCCATATTTATGCAATAAAGTGTTATTGCATTGGTTCAAAATTGGGGCTACCCTTCTTTTTTTGTGTGTGAAATCATCAAATAACTTCTCCCGCTCTGGGTGGAGCAGGAGGGTGTGTCAGACTTTTACTGACTAAAACCCACCCGTGTTCCCTCAGTTGCCTGTGTGCCAGGGGCCGCGGTATCTCTTTCGAACAACCTGCACCCCTCACACCCACAGGCAACTGAGGGAACACGGGTGGGTTTTAGTCAGTAAAAGTCTGACACGCCCTCCCGCTCCACCCAGAGCGGGAGAAGTTATTTGATGATTCCCCACCCAAAAAAAAAAACCCCTGGTAGGCATCGGCCCTTGCGGACCCCACCAGTTGATGCTGACATCTCTTTGAGGCGCGCGTGGAACACACAACGCGCCGTCGACCCGGGCTTGGACAGCGAGCTACCCATTACTCGCCGTTCGCAAGCCCGCGCCTACGATGGCCGGGAATCAGCCTGGGATTCCCGACGCCCAGGGCGTCTCCCGCGGCGTGAGGGCGCATATACTGCCTCTCCCTCACGTGCGCCGCCTTCCTCTTCGCGAGCATTACTGCTTCGCAGAAAGAGATGACCGAGGTGCTCCGTACCTGGCCTGGAGCAGGGGTGGACGCGAGAGATCGCCGCCGGGGGGCTACCCTTTAGAGCTCTTTATGTCTTATTATTTTGCATAACAGCGAATGGCATAAACTTCATTTTACAAAAAAATCGTTTGGCTCACACTCTTAAAGCATACATTCAAAACTCATAATTTTGTAAGTCAGAATCATCTTTAGGCATACATTTCATATCCACAATATTTAAAAAATAGAACAATCATTTCGCAGAAAGTTCACAGTCAGAATCGTCTTTTGACATAAGTAAAATAGGTAGAATTCGGTTCTGGCACTCACCGGCCGCTGCCGCGGCACCACCACAGAGTACTTTTTTATATAGGGCACCACTCACTTCGCTCGCTCGGTTCGTGCGCGGAGGGTCACAGTTCTATTTATTTTTATTAATTTCTTAGTTAAGCTAAATGAAATTATGTGGAATGATAACTTTGCCAAAAGTAATTATGCCAAATAAAATTCTGCCATTATAAATTCGGACATTTAGACATTCGGCCAAACATAATTATAATATGTATATATATACATAATTTTAATGTCTTAAAAATATTCGTAGAACATTATGTCAAGTGTGTAAATCAATTTCGGAGCATCAATATTCTGCCAGATAGAGGGAACCCTTCAAAATTATTTTGTTTTTGTTGCGTGCAACACGGTGCAACAGGAGTTTTACGAGAAGTACCAACATAAAGAAAATTAAAAACCAGTTGACAGCCGACAGCTAAATAAAAATAAATTTGATCGCGTTGAACTTTGAAGCTACGAAATAAATTAAAATGACAGTCCAACAGATTAACTCGAATATTTCTGACGACTCAGATGATATGGTTAGTTTACCATCCGAAGAGGAGATTTACAGGCGAAAATATCAACTGTTGTTGGAGCGATGTGAAGTCTTACAACAGGATAACGAAAGAATTATCAATAGGTTGGTGTTTTCAACTTGTTTTCTGATGCTAATCGGTATTTGTGAATGTGCTAGCGTCTGATATTGTTGCAGAATACATGAAGCGAAGAAAATAACCAAGCGCTACCGGAAGGACATTAAATTGTTGGTCGACAGATTGGATAGGCATGGCGATCAGTTTAGAACTGCATGTTTGGAGGTTGAAACGAAACCAGAGGTGATAGTGCGACCACCGCGCGCGGGAGGGAAAACACAATCTGTGTCCAAACAAGCAGACAAGCAAAATGCTAGTGGTGTCAAGAAAACTGGACCAAAAAGGAAAAGCAAAGCAGATAAGGTACTGCTGAATGTATTTTTTTATAAACCAAATTCTTTGTGAATGTAACCTACCATCTTTACATTGTAGGGTTCTGTAGCCAAATGGCCAAAACCCTTATTATTTCATCATCTGTCTGGAAGGCACACAGGCAGTTATTTTATTCAGTTTCATTGAGACACTGAATTTTATGGACTGTAATTATAAGTAACAAATAATAATGTACTCAACTAGGGAACCCTTCACTGCCCGTGAATCTATACCTCCGGTAGGTTTTTAATGTATATATTTATTTCTAGCCTGAAAGAGATCCTAATGCTCCCAAAAAGCCTTGCAATGCATTCTTCCAATTTTGCCAAGAACAGCGGCCTCTCGTTGTAGCTGAGTCTAACTCCGAGTTGGGGTCAGAGCCTTCAAAGCAGGAGGTCACCAGACAACTGGCTTCACGCTGGAGAGCACTCAATAATGAAGAAAAGAGGGTAAAATATTTATGATACTAATTTATTTATGTTCTACCACAAGTTACTGATAAAGTCTTAGACACATGTTTGAATAATCAAAGTTCAAAATTTAAAATAACTGATTTCATTTAAATGATAAATTCTCAAATATTTATTAGGAATCTTCGAGGCAAGAGTTTAACATAGACCTATTGCGATCAGATGGTTCTTACACAAACTAATTACCTACATTTTTAATATTTGTTTCTTCTAAAATCAATTTGTATTATTCTAGGTGTATGTGGCAATGTTTGAGAGATCAAAGGAAAAGTATGCAGAACAAATGTCAGCCTACAACATAAAGAAGGAACAATGACAATTACAAACACCTGCCAATAATAGCACTTAATTTTCTTGTGATCATCAGCTTTAAGATTAGGTTAACTATTAAACAGTAATTTGTAAGAAGAAATTGTTTTATTTTCTCAAAGTAAAATATTTCAAGTAGTGAGATATTAAATTTTTATTAATTAAATAAATAAGTATACCAACAGCTTATTCATATCATCATCATTCTCCAGCCCTTATGAAAATTTATTTGGGGTCGGAGCAAGCATGGCTTTTTCTTTCATAGGTACTTCCTTATTAGTTTCATCTCAGGAGGCACTGACTGGCCATATCACATTTCACACAGTCCGTCCATCATTTCTTTGTTGATCCTCTGCTTAGATACAAGTATGTAGGTATTACTTCTAAGTTTACACAAATCAGATGTACCTATATTATATTTATGTAGAGATTGACCAACTAAACTACATGTCCCTCCACAAAAATTTCTACACAAGCATTTGAAATGTGTATGCAACAAGCAGTGGAGGGGCGTGCAGTTTGATCTCCACGTATGTATGTATGTTATAGGTACATAACATTCAAAGAAAAAAGACATCAGACGGAAGCTGCATAGTAACTATTGGATTCTTTTAAGTTTAGTCCTATTGCAAATAAACGCTTCCATACAAAATATATACTATAATTATGGTATAATCTAAGATAGTTAAATTGTATACAAAAACCATCCTTAATTACACAAAATTAGGTTACTCATGTAGAAAAAAGCTAAATATTATATTTTTGTGGACAGCTAATATTTGAAAAGAAAAATCGAATAAATAAAACATAAATTGGTAGGACAATAATTTATTACTAATTCCAATTTTAAACCACCATTAAAAATAACAATAAAAAAATGGATGAACACTTTGAAACATAAATGAATACCCTGGCCTTAGAATAGAGGTACTTACAGATACCCTCATAAATTTGCGCTTTGTTGTGCCCGAAATACTCCTAGTTCAGTATCATTACTAAGTCTTGTATAAATATGGTTTATGGTTTTAGTCATCTATATTTCTCAAAAGTACATATCTATCAGGAACCAGTATTGGGACGGTATGTTTGAAGTTAAAAGTAGGTAAGGTGCATTCATTATTAGGTTTGTATTTATCCGATTTTCAGAGTTAGCCTTAAGCACCTTACACCTTGAGATACCTACTTTTTTTACTGCAAATGGAAAGTTTCTATAATAGTATACTAATAGCTAGCTATTGCGAGCATTTTACTATTTTTATTTATTTGAACATTTCATTTAGTTCAAGTACCTACTTACGTTTTATTTTGTTTGTTGGTATGTAGATCGTAATTAATAGTATTAAAGTTTATGTACCTAATTATTCTATTCTGCGGGATTAATTTCTGACCTTGACGCGGGCACAGCCGAGGGTAAACGGCGATTTTCGTATTGAAAGTGTTACCACATCTGTGGTTGTGTGCATGCACTACAACCAAAAAGAATGCAGTATAAACTTTTAATTGATGCCACAAGATGGAACCTGGTGAAGGTTGCTGGAATCCGCTGGATGCGAGAAGCATAGAAATGATCAAGGTGGCGGTGCTTGCGGGACGCCTGTCCAGCAGTGGATGTCTTACGGCTGTAATGATGACGATGATGATGATAACACTTGTATTTTATGCATGCCAGCAATCTTTCTCCAATCGAATATTATTCATGGTCTCGATCGGACCAGATGAATTTGCATGTCTCATGACCACCGGCTCACACACCCTCATAAATGGATTGTACTTCTTCTCTTCGCCGATTGTTGAGGGAACCTGAGGAAAGAAAAATGAGGATTTCATAAATGTATAGTCGTCAAGGACAGAGGCCTTAGTGTGAGTTTCATTTAAGGTGAATGCGCAGTGGTAGACCGCGAAATTCAAATTTTCTTACGTTTTTGCAATTTTCAGGTCAGTATCAGGTTGTATCCTGATCAAAATGTGATTTGCGAATATAACAGGTACGTGTTTACAGAAGAATGAATGTTCATTAGAATGTCTAATATATCTCTTATAAGTTAGATTTCTTCCACAAGCACTTTTCCATAAGAAATTTGTTCTTATGGAACAAATCTAACTTAGAAAGATGTATTATTGATTCTAATGATTATAAATCTGTAAATACGTACATGTTATAGTCGCAAATCATATTTTGATCAAGTAACAAGCTGACACTCACCTGAAAATTGCAAAAAACGTAACAAAATTTGAATTTCGCGCTCTACCACTGCGCATTCACCTTAACCATCTCGATCAAACGCATCGAGCGCGTTTGGCGCTCCGATTGGCCCTGGATTGGTGACGGACCAATTGGAGCGCCGAACGCGCTCGATGCGTTTGATCGAAAGAGTTAAATGAAACTCACACTAGGGCCACTGCACCATACTCTTGCCCTCATCCCAATATATTCGGGGTCGATGCAACACGGCTTTTTCTTCCTCAGTCGTGATCTCTGTAGTCAGTGTAGTAGTCACCCTCTTTCTAGTCATTTATCATCTTTTACACAGTCCATCCATTGTTTCTTTGGTCTTCCCCATAGAGATAGAGAATGGACTGAGCGTAATCCTCACAAAAGTGACCACTCTCTAGAAAAAAGCGACTACAAATCGACTGTGCGGCCAATACCTGTCTCTTTTCTGCAAGCCTGTAATAACATACTAAAAAGAGAACTACTGGCCGCGCATTCGCATCATCGTTCATCTCTCTCGTACTTTTCGGTCTGATTGACTGCACAACTGAATACGGAACGCGCAGTCCATTCTCTATGTCTATGGTCTTCCCCTCTTGTTCATTCATTTCATTCATTAGGTATCTACTCTTAGCATTCTAATCTCAGCTGCCAGCAATTGTCTTT
Organism: Antitype chi; assembly: GCA_947359405.1. Taxonomy (NCBI): domain Eukaryota; kingdom Metazoa; phylum Arthropoda; class Insecta; order Lepidoptera; family Noctuidae; genus Antitype; species Antitype chi. The sequence goes on from OX375814.1 coordinate 6,158,127, forward strand.
CACTCATCTCTTTTGTGGCCAACTCACCATTATTTTATACGCAGATTGTTCCCGTGACATTTTTTATTTTGGGTGGGCTATCATCAAATAACTTCTCCCGCTCTGGATGGAGTAGGAGGGCGTGTCAGACTTTTACTGACTAAAACCCACCCGTGTTGCCACAGTTGCCTGTGTGCCAGCGGCCGCGGTATCTCTTTCGACCAACCCGCCCCCTGGCAGGCATCGACCCTTGCGGACCCCACCAGTTGGTGCTGACATCTCTTTGAGGCGCGCGTGGAACACACAACGCGCCGTCGACCCGGGCTTGGACAGCGAGCTACCCATTACTCGCCGTCGGCAAGCCCGCGCCTACGATGGTCGGGAATCAGCCTGGGATTCCCGATGCCCAGGGCGTCTCCCGCGGCGACTACGGCCGTGAGGGCGCATATACTGCCTCTCCCTCACGTGCGCCGCCTCCCTCTTCGCGAGCATTTCTGCTTCGCAGAAGGAGGTGACGGCTAACCATGCACTCTCGCTCCGTACCATGGCCTGGCCCCGGGCCGGACGCGAGAGATCGCCGCCGCCGATCGCCTACACGAGGACACGGCGGTGCCCCGCCCAAGCCGGGCAGACCTCCACCATATGCTCCACCGTGTCCTCAGAGCGATCTTCGCAGTGAAAACACCCGGGCGTTTCCTCCCGCCTTATGCGAAACAGGAACCTCCCGAAACAACCGTGTCCGGTGAGGACCTGCGTCAGGCGGAAGGTGAGGACGCCGTGCCGCCTCTCAAGCCACTGCTCAAAGAGGGGTCTTACCGCCGCTATCGTGGCGTGCCCATTCCCGTGACCTGCCACCATTATAACCACCCAGTGTTAATGTTTAGGACTGTTGTATTATTGTGCATATAAATATAATACTGTACACCATACAAATTACAAGCTCATAGGTATACCTATTATGCTCCAGTTTTCATTCAGCAAAATTATTATGAGCAACAGAACTTGTTTGTGACTGCCACAATTTAAATCTTTGGTTACAACCTGATCCGACGATCATCTCTGATTAATCTAAAATTATGCTTATATGAGGATTCTTACCGTAGGTTTCCCCTCTACTCGTCTCTGCTGCGCCCAAGCCAGTTTATTTAATAGTTCGCTATTATTTGGTTCGATGTGCGCCCCAAACTGAAGATTTTGCATCGAATACTCATGGCCACAGTACACCTTAGTTTCATCTGGGAGGTCGCCTAGGATTGCCATTGCTGAGAACATCTGTTCAGCATTGCCTTCAAAGAATCTTCCACAGCCACCTATGAATAAGGTGTCACCTGGAATTGTAATGACAGTTACAATGATAAGGCCGACTTGCTGTTGATGCTCAATGGATAGGAACAGCGCAACTGCTAAGAACAAGCAAATTAAGTACCTAAAGCTGAGTAGTGATGTTGACTGATATTAAAAAAAATACTGCCTCCTAGCGGCCCGCCCCAAACGATCGGCAACTGAACTACTCGAATTAAACTTTAGTGCCGATGGCAGCAGGCCGCTTTGCTGCGCCACAGGACCGGCTGCGTCGCGGTTGCGTATAACTCCAACAAAAAAAAAACATTTTACCTGTAAACACTACAGGCTGTGAGCCTTCCTGGGGGGTAGTCACAAAGTAACACATATGGCCTTTAGTGTGGCAGGGAGTGAACAGGCAATGGACTAACAAGTTCCCAACATTCAATTGAGTATTGTGCTGCACTTTATGTGTTAAAGCACCAATGCGGTCATCTGCTCCGTAAATTGCGAGGCCATGAACCTGCTTGGCTAGGGCTTCATTGCCACCAGCGTGATCCCTGGAAGATAAATAATTTGGGGTGACCAGCTTTGTAAGTGTTAACTTAGGTTATTTGGCTTTGCATCCAACAGATAGAACAGATCCAACAATAGACGTTGAAATTTTATCTTTGAGTACCACATTTGACTGAATACATTTAACTAAATACAGCGTGTATCAGAAAGGTCTGGTCAAATTTAAGGGTGGGTACAGACCATATATGGGCCGTACAGACTATAGACCATCAAACAACAACTACTTACATGACGTCTCCATGCAATAAAATCGTAACTATTTTTTTTTTTGGAGGAGTCAATTGTTAAACTTAAAAAAAATGTACAAAGTTCAAGACGACCACATACCATCTTTGAAACTGTCAGCCTGGAACTACGTTAAGCGAACGTTAGCGCGGTTTCATACAAAGCTGCTCCGTCGCGGGGACAGACGCGGGATGTCGCGGCGAGGCGGGCCCCGCGCCTGCGCAACGAGGCCCACCTCCGTGTGACAAAATCTGGCCCTATTAATAATAATGTCTCTATCGCCTTGGTGGGGCGTGCACGCTCCGAACTCTAGGTGTGCCGGTAGTTTACTTTGCTGGAACTGGTTTAGGGTGAGGAGCCAGACCAAGAGAGATACAGAAACCCACAGGGCAGCTTGTGGCGAGCTGTTGGGCAGTAGCAATCCAATGGAAGGTCCGTCGTATCGCTACTGCCGTGAGAATTTTTGTTCCTCATCTCTGGTTTGCCTTTATTGACCAGTTGGAGTGAACACTGACGAGGAACTGGGCTCTCACCATAATCTTGCCTTTATTGGCCGGCTTGAGTGCAGATACGTAAGAGCAAACATGCTCGGAGGTAGGAACTATTCCAGTAAGTGTTGGTAGAGATCTTGACCATCTTCCTTTGGGATTGTTCTGATAACCGCGCCCCTCCACTGTTCAACACCTCAGGATATGTAGCCCCTTTATGGCTACGTCACTATTCTAAATATTTCACAAGTATTGAAGTACAAAACAAATTAAAACTCACCAATGATGATGAGTAGTCAAAACTGTAGTGAGTTTGGCATTACAATTGGCGACAGCTTGTATCACCATGTTGGGATCAACTGGGTCAACAACAGCGGCCTCATTTGTGGCTCTATCCACAAACAGGTACATGTAGTTGTCCTGAAGGGCTGGCAGTACCTGCACATCCATGCTTGGGAATTGATGATGTTCAGGATAGCTGTGTGTTTCTCGCTGGTTTCCAGCTAGTACTGAAACATTAATTATTTTTCATATTAGATCAATAACTTTACCCTTTTGTCTATGATTATGTGGGTAAATTGATAACTAAGATTTGAAATCCCATTACACTTGTAAAAAAAATTGTTCACAGGTAATAGCTAAAGTAGGATTTAGCTAGTAGATTTCTATTGTTTGAGATACCGGTAAATTGGCTAACCATAAGACTCTCACTATTGCCTAACCTGAACCTTAGCAGTTTAAATTCCATGAACTAGAAGTGCCATAATGCCCAGCAGCAGCGCGTAACATGCAGCATGCAGATATAAAACATATTTATATATGTATAATACTTATTAAAACTTGAACAACAACAGTCTACATTCAAATCAAATTATTCTATTTAATATAAACTAATGTCAAATTTAAATGTGTCAATTTGCTTTCGAGATATGCAGGTTTCCTCACAATTTTTTCCTTCTACGTTTTGAGATTACGTGCTGATGAAGTAATTTACATACAGTAAATCACCTGTCGCGGTTCGAACCAACGACCTACAACTCGGTAAGTCGTGGCCGTTATCACTAGGCCACCGCTGATGAAGTTAGCATAGTATTTAAGGTCAAATATTGGAATTTTTTGACATAGAAGTAGGTATGTTAAAAAAATAAGATAAAAAAGATATTGTTATTTGGGAGTAGTTAATAGACATTTACAATAATTATGCTGTTAATGAGGTTCCAGGGAAGCCACCTATGCAGGAGAGTATTATCGCCAAACATTCTAGTATACAAAACAGTCTTTAATTTTGTAATATAGTTTTCTGATAAGGGCCAGGGATGTCAGTTTTGAACTAGCCATCGCTAACTTCTGTAACTGACTTTGGCAACTATTTATTTAACCTATTTATATAAATGTTTGAATGGTTGTTGTTCCAGTTTTAACAAAGAATCACATATTCCCCGCAGCACGGTGCAGCATACAGATAAAACATAAATAAGAACAGCTTTACATTCATACATTTATAGGTAAATACCACACTTATGAGTATGAAAAATAATTATGTAATGTTCATTGGGCTGTTTTATCTTTATTACCTACAAGCTTTCTATGATAACAACTACTTATTGGTTTCTATGTATAACAACTTATTCTACTAAAATAGCAAAGTTCATTTAGATTAGTTACTATTCTTGCGCCATTTCAATTTGTCCTTTTTGTTCATCCCTGCAGTCTCAATAAACCAAAATGTAAAAAGAATTAAAAAAATTGAGAAAAACATGTGATTTTGATATCCTGCCAACAGTTTCTTTTTAATTAAGTTTTCAAGTCCTATTTTGTTATAAGTGGACAGTATAAAAGAATAAAGTTTTAAAAAAATGCCATTGTCATCCGATAAAAACGTTGTCAGAGAATAGGCTATGAATTGTGTAAGTAAATCGATGATAATTAAATACCTCGGAAATAAAACTTCGTGATTTGCTGTGATAGGGCGTTCGGCAAGGAATTTACAAACCTGGCGAGCATCTTGTTAATTTATCAAGATTTTTTTTGTTTGGTCTTGTTTATATTATTTTAATGTTTTTTTTTACAAAAATTGATAACAGGGAAAAACAAAATACCTTATCATCAGTCAGCTGGTGTTGACAGTTATTTGTGCAGACTGCTTATAAAAAAGTTTTTATTACGCAGTTGGGCTGGCATCACATATTTTTTTATAATTTTTTGCTGAAAGCTGTTCTGGTTCTTCCACAGTTTTCAGAAAGACGCAGACTCAACCTCAGATTTTGGGGTGGTTGCTATGGGACTTGGTGCTGCACAGAGTACATTAGAATATACTGAAAGGGTACTGGCAGGATTACGATACTAAATAATGTGTGTTTTATGAGTGAGCGAGCGTAGCGAGCACGAAAATTTTAGGACCCCGGCTCGGATACGTTGGGTCTTGTAAGTACAGATTTAAGTAATAGTAATTAACTTATATATATATGCCGTAGACTGGATGGGAGATGGGGGAAAAAAGTGCTGGAGTGGAGACCACGAACAGGACGGAGGAATGTGGGAAGACAACCGACTAGGTGGACAGACGATATCATTAAAGTGGCCGGAAGAAACTGGATAGCCACGACACAAAACCGCCAAAAGTGGAGAGATTTGGAAGAGTTGTACACTCAGCATTGGGTGGCCAAGGGTTGAAGAAGAAGAAGAATTAACTTATTATCTAGCTGTATTTATTTTAAAAAAAATCGCTTTACCAAAGAAAGGTATATAAAAAAGGAGATTTACTGCTACAAAATATTTTACGAAATATTATTTAAAAAAAAAATGTTTGGAACCCAGTGTTCCCCTGGTTTCCAAACATTTTCAAACGTAAAAAAAAATGTGCAAGTCGCATGTTTTCATTTCATTCGTTTTCTTTCCCCGAACTTGTTTTTCGCTGTTTCTTATTTTGTCATTGTGCTTCATTAACATCGATTTAAATGTTTCAACGTGTTGTTACTTCGTTGTTTTTGTTGTTAAGTTTTATTTGTTATTCGACAAATGGAGCCTCAGCCGAATCCTTCGAAGGCCGCCGCCCCCGCCGACAGTTTGTCACCTGTCAAAAAGCGGCCTTGAAAATCTATGAGTGCCACAGAAAAGCTCATGGTGAGCAATGCTTACAAGCAGACATACAAGACTTGGTCTAAGGACGAATATTAGTCTTTATGAGACTGTGCTGCCAAAGCAGCTGTTTTGGCTGATCGTTCTCTAATTAGTTCCTGAGTTCTATAATTATTTTTTAATAGAGCACTTTAGAATGCAAGTTCCAATAATAAAAAATTAAGCAGGCGCAATTCGAGTCCGCGCCGTTTGTTTTCGTGAAAACGTGATACAAGATGTTTTTACTAAGTATACTTAGTACCCTTACTTACCCTTACATCTGTAGCCATTGTATTTGCCCGATACGATACTAGATTTAGTAGGCTAATTGAATTCCCTAAAGTTCCGTTTTTAGCAAAATACATGGCCAAATTAGACCTTAGACCAAATCTTAAACTATGTATTTTGCAATTTGCAACAAATTTTCTTAAGGTTTTAGGCTCTGCCGCTGGTTTTGTATTTGATCGGCACTTGTTCTTTTTCATTCATTACATTCGCTTTGATGAGAGCTTTCTTCGATTGGGATTTTTAACATTTCTGAGCACATTTACGCCCAATATGACACGATATATGGAGTTATTTTGCTATTTTCATCTTCAAATTAATTTTTAACCTTATTTTGGCCAATAATTAATGAAATAATTAACATGTCGTAATAAGAAGTAATGTTACAAAAACGGTGGCAACACAAAGTACGCTGGAAGTAATGTTACAAAGACGGTGGCAACCTTACATCTGCGTCACTGTCATTGTCATTCTGTAATTTTTTTTAAGTGCCTATTAGTGTCAAAATTTGACATGTGTTTGCGACAAAACTTTAAACGGCATGTGGATATATTTACAACAGTTTTCCAACGTTTTGTAGTAAATGAGTTGGTGAAACCTTAAATAAATATAAGCAAGATGAAGAGTAAACCTGTTAAACATAAGTCTACAAATACTTTCCGTGTGAGTCCTAAAACAGATTGATATTTTGGTGTTGTAGGTTAAGTGCGAATTTTTATAAAAATTGTTATGATTTATCGTATTTTATCCGCTTTGTTTCACATATCTGGTGGAAATAGTATGTGAGAATATCTATGAATTATCTATACTTTCTACCACTATAATTTTCTAGTTTCTTGGTCCTTTCTACGTTGATAAAGTAACTACTATTAGGCTAAAAAGCAGGCTATTAACAAAAAGGCTAGCAAGTACAGTGCAAATGTAAAATAATTAATAAGCCTAAATAGTATTCATCATGTTCCTGCCCTGATCCCAGAATTAAGTAAAAGATCACAAGATCTATTTAATCACATACTTTTTCATGTCTAGTATATTTTGTCTGATTTTATTAACTACTAGGTTTAGTCAGCGGTATCGCCCGCGTGGAGGTCGAAAATTATCCCACAGGACTGTACTATCGCGATAGAAGTATACTATGTGTTAATTCAGGTTACTAACTATCAGTTTGCCAAACATCCAAACCCGTTCAGCCGTTTTTACGTGATTGAGTGACAAACATCTAAACACACATTTAAAACTTAAACTTTCACATTTAAAATATTAGTAGGATGATGTTGATTTCGGGTAACAAGTTAGTTTTGCTTCATTTTTTTTTACACAATTTTTTTTTTCAGTTTGTGCCTTTTGCTGAGCGCATCAATGCTATTGACATCCGCCATGCTGCTCTATATCACATTGAGCATGCATATGCACAACAGCCTGGAGAGAATGAAACTCATTTCTTTGTGGCCCTACAAAAATGGCATGTGCTCAATTTGACAGATAACTTTAAAAAGTTTAGGAAGGAAGTCTTTGGTATTATAACTGTGCCACAACTGGTTCACAAGAAAGATGAAGTGGTTGGTGTATTGGAGAAATATTTGAATCTAGAGGACCAGCTGTGTTTACAACCATTGCTGGAGTAAGTTTGTTTATTATGTTATTTTTGTGCGCCAAATTCCATCCAAATCTGTTTAGCCGTTTTTGCATGATTGAGTAACAAACATCCCAACATTATTAGTAGGACTAAAATGTTATCAATTAAGGCAACTTAACACTAAAACACAGTTAATAATAATAAAGTGAATGATTAAAGCCTTATTTCTATGTGCTAACAGTTCTTATGAACTAATAATTAAATTCCCTTTCAGAATTCTAGTATCAGTAGCAAAGGATCTAAGAGAGGACTTTTACCCACACTTTCCAAGGTTTCTAGATGTCCTAATAAAACTGTTAAACACCAAGGATGCTGAAAGACTAGAATGGACCTTAGTCTGTCTAGCGTTTTTATTCAAAGTTCTCAAACCGTACCTAAAGAAAGATATTGCTGTTGTACTAAAGAGGATCATACCTTTACTGAGTGAATCTCAGCCACAGTATATCAATAATTTTGCAGCTGAAAGCTTTGCTTTTGTTGCTAGGGATATAAGGGATAAGAAAAAGTTTGTCAGTCTTGTACTAAACTATTTGCAGACTAATGATGATGTAAGTATTTGTCAAATAATTTATTTAACCATTTATGTACACATATAAAAACAGACAAGAAGTAAGTAACAAAAAAATACATACATAGTTGATGCTTATTTATAAAAAAATCACTTCCAGCATACCTGTGATAGGAGAGAATATAGAGAGTTGTAGATAATGTGTGTATAAGTAGAAGGGAAAACAAAATACATTAAATTAAAAACAATTCTATAAATGAAACTTTAATAACAAACACATACCGCATTGTAATTACAGTATATGTTAAATTTATTTCCTCAAAACTGTTTACTTGGGTATTATAGATATACACAATTACAACAAATACATAACGCCATACACATCCATATAATTTTTTAAATATCTATTCCAGGCAATCACTGGCTGTGGTCATCTCATATTTGAAATACTTCGAGGAGTCTCAGGTAAATTCCACAGCTGCATAGAAACATTCCTGCCTCTACTCTTTCAATACCTAAAAGAAAATAAAGAGCACCAAGAAATACTGTTTAAAGTGCTGACACAAACAATAGAGGACAGTCTACAAAGTATATCACACAAAGAGTATGGAGTTTTTTGGGCAAGTATTATAAAGTTTACTGAAGAAATCTTGAAGGAGGATGATGAAGAAAGTAAAGGGCTAGAATATATCCTCAGACTTGCTGGTCAAGTCATAGAACACCAGCAAGGGAGGTATCTGACAAACCCTCCACAGTTTGTGCTCCTGTTGATTAAAGTTATTTGTGAGCAGTCTTCTGAAAGTGTTCTAGAAGTTTGTGCACAGATTGGTGCCGTGTTACTCCTCTCACCAAACGTGTCCTTATCTCAAGAACATGCTGGTATTATTGTCAAAGTTCTTCTGCCTCTACCATTCCCAAGTATACTCATCAACTTTGTGCAGAATGTCATTGACTATTCACAATTTGACATGCACATACTTCCTCCTTTCATCAAGTTTGTTATTCAATCGAATTTTGATGATGAAGCTTTGGGTACACTGACTAAAATATGCTTGAAGAAATCACCTTTGTCTATGAATGGCATTAAGTTATTTGAGTGGGTGAAATATCCATTAGACTTTGGGAAGAATCTGCCGAACTTCATGGAACATTTTAAACTTGTTTTGTCTGAAGACATTGAGAAATATGTTGAGAACCCAGTTAAACTTACAAATGTTTTATTCTGCTTGCCGCATGTAGAGAAAATCGATGTTGGCTATTGTGTGAAAATGTTAGGACAGCTGATATCTAAACTATTGGGTATATTGAAAAGTTATAACTTGGAGAATCAGCCTAAAGAGAATAAATTCCACTGTGACACAACTGCACTTTCGAGATGTGCTCGAAAGGTTTTGTTCATGTTATCATTGGCGCTTGAAAGTTCAATTCACATATCAAGTTGTAAGAAGCTTAAGGAGATTTGTGATATTGATACATTGTTGCCTGCGATCCTGCCGTGTGCTGCAGATCCTAATTACCTTAGCTCACTACATCTTCTTGATCTATATTTGACAGCTTATGAACAGGAGCATGGGCTGATCTATCCATATTTATCACTTGTTGATTCGTATCTAAAAAGGAATGTGTCTTCGCCTTTTCATGTGGTAAGCATTTCATACAAGTTTTCTATATTGTATACATATTGATAGAGCAGAAAATATTTTTTATACGAAATACATTTATTTTCAGGTTCGTCTACTGACTACCCACATTTACAAGTTATTCGAAAATGTAGAGGAACTAAATAAAACAGTGGAAGTGGGGGGTAGTGTTGAGAAATTTGCAATCTTCAGTATATGTTACTCAGTGGAGTCCATTAAACCATCTATCCTTGAGTACAGAGCTCAGTTGAATATGTTGCAAAAGATGACCTTCAATACAAGTCAGTATGCCCTGGCTAAGGATACTGACTTCCACCTCTTTGCATTAAATTACATGTTAGGTGTCTTGTATGTCAATTTCAAGCTGTTGTGGGAACCCGTGACTGAATTTATCGCGGGTTATGGGAATGCCCTAAGTGTTGACGATTTCTGGCCTACATTTCATGGAGCTCTTGAATCCTCATTTGTAAACGCAAAAAAAAATCTTAAACAGTTTCAATTCGATGAGGAAATCGATACAAATTTCGAAATTCTTCAAAAATTATACTCTGATTACAATAGCATGTCTGAGAGACCTGACTTATACAATTATAGGAACTTGATTTTGAAGGTTATGACGAATTGTATTCAAGTTTGTGAAGCGAGGAATCGCGATGTCGTTGTCTTGTTCTTGAATTTCATTGAAGAAGAATACAGAAGGAATGATAGCATGAATGCCTTAAAAATTGATATGGAAGTACGAGAGAATAAGATGGAAATTGATGATGAAAAACCTGAAGAAAGTACAGAGAACATTGAAGAAATAATTGAAGAAATAGACGATGCAAAAGAAACTATTTCTGGAAAGATAGTATTTAAAACACTCATTAACATTATGCAAGTCATATCTCAATTTAAGAACCCAAGAGCTTTGCATAAAGAGCCAGTTTTCGGGGAACTTTACATGGAATTTTTAAAGCACAAAAACCCAGGACTTCAAAAATATGCTTTAGATTGTGTACTAAACTATAAGAACAAAAATGTTACGCAATATAAAAGCAATTTGTGCAACTTAGTTGATGAAAAGAAGTTCAAAGATGAACTGACTCTGTTCAAAATAACTGAAGATGCCAAAAATATTCAGCCTGAGGACAGAGAACATGTAGTGCCAATAGTATTAAGAATACTTTATGGTAAAATGACGTCTAAACTCGTAGCGGAGAAGAAGGGTGGTGGTCAGAACCGGCGGTCACTTGTTATGAGATATTTGGCTGGTTGTAACGAGAATGAGATAAAAATGTTTATTGAAATGGCATTCTCGTACTACAAACAGTATTTGGATATGAAACCTCGAGAAATATTTGAAAAAATTGCGTCTGACGTAGATTTAAAATCTGTTACTAGTCCTGGAAAACTTCACAGTGTTTTGAATCTTTTTGAAGTTGTCCGTGAATATTTTGGAGGGTGTATGAATGAAGCGGTGTTGTCTCAGCTCTTTAACATATATTTTGCCATCTGTTCTACTGTAGCAGTTGTCCTAAGTCAAGGAGAAAAAGTGCATGTTGGATATGTAAAGATTATGAAAAACCTTCGCACTCTTGCTTTGGTTTCAACAAGGAAACTATTTGAACAATTTACCAAATATCCTTGGAACAAAGATGAGCTGTTTGTTATTTATGAGACATTGATTTGGCCTTTGATGCCAAAGTTACATATTGAAGGTATTCATAGTCCAACAGCACTGTTAAGACTTCTAAATGTGTGGTGTCAGAATCCCCGATACTATATTTTGCTAATCACTTGCTCTGAAAAAGATTCTATTACTCCATTCCCAGGTATTTTTAAACTTCTGCTAGCTCCTAAAACAAGTCCTGGTGTGGTCAATATGATACTAGATATGATCGAAAAATTAATAACTCTAACCGAAGACGAAGAAGATAAAGAAATTCCTAGAATAGAATCTTTCAATGTTTTACCAGTTGAGGCTCCTCAAAATGTAACTGGTATCAATTTCGGAAGCAAAATTCTAATACCGCACATACCGAGCATATTGGAAGTGATGAAAAGACGAATGGCCAATTCTGCAAAATCTAACACTGTAAACAAGAGAGATTTGCTGATTCTGTCAAGAATCACAGAATTGGTAGCGTCACCAGAGCTATGTGACGAACTATTGAATTTACTGCTACCGATATTAGTGAAGAAAGTATGTATGAACATGGCGGAGGAAAATATGGAATATGCTGTGAACACGATTATAAATTTGCTAGGGCACAGCACGAATCCACAAGTATACATAAAGAATATAGCCGTTTTGTTTAACAAAGTTGGTCCTGTAGAGGTTAGAAAATTACTGATGAAATTACTTACCTCGATAGCGGAAAGTGCGCCTAAAAATAAAGATATACTTACTAGATTGGCTAACATGGTAGCAGAAATGAATGCTTTCAACAAGAGATGGATCGAACAGCCAGATTTTGATCGAAGAATAGACGCGTACAAAGAAATATATCAGTTGCTAGAAAAGGACGAAATTGATGTAGACCTTGCAATACTTATTGTCAACAATTGCTTTTACTTTATTCGTACTGAGAAAGATATTGGTCTGCGTGACAGTGCTGGCCTGTGTTTGAAACGGATTCTGCCTAAACTTCTAATGAAATACAGATCATCAACTGATGGCCAATTCTTGGTAAGGGATACCGTTTTATCGCTAATTTCCACAGGTATAAGAGATACCAAAAACGACTTGTTGAGAAATGAATGCATCAACTTACTAGGAGAGTTGGCAAGAGAATGCCCTGACGCAGACGTAGTTATATCCGATTTAGCTCATTTCATTAATAAAGAAGATAGAGAAGTAGATTTCTTTGATAATATGTGCCATCTTCAAATGCACAGGCGTGTGAGAGCGCTGCTGAAATTCTGCAAAGTTGCCAGAAAGATGACGAAATGTCCTACTCCTAGGACTTTGACTAACTTTATTCTACCTCTAGCATCTATGTATATTTGTGACGATAAGTATACAGATAAAAATACTTTGATAGACGCATGTATAGAGGTCGTTTCTACTTGCTGCAGGTTGCTGCCTTGGTACCATTACGAAGTCATACTCAAACTTTACTTGAATAAAATGCGACATTCTTCCGAACACCAAAAACAGTTGACTCGAATATTGGTTGGAATTATTGATGCATTCCATTTTGATTTCTCAAAAGTTAAGAATATTGAATTGCCGAAAGCACTGATTACAAATGTGCATAAGTTTAAAATGGCTAAGAAAATTTCGGAGAATAAAGAAAATCTAGAAAATACAAAAGAGATAGCAGAAGATGTCGATAAGGAAGACGAATCAGAAATCAAAGATAATTTAGATTTAGATGAAGAGAGTGAACTAAAGGCAGCAGATGACGAAGCAGCAGAAGAAGAACCAAGTAAAGAGATTACCAACGTACCAGCATTTGAGAGAGTAACGAACGTGTCGCCGTCTGTAGCTAAAAGAATTATAAAATCTTTGTCGGCTGGATTGTTACCACAATTAAACCGGTAAGTGAAATTGTTGCTGACGTATATTGTGCTAGCATTGAAAATGTGAAAAAACATTAATTAGTATTTTATTTATCTAGTGCCATTGGAAAAATTACGGAACACGAAGAGTCCCATAAGGTGAATCGTCGTAAAACCGGTTTCGATCGTCAGCAAGAAGACATGCTTCGGGTACCCATAGCTCTTGCGCTCGTCAAGTTGTTGCAGAGACTGCCTGGCGATCTGCTTAAATATCAACTGCCTGGGTAAGTTTATATAAAATTGTAATATTATATTCTATAAAAATTTGTCCCAAATATCTCATCCTCCATGTATTTCAATCTGTTCTGAACATACATTCATTTTTCAGAATAACACTATAAACTTCGAATTATCTCAACTTTTATTTACGTTGTCTTTTTTTTTTCTTTTTAGAATCATCATAAAACTTTGCTCATTCCTAAAATCGCCTCTAAAGCAGGTTAGGATAACTGCGCGTGATATTGTTAAGAAGATCATGTTAACTGTTGGAACCTCGTACTTAGGAGTTCTACTGGAACACCTGACTATGTTGCTAACTAGAGGATACCAAGTTCATGTATTAGTCGCCACAATACATACAGTTCTAGACGCTTTGAAAGCGGAATTTAAACCTGGAGATCTGAATGAAAATCTTGATTACATACTCGATGTTTGCACTAACGATCTTTTTGGATCATTGTCAGAAGAGAAAGAAGTCGACAAACTACACTATAAGACACCAGAAGCAAAACCCAGCAAGAAAAGTTACGTAACACTTATGATAGTGGCCCAAAACATAACTGAACAGTGTCTGATAAATCTAATTATACCTTTCAAAGATGTTCTCCAAAAGCATCATTCGAAGAAGATGGTATTGAAAGTTCAGGAAGCTCTAATGCACATTACAAGTGGACTAGTCACGAATAAGTTTATAGATATCGAATCTCTATTCATATTCTTACACGGAATTGCCTCTGAGAGCATACCAGAATTTGTATTAGGTGCTCCAAAGAGACAAATAACTGAAAAACAAAGGGAGCAAATGCTTAGAGCGAAACCAGATTGCTTCCTAATTGCTGAAACGCCGAAACGTAACAAAGAATCTCAAGCTAAAAATGTTAAAACTTCCGGGAAAGCCAACGCTCACGTTTTGGTTGAATTCAGTTTGAATATTCTGTATGTGATCCTCAAAAGAGAGAAAGTGCCAAGAATGGACTGTCGGGCGTTCGTAGACCCCCTTATACCTTTATTAGTTGATGCGCTAAAAAGTGACCATGTAAAAGTGTCGACGGTTGCGATGAAGTGTATAGCTACTTTGTGGACGATCAGAGTAAGCACGCCAACGTTAGAAGAAATGGTTCAAGATATTGTGAAGACGATATTCTTGACGTTGCATAAGTACGCAACGTTTGAAATTAGTAAACAGAATGATAACTTCCATTTAGTTAGGACTGCTTTTAAGGTAAGATTTTTTTAGTGACTTCCCTTCCTGGTAATATTCTGCTGTCAAATATCAGGTTCAAGTTGCCATATACATATACATATAACCCATCAAATACCCACCTGAGATTTAACAATCGATTGGAAACTAGTGATCAACCATTTATAACATCAAATTATTCCTAATACTTATCTTATTTTTCCAGGCGGTAACAGTATTAGTACGCAACGTTAAATATTATAAACTAGAGGTCGACCAACTAAAAACACTCTTGTTATATGCGGAAGAAGACTGTCAGAATGACGAGAAGCAATCCAACTCGTTCTCTCTGTTGAAAGCTATATTAGAAGCTAGACTGGTATCCAATGAACTACACGAAGTTATGGAGAAGGTTTCCAAGATATGTATACTGAGCGAGTCAGCGAGATCTCGGTAAGTAGCTTTTGATATTGTTTTACAATAAAGAGCATTATAATGCTCTTTATTTTATGTACACCATAACAAATAACATGTATTGCTTTCATGCATGTTTGTTGTGGTATTACGATAATAAACTACTTCGGCGTTATAAATTAATCTTGACACTTGGTATTTTTGGTGATCTGTCCAAGGCATGCGACTGCGTTCATACAATACCTCTATTAGTAACCTGAACGCTTACGGCATTTGGGGAAGGATACGCACTAGTTCTATTTTATCCGTGATTGTTCCAGCTAAAACTAAAAATATGTAGCACAAATTTTTCTGGGACACTTGTTTTAGGGGGATTGCCTCAGGGCTCAATTTTAGGACCGTTTCCGTTATGGCTTGATTTTTTTTCGATTAAATAAGACAAGTATAGATATCTCGATATGATAAGTGAGTATAATTGAAGGTAATTCTTTCAGGGAGGAAGCTCGCGTTATCTTCGTCAACTACTTAACGCACTACTCTCCTGGCAAACGGCTGGAGAAGTACATCAACTTCTTCGTGTCACAGCTCAACTACGAACTGCAGCATGGCAGAGAGTCTTCACTTAAGTTCCTAGAAATGATCATCAATAAGTTACTTGTGGTAAGTAATTTGAGTATTTTGGATTACTTGTCTGTCCTAGAATTTGAGGGCCTTTTTTTGGGTAACCCAATCACAATATATGTATAATGTTACCGGCCAAACCTGATTTCAGGCCAAACTAGTTTGTCCTAGGCCAAACTGGTTTATTAAGCCGGGGCACGCCGATTAAATGGGTTAGGTTAGGTTAGAACTGTGACCAAAAGCGCGCGAGCCGAGCAAGCGAAGCGAGCGGCGCCGCGGTACCGGCCGGCGAGCGTTACTTCCAAAGGCTGTTAACGAAATGGCTAATTAAGCTAGTTAACCCAATTTCAGAATAAACCAGTTTGGCCTAGGACAAACTAGTTTGGCCTGAAATCGGGTTTGGCCGGTAACATAATATCAATATGAAATTGTGATTGCTTTATGAAGCTTTAAACGAAAGAAATGAATTGTTCATGTTGTTGGGGTTTTAATAAATAATATGTCGATCGTTAAAAGAACAAGAAATTTATTTTCCTAAAAGATAATTTACATAGACAGATAAACTACTTAAAATAGACCATCGGATACGGCATTAGTGTGACATTTTTTTATGTAACCTGAGATAAGCACTGCTGAAATTCTCGATAGGTTTGGCTTCACACTAACAACATTGCGGTATTTTAAACAAAAATTATGAGAGGTCCACACTACGTACTTTCAAGTGTTTGGAACTGATCCCTAGCCCTCAATTTCCAACTCTGAGTGTTCTAAATCTTTGATTCAAAGTTCTTCCTCTATTTTTCTTTCCGTCACGTCTCTGCACTACTACAGTCTGTTCTACTCTGTATTTAGGAGGGCCAGTTTTATATCTCACCATTCTCTCCAAATATTATTGTTTGAATAACATAATTAAATTGTAATAAAAAAAAACCACGTTGAAAATTGGGGTTATATAAATAATCTCAATTGTCATTTGACTATTACTTTTTATTTTATTTTGGGTTTAAACATTCAAATGAAATCAAAGGCTTCATTTGTAAGTGGCACTACAGATGGGCATCCAGGCGTACGTTTTCTGATCCCCCTTGTTTACACATTTATTAGGCGCTTCTGAAACCGACCATATTTACCAAAACTTAAGCATACTATTCTGTAATTCAAGGTACAACTATCAAAGCACGGAGCCCACCTCATGCTCGCTCTGGGCGCGAGCATGCTCAACGACAGCGCGCCCGAGTGCCGCGCTTCCGCCGCCAGTTGCATAGAGGCCATGTTGAAGAGGTTCCCTCTACAGGAGAGGAACAAACTCTTTGATCTGGTGATGACGTTCTTCCAGGATAATCAGGTAGGTGTAATTTTTTAATAGATTTTGATGAATTTTGACAATGACGTGTCGTGTCTGTGCATAGTATAAGGTTGATTTTTGACAAAAATAAATGCAGAAGTATTTGTAAAGACATACTATATACGATTGTTTTTATAATACATATTTTAAAATGATGCAAACAGAAGAGAGGCAACATGTGTATATGAGAAAAAAACAGTGGCACTCCGGGAGTGCCGACAGAAGTGAAAACTTGAACAATTACGTGTGTATTTTTTATCGTCAAAACAGGATTTCACATTGGGTCCTTGGGTCCTGATTGCTCTCGGTAAAAAATGATAAGCGAGCGATCGACTTCAGCCATTAAAGGTACAGATTTTTACGATAAAAATACAAAGGGAAAGAAAGGGATAAAAGAATTAGACTTCCTAATGAAAGAAAGGGACTTTTCCAAAAGACATCAACGCGCGACTCATCCGTGTGCTCAAGCGTTCCGTGTCGATGACGCGAGTTCCATGATTTTTGTTTACCCAAAAAGTGCTCAACGCGCCTAAAGAAGTTTTCAGTTAAAAAAAATCGGCTGTTGTTCAACCAGAATTTGCTTAGAAAAACCAAAAAAAAATTTCAATCGTTTCCTACATAATACCAACTTACCAAGTTATTTAATAAAGCCTTGTTTCCATCTCCACAGCCAGTACACTTCGAATTAGCGGCTCAACTGAGCACACGCTTCGTAAACGTAGAACAAGACGACTTCAAGAATCGACTCAACACTGTCCTTTCACTAGTCAGTGGCAAAATCCTTTTACTTAGCAACGACATAACTGAAGGCAGATTCGTAAAAATAAAACTAGACCAATCAGAGGAAAAGACTGACGAAGACAAGCAGAAGGAAAAAGACCACAGTTTAATACAGATACTAAACCTTATAGAAAAAATAACGTTGCAATGCGCGTCTTCTTTGACGAATAAGAAGTACGTGAATGAGTTTGACGAAATAGCGCAGCAAAGTAAAGCATTGCTTGCCTACCCTCATTCGTGGGTGAGACTGAAATCTGCTAAGGTACTGGGCCAGTTGTTATCAGTCGTTGATGCTGAAGATTTGGATAATATTGTAAAGAAGAAGGTAGAGAGTGATAGAGGTTTTATTTATGATGACACGGAAGATGTTTTAAGGAGTCTTGTTCTGGATTTGTGTGCGCAGTACACCACTGGAGCTTCGAAGGAAATGGTTGAACAGGTGAGGAGATCGTTTATTTTTTTAATTTTCTGCTGTAGTTGCTATAGTGGTCCGAATATGAATAATGTTCAATAATTTATGTTTTTTTGTTTGTAATAAGATATTGTAGTGTGAAAATTGTACTTGTCAATCTGTTTGTTGATAATTAATGATATGATTAACAATTTTCTCTAATCACTATGTAGTCCAGTCCTTTAACATTATTTGAATTATTTTTCCTATTTGTTTTCGCAGACAACAGCAGTGCTATTCGTAATATTGAAGCTGGTGCACTCGATGTCAAGTTTCAAGCTAGACAAGAAGACGCAAGCAGACGGCGACGAAGCTGAGGGGGGGAGCAGGATGAACATCCGCTGGATCCTGTTCAAACTGAGGAGAGCCATCAACGTTGAAGTAGCCAGAGCACCTAGTAACATGGATATTGTAAGTAAATTATATTCATAATACTTTCTGAGTCTTCTAATCGGTGAAAAAACATCCTGAAGAATCCTGGCCTTATAGTTAAATTTTTTTATTCAACATTTTTGTAGGAGGCTTGGCCTTATAGTTAGTTTAAGTCTTTCGGGGTATCAATTTCAGGTTTAAATTACAGATAACGAAGACACCCGTGCCCAGCAGAAGGAAAATAATGGGCTGGTATTAAGAAAATTATATTATGGAATACTTATTTTCTGGATGTCAGTAACATGATGGTTTTTATGTCCTGTAATCACTGTGCTAGCTGGTTTTACAGTTTAGTCTTCTCTTGTATCGACATAACCCATAAATGTATTAAGTAATATTTTGCCCAGTCGGCAAATTGGTGTCGGGTCACTAAAATGAATTTAAAAAAATTGCAACAATCAAAATAAGAACAAGTTGTGACAAGATAGGTTAGTTGTTGTGTTTACGCTAACCTTCCTAATTTATTCATAAATTTATTTAAAAATAATTCAAAGGTTAGATATTCAAACTAGGCTATGAATCAGCACTTTTTGCACATCATAATTACATGAGGCAGTCCCCCAAAACTCCCCGCTTTCACCACTTACTAGTGCTTTAGCTGGGAAGAAGTGGTATTATTCGATATAAATTAATAATATTATATTTTTTACATCCACAGAGAACAGCAATATTCACAATGTGGACGCACGTCATCAGTTTCTTAGAAAATGAAGACGTAAATAGAATACTGGACGTGATTCTTCCGCCAATAGTCCGGGAGCTGTCGACCGGCGATGCGGCTACTCCGGCGACCGTTGCTAAGCAACTGGCTGGCAGGCTGGGCAAAAAGCTACGGAGGAAGATAGGGGAGATAGAGTATAGCAAACTCGTTGCTGAGGCACAGATGAAGCTGAATATAAAGAGGGCTGAGAGGAAAAAGGTTTGCATTATTTTTTTAATATCTGTGTTACTATTTCGTTCCGTAATTCCTTTTGCTGTAGCGACGTTATTTATAGTCGCCAAGATTCGGCAGCGTCTATGATCCACTTTTATGCAAAAAACCATAAAAAGGCATCCAAATTAGCTGGATTTTGAACAAAATCTTCATGTCTTTTAATTGTGAAGAAAACTTTAAATCTAAACAAAGCAGTTTTGTTGTATGTTCACAGAGCTATAGAAATGGGCAGACTATTTGTTAGTTTATTTTTGAATTTGTTGTACGCTATACTGTTGCAACGCAATTTGACTCAACATGACAGGATCGGGAAAGAAGTAATGAACTTGGCTCTTTACTAAGTATTGTATTATTTTCCAGTTACTCCTACAAGAAAAAGTAAATGATCCAGAGAAGGCAGCCAAGAGAAAACTTCAGCTAAAAGAAAAGAAGAAACAATCTAAAAAGATTAAAATGGAAATGGTAACGGGCAAGCGACCGCGGCCTAAGAAACGGAAGGCCGAAGACTTTGATATGGAAGACCAATTACTAAAGGACGATGATTGAGTAAATGATTAAATAATGTCATTACAGGCACTTATTAATTATGTCATTACAGGCACTTATTAATTATGTCATTACAGGCACTTATTAATTATGTCATTATAGGCACTTATTTTCAAATGCTTACGGCATATTTAATGGGGTAATGATGGAAGACTAGTGATGTGACCTGCTTTTATTGCGGTTTCGATAAAAATGAGGGTTTAGTTTTTGTTTGAAAAAAAAACAAATGTTTAAATGACTTGTGTTTTATAAAGTCGAAAATAAAACGTTTTGTAAATATAGATTAAGCTGTTACTATGAAAATAAACACTGTTTTCTTAAAATAACTTTCTTTTATTAATATTACATAACTAGGTAATGCTTACCTACTTCTTAACTTTTTATAGTCAAGATTTTTTGCGATAGTATGGGTTACGAAAAATAAAACAACATTTTATAAACAAAATAAATATATTGCTTTATGCATTCAAAGTATAAAAAAAACAATTAACAAAAACACCGAACGAACAACATTCATTGAAATGAACCGACATCACAATGAGAACGATGCTTGTTTACAAAATGTGCTTTTAAGCATAGTTGTAATATTTTATATCAGCAACTGCATTGCTTATGCATAAGTAGGGTTTTTCTTAAATAAACTATAATTTTATATTAAATATTTCCATGCATTTTGTACAATTTGGTACATACATATCTCTTAATTCAAACCATAAGGATAGGCCCACTTTCGATCTACGATACTATTATTTCGGGCTTATTTTAATTTATCGCATTTAGTAACTAATTGTGGCTTTAGTGCCTAGACTTAGCCTAATATGCATATTATTTATGATATTTATAATAAATAATTGAACTTAAAAAGAAAATGTGCGTAAGTAAATGCTAGTTTGCTTGATTTCAGTTTATAATATTAAATGTAGGTTACGTTTTAAATAAATATCGGAATGACATGTTCACAATTTCATTCGTATTATTTTTGTAGATAATTGGGTTATTTTTTTGAGTTAAAAACAATACAGAAGAAAACTTAATAATAATTTATTACATACTCATTTAAATTAGACAATAATTTTGATACTCAAAGCACCATAACTCTTTAAATCACTAATATTATTTTTTAAATAATATGTATTATTAAAATTATCGTTTTAATAATATCTGAAACTATTTTCGTGTATCTTTGTGTGTCTACAACTACCAACAGTGAGATATTGAAATATTTAAACGTTAGGCCGGGAGCTGATATCTCGAACATTAAAGTCATCTTGAATTAATTTACTGTATAGAACTTACTGACTACGAAAGCGTCTAAAATCGTATTTCTGGGGAATAAGGGGTTTATTTATAAACGTTCAGTAATAGTAGCGACTATTCAACCGTAAATTTTTGACGTTTAAATGTCTCTTAACGTTTATAAATAAAGGGGTAAGTTGGTGGAACGAATACCTAAAATATTTATAACGTTTATTTATAAGTTCGTAGCATTGTATAATTTTAAAGTAGATAGCAATATTAGGTAGGTCGTGAAATACGTAAAAGTATAATTTTAGAAAGAAGTATAACAATAACATTAATAGCAATGGACGGCAGCAAGCTCGGCGATTATCTAAAGCTTATTCAAATTCAAAGCGTAACGTTAGAGAAAAAGTAATGGTCGTAGTTAGGAATTTAAAAAGATCACGTAATGCGTCTGAAATAGGTATAATTTTCTACAAAGCCTTGGAGTATGTAGCAAATAATATCTCTGTGAATTGTTCTTTTGTGAAATTATTAGGTATTAGTTGGTAACTATTATATTAATAAAATGAACATCAAATGAGATCTTCCCTGCGCGGCTACGCCTGCTAACCAACATTTCAAAACCTTAAAATTGGTAATTGACTAGTTATTTATAAGAAATTAAATTCTAGGGAAGATTCCAGATGGGATACGACTAGATCAACAGTAGCATAGCGGATATTGGGTTGTATCTCATGATTTTGGAGAGGAGGATCCAGAGGAGGGAGGTCGTCGTGGCTAGGGCGACCCCTCCCCAGCCGAGGTCGAGCGACCAGGCGGTGGAGAACTCCCTGGCCGCCAGTAGCGCCAGCGCGGGCCCGCGCGGGCCCAGCACGCCGTCGCCCGTGCCGTCCGCGTGCGACGAGCCGCGCGCGGACACGCGCTGCACGCGCTTGAAGTGGATTATCATTAGCGTGAACATGGCGAACAGACCTGGAAGGAAAACTGACTAGTTGACCTTTGTTTGCAAGTTGGAGTAAGAACACTTTCAAAGACAATACTAAGAATACACATACTACACTACACTGCTTGAACACTGCTTCATAATAGGTATACACTCGTTTTTGAAAAGTACCCTAATTAGATTCCAAAGTGCTAGTAACCACTAAAAAAACACAACATTTTTAATTAATCGATTAGTGCCATAAAAATGCAATTAAATTTTACATTTTCAAATTTCGCGCGTAATTTGACGAAAACGCTGGATGCAGTGGACGCCATATTGGTCTGTGGGTATGACGTCAGTTTGCTAAGTAAACAAATGCGCTGATATTTTGTATGATAATTGTTTGTAATTGAAAAAAATAGTTATTATTCTAGCTATCGTTGGTTTTCTGTTCCAGAATGCAAAATAGTATTTAAATAAAAATTACTATGGTTACGAAAATAATAAAAGTACAAAATTGTTCAATTGACAATTGACATTTTTCAAAGAGTAAAATACCCTATTATGTAAGTACAGTCAACAAAAGAGATGTAAGTACATAGTCGAAGTTTCGTAAGAAACTAATGGATGTTTTCAAATGAAATCTAGTTTAATAAATTAACTGTTTGTTTTATTAATTAAATTAAATTTTATTGGCAAACATCCATCGGTTTCTTACTAAACTTAAACAATTTCCAATGACCCTAGTTACTAATCTCTTTTAGCGTACCTATCAAAATATCTGTGCACCTCGCTGGAATGCGATGCCCCTCGCGCTTTCCCCTACACCTGGCTGCGCTCACCCTGTCGCCATACATACCGTACTAGAGCGCAGATATGACGTAATTGACGCCAGGTGAGGTGCACAGCAATTGAGATCGGGTTGTAGGTATGTTTCAAAAATTCGTCTGCCTGAAAACTAAGTCATCATCTGCCTAGCCTTTTCCCAACTAAGTTGGGGTCGGCTTCCAGTCTAACCGGATGCAGCTGAGTACCAGTATTTTACATGGAGCGACTGTCTATCTGACCTCCTCAACCCAGCTACTGGGTAATACGATAGCGCATCACATATTAAGCTTCTTACCGGCTAGTAGATACATGACGCCAGTTATAAGTACAGCGCTGATCTGATGCTTGCAGATACCGAACGCGCCAACCAAAGCGGCGCTGCCCAGCACTATCAGGCAGACTAGGGCGCATGATATGGATAGATTCTGCATACCTGAAAGAAAAGTTTAAATTTGAAGGAAATTCAAGTTAAAATTTCATATCTTTTACGGACGAGAATGAATCGGGTATTTTCCAATTTATTAAAAACTATTTTAATTTGAAGATTGGGACGAAATATTTAACAGAAAAATAAAAATAAATTTATTTATATCCATTTATTTTTATTTTTCTGTTACATATTTCGTCCCAAAATCTTCAAATTAAAATAGTTTTTAATAAATTGGAAAATACCCTATTCTGCTTTTATGAATCCAGGCCCGTTACTAGTTTTCCTTCGGGCTTCTGAACAGTTTTAATAGTGCTTAAGGTGAACCTAGTCCACATTTTTTGCATACAAAATTCGGGAGTGTTTTACTCCACTGTCTGACATGGCACATCCAAAGTAAAATATGATATCGTTTTGACTCATTATTAATATTGTCTGTACGGAAACAATACTAAAATAACCCTTTAAAAAGTTAGGAGCCAACAAAGATTAGTTTTTCTTGCTAATTTTACGAAACTTTGGGCGTGTTTAAGTAATAAAAGAAGTGTAAAATGTCCAAAACCAAGTCGGTACCGACAAAGTTCAATTATCGAAAAGTTCAATAAGCTTTATTGGTCATTGATTTATGCATTGGCTTTTTCATAAAACCTGATCTTCCAAAGGACTTTTCTTAATTTGTTCGCAATTTTTTTACTATAAATGATCCTGCATCTCACTCAATAACGTTGTGCGTGTAGACTAGCGTCTAACTGCTCATCACTGATACTATCTCTGTCGGACACGAAGCCTGGTGAGACAGCGTGATTTTTAGCCAGGCCCACCTGTGAGTTCGAGCCCGCGACTAGGTTCCCCTTAAGTGGCATATCTTACGCGGGCTAGTTGCAGAACACACTAACATAGGAACAGCTTTCATTTTGACAGTTCCACAACATTCATTGCGTTATTTACGTTGTAGAGCAGACAAATTTATCGAACATATGAAGCGATGGAGAAGCAATATCCTTCAAAATAATTCAGATTCTGACTGATAGTGTGTTATACAATTAGGGTGCTCAAGCTTGAGACTTCCAGAAAACAGAAGGTATTCCCAGAGTAGGCAGTTAAAGTACCTACTTCAAGTTTCCTCAAAGTTCTAACTAAGATTTAGTTCACCTTTCAACAGCCATCAAGGGCTTTAGATTCCAAATATTTGTACCCACTGAAAATTAAATTAATCTCGTGAACCCGATCTTGTAGTGATATATAAATTCATATTTTTCAAATATTTACGGAACCACGTCAAAGGCTGGAGCCGTTAGCCTCTTTAAACATGTATAGCGTTATAGTGATGATTAAGCCGCTGCAGAAAATATAAATCTCCGGTTCCAACTAGCTAAAAATATCGCAGCTTCATTAATTTTTAGTTTGAATATGGGACAGAAATATGACTTTCAAATTTCAAAGCTGAAAACGTTCATTAAACATTCAAAGAACGTCGGGTCACTACTGGTTTTAATGATGAAGGCTCTTTTTATCGAATTAGGTACCTACTTATAATAGACACAATCGGACAAAACCCTCATTTTGGTACGTAAGTATAATTTTTTTTGAGAATGTTAGTTTATTTAAAATGAAATTGGCCCTAAGCATCTATATTAACACAGCTGGTACCAAATGAAATTGGCCTTAGGCATCTATATTAACACAGTTGGTACCAAATGAAATTGGCCTTAGGCATCTATATTAACACAGTTGGTACCTGACAGTTGTTTGGTTTTCAAATTCCGGGGTACTTTATCCGAAAAATTTAAAAACTTTGCACACGAATGGAGCAGTATCTAGTTCAGTAGGCACAACTTATTCACCTTTTTCTATACTTTTAACGAAACCAGCTTACCAGAAAAAGGAGGTAGAAGGATATACAAAAGTATTTTCCGCAAACTTTTTCTTGAACATACCTACTCGCAAAATACGTTGATAAATGAACTTGTCCAAAAGCAAATGGTTCTCCAAGGTTGAATCACCGAGGGATGAAAAGGGCGTTGTTTATGCATACCTTGACTTATCGCCGCTGAATATTTTAACATCTAGTTTTCATAATGTACACTGGTTTTATTATCGTGAAAGGATAATTATGACAGCTTTATGGAGCATTTACAGCTCGTTTAAATGTTAAATAAGTACTTGTTTTTCTTCATTATTATATGTGAGTGCTAGGTGGGGCTTTCGTTTTGATGAGAAAAAACCGGCCAAGTGCCAGTCAGACTCGCACTAGAAGGGTTCCGTACCACAGGGGGAAAATCCCGTTCCTGCTATGGAGACTCCTTTTATTTTTAACTTTGTTTTTTTTTTGTTATAGCGGCAACAGAAATACACATTTTGTGAACATTTCAACTGTCTACCTGTTACGGATCATGAGATACAGCCCGCTGACAGACAGACGGACGGACGGACAGCGGAGGCTTTGTAATAGGGTCCCTTTGGATACCCTTCGGGTACGGCAGCCTAAAAAGTGCCTATTGGCACCAGTAGGTCTTCCTTTACAAACAACAGAATTTTGAGAGATTTACCAAAAAAATTAACTTACGATGCTGCCAATCAGCTCGGGGCTCCTCATCCTCACTGTTTGCTAAATAATTTGTGCATACCGGCTGCGAGGGGAAACCAGCCCTGGACAATATCGACACCTCTTCCTCTGAAACCAAAACCATGCATTAAATGGGCGATCTATTTTATTATGTATTTTGAAAAAAAAATATATTGAAGAACTACCTTCAAGAGACACGCACATCGTCCAAATACCACCATTCATCGGCACTAAAAAGGTCCCCCCTCCGCCTTTTCGATGACTTGTATCTTCGATCTGAAAAGAGGAAATAATTGAATACACTTCGGATTTACGTTCTATGGAAGATCAAGGTCGATCGAAGTTAAAGATTTATGTGAATAAAATAACATAACATCACGCCTGTATCATCTGAAGGGTTAGGCAGAGGTGCACCCACATATCGCCAGTTATGTTTAAGTCCTAAGTAATAGGGGGGGGGGGGGAGCCTATTGCCCCCGACCGGGCACGAATACAGACTCCCCGATACTAAGAAATTTCTTATAGAAAAACTTAATAACACTGTCGCCCGATCCCAGAATCAAGCCTTTGACCTTTTGCTCGTCAGAAGCGGTTGCGATCACTAGGCCAACGAAGCAAACAATCCATACTAATATTATAAACGCGAAAGTAACTCTGTCTGTCTGTCTGTTACGCTTTCACGCCTAAACCGCTGAACCGTTCGTCAGTCATGAAATTGTTGAAATCGGCAGAGATATGGAAAAGGACATAGGCTACTTTTTTACGCTATAACCGACATCCACGCGGGCGGAGCAGCGCGCAAAAGCTAGTTTATTATAAATATGAAAAGCCTAAATTTGTCGACTCCCCGGTATATCTTGTTAACATAATTTATGGCCTAATTAATTTAACAACGTATTTGCCAAGCATATTTGCTTACACACATAATCGGATAAATGGAGCTAATACGTCGTGTGTGTTTAAGTTTAAATGCCGGATTTAAAATTGGTGTGACCTTTTAAAATGTTGTAGGCATAAATTTGTAGGGCACGAATTATTTTTCAGTCTTCTTAATGGTCTCATGGTGTTTCTGTCGTATTCCACCTAACAGGTAATTAACTAAGTATAGGTATTAATCACAGTATTTAATTTTAAGGCCTCCTTGGCCTAGTCGTCGCGAGCGCGAATGATGAGCTTGAGGTCCTGGGTTCGATTTCCAGGTCGGGCATAATGTTAATGGGTTTTTCCAACAGGAATGTCTAAGTGGCAGCCGGAGTTTGGATTTGTGCCAGATTGATGGCAATAGGCTCGCCACCTAATAATACATGGGAGTTAAAATAACTGGCGAAATGTGGGTTTACAATAGTTTCACGTCTGCCTAACCCGTTCGGGAATTACAGGCGTGATGTTATGTTGTTTAATCTGATTGTGTATAGTCAGGGTAATTAACACCTTTATTTATAAATGTTGCGTAAAGTTAAGTAATGATTAGCGACTTTGACGTTTATACATCTGTTAACTTTAATAAACGTACCACACGCAGCAAGCTAAGAAGACTGGCTGAAGAAATGAGTAGGTACGCTACGAACAGAGGGCTTACCATCTGAGAGCCCACCAGGCTCTCCGTCTGTTACACCGACAATGGTATCGACGTTTGCTCACAACATCCCACTGACGGGGGGCAATTAATCGCCCACCGTAAAGGCAACGGGTTATTGTTTTATCAAATTGATACACTACCAATTTGCCGTATTATAGTAATTTAATACGACAGCTAAACAATGAGAGTTATGTTTCGAATACACGGAAAATTTGTAAGATAATTTGTCTGACTTTTCCTTTCCTAACACGTGACCACTTCTATGTAGGAAATTATGAAAGTTTTAAGCTTCTTGCTAAGTAATATCCAAACAAACCGAGCCGAGTACGATTAGCGAGGACGACATCAACTTATTAAGCTTCTTAAGACTTAAATGTTGCTTAATTTTATTTAACGATTTATTTGAAGCTAGAAATATTTCATATCTGATTTGGCGTGTCTAGTAATTTTATACGCTTCATTACATAATATGTATGCCGAATGATTGAGACAAGCTTTTTAGAAGATTTATGTGAATCTCTCTAACTAAGCCGAATACCTTAACGCCAAATGCTGTTGGAACCATAACCGGTGGATCCGCTATGGTACAGTCAGCTTCAATAATATCGGGACGAACCGACTGTTCAAAATTATCAAAACAACTATGAAAATTAAAAATTAACTCAATGACACAAGGAATGTTTCAGAATGAAGACAGCACACGACAACTTTCATTCTGACAAGAACTTTATAAAGTTTAATTTTCTTAGTTGTTCAGCTCATTTTGAACAGTCTCGTTCGTCCCGATATTTTTGACGCTGATTGCAGCTCAAGAAATTCAAATTTTCTTCCGTTTTATGCAATTTACGAGTCTGTGTCAGGTTGTGTGTTGATTAAAATATGATTCGCGACCGTAACAGATATGCCTTTACACAATTATAATCATAAAAATCATGAATACAACCTTCCAACTTCATTTAATTCCATTGAAGGACTAGTTCATGAATAAATTATAGACCTGCAAATTGCAAAAAAAACGTAAGAAATATTGAATTTATTACCCTAGTGTGAACCATCACGCAGTATCATTCTATGTTTAGTAACTAATTAATGATTCACATTAAATCCTTCAACAACATGAGCAGGATAAGTAACGTACGCGTAGGTAGTAATTTGTCTTCATTACATCACAACTCATCAGGGCCTGAATTCACTATGACCACTTAACGATTCCTTACTCGTAACCACGTCAATCACACACGAAATCTGCTAATATCGTATTAATAATATCGATAAATTGTCTTGGAACATACAGAATATGACATTTCGATTCCTTACCGTTACATTGGTTTCTAAAAAAACACGATATTGACGTAGTTTGAACGTGGTAAGATTCCGCGGGGAATCATTTAAGCCATACAGAATTGGGGCCCTGAATAAAGGCTCAAATTTTAATGACTAGTTTGTGTTTCATTCACCGTCATTATTTTGCTCTGCATACCAGCCTGCATCCAGACTACAGTAGATTACGTATCATAACATCACGCCTGTTATCGGGGATAACGGTTTGGTAGAGGAGAGGAGTATCTATAGTCGGTACCTACACCTGCATTTCGTCAATGTTATAACCGACGAGCCTATTGTCAACAACTGGTCACAAACTCAGACTCAGGGCTGATAAATTCTTGATGTATAAACCCATAATATAGGAAGCCCTTAGATAACAATCTCTACTTAAATTCTCTTCAATTAGTCTGTCTGTACTAGCTGTGCCCGCGGCCTCGCCCGTGAGGAGGTCGAACATACATACTACCGGGATAAAAGTATGCTATGTGTTAATCCAGATCCCATGTTCCCTTCCACATTTAACAAGTCTTCCTTCAATTCAAAACAAGAGTCAACAGGCATCTCCTAGGCACGCTCGATCCATCATAGACCTCATCAATCGCCTCCCTTCAGGCGTGATCGAGGTCAAGAGCAGGCTCTTTTAGTAATAAAAATAAAAGTAAGGAATAAAATCCGTTCAGCCATTTTCGATATATTGAGTAACAAACATCCTAACATCCAAACATACAAACTTTCACATATTTATAATATTGGTAGGATAAGTTCCACTTTTAAAGTGTTTTAAGTTCCGTAACTGACTATAAATAACCGGCAACATTGAATCACTCCATTCTACGTAGCATAACTATATAGAGATTCAATAATCTCACCGCATCGCTGCGTCGCGTGCAAACTTTAGGTGCAGTCCCCACGGCAATGCTCACGTGATTACGGCACTGTTTTACTCGCTGGAGCAGCCTTGACCCGCCTGCCTTCTGCCAATATCAATACACGGGGCTGTGGAAGGCGTAATCCCGGGACACATGTTGGTGACGCGGAGTTAAAGTTGCTTTTGTGAATAATAATGAAACTTTCGTTGAAAGATTTTTTGTTGGTGGAATTTTGAATTTGTTTTTTTTACGAGGGGTTGCTATTTTGATGGCTTTTTCATGATTTTTTGGGGTCACCCCCGTGCTTACGACCGTGTTTAGGTGATCAGTTTTGTAGGGTCCGAATAGAAAAATATGTGACGTCACACCAGTGGGGGCCTCTGTTGACGACACCTATTTTGCAAGTTTAAATTAAACCTTAGTTATAATAATGTTGGTAGAGTTGGTAATATTTTAAAGTTTTTCGTTACAGTTGAAGTTCAGGGTTTTAAAACTTTAGATTTATACATGTGACGTCACGAAGCTAGTCCGGTCCTTGTCACGTGACGTCACACTTTGTTGACCTTTCCCTCTACCTTAACGTGTGACGTAATTTATGGAAGGCTCCTTATACCTAATCGTTGCAAGAGCACCTACAACCACCGAAATTGGTCGAGTTTTGTTTACATACTGAGTCGACCAACCATAATTTTCTTCGGTTTTTCTTGCGTAGTTCCTCTAGCAGACAAACATTAGCAATACCATTAAACTATCTAGATACCTGACTTTGTTGAATTATAGGTAGGTACGGTAGACCTAAACCTCCTTTCGTCCATTTTGCAATTTGTTCCACCATATAAAAATCAAATAAGATCTGATAAGTCCAATTCAGTCTCTTAATACTTTATTAACTTTTTCAGCAAAAGTTTCCATCGTGTAAAGAAATCAAAGGAAATTGGACTCAAAAATTATATCGAACTTTGTCATTAAATATCGATTTATGTATCTAAGTATTTTAAGTCGATGATTCATGTTCTTGATTTGATTGATGACTTGGCGTCAAGGGGTAAACCCAGGCGGAACTATTGGGGCGGAAACCTGACATTGAATCGAGAAAATTAATGGAAGCAAAAGTCCACTTGAAAAACATTTTCTGTCGGTTATTTTGTAAGTAATCAATCATTGAAGCAAAATTGTTTAAAATTAATGTATCTATCATTTTAACCGAAAAAAGGAGGAGTTTGTTACCTCTGCTTTTGTTTTAAAGGATTTAATTTATAGAGTGGTCTTATTAGTAGCTTCATTAACCCTTAGGTATTTTTTCCAGTTAGTGTTTGTTGATGATGTTATAATAACTTCCTGACACTGTTCACATAAGAATGGAGACAGAGAGCGAGTTGAAAACTATCGGCTCCTTTCTATTTTACCATCATTATCGAAAATACTGGAAATAATTATTATTTAGAATTAATTATTTGGAAAAAAATAAATTGCTTTCAGCCAACGACTATGGCTTTAGGCAAGCCAAGTCAACTGAACAAGCCGTAAACAAACTAATAGATAGCATTACTTCAAATTTAGATAAAAAGAAAAAAATGGCTTATAATTTTCTTAGATCTGGCCAAGGCATTCGATACAATCTCTGTCTCACTACCATTGGACAAGCTCGAGAGGCTGGGTATAAGAGGTACGCAGCACAAACTCCTAACAAGCTATCTAACCGGGCGTTCTCAATCTGTTCAAGTTGATAAACACAGAAGGTATTACCTCCCTGCACTCAGGGCTTTCCGCAGGGCAGCATACTGGGGCCCACGTTATTTCTCGTTTATATAAACGATCTCACAGATCTAAAACTTACCCATGGAGGAATCATATCTTTCGCAGAAGATACTGCTCTCTTTTTTTCCGGTGATACATGGGATGAGGTTTTTGGTACTGCAGAGCTGGGTATATATATCGTTGGAAAGTGGCTCCAGAGTAACATCCTTACATTAAAGGTAGAGAAAACTAAATACATCTGTTTCGCCGCAAGGAGTGTAAATTTGGTCACAAGTAACAGTAATTACGGCCATAATTACGGTCAGAACATGAGTGTTACTCTGGAGTAAACTACGCGTGCCGTTCACTGGAACGAGTGCCAAATATAAATATTTTGGTATTACAATAATTAGCAGGCTCAACTTTAAAGAGCACATATGACTGCTAAGCGCTAGGATAAGAAAACTCATATATATTTAAAAAAATCTAAGACACGTTGCAGATCCTTAGTTGCTTAAACAAATTTATTACGCACTCTTTCAGTCGCTTCTTACGTATTGTATATCATCATGGGGAAGTACGGTAAAGACTGCGTTAAAGCCTTTAGAGATCGCCCAACGTACAATTCTCAAAGTGAGCCATTTTAAGCCACTCTTGTTTCCAACTGCTACACTGTATCAGCTTTGTGGAATCTTGACTGTTAGATAGTTATTTATAATAAGTATCATTCTGCTACAGCACAGCAAACAGGTACCTACATGATCCACGAATTCTCCAAAAACGAAGAGCAGGCTTGGTATGTAGCAGATTGACTCACTTTAAAAGTAAATTTAGCCAACGCTTCGCGAACTTCATTGATCCCTTCCTTTACAATAGATTAAACATGGCTATAAAGATATACTCACTAAGAAAAAGTCAATGCTAAAAAAAGGTCTGATTATTTTCTAAAACTATTATGAAGAGACTGAACTTCTACTGCATATAGCACAATGATCACGAAGATGGCATTAACTTGTTTGATATATTTTTACAAAATTCACTCAGACCACACGCTTAAACTTCCAAATGTTTATTCTTTTCATGGACTACACACACTTACACAACCTCTCTCAATTCACACACTCACATTTCATTCCACATAGTGAGAGGTCACTCATTCATACTCTACATATTATAGTAACTTATCATTTAGTAAAATGTGTAAAATAACACGCTGTGGCTTCGATATTATGTAAAATTTTCCGAGGGGATTGGCGCTGATAGCCGTAACACCGGATTTGCCTAGTTCGGCTACAGATGCTTAACTCATTTTTACTCAAAACTAGCCTATTTTTAATCATTTGTAAAATATGTTAAAGTTTTTCAAAATAAATAAATATTATTATTATTATTTATTACTGTCATTTACTTTGCTAGTGAAGGATACGAATTTGTGAAGGGATAGATTCCTATCAGAACCGAAAGATGAAAAGTAAAAAGTTTAAGTAGGTATTAAAAAAAAAACAACCGCCTTCCAAAAAAAAACCCTGTACTTAGGTACCTAAAATGATATCTTAGTTTAAACCAGCGCTATATTTAGGTCATACTGGAACTACTCACTTATAAATCTATAAATGTTTCTATACTAATAGTAACAGCATCCGAAAATGATTCATCTATGTTTACATTCGAGAATTAGTGGATTTAATTTAAACTTTAACCGCTAAACATTTTCATTAATTTGGCAAGTGAAAAGCGTGCTACTCCCAATTGAATCATAATAACTGGGGCCGAAGTAAAACCAATTACCAGATGGGTATCGTTAATTAAATTAGTGGGTTTGCCATCAAGTATCGTGTCTAAATTGTGTAGTTGTATGTACAAACATACAACATAATTAGTGTGGGTAATTCTGACACTACATGTGTTGTAATCCATGGACTCTCTGTGCTCTATTAGCAATTAGAAATTTAGAATAGTATCGGATTTAGGATGATTTATTTATACTAGATTTTGCTAGTAGCTTCGCTCTCGTGGAGGTTGGAAGTTATCCCAAAGAACGAATTACCAGGATAAAAACTATTCTATGTGTTAATCCAGGGTATAAACTATCTGTGTGCCAAATTTCCTCTAAATCCGTTCAGCCGTTTTTGCGGCATTGAGTAACAAACATGTAACATCCAAATATCTAAACATACAAACTTTCACATTTATAATAAAGGATAGTTTTCTAGCCTTCGCACGTTTACTCATACATAACACATCTGACATTGGCAGAATTGTTGACATCGGCAATTCGGCACCATTGCCATAGAGAAAAATAGAATAGTTTGCACCTAATCTGTCTGTTGGTAGTTTGCACTAATGCGAGAATAGCATTGTTATTTGTTTGTTCAGTTATGATTATGGTAAGTAGCCACTAAGTAGCAGTACCCTCGTGCCTCGCAAAGCACGTGAAGCGGTTGGTCTTCCGCCTGATCTTTGTCCGTGTCGGATTGCCGTCCCATCGCACTATGAGAATAACGGAACAGGGAGTGCACCTGGGCCTGAATTCACTATGACCACTTAACGACTCCTTACTCGAAACTACGTCAATTACACACGACTTCTGCTAATATCGACAAATTGTCTTGGGACATACAGAATGACATTCCGATTCCTTACCGTTACATTGGTTGCTAAAAAACACGATATTGACGTAGTTTGAAAGTAGTAAGATTCCGCGGGGAATCATTATTACCATACAGAATTGGGGCCCAGTGTTCGTGCACATACGTGCACTATAATATCTTCTGCGTATCTTAGCTAATCTCTGATGAGGTTGAGATTGGCCACGGTGCACCGTGACCGAAATCGATCTGGAGGATAATTATTGAAGTCATATTTAGATATTTGCAACTGAATCTAATCATGTTGGAACATCAGAATTCGATGAAAATTCGTATCTCATCAGCTGCCTGGCCCTTTCCAAAGTAAATATGTTGGTCAGCTTCCAGACTAACCGGATGCAGCTGAACACCAGTATTTTACATGGGCTACCGCTGGGTAACACGTAACCTCTTGGTAAGACTGGTTGTCAGATATTCGGGCTTCTGACGACCCGTAACGACTGTCAAAGATCCACGAATGGCAGCCGAACCACCGGCTTGGCGAGCCTTCCTAGGCGCGGAACGTCCTTGGTCTGTACAGATGGTCACCCATCCAGGGATCAACTGCGACAAACGTAGCTTAACCTAATTGATCGACCCGTGCGGCTATTACGAGCCCCTCGTATCTGCTAAATCGGAATTTGTCCTACCCGACCATAATAGGTAATCATTAGGTAAATAAACCTTTTCGTATTCATTGTCTACACGTGGAAGAAGTTAAAAATAGGTAGGCATTGGATTAAAATATGTATGTAGGTATCTAAGTATGCAATAAAATCCAACAAACTTTAATTAAATAACTACTATAGACGAGTGTTGAAACGAAAATATTCTAGAACCGTGTGAAACAAGCAAAGGGTTCCTACGGATTCTAATTACGAACCTACATCGCATGTTATTTTAAATCGTATGTGACTGATATAGAGCTCACTTCCACGTGCCAAGAACTAATTAACTCTCTGCCATGTTATAACTGGATTAAAACCTTAAAATTTTCATTTTCAGAGCTTTAAAACGAAACATTGTAAAAATAATGAAACATTTTAGAACGAAAATATTAAGGAATTAACGCCGCCATTTTGTTTTTAAATACATTTCACGAAAATATTTTTACTAAACAGAGCGCCCCTGTCAGCGTCATTCGAGCCGAAAGGCCCTTGTAGCGTGTACCTATATATACTGTATAGGTAAATGTAGCATTCTGTCCCGACCGACCCTTGCTCGCTGAAGCGCCACCCCGCGCCGCAGCTGAGCCAGTAGCTTAAAATTCTCCGACTAATAATAATAATGCCAATATTTTGATCCAGCCTGTCCCCACTAGCTGTCCCCCTAACAGTGACGTCCTGAGCCGAGGTTCGTACCCCACAGGGGCTGCCCTCAGCGTGCAGTCGCTTAGTTTTTAAGCCCTGGCTGGAGACGTTAAGTTAACTCTTAATGGCAGCCCCAGAAAAGCCCGGTTAAGCAGTCACGGCCTCTCAAGGTCAACTGCGAGATGCCCGACAAAAAAAAATGTAGCATTCTGTAAGCTTCTGAGTACCCATGAGAAAAGGGTCTATATTTGCAGGGTTACCTATTACGTAAAAAAATGTTTTATGCAATTATCATCTGCCAAGCCTTTTTCCAACTAAGTATATTGGGGTCGGCTTCCAGTCTAACCGGATGCAGCTGAATACCAGTATGCAATGAAATTTTATTTAAAAAAAAAATTCTCATTGCGATTACAATTTTGTTTTTTGAAGTTTAATTTTGATTCTAGTCATCATCATCATCATCATTTCAGCCGAAAGACGTTCACTGCTGGACATAGGCCTCCTCCAAACGGGGAGGGGATTGCCATAATTGCCACGCTTGGTAGGCGGGTTGGTGATCGCAGTTTGGTGGTAAAATGCAAAGAGAACGCTGCTGCCCATTCTCTGGTAATCCCCTTAGTCGCCTTTTGCGATACCCACAGGAAGAAATGGAATGGTGCTATTCTTTTACGTCCGGCAACACACGGAACAATGATTTACGGAATTGATTCTTGTAATTACTTATATATATTTTCTTATTCTTATTTCGATTATGATTTTGTTTTATACTAAATGATTTGTCCTTTGTTTCTAATTAATTTCTCTATCCTCATTACGAGTAAAAAATCTTGTTAAATCGTATACTTATTTACGAAGCTATTTTTTTAAGTAAGTGTCGTGTACGCCTGTAAGTGACAAATTCACCATAACTCTATCCAAATGTGATTTTTCTTATGTTAATGTATCTAGTGAGTTGTTGGTGTACCTTTTAAATAAATAAATAATTCCATTTACCAACGTAGTAGTTCTTACTTCGCTAATGAAAGAGCGACTCAATGCCTATAAAGGCTAGCCAATAATTTATTCAACTAAACCATTTACAATAATGAGTCTACGCCACTTGTTCCCCATTGTGTTTTCTAATTATTTATGTAGTATATAATCACTTAGGGTTGAACGGAATGAAATCAATGGCGGAAAACCTACTGAGGGTGGTCGGGTGACGTTGCATGCATAATGGTTCGGTCAAGGCAACGTCGCCATCGGGAGGTAATTGTTGAGGTAGAAAGCTGTACGATCAGCAACTAAAATCTATTCTGTTTTTGTATATCTCTGTTCCAAAATGATTCGATAAACTGCCCTTTAGTATATTATATCCTTACTATATACATGTCCGGTAATTAATGAATAACCTTGAAATGGTTCACGGCAGAACTAATGACCATTCAGAAAAAAAAAATGTATTTAATCGGTAAAAAAATGAACAACCGTTTTCCGAACGATATACGCTCCTTACGATGACTTTTCATCACGTGACGTCAACTTAAGTATTATAGTTGTTACCAAGTGAATGTCGAGTTTATAATAAACAAGATTTTGAATGAATAGAAAATGGTATTACTGGTGTGCGGTGTTTCTGTGCACAAATACTTCTAAAACTGCGCCACACAAAGTATTTGTACCAGTGCCGTTTACACAAAGCTGACGTCACGTGTGGTCACGTGATAAAAAAGTAATCGATGCGGTAAATTCAAAACAACGACAAGTAAATTTGATTTAAAACATTTTTAAATGAGAAAATAGATTTAAATAATTTTATTTTTATATTTCTTTTACCTACATATTTCGTCCGAATCTTCAAATTAAAATAGTTTTTAATTAATTGGAAAATACCCAATTTTCCAGCTCCACGTGGGCGAAGCCTCTGGCGAAACCTAGTACATACTTAACTCACGCCTTCTTCCTATGGGGGTAAGCAGAAATTACAGAACGTCACCTGCTACAATCCTTACATACATCCTGTTGCTTCGTTTACGTTCATACATGCACTTCGGTTGCGAGAACACCGGACCTAGTTAGCTTCTGCCAGGGGTGCGGGTTGTTCGAAAGAGATACCGTGGCCCACAGGCAACTGAAGGAACACGGGTGGGTTTTAGTCAGTAAAAGTCTGACACGCCCTCCTGCTCCATCCAGAGCGGGAGAAGTTATTTGATGATTACCTAACCTCAAAAAAAAATGTAGTTAGTTTTTCATATACTTACCTAACAGCTAATACTAGGTTTCTCAATTGTGAATTGGAAGTTAAGAACAAAATTCCAAACCAAGATTTTCAAAAAAGTGTTTTTGTTGCTGACTGTAACTACTAAGTGCCTACCGAGTACCTATTATCTACATCTATAAGGTTACTTTTCATTACAATCTTGAAGGTCACGTGAAACAGATACCTTTACATAAAGCAGTTCGTTTCAGTAATGTAAGTTGAAAGTGATTTAGATTAAAGCTCACAAAGATTTGCGACACGTGCTGCGGATTACGCGTGTAAGCTCTATGATACAATAGGGTGCAATCAGGGTGTACGGTGAACCCGCACATTCATCATATTACTTGTATTTATTATGTAGGTTAAGCAACCTCAGCGTTTGCATACGCGCAGTCGTTTACTGTAAGTAGCAAGTAAAATAAAGTTAGTGATATTACCACACTCAACACGGGCGGTTTTACTTATCATCCCCGGCTTCATCATTTATCCTAAATTGTAAAGAAAGTCATCTTACACAGGGCTAGGCAACTTAAAAGCTTTGCTTTAATACAAATTACAAAATACTTTTTCGCATACATCTATAATACGAAATTCTACTAATGTGATACTTAAATGTGATTTTTTTTTGTTTGGATGTTCTTTTTTACCTAATCACGCAAAAATGTCTGAGCGGATTTAGATGAAACTTGGCACGCAGATAGTTTATAACCTGCTTTAGCAGAGAATAACTTTTTTAATACGGTAGTAGGTTCCCGGGAGATAATATTCGACCCCCACGCGGGCGAAACCGCTGGTCAACAAAATATTTTCAACTCGTGTAGGTATTTGAAATACAAAATATATTATTTTAACCATTTTTAACCGACTTCAAAAAAAGTAGGAGGTTCTGAATTCGACTGTACTTTTTTTTTCTTTTTTTATGTTTTCTAGCTCAGAATTTTCGACTGAGTGAACCGATTTTGATGATATTTTTTTTATTTGGAAGCTGGTACTTCCCGTGTGGTGCCATTATTTCATATAGATCTGATGATGCGTTTCAGGTACAGACAACGGAACTCTTAAAAAAAATTACAGCAAATCAATCCCGATTGCTGCTATCACATAAATATGCATTGTTTTTACTCCATGATGATGACATTTCGAATTAGTATGGGGTAGGTACTATAACTAAAGAGTGAAAAAAAAACAACCGACTTAAAGAACACACAACACTAAAAAGTGAAAAATAACTTTAATTTCGGAAGTCGGTGACTGCATGGTGACATGAAAATTAAAATACATATCCAAAGTCACCGACTTCCGAAATTAAAGTTATTTTTCACTTTGTAGTGTGTTTTTTGGAAGTCGGTTGTTTTTTATTTAAAACTAGTTGCGCTTTGCATAGGTACATTTCGATCCCATGTGATATCGAGATAAGAAGTACTCTGTGTCTACCAATGTACCAAATTTAATTAAAATCCGTACAGCCGTTTTTGCGTGATTGAGTAACAAACATCCAAATTTAGTTTATATGTTTATTACTTAATCACGCAAAACGGATGAACAGATTTGGATGAAATCAGATACTTTATAACCCGGAACTATACACAGGATACTTTTTATCCCGGTAGTAGATATTATGCTCCCGTGGGATAATTTCGATAAAATAGACCTCCACGCGGGTAAAACCGCTGGCAACAGCTAGTTAATGACTAGCTTTTATAAGATCGCTAAATATATTTTGATACCTTCAGTAATTCCAGTACTGGGTACAATCAAGTGGATATAATAATATTATCATTTTGCCCAAAGATGTTGGTAAAAGGCAAACTAATAAAAGGCAACATTTCTGTCGACCGATCACGTACCTAATTAGCCATGGTTGGTAGGTAAACTTTGGCTCATTTATGCGTAGCTGTTGCTTGCGACTTTGTCAGCGTGTATTATGTCTGTCTATTTTGTATTTCATAATGTTTTAAACCAATATGCAGGATGAAAGAAGCCTATGTCCTTCTCCAAGTTTTATGTTGCGTACTGTCAAAGTCGAATGCCCAAAAAAGTATGGGCATAAAACCCAGAACCGATTAAATTAAAAGTTATGTGCGCCAAAAGAACAATAATTGTAGATTTTTTTTATTGTCATTTCTAATAAAAAAAAATGATTTTCTTCTTCTTATAATGTAATATACATAAAGTTGGTTAGCAGTTTAATAAAGTATACCGAAATAGATGCATGTAAAAAGGCGCAACAAAAATACATCGTTTTCACAAATTATCAGTCAGTCTCTGAGATCAAGGTGATTATAGTGTCTAATGTTATAAACGCTACCCTTTGCTGGCTCATATTATGTTTATTGACATAGTCAGCAAATAGGATATACTTAATTTAATGCGGCTGCTGCAGTTCTAAATTCAGTCAAAGCATTCGTCGCTGTTTTCGCCGCGATTTATTTGCATTCTCAGTGCTTTACTATCTTTTGTTATGTTCTTTCGATGGTAGAATATGTGCAACATAATCGCATGGTGCATTACCTAGGTCATTTTGACCACAGAAATCTTTAACATTCGACGCTTGCAATGTTGCCGCTTTGTGCACGCTGGGGTGTTTATAGTGATTATTTTGAAGAAAGAATAACTAATGTCACCTTTGATTTGATTTGATACCTACCATGTAAATGTTTTTATGATCGACGCTGGATTGTTTTAGGCATTCTCCTTTCATAGTGATCGGTCCAGTGTTTATTATTTTCTCAGAAATTAGATTCATGATTACGGTCTGTTTTGTGGTTTGGTTTCTTTCTTTTTAGTTCTGAAACAAAATCTGTCAACGAAACCCACTCAACCAATCTTTGTTCCAAAGGGTGGGGTCCGCAAGGGCCGATGCCTGCCAGGGGTGCGGGTTGTTCGAAAGAGATACCGCGGCCCCTGGCACACAGGCAACTGAGGGAACACGGGTGGGTTTTAGTCAGTAAAAGTCTGACACGCCCTCTCGCTCCACCCAGAGCGGGAGAAGTTATTTGATGATTTCCCACACAAAAAAAAAAAAACCAATCTTTGTTATCCATTACTTCAAAGTAAAGCTTCTAAAGCTTCAGAATGACTTCTGACATTCTTGACAAATTTGACAAGTTGACAAGTTTGTCATGATCCAAGTATCTAGCAATTGACCGACATAAGTTGTGACGTGATCCTAATCTCTTTCGACATAGCAGATGTTGAACAAAATGCGTATTGATGGTGATAGATGAGCAGAATGGGCTTTCACTTTCAATCACATTAAGATAGATAGAGACTGCCCGCCGCCGCCGCCAGTGCCGTTCGTAGCCAATAAATCCTAACTTGAAGAATTAATTTACACTTAGCTTACATACAGTTAAAGCGCTGCTAGGCTATTTTCGCGCGTGGCCAAAATCGGAACTAACGTCGCCATTTGCTTTTTTTAATACATTTCAAAGTCATTCATAATTAGCCTATAATGTCCCCACTGCTGGGACACAGGCCTCCTCTCTGAGAGAGGGAGTGGGTCGTAATCCACCACGCGGGCCCAGTGCAGGTTGGTAGATGTCGCATGACTTAAAATGTTTGGTTCTAGGACATGCCAATTTTCTTACGATGTTTTCTTTCACCGTTTTGAAAGCAGTGGTGCTGAAAAAAGTACCTACCCGGGTTCGAACTCACGATTTAAATATTTTAAGTCGGAGCCGACACCACTGGCTCACCACTGCTCCTACCGCTCAATGCCATTTCTAGTCAAGCAACAATCAATTTACAAAGCTTCTATTCTTGTAGATTTCATTTACAAAAGAGTAGAACGGTAGATTTGTTTTGTCAACTTACGCGATAGAACGTCATTACTGTTTATTCTATGTATGGAACCCACGTTTACAAACACAGTCATGACGTAAAGCAGACATTTTTACGGTTACCATACCGCTTTATAAGGCACCTGTCCCACCACCAACGATAAATGAGAAGCGTGGAGAGCTAGCGAATAAAAAAGAGTTGGCGAGCAACGAGCAGCGAATGCGATAAGCGATTACTCACTAGTCGCTGGTATGCGTACTATGCACCAAGCGAGGCTCTCTCAGCGAAGGTTCTGCCCGCCAAGCGAGCGTCTCTGAGTGAGTACTCTTCTTTGATAGGTCTTGTCGTTGCCACAAACGAGTAGGTTCTCGCCGGCGCGGGTGTGAGTTAAAGAGAGTTAGTCAGCGATTAACTCTCTTTTACATACACTACGGGACCTACAATCTTTTGAACATTTCTTGAGCGAGAAAATCGTTGTTAGCTTGTCTCTTACTCGTCGGCGGAGGGACAAGTCCCTGAGCGTCAATCATCTTGTTATGCGAGTCAAGTTATGGCGGCCCGAAAGTAAACGAAATCCCACAAACCGGGGCCCGTTACTTTTTATTTAAGTATGAATTATAAATGAAAGAAAAACACCTTCATATACACTGGGCTTTATTTGGGGTTGGCTGGTGTTATGGGGTATTATTATGCCATTACTTATGGGAAATTATTGTGTTGGGTAGGTTTTTTTTGCCTTGTGTATTTCGGGACTCTGCCTCTCGTCTCATATAATACTATTGTTTAGGGAAGGCCTACATACTTTTACTATTTATAGAGGTGTTGTGTACTTTTAATATCTTCTAAACAACCAGGCACCATTGGATTTTAAAATTTGGAATTTCTTAGTAGCAGCTCGGATGTGTACCTAACAGTTTTGTAGAGGTCTGGATTTATGCCAAGTTGATGGCAAATAGGCTCGCCCCCTACTATAACTCAACTATACTATAACTAAATAAACAACTGCCGAAATGTGGGTGTAATTCTAATACACCTCTGCCCAACCCTTTGGGGAAACAGGCGTGATGTTGTTATGTTGTTCTTTAACACGTTCATCTTTACAATTGAACTCGAAACCTTATAAAAGCGACGAGTGCACCGAACATATTTTAAACCAAAACAATTCGATGAATTGACCTAGTTTCGGTAGTAACATTTCCGAAGTACAGCGCTTGTTTCAACATTTCAACATTTAAGTTTCATCCCCTAGAGGCTGAAGCCTCTGGGGGATGAAACTTAAACGTTGAAAAGCGCCTACAGAGATTTCAAGTGTCACTGTGACGATAGCGCTGGGTATTTTATTTAAATTTGGATAAAAAAATCTCAGAATTACACAATTGATAGACACCACGACTGCATTGGTTCTCCATTAGTCACACAAACAGTGGTAATCAATTAATTATACCGGTTGTAGGTTTAATAGTCATCATTTACGTGCCTTTATCTAAATTTATTTGGGGTCGGCTCAACACGTCATTTCCTCCCATACTTTGTTGTTAGTCGCCATCTCGACTCGACACACAAAGGCGCACAAGTTACTATGATGCCCGGTCCAAGTGTAGGAACTGAACATCGCGGTGGTTTTTAGTCAGTCAGAATTTGACAGGCCCCTCGGCCCGCCGCAGGGCGGAGCACATCCATGAGGATTTTCCGCCTCGGAATAAAAACAATAAAAAGGACATCTTTCAAACTAATAGTAGTTCATTTGTCCAAAGTTTTCTCATTGAAAATATTTTACTCGGCTCATTTCATCCTACTTGTAATCCACAAAGCTTTCTCAATTTCAATGCTAAAAAACAACCGACTTCCAAAAAAACACTACAAAGTGAAAAATAACTTTAATTTCGGAAGTCGGTGTCTTTGGAGCTGTATTTGAATTTTTGTCACCGCTTTCCGAAATTAAAGTTATTTTTCACTTTGTAGTGTTTTTTTGGAAGTCGGTTGTTTTTTTTTGGAAAAAGTTTTTATTTTTCACTTTTTAATGGTTCACATGTGCTTACCCCTTCACAGCATACCGGCGTGATGTTATGTTATGAACTGGTGTAAGCAATAGACAGACATGAGATTTCAGCAATCCCAGTCCATTTGCTATCATTTATTGAGGAGTTCCGTTTCCTATCTCCAAAGTGCTTCATCAGATCTTCACCAAATTGAAATGAGACCACTCCGAGAAAGTACTTCTCCAAAAAATACCGAAATCGCTTCGTGTGCCTATAAAATTTGAAGAGTTCTCTCTATTTCTCCAGGTTCCCATCATCAGATCCT
The DNA here is from genome assembly GCA_947359405.1 of Antitype chi. Lineage (NCBI taxonomy): Eukaryota > Metazoa > Arthropoda > Insecta > Lepidoptera > Noctuidae > Antitype > Antitype chi. Next base: position 6,202,092 of record OX375814.1, read on the forward strand.
GACTTGATGATCATGGGACCACCTGGGAAGTATACCCTTTCAAACAAAAAAAACAAAATCCAAATCGGTCCAGCCATCTTCGAGTAACTGGGGAACATACATAAAAAAAAAGGTTCCGACGAATTGATAACCTCCTCCTTTTTGAAGTCGGTTAAAAAGCACCACGAACACAAATCTCACATAGCAACACATGTCACAAGGCACGCCTTCACGGTCCAATTATGTTTGGCAATCCACTTCCTAGTTACCGTCGCATAAGATATGCGAGCTAGGTCAGCCGCAAGGGATTAAAAGCCGTGTTGGCTCTGTAACATTAGATTAGGAATTAGAACTGTGGCTTGGTTGGCAGGTTAGTACGGTCAGTTCTGTCATTTAATTAGGTAGCGTGGTTAGTGGGTTGGTCACGAAAATTTTTTAGTGTAAAGAATTTAGGCCTGTTCGCACGAAAGTCGGGGTTGATGGAAATATATGATTTTGAAAAATCTACTCAAGATAACGCACGGCCTAAGCCGCTGGGTCTAGCTAGAAGCATGACAAAAGTTCCATAAATACCGACACTGAGCACTAAGAAATTATTTTAGTAAATTCAACCCCTAAAGGGGATGAAAGTTTGTATTGAAATTCGGCGGCATTTTTGCCCACACGGCTTGTCTCATGATAAAATTTTATGGATTCTTGTTGTCATACAGGCATTAAATATTACGGCAATAATAAAGGGAAACCACTCGCAATCCTTGCAAATGTTGTCAGGGAGAATGGTTGCGCTGAGATATGATTTAGAACAGGAAAAACTTTTCCTTCCTTCGATCCATAAAAAAATATTTAGTAGCAAATCCACTTAAGGAAAACAAATCACATTTGTAATGCAAAGTAGAAAAAAGAAATACAATGATGGTAACGAATGTTGAAATTGAAACAAAAACACTCCAATTTGTATTATCAATTGTTACTTTGTTTTCGACTATAGCTTCTGCCCGTGACTTCGTCCGCGTGTATTTCTAGGTTTACCATAAAATCCTACAATCCTGTAGCTGTGAAAGAATTTTCGGAATTGGATCAGTAGTTACGAAGATTACCCCTAATAATAGAGGTAAAATTTGCAAGTTTATATGGTAGTTTTTGTAAATTAATACTAAAAAGAGGTAAAATTTTCAAGTTTATATGGGTAATGTATTTAATATTTATATATATTAGCCATAAAAACTTACAAATTTTACCTCTTTAATATTAGAGAGATTTTATATAATATGGATAAAGGGACAATTTGAAGAAGCGATTGTGTAGATATATCAGCACCAAATTACCTAGGTACTGAAAAGGTACTGACGAGCTAGTTTTCACTTAGGTACTGAAAACTAGCTCGTCAGTATAAATGTTTTTTACATATTGAAATATTTCCTTCATTCTCTTTATTTAATGAAATGTTGCTTGAAGTACACAAGACAGGTCATTAATATAATATTTTCTTTTTTTATTCAACGCGTTTACATAAATATTTATGATACCTACATTACCTACTATGTAATAAAATTGTTAAGATTTGTTGTTGAAATAATTAAGTTCTTTCAGGGCTGATTTTACTAAATTTCGATATCTTTTATCCATCGTGAACGTCCGAGTCTTTGTGGATAATCTGTTAAAAAATCAATTTCGCAGGATTTAACTCAGTATAAAAGTTTAGTTGTACTAGTAGGTATAATTGGCCGAATTCGCCCGAAGCCCCAAGGCTTAAGCCAAACCTCAAGGCGTGTATAAGAAGGTTCTTGTATTGTAGAATCCTCTAGATTATAACATTGTGTGTATGTAAAGCATTTGTTGCAATTAAAGTTTTCGAGAAAAATATAGCTATCGCTAGGCAGAAAGTTTAGATTGTTTTGGCAAGTTCCTTTATTTCTCACTGGTGATTCTACTGGTCAAACAGTTAAACTAACCATTCAGTTAATTGTAGTCTGAAATCGCCTCCTATAAAACTGCGACAATTTCTTCTATTTATAGTCACACACTTGCACCACTATCCAATTTAAACACGTCTATGAGTTTTCTAACAAGCTCATACATAAATTTTGCCACCTACGTACAATTTCTATTGAATTTTGTATGAACTCTACCTACAGACAATTTGTGTTATTAACATATTTGTATGCTGGTGTGAACCCTGTTCTGGCAGCAGTAAAGATAAAACGAAAAGATGTGTTGTTATGTTCAGAATTTTATTATGTAAAACTTAAGAAAAGAAAGTCTGGAATTTTTACATCTATGACATTTGAAGTAACAATTCAGTTTTTATTGGAAAAGTTGGTGTCGGTGCTCTATGTGATTATTCCACCGAAATGGAGAACTTCCACTGGATGCGAGGAGCAAAGAACCGGTTGAAGTGACGATGTTTGCGGAAGCCTATGTGCAGTAGTGAACGTCTTTCGGTTGAAATGATTATGATGGAGAACAAAAAGCTCACAATAACTTTGGAATTTTGAGTTCGTCTCGAGCTTTTGTCCATACTTAAACATCACACATCTGCTTTACATTTGCTGACTAGTAGAAACATGAAATTTTGCATAAGGGATCCTTATACATAACTAAGGCGAGCACTTAGGAAGGATTTTTGGAAATTCATCCCCAAAAGGGGTATGAAACTTCGACATTTTGCCGATGAGAAACCCCATATCGGTCACACGGTTTGACCCAGAAGAACGTTTTCGAACCCCCGACGCAAAAAGAAGGGTGTTATAAGTTTGACCGCTATGGGTGTGTCTGCCTGTGGCACTGTAGCTCTTAAACTGGTTAACCGATTTAGGTGCGGTTTTTTATTATTTAAAACTAGGTTTTATAGCGGTGGTTCTTAGATATGTTTCATCAATATCTGTAATGCCATTTCAAGGTCACAGCTGCTTTCGTTAGCTGCGGTAGGGTTCTTGGACTTTACTTTAAAACATACGCGTGACCTAAAATTTGAAACACCCATGTATGCTGTATAACTCTGCAAGATTATGGAATTCTTGGTCTGATGCTGCAGCCAGGATATCCAGCACACTAGTACGCTCTTGAAAAAATAATAGCAGATATGTCGTATTTGGATTCGTTTTAATCAGTATTTGTTTTTGATTTGTCTGAAAGGTGACATAATCGAGATTGTATAATAGCTATGATTCAAGAAAATTGGTTCAGCCTTTTAAAGATTATCAACTCTTTTCTGCTTGATGAACGGATTTGAGCATCTTCCACGGCTCTGATCGAGTCGAAATTTGGTATCCTAATACTTCAATGATATTAAACAAAACAAAGTAACCTTGAACTGATGCTGCTGCATTACCTGGAATTTCCAGGATACCCAACTACCTCACCACAGCAAAAGTATCTTGTTTGGGTTCATTGAAAAGGTCTCAATGAATAGGTTCTGGGTCTGATGATGAAATAGCAAGGAGGAATGAGGATAAATTAGTAATAAGCTTCCCTGTGGGAAACATACGTAAAGCTGCGCAGGTTTAAGCGACACATTAAGTTTAAAAAGCAAGAATAAAAGTTAAATTTAAAAATCCCCGACCCAAACAAAAACCTCTAAAAAGTAAAAAAAAAAACACTTATTGGCCTTTTAAGTTGTAGGTCAATGAAAACGCCAAACAGACGAGGCCCAGTAATAATGAGTAAAACTATGCTAATTGTAGAAAGGATAACGTTTTCATTAGGCGTCCCCCGACGTGGCAATGCTTTGATCAAAATGTCACCTACAACTTAAAAGGCAAATAAATGTTGTTTTTTACTTTTTGAGGTTTTTGTTTGGGTCGGGGGTTTTTTTTAATTTAGCTGGTAGATTTTATACGAATATAACAGACAACTCCAAATTGTTCTTATTGTTGTTGACGGCACGGTTGGCGCAGTGGTTCAGCGATCGACTGCTGCGCTGCGTGTCGCGGGTTCGATTCCCGCACGGAACAAATATTTGTATGATCTGCAAGTAGTTGTTCTGGGTCTGGCTGTTTGTGTATGTGAGTTTAAATGTTTGTAAAAGCACCCACGATACAGGAGAAATTCCTAGTGTGGGGCAACGTTTTTTAAAAAGAAAGAAGAAGAAGAAGAAGAAGAAGAAAGATCTTTAAGATAAATTACGGTAATCTTCATCGTTCAGGACATTCCCCGCAGAGTTTAAAACCACTTTGATTAAAATGCATATTAGGTGCGCACTAAACTATGCTTTTGTTTAACGTTCAACAATGAGTACCTGACCTAATTTTACCTACTGTGGAACCTATTTGCAGTACCTAAGCTACATGAAGTTTCATACCTGAGTAGTTAAATAGTTATAAAAGTAAGTATATTCTTTAGTAAAGTATTGTAGGAAATAAAATGAGAAGCTAGTTTATGTTAGAGAGCTATTCTGACCCCTTTGCTCCAGTTACGCTGAAACGTGGGTAATCACGGACGTACGTTGAACTTTGGTGACGGCATTCAATGACGTGAACAAGAAATCCGTGAACATATTGTGAATGTTTGATCAAATGTTGAATCGTGTTTACGCTATGCGTTGAAGTGATGGGGTCTTCGTTCGGTCGGAGCCATGTAGAAGGCAACTTGATTATTGTTCTAGAAAATGATGTCCTGTCTGTTATTGTAAGTGGTTCCACCACTTTGGAAGAAAAAAAAACGTATGTTTTATAGCCAAATAGGTATGTAGTAAAGAAGTTAGGATATTTGGGGACCCAAATAGTAGGTACTAGTAGAACCTGTTGTGGTATGGTAAATTTATTCTAGGTGCGTATCGTCTTCACATAATTATAATTAATTTATACAAAATACTGTGAAAACATTTTAAAAGAGTAAAGATGGAGTTTCTTACCGATTATTTTCCATACGAATCTGCCTTTTGGAAGGGCCACTAGAATCAATTCTATTTTAATGTAAAAGTTAACGTTTAAAAGTGCCTTTTACGTGGCTATTTGAAATAATTGCTTTGGATTTGACTTTGTAGAGTAGTATGGTAGGAGGGTATGGGGGTAGTTGCGTATTATGACTGTATTTGCTCTTGAAAAAGAGAAATAATACGAATAAGGAAAACGAATAATTTGATCTCTAAAGCCTGCCCGAAGCTCTTAAGATAAAGCTCACCATTCATCAATCAAATCAGCCTACTATATCATTTTGCCACTAGGCATAATCTTTTCCCAAAAAAATAAGTAACAATGCCAGTAGGTTTCGTTATTCGTATTCGTAGCAATCTTTCATGTCCTAACTAAAATATACGAGTATTTACCGAAGCTAAAGGCAAAGCGATGTAAGCCGTTAATGATCGATCTGTCTGCGAAATTAGACACAAGCCCACAAGCCTGAAAACGGTAACCTCGTGGCAAAACACCCACATTCAAGGTGAGTCCCGTTTAGTTTTAAAAACCATTTTAACTTTGACATTTAAACCGAACCCCAAACATTACCAGTTTTATTGGGGCATGTGCCATGTGTTAAATTGAACCTCAACGAATTCTCGTTTTGCGTTCCTGAAAATATTATTGAACGCTTTAATATAATGATTGCGCCTTTTTTTGTGAACCTAAAATAATTCCTACCTAATAGCCATATAACTGCGAAGTCAAAGTCAAAGCACTTAAAAGGCACTTTTGAACGTCAACATTTACATTAAAAAATAGAATTGATTCTAGTCGCCCCTTCCAAAATGTAGTTTCGTATGGAGAAGAATGGGCAAGAAACTCCACCGTTACTCTTTTAAAATGTTTTAAGTACAATAATAGTACATTCATTATATAATTATGTGTGAAAACGATGCACCCAGAATAAAATTACCATACCAAAATAGTTAAAAAGAATCAAATTGAAGCAATACAGATAAATTAATTCTATGATAGATACATGGTGCTTACATATTTACAAACATTGTAAAAGTAAATATCCGATTTTCCTAGAATATTAACAAGTAATAAGTCAGTGTGTGAGTTAAAGTAATCATTGAGTATAAATCAATGTCATAAATATAATTAATTATACAATTCAATAGCAACCAGTTTCATTTTGTCTAGACTCTAGATTGTCCTATGGAGCAGGACCAGCATGTTTCCAAGCATTCTTATCTTGGTTATAATCCTCTAATTTGTAGTACGCTTGTTTACAAAGTTTACTTTTAAATTTATTATTTATATAATTTATTTATTTTAGTTTATTTATTTTTAGTTTAGTTTTAAATTACCTTTAATTTAATTGCAATATATTACAAGGTATTTTGTTGTAACATTTAACACAGTACCCCATAAAAGATGTATGTACTTTAGCTAATCTGAAAAATGTTTGACCTATTTTGTATTTGTTTCAAGTAATAAAATGATGTCTATCACTTATTTTATTAAAAAGATGTAGACTGATTTAGATGTACTTAGCATTCGCCGGCCGCTTTTGAGTTTATAGAACTTTATTAATTTAAAAACACAACAGCACAACAGCAGAGACGACCACCACGACCACGAGAGACGATCAGCAGTTAAATATTTCCTATTTATTGTTAAAGGAAACGTTGAACTAAAAGTTCTTTGATTTTAAATTGTATTGACATTGACACAGCACTCTAACTGTGGTAGAAATATTATTTTGGTACCTCGGTTAGTTTTACACCACAAATAAGTTTGAAACGATTCCTCGAATCTGAAAACGTTGTTTTCTTCAATGTTATGATTTATTTCAATGAAGCTTTTTCCTAAAACTACTTTTTCCTGAAACCATTTGCTTTTCATTGGTTTGGTTTTGAATAAATATTAATAAAGTCATGCCAGTAGCCTATCTATACGTTTTTGTGATCGAAAAGATTGATAACATTCACGACATTCACGACACAATAGAAAATGTGATATGAATAAAATTGTCACCCATTATAACGGATTGATTTTCCGAGGAAAAGGGTTGGTGTGAAAATGGAGTGATGAAAATGTCGTTTATCTATAGGAAGGTAGGTGTAGACAGGGATGCCTACGCAACTATTTCTCACCATATACACTGCCTATTCCCAACTTTGTTAGTGTCGGCTTCCTGTATAACCAGATGCAGTTGAATACCAGTATTTTACATGGAACGACTGCCTATCTGACCTTCACAACCCATTTACTGGGTAATACAATACCCTTTTGTTAAAACTGGTTGTCAGCTTTCGGGCTTCTGACGACCCGTAACAACTGTCAAAGATCTACGACAGCCGAGACCAACTACATATGTAAAAATGGTCATACAGCCACGGATCAACCGCGGAAAGCGTGGCTTAACCTGATTGATCGACCCATACGGCTGTTATTACTTGGCCACAACTGCCCTACACGACTACTACCTAGTAGTAGTAGTAGTAGTACCTACTATTGAACAATTTATGAAAAGCTCCAAAACAACGTGCATTAGGTAATATTTACCTTCACACGATCACGATTTCCCCAAGTCCATATTTCCTTTTAGGAAACCTAACCACCTGTTTAGGTGCTAAACTTACAACATTTAAGCAGAACATAATCTCAAAAGTGGTTTAAGTCTAAGCGGGCATCGTCTCAAGGACATTTATCTTACAAAGCATTTTACAAGCTGCTAACATGACATCATTAAAACATATCATAACATTCTAGTTTAGTTCTAGTATAAGCGGGACGTGCCTGCTAGCTCTAACAACAGCTTTAAAGTATAGAAGGAAGTCGTGATGCTATTTGATACGAAGGATCACATAAAATATACGAGATATCGAGGCCAACTGGTCCGCCCTTAATTAGAAGCAAAGATAATGAAAGTCACCGAATTTATTACGGTAAGTAATTGTCATTGTATGTACGCGTTGTTTGGCTCAAGGGAGAACACATTAATTTTAAGTGTCACTTCTTTACTCATTGTTAATATTACAATGGCGAGATGTGTCGCAAATTTTGCTCGAGACAGTGATACATTGTGTTGGGACTGAGTAAAGTTTTAGGCCATTTGCAAGAATGTTCTCTTTGCAAAGGATAGAATATATTTAATCCTCTTCTTTCATTTCGAGTCGATGGTAAATACATTTGTTTTGTTAAATGCGCTGGGCCCAGTAGGTGGCCACACCAAACGCGGCTCAAGTGGCGGGTTTTATGGACACTGACAAAGCTACCTCCGACTTCTGACGCAATCACAGACACTTGATACGACGCCTAAGCGTGAGAAAGAGGTGGCATATTATTATTCGGGTCATCAGAAAATCAAACTAAACTTTGGAGTAGGTAAAGTCGCAAAACAGTAAGGCGGTAGGTGACCTAATTCTTTGACGTCATTTTTATACAGGTTTTTTCAGTAGCCTGAAATATATTTTTATTTCATCCATAAACATGTTGGCGTAGTTAATTCGACAAAAAATATTTTGCGACTTAATGGGCCTATTTAACTCACATCGCGTGAGAAATAAAAATCCGTCAAGGTGACTGTAGAAAGTTTTACACTAGGTACTAATAGTGGGGTTGCAAATATGCCTACATCATTACATATAACTATTGCCATAACAAGTTTCCAGGTTACTAAGGTAGTTCAATTTTTGTGAGCTGGTCAAATGTGTTTGTGACTCAGCAATGAGAAAATGAGTCTTATATTTTTTCTAAGAATTAACACTTTGAGCGGAGCAACGTTAGAATACGTAAACATATTTTAAAGAACGTGTATAAACGGCTGTGGCCTATACCAATTTCTTCAAGCTACGTCATCGCGATCACTTTAAATTTTCGGACTGTTTTTTTGTACATTTTATAAGGCTACTCACACACATACATTCTAATTACGCATACATTTGCAAATGATCTCATCTTAGTCTGAAATATTGACGTGTAGTAACGATCGTATCACATTTCATACTATCTTTGTACGAAAAGCTATGAGAAAATAGTGCTCCGCGCAGCAAACATTTGAATACCCAGATGCCCATTTGAAAGTGTTAAAACGCTTTTACTTTCTAACGAAGGAAACTATGGATGAACTGTGTGGAAGATGATAGGGCTAGAAAGGGAGTGACCACCTAGACAACTAATTGAGAAGCATGAAAGACAAGGACATGTTGCACCGACCCCAAACAAATTGGGATAAGGGCGGAGAATAATGATGTTGATGATGATGACATAATAACGGCTACATAACCTGCTTATCTTATCTAAAGTATACTAAAAGTAATACCAAACTCATTTTCGATATTTTCATGAAAATTTTTCAACGCTAAAAATCTTACCCAACATTTCTTTATACAAAATTATGGACAATATATCATTCCGCTAACGATGAAAATGGAAAAAGTTTGTAGTCTTTTAAAACATAACAATTTCCCTAAAACGTCCATTAATTTCACTCGAGCCCATAAATACAAGGGCGGCGCACAAACAGATAACGAAAATTAGAATTACGTACCTTCAATATCAAGAAAACTTTACGAGAACTTTTCTATTTATTATGTTGAGCAACATAAAGTTTCATTAAGTTTGTTTTACAGATTAAAATTTATCCTAAGCCTTGTTTTGTTCAGTGTTTTCTTGTTGGAAAGTAGCTTGTTTTTGAATTGAAGTTTATTTCAAAACTTCTAGTTTGAATTTTGATTGTGAAACAAGATCTTACAACAGAATGTAAAGGTTATGTTTCAGTGCCTTATTTAAATAATACAGGGTCGTAGAAAAGTACTTCATTATCACACCTATTGTAAAATTTTGAGCACTGCGAGAGTCCCTAAATAAATTATAAAAAGGAATCGGAATTAAGTAAAGGGGTGGTCCACAAATAACGTGGAAAATAGGAAGGAGCTCATGAGCGATGGAGCAAATGTTTCTTTGAATGTCACCAAAAAGAGATAAACGTGAGAATAGTACTTCAACTCTGGCGAAGTTACATATAATGGAACGGAATAAAGTGAATGCGGGTCCCGGATAAGTGGCTCTCCTGACCCAATTTGAAGCAAGACTGTGACCCACTGAAGACTTCCAACTATCCGTTCTTACACTGCTTCTATTTTTTTTCACTTTGTAATGAATAAAACTGTCTTAGTCAGTTGTTTTTTGTTTGTATGAGGACATAAAGGTTGGTTCATGTTTATTGTGTATTTAATTACATAAATAATAAAAAAATTAAAGATTTATAGGGTGGTTATATTAAGGGTAGAAACCAAAATACTAAAAATAAAATAAATAGACTTTAAAAGGCTTGACCTTTTAAAGTCTAATTATTTAATCAATATTTAAAGTGAAATTGTTAACGACTTTATTATTTACTTACTATTTTTGTCCTCTTTATTTGTTTAAGGGTTATTATCTAAACAGATACGCCAACCCCATCGTGCCTTTTAACATTACATAACATTTACACCTAAAGGTAAAACATGTTAACAACCAAGATATTAGAGAAAACACGGCAAATATGAAAGTTACAGATAAGGACTGTTATTAAAGGACATAACTTTCGGCACCTTCTGACGTTGGATGCAATAAAATTGATTGAATGAATCCTATACAAGTTTGTTTAAGTTAAATTCTTTAAAAAATGACTCCCTTTCGCGCCTGGTCCGGACACAATCCATCATAAACTTACTTAAAAAAGAAACACTAGCATAGCTCAGAGATACGAAGCCGTGAAGATAATTTCAATTAAATTCTACTTTGTTCCCGCAATCCCTGTCATATAAAAATGGCGTAGGCAGCTTAATTGCGATTTCCATTAGTTTTTGCAGCTTTTTCAATTTCGAACGTTTGAATGGATTTAAATTGAATGTCCACGTTGCAGAGGTAAATCGTAAATCTGTTTCAGACAGTTTAAACCTACGTGAAACAAAAGTTCATCAAATGTTGTGGAATAAACGTTAAAAAATATTTTCGCTCTTAGGTCGTGAGACGAACATTTTTATCAATGGCACAACTGGAGAAAATCAATAAATAATCTATATAATTAAAATTCTTTATTGGCATAAACGGGGTTCCAGAATAATGTGAAACCCTGAATCCAGAGCTACGTGAGAATGCCTGTATTTCAGGACCACAGATGCCCAGGAAATTTTGGTGCGCTATTAATTTCTCCCTTCCTCTTCTTGCGTTATATTCATAATGTACAGTTGCTAAAGGCTAAAGTAAATATCAATAAAAATATTCAGTTGTAAAGACACATTTTTGTAATTTCAAACTTTTTGACGGAATTATTGAAATACCGTCCGTACCGTACCAGGAGTCAACCTAGTCAACCCTGAATAACCATCGGTATTTCCAACCGCCAGCTATCCGTTATACCTACCTAGTACGCCTACAAACAATTCCAATTACCACAAAGTCTGCCTCGTGGGAAATAACATCAGTGATGTGAGGCATAGCCGTCTGCTGAAGTTTCCGCTATTGTCAACTGGAATCCCGATTAATAATGCAACCTACTATGTACTGCCAACTTCGAAGGAGTTTAACGTAAATTTTAACTTTACCAATTTGTACTGTTACAAGTTTTTTGACCTTGGAATTGTCGGGAGTTTTTTGTTTGAAATCTGTTTGTCATGCAAGACTTCCATTATTTTTGTGACTTCGCAAATAATTTTTGTATTGTTATTTTTTTTTTCTTCACTTGGAATTACGCTAGTACATTTGTTCAACACCATCCCGCTAAAGTTGCCTCTTCCGGAGCCGTCTAAACTCGGACGGAACGCTTGTTGAAAGCTGATATTTTCCTGCTTCTCGAGAGCGCATCAGGAAAGCTGGTTCAGAATTTTAAATTAGATTCCAACTGTATGAAGACTTTAAAGTCTTACGTGGCTATAAAGTGCCGCTACGTAAGTTGCTACGAATAAAACTCGTAGAGAGCTACGTGCTACGCTTCGTAGCAATCCGTAGGCGAGCTACGAGATTAAAGAAGTAAGTTTTTTTGTGTTTTGCAATTTGAACTCCGTTGCGCAAAGCTTTATAGATTGTGTAAAAATAGTTTACTGATGCAGTCCCTTGATTCTGTTTAACAACTAGTGTCTTGTCGAAATTATGAACCAATTAAGTTACAAAGATACAAGGATCTTTTAGTGGTCAAATGACAGGGGGCGCCTTGGGTACACATATGTGGCAATTTTCTGTGAAATGTATTTATGAGAAAATAAGATGGCGGCGTTAGTTCCGAATTTGGCCATGCGCCAAAAGATCCTTGCGCAGGTATGTATATGTAAGTTACCTTGGCGACTTTCGCGTCAAGCAGCCACTGCAGCGCCGTGTTGGAGGCGTTGGCGAGCGCGGCCAGAGCGGCGTGCTCCCACACCACGTGTTCCCAATGCTCTGTCATGATGGCCGCGCACAGCATCGCCGTCGAGCAGCTGGGACAAAGGAAAAACAAATGAAAAAGTTACATTTTGCGCAACATTTCGGCAGATATTCGTTGGGTAAGTAGGTACCTAATTATTACAATATCGAATATCGGAGACACACCCTATAATTAACTTTAGGTAACTCAATATCTGATCAGATAAAATGCAAACTTGCTTTGGTAAAAACAATATGCGACGCCTTTATTCTAAACTAGCTGACGCCCGTGACTTCGTCTGTATCTATTATGTATATCAACACTTTTGCTCCTTCTCAAGGTCTCAGGCTATCTGTCTTTTATAACGATCGGTAAGTGGTTTAAGTGTGAAAAAGTAACATACTGGCACAGTTACTACACTTTTTTTAAATGATTTTATTAGCATTTGCCCACGTCTTTGCCCACGTAGAGGTCGGAAATAGTTCCATCCTATGTTCTAGGCCAGGTCATGGTCTACTCGTGTGCCAAACGTCAAAATCCGTGCACCCGTTAAGGTGTTATTGACAGACTTTAACATTCACAATATTAGTAAGATTTAGCAGCATTATGTAGGCCCACATCCTTTTTCTTTTAATAGGTGTAATGGACACATTTTTACACGCCGGGTATCCGTTCGACCGTAAGGTTAATCCCGTCGTAAATCAAACCCACGTAGCTATTAATCAGACACGAAGTAAATCCTGACCTGAATAACTGACAACTTGACAAAAAAAAACTTACAGGACCTACATTTTTACCCGACCGATCGATTGAGCCCGCGGCAAAAATCTGAGAGAACGAGAGGTGTAAATTATAGGTATTTCTGTACATCGCTTAGGAGGAAAGAGCCCTCCCTAAAGGCTAGCGGACATATCCTGTTAATCTTAAGAGCAAAATAAAAACGGATGGCTTTACAGTTTTAACCTCTAAGTACCTTTTTCGCATCATTAAAGGCCCCTTGATCTAAAATGGATGGAGCATGAGTGATGCATTATTATCTTCACTGCATCACTTAAGAATCGTTTAGGGTTCCGCGCACACGCTTCGTCTTCAATCACCATTATAGCTTCTTGCTAAAAGTATCGCGAACTCTAAGACGAGAGACCAGATGCGAGTCTGGAAGATTGATGATACTCAGAATGCTGTTATTTTTCAACTGCCAAATAAAATTGCTCGCTTTGTGTGGAATTACCTTTTTTATTATATGCAGTGACAGGTTTCGAATTCACTTTAGATTTTTGTGTTTTTCAATCGTTTTTTTTTCTTTGAAATCAATTTAAGGAATGTAGTCATTTGTTTTCTCTCATGTTACTGATTCTGCTATCTCTTTGAACTTGATATATTTACTGATTCAGAGCTTGGTTACCCCGTAGGGAAAAAATGGGATACAGCAGTTCTTTGACTAAAAATTCTGTGTGACACAAAGAGAGGTTGCCTAAACTTTGATCAAGATAAACATCAAAGCAGTTTTCAAGTTTTAAAAGATGTTTCGATTCGGAAATTCTGTTAACTTTTTACTGTAAAGTTATGTTCTAGAAAGTTTGTAGCGGCAACGCGTACATATTTCATTACCCCTGGGGCGAGAGAGCTTTAAAACATGTTGAGTTTAACCGTCCATTCTATTTTATGGTCTATTTGGAGATACAGATACAGTGAATCCTCCATTTAGAGCTCTTTCGATCGTCAGAATATTGAGGTCTAATATCAGAGACGTGAGAGGAATATGAAATCCGAGCAAGACGTAATAATTAAGCTCGATGACAGTTTTAGCGCCGTAGCAATGAATATTATGCAGTATATGAGATTCAAATGAGTTTGATATTGTCTTTGACGATACAAAGCATTAAGCCTTGAGTGTGTTTGCAAAACGGGATTTATATATTCACTGGGATTTTAAAAGCTATAAAGTTTATTTGAAGAAGGCTTACAGCAATAAATTCTCCTGGACAGATAGCCTATATAACATAGGTAACTTTGATCATTTTATCTCAGCCAGTGCTCTTTCTAGGCAAAGTTATGAGTTTGTAGATACGAGTAGTTTTATGTATACTATACTTTATGCTTTCACGCTGCATCGCACCAAAAAGCGAGTGTGACAGAAAAAAGTTGATAAAAGCCGCCACTGGGAGAGGTCGAACACAATTTTTCACGAATAGTTTTTGTGCATATTATACTTACAAAAAATATTTGGCAATACTCCAAAATTATTATGTAGCTTTTTTCGCTTAGATATACCACCTTAACCCAATGAACAATAAATTACATGTAATTTATTTACCGAAAACATTGAGTCGGACTGCCATCAAATCGACTTGGACCTTTGTAATTATAACCGATTTATAGTTAGGGATATAAAAGAAACGATAAATGCTTTAAATAAGTATGTTCGTAAGTTTTAATATAGCTGGCAGTTGCGTTGTAATGTAACACATGTGTACAAATTGAGTTATAACAACCATTAATACCCGTTATCATGAAACACTACAGGAAAAGTTTTTATTCAGTGCGTAAACTGTAACCATGAATTCAGCATATCATTCTAGACCCCCAGCGCAGATTTTTTTTGTCGGTTATACAAAAAAAAACAGCTGTTTCATAGAAAAGTGCAATCGGTCAAAATGTATGGAACATTGTATTGTATATATCGTAGCTTTTTAAATTGCTATTGTCGTGTTTCCAAAACATTAGTTCCACTTTTCATATCTTTAGTGTTTTTATGTGAGTGTCGGTGTTACTGTTTCTAACCAATTAATAGATTGTAATGTATAGCCACACTAAGAGATCATCATCACCATCACCATCATCATCATAGATGGTGATGGTGATGCCTTTGATGCGGGTTGCAGACCAAAAGCAAAGCTATTTTAACTTAGTTTGCATAGCTGAGGTAATTTTTCATACTGGTGTTTTTTTTTTCATAGTTTGCTGTATGGAAATTAACCTAAGCTTCGCGAACTAAGCTAAAATCACTTAGCTTAGCTTTTGGTCTGCAACCCGCATTAGCTTTACAAGGCTTTAAAGCCGCTGGTGGGCCTTAGCCTGTTTAAGTGTATATCTCCAACGTGTCCCATTTTCAGCTTTTCTCTCCAGTATTAAGAAATAGCCCATGATATTTTTAAGAAAATACTTTAAAATGTGAACAGTTTTCCTCGTTGGTATAGTAGTCACAAACGCTACTGCTCAGCATGGGTCGTGGGTTTGATTCCCAGGTCGGGCAAAGCGTTATTGTTTTTTTTTTCAGGGATTTCTCAGTAGCTACTCGGATTGATGGCAATAGGGTCGCCCCATTTCATGGGACTCAAACGTGGGTGAACTGTAGTGCACCTCTGCCAACCCTTCGGGGATTACAGGCGTTATGTTAAATGTTTTTTCAGACCCATTTGCAGCTGCAGTACAGTTAAGTAGTAGATAATACATTAAATAGTAAAAGAAAACCAATTAAAAGTTTTAACAGCTAAGTAAAAGAGTAGAGTGTCTACTTAGAGTTGTGTCTTACAGAATTGAGTGAGCTTTACTTTTGACGTTTCAATTATTGTCTATGCTTTGTAGCTGCAGAATGATATAGCAACTAGAGAGTGTAAGTTTCGTAGATTAAAGCTTAAGAAACACTGACGTATTCGTTAGCTAGGATTGTATTGTATCTGAGATGAATTTGTTAATATTAATCAGCACTGAGGTATGGGAAACCTTGTATCTATCAAAAATAAATCTAGTTTATGCGAGTATTTCTAGTTGTTTTCGCTTGTTCACTGTCATCATCATCATTATCTGCCTTTTTTCAACTATTTTGGGGTCGGCTGGATGCAGCTGAATGCTAAAGTTTTTTTTTTTATTATTTCACAAAACAATACAATTTTTTGGCTTTTACAAATTTGCTCGCCAAACTTTGCAGTGTGATGGCGAGAAACACTTGTTGTTTACTACATTTACAATGTTTTTTTAAACTTATATGAAATAAAACTACTAACTAATTAATATTAAACAAATAACTAATTATAAGGTTCGAAGTGAGTTCATTTCTGGATAGTGGCTGAATCCTCGTTATCGAAAAAATAATCTCCTTAGTTTCGACATGGAGCGACTGCCCATCTGACCTCCACAACCCAATTACTGGGTAAGACGAGACCCCTCGGTAAGACTGGTTGGTAGACTTTCGGGCTTCTGACGACCCGTAACGACTGTCAAAAATCCACGAATGATAATTACAGAATAGCACAACGTGCTTTCCGAAGCGCGGGGGTCTTGGTATGTAAAGATGGTCACCCATCCACGGACCAACCGCGATATGCGTAGCTTAACCTGATCCATCGACCCGTGCGGCTGTTAATACTTAGTTACAAGCCTTTCGCTTGTTCACTGTATAGGGTGAATTAAAGTAATCTCGATCAGTGACCATAGTTACTTCCATTTGGCTCAATATGGGTATCTTTAGCGCCTCTGCATCTTTGTCGACTGGGAAATCTTTTTATAAGGCTATCTTTATACTGAGTTTGTGCCAACGCTAGGTTCAGTTATCATAGTGCAGTTAAATAATCCCGCAGTACTATGACTGCAGTAGACCCGCCTATATTTTTGACTAGCCTAGGTTTGACGTCGAAGTATTTGTGAAACAGCTATCTGAAGTGATGTATTAATTCTCCTCAAAAATAATATAAAACTGCTAATTAGTTCGGTACATTTTAGTTTGATGTTATTTACATCGTCTGATAAATATTGTGTGTAATAGATGACACGCAAATTGTTTCCATGAATTCTGTTCATGATTCTAGACCTCTCAGCATCGAAATATTTCGTTGATTATTTAAAAAAAAACTGTTTAATAACAAAAGAGCAATACACGGTCAAAATATTTTGATCAGCTGATTTCTTTATTAATTACCGACATTAAATTTCAACGCTGGCGGGTCTAGAATCATGTACACCTAAATAATTGGTAAACTTAGTAAGTACCTACCAGTCTGCCATGATATTTAAAACGTGCAGACACTGATTTAGATCAAGAAACGCCTACCCGGCCTACCTTAGTAGATTTAAAACTGCCAGCTTTCCCTAAAATCAAATAAAGTATACTAGAACCATATGCAAAGGCTGTAAAACCCGATAGCACTCGTCATAAATGTCGTACCGAATTCCCTTCAGCCAAGAGTTTCTTTAAACTTTGCTGGCAAGCTCTCGCTGAACTTACGTAATATGAAATTTTCAGAGACGACTTACCCGCTGTATCGCAAAGGAAAATAAAAACCACTGTCATATGTTTTCCGAAGCGAGCATATCGATGAACGCTTCTGAAAACTTATGACAGTGGAATATATTGATATACTAGTGTAGCGGCACTGCAGAAAAATACTTCGCAACAATATCTAAAAAAACAAAAAGAGAAGTGGCGCCATCTACAATGCCGCAGGAAAACTACGCAAGCCTCATGTCACAGAAATCCTACATCGCGCAGTCAGAATTTACCGCGCGACTCGCATAAGTACAACATCCCGACATCAACCGTTGGGCAGTAGCCCACCAGACACAACACCGGTCTGGTCGGAGGATCCTCCCTTTTCTATAGAGTATGAGTGGACTTTACACCCTGTTCCTCATACCTCATACTAGCTATAACAGCTATTAGTAGTAAACCCGCGGCTTCGCCTACGTGGAGTTCGAAAATTATCCCACAGCAACCTATTACCGGGGTAAAAAGTATCCTATGTATTATTTGAGGTTATAAACTATCTGTGAGCCAAATTTCATCCAAATCCGTTCAGCCGTTTTGGCGTCATAGATTAACAAACATCCAAGCATACAAAACTTTCAGATTTATAATATTTGTAGGATTACTTCCATGAAGCGTTGCAGAAAATCTCTCACTTTTAGTTTAACTGTAAAGTAACGTGACCATTTCACAGAATGATTTAGTAATAAGTCAAAGTGATAAGTAACGGCAATGTGTAAGCCGACCCCACATAGTTGGGTAAGGCTAGGCAGATGATGAATGTGGTATGTAACGATAGAGTAAATTGTATCATATTGGGTGCATATTAAACTAACCAGCTACATACAAAGTTCTTCTGGCAAGAGGCCAAAATCGGAATTAATGCCGCCATCTTGTTTTAAAAGACAAATTCACAAATCATAATCAGTCTATAATGTTCCCACTGGTGGGACACAGTCTTCCTCTTTTGGGCTGTAATCTACCACGTGGGCCCAGTGCGGGTTAGTAGATGTCACATGTCATCGAATTTTTGGTTCTAGGACAAGCCGGTTTCCTCACGATGTTTTCCTTCACCGTTTTGAGATCAGTGGTGATGAAATAATTAACACAAAGTAAAGCGTCTGACTGGGCTCGAATCCATGGCCTACACAAATGTTTACCAACAACTCCCCCCCTGTCAATGTTATTCAGGCACAAAAAGATTGTAGCACTCTAGCTAAGTAGAAACAAATACTTCCCTAAAATCAAAGGGTTGAAGATAAACAGCAAGGAGCCATGTTTCATGTCTCTAAGACTACAAGAAGTCATTGTCACCATTAAATACATAGCACCTTTTACAGACATATAAACACAGACGAGATTACACGTCTACGTGAAGGGAATTAAATTACCCCGATTATCTAGGATCGTGAGTTGTCTGCGCATCAAATTGTCTAACATGTAACGAAGATTAACTATTTTACCAAATCAGTAGGTACTGCCTCAGCGATTTAATGCTTAGGTACGTGATTTTAATATATTTTGTTGGAGAAACATTGAACTTAAGGCGTCCGTCCACTGCCACGTAACATTTACTCGGAGAGGTTTTACCACGGATCATTTGATTGCGAGGATTTATTTTCGGCGTGTCGTGCCGTAGGTCGCCGTAGATGCTCTCGTCTACATTTTAATACAAAGCAAAACTAAGTAGATACACGTGTGTAGGTTAATCATGGGCTGCCGTGGAATGACACCTTCAAACCACAGCCACACTGCAACCCGCGAACGCGCTAGGCACGAATACGCGATTAATGAAGTCATTGCTACACGCGTGGCTTGCTCGAAAATGGAGCTCACGCAGCTCAACGCTGTCAACGCTATGCACGCGGTACACGAAAGTGTGCGGAGCTCCACAAGGCGTGTATTAATATTCGTATATAGTGTGGTCTTCATTGCAAACGTAGACCCACGTTTTAAAACAAATGAACACACGCAGCTAAACGAACACGCGCCCGTGCACAGCATGCGCTGCAGTGGGCCAGCTTCTTTATACTTGGCAAGCAACACGAAGTAAAGTATAGAAATACAGAAAATTCAGCACAAGACGAAGACAACACAAGAAAGTAAAATTGGGATCCTTTTACTAAGGTAACAAAGAACAAAGTAAAACCAATCATATTGTAAGTCGCTATAGAAATACCTACCTAACGTGTTGTCAGTATGACCATGTTGAAAGGCTGATTATTTTCCCTTTCACCATTGTGTAAGCAGACTTGTCAGCCTATAAAGGTCATACAGGAATATAGAATAAAATATTATTTCTCATTGTCGCTTGAGCTCAACAGCATATTAATAATATTTCGGCCTGTATGAAAAAGAAATATATAGTTTTGGTTGACGACGACAATATTGTTGTTAAGGTTTTCAGAGAAAATAATCTTGTTGTTACTAAATATAAAAGAAACAATGGCATGTATTGTAGTAAAGGTCTAACAACGCTTATTATTTTTTTACTTTGGATCATGCAGAAATGTAATTTTGTCTCATAAAAGTCGAGCGAGTCCTCAGGCTGCGGGCATTATAAGATACATATCTTGGAGTGATGGTAACAACCCGCCATCAGGTGGGTCGGGGCTTTATTCTCCTCAAAGATTAAAAAATGTCTGAGTGCGAGTCGGAGTCGCACACGAAGGGTTCCCTATCACCGTGCAATATTTAACACTACAAATTAAACTACTTACTTTTACTCATTTAAATACTAACTTCATTTTCAATCAATCAATCATTTTTTTTTTGTTATAGAGGCAATAAACATACACACTCTGTGAAAATATCAACTGTCTACCTATTACGGTTCATGTGATACATCGTGGGTTCCGTTGCCACCCGTTGTGTACGGAACGCTAAAAATACAAGAAAGATTATTTTTTTTACGACTTAAGGGCCGTGAACTTTGTTTTTGTGAACGCCAATGAAATATATTGCTATCATAATAAGCATCGTGCCTCGGGGAAACCGTGAGGAAAGAATGAATACTTACGTTACTTTATTCATGGCTCCTTAAAATACATAAGCGACATAATATTCATTAATGTTCAGAACTGAAATATTGCGGCCATTTCCTGAAGAATAAGAGAAATATTCAAAGGGAAGGAATTTGTGAGCGGAAATATATTTGATTTAGTAATAAGGGCATTATTTTCCTATACGATATTTTTATGCAGAGAGGTCGAATGAAATAAAAGTTCTGAGCTTTTTTTTCTATATAGGACTGCTCTACACTTTATCATCGGCTAGCAACTTCTAAACTAACTAACTGGACCCATTGGTCGATTATCAATGTCGAATACAAATCAAAACGCAGCAAATTAATCATTTTCCCATGGCAATTATTTGTAATCGATTCGATCGTCATCAAAACCTCTGAATCAGGAGACAGATCCAGCAGGGAATAGGAGAAGGGGTTCCATTTCACCCCCACAACGGATATTACCGGTGGATTCCAATAACCTGAGATTAGATCGGTGTCAGATTGTCGAGTTCTGATTGCCCAATAACGACAGTCATTGCTTTTCGATTAACATGCCCTACGAAGTATGTAAGTTGGGGTTTCAATGTATGAAGAGCAGATTCAACGGTCGATTGAGAGCTGAGCTGCATACAAAATTTAGACTTCTGACAACGTGTTAGTCAGCATTCAGATGAGATCTAAGATAGGTAGGTACATTTCAATTCAAAATGTTTCGTATTCAAACACAATACAAAGATAAAATACGAAATATAGTTAGAAAGTCGAGATTTTGTGTATGAAGTACGTGAGCTCAATAAACTTCCATTTGAAATGTGAAAGGAGGAATCCCTTACTTTAAAATAAAAACGAATGAAGACAAAGTTGTTCGTCGCCGTTTCAATGTAGCAAAAGCCTTTGTTTTGAAATTTTCCCTTAGACCTGATTTATGCAGGTGAACTAGGGTCGTAAAAACAAAGTGAACGAATACCTTTTTCGTGCAGGATTACCCACCCGTCCCAACGGCCAATTTAATGCTACGTAAACAGAAATCACTGAGGCACGGCAATCTTGTCCACTGGATTTGAATATATTTTACTATTTTACCTTAAATTGATATTTTTTGTACATTCCATATCTTCTGGATTGGATTCAGGGGCTTTGAGGCCGCGAGTACGCGATCGTCTCGCACTTTTATATAAATACTAGCTTTTGCGAGCGGCTTCGCCCGCGTGGCTGTCGAAAATTAGCCCACGGGAACGTACTACCGGGATGAAAACTATCCTATGAGTTAATCCAGGTTATAAACTATTTGTGTGCCATCCAAATGCGTTCAGCCCTTTTTGCGTGATTGAGTAAGAAACATCCAAACATCTTCACAAACTTTTACAATTATAATATTACTAGGATGGTGGTAACGCGAAGTAAGCGATTTCTAACGATAGATTTTGATCGTCTAGGTTTGCAAAAAAAGAGACGTACGATTACTGTTCGGAGATAAATTAGGTGAAATTACCTTACTTGGGTGCGATGTTATCCAGGAGAGACGATATGTTTTAAATTTCCACCACTTTCACTTGTTTTCATCGACATAAGCGCAGCAGATGCGCGTGCGACTGGCCTCAACCTCAACCTATGACCATTTTCTTTCTACAGTGTACTCGTCTTGCTCACACGCGAACGAAAGGCAATGTGCAAGTACTTTTCCAAATCAACCCTCTCAATTGCCAACATAAAAAAGAAACCAAATGACAATACCACAGATCCAATCGAATCGTCTAATCCATATATGTCTGGCAAAGTTGCGCAAATAATTAAGTCGTGTTTCTACGTCAAAAAATTCCTACAAACGATCACGTTGATCACGCGCTCGCGCAACGACCGTTTTTAAGGACGTAGGGCAGTGGCAAGGGGTGTAATTATGGCCAGGGTAAGCCGTTCCAAAAAAAAAAAACACTCACCGCGTGATGCAGGCTTAGTTTCCTTAGAGGATCAGCCGCTCTTTTACTCATACTGAGTTGGACTTAGAGAATTTTGTAAGATGGTTTGGTTTTCTTTGCGCGTTTGCGTTTTTTCAGTAAAACTTAGAAACACATAAAAATTAATTATACTTTGAAATAATCGGTGGGAGGTGGGATTTCTTAAAGGTAAGCCGATGGGAATCGGTTTGTATTGATCCTAAAAAGGCGCTCCGATTGGTCCTTCAACAATCTAGGGCCGATCGGAGCTCCGACCGCTCTCGATGCGTTTGATCGAGATGGTTAAATGAAACCACACTAAGGCCTCTGAATGCATCGGAACGGTATTTATGCGGCTGTCTCCTGTATCGACGATAAATGTCGATCGATACTCTTGGGCACAATGCCCCGTGGTAGCAAATAGACACTTCGTGATTTCACTATAAACGCTTCTACGCTTTGCTGGGGGGAACTAGGTAAATTCGAACGTACTCTGACAAAAGAAAAAATCCTTCACAGTTGCATCTTTACTTTGGGCAATATTTTTGTATAGTCAATTTTTCCATTCAGAAAATGAAAGTTGCTATTCGCAATTTATCGCAAAAAAACCTCCTATACATGTTTCAGCTAAGTCAGAATGTGTTCTAAAAAGTCATCATCAGCTACATACAAATGAATGAACATAAAGTGATACCTAGTAATTCAATTCGCTCTATAATGTCTATTCAGTTAACTTGACAGTGGGATGGGTGCTCCATCGATTACCGGGCGGGCGCCAAAGCGTCTGGTCTAGAGCCTTGCCTTCATACATCACGATTATTCCTAGCGTTATGTTATGTTGCCAATTTCAGCTGCGGACGGGCCAAATGGCCCAAATGTTTCCAACTTCGAGGATTCGCACTTAAAGGACACCAATGAAGCTATATGTGGCCCACTAGGAAAACTTTTGGGCATTGAATGAGAAATGTATTACGAAAGAAAAGGTCACTGCACATAACTTGTGAATGACGCGAATGATGATAATATTCAGTAATGTTCAATGAATCACCGGATACATTATTTTCGAATGAGAAATTACGTCTCGTGGATCTTGATAGAATTTCACAATTTCTACATCGTTTTCCCTTTCTATTAGGAACCTCCTCCTTTTTAGTCGGTAAAAAATATGGCTGAAACGTAACGTCCTTTCGAACCCGATGGTATTGACGTACTTCTACGTAGCTGTAGTAAGAGCGAATAATAAAACTCGCCCAAATCTTCGCCAGATTACGTGACCCATCGCACTAATGAGTTCGTGACCTTATTTACAACGACCTGCAAGCAAAAGGGCTAAGAAAACGTCGCTCACCTTTAAATAACATTGAAAAAGTAATAGAAACGCACCTTTTCAACATTTCCTTAAACTCAACCCGGTTCCGACATTCGATTAAGGATTACCTGAGCTTATCTGATTATTCGTAGAAACTCAGAGAGTAGACAAAGTGTTTTATTTGAAATTAAAACCCTCAAAGGGTGGGATGAAAGCTCCGCCACGTCAAAGGTACCGTCTAGACTTTAGATAGGTATTTACCATCTATTATAGTTAGGTACTTCTATATTGGGTTTGCAATAAACGAGCGGGAAAATAGGTAAGCTTGGTTCTGTTTTATTTCTTTAACGTATCTAGATGCTCTGGCGTAGGTGGGTGTTCAATATTTTTCGCCTTTCTCAATAGCAGTCGTCTCTGTGTACGATTTTGCGGCGTCACTTTTGCTAACCAAACAATAGGTGTAGTTTCCAACAAATAAAAGGAAAAGCAACGCTTTCATGCCCAGTATTCAGTGTTGTTTCTCTACGAAGGCGAGCGACACGTCATTTAGACAGAAGCATTGTTATTCCGTCTATGAAACGGCCTGAATGAATGTACATACACGGGCTGCACAGCTTTCTAAACTTTGCTTTTGTTTCACAACTACCTACACAACATAACATTACGACTGTAATCCGCGAAGGGTTAGGAAGAGGTGTTCGTATGGTAAACCCACATTTCGCCAGTTATGTTTAAGTGTCGAATCTATTGCCATCGACCTGGCACCAATACAGACTCCGGGCTGGTTCGGAGAAACTCCTGATGGAAGAAATCTAACAACACTTTTCCCAACCTGGGAATCGAACCCCGGGCCTCATGCTCAACAGTATTTTTATAGAAAGAACCATTGAACAGTCACCATTAACGAATGAAGCAAAAAAGAAACAAATAGTAAAATTCGGGCAGTAAATAATTCGGAGGACAGGGATAAGAAAACTCATTTAATTACAATCGCCGATTAAAAAGGAAAATAATAGCCGACTTCAGTTACGTAATTGTTACTGAAGACTGAAGATTCTAAAGAGGAATCCGGACAATTAATTGTTTAACAATTTGTTACCGTTAACAAAAGCAAGTAAAATATGGACAATACGGTATTAATTCGAGTTCCTGTACTGTTTTGTTGTCGGTAACGCTTGCGACCACTAGACCAACGAGACAGTTCAACCGTCTTTTCTGTGCATCAAAACTAAGGTTGGGCATAAAATTCTAGAAAATTGGGCTGATCAGTTCTCTATAAACACGAGAGAAAACGGATTCGATACGGAATGGCCGTTTACCACATAAAATTTAATATAACATCGGACTACAAACCTAACACGTAAAAGCACTAAAGTTTCACGCTGAGAGCGTTTCGGGAAAGCCCGACCCATAAAATAAAATACTCAAGTTTACGAATATGTACGTTTATATTTGGCATTTAAAAAGGATTTATGTACTAATTCCTGGACTGATAATATATGTAGTTGTTCAACAATAAATTCTCTCCTATATAAATTCAAGGGTGACATCATACCTTTGCATAAAACAACAATCACAGTATTCACAGTCTGACTTTCTTTAGCATTTAATTTTCAGTCGTCACACTACACTACACTAACTAAATACGACTACCAAGCTAACTAAATCAATAATATAACAAGTTCACTATTACTTTTTGTAGAAATATGAATGCAACCTTCTGTCATATTGACGAACGCGACGATATACCTAAGCTAGTGTTTAAATTACCATTTTTATATTTTGTCTGTCGCCTGTCTGCTCTGGGATACAATACAAGCTTTGTAACGATAGCTCTGCTTTGTTATTTGAATCTTACTCTTACTAGTCAATCCATAAGTCACACACATAACTAAGTTTTCATAATTTTTACCCGACTACGGCTAAGCAAAAAAACTTTTTCCAAAGAAAAAACAACGGACTTCCAAAAAAACACTACAAAGTGAAAAATAACTTTAATTTCAGAAGGCGGTGTCTTTGGAGCTGTATTTAAATTTTTCGTCACCGCCTTCCGAAATTAAAGTTATTTTTCACTTTATAGTGTTTTTTTGGATGTCGGTTGTTTTTTTTTGGAAAAAGCTTTTATTTTTCCTTTTTTAGTGGTTCACATGTGCTTACCCCTTCACAGCGTACCGGCGTGATGTTATGTTTTGAACTGGTGTAAACAATAGACAGACATGAGATTTCAGCAATCCCAGTCCATTTGCTATCATTTATTGAGGAGTTCCGTTGCCTATCTCCGAAGTTCTTCATCAGATCTTCACCAAATTGAAATGGGACCACTCCGAGAAAGTACTCTTCCAAAAAATACCTAAATCGCTTCAAGTGTGCCTATCAAATTTGAAGAGTTCTCTCTATTTCGCCAGGGTCCCATCATCAGATCCTGACTTGATGAGCTTGGGACCACCTGGGAAGTATACCCTTTCAACAAAAAAAAAATCCAAATCGGTCCAGCCATCTTCGAGTAAAAATAAATAAAAAAAGGTTCCGACGAATTGAGAAAATCCTCCTTTTTGAAGTCGGTTAAAAAAAGAAGATTCCGACGAATTGAGAACCTCCTCTTTTTTGAAGTCGGTTAAAAAGGAGGGTTATGATTTTGACTGGTACATACGACCACGGCTTTCGGTTGAGAATATTTTCTTGCATACATGTTAGTGCGTGTTTTTTCAGTAAGTATTCGGGTTTTGAGTTTTACTTGCGATCATACTTATTACATTTTTATAGACAGAACCATTGAACAGTCACCATTTACGAATGAAGCAAAAAAGAAACAAACAGTAAAATTCGGGCAGTAAATAATTCAGAGGACAGGGATAAGAAAACTCATTTAATTTTAAGGAAAATAATAGCCCATTTTTTTTTTTGGGTGGGAAATCATCAAATAACTTCTCCCGCTCTGGGTGGAGCGGCAGGGCGTGTCAGACTTTTACTGACTAAAACCCACCCGTGTTCCCTCAGTTGCCTGTGTGCCAGGGGCCGCGGTATTTCTTTCGAACAACCCGCACCCCTGGCAGAATAATAGCCGACTTCAGTTACGTAATCGTTTCAGGAAGGTAAGATAAGTTGACGAAGGTCCCTTCTATTCATCATTGTTACTGAAGACTGAAGATTCTAAAGAGGAATCGGGACAATTAATTGTATAACAATTTGTTACCGTTAACAAAAGCAAGTATAATATGCACAATACGGTATTAATTCGAGTTCCTGTCCAGTTTTGTTGTCGGTACTTACAATGAATGAATTATAAATGCTTAGTAATGGTCGCTGCGACGAACACAATATGCTAATGGTTGACTGTCCCGGTGGCTTTGTTTATTCCGAGCCATTTTGTTTGTATGTAATTGATACCTACTGTCGATGACAATTTTGTGAGCAGTACTAATATTACAGCTGGTGTGTTTGAAGGAGATACCGTCGCCCCTGGCACACGGGCAGCTGATCCAACACGGGTGGGTTTTAGTCAGTAAATGTCTGACACGCCCTCCTGCTCCACCAGGAGCGGGACAAGTTATTTGATGATTACTACACTCAAAAATAAAATAAAAAACATGACTGCTTTCTATTTCTACTCTACCGTAGAATAGAAATCGCTTGTCTACATTTCTCGGTACAGAAGAAGAATAGACATAAATTACGTTTCCGTATAGACAGTAGACAGTTTTTCACCGCGAAATGTAGGCAAGCGATTTATAGCAGTAGAATAGAAATAGACAGCGCTTTTTCAATACAAAGTGACATTTCGTTTCTCCATTTTTGACATCACACCGTAGATATCCTTCTACAATCTGTCATTTTGTCTTTCGTTTCTTTGTCTAGGTTCTTATAAATGTAGACTATTTCAGAAGTATATTTCTTCCCAAACTGTCAAAATCACACTGACAACAAACTTTCTACTCGACGGCCATAAAGTATATACGATTATGTACAAAATCATGATTCGTTTAGAACGCATAACTGTGATAATTAATAGAAAAACATAGCTATCTTCTCCTATTGTACCTACATCATTTAGTTAATAGTCATGTCTATTCTTCCGTCGACAAATCGCTGCATGTGCTAAGCCTGCTGGTGGTACTATTATCGAACTGTGTCGAGTCGAAAATAGAGTTTTTTTCCTCGTAATCTAGCTTTTTTTTTTTTTGGGTGGGAAATCATCAAATAACTTCTCCCGCTCTGGGTGGAGCGGGAGGGCGTGTCAGACTTTTACTGACTAAAACCCACCCGTGTTCCCTCAGTTGCCTGTGTGCCAGGGGCCGCGGTATCTCTTTCGAACAACCCGCACCCCTGGCAGGCATCGGTCCTTGCGAACCCCACCTATTGGTGCTGACAACTCTTTGAGGCGCGCGTGGAACACAACGCGCCGTCGACCCGGGCTTGGTCCTTACCGGACAGCGAGCTACCCATTACTCGCCGTCCGCAAGCCCGCGCCTACGGTGGCCGGGAATCAGCCTGGGATTCCCGACGCCCAGGGCTTCTCCCGCGGCGACTACGGCCGTGAGGGCGCATATACTGCCTCTCCCTCACGTGCGCCGCCTCCCTCTTTGCGAGCATTACTGCTTCGCAGAAGGAGGTGACGGCTAACCATTCACTCTCGCTCCGTACCATGGCCTGCACCAGGGCCGGACGCGAGAGATCGCCGCCGCCGATCGCCTCCACGAGGACACGGCGGTGCTCCGCCCAAGCCGGGCAGACCGCCACCGTATGCTCCACCGTGTCCTCAGGGCGATCTTCGCAATGGAAGCACCCGGGCGTTTCCTCCCGCCTTATACGAAACAGGAACCTCCCGAAACAACCGTGTCCGGTGAGGACCTGCGTCAGGCGGAAGGTGAGGATCGTAATCTAGCTTCAGCTTGCGACTTCGGCCGCATTTATTTCGGCCCCAGACACACCGCATCGACGCATCGCATCGCCCGCGCTATTACTTGGTTTTTGGTTAGTGTTCTGTTGACTTTTTGGGTTCCATAGCCAAAGGGTGCCAACGGAACCCCACTACTACGCCTCCGCTGTCCATCCGTCTTTCCATCTGTCTGTCAGCGGGCTTTTTATCATGGACCGTAAACAGTTGAAATTTTCACAGTGTGTCTATTGCCGACGTGTTTTTTAAATTGTAGTAATAAATATTCTACGGTAGTACGGAACTCTTCGTGTGCGAGTCCGGTTCGCATTGCATTCTTTGTCGATTTGTTTTCGTTTCGTTTGGCTCTGTCGTAGTCATCGGTCGTAGCGATTCCTTAAGAATTGGGCTAACAAATGAAATTAAAAAAAATCAAGATTAGCGCGTTTAAACAAATTAGCAAACTATTCAGCTTTATTTTATCAGTATAGGTTTTAGATCGCTATTATCTTCTTCCTTTTTTACATAATTAAAACAAACTGAAGGATCGTGTTTTCAAAACTGAGCAATTGTCTTCTAACTAATAATTCTGTCATTAAAAAGTTATAAAATAATAAATTTGTAAAGCATAATTGTTACAAACTTTACAATGCCTGAATAATCAAAAGGCAGACGCAATGAGACTCAAAGGGGCTTGTAACATTAATTACAAAACTTTTACTGAACATAGAAATAAGTTCTTAAAAAAAAATACAATATCGTGTTTCTAGGCTAACTTCGAAGGGAAAACATGACACGTCCCAGCCACTTATCTTTCCCAAACAATTTGTACAGGGCAATTGAAGGAAATGAATCCATTTACCGTTTACTGACTGGGTGGGAACATGCAAATGTCGACCTTTAAATTCTCATAAACAGATATCGATTTCTATAAAATGTCTTACCGCAAGTGAAAGCCATTATGGCGGCAATACAAATAATGTACCTAACGGGAATATTTTGTTGACATGGGGTGTATTCATAAACGATGATTAAAGTTAAGAGATGTTTAAACGTCTAAAATGTATGGTTAATCAGTTGCTAACCATTACTTAACTTTAAGCAGTGTTTATAAATAAGGGGTTATACAGGCTGATTTTTTATTCACCGTCCAAATTTTTCAGGGTCATAGTACCCGTGAAATTGAACAACTTTCTCCAAGGAACATGGGTCGAAATATGAAAAAAAAAATCGACCTCCCATGCAAAATCAATAGTTAGCTGGTCGATTTTGTATGGGAGGTCCGATTTTTTTTTTCATATTTCGACCCATGTTCCTTGGAGAAAGTTGTTCAATTTAACGGGTACTATCACCCTGAAAAATTTGGACGGTGACTAAAAAAACAGCCCGTATAATATAAAATAATATAAATAATATAATAATATAATATAATATAATATAAACACATATAACCCCGTATTTATAAACACTGCTTAAAGTTACCTACCTACCTACCTACTTAGGTCCGAACTCGTAAGTCGCGAAACAGACACCTGTTTCGCGACTTACGAGTTCGGACCTAAGTAGGTCGTAGGTTCGAACCCAGGCAGGTGCTTTATTTTATTTTATTTTATTATATATTTATTATATTTACTTGGTGTAGGTAAATGATTTCATCACCACTGCTCTCAAAACGGTGAAGGAAAATATCGTGAAGAAACCGGCATGTCCTAGAACCAAAAATTCGAAGACATACGACATCTACCAACCCGACTGAGCCCGCGTGGTGGATTAAAGCCCGCGATCTCACATTATAGGCTGATAATGCTTCTAAATGCCTGTTTCAGAATTTAATTTAGCGGGAGTGTGAGCAGGAAATTGAGGCAAAATCTCTCAAAGCAGCAAACGCAACGAAATATACTTAGTTACGGAGAGCTGCGTTTGCTTTGAGACAGTTTAATTAAATTCTCAAGTTGCCAGTTGCAAATGGTAGATACTTGACTGCTGAAATGAGTTGCTACTGCAACTAGACACTATCAGTAGGTAAATTCTGAATAAACTCCCCTAATACGAATTCATGATCATCTCAGATCACAGTCTAACCCGATGCAGCTGAATACGAGTATTTTACATGGAGCAACTGTCTATTTAACCTCCACAACCCAGTTACTGGGTAACATGATACCCCTTAGTAAGAGTGGTTGTCAGACTTACGGGTTTCTGACGACCTGTAACCACTGTCACAGATCCACGAATGACAGCCGGTACCAACAGCTTAACGTGCTTTCCGAGGCACGGACGCGTCTCAGTGTGGTCACCCATCCGCGGACTGACCGCGACATTGGCAGCTTAACCTGATCGATCAACCCGTGCGACTCTTATAACTTAGCCATGAGCCCTTCTTAGTCACGTTCTCAACTACGAATTGTCTTTGGAAATAGATGGCTTGTTTAACTGCTACCAAATGCTAGTTAATGGCAATGTGCTGATTTGATTATATATTCACACATTTCTATATCATAACGCCTTGAAGACTGATGGTTAAAAGAGTAGGGGAAAACCAAAGAAGCGATAGCAGCAGAATTATGGTTGTTTTTATAGTTTTGAAGTCACCTCTTAAATGATAAATGATTTTATTTCAGTAAGTAGGTTTGTACAAACATTTTTACACGTCAATCTTATTTTTGAAACTAGATAAGGTCAGCGTTTCCTATCTGAATACTCTGAGAAGAAAGGCCGAAACAAACTCAGAGGTCACAGTCTGTTTTAAAGTACAAACATAATCTTGGTCAGAACATGTGAAGACCATGTAGATTGGTGTCTGAAATGGTGTTTTGAGGAAAGATCTACACAGATCGAGTGGACCTGTCTAGTCAGTGCATTTGTCAGTAATCGCGTGCAGCTCCACTCAGTAGCACCATAAGGAGCTCAACGATTCGACGAACAATACCAAAAAAAAGGACATTTGGGTAGGCTACACAGAGTACTCAAACTGCCAGATTATCATTAAAACCAATTGAGAAAATTCTAACAGTTTAAACTGCGAGATATGAAAATTGTACCAGTTAGGTAGTCTTGTGCCTGCTCGGTCATTTTTAAGATCGCTCCGTACTAGTTCATTTCGGTCAGTGAACTAGTTCCTTCTATTAGTTCTATTGGCTCTATTCGGTCTTCGCTCTCAGTCAGTACTTCCATAGATCACGGAGCAAAAAAGTCTCATTGAAATCGTATCAGTCAAATCATTCGCTGTCATTCTCGTTCTCGTTCGGACATAAGGTAGGGCTCTTTGTAAATGTACGAGGAGCTATTAGAACGAATAGACCGATTACAAGTCGGCGTTCGGAAACGTTTCTTTTGGTACAGTATAAAGAAACGGTTCCTATTCGTACATCGTTCACGAACTACACAAGACTGGTACCAGTGCCACGTACTATGTTTTCGAATCCAGTACCTCTTGTGTAAAATCAGAACAGCATATAGGTACATGATTTCCATATGATTTCCCATAGAGTTTCATTTGTAGGCACGTTCGGTCAATATGTTTATACTGTCAATTTGGTGTTACCGTTACTTTCATGTTTTTTGTTCCATCCTGTTTACATTTGCGTTCTTGTGGATTCAGTCCCATCGTATTACCAAACAAAACGTTATTTTACTACCGAATAGGATTGTCGATGTCAATGTATGTTGTGTTTAGGTATCTACGCATTTACTCGCGTGTAGATATTATCTCTGACACAAGGATTTAGCTTATTCTTTCGTTTTGTGTCTCTTTTTTCGTAGAAATGTATTTTGCTTGTGTGATTTGAGAACTCACATCTCTTAACTATACATTACACAATCACGCAAGACCGGCTGACCGGTTTTGGATGAAATTTAGGATACTTTTTGTCGCAGTACTTAGTACGCTCCTGTGGGAAAAAGTTCGTGGTCCACGCGGGCAAAGCCGCTGGTAACTAAGCTAATAAATTGTTTATTTTTCTATTTCTATATGTTTTAGGGGGGGGGGGGGGGTCGAAATCCTGTGGGTTTTGTTTTACCAAATAGGTTTTTCGCAAATATCGTAATACTTCAAATTAGGTCGAATATTACCCTGGGACCATTTTATATCGTTCAATATGTCAAATGTTGCGTAGTAGGTAAATATATTGCTATTGTATTAAAATATGGGGTAAAACATGACTGTTTTTTACAAACATCCAATGTTATTTTGTTCAAGTATGTAGTATTTTATACATGGTATAAAAGTAAGTAACTTTTGGTGTCTGTCTGTGTGACTGCTTAGACTTTCTATTGCACATAATGGTTTTCACCATCATTTAGATCTTTTATTCCACAACGCATATGTCAATTATGCTTAACCACTAGTTCTTGCCAGCGGCTTCCCCCGCGTGGTTATCCCACGGGAACGTACTACCGAGAAAAAATATATCCTGTTTGCCAAAAATAAACTATCTGTATGCCAAACTGGTTCAGCCGTTTTTCGTGATTGAGTAACAAACATCTAAACATACAAAATTTTACATTTACAATTAAAGTAGGATAGTAGAATGATCTAGCACTGAAATCTCAATGTTTTATCATTTAGCTATTGCCCGCATGGGTGAAAAGCAGGGGCTGGTCGCTAGATAAGATAAGATAAGACATTTATTTGTAGAAACATCAGTATACATAAGAATATAATATTACGTGTCATATAAATAGGAAGGTACCACAAGCTTGCGGCCTTCGTTTATTTATGAAACAATCTACTGCTATAGGAAAAGTTTTTCTGAATTAGGTACTGAAGTTATGTTTCCGCCTTATTGACCATCGGTCGCTTTATTAACCAATTCCATATTCCTTCCTTTTATATCAAAACAGACGTTTTTCTTAGAATAGTTTTCGTCTCCCTTAACAAGCTTATTTATTGAGTAAATAAACTTTACGATTATGTCAATCCATTTGTTCTATTGAGGAAATCTATGTCAGTAAGTATTGCCTTTTATAGTTCGAGTAAAAGCGCAAAGAAAATCTTTGAATGCTTGGATTTTTCCTCTTGAATGTTTTTCGTTAGCCACAGAGGCGTGAACGGGTTATGTTAACTTATGTTAATACAATGGAAGGTAACAATGCGAGAATTTTAGCTCAACTAAGTGCTGAATGTGGGGTACGAAACAAAAACAGTCCGATGAAATTTGTTTAAAACCAATTTAAATAAAGTAGCTAGCTATAGCTGCGGTTTTATTTAATTCGGTGAGTAGACGTACCTAGGGTACATTTTACTTAATTAATCGGTTTGCGTGTTTCATTAGATCATAAGTAAGTTATGCGATGATTCAGTTAAACGTCTGCAAAGTTTTTACTTGATATGTAGGTACTGCGAACGAAAATAATTCTAAAATTCTAAATTGTTAATGGTTTTTTTTAAGCCCACTCACATTTAAGCTTCTCGAAGAGGCCCTGTGTCCCAGCATTGGTATGGTAACATTATTTATGATTACTATTTATTTATTTATTCATTTAGACATACAATTTACAATTTTGATAATTATGCTAGTAGTTTTAATACTTTTAGTTTTGCTGCTCCAAAAAGTATTACTTTTTTCATTGCCACTGTGTAAAAACGTATAAAATCGAACGGAAAGTCATATTTGCAGGTGAGAAAGTCTACATAGTTTATAGGTACATATCTAATGCTAGTTTAGTTATTTGGTTAGGTCCAATTTACCTTCGTAGGAAGGGTCCAAGGAGTTCCGTTTCGTAAATAGAAATCTCCTCACGAGCAGTGAGAGAGAAATCCCATTTACAAAATAAACAGTCCAGCTACGTAATACAATGTGTTCATCAATTCTAAACAAATAAGATTTGATTTTTTGTTGCGCTTTAACACTAAAATGAATGAATGGATTTGGATGAAATTTGGCACATGGGTAGAATGCTAGTCTATTAGATATAACTCAGATAAACTAACGCGTTGAATTTGTAAAACATACACGTGGAATCTGTACACACAGTGTCACATAAAATATCATTACAAATGCTGAGATCCAAAATTGGTTTCAAAGTGTTTTTAGAATGTTGAAGTTGTTTTTAACAATTTTATTGAAGCTCGTTACTTACTGCGTTAAATATAGTAGAATAAAACATATATAAAAACTTTGACTTTGAAGAACACTTAGTTGAAATTATCATTCTATAAACATTACCTAAGTAGATTCGACTTCAGTCTTGGTAATAACTAATTTAAATAGTTTAGCATAACATATTTTATGAATCACTGCGAAAAGTTTAACATTGGACACAAGAGTCTACAGCCAATAAAAACCGTTTCAGATTAGTAAAATAGGTAGTACCTAAGTACTACCTATTAATGGGTACGCCGAACTGAAGCAATTGAATCCCATCAATTTCAGACTTTACATCAGGCTTACGGACGTTTAAGTTAAATCCGCTTTCAGGAAAAGCGAAAAGGGTACCTAGCGTGCTAAGCTCTATTTTATCAAAGTCGATTTGAGCGTTTCGCTCTTTTCAAAGATTAAACTTTCTCTTTAAACCAACGGAAAACTCGTTTTTCTTCGTCCTCTGAAGTTTTATGAAAAAATATTAAATTTTCTGGGGCTTCGGCGTCGAGTGGCAATTTTAACGCGACGTTTGCCGAAAGATGAATATTGCCTGCCTCTTGAGCAATATTTTGCAATTAGCTCATGTTCCGGACTTTGACAATATTTATAGCCTGTAATGCCCGTATTATTGTGCGATCTGGTAGCGACAATAATAAATGTCGGCGGAATGATGTTGATATTCGATAAACACATTTTTATGGGGCAATCCGATGGAGATCTACATCAAATTGGTTCGTGTCATGCAACTACCTTCAAATTCAAAGTATGTATTTCAATATTATAGAGGCTTTGAAGGTTTAGTACCTTCTTGAATGTACCTTCTTGTCAATGAATGTGTTGTTTATGAAATAGACACAAAACAGTTACATAGGTAGTATTTGCAATTCAAAGTAGAACATTCAGTAAAAGCTGAGTTAGACAATTCGCTTTTAAATAAAAATATTTGTTTAACAAATGCTTGGGTCTGTGCGTTTTTCAGACAGAATCTCCGAAATTGTGATTCAGACAGATTTAAGCAACGAGAAATAACCTGCTGGGTCCTCAAATTTTGACTATTGGTATCAAGGAACAAAGATGCTGCAGATATTATCTAAGCAATGTAGGTAGGTTTGCATTGTCAAAAAGTTTGATTGAAAGTCTCCAAGATATGATCGATCGATCGCCCACTCACTCACATCACTTTCAAAATACAGAGGACAATAATTTTACTGAAAGCTATGAGGTTGTACCAGCTGCAGCCCGCGACTTCGGCCGCGTGAATGTTGGAAATTATCCTACCGGAACGAGCCACCGCCGGGGACAAAAAGTATCGCCTATGTTACCCTTTACTACATTAGCTATCTGCCAGTGACAGTCCCGTCAAAATCGCTCGAGGCGTTTTCCGAGAAATCAGAACAGACAGACAAAATTTAAAAAAAAAAATATGCATTTGGTAAGAAGCTGTTATTTTGATATTACAAAAATACTCTTCAATTTTATTTATACGTAGTATGTACTTACAGAAGAAGGAGAAGATATATGGGTGGTTCTGCTCGCAAGGGAATTTTCCACGGCTCACCTTATTTTGTGTCGTTTTTGTAGGCAAATTATATTGATTTACGATCGAAACTGTACAACTAAATCGTTTCTAGTATGACACTAAAAATTAGCTCACTCCTAAATATGTATCTTTCAAAAAAAAATATTTTTAAGTGCCAAATTCTCAGTCTCCTGGCATGTCTCTCGACCGAAATGAAACCTTAAAGACTGCATCATAACTTTAATTTGAGTTTGTACGTAATATCTGCACTAAAATAGAAATGTATAATATACATAGTTTCATTGTGTTTGTCTAATTTTGCCTTAAATGTGAAACTTATAAAAAAAAGTGCATTATATTTTGTCTCTCGGTTTTTACCTCAGTCTCCTGCTACATCAAAACACGTTAAAATCAGTTTGAATTACCGCGTCTAGCGCGTTGCTGTTCGGTGTGAGTGAAAGATCGAGGTGAAGTTAGCTTACAAATTATATAAGCTTTTAGATAAAAATGTAAAATATGTGTAAATAATATTTGAATACGTAAAAAGCCGTATAAATTTCATTATATTTTTTTTCTTGTATTTCTTCAAATACAAGAAAAAAAATCGAAAGCTGGAAAAGCAAAGAGAACACATGACAAAGAATCGGATGATTGTTTTTGCCTTATCTTTGGGTGCTTTATATAGTGAAGATACTACGGGAAACAATTGGGTCCAGTGTATTTTATGTCGTCAGTGGGCACAAATTGCAAGGTCTTACAATAGAAGTGTTCAATGGAAGACACAATTTTTATGCCATTAAACTATTTTTATTACAAAATAAAACATAATTTTATTTAAGTAATTACAACGGTTTTTAAGTTCTTTTGCATCAATACTCAGTCTCCTGGGCCCATATTTTTTTAAATGGTGATAAATTTGGTATATTTAATTTTTTTGACTGGCCCGTTTGAGATCAGTAAAAGAACGATCTCAGCTACACGTCAAGCTACTTTTCTGACCTTAGACGCCAAAAAATGTTGTGCCAAAAATCACTTCATTTTCGTCCCTCCTGAGTAGAACCACCCATATAAGTGTGCATGCACAACATTACAGATTTAAACCCAAGGCATTGTACAGGGCAATTTACACACGATAAAATTCAATAAATAGGAAACAAATCAAAAAGTAATACTCTCTCTCAGCTCATCATCAATAGTATAATATAACTTTGGTAGTGCTGATAATACTGGCTACTCATAGAGTCAAAATCAGTAATATACAAAAAGTAGCTATGTATATTCTATGTTATTTGGAGAGAAGTTGTTTGGTTAGGCTGGTTTATAATAAAAAACAAAATAATGAAGAACAGTCCAACTAACCTGGTGAGGAGCAAGGTGGCCAGCAGGTAGAACACTGAAGGGTGTACACCACATTCGCACTCGGTTTGCGGCGTGGCGGTCTGGGCCTCCATACCTGTCCCGAGCTTGTGGTAGGCGATGTACGCACGCGCAGGACTGCCGTGGGGAGCAATTTTTGTGGCCTTTCCTCGCTCCCGATAACACTGAAACTGATCATCTGGTCGCCGAGGAGACTGTACTCCTCACCTGGGAAAAAATAACACAATAGGGTATTTTACTCTATATGACCAAAAATCTAAAAATAGCTTAGGCAAAATGCAATCGGAAAATGTTAAGTTTAGTTCATGAAATAACAAAATCAATTTTAAAATTCAATACAAAGATTTCAGTTTTTTTAATCTGTTTTTGAACACCATGAAGTATAGTAGCCGCCATGTTATAACGTCATACGGCGTTTCAATTGGACAACTTTGTACTTTTATAATTTTCGTAACCAAAGTAATTTAGTAGAATAATAATTTAATTTTTAAATTATAAACAATTATCATATAAAATATCAGCGCATTTCTCTTTACAAAAAACTGACGTCATACCCACAGAGCAATATGGCGTCCACTGCGTCCAGCGTTTTCGTCAAATTACGCGCGAAATGTGAAAATGGAAAATTTTAAGGCATTTTTACGGCACTAAACGATTAAACGGTACGGTACGGTACGGTTTAACGGTTGTGTTTTTGTTAGTGGTTTATTAGCACTTTAGAATCTAATTAGGACACTTTTCAAAAAT
Organism: Antitype chi; assembly: GCA_947359405.1. NCBI lineage: Eukaryota > Metazoa > Arthropoda > Insecta > Lepidoptera > Noctuidae > Antitype > Antitype chi. Next base: position 6,240,399 of record OX375814.1, read on the forward strand.
GAGTGTTAACCCTATTGTCAGAATACATTTCTTGCGAAAATATTAGGTCTTTACCTATGAAATTGCCGTTTTGCAGTACTGGCCATTTCAAATCAAAATAATTTTTGTTTGGGTAAGAATTCTAATTTCAAATTAATTTTATTTTAAAAACATGGATTTTTTTTTCCAAAAGTAGTCATTTGTTTATTGATTAGTGTTACATTTTCATCGCATTTCAATCTTTTTCGTCATCATGGATACGTTAAAAATTCGAGTAATTATGGAATATGAGTACCGTCGTGGCAGCAACGCGGCACAAGCGGCTCGCAACATCAACGACGTTTACGGAGCTAACACTACAAACCAACGCACCACCTGTTATTGGTTTGCTCGCTTCCGTTCTGGAAATTTCGACCTGAAAAATGAACCTCGCGGTCGTCCGAAGACTTTGGTCGACAATGACGAATTAAAGGCGATTGTGGAAGCTGATGATACACAATCTACGGCTGAATTAGCAGCAGCTTTCGACGTTAGCGTCAAAACAATATTGGTCCATTTGCGTCAAATTGGCAAGGTAAAAAAGCTTGACAAATGGGTGCCCCACGAACTCAATGATCGTCAGCGCGAAGTACGCGTCGAGACGTGCCTTGCACTGCTCAACAGACACACAAATGAAGGAATTTTGAACCGCATTGTTACCTGCGATGAAAAATGGATTCTGTTTGATAACCGCAAGCGCTCAGCAAGTTAGTTGGATCCTGGTTCAGCACCTAAACAATGCCCTAAACGAAAACTTACCCCTAGAAAAGTGATGGTCACTGTTTGGTGGTCTAGCGCCGGTGTGATTCATCACAGCTTCTTACCAAACGGGGTGAGCATTACTGCAGATGTGTACTGTGAAGAACTGAACACAATGATGGAGAAACTGGCACATCTCCAACCAGCATTGGTCAATCGCTCGTCTCCGCTGCTCCTGCACGACAACGCGCGACCTCATACTGCACAGCAGACGGTCTCCAAGTTGCAAGAACTGGGGTTGGAAGCTCTCCGTCATCCGCCCTACTCACCAGACCTTGCGCCTACAGACTACTACTTTTTCCAGAATTTGGATAACTTCTTGGCGGGAAAAAAATTCAATACCCGAGAGGCAGTACAAAATGCCTTTGAAGAATTTGTTGCCTCCCGTCCAGCTGATTTCTTTAAGAAGGGCATCAATAAACTGCCACTGCGATGGCAAAGATGCATTGATTGCATGGGTGATTACTTCGATTAATACAAATAAAAAATACATGAAAAAAATTCGTTTAAATTTTTTCATACAAAACGGCAATTTCATAGGTAAAGACCTATTATAACAAAAGCAAATCTAAGTACGTATATAGGTATTATTACCAGAGATCGGATATTCAAATGCCTAAAGTTGAGTTGTTGGCTAATAAGGAACGCGCTTTTGTATCGAAAACGTCCTAATTTAATGTAAAAAAAAAATGTGTTAACTAACACACACCACCCCTTCTCATACAGACTTGCACTCTATCTATATACACATATTTGCATCGGGGTTAATTTTAAATAAATATGCATCTGAATAGTAATGCAATCCTAATAATTTAGAAGTCGCTTCCATACTTTATACCTGACTAGTTATGCTTTCCCGGTGTTCCTGGCATACCGGATTTTTTTTCCAAAAATCGTTTTAAGATACCGTTTCCATTCTTTCATAACTAAAAATTAGCTTTAGGTAAAAATACATCCGATTATCCGATCCCTAATTATTACCTATACGAACTCCTCTTTGGCTCAGATGAATCTGTCTTTAGTCATTTCGTTGTGAACAAAGGAAAATACTCATAATAAAACGGCAGTTTATCGTTCTGGGTGAGATGTTAGAGTCGGGTGGAAGACAAAGGTCAGAATACTGGTCATAAACAGTACGAGGCTCGGATATAGCTAGTTTGTGAGGTTTACTGAAGACCCAGAAGTTTTTATTAAACGTGGTTTATTATCAGAGTGTTTAATAAGAAAAGAAAAAAAGAAAATAAATAAAAAAAAAAACATTTTATTTCAAAAGAAACCATGTTCCAAAAAAAACACTACAAAGTGATAGGTAAATAACTTTAATTTTGAAAGTCTGTGCGTCTTTGGTTTTGTAATTTCGTTTTTTTGCCACCGACTTCCGCAATTAAAGTTATTATTTGTCAATTTGTAAGTAGTGTTTTTTGGAATTCAGTTTTTTTTTAAATAAACTTTTTAGTATTCACTTTTTAGTTTAAAAAAATCAAAAGAATTTTTTTCAAACAAGGCTGAGAGTCAACATTTTTTAAACGTCAAAATTACTTAGGACAGTTCTCCAAAATGCTCGCCCTTCACCACTTCCTAGTGCTTTAGCTGGGCAGAAGAAGCGGCGCAACAAACTCAAGTTGTGGTCCCACCTATCCCACACTAATTCGTATACCTTCAGTTTACCTGACAGTTTTCAAATCAGTTTTTCTAGCCTTTTAAAAAGAAAAAAAGAACAAAAAAATAAAAATATTACGTCATTTATTCTGATGTTTCTCTAATTACTTTTACTAAAAGCGTTACGAAAAGACCCGGGGACCCAGGATCCGGGGTTCTTGTATATTTGTTACAGTAGGTACTTAAGTACTCAGATATCCATTGAAGAAGTGCATTGCAGCAAAGTGCAAAAAAAACAAGAATCGGCTACTGCAAAAGAACATTTCAATAAAAAGCTTACATAACCAGCACCCGATCCGGTCTACACGAATGAAGCCGCATGTTGAATATAAAGCTCGTTTGAAATATTCACACTAATCCCATATATTTGCGTGTGACAAACGCGTTTACACATCAGAAAATTTCAAATAATTCATACATTTTATGTATATATGTATATAGAGGACACAGGCGTGACGAGAATTTTAATATTTTTTTAGAGTTCCGTACGCAAAGGGTGTCAACGGAACCCTATTAGGTACAATACCTCCGCTGTCCGTCCGTCCGTTTGTCTGTCAGCGGGCTGTATCTCATGATCCATATACAGCTGAAATGTTCACAGAGTGTGTACTTATTTCAATTGTCGGTATAACAACAATAAAGTTAATTATAAATGGCGGTCCCCATAAAAGCAACCTTTTTTTTTTGTAAATGGGCTTTAACTCATTAACCTTAATAGGTTTACAGTTGAAATTTTAAAAGTGTGTGTTACTATTGCCGCTATAACAACAAAAACATATTAAAAGAAAAAGTTAAATATTAAAGTTGGTCGCCATACAAGAAACGTATTTTTACAAAAATATGTTGTGTTAAATATTGTACAGTGGTACGGAACCCTTCGTGTGCGAGTCCGACTCTCACTTAGCTGTTTTTTTTTAATAATAGTGTGTAGGACTAAAGAGAATATTGCTGTAACTTTTTAGGTCAGACACGTGAAAATAAGTCAGATAAATTGGGCTAGCTTTGCGACTCGGGTAATCACGCTTTACCAGGCTAAAATTAATCTCCTACAACTACATTCATAACCTACTTATTTCGAAGTGCTGATTTTGGTATTCTTGGCACGCCCACGGAATATTCGTCCCTCGCCCTAACGCCAAAACACGCCTATATAGGGGAGAAATGGTCAAGTGTATTCGTTTCGGGTTATTTATTTTCCCTTTATTTGCAAGTGTTGCGGACGTTGTATTTTACCAGAGTGACCATCTTGTGTTATGAGAAGTTTATTCCTGTGGGGCGTAGTAGAACATCTTTATTTCTCTTTAACATATAGTTATGACGTTGTCCAAAATAGTGCTAGCTAGATGAACGCTGACGAGGCTAGATAGCCTTACATAAAATAATTAAGAGACAAGAATCTTCTACAAAGTAGATTTACGTTGCAGAAATGCAGAAGCAGCACCCTAATTGCGTAACTCACAATTAAAAATAATCTGTTTCGTTTTGAAAACAGAGTGCTAAGTTCGAAAAATGTGTCTGTTCAGCAACGTATGTAAATAAACGCAATGAATATTGTTGAACTGTCGTGTGTTACGCAATTAGGGTGCTGGTTGAAAAGAAAAAAGCAAAAAAAAAAAGAATTTTTGCGGTTTCAGCCAGACATTATGAAACGTTCATGTATTGACTTTGACCAGCCTCTGTACTTCTTTGTATTGTAGGTATGTTCCCCCTCTACCTGAAATCTCTAAAGCTCCGTCTTTTGTCCAAACCCTAATAAATTGACTCATAAAATTTTACGTGATACGTCCTCGTTTACCTGTACCAACCTAAACTGGCATTAAAACATAATAATACAGCTTTGTGAGATGTATGGATTATATTCGCAAATTGTGGTTTGCACCCGTGTTTATTGTGTGTTTTGTTACATACTTACCGTTGTAGAAAGGATAGCGATTTGGTAATGGTAGCGAAACTCACCGAAACTGATTGCCTAGGTGCACTTTACGAACTTTCTTGTATCTATGGTTCGAATCTACGTAAGTCGCCTGTGGCCACTCGTCATTGAGGATAATATAAGGCAAAGCAAAATATAGGACATACCAGTGGCGTAGCGTGCCTTGGCGGGGCCCCGTATACAATTTGTTTGGGGGCCCTTATGAAGGATAAAGATTTCTTACAAAGGAAAATTTTTTTTTGCATATAATTAAAAGTAATATTTATTCATCTTAATTAACTATGTCACTTTATCCAATTTTTTTACAAACAATTCAAATTATATATACACTTTACTTGCCTTTTGTCCTTGTCTTTTGTTTGACTTTTGACATTTCTGAAATAAAATAAAAAATTGGGAAGTTTTGATTAATTTTTGCTTACGCACGTCGGGGGCCCCCGTAGCCCGGGGCCCCGTATAATTGATACGGCAGATACGGCGGTAGCTACGCCCCTGGGACATACCCACTTGCATATAATGGAACCCAACAAAATCTCAATAAAAGGCCTGTAAAACTTTAAGGCTGGTAAACGGATTCAGAATAAGAACTTATTGATTGTTTTGCCTTAGATACCCAAACGCCGTGGAACCGGCACCCTAATTGCTTTTAACACATTATCAATAACAATCTGAATCATTTAGGAGGATATTGCTAATCCACTGCTTAATATGTTCGAAGAATTTATCTGCTCAACAACGTAAATAACGCAAAGAATGTCGTTGATCTGTCAAAATGAAAGCCATTCCTACCTGTAGTGTGTTACGCAATTACACCTCAGCACCCTACTTGCGTAACATGCGATTAATCATAATCAGTTTCATTTTGACAGTTCAACAATATTGATTGCGTTATTTACGTTGTTGAGCAGACACATTTTTCGAACATAAGAAGCAAATGGTTTAGCCATTTTTTTCAAAACGAAACAGATTACCTATGATTAATCGTGAGTTACGCAATTAGGGCGCAGGTTCAGCAGACACAAAAATGAATAAAAACTTTTTGGTTGTTTTGCCTTAGTGACCCGAGGGCCGTGGACCATGATCTCCTTATTTTTTTCGTCCTAAGTTTGATTAGGGCGAATTTAAAAAGCCTGTTGTAAAACACTTTTGGGATTTTGAAATGACTGTATTTCGCTGTAGTATTACTGAAGATGATCACGAGGCAAAGGCGCCTATAACAAGCATTTCATGGGGCAATAAAGTGCCTTGATTAATTATATAATAATTTAAACTGAAAGTAATAAGTAATCTAGATCTTGTGTCTTCGCACTTCATGTGCCTGATGAAATTACCCATTGGCAAAAATTACAAACTTACACTCCCTCTTACTCCTTTAGGAGATACATTTTCAAAAGAAAAGACCTTCTAGACTTAGCGAATTAGTCTGTCAGTGAGTTTAAGATATTCCATAAACCAAATAAAGCTCACTCATAAGTGCATTATTTTGTGAGTAGTTATTAAAACACAATTCTCTTATAGATACGATTTCTATTTTTAACCGACTTCAAAAACGAGGAGGTTCTCAATTCGTCGGAACCTTTTTTTTATGTATGATCCCCGATTATTCGAAGATGGTCGGACTGATTTGGATTAGTATTTTTTAGTTTGAAAGGGTATACTTCTCAGGTGGTCCCATGATCATCAAGTCAGGATTTGATGATGGGATCCTGGAGAAATAGAGATAACTCTTCAAATTTTATAGGCACACTTGAAGCAATTTGGGTATTTTTTAGAAGAGTACTTTCTCGGAGTGGTTCCATTTCAATTTGGTGAAGATCTGATGAAGAACTTCGGAGATAGGCAACGGAACTCCTCAATAAATGATAGCAAATGGACTGGGATTGCTGAAATGTCATATCTGTCTATTGTTTACACCAGTTCAAAACATAACATCACGCCGGTACGCTGTGACGGGGTAAGCACATGTGAACCACTAAAAAGTGAAAAATAAAAACTTTTTCCCAAAAATAAAAACAACCGACTTCCGAAAAAACACTACAAAGTGAAAAATAACTTTAATTTCGGAAGACGGTGACATAAAATTAAAATACAGCTCCAAAGTCACCGAGTTTCGAAATTAAAGTTATTTTTAACCGACTTCAAAAAGGAGGAGGTTATCAATTCGTCGGAACCTTTTTATTTTTTTTTATGTATGTTCCCCGATTACTCGAAGATGGCTGGACCGATTTGGATTTTGTTTTTTTTGTTTGAAAGGGTATACTTCCCAGGTGGTCCCATGATCATCAAGTCAGGATCTGATGATGGGATCCTGGAGAAATAGAGAGAACTCTTCAAATTTTATAGGCACACAAAGCGATTTAGGTATTTTTTGGAAGAGTACTTTCTCGTAGTAGTCCCATTTCAATTTGGTGAAGATCTGATGAAGAACTTCGGAGATAGGCAACGGAACTCCTCAATAAATGATAGCAAATGGACTGGGATTGCCGAAATCGCATGTCTGTCTATTGTTTACACCAGTTCATAACATAACATCACGCCGGTACGCTGTGAAGGGGTAAGCACATGTGAACCACTAAAAAGTGAAAAATAAAAACTTTTTCCAAAAAAAAAACAACCGACTTCCAAAAAAACACTACAAAGTGAAAAATAACTTTTTTCGGAAGGCGGTGACAAAAAACTCAAATGCAGCTCCAAAGACACCGACTTCCGAAAAAAGTTATTTTTCACTTTGTAGTGTTTTTTTGGAAGTCGGTTGTTTTTTTTTGGAAAAAGTTTTTATTCACTTTGTAGTGTTTTTTTGGAAGTCGGTTGTTTTTAACTAAATAGGTATTCGTGAAAGGTACGTAGTACTCGTAGTACCAATTTACACAATACCTCGGGTACTTATATACAAGCACTTATACCGAACTAAACCTTCAGTAAAGGTCATTTGAGTAATTAACCATCACATGGTGATACCGTGGGGCGATAATGATAATAGTAGGGAATATAACGAATGGGTGTAGGTATCAATTTAAAAAGTACCCTGTGTAATTAGTTTATACTGTGTGAGTAGTTGATAAAGTATCTAGGTACATAGGTATAATAAATCATATAGGTTCACTGAACGACCTTAATTTACGGGTTTATTGGGTTAGTGTACCACAATACTAATTTATCGTAAGTATGTAAATATATGCACCATAAAGAAAAAGCTTATACAAAAATCTGACAAAGGCATGCAATAGGTGAGCACAAAAAGCAAAGTAAATATTTGTAAGCTCTCACCCTTAGTTAAAGCAAACGTAAGATACAAAAATTCTGCTAATAAACAAATAGGTAAATCAAAACTTACTTATTGGGGTTTTCACCACCTTGCATGAAAAATTGTATTTTGTCACATTTTAACTAGTACCGAAAAACTTTTTATTTAGATCTCGCGTGATAGGTATGTCAATAAAGGGTTGTGATAGGTTCGCGATGGAGGCTGTACGTGGGCACGAGCTGCCGGTGCCACCGTTGCAGGCAAACTGAGGGAAAGTGGGAAAATGAAGCGGTACGTAGTGCTGGCGCTAGGGAAAACTGTTTTATCGATAGTTAGATTAATATACTGTGATTGTGTCTGCTTGGTACTTATGCGGGTATTTAGGTGCGCAGAAGATTGATTGCGTTGACTATAGCTGGACATTTGGAAGAAAGTTCTAATCGTTTCTTGGGTCTTTCAAACAGTTCTACAAGTTAATGAATTAAGTAAGTACCTCAAAATCAAAACCCATTTATTCAAACTAGGCTGAGGGTCAGCACTTTTTTAACGTCAACATAACATAAGACAATACCCCAAAACGCCTGCCCTTCACCTACTTGAGCAGTGTCATTTGTAGGACTAAACTTAGGTATGGTATATAACGGATCGTTATGATTAACAACAAAATTACTGAATAATAATGTTGTCTGTTCCTTTCAATCAGGAATGTGAACTTTGAAATATGTCAATTTATCGATAAGTATCTCGATATTGCACAAACATTACTAAGGTTTGATTGGGAGGGTGACCGCCTGGTTGGGGCGGGGGGAAAAGTCGATAGCTACTCACCCTCTGTCATTACACGATGCAAGCTGCACTGTCATTAATTAGATATCCAAGTTGTTAATTAAATAGTTATCTAAAACGGCGAAATGGCCACTTAACATTCATTCGACCAATATTTGCAAATAAATTATGTAGGTATCTACCTAGAACAATTTTCATTAAGTCTTTAAAAAGACCTACCTAATTCAGTAGGTACCTACACTAACTACGTGCCTACTGATGAATAATAGTGAGTACCAAGATTAGATGTAGATATGTATTTATTAAAACTATAAGAACATGTATGAACATGTATGGTAGAATGTAAATGGGCCACATTTATAATAACTGCCTAGTACTTTGTACACCTACGTTTTGGCAAATACATTACTTACTTATTTACTTACTTTAAAAAAAATCTGTACTAACAAAAGCTGACTAATCTTGAGGCATTTTCTTCCTAGATGCACATACAAAACGTGGCAGGTGTAATTTACGGAATAAATAACACGAAAATACACCTACTATCTTACGAATTTTCCGTTTCACATTTTATTCACGTGCTAAACAAACGGTACAGAGACACCAACTATTAAGTATCTAGTAGTCTATTAAGTACCTACCTTTAGAGTTGAATATTTTCATGAAATTTTTTTCAAATCAACGCGGGAATAGATTTGCTATTTTCGAATTCACGCGGGAATCCGTCCATAGAGTATGACAGATAGTTGACGTTTCGTTCTGTTGTCATGTGTCACTTGTCAGCCAAGTTCATTGGTAATTTTTTTATCTGTTTTACAACGGCAAGAAAACGGAGTCAGTCGACACGCGTACATAATTCCAAGTTTTATTGTGTTTTTGCCTTGAATTTAATAACATTTTTGTATTTAAATTGTAATTTTACTTGAAACAAACCACAAAAGTAAGTACTTACCTTGTTATTTACTTTCACATGCTAACTCATCGATTGCGGAATGTAAAATTTTGGCGCGGTTCTTTCACTATTCGTCGATTTTATATCTAATATTTTAATATTTCTAATGTAAATCTTCGGTATTTAATAGCGTCTTCAAATTATACTGGTTGGGAGTGCCATTTTGCGCCCTTCCACGTGGAAATTGTTAGTTGCCTATTGTATTTATTGATGTAGGTATTGTTATAATACTGCCGACCGTTACATCGTGGAAATGAAGAAAAGAAAGTTATTGTCTCTTTGACCGTGAGTTTTTCGTTAGTATCTATCGTAAACCAGCTTTATTGCGGGAAAAAGGAGGGCAAAATGCCCTGTAATTGACATTCATCGGGGGAATTGGCGCTTACACCATGCACGGCTTGAATACTCATTAGCCGTGCTCGCATTTTATTCAACTACAAAGCTTGTAAAAGTCAACTATATCTTGATCATGAAGGGTTTTAATCAGAAAATGATTACTTATTTTCCAAAATCTTCTGATCAGACACTAACAAATATCTTTTGTTTCCTTTTTTATTCCTACTAGTTCCATAGATACTGATTTCTCATTACTTAACTGGTAGAATCTTTAAAAGGGTAAAAAGTACCATTACCCTTACGTGTAACATAAATTAATTATTGTCTTTGTCTCCAGATGACTGAGGTATCAGAAGTTTCAACATCAACCCCAACAGAGCTGCTTGCTGAGGGCCGCAGACATCTGGCCGTGAGAGACTTCAGTGCAGCTGCTAGCAGTCTTGCTGAGGCCTGTGAGGGGCTTGCTAAAGAACATGGAGACACTGCCGATCAGTGTGCAGAGGCTTACTTGTGGTTAGTTATCATTTATTCACTTATTTAGTTATCTAATCTAATTGTTATGAAAACTTTCAGGTTTGTCAGGACAGGTTGTGAACATTGATTCAGTTTAATTACAAGCGCTTAAGGTGGAAGCGCCATGGTTGAATTACTAGTTCATGAAAAAAACATTTAATGGGATTAGATGAACTTAGGCTGTATTGAGGCTTTTACTGATTATAATAGGGTATTTTATTCTATATGAGAAAAAATCTAAAAATATATTATTGAGATAGCTTAGGCAAAATGCAGTCAGAAAATGTTAGTTTTAGTTCATGAATAATTTTTAAAATTCAATTCAAAGATTGAAGAAGTTTTTTAATCTGTTTTTGAACAACATGAAATAGTAGCTGCCATGTTGTTACGTCATACGGCATGTCAATTGAACAACTTTGTACTTTTATTATTTTTGTAACCAAAGTAATTTTTATTTAAATAATATATTGCATTCAGGAACAGAAAACCAACGATAGGTAGAATTATAACAATTTTTTTTTCAATTAAGTACAAACAATTATCATACAAAATATCAGCACATTTGTTTACTTAGCAAACTGACGTCATACCCACAGACCAAAATGGCGTCTACTGCGTCCAGCGTTTTCGTCAAATTACGCGCGAAATTTGAAAATGTAAAATTTTACTGCATTTTTACGGCACAAATCGATTAAATAAAAAAAATAGTTTTTTTTTGTGGTTAATTAGCACTTTAGAATCTAATTTAGGACACTTTTCAAAAATGAGTGTAATACCTAATTCTGTAAATACGTATGTTATGGTTGTGAATCATATTTTGTTCAACATACAGCCTGACACTGAACTGCAAATTGCAAAAAACAAAATGTGAATTTTGTGGGGTATCCTAGGGGCCATCCACAATTAAGTCACACGTTAAGGTGGGGGGATCAACGTAATGTGACATTGTGTGACAAGGGACAGGGGGGATCAAAAGCTTTGTGACGGCACATGTTAAAATCTGAAATACTAACAGGCATATTCGTTAACAATTATTAAAGTTAAATGATGTTTAAACGTCAAAAATGTATGGTTAAACAGACTCTAATCATTACTTTACTTAAAGCAATGTTTATTAATAGGGGGTTTAACTCGAAAATCTATTATGTAAACCAAAAATTTAAAAAATATTACTATTATAATATTACTCGATCTATATTACTAAGGCTTATGAAGGTTTAAGTCTTTTGTTTTGTCCATTATCTAATATGTTTGTCTTTAAGTTAATTTTATTAATGGTTATTTTTTACAACTTAAAAAAAAATTGGAAAAACTTCTGTTTTAATTTAATTACTTATAAATATATAATTGTACAATATGTGAAGTCACACAAGGAGGGAGGGGGTTTCACAAGTGTGACCACCTCTGAGAAGGATGGAGGGGGTTCAAAAAACCATAAAATTTGTGTGACGTAATTTATGAATGGATCTATCTTAAAGGAATAATTAAAATTCAATTTAATTACTGTTTTCCCTTTACAGTTATAGGTTTATTCACAAAAGAAAGTTTATGACGCTTATAATACAAAATTCGCCTTACCTTTTTCCGGAAGTCAGTCCGGAAATCCTTGGGGTCAAAACAATTCATATTTATGCAATAGCAGCAATCGCAGTTGATTTGCTGTCATTTTTTGAAGAGTTCCGTTGTCTGTCTCCGAAACGCATTATCAGATCTATATGAAATTTAAATGGGACCATTTCGGAATAAACCCCTTTCGAACAAAAAAAAATTTTTGCAAATCTGTCCATATATGACGGAGGCATGCCCGAACATACATAAAAAAAGAAAATAAAAGCATGTTGAATTGATAACCTCCTTCTTTTTGAAATCTGTTAAAAAACAAAAATAAATCCACTTAGCAACTCATATTTCATTGTACATTTGCTGTTCTTTTTCTTTGCACAGGTATGGCAAAGCTTTACTTGGCTTGTCAAGAGAAGAGAGTGGTGTCCTTGGTGATGGTGTGCCAGGCTCAGGCAATGCTGATGAGGAAGAAGAGGATAATGAAGGTATATACTGTAAGCAAATAAGAATCAAGAGGATTTACAGCAGCATTTCTCAAAATGATGGTCCGTTCTTAATGTTTCCTTTAGAACAAGGGGAGAATGGCGAGGCAGATGCAGAAGTGGAATCAGAAGCTGTGCCGGAGAAAGAGAAGGAAAATGGAGAAGTAGAGAAGATTGAAGCAGAGTCCACCACTAAAGAAGATGAGCCAGGCAGCAGCACTGCTGCTGAGGAGAATGAGGAACCTGTGAGTCCTCACAATACATTTTTTATTTTTTTTTGTTATTGCAAATCATAAGTCTTGTTTTACTGTAGGTCGCGTGTATTGTGTGACGCTTTTTATAAGTATACACCTCGTGCGGCCAGGCCTTGCTTTATGGAATTTGCTTTTGAGTTATCATCAATAATTAATCAGGGCCTAATTAATTAATTAGGCAGGGGTCTACCTTTAGTACACCCATAGTACATTTCGCCAGTTATGTTTTAGTCCCATGTAATAGGGGGCGCTCCTTAATTCATGTGGTTCCTATTTATCCTTTTAAATGATTTTTCACTGATATTAATCTTGTTAACAGGGAACCACAAATGGCGATCATGACGAATCTGCCATGAACATTGATGCTGAGGATGATGTTGATAACCTACAGCTAGCATGGGAAATGCTTGGTAAGCTCCTTTATTTATTTAATTTATTTTAAAGAAGGCTTATAGACTAACAAACCAATGATACAAATAAAGTAATATAAAAAAAAATCTAATAACAAGCCTCCACATATAGTAAAAGAATAGAGTTTATAATAAGATAAGAATAACTCTTAAATTATATGATGAACGACAGTCGAAACATGTCCTTTAATTTAAGTAATGTTAGTTCGTGATTTCACTGTCTTAACTGTTTCCATGTTCTTCCTAGTGTGTTGATGGCAATCTTAACTGAGTTTACCCAGAATTGAATGAGTTTTTAAATGAATTGAATGAGTTTTTAAATCAGTCTTGGTTCCATAAAAAACACATTTCGTACTACTGTAGTTTTTTGTACTGAGTTTCATACTGTCCAAGTTCAAACATGCAACAAATTAGCTTAATATCGTTAAGTTTATGTAAGTACTTACTTAATTGATAAGAAGTTGTTTCTCTCCGCAGACCTAGCCCGCAGCATCCTGTACCGGCGCGTGCAGGACTGCGGCGGCGACGCGGCGCGTGCGCTGCTGGCCGACGTGCACCTGGCGCTGGGGGAGGTCGCGCTCGAGAGCGAGACATACGACAAGGCGGTCACTGACATGCGTGCGTAGTATTACTATTATTCCTCTCTTTTGCCGACGGGAAATCCGACGGGGTTTTCCATGGGTATAAATCTGTACTTATGAGTCAGGCCTGTATTCAGTGATCTTGTCTGTCAGTCAGTTAGTTGCTCATACTACCAGCAATTGATCACATATTTGAAGACTAATATAATTACTAATACAAATGTTCTAATTTATACAGTGGTGGTCATATAATTAAGAGCGCTTATTTATAGGGAAGTTTTTTTTTTTTCAAACTAACAATTTTATTTAATCTAATTTTCATATAGAACTACTCTCGAGCAGTTTAATAAATCGTTCTTAATTATTTGTCCGGCTTCATTACTATTAGAATTTGATCCTATAGAGAAAAAAAAATGTGATTTCATTCTATACTCCTAATCCCGTTTGCTCTATTCATGTGGCTATTTCATAACATAACTAGTTACTACTAAGAAGGAACACAACGCATAATGGTCCACTTGAAGGACTAAGTGCGGAAACCAAACCCAATAACATAGAACATAGAAGGAACACAAAACTACACATGACATGATTTAGATGAAAAAATCTGGAACATCAAATCCTTCTTAATTATATGACCACAACTGTATGTGTACCTTATATTATCAGCAAATAAATTATTTCTTTCTTTCCAAACGATTGCATATAGCACTTGCAAATAGAGACCAAATGCTCTGACAAGTCACTAATCTGCCTCTACTTTTAAATAATTGTATAAGTAGTAACAATAACATGGCCTGTTTACTGAGACCATTTATTTTATAACCTGCGTGGGCTCGTAATAGCTGTGGCATCTGATGTTAGCGTTTTAATTTGTTGCCAAGCCGTTTCAATTTTGTAACATAGGAATATGAGTAATGCTTTTTGTGTAAATTTCAGAGAGCTGTTTGGACCTTCAGAAGGAATTGTACCGCAGTGACGACAGACGTATTGCCGAGACCCATTATCAAATTGGTAAGAATATGTTTCGTAATTTCAATAAAAAAGTTACAATTTCAAAATAAAATACATACATAATAAACTCACGCTTTGTTCCATGGGTAGGCAAAAACTACAGAACGCCACTAATACTCCTTTTGCCTCATATAGACAAAAGGTAGTTAAATGAAACTCACACTAAGGCCTCTGGGCCTTAGTGTGAGTTTCATTTAACTATCTCGATCAAACGCATCGAGCGCGTTTGGCGCTCCGATCGGCCCGGGGTTAGTGACGGACCAATCGGAGTGCCGAACGCGCTCAATGCGTTTGATCGAGATGGTTAAATGAAACTCACACTGGTCATAAACACAGTACTAGGCACCAGACCTTACTGAAAAACATCTTCAATATCACCAGTAGACCATCACTATATGTCTTAGGGCGTGCATTGCCTCTGTTTAAAAAAAAAACTTTCATAAGATTAGTGTCTGTTTAATTGGATTATTCTGAACCTGAACCGAAATCCTAACCCGGTCGCGGGTTAGGTTAAGAACTTGAAAAAATATATTATTTATTCCGAACGCATTCCCGGCCACCGTAGGCGTGGGCTTGCGGATGGCGTGTAATGGGTAGCTCGCTGTCCGTTAAGGACCAAGCCCGGGTCGACGGCGCGTTGTGTTCCACGCGCGAGATGTCAGCATCAACTGATGGGCTCCGCAAGTGACGATGCCTGCCAGGGGTGCGGGTTGTTCGAAAGAGATACCGCGGCCCCTGGCACATAGGTAACTGAGGGAACAGGGGTGGGTTTTAGACAGTAAAAATCTCGGATGCATCTTTATCTTTATCTTTAATGATTTCCCAAACAAAAAAAAACCCTCTTCCTAACCTGACTCGACGTATCATTCCTATCATAACCCGAATTGCGATATAGATACGTTTTCCCCTCTCGCCTTTCTTAGAATAAAAATACAGAGGCCAGCACAACGGAACAAATATTATAATAGTTTTCAAGTTCCTAACCTAACCCCCGACCGGGTTAGAATTTCGTGTCAGGTTCGGAATAATCCGATATTAATTTGCCAAAATGTTTCAGTATAAATAATTGGAAATATTAAAATATTGCAAGGTCACAATTTCATTGCTATCTTACAGGTTTGGCAAATTCTTTGGCATCAAACTTCGAAGACGCGATCACACACTTCAAAAATGCGGCGAACATTCTGGAAACACGCATCAAAACCTTGGAGAACCCGGCAGCCGTTATTGATGACGCTACTGTCAAGAAGTTCACATCTGCAGACCCATTCTACTCCGTTGAAGGTGAAATCAAGGAGTTGAAGGAACTGCTACCAGAAATTCAGGAGAAGATCCAGGATATGATGGACTACAAGGCTGAGGTAAGACCTTGCGAATGCATTGAGGTTACTAGGAAGATGCTTCGCAACTTGATTATTAAGGAGAGGACTCATTGTCAGCTGGAATGTCAATCATAAGATGCTTTTAACGAATTTTCGCATTGTTGCAAACATCTTAAGATTTAAAATAACTTTTTTTACCGGTGAAGACCATAATTATAGCAAGATGAGTACAATTTGCAACAATTTTTATTCAAATAGCATTTCTTATAAAATATAATCAATCATGCAACCTAATAGTAAGATTTGCTCAGAATAAGAGTAGGATGTTGAGATTCCATGGTATTGTGATATTTTTGTTACATAAAATTGAATTTGTTCCTAAATTATTATGGGCCAAATTGCTAAATCCATGCCACCGTTTGTGATATTGTGATTGTTAATTTTAATATTTGACTGTTATTAATAATCAGTATTATTTTTTGGAACTTTTGGAATGAATGCGTGCCTTACGTTGAAATATTGATAAACATGTTATTGAGAGAGTCTAAGAAATGAACTGTTGATTTTACCCAATTTGGACTGAAAGTATGGACTGAAAGTTGTTAATTAAACATTGTAATGTTAAGACAACACGTGTCACGCGCGCGCGCGCGCGTCTCACGTGTTGTGAGACTTGTATTAATAATTTGGAATGTGATATTGAACTCGTGTATTGTGAGGATTTGAGAATGTAAACAGGGTCGTCGCATAGAAACCGATGGATGTTTTCGAATAAAATTTAATTTAATTATTGGAAAACAAACCATTCATTTATCAAATAAAATATCTTTCGAAAACATCCATGGATATCTTATTAGACTTCAACTAACTATATCCGACGATCCTTACTTTTTATATCTATTGGTGACTACATAACCGTCATAATGTGGATTTGCTGATTTGAAGGCTGTATATGAAAAAGCCTTGTATATTATCCATACATAACCATATTTAGACTGATGCTAATGTATCTGATGAAACTATAATCTCATCAAACCTGACTGGCAGCTATCCCCAGTAGCATTAATTATAATACAATATTCGTAGTTATAAGCCCAATGTACTGATTTTATTTGATCTGAATCATGTTAGTTTTAAGCCAACATTTTACCACAAGGCCGTTTTTCTATTGTGTTTAGCAACATTTTGAAATAAATTTGTTCAAAAATATACCCTTTGTATTATTTCAGATAGAACCCAATACATTAATGGCCATGTGGTTAATTTGTTGCTTATTTCTGTTGTGATCATGGCCATTGATGTTTTAGTCATGGTTTTAAATGCTTTAGGGTTATCCAGTCCATATTATAAGTGCCATAAGTCCTAAAGTCGCGGCAGCACAGTACAATGCTTATAGCAAAGTCACAACCTTTTTTGAAGACAAAGCTCTTTATGCGCTCAACTTCTGGAAAGATAACCCTAATACGAGTAAAATGATAACAAGAAACAAATATCTTGAAAATCCGAAGCATCCAATTTTGGATATTAACCATTAAACACATCTTGCTCACTTCTAGTTCAGAATCGCAATCAGTATATCGTAGAAAGAAGTGGAATTGATATCTGTGTTGATTAGGCGTTGTTGAATTTTACCTAATCTTGGCAAAAGAACAGTGTCGGCCCAGTGGTAACGGCCGCGACTTACGTGGTCGTAGGTTCGAACCCAGACAGGCGCGTTAGCTTGTGTAAGTTATTTCATCACCACTGCTCTGAAAACGGTGAAGGAAAACATGTCCTAGAAATAAAAACTCGAAGACATGTAAGAAAGAAAGAAGAAAGAAAATACATTTATTTAGCACAGACTTTAAAGCACACAATATACATTAAACAGCAGGAAAGAGTAAAATAAAAATAAATTATAGGTGTAAGGTGAGAAGTCAGAAACTAGCATTATAGTGTGCCTCACGGCTGCGCTAAAAAGGCCCAGTTCAGCATAAATGCCAGACAATTAGTGCCTGACGCTGGTTTTCAACTGGACCTGACATGTGACTTCCACCAACTTGCATTGGGCCAGCGTGGTGGATTACGGCCCACTCCCCCTCACCGAGATGAGGCTTGTGTCCCAGCAGTGGGAATATTATGGGCTGATTATGCTTGGCACAAATAACATCATGGAATATTAGTGTTCAAAAAGCAAAAACAAGATGGTTCAACAAAACATCGATTCTATTACAACGTGTTACATAGGTCTATAACTTTTTTTACTTTGAATACCTATAGGCTGCAGTAGGCCCACAACTTTTGATCAGTACTAGAACCTTTTTTCCTATTTCCACAGACAATAAAAAGAGTACGCGAAAGTCTTTGCTCCACGAACGGCGAAGGTTCGTCCACTTCCAACGGTGCTGTAGCCAGCTCAAGCTCAAGTTCCAGTTCTTCAGCCCCTAAACCCGCTGCCTCCGATATCTCGCACCTCATTAAAAGGAAGAGGAAGGCCAGTGACGGAGAAGCAGACTCTTCGGCCGCGAAAAGGGTCAACACGTGAATACCGCATAGCAACACACTTTTACTAACCTGTAACGGCCTCGACGCGATTGTAAATCACTTTAAAAATCGACTTAAATGGGATGTGAAGTTCTTTGAGCCTGTCAGTTGATACATGTTTTTTTTTTTAGTTTGTCATTTAACCAGGTAGGTTGTTTCGGGCGCGTCTCTTTGCGGGTCTTTTTTTATCGAAAAACAAAGTACTGAATATTTTTTTAGTAATAAATTAATTTAAAGTTCAACAAATAATGCAGTGAAATCGATTCAGTAGTCAATTACGAACAAACTACATTCAGGACTTGCACTTATTCTGTTACACCTTGTATATCGATATCCATTACGTCTGCTTAGTATGCTAGCTAATTTATTTTGACGCTGTATAACTGCCAGACTTTATTTGCTCAGAAATCTCTGCTTCAAAATCAAAAGTCATTTATTCAAATTAGGCTGAGAATCAGCACTTTTCGAACTTCAAAATACATAAAACAGTCCACCGAAAACGCCCACCCTTCACCAGGTCCAGCTGGGAAGAAGAAGTAGCGCAACAAACTCCTCAGCAGCCAACATTTCATGAGGCTCTCTTTAGGTGGCTGAATCATCATCTGCCTAGCCTATTCCCAACTATGTTATGGTCGGCTTCGGATGCAGGTGAATACCAGTATTTTATATGGAGCAACTGCCTATCTGACCTCCACAACCCAGTTACTGAGTAACACGATACCGCTTGGTAAGACTGGTTGTCAGACTTTCGAGCTTCTGACGATTATACTACGTGCCTGAATCACAGCCCTAATTCAGAATGCAGTTCCTCAACACTGCTTATATTCTCATACTAGCTTTTGCCCGCGACTTCATACACGTGGACTTTAGAATCAAATAGATAATCATTTTTTTTGAAAATACTCGTATATAGCCTATTTTTTAAGTTAGACCTCTCGGAATACATCATTGAAAACTGCATTCAATTCCATGAAGTGGTTTTTGCGTGATGCGGTAACAAATATACAGACACAAAAATTCTAAAAACCGTTGTTTTGGCTTCTGTTGCTCTAATAAAGACCCCCCATACTATGTTTTCTTCAATATCTTTAATGTACAGACATCGGCCTGTTACAATTTTATTATATGTATAGATTGCGAGGAGTTCCTGTCTCGAATAAACTGATCTGGCTCAAAGATGTAAATTAACTCAAATAATTTAAAAAAGAGATTCGCGTTGGGGCCCAAATATTGTGTAATCTTGTGTACAAAGCGTGATGGTCAAATGTTTAAGTGAATCTACTGTCTAATTGTACTGACTTATCGTTATGAGGATACGATGGCTGCCTGCCCATTTGAAAGAGCGAGTAAGTGGAGAAAACGGGGTTTATTTAAAAACGTTGATTAAAGTTAAGAGATGTTTAAATACGTCAAAAATGTATGGTTAAACAGTTGCTAATAATTACTTAATTTTAAGTAGCGTTTATAAGTGAAGGGTAAAAGGCAGCAATGCAAAGCTATGTAGCGGAGTGTCCCCTGTCCATTGAAACACTGGACAGAACCATCATCACAGAGAACGTGGAATTACGTCCATTACTGCATAGCTATTCACAACCATTCGATACGCTTCTGTACCGAATCGAACATCAATCAGTGTTATCGTAGGAGTCCTATAAACTCTTTTCACAAATCGAAAACGAGAAAATACTGTCTGTTTAAATTGACGACCGCTTTTCTTCCGACAGATGTATGCGGTCAGTCGCAATGCAAATCAGGTTATCGAAATGTGTCATTTTCGATATGATAGCCTGTCGAATGGTTGTGAATACCTATGCTGGACAGGGTATAGGGAAATGCATCTCCTAAACATCGCCACTAAAGTGTAAATTACGGGATTTTTTAGTATTTCAAAAAGAAAGAAAGAAAGAAAGAAAAATTGTTTATTCTGCACAAACAAAACGCACATTATAAAAATAAAATAAAAAATCAACTAATCAACAAACCAACAAAAAACCAACTAAAAAAAAACAACCAACCAACTAAATAAACTATAACTAAACAACCAACTACAACTAATCAACTAAATCAACTATATTTTGGTTCTTAAGTTTTAGTGTAGAGTTTTAGTAAGGCGAATTCCGTTCGGGATGCGGTTGTGCGTTTCAATTTATTTTAATGAATAGGAAGTCACACGATTATTCACGACTGTGAGAACTGTTGAACACCTTCATATAAGTTAGATAAGTCAATTGATGCGACCGAATTTCATCCCATAGACACCGGTTGTCCATCCATCACACTACCGTCAAAGAGACGTATATCGCTCACAGTTACTTATCTGTGACAGTAGTAACCCAACAGCAACCTTATTGTAACAAGAACAAAGGTCACTGTGATATGACAGACTTTTAGTGGCAGTAACCTAAAAGCAACCTTATCGTAACCAGAACAAAGATCAATTTGGTTTTGACGGTGAGGTAGATAAGTGAACGGACTGTACTTCGGCGCCGTCATCTCGTTCTAATACCGCGCGGGGTTCTCCACTCTCCGTTATATGGGCAGGCAGTCTGATACATAGATCTATATTTTGTATGAGTCTTGTTGTGTTTGTCAGACAATTATTAGCTTGATTGTATGCAGCGCTATCATCAGAGATCAGATATTTGGATGCATATTTACCTAAATATAATTTTTAGCTAGTATGGAAGCGGCTTTATAAATTATTTGTAATATTTATTAAAAACCCCAGGATTCTTGGATTGCATAACTATTCAGATGTGTATTAATTTAAAATTAATGGTTTACCCGATACAAATATGTGTATGTACTGGAGGAGGGGTGGTTTGTATTAGTTAAAACAAAAAATAAACAAATTACTTACTTAAATTAAGACTTTTTCGATACAAAAGCGTATTCCATGTTAGCCAACATCTCAACTTTAGGTGAATATGTATCCGAATATCCGATCTCTGGCTATCATACACCAGAAAAAGAAACTTCCTGTGAGACTAATATAAAGTAATAAAATTGAGGCTTTTTTTTTGGAGAAATAACATTTACAATAAATTGTTTTATTACAATTTGACTGAAAAATCAAAAACTCCACTCATCTTAGTTGGTGTTAGATTTTGATGGAAGAAATCTGATGGAATTATAAATGTTATTATTAGTTTTGAAATTAAATCAATGACTGTTATAAAAATGTAAAAGACGTTTTTTTTTTATAAAGAGATAAATTATAACCATGTTAAATTATAAAATTTTGAATTAAACCATCCATTGAAACTTCCTATAACTAAGCCGTTAATTATTATTGTCTGATGAACATTTGAGTGTTATGTGACATGTGACAGACTGAATTATTTAGTAGATACCTAACTACCTATCCAGTAAGATTAGCATTGTAAAGCGTAGTACACACCAAAGTTGCTCACAGTATTAAGCTACATTTTCCTAGAAGACTGGTGGCCGCCACATAACGGTCACAGTGACAGCTGTAATGGAAATGATGGCAGCGGAGTTTGATTTTGCGCTATCAAAAAACGCTCTCTAGGAGTCAGTCCAGAACGGAAAAGTCCTCGTGCAGGTTCAAGCCTTATCTGGCCGTAATTCAAATCGTGAACAACCGGTCGCGACCATGCGCTAGTCTATATCTGTGGATATTCATAAAATTTTCTACTTTAGGCTATGATAGCACGGTCCTGTTTTCAATGGAGCCAGTAAATTGCTCGGGCATTTTTCCGTTCTGTCTGAACTGACCCTAGGAAAACACCAATTTACTTTCATAAATAACATTACAGTGACGTCATTCGCCGGTAAATTACAGACGCTATGTAAATTTTAGTCACCGTTTCTCTAGGAAAATGTAGCTTGAACACGACAAACAGGCAACTTAGTTTCAATATTAAAGTCACTTCAAACTTTCCTAACTGTGTTTGAATAAACAGTGCGAGTAGTGATAAGTGCTAAGTTCCCAAAACTAAAGTTAGAAGTTCTAAGCTTAGCTGTGAATATTAAAAGGTCCGATACTCACACCGCGTCTTGGCTGCAGATAGTGGTGATATGTATTTTGTCTAGTGCTGACAAGTATAAAATTAATACAAGGCGACTGGTAATCATGCCGTGATTTGGTTCGGCTTGATCAATAAATAGCTAAAGACTAAACTATAGCTAATAACTAAAGAATGGCAGCTCCATACAAACGCATAAATACGTATAGCGCCAATACATTTAAGTATATATTCTTATCTTCGAATCTCTTTGGTATAGCGCTGTTCAAGTAGATATAGTGCTGACAAGGTTCTTTTGGCGCGTGAAAATTGGAATTAACGCCGCCATCTTGTTTTTAAAACATTTTACTAAATATTTGCACAAATGTTCACCAACAGCGCCCTTCTGTGAACGTTTTTCGAGCGCCAAAAGATCTTAGTAGCATTATAATTACAGCGAACTCTGTCGAATGCCGGTTGCGCGTGCGCGTACGTTTTCACCCAATGTATGGAACCGATCTACTGTACCTATGTAGATATAGACAAAGTTGATGCCGAGTTGCCACTTTGGTGTGTATTGCCATAAACGAACACCATAATTTAAAAAATGCGTTGTAACAGTGTTAATGAGCAACACAATCTTTATACCGACATACAATTTAAATTACCTACATCTTAATCATTAATTACATGATATTACGATTATAATAAGATTAAAGTATTCGTCAACAGCTGATAAGTAAAACAGTTGAAGATATAAATCAAATTAGTTACATTTTTGTGTGTGTTGTTTATCAACGAAATATATCATGAAATCTGGTTCCTATTTTTTTCGATAATTGTAGCGAAGGTAGGTAAGTAGATAACGAGTTGCAGATAATAATGTTAAGCTTGTATGTTAGTTCTTGATCATTTATGTTGTAATATCGTCATTTCAGACTTTGGTTACAATAAAATTAATAATTTTGATATACTTTGGTATTTTATTTAAGGTATACGACACGTTTATTGATTTTCTTACTTGATACCTACACGGAGCAGTGGTGGCCCAGTGGCTCCGACTAACTAGTAGTACGTCTTGAGTTTAAACCCAGTCAGGCGGGTTACTTAGTGTAATTTATTTCACCACTGCTCTCAAAACTGTGAAGTTAACATCGTGACGAAACCGGCATGTCCTAGAACTAAAATTCTAAGTCATGTGACATGTACCAACCCGCACTGGGCCCGCGTTTTTAAACATCCAACCCCACTATAAACTATACTAATACTACTACTACTGACTATCATCCATCCAATCACAAAAGAGGAGGCCTGCAGTGGAAACAGGCTGATTATTTATTTATTTATTTATTTATTTTATTATTTATGTACACACAGTAAAATACATACAAATACAGCATAAAAAACAATTGAGTACACAACAACAACAGCAACAGCAACAGCAACAGTTGATTATGTTATATTATATGTATCAACATTTGACATTTGCCACCAAATACCAATACCAATGTACCAATGTCAAATGGGGCCATTCAAGTATTACGTAAGCACTACATGGGGGCGGGGGGGGGGGGGGTCTATTGGATTTTCTACAAAATTTAGTTGATTTTGGTTTGGCAACCCTACTTGTCTCTAATTGGCTCGAAGAAAACTATGATAATATTCCAAAATCACATGAAAGTGAGCAGACACGTTTCGTGTCTGCTACCAATGTTTACGTGAGCATGGGAGGGGGGGGGGGGAGTAAGAGCTTTGCTTACTTTTGCTGACGAGGGGGAGGAGGGTCAATAATTGCAAAAAATCTGCTTACGTAATACTTGAATGGGCCCAATGTAGATACCTACAAGTAACGTATTGAAATAAAAAAAATGGTATTGGGAACTACCTACCTACCAGTTTGCCGCTGCTGAACATATAAAATTATAAATCAATAACGATAACCCGAAAATAATATCCATAACAAAAGAGTCTTAACGAAATACCCTTAGATCTCTTTCCTTCCAATGAACTCCATGTCCCCGTCTTGACACTTATCAGTGGTCATAAAAGAAAAGGAAATCACGGCTGTCAAATTAAGAAGTATCCTGCACAGCAACAAAGTTTTTTTTATAAGAAATTCTTGTTTCATTCAAATCAAGATCAACAGGCATGGCTACCGGCGCGGACCCACCAAACGTCTTACCGAAGCACATGACCTATTCGAGCTCTAAGGTGCCGATTATAGGCGCTTTGATTGACTATGTGGATACGAGTGTCCAGTATTTGAGGAGGAAGACCTTTGCTCAAGCAGAGAAACTTAATGAGCAGGCCTCAAGGGCGACGCTCTCTGCGACGTTTCTAGCCGGTGTTTGCCTCATGTTAGGGATCGCGTGTAACGTCAAGTTTGAGGTAGTGACTGTTGATGAAGAACCACTCCGCAATGACTTGCACTTCATGCTGATGAGCAGGGAAGATAAGCTATACATCGACGATATCGACGTGACGCGTAAGTATTTGATAATACAGGCTTTTTATTGAAAATTTCTATGATATTGGTTATGATAACAGGATAAACGTGTTGTTGTTAACTTTGGATGTTATGCAATACCTAAGTAGGTAGTGAGCTCGCACATAAAGTCTCACTCAAATGCTAAATAAAAACTTATTATTCGTCATAATACCTAAACAACCTTGTGGGAGTTCACAGACCAGTGATGTAGCATTCCACTAGTGCACTGACTGTTATCGTTCTACAAATAGTATTTATGTCTGTCAATTTATCAATTAAGGTCCGCTCCAGTACAAAATTATGATACCAAATGAGCCCCAGAGTTGGTCTGGCATCTGTCTAACTTCATAAAATATCTATGAACCTACTTATAGCATTAAAATTCTATGGCAGGTTAATATGTAGTTGTGTAGGTAATAATTTTACCTATAATTAATGTGTTTATGAAAAAAACGTATGTAGGTATAATAAGTAGGTAACTGACCAACACCTACTGATTTCGTATGCATAGTGAATGTATACCGACTCATTTGTTAATTTTTCCAAAAAAACACGTATCGTCTAATTATGTATAACATATTTAGGAACATTTTACAATGACATGTTGTTACAGGAGTGAAGTGGTGCGTTGAGGCGTCTGACAGCCTCGTTATATTAATAAGCAGTCTGCTCATATGGAACTCTTCGAACGTGGTAACATTCCTTTAAGTTTTTGTAGTATTATGTAAACTAATACGTAGCTAGTTCGGTTCCGGTAACTATATGCGCTAAGAATGCGCGTCGAACGATTTTTAAAACTAAACTATATCCTACCAAGTAAGTAGCCTGGAATAGGTATCATTCGTTTCCGGAAGAGGAGCACATGAAATGAAATAATTTTCAACAAATTGACCATTGACTTTAATTTGAGAGAGTAATTAATAAGCGTTGCATTAATATTAACTTACAATTTAATAACAGCCTTTCCAGAATTTTCACCATTCAACATTCCTACAAAAGCGTCGACAATATTTTCAAAACCTTCAGTAATGTGTTCCCGTGGCTGTAACTGTCCACTTTGAATCCACTTGATGATTTCAGCAAATGCTTCTGGTTGACGGTCCAACCATCGCCACACTAGGAAACCTTCAATTTTCAGTTGATGGAATACTACAGCAGGTTGTAAGATGCTTGCCTTGGGCAAGCTACCCTCGTTGTACGAGCTAATAGCGCCGCAAACTGAAACCCTTCCGTAGTCGTTCATTTGGTTTATGATCGTCGAGCTGAGCTCTCCACCAACATTGTCGAAGTAACAATCCACACCCTTGGGTGCTGCTTCCTTCAGAGCCGCTGCGATGTCAGCAGTCTTGTAGTTGATCCCCTTGTCGAACCCAATTTCTTCGAGCCACTTCACTTTATCATCAGAGCCAGCGAATCCAATGACCTTGCAGCCCTTGATCTTTGCAATCTGTCCAACAAGAGAGCCAACCGCTCCAGCAGCGCCGGACACAACGACTGTCTCACCAGCTTTCGGTTTACAAATTTCCAGCAATCCGAAATATGCGGTAGCACCCGGCATACCAACAGCGCCCACACCCAAAGAATTTGATAATCCTTTCAAGTTTGGTAACTTGTAAACCTTTCCAAGTTCACTTTTGTCATCATTTGTTCCGATGACGCAGTAGTCACACCAGCCTCTGTGGGAGACGACCCTGGTACCAACCGGGAATCTGGGATCTTTCGAATCTTCTACTAAGCCGACTTGGAAGCCAAACTGGTCATATGGTGGTGTGTAACGTGAGCTGTATGCGCGCATGTATGGGTCCACACTCACCCACTCAACTTTGACGAGGATCTCTCCATTCTTGAGGGCCGGTAACTCGTATTCCACTATGTCAAAATCTTCACGTTTGGGTAAACCCTGGAACGGTTTCTTAACCACGTACTTTCGTGCCTTCACCATTATGATCTATAGTTCACGAGACGTTACAAGCGACTGAGTATATAAACAAGTGGAACATAATATATCTATAGGTAGGTACTCGGTCAATAGTGCTATCGTCATTGTGACTTGTGTGTCACGCGGAGCGCTAAAATTCAATACCTATCATGCTTACTCACTCACACTTGCCGTGATACCTACCTACCTAGCGGTGCAGACCGGAATCACAGTAAAAATATGGATATTGAGTCCAGCGATATTGGCGCTTCAGTCGATGTTTTTGTTGACCCAATGAATTCAATTTCTAACTTTTATAATGATAAAATATTTAATATTGTCGAATGTTTAATACTAGCAACCCACCCCAGCTTCGCTCGGATAGTAGATAGAGCGTTATGCCTACATGTTTGTCATGTCTTGAATTTATTTTCGCGCGCGTTACTTTTTATTATTCGATTACTCCTAAGATTTATATTTAAATTAAATGGTGTAAAGGATAATCTATGCATGCTTAAGGTTACTAACGTATTTAAGTTGATAACGATTAATACTGTATGCGACTAAATACCTTTCCAATTACCGCATTGTACGTGACTATATTTTAGAAGTTATAATGGGTATATCTATCCTTAAAAGATAGATATAATTATGCCTATGGATATATTTTGTTGATACCCGAAGTAGCTTTATTTGTTGTTTGTTTGTAAGCTAACTACCTACTTAAGTGGTTTTAACCAATATTATGTACTTAGTTGATGACCTTGGTGCACGGTAAAACTCTAATGAGTTTATGTCGGCACCAAATTAAATGTAGGTATAATAATGTATAGTGTAGGTACAAAAAAAAAGGAATATTAAAATAAATCCATTTTTGTTAGGTATAATTCACAATGGGATCAGGCAGCGTTTTCGATGAAAGCTTCCAGGCGGTTTTACTTTTTCCAACAATTATCGTCATAGTTCAACCAATTTACACAAAACCTTAACGAATTAGCAAACCTAAACCTTCCTCATGAATATCACTCTGCCTATTTGTGAAAACCGCATGAAAATGCGTTCAGTATTTTTTTAGTTTATCGTGAACAGATAGACAGACACGGCGGGGGACTTTGTTTTGATAAGATGATGGTGAATTGGTGATTAAAGGGTCCATAAATGCATTCGTAAATATAATAGCTAAAAACACCAACCCAAATAAATTATGTACCTACACGGTATCGACTTTTCGACCTTCGCGGCGGATACTTCACACAAAGGCGAATTAGGCGTCAAATGTTTAGAAATGCCTCCTAACTTGGATATTTGGAACTACTTTTTAGACAATTAACGTTCGGGAAGTAAGTTGGATATTCCTTCCGTGGATATTCCTAATAATATGGATTGTTTATACACGCCTTTGCTTAGAATAAGTGGTTAAATATTCATTGTTACCTACTTAGTGCAGGTAGATTACAAAACATTCGCCGTGTTTAGCCTAGTGCTAGTTTATCCGTCCGTGGGTACCATCAGCAACAGAAGTTTAACATTTTTATTTTTATAGTGATTAAAATAGATCCAACATTATTCGATACACAAATTTTCAGCACCTCATGTAATAGCTAGTATGTAGTTATATTTTTCCTAAATAAAGCTATAGCTCCATTTCTTTAAATTGAGTGATTTATGTAAAAATAATTACTGAATTTTTGATTACCTTTTGTTGCTGACCGTACCTGGGGGCCTACTCTCTAACTCCGTCAACGAAGATACGGGCCCGTCCTAAAGTAATTCGAAACTTCTTAGTGAATCCTACAGCCAATTAACTAACTTTTTTGGACGGGAAAAAACATATCGGCACCCTAATAGCGTAACACGCGATTAATCATAATCGGTTTCATTTTGACAGTTCAACAATATTCATTGCGTTATTTAGGTTGTTGAGCAGACACATTTTTGGAACATATGAAGCAATGGTTTAGCCATCTGTTTCAAAACTAAACAAATTATGATTAATCGTGAGTTAGGTACGCAATTAGGGTGCGGGAGTAGGGAAAGCTGCCCAATCGTCTTGTCATTAATTCTTAGTTCGGGCTCCAAAGTAATCTTCTGTCCGTAAGTGATACGGAGTTGGAAACGCCCGTTACTTCGACCGATACGACGGACTTCGTGCTAAGGGAGTAGGCCCCCAGACTCAGAGACACGTCCACAACAATTAGTACTCAGTGATTGTGCCGAGCTAGCAAGGACGGCCAAAGCCAAGAACTAATAATATGTATACCTATCTGGGGGCCTACCGCTACTTCTTAAAAGTTTAGCGCGAGGCGACAGTGGCGCATGGCGTCCGCGTCGCGACACTCTTAAAACAATTTATAAGAAAACTTCATAGAAATTGTTCTACGTGTGCAAGTGTTGCGTCGCGCCTGTTTGAAGCCTCTCACACTACCTTTCAAATCCTTTCATACATTCTTACTTTATCATTCTCTTGGATTAATCCTTGCTAAATGACAAATAATAAATTCCTGCATTTCCGACAAAGCCTACTTATTTCAAGTCAAGTCTTTTATCGTTAGTTTTGTTTCACGTCAGATTTTGAAATAATCTTAGATATAAACCGTAAAAATCAAGAGCCGTGCGTTCGTCTCGCCAAAACTTGGGAAATGGCTCAAGCTATTGTTATGAAAAATTGGTAAGTTGTCTGCGGGCCGGAAAAGGTTCCTTACAAAAAAAGGCATTGTAAAGTAATAAATATAATGTATTTACAAGACCATGAAGCTGTTTGAAACAGTCAAAGACTCCACGAGACAGACTCGAACTAGAGTGGTCGCAATCCACAAGTCAAAATACCTATAAAATTATGTTGCCCATTGTAATAATAATTTCAGTTTATTTGTACTTTTGTTTTAGGTTTTAGGAAATGTAAGAACAAAATTTGGTTAATAAACAAGTTGTTATTATTACACTAGTTTGATATAATAAAATAAGGCGTTGCATTAATTTAATGTTAACTTACAATTTAATAACAGCCTTTCCAGAATTTTCACCATTCAACATTCCTACAAAAGCGTCGACGATATTTTCAAAACCTTCAGTAATGTGTTCCCGTGGCTGTAACTGTCCACTTTGAATCCATTTGATGATTTCAGCAAATGCTTCTGATTGACGGTTCCACCATTGCCACACTATGAAACCTTCAATTTTCAGTTGATGGAATAGGTACTAAAGCAGGTTGTAAGATGCTTGCCTTGGGCAAGTTAGCCTCGTTGTACGAGCTGATGGAGCCGCAAACTGAAACCCTTCCGTAGTCGTTCATTTGGTTTATGATAGTCGAGCTTAGCTCTCCACCAACATTGTCGAAGTAACAATCCACACCCTTGGGTGCTGCTTCCTTCAGAGCCGCCGCGATGTCAGCAGTCTTGTAGTTGATCCCCTTGTCGAACCCAATTTCCTCGAGCCACTTCACTTTATCATCAGAGCCAGCGAATCCAATGACCTTGCAGCCCTTGATCTTTGCAATTTGTCCAACAAGAGAGCCAACTGCTCCAGCAGCGCCAGACACAACGACTGTTTCACCAGCTTTCGGTTTGCAAATTTCCAGAAATGCGAAATATGCGGTAGCACCCGGCATACCAACAGCGCCCACACCCAAAGAATTTGATAATCCTTTCAAATTTGGTAACTTGTAAACCTTTTCGCGTTCGGTTTTGGCATCATTTGTATCAATGACGCAGTAGTCACACCAGCCTTTGTGGGAGACGATCCTGGTACCTACCGGGAATCTGGGATCTTTCGAATCTTCTACTAAGCCGACTTGGAAGCCAAACTGGTCATATGGTGTTGTGTAACGTGAGCTGTATGCGCGCATGTATGGGTCCACACTCACCCACTCAACTTTGACGAGAATCTCTCCATTCTTGAGGGCCGGTAACTCGTATTCCACTATGTCAAAATCTTCACGTTTGGGTAAACCCTGGAACGGTTTCTTAACCACGTACTTTCGTGCCTTCACCATTATGATCTATCGTTCACGAGACGTTACGAGCGATTGAGTTTATAAACATGTGGAACATAGTATATAGGAACTCGGGCAATAGTTTTATCGTTTTTCTGTGTCATGCGGAATTATTTCTTATTTATTACGATTATTTATGATTATGATTATTATGCAATCTTGCTAGCTCTTTTTGATGGACGTCGCTCTCGCTCACTCACTCGTTCGCTAAGTAGCTTACTAGCTCAGTTAGCTCTCAGTACATCAGCGAGACACTGATGACCAGTGATAGGAATAGGTAGTGCCTATTTGCCTAAACTTCGAAGAACAGAGACAAGAAACGGAGACTTCCTTAGGACTAAATTTTTTCCGAGACATCTGTCCCGAAATTTCGAGACAACACATAAATACATTTAAAAAAAATGTTATTTGGAATAAGTAATTCGTCTATATTTACCTAAAGTTTGCGACTAGATATATCATAATAAAATAATAACATACACAGTCGTTACAACCGTAAAATTTTCTGAATTTTTTTTTGTATTGTTTTTGTATCCCATGGGAACTATACTTTTTTTTAATAGGAAGTAGCATATGTGCTATTCCACACCTTAATCTATATCACTACCAAAATCAGCATTTTCAGTGGAATTGAGTAATGGACATCCATACAAACTATCACATTTATAGACAAACTTTAAATAAATATAGACGAATTACTTATTTCAAATAACACATTTTTTTAAATGTATTTAAGTGTTGTCTCGAAATTTCGAGACAGATGTGCCGGAAATAATTTAGGCCTAAGGAAGTCTCCGTTTCTTGTCTCTGTTCTTCGAAGTTTAGGCAAATAGGCACTACCTATTCCTATCACTGCTGATGACTGACCAAAGTCAGCGGCCGAACGGCTCATTCGGTTCGCTTCGGAATTATAAAAGGTTCCTTTTTATAATGTGCCAAAGTATTTTCTGCATTGTTTATTTTTTGCGTGTTATTTACGTAAAGTCATAACATTATATAAACAAACAGAAAAACTTATTTAACTTAACTCCAAACTTCCAAAGAGCTATTGACAATGACTATTGAGCGGGCCGAGCCATTTCCTTCGACGCGCGTGCAGCGTGAGTCAAATGAACTAACAGTCGGCATCTGAATCACTGAGCTATAGAAGAGCTAGTGAGTAATAGAGAGTCCAAACTTCCGAAGAGCTACTCACTATTGAGCGAGCCGACCCGTCTCCTTCGACGCGCGAGCGACGTGAGTCAATTGAGCTAACAGTCGGCGTCTCGGCGTCTGTGTCACTGAGCTATAGAAGAGCTAGTGAGCTAGAAGAGTGATATAGCTCTTTAGAATGAAAGAGCTAATCGCTCTTTTTCTTTTCAGTGAGCTACTTCGCCCATGTCTACTGCCGGGGGACACGAAGGCGAAGGTCGAGCGTATGGTGCGCAGAGCATCGACTAGTGGCCAGTCCCGCGACCGTAGATGTCGCATGCGACGTAGGGCAACATCGCACGGCTAATATTTTTTTGAGGGTGCCAATTTATCAAATAACTTCTCCCGCTCTGGTAGAAGCTGGGGGCGTGTCAGACTTTTACTGACTAAAACCCACCCATGTTTCTTCAGTTGCCTGTGTGCCAGGGGCCACGGTATCTCTTTCGAACAACCCACACCCCTGGCAGGCATCGGCTCTTGCGGACCCCACTAGTTGGTGCTGACATTTCTTTGAGGTGCGCGTGGAACACAACGCGCCTTCGACCCGGGCTTGGTCCTTACCGAACATCGAGCTATCCATTACTCGCCATCCGCAAGCCCGCGCCTTGGGTGGCCGGGAATCAGCCTGGGATTCCCAATGCCCAAGGCGTCTCCTGCGGCGACTAGGGCCGTGAGGGCTCATATGCTGCCTCTCCCTCACGTGCGCCGCCTCCCTCTTCGCGAACATTACTGCTTCGCAGAAGGAGGTGACGGCTACCCATGCACTCTCGCTCCTTACCATGGCCTGGACCAGGGCTGGATGCGAGAGATCGCCGCTGCCAATCGCCTCCTCGAGGACATGGCGGTGCTCCGCCCAAGACAAGCAGACTTTCACCGTATGCTCCACCGCGTCCTCAGGGCGATCTGCGCAGTGGTAACACCCGGGCGTTTCCTCCTGCCTTATGCGAAACAGGAACCTCCCGAAATAGCCGTGTCCAGTGAGGACCTGCGACAGGCGGAAGGTGAGGACGCCATGGCGCCTCTCAATCCACTCCTCAAAGAGGGTACTTACCGCCGCAATTGTGGCGTGCCCACAGCGCTCGAGTCACGTAAACTTTGTGTCGGCCGACTGAGTTGCGGGACAAATATCCTCTAGTGAAAACGCGGCTATATACCTAGTAGGTATTTCTCATTTCAAGACTTCCTTATATGGGCGACGGTCAATGCTCGTAATCGATCAGCTGTTTTTGTAATTTTTCTTGAAACATAGATATTTTTTACGACTTTCCAAAAACGAAAGCTAATTTCATTTGACCCAATTTAATAGAGTACCTACGGTTGGCAACCCTACGTAGAGCTACAAGTCAATAATCATGCTTACACAGTTCACAGTCGCAGCGTATCAGATAGTAGGTGCAGACCAGTGGAGTCCAGCGATACCGCGGATTTACTCGATGTTTTGTGTAGATAAGGAACAAATTACCGAAAAAGTGCCATTTGTATGTTTATATGATGATAAAACATTAATTATTTCCAGAATGTATTAGTTGTTAGAGTGTCCTTAGATGAATCAGTACCTAATGTTTGATCTAGCTATTTGCTAGCGGCTTCGCCCCCGTGGAGGTCCAAAAATATCCTCCGGGAACGTACTACCGCGGAATCAAAAGTATCCTATGTGTTCATCTACGTTATAAACTATCTGCGTGCCAAATTTCATCCATATGCGTTTCGCCTTTTTAGCGTGATTGAGTAACAAACATCCAAACATAGGAACTCACATTTATAATATTAGTAGAAGGATATTAGGAAGTAGGATTTCAGACTTATAGGTGGCGATTCTACATACAGTGGTTAAATAGTGTGTAGTGTAGATATTTGGAACTAGTTTTTGGATAATTTAAAGATTATGAAAGTACTTAATTTGTGTATTCGTCTATTTCATCGATTGCATTGACCAACAGTGAGAGTAGCCTTTGTTAAAACACGGGGTTAAGGGGAATCTAGTCGCGGGCTCGAACTCACTGGTGGGCCTGGCTAAAAAGTACGCTGTCTCACCAGGGGCCCAAGTCTGCTATTTTTATAAATTCGTCATTCCAACACGATCCCATTGTCATTCATTTGTCATTTTGCTAAAACTTCGTAATCTGCTAAATTCTCATAATGGTCGATCATTGGTCGGTCAATGGTCTCGTAATAAAATTGTGTCATAATGACATTTTCGTATTGCCATTATTATAAAACTCGTTAGTAGAAATGTTTTTCGAGAAACTACTACTTAATTTGAACATTTATTCAAGTCAGATATCATTTATATATTTTTACATATTATTTATTAGTGTTATAAGCAATCTAAAGTAGTAGGAAGTTCGTAAATTAAGTCAGTCATTCATTTGTCATGACGTATGAGATTACCAATAAATGCCATTTCTTTCAAGGCTGACCATCGGAAAGTCATAATGACGCCATTTTATTAGTAGATTACCAAACTTTGTTTGGTAATCTACTAATAAAATGGTGTCATTATGACTTTCCAATGATCAGCCACTGACACTCCATTGAAAGACATGGCATTTATTGGTAATCTCGTACATCATGACAATCGAATGACTGACTTCATTTACGAACTTCCTACTACTTTAGATTGCTTGTAACACTAATAAATAACATGTAAAAATATATATAAATGAAATCTGGCATGAATAAATGTTCAAATTTAGTAGTAGTTTTTCGAAAAACATTTCTACTAACGAGTTTTATAATAATGGCAATACGAAAATGCCATTATGACACAATTCTAAAACGAAACCATTGACCGACCAATGATCGACCATTATGAATTTAGCAGATTACGAACTTTTAGCAAAATGAAAAATGAATGACAATGGGATCGTGTTGGAATGACGAATTTATAAAAATAGCAGACTAAGGCCCCAGGTTTCGTGTCCAACAGAGGTAGTACCCGTGATGAGCAGTTAAACGCTAGTCTACAAGCACAACATTATTGAGTGAGATGCAGGATCAGTCATAGTAAAACAGGCGCGTAAAAATTAAGTAAAGTCCTTCGGAAGATCGGGTTTTGTGAATAAATCAATGACCAATAAAGTTTATTGAATTT
Source organism: Antitype chi (assembly GCA_947359405.1). NCBI lineage: Eukaryota > Metazoa > Arthropoda > Insecta > Lepidoptera > Noctuidae > Antitype > Antitype chi. The sequence continues at coordinate 6,275,398 of OX375814.1, forward strand.
TTCGATATTTGAGCTTTGTCGGTACCGACTTGGTTTTGGAGATTTCACACTTCTTTTAATACTTACAACATGCCCAAAGTTAGGTTAAATTAGCAAGAAAAACGAATCTTTAGCTCAATTGGCTCATAACTTTGTAATGGCTTTGTATTTTAGTATTCTGTTTCGGTACAGACAATATTAATAATACAATGAGACAAAACTATACCATGTTTAATTTTTGCTATACCGAGGCCAGCATATCAAGCTACCCCAATCTGTCATATTTCTTTGATAGATTTTCAACTTTATAAAATAAGCATAAGGTTCATGTTTAATTGGGAAAATTTGACAGTTTGGGGTAGCTTGATGTGCTGGCGTCTGTACATTGTCGAACAGTGGAGTAATCGCCGTGTTTAGTCTAGTCTACCTGTCATCCGTAGGTACGGTCAGCACCAGAATTAGATTAAAACGATTCGTTTTTTATGAATGTGATCAAATTATATCCTAAATTATTCGAAAAAATTCTTCACAGCATTTCATAAATAAATAATGGCTTATAGTTTGTCTAACCTGAATTTAGGTGTAACAAGTGTTACGAACAAGCCAATTGGCGGAAATTTTGGGACAATATAGCCTGTAACATGCTGAATGAAAGCCAGAATTTTTGAGATATATCCATTTTTAACCGACTCCAAAAAGGAGGAAGTTATCAATTCGGTATATATTTATATATTTTTTTAATTCGGGCATAACTCCGTCATACGTCTATAAATGACGGAGATACCTATGCAAAATATTTTTTTGTACGAAAGGGGTTTATTGCACACAAGTCTGATGATGAGTTTCGGAGACAGACAACGGATCTCTTATTATGCATTGCTCTCGCATATTATGCATTGTTTTGATTTGTTTGACTTTGAGAATACCCCAAAGATGCTGAAATTTCAAATTGGTATGGGGTAGGTGCTATAACTAAAAAGTGTTTTTTTTTCTGAATTCATCATATATTGAAAACAACCGACTTCCGAAAAACCACAGTAAAGTGAAAAATAACTTTAATTTCGGAAGGCGGTGATAAAAAATTCAAATACATATCCAAAGACACCGACTTCCGAAATAATTAAAGTTAATTTACACTTTGGAGTGTTTTTTGGATTTTTTTTAATGATGAATTCAGATGAGTTTTATGTTATAGTTCTAAAAAGTAAATGAAAATAGGTACAGCAATCACATGTTCCAATTCATATGTAATGATTTAAAAATATAACTTCCCGGCTGTATTATACCTTGGACGGGCACGCAGAGACAAAGTGTATAAGTCGTACCGGCCGATTTGCAAAAACTTTAGGAAAATAATATAGCCTATAATCTTGTATTCAAATGAATGAATGAAATGCACCGATCCCAGCATGGTTGACCATAGGTACTCGATTAACCGAATTAAAAATCTTAGGGAGATTTGCACTGGCACCTGAGGCCTCATGTTTCATGGTGCTACAAAGACTATTCCATATCTCAAGGAGCATACAGGGGCGAGCTGTAATGTTAAGGAAGGCGTGCCCTTAGAATAGGGAAGGATTGCGAGCCGTGCCGTAGGCTTCTAACCAAAAATAAAACGACAAAACACATTGCAACGTAATCGCTAGTATGTAATAAATATATTTATACAATACAGTATTGACCCTGAAAGTTCAAATTGTTTAAAACTCTCAAATACTCCACGAGACAGGTTACAAAAATATGTTTCCCTTGTAACAATAATTTAAGGAACAGTTTACCTATTTGTACTTGTACTGATTTTAGGAAATGTAAGCACAGTATTTGGTTAATCAACAATTTATTATTGTTACATTAATTTAATATAGTCATTAACCGTTACATTAATTTAATATTAACTTACAATTTAATAACAGCCTTTCCAGAATTATCACCATTCAACATTCCTACAAAAGCGTCGATGATATTCTCAAAACCTTCAGTAATGTGTTCCCGTGGCTGTAACTGTCCACTTTGAATCCATTTAATGATTTCAGCAAAAGCTTCTTGGTGACGGTCCCACCATCGATACACTATGAAACCTTCAATTTTCAGTTGACGGAATACTAAGGCAGGTTGTAAGATGCTTGCCTTGGGCAAGTTAGCCTCGTTGTACGAGCTGATGGAGCCGCAAACTGAAACCCTTCCGTAGTCGTTCATTTGGTTTATGATGGTCGAGCTGAGCTCTCCACCAACATTGTCAAAGTAACAATCCACACCCTTGGGAGCTGCTTCCTTCAGAGCCGCCGCGATGTCAGCAGTCTTGTAGTTGATCCCCTTGTCGAAACCGATTTCCTCGAGCCACTTCACTTTATCATCAGAGCCAGCGAATCCAATGACCTTGCAACCCTTGATCTTCGCAATCTGTCCAACAAGAGAGCCAACTGCTCCAGCAGCCCCAGACACAACGACTGTTTCACCAGCTTTAGGTTTGCAAATTTCCAGAAATCCAAAATATGCGGTAGCACCTGGCATACCAACAGCGCCCACACCCAAAGAATTTGATAATCCTTTCAAGTTAGGTAACTTGTAAACCTTTTCGCTTTCGTCTTTTGCATCATTTGTATCAATGACGCAGTAGTCACACCAGCCTTTGTGGGAGACGACCCTGGTACCAACCGGGAATCTGGGATCTTTCGAATCTTCTACTAAGGCGACTTGGAAGCCAAACTGGTCAAATGGTGTTGTGTAACGTGAGTTGTATGCGCGCATGTATGGGTCCACACTCACCCACTCAACTTTGACAAGGATCTCTCCATTCTTGAGGGCTGGTAACTCGTATTCCACTATTTCAAAATCTTCACGTTTGGGTAAACCCTGAAAGGTTTGCTTAATCACGTACTTTCGTGCCTTCACCATTATGATTTTTAATTCAAGAGACGTTACGATCGACTGAGTTTATAAACATGTGCATCGTAGTACCTATATAGGTAATCGGCCATTAGTGCTATTGTCATTGCGTGTCATGGCGAGCTAGGGTTGGCGACTTTTTTGAAAGAAATAATTGGCGTTTTCACTGGGGGACATGTCGCAGAGAAACATCGCCGGTCATCTACGTGACATATCTCAGCGACTTTGCGGGACAATATCGCTCGTCATTTGCCTTGTTTACACTACCCAGAGGTGATTAGCATGTCACCCGAGGAGGTAGTGTTGTTCACTACGGCTTACGTTTTGCGAAACATAAAGCGACACGCGTCCTAATTATTCAAAGCTTTTCGTGGTCTGTCGAGGGACACGAAGGTCGCGCGTGTAGACGGTCGCAGAGCATCGACTAGCGACAAGTCCGGCGACCCGTAGATGTCGCAAACGACGTAGGGCGACATCACGCGGGTCACGTAAATTTCGTGTCTAGCGACCTCGGGACAAAGGTCGGACAAATGTAGTGAAAACCCGGCTATATAGTAGGTATTTATGATTTTAAAAATAATAAATATGAAGGCAGAAGTACAAAAAGTAGTTATCATAAAGAACACCTAACGTATTCAAGGCCTGCTGTAAATTTCGAGCTAACTTGACTCACTGTCTAAAATAACTGTGACTTAAATACAATACATAGCTCCCTAAAATAGGGTTCGGCTGCACGATGCAAGCATGCCGTCTGTTAGGACAGCTCGGCTCGAAAAAAAAAGAAAGAAAGAAAGCTGCAATGGCTCTTACTTCAAAAGCCCCTTCAGGACATGGCCCTCCATTGTTAGACTCACATAGGTAGTATCCTATTAATAGAATGGTTGGACTTTAAAAGAGATGACCTCGTGTACCTATTTGTTTCGGCATTTCTTCTCAGGGATCAGTAAGCTCAGCTAGGAAATTACCGGCGCCATCTAGTTTTAGAATATACAGGTTGAAATTGAAAACATGCGACAAACCGTAATGGGAGATTGTACTCATCATTATGAACAACTTTTACTGAGGGACCAAAGATGCGATCGCAAAAAAAAACAGCTGTTCCCTACATTTTGACGAGTTATGGGAACATAAATGTAGGGAACAGATGTTTTTTTTTCGCGATTGCATCATTGGTCCCTTAGTAAAAGTTGTTCATAATGATGAGTACAATCTCCCATTTCGGTTTGTCGCATGTTTTCAATTTCAACCTGTAGACGTATAAAAGTGTCTTAAAAGATCTATTTAAACAAATAAATATTGCATTTCTGAAGATGCACTTTTGCGTACGCTTGTAGATTGTAAAATACGTGTATGCCAAAGAGAGTACAATCCTCTATCAATATATATATCATACCTGTACAAAAGGAGAGACGGAAGACTGACTGACATAATTATCAACGCACTTCCGTAACTACTAGGCCTAGGATTCCTAGGAATGTGAAAACGCACAAGGGTTCCTTTTTTAATGTAGGCGAGCATTATGAAAGGGTTTTTTGAAAATTCAACTTTCACCTAAGGTGGTAAAAAAGGAGGAATTTATGAAGTATTCCCGTTTGACCACCAAGAGCACCAAAGGTATGGGAATACCTTGGTGCTCAATGCATTAGGTGCTCAAACGGGAATACTCCGAATTTGTATGAATAATTTTACTCCTTTAGTTAATAAACTTGAAACTTATCACGAATACTTGCTTAAGTAGATACGTTATATAGTTTGTCATTATTCGTTTTTAAAAACTACCCCCAATTTTAACGTGCGCTCCAATTAATTTGAAATTCAGATTTATAATTTTCACAGAAAATAAAAACATTACAAGTTATTGGGGTTTTAGAATTTGATCATAAAACATCTTTGAGTCACATATAATGGAGACGTGCCAAACGATTTTTTGAAAATAAGACTTGTCTTGAAACAAAAGAACAAGATTATGTTTCGCACGTAGGTACATCTTAGTCCTTTGATTTTTAAACTTGAAAATTGGCCCCAATTATTATAAATGAATGGTACGTATTTTTTTTGAAAACTACGTTTTAAAAGGTGTGTAGGGGGGGGGGGGTGTTTAAATTTGTACAGGAAAGTACGAAAGCCATGCGGACGAAGTGTTGTACCTACTCTGTACTAGAGTACCTACGGTTGGCAACCCTATGGAACGCTAAAATTCAAAATCATGCTATACACTTCAGCCTATCAGATAGTTGGTTCAAACCGGTGTGGAGTCCAGCGATACCGGCTTGAGTCGACATTTTTGTAGATAAGGAAGAAACCTACCGAAAAAAAGTGCTGATTGTATGTTTGATGATGATTAAACATTAATTAGGTACTTATATCGAATGTTAAAGAATATATTCTGGCTATCAGACTTTCGGGCTTCTGACGACCCGTAACGACTAGGCGACTGTCAGAGATCCTCAAAAGACAGCTGGTTCCGAGAAACGGAGTGGTCTTGCTTTGTAAAGATTGTCACCCATCCACCAACGGACCAAACGCGGCAAGCGTAACTTAACCTGATCGATAACCCGTGCGGCTGTCATTTCTAAGCCACAAGCCTCTCAGTACTTATTTATTTATTTGAAACTCAACAGCTTATAATTAATTCACATGAGTTATGAAAAACAAATATCTCTTAAGCCAATAACAGAGTTTCACGACATTTATAGAGCTAGGCTAGCTAGAAGTAGCGAAAGAAAAAGAAAAACCTTATACAAATGCAGCTATCAAAATAGGTAAACAAAAAAGTAAAAAAGTTAACAAAAAAGTACGACTGTTGACACATTGCTACATTAAGATTGGAAACGTAGGTTAAATAATCAGTTTTCAGTAAAACTGGTAATTATCTTTAAGCATGCCTAGATAAAGCTCTGTGTATATTTTTAAATGTTTCAGGTACAAAACACGATCTTATTTTATATACGGTATTTGCTTCCTTCCTTTTTAAATACTACACGATTGCCATGCGAGTGATGTGCCGATATGTTTATTCAGGCGTTTGTTCAGCGTATGCGAAAGTCGAGATTGTTGTTCGACACCCTAATTGCGTAACACAATATCAATCTCAATCTGAATCATTTTAAAGGATATTGATAATCCATTGCTTCATATGTTCGAAAAATTTGTCTGCTCAGCAACGTAAATAACGCAATGAATGTTGTTGAACTGTCAAAATAAAAGCCATTTCTTCTGTTAGTGTGGTACCCAATTACCGCACGGATTCTTACGATCAACGTTCGCAACTATCATGCAGCAATTGCTTTCTAGTAGGTAGGTACATATGGACACCCGCTTATGGGTATTTTATTAAGTAAGTACTACCTATATTTATAGTTCATACATTTCTGTCACGATAACGTGCCATGTACATCTATGCTAGCAAAACGCTAACAATATATAAATATCAGACTGATTGATGGAGCCTTATAACGAAATTTCATTTATTTATGAAAGTGCCCATAATTAAATTTTATTGAATTATGAAAGTGCCCTACAGTGGTGATCATTTTGCATCAAAGACCCAAATAGCTTTGATTTCTGTTTCAATTTGAAGCTGTCACTTATATGAAGATTTATAATTACCTACCTACTCAGAAATTACCTATTAAATATTATCAGACACTTAAATGTAATGATTCAAGTTTACCAAAATTAGAACATTTTCGGAGTACTTACTGCATAAACTTTACCGGTCATATTACAAAAAAACGAAATAAGCCTTGGTTTAAACCTGTACTATCAAGTCCAAGCTTATCTATAGAACCATGGCCTAAACTTGTTCGTATTACAAAACATTTTATAAACCGTGGTTTTCTCAATACCGTCATTGACTATTATTTTGCATGGATACTCTTAATGTCGATTTTCGGATAAAAACAACACAACACAACGAACAGATGGTAACCTAAAAGAGAAAACTTGATAAATACGACTTTGACCCATCGATAAACTAGGGGCCGCCCAGGTTTAACGTTAGACCAGCGTTTAGTCTATGCTTTATAGCAAATCTCTTTTTTAACCGACTTCAAAAAGGAGGAGGTTATCAATTCGTCGGAACCTTTCTTTTTTTTATGTATGTTCCCCGATTACTCGAAGATGGCTGGACCGATTTGGATTTAGTTTTTTTTGTTTGATACTTCCCAGGTGGTCCCATGATCATCAAGTCAGGATCTGATGATGGGATCCTGGAGAAATAGAGAGAACTCTTCAAATTTTATAGGCACACGAAGCGATTTAGCTATTTTTTGGAAGAGTACTTTCTCGTAGTGGTCTCATTTCAATTTGGTGAAGATCTGATGAAGAACTTCGGAGATAGGCTACGGAACTCCTCAATAAATGATTGCAAATGGACTGGGATTGCTTAAATCTCATGTCTGTCTATTGCTTACACCAGTTCATAACATAACATCACGCCGGTATGCTGTGAAGGGGTAAGCACATGTGAACCACTAAAAAGTGAAAAATAAAAACTTTTTCCAAAAAAAAACAACCGACTTCCAAAAAAACACTACAAAGAGAAAAATAACTTTAATTTCGGAAGGCGGTGACAAAAAATTCAAATACAGCTCCAAAGACACCGACTTCCGAAATTAAAGTTATTTTTCACTTTGTAGTGTTTTTTTGGAAGTCGGTTGTTTTTTGTAATATTACTTTTGTATAAACCGTAGCTAAAAGAGGTTTAAACCTAGGTTTTTAGTTAAACCGCTTTTTGTAATAAGTTCTCTGCAGTTCTGCACTCTATGTAGTTGACTGATATTGCCCCTAATTCTTAGTGATAGTTTGTTTATGTGTGAGTATTGTTAAATGCCGATGTTGTTGTTGTTTGTTGTTGCCAGAGTAGCCCGCGAAATTCCAATTTTTTAATAAAACTAAAAGAGCATCATTTAATTTTTGAAAAATCATTTGCTACGATTTCAGTTCTTGATACTAATTTGACATATCATGTCAAAATCAAATATTTAAAAAAAACTTGAAATGTCAGATTACTCTCGTAAAGCCGGAGACTAATTATATAAAAAAGAATTATAGGAATTGAACTACTTAAATGATAAAAAAAAATATAAAACCCTGAATTGTTGCACCGTCTGATAGTGCCGCTCATAAGGATTTAAAATTCTAGAAATTAAAAACACACGGCAAAGTAAAAGGGACCACGGGCTGTGAAACTGCAAATATATTTTCGATATTCAAATTTAAATAATTCGAGTATACCAACATAACGGACCAACTTACCCAGCGATCAACAGTTCACCCCCAAATGCTTGTTCAAAAACCCTCTAGGCTCCCCATACCACTAGGAACCTTTACAAGTAGGTATTCACTAATAATAATTTTCACAAACTAATTACACACACAGACTATTAAGCGTCTTATTATTAGATATTTAACACTAACATGGGCAAATATTGCGATAATTTCATTTATAAAATTAAGCATAGATATACTTACCTAAACTATGCGCTCAGAATATGCTTCGAAGTTCGAACGGTACCCATTCTTGTTTTCTAGATTTTTATAAAGTAAAGTAAGTATTGTCTACCAAATAAGTAGGAAAATAAACACAAAATATATTTCAAGAAATTTACCATTGAGTTTGATTTGACAGGAAAAAATAAGCGTTGCATTAATAAGTATTAATTTACAATTTAATAACAGCCTTTCCAAAATTTTCACCATTCAACATTCCTATAAAGGCGTCGACGATATTTTCAAAACCTTCAGTAACGTGTTCCCGTGGCTGTAACTGTCCACTTTGAATCCACTTGATGATTTCAGTAAAAGCTTCCGTTTTACGGTCCAACCATCGCCACACTAGGAAACCTTCAATTTTCAGTTGATGAAATACTACAGCAGGTTGTAAGATGCTTGCCTTGGGCAAGTTAGCCTCGTTGTACGAGCTGATGGCACCGCAAAGTGAAACCCTTCCGTAGTCGTTCATTTGGTTTATGATAGTCGAGCTAAGCTCTCCACCAACATTGTCGAAGTAACAATCCACACCCTTGGGAGCTGCTTCCTTCAGAGCTGCCGCGTTGTCAGCAGTCTTGTAGTTGATCCCCTTGTCAAAGCCAAGTTCCTCGAGCCACTTCGCTTTATCATCAGAACCAGCGAATCCGATGACCTTGCAGCCCTTGATCTTCGCAATCTGTCCAACAAGAGAGCCAACCGCTCCAGCAGCGCCGGACACAACGACTGTTTCACCAGCTTTAGGTTTGCAAATTTCCAGAAATCCGAAATACGCACTAGCACCCGGCATACCAACAGCGCCAACACCCAAAGAATTTGATAATCCTTTCAAATCTGGTAACTCGTAAACTATTCCATTATAGTTTATGGTTTCATTTGTATCAATAACGCAGTAGTCACACCAGCCTTTGTGGGAGACGACCCTGGTCCCAACTGGGAATCTGGGATCTTTCGAATCTTCTACTAAGGCGACTTGGAAGCCAAACTGGTCATATGGTGGTGTGTATCGTGAGCTGTATGCGCGCATGTATGGGTCCACACTCACCCACTCAACTTTGACGAGGATCTCTCCATTCTTGAGGACCGGTAATTCGTATTCCACTATTTCAAAATCTTCACGTTTAGGAAAACCTTGGAATGTTTTCTTAACCACATACTTCCGTGCCTTCACCATTGTGACCTTTCGGTTAGAGACGTTAGCAGCGACTGAATTCAAAAAAAGAGGAACACTGTATATAGTTAGGTACTCGGCCAATAGTCCTATACCTATTATTATACTCGGCCAATAGTCCTATACCTATTATTAGTGATGGGAAATTCACGAGAATATTCTTCACAACTCAAAAAAATTCAAGAGACTTAAAAAATTGAATGTCTCTCTCTACTGTATCGAAATATTATTTAATATAGTAATAGTTTTGAATGCATCTGGACGTTTTACGAAGTCAATTTTTTTAATATTTATTTATTTAATTTTATAGAAGGCATACAGACTAACAAACAAATGATATAAAGTAATATTAAAAAAAATGCTAATAACAAGCCTCCACATATAGAACGAGCCATGAACATAAATTGTATTGCTTTTAAATTCAAATTTGTTTATTCAAACTCAAACTCAAAGCATTTATTTCAATTAAACCATTTACAGGCACTTTTGAATTGTCAAAAAGTCGATCAGTTGGATAGTTGAAGCCTATTCCAAAACGTAGATCTCAATGGAGAAGAACAGACAAGAAACTCCAAGGACACTCTTTTAAATCATGTTAGGTATTACAAAATCTTGAGAACATTATTCTTGTTGCTTCTATATGTGAGAACTATGTAAAAAATAAAATAACATTTGTAAATATAAGATTTAAAATAAGCAATGTGACGGCGCCCGTTCACGAACTTGACGCGTGGATCAGCACCATCCAGCTCAACCATTTGGTAGGGCACCAAAATTAAATGATCCAACACACGCGCCACCATCAGCGAGACATTTAAGGAGCATGACATACTCTCAACTGCCACGCTTTTTCAAGTCAACGTACATCATAACAACATTTATTATACGGATGCATGGTACTCACATTTACAAAGTTTAAACAAAATACTTCTAAATTATACAAAACTATAGTTTGCAATGTATTTGAGAAATTAATAATATATGATTTCCAAAAAGAAAGAAAAATATTTAATATCTTTTTAAATTTTAATCAGTAATATTAAGTGATGTCAGAAAATAAAAATAATAGGAACAGAAATGTTCGTAATGTCAGACAACATAAAAAAGGGAAGCATCTCTTCCAAATATGATAATTTTAAATAGTAAGCCCATGTGGCTGTGGAGTCGGACCAGCATTAAGGCAAGCATTTTTATCTACGATATAATCATCTAACTTATAATATGCTTGTCTACATAGTGTACGTTTAATGCATGATTTTTTTTTTGTTTTTTTTTTTGGGCATCTCGCAGTTGGCCTTGAGAGGCCGTGACTGCTTAACCGGGCTTTCCTGGGGCTGCCATTAAGAATTAACTTAACGCCTCCAGCCAGGGCTTACAAACTAAAATAAATGACAAACTAAGCGACTGCACGCTGAGGGCACCCCCTGTGGGGTACGGGCCTCGGCTCTGGGCGTCACTGATAGGGGGACAGCTGTTATTGGGGACAGGCTGGATCAAAATATTGGCTTTATTATTATTGATCGGGGAATTTAAACCTACTGGCTCAGCTGCGGCGCGGGCTGGCGCTTCAACGAGCATGAGTCGGTCGGGTAATGCATGATTTAAATTTCTTTTCATTTACTTCAAGAATTCGACTAAGTTTGCAATTTGCATGCTTTAATTTTATGCAAAACATGTATGATCTCATTTTCTTTATTAACACCTATGTATGTATATCTATATCTTATCTTAGAAACAGAAAAAAATAATAAGTACTGTTTATTTGGACACAGTTCGTCAAATTACATTACAATAATAATAAATAACAACAACAGTGTGTGCCTCACGGGCACTCACGGCTGCGCCAAAATGGTTCATTTCGGCAATTTAGTGCCAGACAGATGCTGTCTGACGCTGATTTTCTAATCCACCTCTACGGACAAGTGACGAGGAGTACACACAGTTTCAACATACCTAATACATAATTGTTATACATAAAAACACAAGATAAAACGAAAACAACAAGAAATCCGCCAACACTGTTCTTAGCAATCATCAACATTGATTGATCCTTGTACCCTATATAAAATGTACTCTGTGGATCCTTGCACTATGTACTCGCAAAGCGTTACAAGCCACCCCGGGCACGGCTGACTTGCAACGGCGGAATACACTGACAGTTATTTAATTTTACGTTAATAAACAAATACTGTGGGTTATTTGAATATAAAAATTGAATAAGTAGTTACATATATTACCTGACTTGCACCCTACTTGCGTAACGCACGATTAATCATAATCTGAATTATTTTGAAACAGATTGCTAATACATTGCTTCATATGTTCGATAAATGTGTCTGTTCAGCAACGTAAATAATGCAATGAATATTGTTGAACTGTCAAAATGAAACAGATTATGATTGATCATGTGTTACGCAATTAGGGTGCTGTAGTGATAATACCTATGACCTCTGAGTTTGTAGAGTCAGGTAGGAAACGCCGACCTCAACTAGTTTTAAAAATATGATTGACGTATAAAAGTGTTTGTACAAACCTACTAACAGAAATAAAATCACGTATCATTCATTTATCATTGATAAATAATAAGAAGTAAGAATAAAAATAAATCATAAATAGAGAAAATACTAACTTAACTAAGTGCGAGAACATTCTTGAGAATATTTCCAAGAAAATTCTCACAAATGCTCATTTCAGTACTGCTAAATTCTCTGAAAATTTCGTGAAGGTATTATTGTTAAATTAGGACTTCTGCAGCAACTAAAGCAAACATTTTGATTTATAATTAGACGATGTACCTCACCATGAAAATGTCGCAATGCCGACCCCCAAGATACAGGCAAATGCCTAGTTTGTGGGTCACCGCCCACTCTTTTTGTACAATAATTACTCATCAATAAATAAATTTGAAAAAAAAAGATTTAGTTAAAATAAAATAAAATAAAAATAATCCTGATTTCTTTGAAACGGACATCGATATTGTACTTTTTAACATATTTTTTGGGCGTTATTTGGCTGTTGCACTAAATGCCTCCTGTATGTACATCGTAATTAACGACTACTTTATTTATCAGTTTTCGACGTTATCGTCGAAAAGAATGTTGCAGAATATTCTTGATCGGAGAATATTCTCCGTGAGAGAATATTTTCTCGACACATCACTAGACACTGTGTCACGTGGAACGCTAAAGGTCATCTTACACACTCACACTCGCCGTGTATCAGATACCTTTAAGGCGCGAAACACACGGCGGGGAGGGCCGGGCCGGTCAATTTGACCGCGAACGATAGTCCTACGCAAAGGGTATCCTATACTACCAACGCACATAGAGGGCAAAAGGACCGCGCAGCCCGGCGCCGCTCCGCGCGCCGCCGCGCCGCCGCGCCGGCGCCGGTGCGTTGGTAGTAGAGGATTCCCTTTGCACTATCGTTCGCGGACAAATTGACCGGCCCGAGTCGTCCCGCCGCCGTGTGTTTCGCGCCTTATAGATGCAGACCAGCCCAGCAATATTTCTGCTTACGTCAACGTTTTTTGTTGACAATTAAATATTAAACTACCGCATTAAAATAAATTTTGTAAGTTTTATGTTGATAAAGCGTTTAATTATGTCGAAAATTTATTATTAAAGGATCCTTAGATGCATTCATGAAAATAATTTTACTTTTATTTAATTTTATTTCAAACAATTCAAAATTATTTATAAAGTCAGTTGTTATAAGCACAACATAGTTAGAGAAAACGCTATTAGAAATTCTGATAAAAAAAACGTCAATTTTCATGGTCTTCTTTTATTTTAGACTAGCTGACGAAGCGAAACGAGCGAACTTCGTACCGCCAATAAAAGTTGTCTGAACTTTTCGTGAGACTAACAAACGTCAATTAATTTCTATATATATAGATTTTCTTTATATTTTCACCTTTTAAACCTTCCTTGGACTTCATCAAATATTTCTAAATCAAAATTAGCCAAATCGATCAAGACGTTTTCGAGTACGTGTGAGATTAATAAACGTCAATTCATTTTTATATACCTATATATAGATGCTATGTGATGCAAGGTTTAGAAGAAATAAATGAATATCATAGAACAGTATCAATCGGTACAGAAAAATTACAGTGTTTTTCATATTTGGCGGGTTCAGACAGGCGATTATTTATTATTCTTTGAATGCAGTTCGTATTGTTTTTAAACCACTGAGGTTGGCGGGGGGGGGGGGGGGGAGCCCTGGCTGGATCCCTTAAATTATTAAGTTAACGACGCGCAAGTCCAGTTTGGGCCACGATTGCGGCAGTAAGTCTCTTTCTTCTTTGAGGAGTGGATTGAGAGGCACCACGGCATCCTCATGTTCCGCCAGATGCAGGTCCTCACCGGACACGGTTGTTTCGGGAGGTTTCTGTTTCCTATAAGGAAGGAGGAAACGCCCTGGTGTTTCCACTGAGTAGATCGCCGTGAGGACACGGTGGAGCATACGGTGGAGATTTACCCGGCTTGGGCGGAACACCGCTGTGTCCTCGTGGAGGTGATCGGCGGCGGCAATTTCTCGCGTCCGGCCCTGGTCCAGGCCATGGTACGGAGCGACAGTGCATGGGTAGCCGTCATCTCCTTCTACGAAGCAGTAATGCTCGCGAAGAGGGAGGCGGCGCACGTGAGGGAGAGGTAGTATATGCGCCCTCATGCCCCTCACGGCCCTAGTCGCTGCAGGAGACACCCTGGGCGTCGGGAATCCCAGGCTGATTCCCGGCCACCGTAGGCGCGGGCTTGCAAATGGCGAGTAATGAGTAGCTCGCTGTCTGGTAAGGAACAAGCCCGGGTCGACGGCACATTGTGTTCCACGCGCGCCTCAAAGAGATGTCAGCCCCAACTGGTGGGGTCCGCAAGGGCCATGCCTGCTAGGGGTGCGGGTTGTTCGACTGAGATACCGTGGCCCCTGGCACACAGGCAACTGAAGGAACACGGCTGGGTTTTAGTCAGTAAAAGTCAGTAAAAAGTTATTTGATGATTTACCAACAAAATAAAAAAATGCAAGTCCGGTTAAGCAGCCGACAACTTCATAGGTTGACTTGCGAGATGTCATACCCAAAAAAAAACAAGGGAAGTGTCTCCAACCAGTCTCCAGCGTAATCTTTCGTTGATGGTAGATGCAGTAGTTTTAGTAATTTCAATCACGCACGGCACTTACCTCAAACTCAAACGATAATTTTTTAGTTTTAGGTATAGTTCGTTTATTAAAACTTATACTAATAATGTTAAAATGCTTATCCGTTGGTTCTTTTATAATTAAAGAATACAAATATTCACAAATGCAACGACGTTATAAAGTTATAAGATAAAAGTTTAATTAGCAACGTTATTCTTTTTTACACCTCAAATAATATTACTATTCACAAATGCACAGGCGTTATAAGATGAAAGTTTAATAAAATTATTACCGTCATCATCGTCCCTTTGTAAAACTCAAAATATTTTTACTACTTAAAACTATTTCTGGTAGACCAAATCTGTTGTTTGATTAAATTCGGTTTGTAATTGTCTAGTGGGTTTAGATTCCGTACTAAGTCCTTCAAGTGGACCATTGTGCATGGGGCATGGCGGCCGTCGGTGGTTATTCCAACCAGTCCACCTGAGATCCAGCAGTTGATTATATCTACTGATCTGTTGAGAACATAATAACTTACGCGGTCAGGGGGTGAAGCCTCGGCACCGCTCGACAACATAATTTTGGACAACATAATTTTGGATGTTATTCATAAAAAAAGGGGAAAAAATACAGTATGTAGAGTTGGAATTTACCCTTATAGTCTACTCTACTCTATCCTATTTAGCGGTGCTAATGATCATACAATCAAGTTATATTTCTCACGTTCGATGTTCAGTGATGGAACAATTGAAAAAAAAAACTCAGTTGTTCGATGATAGAATTCAATAAGAGTGTACTTGTTATCGCAACGTATCAGATAAGTCTTTAAACTGTCTTCACACCAAGGGCTGCCGGCAGGTTAGCCCCGCGGCGGCGTCAGTACGTAGCAAATCGGACAACTTTTGTTTTAAGTTAGCCCGGCAACGTGCGGCGGCGTAGACACCCGTAGGTTTAGACCGGTGTGTAGTCTAGCGATACTTCCACTTGACTCGATGATATAACTGATAAGGAAGTATAAACCTACCGCACGTCCGCACCTACCACATATTATGAAGACGTAAAACGAGTTTTTTGTAATTTTGTATGGAGATGTTATCTCTGGAACTGCCAGACTTTTTTGATGGCCCAGTTCTTGAAAAAGGTTATATACTATTTGACATCACGCTGCGACCCTAAATTAAAAGAAATGAAGCCGAATTAAAAGAAAGGAACGAACTAATATCGCTGGCGGGTGATGCGATGCTGTGAGATGTATTTTATGTTAAGGCCCATAGTATCCTCATCTCCCGTTTGTATGCTAAAGCACGACTGCCGCCCGCGCCCGCGCAGTGCACCTCTGAGCCTTTATCTCAAAATGGGGATATTCCTTTGATTAATTTACAATTGTGCTTCGGCGATTCTGTGGTACCTCTAACTATCTATTTTTCAGTGTATTTTTTTTTCCAAATAACGAAGCCGTTTAGTAGGAGTATGGAATAGAAGCCAAAATATTGCGTGTTGGAAAATATTTTTTTACAGCAAAAGTATTAACCATACAAAAAAAGTACTTCGGGCAAAATGATATATATGAATCTATAGCAAAATCATATATTTTTCAAATCTTCAAGACAAGCCGTTAATGAGCAGTAGGGTTCATAAAGTGACCGTGTTACGCTACCAAACGGGACGTAGGCCCTTAAAACAAGAAAATTCACGTGGACGAAATCGCGGGCAAAATCTGGTGTTTGGTCGACGATGATCCACCGATGATCGATCAACTTTTTACTGTATTACACAATGTTATGCAAGTGACTATCTGCATTCTCATGATTGTGTTGTTACCTAAAGCAATGTAATCCTAAAATATAAATGAGAATAGCCACACTAGGATTGAAAAAAAAGTGCAGTCTCGTGATAATGATTGCTTTACCTACATATTGTATAGAATCAAATCTATCAAACTAAACAGACAGCTGTGCTGCTGGGGAGTTTGTTGCGCCACTTCTTCTTCCCAGCTAAAGCATTAGGAAGTGGTTAAGGGTGGGCGTTTTGGGGGTCTTATGTAATTTTGACGTTCGAAAAGTGCTGATTCTCAGCCTAATTTGAATAAATGACTTTTGATTTGATTTTGCTATCAAAAGAAACGGGTAATCATGTTTAATTGGATATGAATGAAAGCAACGCTATTTTCTGTAAGAAAATTGCATTTATTTACACTGTGCTGATAACACTTTAGTTACTTGAAAACTACTTTTTATATTTTAGTTTCGTTTATTAATCTTTTTAGATGTACGATACATTTTTAAATATTTTTACAAAACACACAAAATCATCTGAAAATATAAAAAATTGCGTCCCATCGGCAATAGGAACAGGGTCCAATCTAAGTTTCCGGTGGTCAGGGCTCTACAGAGCGGAACCTCCAAACTGCGTGTCCAGGAGTAGGAACTGATTTCTGAACCAAATCGTTGACCCAGCCGAACAATGAGAGCCTCTTGAGGTGTTGGTCGAGGCTCTCCGCTAATAGGCCATGTGCTGTTACAATTATTGGTACAAAGATTGCAGAGTCCCCGCCACATGTCGACAACCTCAAGTGCTAAGTCAAGATACCTATGTACTTGTTTTTTTTATCTTGCTTAGCTTTCACGAGGTACTGCAAGGCAAGTTGCTGGTGGATAATCCTGGCCACTAGATTGTGTGTACATTTTATTGGCAGGTGATCTGCTGTAGATAAATGTTTGAAAGGATTGTAAAAAATAAATAAAACAAATCATATGATAGCATCTGCACAAGAAAAAAATATATACAATAAAATATTATAATTTAACAACCGCTTTACCAATATTTTCACCATTCAGAACTCCTATAAAAGCATCATAGAGGTTTTCAAACCCTTCAGTGATGTGTTCTTTAGGCTGCAACTGTCCATTGTGAATCCACTTAAGAATTTGATCAAACGCCTCGGACCAGCGGTCAAGCGACTCCCAGACTGCGTAACCTCTGATGGATAATCGATGAAACAATATGGAAGGCTGTACAAGAGTCGCTTTAGGTTTATTCGTGGGGTCCGCGTTGTAAGAACTGATGGCCCCAATGACTGCAACACGTCCATACATGTTCATTTGACTCAAAATCACACTGCTGATCTCCCCTCCGACGTTGTCGAAATAACAGTCCACACCTTCAGGAGCAGCTACCTTCAGAGCCGCCGCGATGTCAGCGGTCTTGTAGTTGATTGCCTTGTCGAAACCGATGGACTCCAGCCACTTCACTTTATCATCAGAGCCAGCGAATCCGATAACCTTGCAGCCCTTGATCTTAGCAATTTGTCCAACGAGGGAGCCTACTGCCCCAGCAGCGCCCGTCACTACTACTGTTTCGCCAGCTTTCGGTTTGCAGTGTTCCAGGAATCCAAAGTAACCAGTAGCGCCTGGCATTCCGACGGCACCAACTCCCAATGAATTTGGTAATCCATTCATGTTTGGCAACTTATAGATTTTCCCGGAATTCGGATAAACTTCATTAGTGTCGAGGATGCAGTAGTCACACCAGCCCTTATGCGAGACGACTCTTGTTCCGACTGGGTAGTTGGGGTCCTTCGACTCTTGCACTAAACTGACTTGGAAGCCGAACATGTCATACCGCTCAGGTGAACTAAATATCCGCATATACGGATCTACACTCAGCCATTCAGCTTTGACGAGGATCTCTCCATTCTTGAGGGGCGGTAGCTCGTATTCCACTATCTCAAAATCTTCACGTTTGGGTAAACCCTTGAATTCATTAATGACCACGTATTTTCGTGCCTTCACCATTGTGATCTATCTTTTATGACTGAACGAGAAGTTACGAGCGACTGAGTTTTTAAACAAGAGCAATGTAGTATTTAGGTATTCGGTAAATTGTGCTATCATTGTTAATGTGTGTACTTGTTATCACAGCGTATCAGATATGTCTTTGAGGTGTCTACACACCAAAGCCGCTGGCTGCCGGCAGGTTAGCCCCGGTGGCTTCAGAACGTAGCAAGTCGGACAACTTTTGTTTTAAGTTAGCCCGGCAACGTGCGGCGCGGCGGTGTAGACACCCGTAGGTTTATACCGGTGTGTAGTCTAGCTATACTTCCACCCGAGTCGATGTTTTTACAGATAAGAAATAAACCTACCCTAACTGCCGCAAATGATAAAAAGATAAAATTTGATGTTTTTGTAAGTTTGTATAGCGGGGAACTACCAGTCGGATTTGAAAAATGTCAATGATCTTGACGCTACGACGAGTCAGTATTAACACTAAGAGAAAAAGAAGTAATATAGCGAGTGAGCGATGCGATGGTATAGGATATATTTTATATGAAAATAAGAAATTTCACCCAGATGAAGTCGCGGACAGGAACTAGTATTTGATAATGATAATTTGTGTTTTGTAAAATGTATGATACGATCATCCTTTTAAGTTACACAATGTTATGCAAGTTGCATATCTATATTCTCATGATTGTGTTGTTACTTAAGCAATGTTATTTTAGAATATAAATGAGTACAGCTACACTAGGATTGGAAAAATTGCTATCAAGAGAAACGGGAAATAATTGTTACTTGGATTTGAATGAAAGTCAACGCTTGTTTCTGGTAGAAATTCGTATTTATTTCCGCTATTTTGATATAATACTTTAGTTACTTGAAGTGCCACTTTTTTTGTTTCATTGTAATTATAATAATGAAAATTACCGCCTCGCGCCACGCCTTTACATCGACGTCATGGTGGTGCTTGCGTGCTTC
Source organism: Antitype chi (assembly GCA_947359405.1). Lineage (NCBI taxonomy): Eukaryota > Metazoa > Arthropoda > Insecta > Lepidoptera > Noctuidae > Antitype > Antitype chi. The sequence continues at coordinate 6,294,814 of OX375814.1, forward strand.
AACGAGCCCTAGGTTTGTGCCGGTAGTGTTAACTATGCCGAGACAGATCTAGGGTCAGACAAGAGTGGCACCATGCAACACGAGGTGGCTCATGACGAGGGCTGCATGGCTGGAAGAGAGTATTTAACGTTAGTGTACCAACTCTGGAAAATAGGGGACGCCCAGTTTTACTCACCCAGGGCTCCGCTGAGGTCGACATTGTTAGTCCCCAGATTGTCGTGGGAATAATCATGATAGTAAGACCTAAAATAAAACATCTAATTCAGGCAAAAACGCCTCTAGCAGATGAAGTAACATCACCGGTTTCATTAACATCATCGTCTCCGAGGTTGTATGTACCATACCATTTGGTTTTCCACGATTGGTTACAAAGTAACTAGTGCTGCCATCTGGTTCTCGTTTTATTAAGCAAAATTGTGGCAATAGATGGCGCTGATTAATCGATGAGAGTTTAGTTCAGAGGATAGATAGATGGCATTACCTATGAGTTTGATATTTATGGACGTCAATGTTTATTCACAATTTTAAATTTCTGACTGTTATTTGGTTTATTGAATATCGTTGTTTTTCAGCACTTACTAGATTTATTGTAATCCTGGGGCACTAAGTTATCTCAAATTAAGTTAGAATTCACTGTTCATTGGTTGAAATCACTTCGTAATGCTTATTTTCTTCTTCGTTACTTGGTGTTTTGAACTTTCTTCGTAATTGTTTTGGTTACCTATTAATATTTTTATTGGATAACGATATCACGGTATCAACAGACACTTTACTTTGCAGTTACACTATTTTGGGGTGGGATGCGTTGATTAAATTGTGGAGCTGATGTTTAATTTGCGCAGTAGCGCCCTCTCTCTGCACAGTTATTTATGATGACCATACACAAATATCTCAATAGCTTTAGAAAATATATGAAAAACATTGTCAATACCTATAACATTTGAGCCACTAGCCTGGTGCCAATGGGACCATCACAGAAGTATACTCTTTCAAATAAAAAAAACTTGTGTGGTTTTATGAAACCACCGTAAAAGTGAAACTTTTTTTCACATTATAGACATTTAACTAAAAACTACACGGTCAGCTGATGCGAACTATAGGCGCCGCCATATTGGCCTCGGCTGCTCTGACGAGCGCCTTTCACTTTATCCCTACTCCGCGGCCGACCGTCACGCGACACGTCACGCGACATGCAACACACAGACGAAAAAGTTTGAGACGATGTAATAAAAGTTTCACTTTAAAAAGAATTTTGAGAATCGGTTCACAAATGGAGGAGAAGTCGGTGAACAACAATAAAAAAATAAAAATAAATACAAACAGTCGAACATAGAGCCTCCTCCTTTTTTGAAATCGGTGAAAAACAGAACACATGTAACTATGGACGCAGTTATTCTCAAACAGGCTCAGCAAAAGAAAATAGATCTATACACTATCGGCCTTATTCATAAAAATTATCGAACATCTAAACAGTTGAAAACCAGACATTAGCAACTGTTTAGATGTTCGATAACTTTTTATGAATAAGGCCGTATAAGACTATAAGAAAAGCGTACGATTCGGTACCACATACCTACGTAGGTTGTTACATGTAGTTTTTTTTCTTCGGGTTTTGGCTTCGCACGGTTTGTGCATTTAGCCAGTGTCAAGTAATTTTTCTTTTCGATCAAGTAAATGGCCCGATATCGGGCTCGAAGTTACAAAACAGTCATAGTCGTGTTTAGTTGGTCAAGTCAAAGTTATTGTAAAGCGGTAGTAACTTTACAACAACCCAAAAAGTCCACGTTAGTCACTTGTCTTCACCTTCACTACACTTGTGCACTCACATGTAACTAAATTGAATAGGTAATTCACTAGGTACCAAAATTATACAATTTAATTCGCTATTCAATAAATTTCATGAAAATGAAAATTCGTTCGACATGTTCCAGCCGGATCCCGCCAAAAACTCCACTAGTAGTTTTAAAAATAGACAAGATAAACCCTCCATTTTTTTTAAATCACCACATGACGCAGTGGTCAACACGCTCGTACCCAACATTTATAATTATTTATCTTAAATCTGTTTTTTAACACCATGAAATAGTAGCCGCCATGTTGTTACGTCATAGGGCTGAATAAAGTAAAAAGTGTCAACTGCCAACCGATCCAGGCTTTTTACTTTTATTATTTTCGTAAGCAACGTAATTTTTATTAACCGGCTGTTCCATACATATTGACCGCGTAGGTATTGCACTTTTCCATGAAAGTTTTTTTTTGTATATAACCGACGAAAAATTTCTACGTTAGGGGGGTCTGCATAGATAATGCTGAATTCATGGATACAGTTTGCGCATTGGTAAAAAATTTACCCTGTATAAGTATGTACATAATATTATATTGTGTACATGTATAATAGCGCATTAAATGAAAATTGTAAGTTTAATAAGTTTCATAAGTTTAATTACAATTATGTAGTTCGTATAAGTTTTCACTTCTGTCGGCACTTTTTTTTAACGTTGGGAAATCATCAAATAATTTCTCCCGCTCTGGGCGGAGTGGGATGGCGTGTTAGACTTTTACTGACTAAACCCCACCCGTGCAGTTCCTTCAGTTGCCTGTGTGCCAGGGGCCACGGTATCTCTTTCGAACAACCCGCACCCCTGGCATGCATTGGCCCTAGCGGACCCCACCAGTTGGTGCTGACATCACCTCCACGAGAACACGGCGGTGCTCCGCCCAAGCCAGGCAGACCTCCACCGTGTCCTCCGGATGATCTACACAGTGGTAACACCCTGGCGTTTCCTCCCGCCTTATCCGAAACAGAAACCTCCCGAAACAACCGTGTCCAGTGAGGACCTGCGTTAGGCGGAAGGTGAGGACGCCGTAGCGCCTCTCAATCCACTGCTCAAAGAGGGGACTTACCGCCGCAATTGTGGCGTGCCAAATCTACAGGAACTGTTGAGACAGAACCCATTAAGATCCAACAAGGCACATTTCAACGTGACTTACTTACCCCATTGTGGTTTTGTTTTGGCTTAAATCACTTATCAAACAAACTACATTCTATTTTTTTAACTCAACTATACTTCAGACATACTATGCAGACGCCAATGCGATCCTTGTCTTTACTTAGTCCTTTGGTATACCTAATAAGCTGGACCAAAACCGACCTTAAAACTCTACAGCACATTGACTAAACATAGAAAACACCAACATCAAGGAAGAAGGGAGGACGAGGCATTATAGATCTTATGATCCTATACAATAAGGAAATCAGCACCCTTAGAAAATACTTCAACAAAAGCACAATGTCTACCCTCTACTCTCTCTCCTACACAATGCAATACTCTATAATGACAGAAAAATAACCCCACTGAACATGACTACTCAAATTAACGAGAAACCGACTGACAAAAATATTTGAAGGCACACCCAGAATGTCTTCCATGAGTGACCATTTAAAACATCGCCAAGCATCTCAGGGACATGCTTGTCGCTACGTCAGACGTCATTATGTGGCAGTGACCGTTTTCGGGGGCCCATTATTGAGTGTGCAAGCCGCGCCCTGCCCTTTTATGCGTGTATTACATTACTATTATCAGGCAAGGCACATATTCCTTCCATAGCTGTTGTAGGTTATCGATCTACTATCTGCTCGACCGACCACCGCATTAATTAATTATATCGGTAAGGTACCAACCGATTACGTCACCGCCCCATTTCGCCGTGGGTGGTCCGACCTTATCGCAAAGTCATAAAAAAACAAAGGATGTTTATACGTGGGTTGTTTGAAGTGTTTGGTGTATCGTATAGCTTAATAATGGGGCGTTTGAATAGTTTATGTTTCGTTTGAGTGGATGGTCGTAATAATTTATACAATTAGTTGTAATATGAGCCGCGAGAAAGCCGCGAGATTGATTACCTTATAATGTTTAATGTTTTGTTTTCATGTCTCGTTTAAAGAAGTTCTTTGTTCCCTTAGCTTTATAAAACAGTCGATTGCAAAAGTCCTGCGCCAACCAGGGGTTGTCTTTGGGTGTACTTACATAGTGCGTGCAGTGATAATCTTCAAACGTCTAACGCCTCTACGAGTCGGCTTCGGCCCCTGTTGCGCCTTCCAAAGATCCGAGACCCCTAGTTCCCGAGATAAGTCAGTGACAGAAAACACATAGAAAAAAAAACTGTTCAAATAGTGTTCTTACATTTCCATAAAACAAAAGTACCTAGCTACAAACAAATAAACTGCTCCTAAAATTATTGTTACAACGGAAACAATTTTAATATTTTAGCTTGTGGACTCCAAACTAGTCGAGCCTGTCTCGTGGAGTCAGTCATTGACAGTTTTAAACAATTTGTAAGTTCATGGTCGAGACTATTAACATAAAACGTAATGGCTTATCCGCTCACGTGCTTTTTGTAGCGCAGGCTAATAAAAATATTTTCGTAACGTGCTTCTGGTAGTTGGAGCTACCAAGAGGAATGACTTCTATTTTCAGCTCTATTTCGATTGTTGTAAGGTTCAGCGGCTCAAAGTTTGTTTATAATATTAGTTTTACAATTTAACAACACAGTGTGTTCCAATTTGTATCACTATTCAGCAGTATTGCCAACCCGTACGATAATTGATATGGGGGCGTACGATATTTTGGCCAATGGTACGATGTACAGACGTCCAGGCTTAGCACGAACACCGATTTATCGACGGAAGTATAGACATGAATAATAACTAAATGATGTACAGACGCCAGCACGTCATGCTACCTCAAACTGCCAAATTTTCCCAATTGAACATGAACCTTATGTTTATGTGATACAGTTGAAAACCTATCAAAGTTTGACAGATTGGGGTAGCTTGATGTGCTGGCGTCTGTACATACTTTACAAGATAGTGATATTGATTAATTTTGTTAGAGTTAAGTTGTTTTTTATTACAGTTTTGAATAAAAATAACTGTAAACAATTTATTTTTAATAATTTATAGGTTACGAGTTAGTAAACTCGTTTATTTTTAATTTTGTTTCTAATTAATTTATTATTTGCTTTATTTTTTTTTTTTATATAGTTTTATCCACTTTTTTCGATAAATATTTATGTTTTAAAATTATTATTATTGCTTTTAAAAGTGTTTTAATGTAACATTTTTTTTATCTATGATATTAGGTAGTTAGGTGTTGACCCGTGTTGATAAAAAAGTGAAAAAAACTGAGTTCCGGACAAACACTAGGTACAAAGTGAAAAATAACTTTAATTTCGGGAGTCGGTGACTTTGGATATGTATTTTTATTTTTTGTCGCCGCCTTCCGAAATAAAAGTAATTTTTCACTTTGTAGTGTTTTTCCGGAAGTCGGTTGTTTTTTTTAAGTTTTTATTTCCACTTTTTAGGTTATAGTACACACCAATTCGAAATTTCATCATCCTTGGGGTCAACACAATGCATATTTATGCGATAGCAGCAATCGCGGTTGTTTTCCTGTCATTTTTTGAAGAGTTCAGTTGTCTGTCTCCGAAATGCATCATCAGATCGATATGAAATTAAATGGTCCCACCATTTCGGAATAAACCCCTTTCGAACAAAAAAGAATTTTGCAAATCCGTTTATATATGACGGAGTTATTTATTAAAATAAAAAATAAACACGTCGAATTGATTACCTCCCTCTTTTTGAAGTCGGTTAAAATGTACTTTTTACTTATCTACTTTTTGGGTGCGCGTTGATAGTATAGAATTATAGCCAACAAGCCAAAGAATAAGACTAAAGTAGTTTTAAAGCAAGATCTGTCAAGACTTGGCTAAATAGCAGTTTTTGTTTCATTCCATACAACAAAAACATAAAATATTTTTTTCCGAACAAACTGTCAGTTTTACAGAAAAACGTAGGTATTATGACAGTTACTCATTTATTGACGAGATCCTTTGATTTAAAAAAAAAATGGAATTTCTAAAAGAAAACCCTTTGTCCCTCATTATAGCAGTTTCGACTCACTGTGCGTCGGTCGTGGAGCACGTTGCCCGCGCTTTTTTTTGTGACGACAGCACGTGTGTGTGTGCGTTACCCAGGCCAGATGTCGAAAATGGTCATTTGAATCTAATAGATAATTAGTTTTGCGGCTTCTGTAATTGTTGCGCACATTTTTAAATTTGTTGCGCTTATAGTTTTTGATTTATTTCACAAAAACATTTCCTGCTGGGGTAACGTTATCACAGCCAGACCTTTTTCTTTCTTTTTCTTTAAATAAATACTAGCTATAAAATTAGTTGTCTAGATGAAGTAAATGTTGTGCCTTATTTTGTATTTGTTCTTTCATCGGTTGCCAAGTTATTCGAGATTTTGCTGGGGTAACGTTTTTGGTTTTGCTAGATCTTTGAAACGGTTAAGCGGATTCTTATCATATTTTGTACATGACTTCTTAGGAATTAGTTTAAATTTGTTCTGCAATAAAAAAACCAAAATAATGCATAGTTTAAAGATTATTTCATTAAATAGAAAAACACTTCAATTGGTTCCAGCACTCTCAATAAGAGGTCTAAAGACTTACTTTAAACGTTATTTTATAGCTTGTAAATGCCTTCAAATGTATGTGAAGTTTCATTAGTATCCTGTAAGTATTTAACAAGTTATGATGCTATTCAGTTCTTCACGAGCACGGTCTTGATGCGCGCGGTGTTATTTGGCCACTGGATTCGATATATGAACTGAATGTTATGTCAATTATTAGTTGTTTAGTTCAGTTGTATATCAGTAAAATTTCAGCGTAGTGCATTGGATAATTAATGAGATAATACGATTAAAGTCATTAGGAAGTGAAAGACCGAGGTAACCCGACCAAGTTTAGGTGGTTACGAAAAAGCGAAATCGCAGAACATTATGGTACCTTCTAAAATATGTAGGATAGTGATACAAATTTAGTACAGACATGTACACAAGTTTAAAAAAAAACTACATGTCTATTAAAGATTTTTTATTAACAGGTAAAATAATCATTTCAACTGAACTTTTAAAGTATTAATAAACTTATACTTAAAAACAATCACAGATTAAAATGACAGATAGTAATTTTGCTATTTTGAAATTTTCTATTACTTTTTATTTAAATTATAGATTTCAGTATACACAGTACACAGTTACAGTTTTTATTTAAATATACACATATTGGAATGTGTAATGATCACAGACAATACGGATCACGGTTGGCGCAGTGGTTCAGCGATCGACTGCTGCGCTGCGTGTCGCGGGTTCGATTCCCGCACGGAACAAATATTTGTATGATCTGCAAGTAGTTGTTTTGGGTCTGGCTGTTTGTGTATGTGAGTTTAAATGTTTGTAAACGCACCCACGATACAGGAGAAATTCCTAGTGTGGGGCAACGTTTTTAAAAAAGAAAGAAGAAAAAAAGAATGACTTTTTTCAGTTAACTCTAAACTTACGTATGTCTACTAATACCTACTTATATCAATTAAAATCACAGATCAAAGGTTAAATGATATCACAATGTAGTAAAATGCTCACAGTTAGTCCTACTGATTTGTTGTCTCATTTCAAATATCACATTTTTTTTTCCTAAGTTACACATAAACTATTTAAAAATCACAGATCAAAAATAATCAAATTAAGTAATATTAAACTGCAGTCAAATAATTATGTAAGTATTACTTTTAACTAATTACAATCTCAAAAAGTCAACGTGTAAAGGTACATTCTAAAACTTTGTTGGTTTTTGTATAAAAAATCACAGATCATTTTGTACAATGAGTATCCAAATACGTAATTAACTTTGTGAAACAAAAGTTGTCATAAACAGAGATCTAGTTGGCGCTCTAAAGAGACCAAAAGCGTAGGCAGATGAATGAATTACCCCTTCACCCCACCCCTCCCGCGTCCCACTGAACGACATGTTATATCGGTGATTTTTGATAAGTATGTGCAACTGGAAGATAATAATAATGTTTTCATAGTACAGATATTATTATATTATTATGTATTTAACAGTGTACGCGTCTGTACCGAAATTGTAAGGACTATTATACTAAACATTTCAAAAGATAGCATAATGTTCTGCGATTTCGCTTTTTCGTAACCACCTAATCTTGGTCGTGTTACCTCGGTCATTCACTTCCTAATTACTTTAATCGTATTATCTCATTAATTATCCAATGTACTACGCTGAAATTTTACTGATATACAACTGAACTGAACAACTAATAATTGACATAACATTCAGTTCATATATCCAATCCAGTGGCCAAATAACACCGCGCGCATCAAGACCGTGCTCGTGAAGAACTGAATATCATCATAACTTGTTAAATACTTACAGGATACTAATGAAACTTCACATACATTTGAAGGCATTTACAAGCTTTAAAATAACGTTTAAAGTAAGTCTTTAGACCTCTTATTGAGAGTGCTGGAACCAATTGAAGTGTTTTTCTATTGAATGAAATAACGTTTAAACTATGCATTATTTTGGTTTTTTTATTGCAGAACAAATTTAAACTAATTCCTAAGAAGTCATGTACAAAATATGATAAGAATCCGCTTAACCGTTTCAAAGATTTAGCAAAACCAAAAACGTTACCCCAGCAAAATCTCGAATAACTTCGCAACCGATGAAAGAACAAATACAAAATAAGGCACAACATTTACTTCATCTAGACAACTAATTTTATAGCTAGTATTTATTTAAATATTTCCATTAGAAAGAAAAAGGTCTGGCTGGGATAACGTTACTCCAGCAGGAAATGTTTTTGTGAAATAATTAAAAAACTATAAGCGCAACAAATTTAAAAATGTGGGCAACAATTACAGAAGCCACAAAACTAATTATCTATTAGATTCAAATGACCATTTTCGACAACATCTGGCCTGGGTAACGCACACCACGTGTGTTGGTATAGATATCGATACCCACGTCTAAATTTAATTTGACCTTGTATAAAACATTTAGCCGTTCCACGCGACTTCGTACGCTTGGGTTAGGGTTGCCAACTTTTTTTACAAGAAATAAAGTATATTCAGGTCTATGAAGAATATTAAACAGTATTTTAGAAAAATGAACAGTATTTTATTTATTTATTGTTTTAAATACATATTTTTTAGAACTTTTCGCACAACTTACTAATTTACAATCTTTTTTAAAAACTTCATACGCCTCATCACAATCATAACTGAAATTAAAATAAATGAGGAGCTCATTTTTTATTAAATTAGTATGCTCTATTTCTATCCTCCCGCCACTTAGCATTCATTACTGAAAAAACTCTTTAAGTAAATGCTGAGGTGGCGGGAACAGAAAGTAGATATGAGACAATTTTAGTTATGTTTTTAAATTCTTCTGAAGTGTTTACTAATAAATGGCTCCACTTTTGGTCAGTACTCATTTCAAGAAAATCTTTGTCTTCTGATATTTTTTCATAAATTACTTTGAAATTCTGAATATAAATCATCCATACCAATATTGAATCTATACAAATTTAGATTATCTATAATTTTCTCAAAATGATCAAATGTGACAGAAGACTTCAATGACAAACAGCTAATTAAAGAAAGCCAGTTAGTCTTGACTGAAATCGAACCATTTCTCTAAATACAAATTAGTCTTACCAATAAAAAGTATGAAGTTATTAATAGTTCTATTATAAACTTCTTGGGCAGACTCTGTAATAGTATTTAATACTTTTTTTGTTTCATGGCCAAAATACTTATCATTTTGCCTTTGAACTAGCTCAGTCTTTAAACCAGTCATAATGTTATAAACATCTAAGATAGTTACATTATTTCCTTCTAATTTTTTGATTGTTTTATTGAAAACATTAATATATGACTTGCTTAAAGAAGGTAACTATGAACTACATTATTTTCTATATTATTATCCAACATTAACAATTTTTAATAACACATAATGTGTTAGCATTTTGATACTGAAAACAGTATTTTGTATACTTTATTTTTGTTCAACAGTAAAAAGTATAATTTAGTGAAAAACAGTATTATACTGTTTAAAACAGTATGGTTGGCAACCCTAGCTTGGGTACGCTATTTGCTTAGTAGGTAATAAGCAAATAGCCGCAGAATAGCCAGTTGTTTTATACAGGAAAAAACAAATACCAGTGCCCAAACTGTAACCATGAGTTCAGTATTTGATCCTTACAATTGCTATACAAGTATAACAAGTATATTATTAAGAAATAAAACAAGTTCCATTATAGCATTTGTACAAGAAAAAACAACAAAAAAATTCACTATTATTTATTTATTATATGTTTTATTATAATTTAACAACCGCTTTACCAATATTTTCACCTTTCAGCACTCCTATAAAAGCATCATAGAGGTTTTCAAACCCTTCAGTGATGTGTTCTTTAGGCTGCAGCTGTCCACTGTGAATCCATTTAAGAATTTGATCAAACGCTTCGGACCACTTTTCAAACGACTCCCATACTACGTAACCTCTGATGGATAATCGATGAAACAATATTGATGGCTGTAAGAGAGTCGCTTTTGGTTTATTCGTGGGGTCCGCATTGTATGAACTGATGCTCCCAATGACTGCAACACGTCCATACCTGTTCATTTGAGTCAAAATCACACTGCTGATCTCCCCTCCGACATTGTCAAAGTAACAGTCCACACCTTCAGGAGCAGCTTCCTTCAGAGCCGCCGCGATGTCAGCGGTCTTGTAGTTGATTGCCTTGTCGAAACCGATGGACTCCAGCCACTTCACTTTTTCATCAGAGCCAGCAAATCCGACAACCTTGCAGCCCTTGATCTTCGCAATTTGTCCAACGAGGGAGCCTACTGCCCCAGCAGCGCCCGTCACTACCACTGTTTCGCCAGCTTTCGGTTTGCAGTGTTCCAGGAATCCAAAGTAACCAGTAGCGCCTGGCATTCCAACGGCACCAACTCCCAATGAATTTGGTAATCCATTCATGTTTGGCAACTTATAAACTCTTCCGGTTTCGACTTCGACAGACTGATAGCCTTCATCAGGGTTGAAGACAAAGTAGTCACACCAGCCCTTATGGGAGACGAGTCTCGTTCCGACTGGGTAGTTGGGGTTCTTCGATTCTTGCACTAAACCGACCTGGAAGCCGAACATGTCGTACCGCTCAGATGTATTATATACACGCATGTACGGGTCTACACTCAGCCACTCAGATTTGACGAGGACCTCCCCATTCTTGAGGGGCGGTAACTCGTATTCCACAATTTCAAAATCTTCACGTTTGGGTAAACCCTTGAATTCGTTGAGCACGACGTACTTTCGTGCCTTCACCATTGTGATCGGATTCTATTTATCGTTCACGACTGAACGAGACGTTACTAGCAACTGAGTTTTTTGACAAGAGGGACGTATTATTTTATAGTCGTTGAATAGTGCGCGTCATTGTCATGCCGTGACACGCGAAAAAAGTCACTGTCATCGTTTAACAGATAGTGCGTGAAGTTTAGATTTAGACCGGTGTGTCGTCCAGCGATAAGTCCGCTTGAGTCGACGGTTTTATAGATAAGGAAGTTTATAAACCTATCGCATGAAATTCAATGTTAATGTTTGTTTTCGATATAGCATTATCATTCCGATTTGATGTTTTAAAGAATCATGGCCATATTGGACTAAGAAAGAACGAAATACGTCCCAAGATGAGACTGTCACTAAAATGTAGTAGGTACATTGTTAATGTAATTATTAGTTATCAGTTATCATCAGTTTATTTTAAGAGCTGGAGAAGTATGGATAAATCATCTTTAAAAATATAACAGAACGCAGTATAAAATGTTGATTTTGAACGCATCTGTAATATTATTGACGTTACTAGAGAAGTCCATAATTTTACTCAGATCTAAATCGATTATTTACCTATGTTTTAATCGAAATGAAATCCCAGGATATGTAAACTGTTTAGAAGTAATAATTTTACGTCTATAAAGTCACTACTTTAGATATAATACTTTTATTGGTCTACTCTAACATCAAATGTATGGCTGAACAAAACACAGAACATTTAAATCATAATTTTACAATAGAAAAATGGCATCGCGACTGAGAGTTGCAGAGGATCGCTGTATCACGTCTGTTATCGCTGGCGATTGGGGGTCTCCGTCTCCCTCCTGTTACTTTCGCCACTCCACATGCGCTAGCGGCCGAGGAGGGGTGGGGGGTGCGCGCGGTATGGCACTGCGTAGTAACAACATCGTACCTACCATGACCATTGTAAACCCATGCTACACATCAAAAAATCGATAGTGCATAAATTAACAACCGATTACGTGGCCTCCCTATTTTTGACTAGGGAAAATTGAAATAGAGACCAATCTTGTTCCGTAGAATGAGTCATTTGCGTTCGTGAAGAAACTAGCGCCGTCTGATATTCACAGTTAGAACTACCTTTGCATAGGACACCGGTATGCATACCGGTATTAGATTAGATAATATAATTAGATATAATATGTATAATTATATCTTAAATTTTATTATGTAGTAAGTATTTAAATGTTAATATCAAGGATTGTTAAATGAAATACAATTTAGCAAATCATGATTTTATATTACTATGAAACTAAGTAATTATCCTATGATGGTATGGTAGACCTAAGACGACTCACTGACCAGAATTTTGCAAAATTACCCGTTTGGATTACTCACTAGAGCAATATAACGCAGAAAGATCACAAAATTATACAAAATATCGCAAAACACCGGCGGGCATTAGCAGACATTTGTATTTCGGTAAACAGTTTGTCTAATTACTAGTTAGTAGTGTTGGTAGTTATTAGTTTATTTAATTGCTTGAATTTGTGCGTAGCCCACTTCCTCTTTCCTAATTTTTGCTGTGCCCGACAGGGTCCTTAATGATCTCACTGTATAATTTACACCATCTATGTAAAATATATGGAATGCAATAAAGATTGAGTATTTAGTATTGAGTATTGAGTATCTTACCAATATTCTAATAATGTGACAGTTTTTGAGGTGGATGTATGGATCTTTGTTACTCTTTCACGCAAAAACGGCTGAACGGATTTGGATGAAATTTGGCACACAGATATATTTATAACCTAGATTAATACATAGGATACTTTTTATAATACGCTCCCACCGGATAATTTCCGACATCCACGCGGGCGAAGCCGCGGGCGGAAGCTAGTTGTTAATAAAACCACTAAGACAAATTCTACCATCACCCTAATGAATGTTTGCAAAATTTTTGCGTCAATTAAAATACTGTGTGTTTTAATTAAAATTGATAAAAAATTATAAATTGTTATACTGTGCGATAAATATAATTTTAAAACCTTTAACAATGATCCTTTTTTTTGTAAACAATAGAACTGAAGACGGTTAAAAATATACTACCTACTTTAGTAGTAATGAGCTATCGGAGCTTCACAATGTTGACAAGTTGTGATTCGTTTAGCGCCATCTATTCAAATTAAAATGAACATTGCTACAGAGCTGCCATCTCGTATCTTTAGTTGAAGTAAAGTTCAAAGATTATAATCCAGCAAAAAAAAAAAAACACATTTTAACTTATTTTATACAGGGACTACATAATACTCTATGATTTTGTATCATTAAACCCATTGCTGTCCCCAGTTTTTTGTACTAAGATCGTGCGCTCTGGCGCAGACCCAAAGAGTACTCCTTGTTGTAGTTTTGGTTACGACTCTGTGTTCTGTGCGATTCTGTTAGCATAATCAGCCTATAATGTTCCCACTGCTGGGACACAGGCCTCCTCTCAGTGAGAGGGAGTGGGCCGTGATCCACCACGCAGGCCCAGTGCGGGTTGGTAGATATCACATGTCTTCGAATTTTTGGTTCTAGGATATGCCGGTTTCCTCAAGATGTTTTCCTTCATCGTTTGAGAGCTGTGGTGATGAAATAATTTACACGGTTTGAATCTACGCCCTATAACTCGTAAGTTGCGGCCGTTACCACTTGGCCACCACTACTCCCTTGCGCTGCTGATTTTGTGTTATTTTCCTGAATTATTTGATATTTTGCATTGCTTTAGGACACCGATAGGATCTTCTACTCTGGATGACTTGAATTTCGTATATTGGACTTGGAATTGCATTACGTTTTAGATGTTCTATCGGAAGTGGTAAAATGTCTTCCATTCTGTGTGTATATAACAGACCTATTGGGAGGAAAATCCGTATCCGTATCCACGGATATCTGCGGGTGAAAAACTATCCGTATCCGTATCACCATCCGTTACATTTTGACGGATCTTTTACCTTATTAATAATTCCAAATTGCACTACTAAACTTCTTTGTAGACACATTTTTACTAACTCGTACAACAAACACAGACGTTATTTATGCTGCCCAGTGTCACACTAAACTATAAACAAAACAAAAGAAAGACCAGCGCAACGAAAGTCGAAACATGTTCTGTCACGCAGAGTCAAATGGCATCAACTATCATTTCAAGGTCACGCGCACCGACACCGTTTGAGTAAGAATGTTATGAACCGTATGCGTATCCGTATCCGCGGATCTTGAAACCTATTATCCGTATCCGGATCCATATCTCCGGATCTACATTTTCAATGATCTGGCACATCACTAGGCCAGACATAAACAAAATTTAGCTGCTCCTGCCGCATTCCCTGATGATGTTTTTTTTTGGGTTTTGGCGATGATGTATTTAGCTATAAAGAAGTTTTTTTATGTCGTAATTTAAAAATAAAATTATTTTTGGGTCCATGCCTATTTTGATACCTAGGTACTTGGGTCTCGTGGCCGAAAGTGCAACTGCTGAGCGTGGGGTTTTGGGTTCGATTCCCAAGTCGGGCAAAGTGATATTGGGATTTTCCATCGGGAATTTTAGCCCGGAGTTTGGAAGTTGGCGGTGTGATTCCTCCGCGACTTGGAAAGCACGATAAGCCGTTGGTCCTGTGCTTGACCTCTCTCCGGTCGTGTCGGATTGCCGTCACGTCGGATTATGAGAGTGAGGGAAGAGCGAGTGCACCTGTGTCTGCGCACGCACTTGAAAGACGCGCCGAAAGCTAGTCTCCGTAGAGATTGGCCGCCATACCCGAAATACAGTCTGGAGGACTACACTTATGAATGAAGATAGCTCAACCTTAACAGATATGTATAGTGCGCGCCAGATGAGTCTGCAGCTGCACACGACTAAGGGTGCTGTTTCGTAATATGTACTACTATGCACCGTAACTAGAAGACCACGATTAGTGCCGATATTGGACACGCACAGACTTATCTCGGTTGGACTCGACATAATTTGTAACATTTGTATAAAAAAAACAGACGAGAAACCTCTCAATTCAAAAAGCCACAGATTAATAATATGCCACAAAACCTCAAAAAACATATTTCTTAATTACTTGACTCTCCTATCTTTTAAAAATATATTGAAGGTCATACTTAGTTACATTTATATAACATAATGAAACAACGTATGTTTCACCAAGGGACGTTTTATAAAATTTTACTAGTCCAAGCATGTTATGAGAGTTGCCATTGTTCTTTAGTAAACGGCATCGTGAGTGACGCACCCTATGAATTCCTTATCTCTCGACACTGGCACATAATATAAGTGTCATGTCACCTACCTATAGCTTATGTTTGTTAACAAAATCTTACATCATTTTGATACGTATCAGAACTTATATAACTAGGTATTATTAGGTATGTAGTTTATCACACAGGTGTTAAATTGTTGATACGAATAACATCCTTTTAAATTATAAATGTTATGCAAGTGGACTATTTACACGCTCATGATTTTGTTGTTGCCTACAGCAATGTTGTCCTAGAATATAAATGAGTGAAGATAAACAAAAATACTATTATAATTTCTCGTCTCTCTCTTGATCGCAATTATTTTTCTAATACTAGCGCAGTATCCAGTAAGAAGTGGAAGGAATCTTGACCGTACTTGCGGGAATGTCCTGATAGCCGTGGAAAACCTTCTCCACTCCTCAAGCACCTCAGGAAGTGTTGCTTTCTTGTTGCTACGTCACTTGTGTTGGCGACCGTTTTCGGGGCCCATTCTTGGGACGGGTGGGCGTTTTTGGGGAACTGTCTTATGTATTTTGACGGTCAAAAGTACTGATTCTCAGCCTAATTTGAATAAATGACATTTGATTTCGATTGAGTGTGCAAGTCACCCCCTGCCATTTTTATCCGTGTATTACTTAACATTGATCAGGCTGGGGACATAGTCCTCCCATAGCAACCCAAACCCATAGCCCATTATTTTCTGTTTCTATGTTCTGCAGTAGTCCTGCGCCAACCGGGGGTTGTCCTTGGGTGCACTTGCTTAGTGCATACCTACAGGGATAATCGTCGGTTAGTGCCTCCTCATCCTTTAAAATGGTGCAAGAGCTCCTCGTATGCCTTCCAAAGGTCCGGGATCCCAGGGATCCGAGATATGTCAAATAATCAGAGATGTACAAGATACCTTAAATAAAGTATCTGGAATACAAAATGCAAAATACTTTTAAATTAAGTATTTCAGATACCAGATGCAAATAACTTTCTGTAATGGTATCTGAAATACTAGATATAAAGTACGTATCTTTCGAATACTTTTTATAGATAAGATACTGTTGTAAAAAAAAAAACATTTTTATTAATGAATGTTTATTTTTACACGCTTTATATTAGCTCGGGTTGTATGTATGTACTTAACGGAATCTTTGAGCGCGATTTTGACCCACTTTAAACGGTCAGATTTCATTGAAACTTTGTAAACTTGTCAAGGACCGATGACAATTTAATAATTTAAAAAAAAATTGAGAAAAAAAAACACGTTTTGTAGTTAGCAGAACTAAAAAATAGAAAATAAATAATAGTTTAAAAAACTAAAAAACACGCTTTAAAAACCAAACTAAAAAAGGAGAAAATAATTTAATTCAATTAAAAAGCGTGGGGTGCTTGACATTAATTGATTATAAAAATACCTCAAAAAGCACCCCACGCTTTTTAATTGAATTAAATTATTTTCTCCTTTTTTAGTTTGGTTTTTAAAGCGTGTTTTTTAGTTTTTTTACATGTAAATCGCGCTGATTGCGCAAACGTTACACAACATAATATTATATTTTTAAGGTTTTAATTGAGACTAAAGTAAAACTAGTTCTTCAAAGAGTTTATCACTCATTCGCTATTGTTCATCAATTACTAAAAGTATTTTAGCAAACATAGTATCTACAAAATACTAAGATACCAAACAACAGGTATTTAAGTACAAGATACAAAATGAATTTCAAAAAAGTATCTGAAATACAGATACAAGATACGTATTTTGTATCTTGTATCTGTATTTCAGATACTTGTATCTTAGATAAGTTACATCTCTGCAAATAATAATAAAAAAATAATAATCGTACTTAATCATCATATTGTGGGATGTGAATTCCAGTTTGCTATCTATTACAACTCCTATATAGGGGAAAGGGGGGAAAGACGGGGTAGCGGGTAAGACGGGGTACCCGTCTTGAATCAGAAAATAATTGACCAATCACGATCGTTTTCGCACTGGACTCCGTGCTTCCATGACCGTTATTTGTTAGCGAAGTCGTTGGAGCACAATGCTAGGTTTTTTTAGTTGATAAATAGAAAAATATAGTTTTTTGCGAATTCCCACACCCCACCACCCCACACCACCCCCCCCCCCCCCACTTGGAACGTGTTTGCTCTGTAAATAACAAAATGTCTAATTACAAAAAGAGTTATTCACATTCGTCACAGATTACGCTAGCAGGTAAGCATTTGTTTATCTCTGTGTGAGGAGTCCTTAAAACTCCAGTCCGGTGTCCAGTCTCGGGTTGTTGCGTTTTTAATTCAATTGGGCATGAGAGGGCAAGACGGGGTATGGGGTACCACATTTTGCCCGCATTAAAATAACTGGCTAATACACCGGATTTACCTATAGTTTCTACTACTGCAACGTCTACGAACAGGCCATAGCATCTGCTGAGGTTGAAAAGAGCGGATTTCTAGAGTTGAGGTGGTTTTTTTTTCTGTGGGAAATCATCAATATACTTCTCCCGCTCTGGGTAGCTTGGTCCTTACCGGACAGCGAGCTACCCATTACTCGCCATCCGCAAGCCCGCGCCTATGGTTTCCGGGAATCAGCCTGGGATTCCCAACGCCCAGGGCATCTCCTGCGGCGACTAGGGCCCTGATGACGTATACTGCCTGTCCTTCACGTGCACCGTCTCCTTCTTCGCGAGCATTACTGCTTCGTAGATGGAGGTGACGGCTACCCATTCACTCTCGCTCCGTACAATGGCCTACACCAGGGCCGGACGCGAGAGATCGCCGCCACCGATTGCCTCCACGAGGAGACGGCGGTGCTCCGCTCAAGCAGGGGAGACCTCCACCGTATGCTCCACCGTGTCCTCAGGGCGATCTTCGCAGTGGAAACACCCGGGCGTTTCCTCCAGCCTTATCCGAAACATGAACCTCCCGAAACAACCGTGTCCGGTGAGGACTTGCGTCAGGCACAAGGTGAGGATGCCGTGCCGCCTCACAAGCCACTACTCAAAGAGGGGGTTTGGGTTGCGGTTTCTGTGTCTTTTATTAAGTGTCGACAGCTCTTTCATGGTATCTGCAATATTAACCCCTAAGCCTGGTTTTTCTAGTTGGTTTGATAACGTTGAAGTAGGTAGACATAACACCAGGGACTCCACAAACATCAATATTTTCTGTAGCCAGTACACCACAAAGAATGCCCTTTCCAGTAACACGAAAAGCTTCTCGCATTTTTAGAAAACGAGGAAACACTGCTATTTTAACTTCATCGTCATGTAAAAACGATCTGGAAGAAAATATTAAAATAAAGAAACTAGCAGGGCAAGATTAGCAAAAGAGAAAGAAAATATGAGAATTTATGAAAACAAAAAAAAAAACAGCGGTAAGTAAAAAAAAGAGTGACCAAAAAGAAAAAGTATCGAAGGTTAGCTCATCAATAGACAGTAGTGACAGTGAAGCTGAAAATACACCATGTTTGTACGTGTACGTGCATGCGGAAAATGAGCACACTGTAACTGGTGTAAAGCACGAAGATGTGACGCGACGTTTACTTGCGAATGTTGTCAGCAAAAATAAATGGATTTTTGCAAACCCCATCTTGCCCTTTTCGGGTACCCCATCTTACGCGAGGGAGGGGGGCAAGATGGGGAGATCTATCTTTTCTAGTGTTTCACTTTTTTTTATTTAATTCGTAACATATGCTCCTAATTAGACTAAATAATGAAATACTAATTACCAAAGGTGATTATTAAAGTAAAAAACATAATCATCATTTCAGCCGAAAGACGTCCACTGCTGGACATAGGCCTCCCCCAGACTCCTCCATTTCTACTGGACTTGTGCTTCCCACATCCAGCGGATTCCTGCGGCCGTCACAAGGTCATCACCTTGTGGGAGGCCTTCCCACTCTATGTCTTAAGGTACGCGGTCGCCACTCCAGAACCTTTCGGCCCCATCGGCCATCTGCTCTGCGAGCAATGTGCCCTGCCCACTGCCATTTAAGTTTGGCAATTCTTTGGGCTATGTCGGTTACCTTGGTTCTCCTGCGGATCTCTTCATTCCTGATTCGATCACGTAGAGTAACTCTGAGTATAACCCTTTCCATTGCCCTTTGGGTGACTTTATGCCTTCAGCTATGGCCCATTGTGAAAAAACACAATGTAAACGCGAAACTTTTAGTTTTACTGAACTTCAAACGTTAAGTCCCCCTTCTTGCCCCCTTCCCCTATAGACCTTTGATTTTACATACTGATTCTACATAGTTTGATGTTGATAAGCGTAAATTTAAATAACAAAATAATTTTTCTTTCTACTAAACGTGATTTGATGACGTATAGTGGCCATCTTCTTCTTCGTCGTTCCCTCAATGCTAAGGATCGCAACCACATACGATGCGTTTCCAAGCTAGTACTTAATATGTATCATAAATGCGAATTAATGATGTGTAAAAGTAACTCTGTATGGCTTTATGTCTGTTCGTAACATTTTCACACCGATATCGCATCAGCACAATCCATCAGCCAATCATCAAAACAACGTGGGGTGAGAGTACCTAGCGGGTATTCTTTCAATTAGAATACACTTTTTGGCACTGCCGACTTCCAACAGGCTTAGCATGACGTTTTCTATTTCTACGAAGAATAGACAGTGCTTTTTCAAAACAAAGTGACATTTCGTTTCTCCATTTTTGACATCGCACCGTAGATATCCTCCTACAATCTGTCATGTCTTTCGTTTCTAACGATCTTTGTCAAGGTCCATAAAAATGTAGACAATTTCAGAAGAAATTATGTCTTCCCAAACTGTCAAAATCACACTGACAACAAACTTTTTACTCGATGGCCACAAAGTATATAAGATTATCTACAAAATCATGATTGGTTTAGAACGCATAACTGTGATAATGAATAGAAAAACATAGCTATCTTCTACTATTGTACTTACATCATTTAATAATAGTCATGTTTATTCTTCCGTCGGCAAATCGGTGCTCGTGCTAAGCCTGCAGTAACTACTGTGGCCGTTTGGCAGAGTTGCGACTTATTTGAAATACTTGTATTTAAAATGCAAATACAAAATGCAAAATACGTATTTTATATTTTGTATTTAAATACCTTTAGACAAAAAGCATTTTGCATTTTATTTGAAATACTTTTCGAGATGTATTTTGTATTTGTAAAATGCAAAATACTTTACTGAAAATTTTCGCCACTTTACCCACTCAAATCATTTAAATGGGTAAGCGATTCGACAAATAGCCACTAGCGGCGCTGTAAGTACTGCAACCTTGCGATTGCGGGTTTGTGTGCAAAGTGAAGTGACAAAACATAAATATCGTTTGTTATCTGTGGAACATGACAATACGCGCTACGCCTTGTTGATTGGTTTTACTTCGATTACCGGTCTTTTTGTTTCGTCGCTGTTAATAGTGTTTATTATCAAAAATAAAGTATTGGATTTGGTTTTCTATTGTTGAAATTTAATAAACAGAGATTACTTGATCAATGGTGATGTGAATCAAAATGTAAGTAGGTACATAAACATAAACTCAAAAGTTCGTATGAAATAGGTGGCTCCAGTGTGAGTTTTATTTAACCATCTCGATCAAACGCATCGAGCGCTTTTGGCACTCCGATTTGTCCTGGATTGGTGACGGACCAATCGGAGCGCCAAACGCGCTCGATGCGTTTGATCGAGATGGTTAAATGAAGCTCACACTAAAGCTTCTGAGGCTAAGTAATGGTTTCTACCGTTTTTGAATATTACTCAATCAGTAACATATACCTACCCATTGGTGTGCCAACAGTAACTAAAATTGAGTAACAATGTTGGTTGTTTTAATATCTAGGTACTATGCTCGCGCCTATTTGGGTACGCGTCTACAGTTTATTTGTTGGGTTTTTTTATAAGTTAATTAATGTTAGCTAGCCCCGAGACCTGTTATGGTGTTCTATTTTTATTTTATTCTCTATTTCAGGGATGGCCATAACCTCAATTATCCATTTATATTGAGGCATTGTTTCAAAGACGTTAAGTAGGATGCTGGACACGAAGTTAATATTTCTGCTGTTTGTAAAAATGTTCAAAAACATTAAAAGGAAGCGTGACTGCGACTACAAACTTCTTGAACTATATAAATCCAACAATGTTAATTAAATATATTTGTACGCCTTTGGGCAAAACATAGTGGATCTACCTATCTGTAACATCTCGCAAACGATTGTAATTTGACCTATGTTTACAAATAAAAGATTCTGATTTTGATTCTGAATAAAATTAAAAGGGAATTCCTAAAATGCGACATCTGTCTACCAAGTTCTGCACCAGTGGAAAGAGTATTTTTACATGGTGGTATGATCATTCGTCCACAAAGACGTAACATGTCTGATGCTCTTTTAAAACGAGTAATGTTAAAATCTTTAATAAATAAATAACACTAATTTCATCTAAAACTATTTTATTTGAATAAAGTATTTTGAAAATACGTATTTTGCATTTAGTAATTAAAATACAAAAAGCAAAAGTATTTTGTGTTTTGCATTTGAAATGGTAAATTAGAAAATTATTTGCATTTTGTATTTAAATACTTTTTTTAAACTATTTTGTACATCTCTGCCGTTTGGTGCGTCGCGATGGTCATCGACATTCACCAATCTCATGGGGCCGATGGTAATAATTATATCTGTATCGATTTGGCGTGGGTATAGCTGACTACATATCGATAACGCGTTGGTGTTGTTATCCGTTAATGTGAAAACGCGTAAATATTATGTTTAACTATCTCCCTGCTACCCTTTCACGCACAATGGCTGAACGGATTTCGATAATATTTGGTACATAGGTAAAACCCACGGGTACCACGACCTGGGTCACGAACAGGATACTACGTTTTATATCGGCAGTGCGTTCTTGTGGCATACTTACTGACCTATACACGGGTGAAACTACTAAAAATATCGCTTCTGGAAGCTTCTGTCTCTCTGTGTGTGCATTTTTTTTTTGCATAAAAATACTGTAGTCATTAAGTAGTACTTCAGAGATATTTCTACTCGATGTGCTTGGTCGTTTATTTTAATGGCCAGTGATCATCTGTAGATAAATGTTTGTAAGGATTGTCATAAAGAAATAAAACAATTACTTATTGCATTTGCATAAGAAAAAAAAACAATAATCCAGAATAAAATATATTATATTTTAACAACCGCTTTACCAATATTATCACCATTCAGCACTCCAATAAAAGCATCATACAGTTTGTCAAACCCTTCAGTGATGTGTTCTTTAGGCTGCAGCTGTCCACTGTGAATCCACTTAAGAATTTGATCAAACGCCTCGGACCAGCGGTCAAGCGACTCCCAGACTACGTAACCTCTGATGGATAATCGATGAAACAATATCGATGGCTGTACGAGAGTCGCTTTAGGTTTATTCGTGGGGTCCGCGTTGTATGAACTGATGCTCCCAATGACTGCAACACGTCCATACATGTTCATTTGACTCAAAATCACACTGCTGATTTCCCCTCCGACGTTGTCGAAGTAACAGTCCACACCTTCAGGAGCCGCTTCCTTCAGAGCCGCCGCGATGTCAGCGGTCTTGTAGTTGATCGCCTTGTCGAAACCGATGGACTTCAGCCACTTCACTTTATCATCAGAGCCAGCGAATCCGATAACCTTGCAGCCCTTGATCTTCGCAATTTGTCCAACAAGGGATCCTACTGCCCCAGCAGCGCCCGTCACTACCACTGTTTCGCCAGATTTCGGTTTGCAGTGTTCCAGGAATCCAAAGTAACCAGTAGCGCCTGGCATTCCGACGGCACCAACTCCCAATGAATTTGGTAATCCATTCATGTTTGGCAACTTATAAATTTTCCCGGAATTCGGATAAACTTCATTAGTGTCGAGGATGCAGTAGTCACACCAGCCCTTATGCGAGACGACTCTTGTTCCGACCGGGTAGTTGGGGTCTTTTGATTCTTGCACTAAACCGACCTGGAAACCAAACATGTCGTACCGCTCAGGTGAACTATATATCCGCATGTACGGGTCTACACTCAGCCATTCAACTTTAACGAGGATCTCTCCATTCTTGAGGGGCGGTAACTCGTATTCCACAATTTCAAAATCTTCACGTTTGGGTAAACCCTTGAATTCGTTGATAACCACGTACTTTCGTGCCCTCACCATTGTGATCTTTCGACAACTGAACGAGCAGTTACGAGCGACTGAGTTTATAAACAAGAGGAACGTAGTATTTAGGTACTCGGTGAATAGTGCACGTCATTGTCATTGCGTATCACGCGGAGCACCAAAGTCTTTGTCATCGCAGCGTATCAGATAGTAAGTAGGCTTAGAGCGGTATGTAATCCAGTGATAATTCCACTGGAGTCCATGATATTACCCAACCGCAATATTTTTGTAGAGTAGAAAATGATAAAGCATTATTATGTAGATTTGGTTGTCTAAATATAGTAAATGGAATCGTGACGCAACTTATGTTTGCTATTATCTCAACACTGGCACTTAGTTAGTTAAAGTTGACGTTGACATGGACATAAAAACGCGGCGGGACTTTCCGAGAGCTAAAAATCAGTTTGTTTCTTCGACGCCCTGAGATGCATTCTGTTTGATTATCAATGCTCGGTTGAACACCGAGAGTTGCAAATCCAGTGCGCTATAAAATCCTGCCGCGATATTTTAACGTCCGTGTGGAGGTCAACATGTAGACATGTCGCCTCCGTCTTTTGTTTGCTAACAAAATCTCACAGCATTTTGATACGTATATGAACTTGCATAATTATTACCTTGTTTATTAGATTGTTTTTGTAACACAATCAAGCAAATTAATCAGCTCAGCTTAGCCAGTCCACTGCTGGCCATAGGCCTCTCCCAGGCTGCGCCACAACACCCTGTCCCTGTCTTCCGCCTTCCGCATCCAGTCTGTCCCAGCCACTTTCTCAGGTCGTCGATCCATCTAGCTGCGTCTATCTCATGCTACGCTTGCTGATACGCGGTCTCCACTCCAGGAGGTCCTAAGCACGAATACCGTAGTTTCGGCAGAAGTTACGGGTACTTCCTACTCCGTATCACCTAGGTACGGAAATAAGATTAATTTGGGGCCCGACCTAAGAATGAATGACACTGCGATTTGACAGTTGTCCCCCGACAGGTGACTCCCGATGTGTTTTCACCCGTCCGGCAAAGTTTTTCGAACCACTTTCGGATGGGCCCGTGTCTTCGTTGACGGACTTAGAGAGTCGCCACCTGGACTCGTCTGCTCCAAAGGTCATTGGTCCTTCGACAGACATGGCAAGCCCACTGCCACTTCAGTTTTTGCTTACTCTGCAAGCTATTTCGGTAACACACTAGTGTTTGATTGTTGATACGAATAACAACCTTTTCATTTCCACATGTTATGCAAGTTGACTATTTACATTCTCATTATAGTTATATTCTGTTGTGTTGTTACCTACAGTAATTTTGACCAAGAATATTATAAATGAGTGAAGCTACACCTTCTATCCTAGGATTGGACAAATTGCGATCAAGAGAGCGAATAGAAATAATTGCTAATTGCTTGGATATGAATGAAAGACAATGTTTGTTTCTGGTAGAAAGTCGCATTTATTTATTTATTAGTTTTTAAAACTTTCTGCACAAGTATAAAAACCATCTGTCAACCTTAGGGTGATGCAGAGACAAACTATGGCAGGTGCAACATACGGGATGGCTAATACATCATAGATACATATGCGCCAAACAGTTTTCGATTAAATTTGTTACACAGGTAGACCGCTACCGTGACCGTGACTTGGGTTGGGACGTGGGATACCTACTTTTTATGCTGGTTGTGCGTTCCTATGGAATAATTTCAGACCTATACGCGGGCGAAACTGCGAGCAACGCTAGAGTTACAACAAAAACATATAAAAAATATGAATTCTAGAATTGTCTGTCAGACCCTCTGTGTGTGCACAATTTAAGAAGAATATGAATAAAAATACTAATTGTATCAATTGGAACTATTCCTTCGGAGATATTTCTACTCGATGTGCTTGGTCGTTTATTTTTATGGCCAGTGATCATCTGTAGATAAATGTTTGTAAGGATTATCATAAAGAAATAAAACAATTACTTATCTAGAATAAAATATATTATATTTTAACAACCGCTTTACCAATATTAGCACCATTCAGCACTCCTATAAAAGCATCAAAGACTTTGTCAAACCCTTCAGTGAAATGCTCTTTAGGCTGCAGCTGTCCACTGTGAATCCACTTAAGTATTTGATCAAAGGCCTCGGACCAGCGGTCAATTGAATCCCAGACTACGTAACCTCTGATGGATAATCGATGATACAATATCGATGGCTGTACGAGAGTCGCTTTAGGTTTATTCGTGGGGTCATCGTTGTATGAACTGATGCTCCCAATGACTGCGACACGTCCGTGCATGTTCATTTGGCTCATAATCACACTGCTGATCTCCCCTCCGACGTTGTCGAAGTAACAGTCCACACCTTCAGGAGCAGCTTCCTGCAGAGCCTTCGCGATGTCAGCGGTCTTGTAGTTGATCGCCTTGTCGAAACCGATGGACTCCAGCCACTTCACTTTATCATCAGAGCCAGCGAATCCGATAACCTTGCAGCCCTTGATCTTCGCAATTTGTCCAACGAGTGAGCCTACTGCCCCAGCAGCGCCCGTCACTACCACTGTTTCGCCAGCTTTCGGTTTGCAGTGTTCCAGGAATCCAAAGTAAGCTGTAACGCCTGGCATTCCGACGGCACCAACTGCCAATGAATTTGGTAATCCATTCATGTTTGGCAACTTATAAATTTTTCCGGCTAGCGGATAGACTTCATTAGTGTCAAGGATGCAGTAGTCACACCAGCCCTTATGCGAGACGACTCTTGTTCCGACCGGGTAGTTGGGGTCCTTCGACTCTTGCACTAAACCGACCTGGAAGCCGAACATGTCGTACCGCTCAGGCGAAGTATGTATCCGCATGTACGGGTCTACACTCAGCCACTCAACTTTGATGAGGATCTCTCCATTCTTGAGGGGCGGTAATTCGTATTCCACAATTTCAAAATCTTCACGTTTGGGTAAACCCTTGAATTCGTTTAGCACCACGTACTTTCGTGCCTTCACCATTGTGATGTATCGTTCACGACTGATCGAGACGTTACGAGTGACTGAATAAATAAACAAGTGGAACTAAGTATTTAAGTACTCAGTGAATAGTGCATGTCATTGTCATTCTGTGTTAAACGATAAAAGTCACTGTCATCGTGATATCAGCTATAGGTTTAGACGGGTGTGTCCAGCGATAGTTCCGCTTGAGTCGACGGTATTAATCTTAACTAATCTAAACTTCTTAATTATCTAAACTAATATTATAAAGAGGAAACATTTGTGTTTTCCCCCCCAG
Source organism: Antitype chi (assembly GCA_947359405.1). NCBI lineage: Eukaryota > Metazoa > Arthropoda > Insecta > Lepidoptera > Noctuidae > Antitype > Antitype chi. Next base: position 6,321,728 of record OX375814.1, read on the forward strand.
TGGGTTCCCGCATTGTCGTTGCGGGGGGGCTCAGTAGCCGTGGTCCGCTCCCACGGTGAAGCGAAGAGGAACCCCAAGGTGGGGCCGCTCGTCAGGGCTTTTGTCTCCAAGCCGACGACGTAGCGGCCAGAATGTAGGTTGCGGTGAGGTGCACCGCAACTGAGGCGGGCCGCGGTGTCGAATGGGAGGCATCGCGGCTGAGGATTACAGGCTGCGGAAGAGGAGGAGTGCCGGTACTTCTGAGTAGCGCTCTTCCCTTCCGTGGCCTGGACGGGGCCGCCACCGTTTGATGGCGGACGCGGTGGGGCCGCAGGGGAAGAGGAGTGTCGGTATAGCGTTGGCCGCTCTCCCTATCCCCTGCGGCCGAAAAGTGGTAGGCGGCGGGGCCACTGTGCTGACCCGTCGCAGGGGGACCAAGGGCGCCAGACACGGGTTCGTCTGGGGCCCTTTTGTTACTTGGTTCCTGGGGTGGTCACGGCGTGCCACGTGTCCTGGTGCGCCGAACTGGTGGGGTCCGGAAGGGCCGATGCCTGCCAGGGTTGCGGGTTGTTCGAAAGAGATACCGCGGCCCCTGGCACACAGGCAACTGAGGGAACACGGGTGGGTTTTAGTCAGTAAAAGTCTGACACGCCCTCCTGCTCCACCCAGAGCAGGAGAAGTTATTTGATGATTTCCCACCCTCAAAAAAAAAAAAAAACATTTGTGTTTTTGTATGTATGTTTGTGATGTTTTCACACAAAAACTACTAGACCAATTTCAAAAATGCCTTTCACCATTAGAAAGCTGCATCTTCACTGAGTGACATAGGCTATATAACATTTTCAAAAATAATAATAAGGATCTCTAATAAAGATGCAATAATATAACCCAAGATGCGAAAAAAATTGTCATAAAAAATCAGTCATCGCGTGCGGTGCGGAAACTATTGATGATAGGATAAAAAATGTTCTACAGTATTATAAAACGTATTAATATCTACAAAAAAGTCTGTGATATCATATGTCCAACTACTGTAGTTATGCCACTATAACTATTTTTTTACATTTTAAAAGTTGATAAAAGTGCCGACAATAATCAAATCATTTTATTCATACCTGTGTATTAATCCTTATCCCATTAAATGATAAATGATTTTATTTCTGTATGTAGGTTTGTACAAACACTTTTACACGTCAAACATATTTTTTTAAACTAGGTGAGGCCGGCGTTTCCTATCTGACTATTCTGAGAAGAAAGGCCGAAACAAACTCAGAGGTCACAGTCTCTTTTAAAGTCCAGACATAATCTTGGTCAGATCATGTGAAGACCATGTGGATTGGTGTCTGAAATGGTCTTTTGAGGAAAGAACCACACAGATTGAGTGGACCTGTCCAATCAGTGCACTTTACTTGACCCACGGTTATCGGGAACAAAAATAAAACAATAAAATAAAGATTTTTGCACCTTACAGGCTCGGAAATATTTTGTTTGTCATTCGAAATCTGCGTGCAAAAGTGCATTTTACCCGCTAACGTGGAAAGAGTTTTTAAAATTCGAACCTTTCTATTCCATAAATTTCTGTACAGCCAGTTCACTGAAAATGCATTTAATACTTATTTCATGTCAGTGCGCCAACCCAATTTTTTTAATAATCGTACATACTGGCCAGCAGGACGGTCACATGCAGAGCATGCAGTATGAAAAAAAAGAAACTTAAAAAGAAACTTCATCTCTTTTCAATTCGCTTTCGATAATTTTGGTTTATTTTTTGACAAAATCGTAGGAAATCATAAAATGTGAGCGAGCCCAGCAACGAAGAAGATATAAATTTAACATCTGCAGAGTTTGTGCAAGCAGTGCATAATACCGAATTAAGTTATTTTCCGAAATCGCGCGAAAAGTACATTATAGCGTACAATTTATTCAATGTCTGGAGACATTCTAAAGGCGTGAAAACATTTTCGAAGACTACAATGCAATGCTATCATACTTCATGGAACTACACTTATTTAATATATTATTTAGGCTGTTTTTCTTGCACCTGGCATTTTCCTCGCTGTAGTGAGGTGAAAAATTGTGTGTTGCGCTCGCCGGCAAAGGTATTCTGCGTCTCATAGGTACCTTTGAAAGCTTCGCTACGCTCAGGATTCTTTCTATATTTGAACCACTCGCTTCGGTCATGGTTAAATCCTAGAATCCTTCGCTTGCTCAGCTTTCAATACAAGTACTCGCGCCAAAAAACAACTTTGCAGCCTTGCATAACAAATAACTATTTTTCATCATTCGAAAAGGCAAAAGTACCTGCAAAATACCCGTATTCAATCAGCTGTTTTTGTAATTTTTCATGGAACAGATATTTTGACGAATTCCCAAAACTAAAACATAACAGGCGTTTCGTTGCCTTAAGTACATTATTATAGGTACAAATATATTGTTATCATTCAAATACATTGCAGTAGATTAATATCATCGAATCAAGCGGAATTATCGGACACACCGGTCTAATATGCATAATGATAGTGCCTTTTTTCGCTTAATAACGAATCACAATGACGTGCACTATTCACCCAGTACTTAAATACCATGTTCCTCTTGCTTATTCATTCAGTCGCTCGTACAATCTCGATCAGTCGTGAACAATAGATCACAATGGTAAAGGCACGAAAGTACGTGGTCATCAACCAATTCAAGGGTTTACCCAAACGTGAAGATTTTGAATTAGTAGAATACGAATTACCGCCCCTCAAGAATGGAGAGATCCTCGTCAAAGTCGAGTGGTTGAGTGTAGACCCGTACATGCGGGCAATAACTCCACCTGGACAGTACGACATGTTTGGTTTCCAGGTCGGTTTAGTGCAAGAATCGAAGGACCCCAACTACCCGGTCGGAACAAGAGTCGTCTCCTATAAGGGATGGTGTGACTACTGCATCCTCGACACTAATGAAGTTCATCCGTTAGCCGGCAAAATGTATAAGTTGCCAAACATGAATGGATTACCAAATTCATTGGGAGTTGGTGCCGTTGGAATGCCAGGCGTTTCAGCTTACTTTGGATTCCTGGAACACTGCAAACCAAAACCTGGCGAAACAGTGGTAGTGACGGGCGCTGCTGGGGCAGTAGGCTCCCTCGTTGGGCAAATTGCGAAGATCAAGGGCTGCAAGGTTATCGGATTCGCTGGATCTGATGATAAAGTGAAGTGGCTGGAGTCCATCGGTTTCAACAAGGCTATCAACTACAAGACCGCTGACATCGCGGCAGCTCTGAAAGAAGCTGCTCCTGAAGGTGTGGATTGTTACTTCGACAACGTCGGAGGGGAGATCAGCAGTGTGATTATAAGCCAAATGAACATACATGGACGTGTTGCAGTCATTGGGGCCATCAGTTCATACAACGATGACGCTACTAATATACATAAAGCGACTCCCATACAGCGCTCGATATTGTCTCAGCGATTAACTATCAGTGGTTACGTAGTCTATGATTCGCTTGACCGCTGGCCCGAGGCGTTTGATCAAATTCTTAAATGGATTCACAGTGGACAGCTGCAGCCTAAAGAACACATCACTGAAGGGTTTGACAAAGTCGTTGATGCTTTTATAGGAATGATGATTGGTGAAAATATTGGTAAAGCGGTTGTCAAAATATAATATATATTTTTTCTGGATTATTGTTTTTTTTTCTTATGCAAATGCAATAAGTAATTGTTTTATTAATATATATATATATATATTGAGGAAATACTTAGCGACTGAATCCATCTCATACGACTAGAGTTTTGATTCACACTAGTAGTCGCCCAGTGCTCAAATTCGACCATAATTCATTTAAATTTAAGGTTTGAATTATATAAAAATATTATCTTTCTGCACTCTTTCTCCTTACATACTTTCAAAATTTTTGCTTTACGTCGTAAAATTCTGATTCTTCTTAAATTGTGCACACACAGAGGGTTCGACAAACACTTCCAGAAATCATATTTTTAGGATGTTTTTATTTTAACACTAGCTTTTGCCCGCAGTTTCGCTCGCGTATAGATCAGAAATTATCTCATTAGAATGCATAATCAGCATTAAAGTAGGTACCTATCCCATACCCTAATCCAGCTCGTGGTCTACCTTTGTAACAAATTTTAATCAAGAACCGTTCTCCCGTTAAAGCGTAAAAAGGTAACAGACAGCTAGACAGAATTATTTTCGCATAAGTAACCTATTTTCTTCTGTATACTACATCTATACTAATAAAACATATTCATGTAAAATGTCGCCAAGACGAGACCATATTATGGCTCGCACTGTCAAAAAGTGATCTCATGTAGAACCACACCTTAGTCAAAATATGTGGCTCGGCCTTTCCTTACTACAAGAACTATTGCAGAACAGAAAAGTAATAAACAGTGAATATGTTTTTCACCTTACGCCCATGTGATGATAGCGAAACGGCCTGCCCATATATTTTGACAAAGGTGTATATGGCGAGTAGATTTAGAGCTTGGCTCTTCATGAAATCTGATAACTCTTGAAAATGTTTTTGGTGGGATTTCACTTCTTTTTGTAAGTTGCATAAGACATTTTTTTTTATTTGTTAGTTTTTCTTTCTTTTTTCTGGGTGTATTTCTTGCACATCAGAAGTATCTTTTGTTCATAGCCCACTCTCTATATTTGCACGTTTTCTTAATTTTTTTTTTCTTTCTCGTAAATGTTCCAAGTTTTAGATTTTGTTTTGTTGTTTATGTACTAATACTAGCTTACATGACAAATTTCAGCTTTCTAGGGCTTCAGAAAGTACCCTAAGAATTTTGATGATCATCAGTGAGTGAGTCAGTGACAAAATCGGAGTTTTTTAGATATTAATAAAATTTAAAGTATAAGAGCTATGCAACTGAAACGTTATCTGTCTTATTTATAAACGCCTCTTAACTTTTAATCAATTGCTAACTAACTGATTAGCAATATTCTTATTTAAAACGCTATTTAGCGGTAAGAGGTCGCTAAGCACTTGATTTGTAGCTTTCATAGTTAAACACCACCGGTCCCTGTTTAAAGCTTGCTAAGAGGCAACATGGCGGATTTTACTTGAATCAGCTGATCAATTCAATAGGATTTTTGTGTGTTTCAAGGTTATTTTGTTCCTAATATCGAATTGTGCGTTAGTAAATGTGGATTTCGACAATATTTTACGGGATTTCAGAACGACACCGAAGAATTAAATAGTATTGTAACGCCGCGCGCGCCTGTGGTAAGTAGACGGAAGAAAACCTACAAGACTACGCTACAAGAATACATATTCCTCATTCTAAGTACACATGATGATTGGATTTATAGGGAAAGCCCAATCGGCAGGAAGCTCAGTAGGTTTGAAGAGACTGAGTTCGTGTGGAAGCTCATCGGAGATAGTGATTATCCAATGTGTTATCCCATGTACCCCTCGTTTTATGACGTCCACAGAGTACTTTATACTATACTGATGACGTCTTCTAAGGCCCAGAACTAAAGAAAAGCCACCTTGTGGCAGTCATGCACAATAAAACAAGATACTTTTTATGAGAAGCAATTTATTTTGATACGCAATAAAGCTATATTTGTGTTATAATTTCATTATTTTTTATTTCCAATTCTTCTTTCTCCAAAGACGGGTGCCATTATTTTCTCATGCCACCCTCATTCCTCATCTTTTCACGTAGCATGGTTCCGTGTGGTGCCGGAAGTAAAGAATAGCACCATCCATTTCTTCACGTGGGTGTCGTAGAAGGCGACTAAGGGACTTACTAGAGAATGGGCAGCTGCGTTCTCTATGCATTGCACCACCATACCGCGATCGCCAACCCGCTTGCCAAGCGTGGTGGTTATGGCAAACGCCCCCACCCCCCAAAACTGGTCGTGGTGGCCGTGCTTAGGGGAGGCCTATGTCCAGCAGTGGACGTCTTTCGGCTGGATTGATGATGATGGTCTCCGCCGTGGCCGTCTTTGCAAGGTTGAATAGTAATAGTGCTACGTGCTCAGTAGTGGCTTTCATAACAGCAGTCAAAATTGTAATTGTAAACAAATATAATATTGTTTATTATAATTCACTGAAACCCCAGTGCAAAAGCAATAGGAAGTTATATAGAATAGGCACAAGTACCTACATATGTATCTCAAAGAGAATATCCATGCAAACAAGTTTAAAGAACATAGAAATAAGCATTACCTATGTACCTACGTATTTTTCTATTGCTTTCTTCTTGACTGTTTTTGTGTGTGCATAAATGGTTAAATAAATAAAATAAATAAATAAATACATAGTAATATCGGCTCCTGCATTATCATTAATTTGGTCACTTTACAATAGAAAGTAGATAAAAATTCAGAGATAAATTACCTTTTTCTGTTATTCCAATCATGGGAGCGCATTATTTTCATTGCTACCATCGCAAATACAATGAAATAAACAATATAAATTAAATTAGCTAAATAAAAATTCCGATGAAATTTTTGACTTCTGTCAGTCAAAGTCACGACAGATACAAAAATCGTGGATTTGACAACATTTTTCTTAAAATTCAGTTTAGTCGAAAATAAAGCGTAATTATACCTCTAATTCGTTTTGCTACTAATCACCTGCTAACTAGCATTTATAAATAAAAAAAAGTTAATCATTGATTAAGAGCTAACCAATTTGTAAGGTAGGTAAACAGAGGCTGATCAGTGATTAGCCAGTTATAAATAAGGCTGTATATGTTTAATAAGTCCACTATTTTCATCATGTCCCGAGAATTTTGTTTACCTGGTATTTTCCAAACCCAAGATAAGAGGGTTCAAAAAAACGACGAAGCGCTTCGTGAAAAGGTAGGTAGTGCCCTTGCACTTCGCTTGGCTCGGCTCGTCTTGGCGGGGCACTACCGTGCCTTCAGATAAAACTAATACTTTGTTTGGTTGAACGCGCTAATCTCAGGAACTATTGGTTCAAATTGTAAAATCATTTTAGTATTCTTTTTATTTTAGTAATCTAGTAACTATAATTTATATTATAAAAGAAAGTAATTAGATGATAATAATCTTTAATGCATGCTAATTTACGATGATAAGGGCAGGCGAATGACAAAATTGCAATGCTTGTAAAAAGGCTGCTAAGTCATAAGTACTAACATCAGATAACATCAACACTGTACACTCGCAGTAAACAGTTCGCAATAAACGTTTTGACTTTGACTTTGACTTATTGCTCAATTATCGAGGAAGGCTATAAGCTGAATAACATTACGTTAGGACCCTTAGAAGCCGAGCAAAAAGAAAAAAGTCACGAATACGAAGTACTCGCATTGGCAAGCAATTCGATGCGACGGGGTGGGTCCGAAAGCAAGAAATTAGACACGGATGTAGTCGAGGCCAGAACCTAGTAATTGTACAAACACATAAGTACAATAGAGGAATACCACTCACTGACTAATGACAAAACTATTAAACCTATCAACTTTGGCAAGCAAGCCCTTGATGTGATGAAGGTGTCCGCTAAAAACGGATATTTAGAAATTCCACCGAAGATTAAAGATTCCAAGAGATTTAAGGGGGTTAAATGATCTTGAAAATATTAACCACTGGTGTACTGATACTTAATGATCCTCAAAGGGAATCAAGTCGCGGGCTCAAACTCACTGGTGACCCTGGCTAAAAAGCACGCTGTGTCACCAGGCATCGTGCCTGATAGTGGTAGTTTCAATGATGAGCAGTTAGACGCTAGTCTACACGCGCAACGTTATTGTGTGAGATCCAGGATCATTTACAGTAAAACAGGAGCGTAAAAAATTAAGAAAAGTACTACGGAAGATCGGGTTTTATGAAAAAACCACTGCATAAATCAATGACCAATAAAGTATATTGATTTTTGTTTTATATTTGAGCTTTGTCGGTACTGACTTGGTTTTGAAAATGTTACACTTCTTTTAATACTTAAACACAGAGCTTCATGATTCAGATCTCTACTGCCAACAGCTGATCAAGCAAGAAATTGAGAGATTCACTCTAATATTCAGGACCTAATGCCTTATAAACGAAATAATTTATTGACAGAAACTGTACTTACGTTAACTGTAATCAATATTTTTAATGTACATCTTTTAGAACTAATGCCTCATTTCCATGAGACATCCATCAATGTATGTGCTCTTCACCTAGTTTTAGTTCTTCTTTATTGCAAATGATTTGCATTTTGTTTTTACTTTATGCTTATTATTATCACTTTCACTTCTGAGGCGATATTTTATCAACTGCGGTGTGGGTACCTACGATTTTCGTTCACACAACTACCTGAACCAACATTTACATCATGCCAAAGTGCGATAATTGTAACAAAACCATTCAAAAAAATCAAAATCAAAATATTTTATTTCACATAAGCCTGCATGGGCACTTATGAAACGTCAGAAGCTAGGTGCACGGTTCCAATTTGTCGTTTCCTATGGAGAAGAGCCGGCAAGAAACTCCACGGTTACTCTTTTAAAAATAATTGGCTTTTACAATGTTTTCAAATTACAGTGATAATAGGTATGGGAGGACAGTGCAGGCCAGTCAATAAGTACCAGGTACTTAGAGGAATGAAAATACAGAATAGAAAAACGTCTACAAATCTAGTCTCTAAGGCCTACAACGTTCTCTCATTCACAAATATGTAAAAGAATCTACCTATATAAAATGAATCTATTTGAACCAAGTGACATGATTTCGATGACAATCACTGAAAATAAATAGTAGGTAGTAAAATTGATGTATAATGTCAAATAATGACGAGAATATGTCAGACATTGTAAAAAAAATAATAATAAAAAGAATAAAAATTAACATTGCAATTTGGGAGCAGTTAATAGACTTTCACACGGTTTTGCTGTTAATGAGGTACCAGGGAAGCCACATGTGCAGAAGGAATTAATGCCAAACTTCCCTGTCTTCAACGTAGTCTTTTATCTAATGTTTTAAATGTGGGAAAGTCGTGCATGCAAATACAACATGCTCAGGGCTCACACAAAAGCAAATACTAGCGATTCGTAACTCAGACACCCTGGAGTGGACTTGCAGCGAATGTCACCGTCATACTCCTGTCAGGAAGTCCTTTATAGTCCCAGAGGAAGATGATGATGAGGTCGACGAACCAACTAAAAGACCGAATATAGCGTCTAACTTTCCAATAGATATGAAACAGTTGTTATCGAACATTTCTAAGGAGGTTCAAAAAATAGTTCAAAAAGAGCTGGAGCCCTTACAGTCTTCGATTGAGTTTTGCACTGGGAAGATCGATGATTTTGTGGAGTCAATTAAAATGATGAAACAAAAACTGAAAGAAATGGAAAACAAAAATAACTTTCTATAGATGCAATAAAGTCACCCACTACGAAACAAAAATCTCTTCTTTAGAACAGCGCTTAAATGAATCAGACCAAGACCAATCTTGTTGAAATAGCTGGAATACCTTGCATGCAAAACGAAGAACTTTTGCAGATCTCAAATAATATTGCTGAAAAAATGAGCCTGGATAAGTCTGTGATAAAAAGCGTGAAACGTCCGAATTCACCCAAAAACCTAGACGTGATACAGATTGAATTATGTAACACCAAAGATGTGGAATGCTGGATGCGTTCTGCTAAGCAATTTAATTTGACAACAGCTGATATATTGTCTAACTTATCTAGTACACATGCACCTGTAAAAGTTTATGTACGATTTGCGTTATCTCAAGTAAACAGAAAACTCATGTGGATGGCTAAACAACAGCTGCGACAGGATTTTAAATACATTTGGTTCCAAAATGGTAAAGTGCTGGTGAAGAAAGGTGAAGTAGACAAAAATGGTAAAGATAAGATATACAGGGTGAAATTGAAAACATGCGACAAACCGAAATGGGAGATTGTACTCATCATTAGGAACAACTTTTACTAAGGGACCAATGATGCAATCGCAAAAAAAAAAACAGCTGTTCCCTACATTTTGACGAGTTATGCGAACATAAATGTAGGGAACAGATGTTTTTTTTTTCGCGATTGCATCTTTGGTCCCTTAGTAAAAGTTGTTCATAATGATGAGTACAATCTCCCATTTCGGTTTGTCGCATGTTTTCAATTTCAACCTGTATATGATTAGATGTGAAAATGACATAAATAATCTGCTTAAAAAATAATCTAGTGTCACAATACAAAAACAATAACAAAATCTTTTACATGTATTTATTTAAGTGTAATGGCTATATTTAGAACTGTAACGGAAATCTACGATTGTAGTGATTTACCTTCCTACATTAGTAAGCTATCAAAAAACACGAATAATTTAAATGTAGTGCATGTTAATATTCGATCCTTGATAAAAAATCACGCTAATCTTATGAATTGTTTAATCCCAGTAAAATCACGAATAGATATTGTGGTACTCACGGAAGTGGGGATATCGGAACAAATTGTACCTTTGTATCAATTGGATGGATATACAATATACAGTATCTTACGTAAGAGCAGGAAAGGTGGTGGAATTATCATCTATGTAAATAATAAGCATAAATTTCAACCAAAAAATATACAGACTACACATTGTGAATGTATACTAGGTAAACTAACAACGCAGCAAAATAATAATATCTATATCTGTGCAGTGTATAGACCACCTAAAGAAAGCAAGCATTTGTTTATCAGTGAATTGTCCAGGTTGATTGATGTTGATTATGTAAAAACAAGCGATCTTATTTTGTTAGGAGATATAAATTTAGACCTTAAAACTACCAATAATGTAAACAGTTATTATTTGAGTAAACTGGCTGAGTGTGGGCTTGAATGTGCGATCTCAGACTTCACGCGAGTTGAAACCAAAGGTAATATAGTCACTAAAACATGCATAGATCACATTTTCGTGAGGTCTCGCCTTCATGACCTCTACTCGGCTGCTCTGGGGACTGTCTTGGCAGACCATCGTATGACAATTACCACGCTTGCATCCATGCCTAAATTTAGAGAACCGAAGTTCATTGAGTCGATTGATAATAATAAATTAAAAACTCTCTTAGCTTGCACCGATTGGGAAATGATAGATGAATTAGACTGCGCAAACGATATATATAAGTACATAAAATAAAATTTTGTAAAGTGCTACAATGAATGCAAATATATGAAAAAGGTAAATAACTCTAGCAAAAGAAATTGTGAAAAATGGATTAACAATAAAATAAAAATAAGTTGCGCCAATAAAGACAGTAAACTGTTTTTAAAATGGAAAAAATGACCATAACAATAAAACTCTCAAGTTAGAATATAATAAAACTAGAAATAAAGTAAATAAAATTATACTAAATACTAGAAACAATTATTACAGAAAAGAAATAGCAGGTAACAAAAATAATCCCAAAATATTGTGGGAAATATTGAATAAACTTACCGGCAAAATAGTCAAGTCAGTAGATGAGGTAATAACGAGCGCCCTCGTAAATGATTCAAATAATGAAATGATTATCGCTAATGACTTCGCAATGGAATTTGAAACGAGTGTGTCTAATATTGTGCCCGGGTGTGACAGACCCTTGCTGGATGATTCAGAATACATGAGATCACAAGATAAGTCTATTTTCTTCAAAAAAGCTACATCCAGTAAAATTCTTAAAATCATAAACAACATAAAACACTAAGAAATCAGCTGGATTTGACACTATAAGAGTCATAGATATTAAAATGATAGGAAAGAAAATTGTGAATGCAATAGTGAAACTAATCAATACGAGTATCCATCAAGGTAATTATCCGTCTGAATTAAAAACCGGTATAGTTAGACCCATTCATAAAAAAGGTAAATTCAATGAATTAGCAAATTATAGACCCATAACGATATTACCAGTCATTAATAAAATTGTTGAAAAATATATCTGTGACCAAATACACTCGTTTTATCGTAACAATGACATCATTTACAAAGCACAATATGGCTTCCAAAGTAAAAAATCCACAGCCCAGTTACTTTCCAATTTTACCGATGAAGTTAACAACCATCTAGACGAGAAGAAGAAGCATGTGGTGCTATTGTTCATTGATTTCAGCAAGGCGTTTGACACACTAGGACACAATATGCTATTGAAAACTCTAGAAAATTCCGGGATAAGAGGAAAATTACTAGAATGGTGTACAGAATATCTTCGTAGCCGAAGTTATCACGTCAAAGTTGGCCCCAGCCTAAGCAGACCTGTCAACGTTACACATGGTACAGCCCAAGGGTCAGTGACGTGCGGGTTGTTCGAAAGAGATACCGCGGCCCCTGGCACACAGGCAACTGAGGGAACACGGGTGGGTTTTAGTCAGTAAAAGTCTGACACGCCCTCCCGCTCCACCCAGAGCGGGAGAAGTTATTTGATGATTTCCCACCCAAAAAAAAAAAAAAAAAAAAAAAAGGGTCAGTGACGGGTCCCCTACATTATCTGGCCTACGTCAATGACCTGGAAAATATTATAAAATACTGTTCCCTCTACCGATATGCTGATGACACTTGTATACTATCGGCTAATAAAGATCTTATGAAGGCCGCGGAATGTTTGCAAGCGGATTTTACTAGTATGACCAAGTGGGCCCATGATATGGGACTTGTTATGAATCCACAGAAAACCAAACTAATACATGTACATTCAAGCCATATAAATACCTCCCACTCTTTTAAAATTAAAGCTCATACCCATGATTGTTTGCATGTAAATGTAACAGATTGCCAATGTTCGTCTATTGAGCAAGTTGTGAGCAGGGGTGTTCACCCGAAACATTTAAGAATCGCTTATATTTCTCTAATACGAAGTCGTATGGACTACGCTAGCTTCCTGTACGGAGATAGTTGTCACTCAAACTTATATAAACTCGACAAAGTCCAAAACCAAGCGATGAGGATCATTGGTAGCTTTATAAAATCTACACCAATTCATGTCATGAGTAGTGAATTAAGTCTCCAGCCCTTATTTATTCGTAGAAATTATTTGGCCGGTAAATTTTATTTAAAATGTAAGTCATTGTTAAGTAGTCAGGCAGTTGTTCACCTGCTAGAGGATCGTTCACCTCAGATGCCTTTGTGGAAAAGGAAAAATAAGCCTCTGCTCATTTTAAGCCATGAATACCTTAAAGACTTGCGAATACACTGCAGCCAGAATTTGGAGATGTTTGGGTATCGCTCTTGGGTCAGTTACATAGATTTGTCTAAAAACGTTAACTTTAACATTAGCGGAGTAAATCAAGCAAAAAACGATTCCAGCCATTGGTTTTAAATGATTTATGTTGCCAATATTTAAAAACAGAATATCCAAATTTTTATCAAATATTCACAGATGGTTCCAAAGAAAATAAGAACTCCGGAGCAGCTTTTTATGACCCTCAACAAAACATATCAATGGGTTTTAGGATTGATTCGAATGTGTCAATAATGTATCTAGAATTGTTGGCAATTAGTGAAGCTTTATCATATATGCAATCAATTAATCATAGTAATTTTCTAGTATTGACTGACTCCAAGAGTGCTTTACAACATGTGACTCGCTGTACCTCGACTTTTCGAGGAACGCCGATAGCATACACAATAATTGATCAGATTCTGGAACTTCAACAGAATTCTAAATTAGTAATACTGCAGTGGATTCCTTCGCATGTCGGGATACATGGCAATGAGGTGGTAGATGTGTATGCTAAGAGGGCCTGCGTAGAAGGTACTCCGTTAGATATATGTAGTACCAATTTTCTCAGATAACTTCTATCTGGTAAAAAAATATTGTCATAAATTGTGGAAAGAATATCATGATGTGAGATCAAGAGAAAAAGGCATCTGGTACAACACTATTCAACCTGAGCCTTTAATAATTCCCTGGATAGATAATTTGTCACTCAACAGAAAGATATTGTTACTGCCATGAGGCTTCGATCCGGTCACATCCCATCGAGGAAGTTTACGTTCCTTATGGGTATCACACCTTCACCTAATTGTGAGAAATGTGATATAATCGAGGACGTACATCATATCTTGATCGAGTGTGAGCGGGGCGAACGCCTCAGGAGAAGTATGTTTGATTCCCTAAATATGTCTGAAATTGGTACTGTAAATAGTGTATTGGCTAAGCCTATGTCGGACGAGGCTAGGACTATGTACAAAATATATTACAATCATATGAAATAATGTTAAATTCAAAATTTGGCTATGATGGAGCGACATAGTCAGTATTGTGACAAAGCTCCTTAATAAAGAAAAAAAAAAAAAAAAAAAAGTATTTAGTTTTATGTAATTCGTGAGTTTTCTGAACATAAGCAATTTTTGCTTGCTGTAACATTTTAAATTTTGTTTTTTTTTTTTGCAAAAGCGACACTTATCTCTTAAAATATAGGTTTTATAGAAATCATTTATAATTCATATCCTAGGAAAAAAAAAAATGAAAATATAAGTTACTTATAGAAAAATTAACCATTGAAATAATTTATATGATTATTTTTCGTGGAAAAATCCTTTAAAATTGATTCCTGAAATTCCAGGTTTTGGTGCTTTAGCCATTTTACCTTTCTACTGGTCGATATGGTCTCGTCTTGGCGACATTTTACATGAATATGTTTTATTAGTATAGATGTAGTATACAGAAGAAAATAGGTTACTTATGCGAAAATAATTCTGTCTAGCTGTCTGTTACCTTTATACGCTTTAACGGGAGAACGGTTCTTGATTAAAATTTGTTACAAAGGTAGACCACGACCTGGATTAGGGCATGGGATAGGTACCTACTTTAATGCTGATTGTGCATTCTAATGGGATAATATCTGATCTATACGCGAGCGAAACTGCGGGCAAAAGCTAGTGTTAAAATAAAAACATCCTAAAAATATGATTTCTGGAAGTGTTTGTCGAACCCTCTGTGTGTGCACAATTTAAGAAGAATCAGAATTTTACGACGTAAAGCAAAAATTTTGAAAGTATGTAAGGAGAAAGAGTGCAGAAAGATAATATTTTTATATAATTCAAACCTTAAATTTAAATGAATTATGGTCGAATTTGAGCACTGGGCGACTACTAGTGTGAATCAAAACTCTAGTCGTATGAGATGGATTCAGTCGCTAAGTATTTCCTCAATATATATATATATATATATTAATAAAACAATTACTTATTGCATTTGCATAAGAAAAAAAAACAATAATCCAGAAAAAATATATATTATATTTTGACAACCGCTTTACCAATATTTTCACCAATCATCATTCCTATAAAAGCATCAACGACTTTGTCAAACCCTTCAGTGATGTGTTCTTTAGGCTGCAGCTGTCCACTGTGAATCCATTTAAGAATTTGATCAAACGCCTCGGGCCAGCGGTCAAGCGAATCATAGACTACGTAACCACTGATAGTTAATCGCTGAGACAATATCGAGCGCTGTATGGGAGTCGCTTTATGTATATTAGTAGCGTCATCGTTGTATGAACTGATGGCCCCAATGACTGCAACACGTCCATGTATGTTCATTTGGCTTATAATCACACTGCTGATCTCCCCTCCGACGTTGTCGAAGTAACAGTCCACACCTTCAGGAGCAGCTTCTTTCAGAGCTGCCGCGATGTCAGCGGTCTTGTAGTTGATAGCCTTGTTGAAACCGATGGACTCCAGCCACTTCACTTTATCATCAGATCCAGCGAATCCGATAACCTTGCAGCCCTTGATCTTCGCAATTTGCCCAACGAGGGAGCCTACTGCCCCAGCAGCGCCCGTCACTACCACTGTTTCGCCAGGTTTTGGTTTGCAGTGTTCCAGGAATCCAAAGTAAGCTGAAACGCCTGGCATTCCAACGGCACCAACTCCCAATGAATTTGGTAATCCATTCATGTTTGGCAACTTATACATTTTGCCGGCTAACGGATGAACTTCATTAGTGTCGAGGATGCAGTAGTCACACCATCCCTTATAGGAGACGACTCTTGTTCCGACCGGGTAGTTGGGGTCCTTCGATTCTTGCACTAAACCGACCTGGAAACCAAACATGTCGTACTGTCCAGGTGGAGTTATTGCCCGCATGTACGGGTCTACACTCAACCACTCGACTTTGACGAGGATCTCTCCATTCTTGAGGGGCGGTAATTCGTATTCTACTAATTCAAAATCTTCACGTTTGGGTAAACCCTTGAATTGGTTGATGACCACGTACTTTCGTGCCTTTACCATTGTGATCTATTGTTCACGACTGATCGAGATTGTACGAGCGACTGAATGAAAAAGCAAGAGGAACATGTAGTGCACGTCATTGTGATTCGTTATTAAGCGAAAAAAGGCACTATCATTATGCATATTAGACCGGTGTGTCCGATAATTCCGCTTGAGTCGATGATATTAATCTACTGCAATGTATATGTATGATAAAAATATATTTGTACCTATAATAATGTACTTAAGGCAACAAAACGCCTGTTATGTTTTAGTTTTGGGAATTCGTCAAAATATCTGTTCCATGAAAAATTACAAAAACAGCTGATTGAATACGGGTATTTTGCAGGTACTTTCGCCTATCGAATCATATTTAAAAAAAAATATTTTGTTGTTTTATTTTTGTTGTACTTTGATATCGATAACCACCACGTGGGTCAAGTATTGCCAGCTAATTTAACGTAACCCTGTAAATTGTATTCTGTTATAATTAATTAATGTTACCTACAGTAATGGTGTCCTATAATATAAATGAGTGAAGCTACACCTAATACGCTAGGATTGGAAAAATTGCTCTGGTTGGTTTAGTTGGCGCCGCAATCGGGTGCTAGGGATTTTTATTTTTATTATGGACTGATCATTATTTTTTGTGTCTTTATTGGATCCCTGGATGGTTTAAATTAAATTCACAATTGAACCCAGTAAGTGGCGCTGCAGTCCAGTTCTATTTTTTTTTAATAATTTTTAATTTTAATTGTTTTTAGAATTTTACCGGCTTTAAAGCATCACGCGACAACCCTACAAAATGAAAAAGTCAGAAAGAAAGCTAAGTATAAACGAAGTAATCGCAGTGGGTCGGCGTCCTAAATTTCACGCGAACGAAGCTGCGGGCAGAAGCTATAGTTATTGATAAAGAACGATTATCCTACCGCAATCTATTTGTATGTCTGATAATTATATTGTTGTTTCACTTTTTACCACTTTCATATTAAATAAAAACAGTAAAAAAATATTAAACTTAGTCAAATTTGAAAGAAAATGGACAATGAATTGGTTTTGTTTTCGCCTATTCAGAACTCACGTTCAAAAAACGTAAAACTACAGTTTATTACTGTACTTTCAGTTCAAGATCAATCTATTTCCCCACAAAAAAAAAATGAATTGGAAGTAAATAATCTTTCAAAACTACCTAAATGACGCATTATAATTCTCGACAACATTAAAAAAGGAGCTCATTCACTAGAAAATAAATGAAACTATCATTCATGTTGTGCATTAAAAGTTATGGAAATGCAAGTTTTTAAATCACTTGCGGACCACAACGTGACCACAACGATGTTGATAATAGGACTCCCTTTTCCGCACGTAGACTCCCATTCGGTCCTTTGTGCGTGGGACCACAACGATGTTTTGACAAATGCGAAATAAAGAGGTAAAGTTTTATAGTTTGTAGGAAGTAACCTCTGGAACTGTCAGATTTGAAAAAAAAATCTCTTTGCAATTCTTAAATAAGGTTATATGCCGTATAACATCACGCTACAACCCTTAGGAGCCGAACAAAATGGAAAAGTCGGAAAGAAAGCTAAGTTTAAACGAAGTAATCGCAGTGGGTCGGCGTCCTAAATTTCACGCGAACGAAGCTGCGGGCAGAAGCTATAGTTATTGATAAAGAACGATTATCCTACCGCAATCTATTTGTATGTCTGATAATGATATAAATCATGATACATTATTATGTGAATGATTGTAAACAGCAGCGTCATGATGCATCTAAATGACCATGGAATTAGTAGGTATGTACAAGTATCTACATTTTTTGTTATTTGTTTTTGATTAATTGACCTAAAACCGGTGTTTTGTGAATTTTCCTGTAAGAGGTTCAGAATATCACATGTGTTTACGAATCGTTTTATCGTCTGCACGGTATGAAAAAATTACAATAATTTTGTTGTTGTGAAGGTCATCTATACAATGTCCATTTTTATATTAAGTAAAAACATAGTAAAAAAATATTAAACTTAGTAAAATTTGAAAGAAAATGGACAATGAATTGGTTTTGATTTCGCCTATTCAGAATTCTTGTTAAAAAATCTTAAAACTACAGTTTATTACAGTACTTCAGTTCAAGATCAATCTATTTCCCCACAATTTTTTTTTATTGAATTAAAATTAAATAATCTTTCAAAACTACCTAAATGTCGCATTATAATTCTCGACAACATTAAAAAAAGGAGCTCATTCACTAGAAAATAAATGAAATGATAATTCATGTTGTGCATTAAAACGTAAGGAAATGCAGTATTTTAACTGTAAAAGTACGTCTTTAAATTAAATAAGCGAAATCGACTTACATTGGTTCGCTCACTGCTTGAATACAAGAGCACAGTATGGAATCCTCACTACGATATACATGTAAGTTAGATGCCTGGAAAGTATACAAAGATGTTTTCCATACCATCTTTGCTATAAAGACGCTACTTAGCTACGCCCTTAGACTGCCTACAAAATTATAAAATATTCACGTTGGTAGATAGAACAAGGGTTCTAGATCTCGCATTTCTTCACAAACTATACAATGGCGTTGTTGGCTGTAACGAGATTCTTGGAGGGCTGATAGTACCTACACCATCTCGTTTGCCGTGGAAATGTAACGATAACCTTTTTTACGTGCCGGGATCCAAAACAAACCTCGGACACTTCGCAGTGCCTTGGCTCTGTAGGCAGTATAACTAATTATCGAAGCGAAATAAAATTCTCCCGCAACGATAATGCGGGAACCCACTAGGGGGGACAGTTCATAGATTAGGTTGGGACTGTGATAAACCACGCGCGAGCCGAACTGGTCGCAGTTACTAAGCCAGGGCACGCCGACCAAATGGGTTAGGTTAGGTTTAAACGGTGACCAACCATGTGCGAGCAGAGCGAGCGAAGCGAGAGCGGTGTCATGTTAGCGCTACTTTCAAGTTGGATTTCTTACCGATTCATTCCGTTCAGTCATTTTGTTGTTTATGTACCCATTTATTTATTTACAGTTACACATTTAAACATTTGCTGTGGCTCATTATTATTTGGTTTACTCCTTAGTTTTTACTGCTTAACTTGATACTAAACATGCATTTTGTCATTTATTAAGCGACGAAATAAGTCGACGCGTAGGTAAAGTTGTGGTCATTTAATTAAGAACGATTTGATGTTCCAGATTTATTATCTAAACCATGTCATGTGTAGTTATGTGTTCCTTCTTAGAAGTAACTAGTTATGTTATGAAATAGCCACATGAATAGAGAAAACGGGATTAGGAATATAAAATGAAATCGCTAACTATTTTTTTACAAATTTTATATATTCTCTATAGTATTAAATTAAAATAGTAATGAAGCTGGACAAAAATGGCGCTAAAATTATACGAATAGTGACCTACAACCACAGAGCCCCACAGAGTGTTTTCTATTTCAATTTGAATTAAAAAAAAAACTATTCAGCGTTCTCAATTACTAGATTCAGATCTATTGTATTAAAATTATATCTATTTATTTTTAAGCCAATCATGTGTATCAACGAATGTACCGCTGGTACAGAAAAGTTTTGCGATTTCGAGACAAATACAAAAAAAGTACATGCAATTAGTTAGTTACTTACTTAACTTCCCTTTAAATAAGCGTTCTTAATTATATGACCACCACTGTATATATATTTTTATATATAACCGCGCATAACTTTTTACTGAGTAGTCTGATTTTTGAAAATCTTTTTATTGGAGAGGGAAGAAATCCTAGTCTAAAATCCTAATTTAAAATGGAAAAACAAAATGTAACCCTGAGTGTAGATTTTCTTTTCCATAAAACGAAAAAAAAATAACAAGAAATTAAACCGAAAAATAAAAAAAAAGTAACTAACAAGTAATAATTAATTTACATTAATTTAGGAGCTTAGTTAGACTAAAAGGTTTATTTTTCGCTTTTCAGTTTCTTTTAATTTTTTCTTCTGTTTAATTTTTTGTTAGAAAGTTTTATTTTTATTTACCTAAACTACAACAAACAACTACCTACTATTGTACTGCTTTATTTAAATCAGTGCCAAACTAATATAGAGCTGTTACAACAATGGAGATAGTTGTATTACATGTAGCATGTTTACAAAAGTAAGGATTAACCACTCAATGCCGTTCCAAAACTTTTTTCATTTTTTTTTGTGTGACAAATGACGATTTGGACGCTGACTCTGGGACCAGAGTAGGTAGCTCTCAGAGAGAAAAGTTCTAACGAACGCGTAATGATAGATGCACTACTAGTCTACAAAGCGCGGTCGGCCCCTCTGTGAGAGGCATTCATGGTAATATGCAAACACGAAGACTACCAAAGCCATCTTTTCTGGTTAACCTGTGTGAAGATTGAACGGTTTTATTTTCTTTTATTCGTATCAACACTTACCACTAATATCAAATATGTATACACATAGCCTAATTGAAAAACGATTTTCTCTTAAGTAACGATTGCAACTTTGAGATAGCCTAGGCATTCATAAGTGTATACTCCATTTGAAATAAGATTAGATATTTAAACAAACCTTTTTACAGTCAGTTCAACCGATTCTGACTTCTAAACCGTAGGCATAAGGATGGCATTAAAAGCAAAAAAGTTGTTACAATACCAGATGTTTACTGCAGCTGCCATTTGTTATACCACTAACGCAATAGAAGTCAAAATCGGTTGATTGGACTGTAAAAAGGTTTAGTTAAATGTCTAATCTTATTGCAAATGGAGTATAGGTTCCAAAATATTTTTTCATAATAACATAAAATTACAATCAGTACAAGAGGGCAAAATCACTTTTAAAAGTTGGTAAGCGAATACAGTCATATATAATACATATACATACATGCTTGCGACTGTTCCTACACATGACAAGAATTTTAAAAATTGCGATCACGAGAGAGTCGGGAAATCATTGTTACTAGAATGAAAGACACAGCTTGTTTCTAGTAGAAATTCGCATGTATTATCACCGTGTAAATAAAACTGACAAAACTTAGTCTGTGATTTTGACCACTGCCTTTCCGTAATTTTGACCAGCGAGCATTCCCGCCAATGCATCCACAACGTTCTCGAAACCTTCAGTAATGTGTTCCCTGACCTGCAACTGCCCGCTATGGATCCATTTCGTCAGGTCGTCAAATGCATCAGGCCATCGAACCAGCCATCGGAAAGCTAGAAAGCCTTCTACTTTGAGCTGCTTTTCCAAAATGATTGGTTGCAGAACGTTTTGGTGGTACTTTTTAAAAGGCTTGCGGTCATGAGCACTTATACTCCCGCAAATTGCAACTCTACCATGACGTTTCATCTGTCTCATGATGGCAAAACTTAACTCACCGCCTACATTATCAAAGTAGCAGTCGATGCCGTTTGGAGCAGCCTCCCTTAAAACTCTAGTGACATCTACAGTTTTGTAGTTAAATGCATAGTCGAAGCCAAGCACGCTCGTCAACCACATCGCCTTCTCGTCAGTGCCCGTGAATCCTATCACCTTGCAACCCTTCATCTTTGCCATTTGCCCAACTACGGAACCGACGGCACCAGCAGCTGTGGTGACCACCAATGTGCTCCCCATTTTAGGCTTACAAATCTCGAGAAGCCCGAAGTATGCAGCAGCACCCGGAAAGCCGACGGCGCCTATTGCCAAAGATGGAGGCAAACCTTTTAAACCAGCTGGCAATTTATTGGCAACAGTATGTGGGATTCCAAAATCTTGGGTTATTATGACTTCGTCAGGACTCATCACGCAGTGGGTACACCAGCCGTGGTGTGATACTACCCGAGTGCCGACTGGGTAGTTCTTGTTCCTCGACTCCTCAACAATCCCGACCTGGTACCCGAATTGGTCGTAAGGTAGTTTGTAGTTATTTCTATATTGTCGCAGATATGGGTCCACACTTATCCACTCCACCTTGACGAGGATTTGTTGATCTTCTAACGGAGGCATTTCGGCATCCACAATTATGAAATCTGATCTTTTCGGGTCTCCTTCAAAATGTTTAGTGACGACATATTTACGTCCTTTTACCATGATGTCTTTTGATACTTTTATTTCTGAAAATACAAACATTTACATTATAACACAAATAAACATTTAAATCAAAATCGTTTATTTGCCTAAAATGGTGGTGGTGAGCAGCGGTGGCCCAGTAGTATTACCGCGACTTAGCGAGTTTGTAGGTCGTGGGTTTCGAACCCAAGCGGGCATTTTATGTACAGTGGGCTGCATCAATTGGGTACCCCAGTTGTATTCAAATTTTAATACAACTGGGGTACCCAATTAATGCAGCCCACCGTACTTTATGTAAATTTTTTCACCACTGCTTTCAAAATGGTGAACGGTGAAACCATCGTGGACTTGTGATATCTACCAATCCGGCCTGAGCCCGCGTGGTGGATTATGGCCCATTCCCTCTCACAGAGAGGAGGCCTGTGTCCCAGCAATGGGCACATTATAGGCTGATTATACATGATAATGTAATGTGCACCCACACAAACTATCGTCGTCATACTTGAACTTCGTCGCGCCAAATCTGGCGAAAAGAAATGACGCGGCCACTTAAAAACAAACAAATTGACGTGACAATTCACATCAGCCCAAAAGGGGTTATAAAAACGTATTATCATAACCTTTTACCTCATCCAACAGTATTGAGCCAGAGGGAGAGAAAAGGCTAAGAAAGTTAGTAAAAGCTCAAAGAAAAAAAACCTCATGCTTCAGAGGTATAATTTCAAAAATCGACTCCATCCTCACGAATCACTCAATCTCCATTCAATATCAGTCAATGCTAATCAAACTGTGGGTCCTCAATCATAAATTAAACCAATTGTTAGTCTTAAAAGGGAAAACAAATTATTATCTGAACTTACTTAAGATATCCGTATGTTTGACCGAGACCTTTCTTTACGCGCTCGCGCTCCTTGCGTCTGATTCGATATGTTATTACATTACCAGGTTGGTTCGATTCATTCATACAAATAGTCTAGACTGTAAAAGTACTATGGTTTCCGCGGTGCTGCTCATTTAATCGGTGGCTACCTAGGCAAGGCTTATGAATACGACAAGAATAATTTAACCCCTCAATTTAGACCATTAAAATTAGTCTGAGCCCTTCAAGTAATCCTGCAAAGTATCTCATTCTCTAACGTAAAAAATGGTCTGATAATTCATATTTTTGTATTAGTGACAACAATACCGACTTCTGTATTGTTTCTGTAGTTGTGTTAATTCGTAAATAATTGACCATTATGTACCAGAATTCATTAAAGATTTGTGACTTGATAAGAAATGTAATTGAATAAAACAGTTTTAAAAACAGTATTGTAATAGTATGAAAATATGTTGAATACATATATGTACTTAGTTAATAATTCAAATTGAAAATGACCTGTAATTCAATGGACATTGCTATCGTAGGTACATAGGTGCTAACTACATAGGTTCACCCACCTTTCGTTAGGCGAGCCTAGGCCATTAATTACGCACAAAACTAGACTCCCAGCCCGGAGTATGGTTTTGTTTTGTTTACCGAATGAAGACGTAACAGGTTGCGTGACGTAGTCTGCCAACTGCCCAGTCCTACCACCCTGTGTAGTGTTTAATCTTAAATTTGTACTTTCCAGCGTTCTCCATTAAGCGAGTACCTATTCCTGCCATGGCTGGGCGCGACCCTTCGCGGCCTTTTCCTGCGACAGGCTCCCACAGCTGGGGCGCTCCTCTACACAATGGCTGTCATCAACGGCAACATCAACCCACTGTTCCTTACCGCCTTCTCTTTCCTGTTCCGTAAGTTACTTTTACCCGATTGCGCGACCTAAGTTTTGTTTTTATTTAATCAAAATGGCGGGTTATATGAAGACGTCAAATAGCAAATACTTGAATTAAAAAAAAAAAAAAAAATACCATACCCATGTAAGGTACCACAGTAACATGCTTGAGCAGGCGATCTCATAAAAAAATACTGACCAAAGGGTTAAATTTAAAAAAGCCTGCTTCAAACTTATAAATATCCCCGTATTTGTAAATGTTGCTATCTCTTAACTTTAAGCAACGTTTATAAATAAGAGGGTTTGGTTGCAGTCTTTTCTTTGGGCGGCCCACATGTTCTTTATATAGAATCCATGGTCATAAATACCTACTGAGACTCAAGCGGTGGCCACGTTGTTCGCACCCCATCTGATCAAGGTCACCGCCTGCTTATAGACATATGCCAATAGAAGGCACCGCAGATGCCGAGCTATCACAAAGAAAAACTGAAATGGTTCATGTGATCATGTCCCTGTAATAACACTTGTATGGCATACCCTTCATATCGAAACACAGGAACATTGCAGGGTGGTGATAGAAATATGTATGTAGGTATTTCTCTGGACGAGTTCCTTCTCAAGGAGTATGAACGTTTTAAGTTGCATAAAGGAAGTGTAGTGTGTCCAGAGAAGACGGCTTACGATCATGCACGGTAGGTAGGTAGGTAAAGACGGGCTGTACTGACTCCAAATAAATTGAGATAAGGAGGCGTCCATTAATGACGTGAGGCGTTTAGGGGGGGACATGGTCGAGTCGAATCTCATCCAATGACACGTAGGGGAGAGGGTGTTCTCGGCAAATATCACGTAATTTAAATTTTTTCCGCAAAGAAACAATGTAACATTAGGTACAAGAAAACCGGGTTAAATTATGTAAAATATGTTTTTCCGCCAATATGGCTAAATCCTACAAAATAATATTTATCGCGGTTATGCGAACGCCACAAAGTAGCACAGTAGAGCTCCTCGATGGTTCAACCGCCACTGGTCAGCCAAGCCAGCCAAATGGAACGCAAAATCCAACGCAAATAAGCACAGATTAACGTTTGTACACTAAAACCACGTATTTGAAATACCTCACGTGAGATTTTGCGGACGGTGGGAGGGTCGAGCCAAATCTCACGACGTCTTACCAGAGCGGGGGTGGAGGTCGAAAAATCGCCTCACGTAATTAATGGACGCCCCCTAAGGTCAAGAAGATGATAGCTTATAATTACACCAATATTCGCCGAAGGGTTGGGCACAGGTATAACCACCATAATGTGGTAATACACCCATATTTCGGCAGTCATTTTTAAGTCCCATGTTATAGGCTGCGAAGAAATCGTCATCATTATGTTGCTATTATTTTTCCTACGACTTAACCCTTTGTATGTTTGTTTGAACGTAGATCCACGCGAGACACAATGGACTTTTTAATTGTTTCTGTAATTACCGGCATTCTACAGGTTAATACAAGGTGTTGCTTTTCCAGTGTTGGAGGCGCGACTGTGGCTTGAGATCGCTCGTCACCCTTTGTATGTTTGTTTGAACGTAGATCCACGCGAGACACAATGGGCTTTTAATTGTTTCTGTAATTACCGGCATTCTACAGGTTAATACAAGGTATTGCTTTTCCAGTGTTGGAGGCGCGCCTGTGGCTTGAGATCGCTCGTCTGGTGCGCGCGCGGTGGGAGCGACGCCAACACGGCATCATGTCTCGTGACTCAGAGTACGAAGTGCAAACTCTTTGGAGTAACGAAGACGTGCAAAGCATTGAAGTACGCAACTATGTTTATTAGTAACAACCTCATGATACAACACTTGATTCATGAATTACTTAAGTAAAAAAGTACAGTATTTACTTCATTATTCTTTATTGACTTGAATTTTGTATTTAATTAATTGAGTGTTGTGTCATCCTTCGTTATTTATACAGAGTGATTTCCTTTATTAAAACGAACGAGCAAATAAAAGTTGCTTATTTATATTTTCATTAGTTAGTGAGCAACTTTAATGTGTTCACAATGTCTTCGGTCTTCGTCTTCAGCCTGATTTACACTTTACGATTTAATTGGCGTGTAATAAGTTGAGGCAACAAGTGTTTAGACGATGTTTGTCAGTAGGCGCTTCAATTTTAGTGTAAACCTCAGGCAAGAAAGTTGCGGCGTGTATATGGCTTTAGACTTATCGATACTGCCTTATATTTAATGATGCTGTTACCTTTGTATGAAACAAATTTTCGTATTTTGGTCTATTATAATGTTTAATTTAGATGAACTTTTTGAGATACTTTTTAAATAAGTAATTAAAAAAAAATGACATTTGCGTGTTTTATTTGTTTTGCAGCATCTTCCTCGTCGCTTTCTAGAATAGCAGTCAGATTGTTGTAAATCAATTGCTTACAGTATGGCTGTTTAATCATTTCTCTTTTTTATAAATAAACAACTGTAAATTATTAATTTTGGATTTAACTTCGCCATAGATATTTTATACAAAAACTTAACAAAATGGCTCATTAGTGTATTCGCACAAATTTACTCGCCCGAATCGGGTGACTATTTTTTTTTTAAAGAAAACTCGCATCATGTTTATTTATCTGTGGGCGAATTGACAGCTCCAGAAATACGTATTGGGCATTTTTTTTAAGTTTTTAATTTTATGCAATAAGGTTATTGTCGTAGTGAATGTCAATTCGCCCCCACAAACAAATTAATTTCGTGCAAGTTGGGAGTCGGGTCTAAAAAAATTTAATCTCCAATTTATTTTACTTAGGTACTAAATTTTTTAGTTTATAAAGTCTGTTATTTTGTGTAACCTTCACAAACGTGATAGGCATTGTTTTTGGAACACGATAAACGAAAAAAGTAGATAAAAAACTTCATGTAATCCACACAATCTGCGTTCGATGACCCAGATAAAAATAAACATACTTTTCATGTTTTATCTTATCATTTGTAGATTCGCTAATTGCTTTTGACGTTATATAATGTTGTATCCCTACTAATATTAAAAAATGCTAAAGTAACTCTTGTCTGTCTGTCTGTCTGTTACGCTTTCACGCCTAAACCGCTGAACCGATCGTCATGAAATTTGGCAAATAATAGCCTGGAATATGGAGAAGGAGATAGGGTACTTTTTTACGCGATAACCAACATCCGCGCGGGCTGAGCCGCGAGAAAAAGTTAGTTTTACTATAACTTTAAAAGCTAACAAAAAGTCTTTAAATAATAATTTGTACAAGTATATGAAAAAGTGGGTCCCGCTTAGTGGCACACAGGTCGTTTGCCATTATCGCGGCAGGCCCAGACGGAGATAGCGGGTTGAGCTGGACTTCATTAAGAAATATTGGTTCTTGACAGTTCTGGACAGAGGAGGAAAGAGAGTATTAAGGCCTTCGTCCAGCAGTGGGACTTTAATGGCTAATAAATTTAATAAAGAGAAGAGAGACCTATTGTTGTGTTACTATAGTTGAATTTAATTAATACTTTACTATTTTACAACCATGTATTTATTAACCCTTAAACAACCCTGACTGACTTAAGAGACATAAGATTGGGTGGACAAGGGTTGAAGAAGAAGAAGAATTTTAATAAACACCCTACACTTATCAGACTCTTCATAAAGCAGCAATCTTGAACACCTACAGGATTGTCAGATATTTTTGCAAAATGACAACCGAAACACCAATTGTCACCTCACTTACGAGTGCAGCAAGCACCGCATGATCACAGTCTCATGGACACACTCATCATCACAAAATCCGAACACGCCATCATCTCATCATAATCTAACCAATTTCTAGGGCCCGTTCTACCTCATAAATCCGGCGCAACGCCGAGATACGTAAAAGTATAAAAAATTATAAATGTTATAAAGAAAAGAATCATAGGGATCAAACAATTCGTCCGCATCGTTGTCAACAGGAAAAGTGTCCAAAAGGCTGGCCGCATTGACACGTTATATGGCAATATGCTGCTTATACAGGGTTACAGGTTAACTCAACCTAGGTCCTTTAAGAGATTGTAGTTTTCATCATTCTTGGCTGATTCCACTATGAAACATCGTACCCCAGACTTAACCTTTAACGAATTATTGGTATTAATACTACCTGGGAGCCTTTCATCAAAGTTTTTCTTTAAGAATTTTGATAATACCCTAGCTTGTTATACCTTGTTAGATAGCTAATTTTTAAGACATCTGCAGCATTAACTGTCATAGACTTTTTTTTAATATTTTGGAAAGAAAGTACTTAATATTTTTTACGAATTTATTTCAATGTATAGTTCTACGTCTACTACGACCCAGTTTGTTCATTTAACCGCAATTTTAATGTTTTATAATAATAGAGCAACTTGTCACTACACAAACATCACAAAGATAAATAAATTAGAGGCAAAACTACCCAAAAAATCGGCATTCTTTTTGTAAACCATAAAGTTCAATATCTTGAAAAAGGTTACGTTTGGGGTACGATGCTTCATAGTGAAATCAGTCAGGAATGATGGAAGCTACAACCTCTTAAAGGATCTAGGTCGCCTTAACCAGTAACCCTGTATAATTATTAATTGTCTCATTTCACCAATCGAGGATCAAGTCTAGGTTCGCACGATATTTTTATCGCGGCGATTTGGAGCATTGAGACTCCAACAGAGCGCACCCCAGCCGTTAAAAAACACATTGTTAGATTTTCAACTTTCAGCACTGAACAGAGCGTTGAAAATCCAGCGGTTAAAAAAAATCGCCGCGATAAGAATATGACCGTGCGGAGGGCGGAGATATAAGAAAACAAAACTATAACATTAAACTCTTTAATCCAAAGGCGAAAACCTATTCTCATAAAAGCGCTTACAAATAAATACCGATCTAGAAAATGTACAACTACTTAAATAAAATTAAGTTATTCTAAACTTTAGTAACAAAATACAAATAACTAAAAATATTAATATCACGATCGGCTTACTATTTTCTGTCTTTACAAAATATACAAGGTGGAACGACAATAATTAAAAACAAGCAGGTCGGATTTGGGTGAAATTTGGCATACAGATAGTCTAGATTAAAGTATAAGATACTTTTTATCCTTTTAGTATGTTCCCGTGGGATATTTTCATCAAAATCCGTTCAGCCGTTTTTAACGTGATTGTGTAACAAGCATCGAAACATACAAACTTTTACATTTATAATATTAGTAGGATTTTTGTCTCCACAAAGTATATTCGATCGATATTCTTTAGGTGCATGGATCGTCATAAATACACTACCTATTCATAAATAGCAAAGTCTAAATTGATAATTGACAAAATAAAAACCCAAGATTCATAATATTCAAGTAGGTACAGGCACGTACACAATTACCATAAGCTTACGCAACATTCAGAAGTGATTTTCTCTTGAAATAATTGCAACTTTGAGAAACGACCCATTTATAGAAAAAAAATTAGGAGGAACTGAAGTCAACACGTATATTTATATATATGTCCATGTATATTGTTTTTTCAAAAAGTTGTCATTTACATTAATTTAGGAGGTCTCGTCGGTTTTTTTTTTTCATAAGTAGTTTTTTTTGTTAATTGGTGTAAAGTATAAATACTTGTGCGTGACGATAGGTACCGAATGGAAAATGTTCGAGAAAAAAACTGCTCAAATCAAAAGTGAGCGGTCATTGCTATTTTAGATTTCGTTAAAAAAACCGCTTTATGTCTATTGTTTTAAAGTTGGTTATCATATGAAAGAAGGAGTGATGACTCTCGTTTATTGGTTTCGTCATATCAGAACACGTCACTAGATGAATTATTGTTATCTTTAGTTTTTATGATAAGAATGATGTTGAAAAAATGAACAACATGATTTTTAATTTCGATGCAATGACTGAACAAAACTTTTATCTCAAGTGTTTTTAATAATATGATAAAAATTCGACTTTCATTTATTTTTTGCTTTTTAATACATGAACAGGCAAATGTGTTATCATCATTTGTATAGTGAACTAATATTAACTTGTGGAGGGTAGTTAAAATAGATGATCACGCACGTGTTGCCCTTTTTCCGACACTGTCTGATTACGTAGCACTCGTAGCGGTAAGGGCATAATATCGTAGCAGTTGTGCTACGAGCTACGAGGGCGTAGCAGATCGTGGATCGGTTACGCAGTACCACTCTGTACGCACCCCCTTGGGTTGAAATTTTGTAAATATCAATGGTTGAAATAGATGTTTTTTTTGCGCATATCATTCAAAGTAGATACCTAATTTCCCTAATGATCACGAGCATATTCTTATGAACAAACTTTCTAAAGATCCCTATACATCAATGGCATTGTGGCTAAATCCTAAGGGCAAATTTCACCTATGAAACTGACCGCGATCAGCATTATTTGTATTTGTGCTTGATCACCAAACAGTGCACTTGTGTGTAGGGTTCATGGGAGTCCCGGGCGGGCACTGGAACTCTCGTGCGAAGTCGTGCGAGTTCGAGAGCGTCCCGATGACTCGGAAACGTCCCGGGGAGTGGACGGCTGTTTTTAGCTTGTTGCGCATCGCTTCTGGACGCATCGCGCCGCACCACACCTGGAAATACCAATTAAAGTCAGCTTTATGCCAGATTTGAGAGTGAGGGAAGAGAGACTGCACCTGTGTCTGCGCAGACACTTCTTTTGTGCACTATAATATCTCACGCGTCGATGGCTAGTCTCCGCTGACATTGGCCACCATGGCCGAAATTCGATTTGGAGGAATTTACTGATTATAAATTTCCGATTCATAATCAGTAAACGTCCAAAGCGACGTGTATTTTTCAAATTTTCTTACGTTTTTTGCAATTAGCATGTCAATGTCTGGCTGTTTAGTGAACAAAAAATGATTCGCAACGATAACACGTACGTATTACCATTATCCATTTCTCACATTATAATCACTGAAATTATCAATACAACCCTTCTATGTTCATTGAACCATTTTGAATGTCTTTTCATGAACACACACTTCATCATCACGTGGATGTCGAGACGTACCAACTACTTGACAACACTGTATTACTGCGAAGATTAAAAAGGGTAAAACCTTGTAAGTTAGTTTAGTGCAGGGTTAGTGAACCTAAACTTTTATAAAGAACACGTGAATCAAGTCTCTTCCCCTGCAGTTTAAGTTATATTTGAATTACTCATTAGTTAGGCTATATTGTAATATAATAGGCTAAATTGTAATGTGAATATATCACAATTGAAGATACTTTTCTTCAATTGTGATATTTTTACAAAGGAATAGGAATATCTTTTCATGAAATATTCATTCAATGGGTTTAAATTTGTATTTGAATGATATAGATTAAGAAAATTTGAATTTCGAAGACTATCTTAGCGCATCCACGTCAAAAACATTTACAGATGAAATGCCTGTCTTTTTTTTTTGAGGGGTTAAATACCCCTAAAAAAATATAAAAAAATTACGATTTTTTTACATACTGGCATTTAGAAACTTCTCTTCGGCCTATGCACTTGTAATTCTTATTGATAAATGATTATATTTCTGTAAGTAGGTTTGTCTAGCTAGATGAGGTCGGCGTTACCTATGTGACTACTCTGAAAAGAAAGGCCGAAACAAACTCCAGACATAATCTTGGTCAGATCATGTGAAGACCATGTGGATAGGTAGCTGCAATGGTCTTTTGAGGAAAGAACCACACAGATTCTTGTTTTACCTGTGCAAAGTTGAGGAAGAACAACTGTGTGTGAGTATGGTTAAGTCCGGGCAGTGTTTCACCCTTGATGCCGTGGCGCTGTACCCAATGCAGGTACGCACGGAACGCTTGCTTCACGCCACCGTTGTCTGCTATGTTCTCACCCTGAAGATAAGAAGGTTCTCATAACATAACGCCTGTATTCCTCGGAGGGTGAAGCAGAGGAGTAGTACACCTAAATGTCGCCAACGTTTGACTTCCATAAATTAGAAGCGAGGCTATTGTCATCAAATACTACAAAACTTAAGGCACCGATTTCCGAAATTACAGTTATTTTTCACTTAGTAGTGTTTTATTTGGAAGATTGTCTTTTTTTTAATTTTCACTTTTTAGTTGTGGTAAGTACAGTCAGCGTCAATAACAGCGGGACGAACTGAGTGTTCAAAATGATCTAAACTATGAAAATTAAATATTAACTCAATGACACAAGGAATGTTTCAGAATGAAGACAGTACACGACAAATCTCATTCTGACAAAAACTTTATCCAAGGCCTTTTCTTAGTTGTTGAGATCATTTTGAATTGAGCAATCTGTACGTCCCGATATATATTTTTCCCGACCACTCTATTAGTACCTAATTACCTATACCCGTTCAAACTAAAGATATTTTTCAAATCGCGTTTAAATGAAGGTGATCTGAAGTAACAAACATTAAAAAAAGACAACTGAATTAAGAATTTCCTCCTTTTTTTGAAGTCTGGCAAAAATTCCAACGCCTTCCTTTCCAAAATCGCCTGACATTGGGTTGGAATAGCTGTTCAGCAATATTGCGGCCACTCGACCAAAGCGCCTATACATGAAGTAATAGTTGTAAATCTCGTAAATGTAACTCTTTAGATCTATGTATACAAATAAATTCATAGAAAACCTCCTCCTTTTTTGAAGTCAGTTATAATGGATGTTGTTATAAAATGCATTCAGTCATTTTGGTTAGGATACCATAATGCACCTATGTTTTTTTTGACGCCTAGAAGGTTTTTAAGAGGATTTATTTTTTCAGCCTTGCGGACAAAAATGACAAAAATCCCTACTAATCCCTACTTCCCTACCAATATTATAAATACCAAAGTAACTGTCTGTCTGTTTGTTACGCTTTCAAGCCTAAATAGCTGAACCGATCGTCATGAAATTTGGCAGAGATATAGCCTGGGATACGGAGAACGACACAGGCTACATTTTTACGCCATAACCGACATCCACGCGGGTGGAGCCCCGGGCAAAAGCTAGTGAAGTTATAAAGCCAAACATGTATCACCTGAGTATTAACACCATCCAGCTTCATGTTGACCTCAGGCACGACGTACCGTCCGTACTGATCGATCAGGCACTGCGCACGACGATGGAAGGCTTCTATCGCGGAGTCCGACCACCAGCGGTGAAGGTTCCCGTCGCAGTCAAACAAACGGCCTTTGTCGTCAAACCCGTGGGTTATCTCGTGACCTGGAAACATAGGGACGTAGCTTTATTATGAAACTAGCTTTTGCCACGGACTTCGCCCGCGTGGAGTTCGGAAATCATCCCACGGGAACATTATACTGGAATTAAAAGTATCCTATGTGTTAATCCAGGTTATAAACTATCTGTGTGCCAAATTTCATCCAAATCCGTTCAGCCGTTTTTGCGTGATTGCGTAACAAACATCCGAACATCTAAACAATACAAACTTTGACATTCATATTATTAGTAGGATGTGTGGATTAAAAGGTGAATCACAAGAATAAATACTAAAATGAGAGAATAGAGAACTAACATCACGCCCGTATTCACGGAAGGGTAGGGCAGAGGTGTATACAGCCCTTCACAATATTGAGAGAACATTTTTAAGAAAAAAAACCAGACACGAAGGGTTCCGTGCCACAATGCAAATACGCCGTAAATAAAAATTAAATAAAAAATAAAATAAACCCCCGACCCATACAAAAACTGTAAAAAGTAAAAAAATATATAAATTATTGACCTTTTAAGTTGTAGGTAATATTTTGATCAAGGCATTGTCAAGTCGGGGGACTCATTCATTGACCGTTTCCCGACTTGACAAAGGGTGTGTGTTTGTCTGTGGCATCGTGCCACAGACAAACACACACACACACACATACACTTCAAACTTATAACACCCCGTCGTTTTTGCGTCGGGGGTTAAAAATACGTTGTATGGAGATCTCATTTTCTTATATTTGTTGTTATAGCGGCAAAAGAAATGAAATACACCTCCAAAAAAATCTACTGTCTACTTATTACGGTTTATGAGCCCACTGACAGACGGTGGACGGCAGCTCAGTAATAGGGTCCCGTAGGCACGTAGACGGTTTAGATACGGAACTCTAAAAACAAAACTCTCCGGAAAGTATGTACAGACGGCAGAACATCAAGCTACCCCAATCTGTCAATTTTCTTTAATAGATTTTCAACTTTAATTCATTAGCATAAGGTTTATGTTCAATTGGGAAAAGAAAATCAGTTTGGGGGGTAGCTTGATGTGCTGGCGTCTGTACTCGGTGTGATGCGCGTCGATATTATTAGTTATCGGTATCGTAATACTAATAATTGGTTGTGACATTTGAATTTTTTGTAAAAATTCGTGTCAGTAAAGCTAATGGAGATTCCTATTGTATTTACAGTCCTTTGACATGACAACATCGTGCTGAAAGACGTTTAATAATATTCCGCACTTAATAATCATCAAAACATATTTTTACCTATAACAACTCCAATGCCGCCGTAGTTCAATGACCTGGGAAAGTGCCTGTGATAGAAGGGAGGCTGAAGGATCCCTGCTGGGAACATGATCTGGTTCTTGTTGCGGCTGTAGTACGCATTGACCACAGCTGGGGCCGTGTTCCATAATGTTTTGTTTACCGGCTGGCCAATACTGGAACGGAATGACAGAAAAGATGATACGCTATGATAGAAAATGCTTTATTGTACACCAAAATTTTACAAAGCGAATTATGTCCAGGGCCCAATAAAATGGGCATGAAAAAGGATTAGGGGAATAGATTTTAACTAACCTTTTCACTTCAGTGAGACTGAGGAGATGCTTAGCAAGAATTCCCCTTCGTGACGTAGATGGTATTCATTCGAAAATTTTAGTCGGAAGCTACTTTGCACGATTGTCGACGCTGACATTAAAGCACCGGCTGTTTTAAGACGTTTTGTAGCCATTATTGTTCTTGTTCAAGAAAAAGATACTAGCTTTACTACTACAAGCTATACAGGTCGTAATAGCGCCATTTCTTTTTCGCAACTGAACAATTTTGACTTTAATGGCGTCCCTTCACCTGCGGCGATCATAGGCGATTACCCGCGAGCATGATTGTATTAAAGGATAACTCATATGTAGTCGCCGATCACCGTCTACGCTCGCCATACAGGGTAAATTTTTAACCAGTGCGTAACCTGTAACCATGAATTCAACAAATCTTTCTAGACCCCCTAGCGTTGATTTTATCCTGTATAGGTAATCGCGGCGATCCGTTAGTTGTCGGTTTTTCGGGCACGGATCAAAGGGAATCTTGAATGCTTGCCGCTCAACAAATGACTACCGACGATCAATGACAAACATGTGGATGCTCGCACGATGATCGTGCTGATTACAGACGATCACACGATTAACGATCATCTCCGATTTTGAAGTGGAGTTAGAGGAACATCGGATTGAAATCATTTGTCCTAATAAATATGCACGTGTATACGATACGCTGTGTTACTAGCACAAGCACATATCTGATTACTTGATTACTGGTTTACAGATGAGTTACCTCACTGTACTAGTAGGTAACATGTTACATCAACTAGACATTTGATGCCAAGCTGCAGTACACTTTCAGTAATATACAAGGGTTTCATTTTACTTAATTTGTTCCTTACCGCGATTGCTCCATCTTCGTCAGATGTTGCAGTATATTCAGAATGTTCTCGAAATATTTGTCTGGGTGTATTTTCACTTCTTTATATCTGTCGTCCAGTTCCTTCTTGTTTAATATGAAGTTGGGGTACCCTATCCTTAGCATCATAGCGTCGACTTTATGTGCTGCAAGGTTTTTCGTTTTATCATCAATCCAATCAGTTATATGGAGTAGTTCTCTGAACGATTGCTGGATCTCTCTTGTCATATATAATGTGTCGTTTTTGCTCATTTCGTCGAAGTATTTTCTGACGAACATAGATCCCAATGCCATCCCCATGTTGGAGTTCACTTGTGATACACAGTTCTTCCATCTTGGAGGTGCTTGCTCTCGTCCAAATAGGATGAAGTAGAATCTGGTAAGTAGAATCATTGACTTGCTGTTAGGTAATGACGGCAACTAAAAGGTTTTACAGTAGTATCTAAAGGTCACAAAAGATTACTCACTGTTGTTTAGCAGATTGGAATCTGTCGTCAAGGTTGTTGACCCGGTGTCTCACGAATCTCCAGAGCAGGTAATTTGCCAAAATGCTCGGGTCAGTGTCATGTATCAATTGAACTAAATGCTGCCAATGAAAACACAGTAGGTACAGAGAGTTAAATATACTATGATTTTTCTTACGTTTAGCTTCTTTAATCTGGATCAAAATCAGCCCAGTTGCAATAATTTCTCAAAATAATAATAAAGTCAAAATTCGGAAAAATATCTTGCACAAAATCCAAGTTTTGATTTCCTAAAACAGTATAAAATTTCACAGTTTGCGAAGTGTTCTCAATAGCTGGAATTCACCGTGAGCTACGAGTATATGTATATTAGGTCCCTGGACTAGTAAAAGGATTAAATCATGTAACAATGAAGTAGAGGGCTACTTACCCTTACGTAACAAAGAGCAAACAGTACAACTGTTTCATTAGGGTGCACGGTCCTGTTCATCACGATGCACAGGTATCGTCTCCACTTCACTTCAGGCACCAGCTCCTCTAGCTTTCCTAGTGGCATCCTTCGGTACAGTTCCGACACATTCCTCCTGTCTTCTGGCGCTGACGTGATCTTTGCTAATCTGGAATATTTGAGAAGACTAATACGGTTTCATGAAATATGGAATGATCGACATTGTTTACGACAATGCGAAAAACATTATTAACTAATCCGATTTCAAATATTTTGAGATAAATACTTTGGGATTAAAGTTAAGAATAATAAGTATAGGACTCTTACTTTATTTCAAATTCAATCAGTTCATCCGCACTTTTTTTAACGTGGTTTGGATCACCTCCCAGTAATATTGCAATTTTCACTAAGTAATTTTTATAAGCGGCCAAGTACACTTTATTTGAATCTTGTAAGAAATAATCACGTGTTGGCAATCCTGCAAGTACACGTAAATATTTATAATTAAAGTAAGTTAAATATTAGCAAGAAGTAAACAGACGAAAAATGACTTTACCCAAACTCGTTTGATCAAACTGAATAACGAATTCATCCGAATTTTTTATATCAGGTCCAACCCATTCCGATATAAGAATATCGTTATTGTATAACCTCAGTTTCGCCATTAACTCCAACCAGTCAAAACTACTGCAATTCCAGACAGGCTTTAGGATCGGCCAGCCACCGAGAAGGTCTAACAAATCCACCAGCGGTTTATGTGCACGCTTTTCTAGGATTCCATAATTCATACATGATTTGAAGAGGAATCTTGCTTTCAGAGCAGCATCACCGTTTGCTGGATCGTCTCCTACATGAACTTTGATAGTTTTAACTGTCTTGGTTGACGTCGGTGTCTTTTTTCTTTCTGTTAATGTGGTTTCCCTAACTCTTCGTCTTCTAAATCTTGCACTGTATGCCATTAATCTTCTACCATTTCGTTTTTGTTTGGACTTAATTATAAAGTTTCTTCTAAATACTTTATTTTTATGTGCTGCGTCAGATTTCTTCGTAAATCTTTTCGCTCTTTCTTTTTTAAGTTTATGATTACGTGAAAAGTACTTTCGAAATTTCGTTTTGATCTTAAATAATGGTTTCATTACTTCTTTTGATCTTTTGTCTAAATATCTACGTATACGGTATACTATTTGCGTTTTTTCCTCATCTTTAGAATTATAGCGGTATTCCTCAGCTGCGGTGTTATTCAATAAATCTTTTGAATCAGCTTCCAGTGTGGCCAAAACTTCAGATTTAGATGGCGCCACGGACTCATCGGGCCGAAGCTTCATCGTCAGCAAGAAATTATCTTCTAAATCTAAATTAGATCCTGGATACTTGCAAGGTATCTTATCCTTATTTTTAAATTCTAATAATTCTTTTAAGACAGTGTCTAGATTTTCTCGAAGCATTTCAAAGGTGTCGTATCTAAAAAGGATGAACAAATGATTTATTTTGCTGACTTCTTAAATACACAACAGTAGAGATATTAAAATGAAAGTAACAAACCCTGCTTTATCAGCTGGGATGGGATTGAGCGCAGGCCAGTTCCCACAGGCATACTGATAAAAGTCGTGACACGGGTCTGCTTCGGCGTCCATGTATTGTTTCATTATATTTGCTTGTGTAGTTCTGATCTGATCTCTGTCACCTTGACCCTTCCAGAATGCATGGATACCTACATGAAATTTAATGGGAAATTTTTAAACATCAGACATAGGTTCATAGGTACCTATGTCTGAACTTGCAATTATCAAAATAGGTCCTACACATAAAGTAGGTACTATTAGGTACCTTGATTGTGTAGAGCTTGTCGTACGATTAACCTTGGCTCGGTTTTGACAAGAGTCAATTGGATGATTCGTGAAATCGTGACACAACGTACAAACTATTATCGAATTGATTTTAGCTCCCCATCATACAATGGACATGAGAATTGTTTAATGGTCCTAGAATTACCTGTGAGGCAAGGAACTAGGAATAAACTGATTGCTCATTTGAGCAATTGACTCGATGAAGCAGAGGCAAACGACAAGATAATAAACAGTAAAATTATAATTATATCTTAGCTTGGCCTCTTGTCTTCTGAATTCATTTAGAAGCTATAGACAAAACAAGTTATAATTAACTAGACTCCGCCCGCGGCTTCGCCCGCGTTGAGGTCTCGCGGGAACGTACCTACTAAATACGAACGTATGAAATTTAGCATGCTTATCAAGGACCGATGACCATTCAATAATAGCAACAAAAAAAAATTGTAAAAAGTCACACTTTTGTAGTTAGCAGAACCAAAAGATAGAAAATAAATAATAGTTTACAAAACTAAAAAACACGCTTTAAAAACCAAACTAAAAAAGTAGAAAATAATTTAATTCTATTGAAAAGCGTGGGGTGCTTGATATTAATTGATTATAAAAAATACCTCAAAAAGCACCCCATGCTTTTTAATAGAATTAAATTATTTTCTACTTTTTTAGTTTGGTTTTTAAAGCGTGTTTTTTTAGTTTTTCTTCAATACTTCTCAATTATTCGTCTTCTCGGTAGTCACCCCTTTTAAACCGACTTCAAAAAGAAGGAGTGTGTTTCGGGCATAACTCCGTCATTTATAGGCGGATTTGAAAATATTTGTATTGTTCGAAAGGAGTTTATTCCAAAATGGTCCCATTTAAATTACATATAGATCTGATGATGCGTTTCGGAGATAAACAACGGAACTCTTAAAAAAATTCAGCAAATCAACTGCGATTGGTGCTATCGCATAAATATGCATTGTTTTGACCCCAAGGATGATGAAATTTTGAATTGGTAGGTAAAAAACTTTTTCGGAAAAGTTTAATATCATCATTCATACGATCCGTCGTTGTTTTGGTCTCGCCCTGCTCTTATAGCCGTTGATATTCATACTCAAAACTTTTCTCACTCCTCCGTATCACATTACATATTACACATTACATTACATTACGTATCACATACACCAGGACAACCGGTTTCCACACAACTTTTCAGTTATTATCGATACCACTTTAAGAGTTAATTACATATAATACTGAAATGTCGATGTTTTGTCAAGTCATAAAAATCGTGCGAAACAGAGGCGGATCACTAGTACAAATAAGAAACTACTTTTTAAAGTACCTGCGTAAGACTTGGATGGTTTGTAAATGTGTGCGGAGGAGATCATCTCAGCCTCTTCTAGTTCAGGCTGACCACGGACCTGCTCCACGACGTCATCTAATGGGCCTCTATCCACGTGCATCTCCGGATGAACTATGCTATTCAATCAAGCAGTAATATGAACAATTCGTACGATAGACGCGTGTCAGTTCAGTTTAGTCCGAGAACTGCACCCTAATTGCGTAACACGCGATTAATCATAATCGGTCTCATTTTGACAGTTCAACAATATTCATTGCGTTATTTACGTTGTTGAGCAGACACACTTTTCGAACATATGAAGCAATGGTTTAGCCATCTGTTTCAAAACGAAACGGATTATGATTAATCGTGAGTTACGCAATTAGGGTGCTGGTGTTTTTGTGATTTTTCGTAGGAATATTTTTATTTTAATATTTAAGGCAAGTTTTATTTGTTTTAGAAGCTACACTAAACTTTTTTTAACAGTTGGGTCATACATTGTATACTACGTACTGGGACAGTATAATTACATTACAATTACAATAAGATTGGTCATGCTGTCTTTTTATGAATCAAATCATCTAACTTCTGAGTTACGGCAATATTCAGCGAATTTAGTAAAACATAGAATACAGTTATTTAATAAAGGCGTTGCAAACTATACTACCCAAAACCTTAAAAGCGTTTGATATTTCACTTTGCAACAAAAAATCAGCTTATTCCACTTTTCCCCGTTGGATGATCCCCATTGATGGGGATTAGTGAACTTTTTGTTCACTATTCCCCGTTGACCCAAAATTTTTATTTAATGGGGATAAGTGAACTAAAAAGTTCAATAATCCCCATTAGGTAGGTACGTTAAAAAAATAAAATATATGATTATGATAGAATATATGATTTGTGTATGAAGGTTAACATGTATTTTTGAATCATTTGGGTTAGGTTAGGTTAGAACAGTGACCCTTAACGCGCGACGGCGAGCGAGCGAAGCGAGCGGTGCCGCGGCAGCGGCCGCCGAGCGAAGCGAGCGGTGCCGCGGCAGCGGCCGCCGAGCGCCATATCCCCTCTATTTTTGGTGAATCATTTGGGTTAGATGAGGCGGTGAATGTCTCGTAAATCCTGAGCTGCCAACCCTAGTGGGGCAGAATCCACAAAGTGTTTATGCTAGTGTTATCCGCCCCATCAAATCAGAATAGTGGGGCATATTCCACTGCAAAATTTTAGGCAGTCCACTTTGCCACACCAGGGTGGCGGGCTTGGTGGGGCAAAGTGGAATTACTCATAAATGTAACATGATTCATATATTTTATTTTTTTAACGTACCTACCTAATGGGGATTATTGAACTTTTTAGTTCACTTATCCCCATTAAATAAAAATTTTGGGTCAACGGGGAATAGTGAACAAAAAGTTCACTAATCCCCATCAATGGGGATCATCCAACGGGGAAAAGTGGAATAAGCCAAAAAATCGAAATAACTACTACTATAGCTTTAGATAAAATATTGTCTACATATTTACATAAGCCTCCATTAAGTCGTAAGGACTTAACGGAAGCTTATATAGTTATGTTTGAAGTATTGGTACCATAAGGATCTTTATTTCGTAAGTAGGGCTTACCTCTCAATATCTCTATCTTCGTCGTCATACTGATCACTAGAGTCTGAATTCTCGTATTCCTCTTCAGCTTCATTTTCACTCTCATTGTCTTCGTCATTGTTCTCACCACCCTCGTCTTTATGCAATCTATGAGGACTTTCGTTGCTAAAAGTAGGTAGTATAATATCCTAAATTCACCAGGTGGGTATGCAATAAGAAACTTTGACTGTAGCGTGTAATAACGGTAACGGTAAACTTTAGATTGGTCACAATATTTTAAATAATGAAAGCTTTTGCATAATTTAGTTTGAAAACTTACTCATAGTCTTGTGATGTGAACTTGAAATGGCTCAACCGTTTCACCCTGGTGGGTATCGCATGCTGCTTGTCCGAAGAACCCCATATGAGAATGTCACTGGTCACATTACCCTCGTAATATTCTCGTTTAGAATTTCCATTCGACCGAGCAAGCACTATCTCTTCAGGCGGCAGGAAAGACGTACGGAACCCTTGAAACACATCCCTCTCTTCAGGGTCCACCTCGCCTTCTAACCGGGTGTAGACTTTCGGGATATTTTTAACAGTATATTGATCAGAAGGATCGCCTAACGAGTCATAAGGTCTTCTGACGAAGAAGTATGCAAAAGCGACAAACGCCGCGAAAATAACAACGGAGATAAATCTACAGAAAGTGGCACTTTTCGAACTCGATTTGACTGTTACAGTTTGTGTTAGGGACCGCGTGTCCACGCGCGTCATGGCAGCTTCTGACTGACAGAGCATCACCGGACATTCGTAACTGGAACATCATACATAGGCATACGAACTACGCAGTGGTCGTCGTAATCTTGACCCTGTTGTTGCAGCCGGCAAGTAAATTGCTTACAATCAACAACACAATTTATGTATGCCAACTATTTTTAGCTTACCCTGTATGCAAAGATTTTTATTTGTTAATCAATATGTTGTGCAGGTACTGTGGGTAAGTACTGGCAATGAAAGATGACCTAAATAATTGTAAAAAAGAAAACCGATTGTGACAGTGACACACAGTGACAATTTTGGACAGCTATATTTTATTGTAAATGGGCAGAAAGCCTATATTTTTGTAAAGCAAGTGTTAGATTGAACACAACAAAG
This sequence comes from Antitype chi, assembly GCA_947359405.1. NCBI lineage: Eukaryota > Metazoa > Arthropoda > Insecta > Lepidoptera > Noctuidae > Antitype > Antitype chi. The sequence goes on from OX375814.1 coordinate 6,364,104, forward strand.
CGTTAGAATGACTTCCTTTGCGGAGTTAACGAAACAAGTGCATCTAATCAACGATTTGATTTTAGCTGATATGACTTGTGGTATGTTTAGTCATTATTTTATCCACTTTATCAAATTTAGTCGCACTACAAGACACGATATCATAATCAGCCTTTAATTTCCCCACTGCTGCGACACAGGCCTCCTCTCGGTGAGAGGGAGTGGGCCGTAATCCACCACGCGGGCCCAGTGCACGTTGGCAAATGTTACATGTCTTTGAATTTTAGGTTGACATGCCGGTTTCCTCACAATATTTTTCTTTACAGTTTTGAGAGCGATGGTAATTAAATAATTTGGACTAAAGAAAAGCGTCTGTCTTGATGCGAACCTGTAACAACTCATAAGTCTCGGCTGTTACCACTGAACCATCACTGCTCACAAAACACGATATACAGGTTGAAATTGAAAACATGCGACAAACCGTAATGGGAGATTGTACTCATCATTATGAACAACTTTTACTGAGGGACCAAAGATGCAATCGCAAAAAAAAAACAGCTGTTCCCTACATTTTGACGAGTTATGCGAACATAAATGTAGGGAACAGATGTTTTTTTTTTTCGCGATTGCATCATTGGTTCCTTAGTAAAAGTTGTTCATAATGATGAGTACAATCTCCCATTTCGGTTTGTCGCATGTTTTCAATTTCAACCTGTATAGCTGTAGATAGTAACAGGACAACAAAAAACTACTCTAGGAAGTCTTAATCATCTGCTGAATTCATGAATCTAATTTGCTCGTCGCTCGGTATCTCTGCTCTCGCCCTGTATGATTTTGGTTACTTTTGTCGTGCTTTTGTCCATAAAAAACTTGCATTTTAAATGAATAAGTTTGAATACTTAAATAAGTTTTTTTTAATTATTTATTTTAACCCTAATCTCCAACACCACAGATGACTTCGACACTTCAAAACAGGCGGTCACCTTCAGCAAGCATCTCCTGGCTACCAAGTATTGGTTCGCGCGTATATCTTACCCAAACAAGAAGAGATACCTTCTTGCTTTGCTTCATGACTTGCGCAGTGCTTGGACTCTGTCTCTGCTCCTCAAGTCGATGTGGAACTGCCGACCTAAGGATGCTGTACTGTCTGTTAGCGAGTTAGTAACAAACTACTATTTATTTTTATTTATAGAAACAAGTAACAAAAGACTCAAATGTGTTAGTAACAATATTTCTTGATCCTATGTTAGAAACTTAACCTACACTGCCATATAGGTACACTCGCGAGCAATAAACTGGAATCACTTCATCGTCCGCTGCTCGAAACAAAGAATCATGTCGACATCCTTACATAATTTTTTACAACAAATTAAGTGTTCAAAATATTTTCCAATGTTGAGAATACATTATCAGAAGTAGATTGATATGCTTATCATATTTTTTACACCCCGCAGAATTAATTTTGAAATTAAAATATCAGTTTTTGTTTCATCTCGTTGCCCATTATGCATATATTAAAAAAAAAACGAAGTAACAATTTCGGATCTATCAAACTGACAATTGGCAGACAAGAGAATAGAGATGTGAATCGTTGTTTACAGTGCCGCTTGTTGAAAACGTACATTGATTAATAATTATTTCTGACATTTTCCATAGAACGAAGGATAGGTAGTGTGAAAGATGATATGGGTAGAAAGGGTGTAGGCTTATAAACTGGGATAAGGGTGGGAGGATGACACCCACATCACATCCGCACTGCTCCGTCCGTAGCAACAGTACGACACCAATCGTCTACATTGAGGATGACACCCACATCACACCCGCACTGCTCCGGCCGTAGCAGCAGTACGACACCAACCGTCTACATTGAGGATGAAACCCACATCACATCCGCACTGCTCCGCCCGTAGCAGCAGTACGACACCAACCATCTACATTGAGGATGACACCCACATCACACCCGCACTGCTCCGGCCGTAGCAGCAGTACGACACCAACCGTCTACATTGAGGATGAAACCCACATCACATCCGCACTGCTCCGCCCGTAGCAGCAGTACGACACCAACCGTCTACATTGAGGATGACACCCACATCACACCCGCACTGCTCCGCCCGTAGCAGCAGTACGACACCAACCGTCTACATTGAGGATGACACCCACATCACATCCGCACTGCTCCGCCCGTAACAGCAGTACGACACCAACCGTCTACATTGAGGATGACACCCACATCATATCCGCACTGCTCCGTCCGTAGCAGCAGTACGACACCAGCCGTCTACATCGAGGATGACACCCACATCATATCCGCACTGCTCCGGCCGTAGCAGCAGTACGATACCAGCCGTCTACATTGAGGATGACACCCACATCACATCCGCACTGCTCCGTCCGTAGCAACAGTACGACACCAACCATCTACATTGAGGATGACACCCACATCACATCCGCACTGCTCCGTCCGTAGCAGCAGTACGACACCAACCGTCTACATTGAGGATGACACCCACATCATATCCGCACTGCTCCGTCCGTAGCAGCAGTACGACACCAGCCGTCTACATTGAGGATGACACCCACATCATATCCGCACTGCTCTGGCAGTAGCAGCAGTACGACACCAACCGTCTACATTGAGGTTGACACCCACATCACATCCGCACTGGTCCGTCCGTAGCAGCAGTACGACACCAACCGTCTACATTGAGGTTGACACCCACATCACATCCGCACTGGTCCGTCCGTAGCAGCAGTACGACACCAACCGTCTACATTGAGGATGACACCCACATCACATCCGCACTGCTCCGTCCGTAGCAGCAGTACGACACCAGCCGTCTACATTGAGGATGACACCCACATCACATCCGCACTGCTCCGTCCGTAGCAACAGTACGACACCAACCGTCTACATTGAGGTTGACACCCACATCAAATCCGCACTGCTCCGTCCGTAGCAACAGTACGACACCAACCGTCTACATTGAGGTTGACACCCACATCACATCCGCACTGCTCCGTCCGTAGCAGCAGTACGACACCAACCGTCTACATTGAGGGCGCATTTATTGATATTGTATAGATTGTGTCTACCGGTAGAAGACGTCAAATTAATATAAAGCTTGTGTAAATATTGATGGGCGAACATAATTCTGTTGAAAGTGTAATACGTTCATTATGAAATGATAATTATAAAGAACATCAGGTTAGGTCTAATAAAAACACAACATCTTGATTAATCATCAACATATTAATAAGTGAAAAATACCAAAAAGGGATGACATATTTAAACTTATCGGTAGGTTGTTTATCGGAGTAATGAAGTACATAAACAATGACTAATATTTTAACCATTAATTTTTTGGAATTATGAGCTATGGGAGGAACTACCGTGCGCTGCAGTGACTACACAGTACCTTGTAGAAGTCGGGATTCCCACACTAGACTGGCCAGCCCTCAGCCATGACTTAAATCCAATTGAACACATATGGGACGAGCTGAAAAGGCGGGTACGAGGAAGATGTCCACCTCCGGCGTCAATAGTAGACCTGAAAACTGCTTTAGTCAAAGAGTGGCAGGAAATACCACAGGATTCCATCAGGAAACTCATTCGGTCAATGAAAAACCGTTTACAGGCAGTCATTAGGGCCAGGGGGGGGGTAAAACAAAATATTAAGGGGTTAATAACATAAATTGTAAATATTTTTTATCATTTCATTTAGACGTCCACAACTTCGACCTATTGCAATAACTCTCTAAATTTAGGTAGAAAAATTAATTTATTTTATTTTTTTCTGATATCGTTTGAAAGCTAACAAAATTACCTTTCCGGTGATATACCACAATCCACAGCTCATTGTACAGAAATTGTAAAAAATTTGTCTTGAGCAACGCGCGATGAAGTGATTCCAGTTTATTGCTCGCGAGTGTAGTTAAAATGCGAATCCCTGCTACAAGCTCAACACCTAAGTGGACGACGGCGCGTTGTGTTCCACGCGTGCCTCAAAGAGATGTCAGCACCAACTGGTGGGGTCCGCAATGGCCGATGCCTGCCAGGGGTGCGGGTTGTTCGAAAGAGATACCGCGGCCCCTGGCACACAGGCAACTGAGGGAACACGGGTGGGTTTTAGTCAGTAAAAGTCTGACACGCCCTCCCGCTCCACCAAGAGCGGGAGAAGTTAATTGATGATTACCCACTCTAAAAAAAAAAAACACCTAAGTGAAGAGGTTCACACACAAGCAGTCCAGTTTACTCGCGATAAACCGCAGTATGTTGGGGCTGGCTAGCACCCGGCGCACCAGGGAAGCGCATATTTTTCGCATCGTAGCGTAGAATCAATCAACACAAGCTTCAGCAAATATTTCTGATGCGCTACAGAAGCGGAACAACCCCATCAACAATAACTATATTAATACTTAAGGAAGCCCGATAAGCGTCTCAGCGTGGTTTAAAATCGTCATCATCATCATCCCGCCGTTAATATTGAAACTATTTATTCCTCATTATGAACAACTTTGTGACCAACACTGAAATCGGTTCACCCATACATTTATGTTCACATAACTCGACAAACTGTCGGTCACTGCACATTTTATTTTTATTCTTTTGTAATTATTGTTTAGAATGCAATGACGAAAAAGCATCTGCTATGGGCTCAACTTTGGATACGTCTATATCCAGCAGTGGTCATTGATATCTAATTTGAATGACCAAGATTAATCATAATTATTATAAAGTGCGAAAGTAAGTTTGTTACGCTTTTACGCTAAAACGGCTTAACGGATTTGGATGAAATTCGGCACACAGATAGACCATGGCCTAAGTAAGGACATAGGCTACTTTTCATTCTGGATCCCAGAAGAAGTCGCAGGCTACAGCTAAAAGAAAAGGCTAAAAAGAAAATTTTCACCACAGGCGATACGTGTATACCAGTTACGACCAAGCGCCAATGGATCACAACAGAACGGCCATGCCAGCCCACACTCTAGCACAAGTCATGAAAAACGACCGCATTTGGATTCATTCACTCGATCCGGTTAGCTTATTTCATTCTTTAAAACTAAAAAAAAAATCGTCATCGATAAGCGAAGAAGGTATAAATAATATTAAGGTGGATGCGGTAATGTTGTAGCACACGACATGAAAAAAATATATGAAAAAGTCGTTCAATGGGATTTTAACATAATATTAGTTCATAAACTTGGAGGGCTGTATTCATGATTTTAATGGTTATAATTTTGTAAATGCACACCTGTAACGGCCACGATTCATATTCTGTTCAATATGCAACTTCACATTGTTCTGCAAATTGAAAAAAAACGGAAGCATATTCGGATTTTGCGTGCTACCCTTGAGATTTCACCGTTTGTTGAACAGTACCTATTTGAAAGTTAACAAACAATTGCTCTTCAGAGAACTGGTATTTTGCATGACTAAAAAAAAGACGTTGACTTTTTACGTGTCACCATCGCCATCAGCCTGTAGCAAGAGGTACTGCTGGGAGTTCCTCTTTTAAGATTAACTAAGATTTTTCGAAATGTTTCTTCAATAATAAGTACCAACGTGCTCCTATATAAAAAAGTACTCTGTGAACGTGTTCGACCGCCAAGACGGAAGGAAAATATTTCATATTTTACACATTTTTTTTGGTTTTGTCTTCGCACGGTTTGTGCATTTAGCCCAGTGTCAAGTAATTATTCTTTTCGGTCAAGTACATGGCCCGATATCGGGCACGAAATTACAAAACAGTCATAGTCGTCTTTAGTTAGTCAAATCAAAGTTATTGTAAAGCGGTAGTAACTTTACAACAACCTAGTAGGAGTTTTTGGGGAGAACACGAAAAGTCCACGTTAGTCACTTATTTTCACCTTCACCACACTTGTGCACTCACACGTAACTAAATTGAATAATTCACTACAAAAATTATACAATTTGATTCGCTATTTCACTAAATTTCATGAAAATGAAAATTCGTGCGACATGTTCCAACGCGATCCCGCCAAAAACTATTTTACACATACCTAACATACAGTCATAAGACTAAGGAGAGAATGTCGTACAGCCTACAACCAACATCCGGACATTATAGGTGGCACTAGTAAGTACTAAACTAACACATGGTATTTTGAGCAAATTACAACAACCTTCAATTATCATCTCTCGATCGTCGGCTTCAAATGTTACCTATTACTCGTGTGTACGAGTGTCACTCCTATCCGATGTATAAGATTGAGATGACATATTTCTTTTTCACAAAGCTTTACTTACTGATCGGTCTTCAACACTTTCAAGGAGCCTCAAGCCCTAGTGTTGGCAGAGCTGACGACAGTAGCTGGTGGGCCGGTCATGTGGGAAGTACTGCGGTACGCGCAACGGCTGTTTGAACGAAACCGGGATCTGATGCTGAAGAACATCATGGACTGCATCGTGGTTAACCAAGTATGGCATTAGCCTATACCTACTTTAATTTTAATGACTGGGATTTGGTTGCTACTTACGTTTTACCCAGTAACTAAGTTTCGGAGGTCAAATAGGTAAAACTGTTTTGTCAGAATTTCAGGCTTCTGACGACTGTAATGTCTGCCAAAGATCTACAAACGGCAGCCAGACACCAACGGGTTAACGTGTTTTCCAAGGCATGGAGGAGCCAACATAGTTTAACTGATCCATCGACCCGTGCTGCTGTTATTATTATTTAGACTCCAGCACCCTAATTGCGTAACTCACGATTAATCATAATTTGTTTGGTTTTGATAGTTCAACAATATTCATTGCGTTATTTACGTTGTTGAGCAGACACATTTTTCGAACATATGAAGCAATGGTTTAGCCATCTGTTTCAAAACGAAACAAATTATGATGAATCGTGAGTTACGCAATTAGGGTGCAGTTCTTCTCTTTGAAATAATATGAGAAGATTAATTTAATAAAATTAGTATAAAAATCAATGAGATGACACAGACAGTTCATATAACGCTCACTTCACCTCAGTTTTCACGGTGAGATGTTTACAGAATAGCAATGCTGGAATATATGTATATATGTATAGTCTATTTATTTCTGAGTATATGGTACATAAAAAGCTTCACATATACTACCGTTACCGGTGTAAAAATATTTAAATTAAAGTAAATTCGCATTAAAAGAGCTATAAGTAAATTAGTTTGAAATGACAATGGGTAACATTTTTTTTTAATACAATGTCACTGTCACTGTCTGTGTCACTTATGTATCTTCTTATTTGTGCACAATGGTGTCGTTCTATTGTACAAGCCGTAAATACTACTCCCTAGCCTTTTCTCAACTATGTTGGGGTCGGCTTCCAGTCTAACCGGATGCAGCTGAATACCAGTATTTTAATGGAGCAACTGCCTATCTGAATTCCACAACCAGTTATTGAGTAATCCGGCCCCCTTGGTAAGACTAGTTGTCAGACTATCGGTGTTCCGACAACGCGTAGCTACTGTCAAAACTCTACGAATGACAGTCGGGGCCGACCGACCGACGCACGGAGGGGTCTTGGTATGTAAAGATGATCACCCATCCACGGACCAACCTCGACAAGTGTAGCTTAACCTGATGGATAGACCCGTTGGGCTGTTATTACTTAGCTAAAAGCTCACAAGCCGTAAAACCTGCTTTAGATTTTTTAAGTTTTAAGTAATTTTCAGTGAATTTAGTGTATTTAGTAGGTACAGGCATAACTTGTTACCATGGTTTCAGTACCTACATGATTCTCCAGCCCTGCGTTGAAATTTTTCGTCAGTTATTAAAAAAAATTATGTAGGTACCGTGTGCATTTTTCATTTACTTATAACAACAGTTTTTTTATGTAGGTAATCGACGAATATTTTTTACACTAGGAAGCTTATAATCATGAGCTGAATGAATTCATGGTTACAGATACCGCGTCGATGTTGCTGCCACCCTGTTTATCTAAATTAAACGAACGTCAAAATGACTTAAGACAGTCCCCCAAAACGCCCGTCCTTCACCACTTCCTAGTGCTGGTTGGTAGTTAGCTTGAAATAAGAAGTCACCGTTGTTTATTCTGGTAACCATTAAAATGAAAATGTCAACTTATATTTGGTTTTAGAAAACGGACCAGCCACAGAACCGTGACGCAGGAGCAGGTGACGCGAAGCAAACTGCCTCTGGTCATTCTGCGCCGCCACAGCTGTCAGAGGCACAAAAAGTCGTGAGTATACTTAATTACGTCTTATTTTTTAAACAAAATTTGCCAGCACTAATTTATTTCCGTCTCTTTCTTGTTCCATTACAAGGAAAAAGATAGCAATAGCCTAAATTAATTTTAGTTGGTGCACAACAGAATCATCACCTACTTACTATACAACGTGTAACTTAATAGGGTATTTTCCAATTTATTAAAAACTATTTTAATTTGAAGATTGGGACGAAATATGTAACAGAAAAATAAAAATAAATTATTTATAACCATTTGCTCAATTAAAAACGATTAAGTAAAATCAAATTTAGTTTTCGTTGTTTTGAATTTACCGCCAAAACGCTTCTTACAATGACTTTTTATCACATGACTACACGTGAAGTCAGCTTTCAAATAAAAAAAGAATTTTGAGAATCAGTCCACAAATGGGGGAGAAATCGGTGAACATACATAAAAAAAAAATAGTTACGTCGAACATAGAATCTCCTCCTTTTTGAAGTCGGACAATGACCAATTTTTTTTAAAAAAGCTATCTGTTATTATTTAGAATAAAGTGTTGACCCTAGCATTGCTTTGGGCATGCCACGATTGCGGCGGTAAGACCCCTCTTTGAGGAGTGGATTGAGAGGCGCCACAGCGGCGTCCTCACGTTCCGCCTAACGCAGGTCCTCACCAGACATGGCTGTTTCGAGAGGTTCCTGCTTCACATAAGGCGGGAGGAAACGCCTGGGTGTTTCCACTGCGAAGATCGCCCTAAGGATATGGTGGAGCATACGGTGGAGGTCTGCCCGGCTTAGGCGGAGCACCGCCGTGTCCTCGTGGAGGCGATCCGCGGCGACGATGTCTCGCGTCCGGCCCTGATCCAGGCTATAGTACAGAGCGAGAGTGCATGGGTAGCCGTCAGGTCAGCTCCTTCTGCGAAGCAGTAATGCTCGCAAAGAGGGAGGGCGTAGCACTACTTTATGCATTTTAAATTGAGTCCTATTGCCTTGTTATAAGATTATTTTTTTGTATCAATCGGCGATGCTGTGGCAAAATACATGTTATAAAAAAAAAACCATATTAAAAGTAACTGAAATCGATTCAGTAGTCAATGAGGATCAAACTACTATCAGGTCTTGCGTTTATTCTGTTAGGCACTTTGTATTACTAAATTCACGTTTACGGTTACAAGCATAAATTCTCTCTAGAATCAAATTCCTTGGACCCGCAAATGTATTCGTTTAAAAAAAAACAATGAATAACGTCGATATTAACATTCGAGCGTTTGTCACTACGCTGCAACCTCTTTCACAGTTGGAGGCAAACTTGACCATGTGGAATGGAACAATAAAATCGATGCGCGACAGTTTAAAACTGGAGGAGTTGGAGATGACTTTTAACGACGGCTCCAAGCGAAAGATCTGGAAAGTCAACCGACCAAAACCTGAAAATATCGAAACTGTGGACTTAGTTAGTATTTTCTATCTATATCTAATGTAATACCTTTAAACGAGCAATTCTTGTATATTTATAAGTATATGTCGTGGCCATATTGTAGATTTGCTCACTTCAAGAAATTGCCTCGACATGTACTTATACAGGTTGAAATTGAAAACATGCGACAAACCGAAATAGGAGATTGTACTCATCATTATGAACAACTTTTACTAAGGGACCAATGATGCAATCGCGAAAAAAAAAACATCTGTTCCCTACATTTATGTTCGCATAACTCGTCAAAATGTAGGGAACAGCTGTTTTTTTTTTGCGATTGCATCTTTGGTCCCTCAGTAACAGTTGTTCATAATGATGAGTACAATCTCCCATTACGGTTTGTCGCATGTTTTCAATTTCAACTTGTATATTCACCTTTTAAACCTTCCTTGCACTTCTACAAATATTTCAAAACCAAAATTAGCCAAATCGCAGCCGTTTTCTGAGTTTCTGTGAGAATAACAAACGTTAATTCATTTTATATATATCTACAGAATATCTGGTTGACCGAGCTTTGGTCGTTTTTTTTTTGGTGTGACGTTTTCTAAGAATGAAACCTAGCTAGATCGATTTATTGCCCCCGAAACCACCTGCATACTTAATTTCATGAAAATCGTTGGAGCCGTTTCCGAGAATCAGATTATATATTTATTTCGTGGCCATATCGTAGATTTGCTCACTTCATAAAATGCTCGAGATTTTTTTCTCGAGAAGACGGTCGACGTCAGGGCACCCCGAGATTCGGTTTGAATAAAATCTTTTCCTGTATATAATGTATAATTGAATTGAAGTTTGTTAGTCTCACAAAAAGTTCAGACAACTTTTATTGGCGGTACGAACTTTGCCGGGTCAGCTGGTTAGGTAATAATAAAGCTGAAGAGTTTGTTTGTTTCAACGCGTTTGTAAACTAAAAGCTGAAATTACCAGTAGGGGTTGATAATTTAGTTTTGCATTTGATAGCCCAATGATTGAGAAAGGCTATAGGCTATTTAACTACACACTACACACAAAAGTCTGCGAGGACGCTAAGCGAATACGAGGCTATAGCGAGGGGAGGCGATGCGATGCGACGGGATGGGACGAGGGAACAAGAAATGTCACGCAGAAGATGACCCTGGCAGAAGCCCCTGGCAGAAGCTAGTGGAAAGTATAAAAGTATTAAACCTAAATATTGTATAGGTAGGTACTTACTTAATTTCTGCTGATTTATTGACATCGTTAGAAGGAGTTATCTATATGCATAGCTATTCACAACTTTTCGATACGCTTCCGTACCAAATCGAACATCAATCAATGTAATCGTAGGAGTACATTAAACTGTACAAAAATCCGAATCTTTTGTCAGTTTAAATCAAACAGACGACAGTAATTCTTCCAACAGCTGTTTACTGGACATTCTTACGATAGCTGTTTCCAACAGGAGTTGATAGACGCTGCTGAATGTGCCAATTTCGTAGCCAAATTCTGGGCTGACTGTATTTAGATTGCTTTCGACACGTTAAGAAGAAGTAGCTATTTGCTGTCGGGGGCAAGGCAAATCAGGTTATCGAAATGTGCCGTTTTCGGTACGATAGCCTTTCGAATGCTTGTGAATAGTTATGCTGGTTATTTCATCTCGCCAGGAAGTGCTAATGTTATCAAATCGGTACTGTGTAAAATCCTAGGATTTATAACTAACATTTTATTCGACTTCACTTTGCCTTCACTTTGCATATTTGATTCCGACTATGAATTACCAAAAGCTTATCCGATTTTGTTTTATGTGCACTCTACAGCGCAGTATTATCAATGCTTTGCTTCTCCAGGTGCAACTTCTACCATCAGCCATCGGCAAGAAGATCTTGTCTTACCTCCCTCGTAGCCAACTCAGTGAATATGGCAAGGTCAACAGGTACTGGACGTACCTGGTGGACGAGCTCCGAGCCGAGTTAGCAGCTAGGGTGAAGATCAACGCCGACGATGAAAGATTACATGTAAGAAGGATGAATGAATTCCCCCCTTTTCACCCCCTTAATGATCGATAACTCCTTAAACTATATCCAAAAACCAAATTACCATGTTTAGCTCTAAGGCTTAGGTTTAGGCTAGGCGAGAGTCTAAATCAAAATCAAAAGTCATTTATTCAAATTAGGCTGAGAATCAGCGCTTTTCGAACGTCAAAATACATAAGACAGTCCCCCCAAAAACACCCACCCGTCACCACTTCCTAGTGCTTTAGCTGGGAAGAAGTAGCGGAACAAACTTATGAAGATACTCTGTTCTCAGGGGCAATTCAAGTATTACGTAAGCACTACAGGGGGGCGGGGTCTTTGCTTTGCTTATTTTTAATGACATTGGGGATGGAGTCCGGATGGTGATTACGTAAGCAGTATTTTTGTTTTACTTTTTTGAATATTCTACAAAATTTATTGGATTTTGGTTTGAACACATATATGGCAAACCTACTTGTCTATGAATGGCTCGAAGAAAACTATGTCGATATTCCAAAATTACACGAAAGTGAGCAGACACACTACATTGAGCATCGAAGACTTGAGTCATGGATTCGCTTGTCATGGACTGAAGACTGTTAAAACAATTCACTATTACGTGGTAGGTATTACTAAAAAGTAGTCGTACGTAGTTTGTGAATTCATCGTCACCCTGATCAAACATCACAAATCCATCAATATCCAATTTAACTAAATGACTACACGACATTCAACCATCTGGTTAAACATTACGCTCAATGACTTAGCTAGTTGTCCTTCAGCTATTTAATTTGGTGCCGGCGTTTAATTAACGGCCTAGGCATCCAATTAGCTGGCTAATTTAACCAGATAGCTGCGACATATACATATATATGAAAAAGCTGCAATTTGTCAAGATAGGTAAACTTAATAAACTTCTTTGGGTCTTCCTAAGTTCAGATTTCTGCTCGGCAGAAGCTGTGTGATACTTCACAGGAAAGCACGGCCAAAACGAAGCCCCCAAGTGCAGTGTGTTATGTTTTTTGTGGTTTTTATTATCTTGTATACACCGAAAAAATTTAATGGTTGTTTTCCCGCAGCGACATGATTTTGTCTTGGTAATACAATCGTTTTATAAACAAATAAAATATTAGACCCCAAAAATGGCAGATTAACCATTTTGAAAAATCACCACGTGCGAGAGCTTATTTTGCTTTGAACATTTAAATATATCGCTGTTCCCTTTGTCGGCGGCGCGTGTGATTCGAGTAGTACCTACAACTCCTATAAGTTACCTCTAGTGTTACCATTTATTCTTACGTGTTCGATTTAATTAATATTTTTTAAATTATTTTAAAACAAAAACATCTTTATTTTTTTTACTTTTACTCTATGGTTCGAAAGTACTCCTTATGGCAAGTTGTTCTGCTGCGAGAAAACAATCATTAAAATTTCTCGGTATATAGAAAGGTAAGGTGGTTATAAGGTATTATATGTCATGATTTCATTACTTACAGGAACTGCTGCTCCGCCATGACACAAGTTTGGAATTCTTCGACACACACGAGCATACGGCTCCACCGAGCCCACTAGGGATGAGCCTAGCGGCGCCTCCTTCGCTTCATGTGGAGCAGCTGCTGCCCAGCTTGAGATACAGCGAGAAATCCGCAGGGGCCTACTCGTACAGACAATTCATTTCTGAGAAGCTGACCAAGCCGGCAATTGTACTTACACAAATTTTCTTTTTTTGCCTTTTATCCGACTAAGATGATTTTTTTTTTTTGGGCATCTCGCAGTTGGCCTTGAGAGGCCGTGACTGCTCAACCGGGCTTTCCTGGGGCTGCCATTAAGATTTTACTCTTAACGCCTCCAGCCAGGGCTTACAAACTAAAATTTACATGCTAAGCGACTGCACGCTGAGGGCACCCCCTGTGGGGTACGGACCTCGGCTCAGGGCGTCACTGATAGGGGGACAGCTATCACTATTGGGGACAGGCTGGATCGAAATATTGGCATTATTATTATTAGGGGAATTTAAAGCTACTGGCTCAGCTGCGGCGCGGGCTGGCGCTTCAACGAGCAAGGGTCGGTCGGGGGTCGCGACGTTAGGCGCCGATACTACTAGGGGTCTTCGCGGGGTGCGAGGACCTCGGTGGCGAGGTCGGAAGGATTTTGTACGGTGTGTGCGAACTGTACTGGTGGCCCTATTGCTTTCCTAAAGGATAGTAATGTGGTCGTCTAGGTCGGTGAGGTATGTTTAGATGATTAGATGTTTGGATATTTAACGTTCCCGTGGGATAATTTTAGGCCACCACGCGGGCGAAGCCGCTGGCAAAAGCCATTAAAATATAATTATCACATTGCTTGTCAATGTATTTATTATATTATTTCCCGAAGGGGTAACACCCACATTTTGCCTGTTATGTGCTCGACTGACCACCGCATAGTCTTGTATGATATCTGTGCTGCCGTTCTTTAACTAGAAAGGCGTTAACCCTCATTTGGTCAATTATTACTTTTTAGAATCTAAGAGAGTTCAAAATTCCCTATTTTTCTGTCTAATAAACATTTTTACAATAAAACTAGTTTCCAAGATATAAAAAGTTTGTAGGCCGTCCGCCGATAAGTAACATCATTTTGGATGATTCCATCACTTCACTTCTTAGCTAAATGTACTTTAAAATACTTGATGAAATGATTATTATCTATTATCAAATTGATGTGTCCTACAATCAGTAACGGTAAGTAGGTATCATAGTTTTTAAGAAATAACGATTCGCGCGTTTTCTGCCATTTTCTCGGAAACAACTTTTAGGGCTTAACGCCTTTCTAGGTAAAGGACGGCAGTATGTATGTAAGTACTTTAATTAATATTTTGATAAATGCACAGGAGCAGTGGTGGCCCAGTGGTAGCGGCTGCGACTTAAGACTTCTTGGTCGTAGGATCGAACAGGGCCTTTACGTGTAAATAATTTTATCACCACTGCTCACAAAACCATGAAAGAAAACATCGTGAGGAAACCGGCATGTCCTAGAACCAAAAATTCGAAGGCTTTAAACATCTACCAACTCGCACTGGGCCCGCTGGTGGATTTCGGCTTTGCATATCGTGCCTACCCTACATACTTCTAGTATAGAGCACAAGGTTTAAATTGCTTTCATGATTTCATTCAGATGCAGAAACCAATACGCAACTTGGCAGACTTAACAGAGAGGCTGGAAAGGCGTGGAGCTGCAGACGAGAACATTTGGAAGTGGTGCGAATGCGTACTGGCACATGCCAAGAAATACAAGAAGTTTAGACAAGTGAGTATACTTAACCGGTCTAATATTAGAATATGCAACCGACTGACGGACTTCAAAAGATTACCTTGGGTGTGTTCCACCTTAGTAAAATCATGGATCTATGTAAGATACATGTTGAGTACATTAATTTCAAGAAGACATTTCATCACAAGTCAGGAAGCCCACAACATTTTTATAATTTACCTTCTTCTGTCCTCTATTATGGTGTTGACTGGATTCACACACAGTAGAATTTTAAACCCTGGGTAGAGCATTGTAATAAAAGATGTTGATCTGAAATTGACGCCCAACAAACATCCAGTGTAGCCGACCTTCGAAACCAGAAGGGATGTACTTCACATTTTTGCACATTATACACGTTATAGACTCCGTGAAGAGAATTTTTTTATCTTCTAGAAAACTGAAGAAGGCGGCAGCGGTGGAGTCCTATTATTGGGCAACGTGCACTTTCCTTGTCCCCTAATGAAAGTTACCATGAAGATCCCTGTTAATCCCCCTATGTATACAGATCCAATCATGGTGTGAGTGCAAATTGATTAATTTCTTGTGCAGATAGTGATTTGAGGACCTTGCAAGCTTGTCAGTTGACCGCGAGTTAGACCCACTGTCGCTAAATTCTAAATTCTATCAGCCGGTTGCATTTGACAACACATTACCTACGTAAAATAAATTACCTTCTTTGAGGAAGTTTTAGGTTGCTACTTGAATGAAAAGGGTCTTCGAGCCAACGCCAACAGTAACTGCTCATGCGCCGTCTAGTGTTTTAGCTACTTTTCTTAGACCAGTACATCAATTAATTCACTACTGTTATTTTTCAGTACTTCTGCCAAACCAAGAAAAATTATGTCAGATTGTAATTTGGTGCACGCTCCGAAAGATACAGTAAAGCGTTACAGCCTGTGGACCCGAGACCTTTCTAATCTTTACCGTGTTTTCAAAATACCGTCTTACTTAAGTCCTGAGAATATGCTCGCTGGGCCACTTGCGGGAAGGCACGCATAAAGAAACATGTATTTTTCTTAAACTACTCTGTGTCCCACAGCTGCACAAGGGGCTCCCCTTTTTCTTTTCAAACTTCTCTGTTTCGTGCGCTCTCTGGCCCCTAAAAATAACCTATTAAGTTTTGTAAACTATTAAATTATAGGTACGCAAACATTGGAGTATTACTCAGGTTTCAATTTAAATAAACTGGACGTGAATAAAGCCTTGTTTTAATTATAAATATTCAACACCCTGTGTCCATGACCAAAAAATATACACTTATAAGATTACCTAGATATCTACATATACCTACCTACTTAGATAACATTGATCAGTCTGGCCGTTGAGAGAGTGAGTTCTTGACACCTGTCAGTTCGACAATTTTAATAAGTAGTAAAGATCAATTTCGCAAAACACGTATTCGCTTTTTTAAGACTGACGGTAGTCATGAACGCCTTCCTCTCGACGGCCGGCCTACAATTAATTAGCTTTTGCCAGCGGCAACGCCGGGCGTTAGGTCGGTGTTATACATAGATATAAACCTTCCTCTTTAATCACTCTGTCTATCGCTGAAAACCGCATTAAAATCCGTGGCGGGGTGTAAAAGATTTAAGCGTACAGACACGAGCAGCGATATGACCCTATTTTAAATACCTACACTTCATTAAGGCTCCGTGCATGATATTAACTCATTTTGTTCAATTTTGATCACTTTTTGTGAGCTAGGGAAACTGAATTCAGATTTCTTTTTTTGGTACTAGAGTTGAGTTCTAACTCTTGCATGTGGCTGAAAGTGATTTTTCAAATAACTTATACAATATTGGAAAATTACCAATATCCACAGCCCCTTTTCAGAAAAAGTAACTAGCGAGTGATATTTGGCTTCTAGTTACAAAAAACTACAGCGGATTCTGCACATTAAAAAAATATAAATAACATAATTGAATGGTCTACTTGCAGATAGCTAAACTACTTTTTTGACTTTCATACGAAGTATAGCAGAAAATAAATATTGAAATAACGTAATTTATAGGAAACTGCTAGACAAATAAGTATTTTTTTCTATTACTTAAAATCATTTTTATGAAATTTAAAAAATTACGTATTATTCTTAAGTTAACCATTTAAATGTGTTCTATTTTCAACACACTATCAAACTTAGAACACTATCTAATGCATTGTTGTGTTTTTTTTTAAATATTAATTTACAGTCTGCCTCGTTGAATTCAGGAAGTTCAAGTACTTACAACTTAACTTTTAAATTTCAAGAATCCCCATTTTTCGGCATAGGAAGACTTTCAAAGTCTGTAATTTTTTTTCAGTTTCTGCAGTGGATTTTTTGTAGCATATAATCTCATGAGAATGGACATATTTTTTTTGTTACAAAGTCGCTTGCGAATGGATTTTTGTCGAAAATAGGTTGATATGTCCACACTGTGCGCCGCGCCGCTGGGGCACCCATATGGTTATTGGGTTATCATGTCTATGAATGTTCTTTTGAGGGATAGAAGAAGATCACTGTTCATTCATGGCCCATTAGCTCTCTTCATGCGTTTTCAGGCGGGTGCCCTTGCAAAGAGGCCATTTAACCAAGATAGAGATACTCGTTGACGTAATCAACAAACAAACTGAACATTTATGAGGACGTGACATTAGATATCATACTAATACTAATTCCATGCGTAGTAACACTAGTATCGAATGAATGAAACGGAACATTAAACCAATGTTGCTATGATAAAAATGATTTGTCGGTCTCACCGCTCTTGAGTGTCAAAGAACCGCCTTTTTCAAGCTTACTCGAGCACACTATGCTCGAGCTTATCGGTTATGTTAGACGTCAGAATCGTAGACAGAGACTGCTGTAAGCGTTTTCTCGCTTGTCAAGAAACGTTTCTTTATTTATATGTTTTTTTTTTTTGGGTGGGGGAATCATCAAATAACTTCACCAGCGGAGTTACGTCCCGGCGTTTGGCCTCCTCGTGCCACTCCCAAATGTGCGCGAGGATCTTTGCCTCCAGATCCCATGGTGGTAATCCGGCAAGGAGGCCCGCCGCTTCACCGGTGATCGTGCGGTATCCTCGAATCATCCGAATGGCCATGACCCTATGGGACGCCTTCAGCTTTCGGGCTGGTTGGCGCCTCAATGTAGGCGCTCACACCGGCGCCCCGTATAGGGCCATGGACCGCACGACCCCCGCGTGGAGCCTCCGGCAGGAGGCGTTTGGCCCCCTAGATTGGGCAGGAGCCGCTTCAAGGCAGCCCCGGCCTACTCCAGTCTGGGAGCCAAGCGTCGGAAATGAAATGAAACGTAAGAATGTAGTTTTACATAGTATGGTGTTAATATTTTTATAAGTTCTGTACATTCTACCACAACATGTGGTGTACAAATGTCATTATTGGGTACACAGCTTAGTACAATCAATTTCAAGCTTGGCGATTTACAATAGCGCAAAGGAGGGAAATATTTGACATGGTTGCAAACTCAATACAAATCACAGAACATAATAGGGTATTTTCCAATTCATTAAAAGCTATTTAATTTGAAGATTGGGACGAAATATGTAACAAAAATAAATTTATTTATATCCATTTTCTCAATTAAAAACGATTGAAATCAAATGTATTTTTTGTTGTTTTGAATTTACCGCCAAAACACTCCTTACGACTACTTTTTATCACGTGCCCACGTGACGTCAGCTTTGTGTAAACGGCACCGGTACAAATATTTTGTGTGGCGCAGTTTTAGCAGTATTTGTGCACAGAGGCACCGCACACCAGTAATACTACTTTCTATCCATTTAAAATCTTGTTAATTATAAACTCGACATTCACATGGTTACAACTACTTTAGTTTACACAAAACTGACGTTATGTGTGGTCACGTGGTAAAAAAGTCATGGTAAGGAGCGTTTTGGCGGTATATTCAAAACAACGAAAAATACATTTTGATTTATATCGTTTTTAATTGAGAAAATGGATATAAGTAAATGTATTTTTATTATTCTGGTACATATTTCGTGCCAATCTTCAATTTAAAATGGTTTTTAATAAATTGGAAAATACCCTAGGAAAATATTGCCAGTCCCTAAATTATAAAAGGAATTATTTAGTAATGACAACACTTTCATATTCGTTTGACGAGAATCAGTGTTGCCAATCCGTACGATAATTATGGGGGCGTCCGATAATTTGGCCAATGGTACGATGTACAGAGGCCAGCACATCAAGCTACCCCAATCTCTCAAATTTCTTTGATAGATTTTCGACTTTAAACCAAAAGCATAAGGTTGATGTTCAATTGGAAAAATTTGACAGTTTGGGATAGCTTGATGATATGGCGTATGTACGATAGTAATTGTCTAATGTACGATAATTCTATGGACAAAACGTATTTGTCATGCAAAATAAAAAGCAGAAAGTCAACAAAATGTCAACGTCAACTGTCAAGTATGTCAACAATGTACAGACGCCAAGCACATCAAGCTATCTCAAACTGTCAAACCAATTGAACATGAACCTTATTCTTTTGTAATAAAGTTGAAAAACTATCAAAGAAATTTGACAGATTGGGGTAGCTCGATGTGCTGGCGTCTGTACATGTCTCTCTATCTCCCTCTTTCCCTCACATTTCTATCACATAAAAATAATAACACATGTTTTCATCCGACCGCGACTCCGGGTTTTACACTGTATTCTTGTGGTTTTCTCAGATAACGTTATATTTGCTTCTACCTAGCTTTATGTGTCATGTGCACGCGTGAACACAGATCATAAAAAAGTAAATAAAGACTTGTGACCTATGGTTATGTTATGAAACACTCCGTAGTTGTGTGTAAAGTTCGGTTTGTGCTGCTAGCGCTACTAGTGGTGAAACTTAGCATAATACTCGTCCTTTGTCGTTTGTTATCAATGTTTAATGAGTAGTTTAGGTTTTTATTTTCGTGTTTTTTTTTGAACGATAATTTTGCCCACAATACGATAATTTCGACGTGGGAACTCGATAATTTGAACTTTTGGAGTTGGCAACACTGACGAGAATGTCGAAATAATTCTGACTGTCAAAAACAAAAATATACAAACGTCAAAAGCTGACAAACATATTTTTCTAGAAGAAAAATATTCGGCAAATTTTAATCCTGCGCGAATACAACAGTTGCGTAAACTTTCCTCAATATCGCCCGAGTTGAATAATGATATTTGTGACATAATTGACTTAGAAGACGTGACAATAAAGCAAGAACAATGAGTAAACACACATATACCACGGCAAACCTTACCGATAAAGAACTGAAGGAGCAGGGCAACAGATTGTTCACTCTGAGACGTTTCGAGGATGCTATGGCCTGTTACACAAAGGCTATTGTGAGTAATAAGTATTTTTTACCAAACTCTTCACATTGTTCACAGTTTATTAGTCACTTTTTCACACAAAGCAAGGGAAATGAAGACATTCCACCTATGTTTTTTTAGATCTTGACTTTACATGCTGTTATATATCATCAACTTATATCTATTTGCCCAGTTTACATAGCTCAGAAAAAATGCTCTAATGTATCATTCAAAGGTGACAGTTGGACGTTGATAAAATATTCTGTGGGCCTGTATTTCCCTTTTTCCTTGTATGGATATTTCCTTAGAAGGCTTGCTATTTCTGTCTATCAATCTATTAACAATATCAGAATGCACAATAAAATTCATTGTTCGAATTTAGATAAGTTTTCACTTTTTATTTCGGTGGATTTAAAAAAATCCATTTCTTTAATGATGTGGTTTAAACTTGAGCTATTATTGTGCAAATTAACTTTTTTTGAAAATCTATTTCTGGTTCACAAGCGCTGCTATGTTTATATCTCGACAAAAACTTACGGAAATAATCACCTTTATTTTTCAAACGTCTTTTAGTTTGAACGTTGTTTTTCCAGAAAGGCTATATAATCTTTAGGGAAATATTATAAAATTGTGACTACTCTGTTTTCTTAAATTTGCAGGTAAGGTGCAAAAGATTATTTTGCACATATCTTAAAAAAAACAAAACTTAAGTTGGCTAGTCACAGTCTACTTCTTACTTAAACCTGAGCTTGCAAATCTTTACTTTTTTGTAGAACACCGTTACACTCGGTTACAATCAGTCTACTTGGTCAACTTTCACTGTTAATGATGGCTCCATGCTGTCTGCACTTCTCCACAGTAAAATCCACTTTTGTGACACCATTCCATGATTCTATTTCCCGTTTTCTATACCACCCCTTTTCATGTTTTTTTTGTAGTTTTCTGCTTACATTATTATTTGTATTCTTCGTCAATTTATTGCAGTATTTACATATCATTCAAACAAAACTCAAGGCCTTCAAAAATACCATTTCAGATAAAAAACCCATCAGTAGCAACATACTTTACAAACCGCGCACTATGCCATCTGAAGATGAAGCGGTGGGAGGCTACGTGTCAGGACTGTCGCCGAGCACTGGATATAGACAACAACCAAGTCAAGGGACACTTTTTCTTGGGACAAGCCTTGGTAGAACTGGATTGCTATGATGAGGCCATAAAACATCTGCACCGAGGTTGGTAGCATTTCCTTCTCTTATAATAGTTATTAAAATTTTATTTTATATGCAAATAAACTGTCTAATTAGCCCTATGAACGTCATCATGTAAATTATTCATTGTTTATTTATTTATTATATAAATTGTCATGGTAATAAATTACTAATTGGGACTAGCTATAAATTGTACTTCTTATCATCTATACTTCTATACGAGTATTATAAAGAGGTATTGTTTGTAAGTTTGTATGTAGGGGGTAATCTCTGGAACTGATTGTCCAATTCTAAAAAAAAAACACTGGTTGAAAGCTACATTATTCAGGAGTGCTATAGGCTATAAATTATATTTATATCTTTCATATTAGCCGAGCTATCACAATTTTTGTCTAGTCCGGCAGAAATAAATACCTTTTAAAACAGAGTTATTTGCATTCTTTCATCTATAAAAACCTACAATATCAGCGAGTAATACTGTATACGGGCTGTTTTTTCGAAAACCACGCGAACGAAGTCGCGGGCGAAGTGCTAGTTTGATATATCGAAGGAAAATTATTCATAGTGAGTTATATAATTTATATAATTAATATGAAATTTCACTATCGTAGTTTTTAAATAATGATCTATCTGCAATGCTGATAGTCAACCTAGTAATGAGGTAAAACATTAGGCTAACAATATCTGTTGTTAGAAACCTAATACTTAACTATTTGTACCATCAATAGGCCTAATGACAAAATCAATGTTGGTCTATTTTTGGACACAGTTCAAGGGATTCACTTCAAATCTACATATCCAATTATAATAATATTTTAATTAGTAATTCAAGGTGGTATATTAATAGACTGAGTGTGGCAAATTATGCCTATTTCTGAGTTTGTTTTGAGGTAACTTATATTGAACTTTATCACAGCAATATGGCTGTTGTAAAATAATATTTCAATAAACACGAAAGAAAGAGGAGGTTTTTGCTGCTATACAATTTCTAAATAAATTATGGCTGTTTTTGGGTTTTAAAAACCTTGCTCCACATTTTTAAATTTATTTAATGTCACCAAATGTGTAGTGCTAATGTTTTATTGAGACAACAAAAAACTAATACAGGCACGCAAGATCGCAATCCATTTTAGCGCTACAAAAATGCGCACTGCATTGCCAGTAATTGTTTCATCAAAAAGTCAATACCACCGAAACTACCGAAATATATGAAACAGCTGATTTTATTTTCGTTTTTTCAGACGTGGTTCATATTCATGGATAGATCGCCCTGTTAAAATTTGAAAACTGATAAAAAGTCAGCCCGTATATATTGTTATAAATGCGCAAGTAATTCTGTTACCTTTTCGGGCCTGACTGGCTGTAGGTACAGATTTCGAATAAATTTTCAAAGAGAGTAAACAAATTTCGAAGAGCATAACCTGGGTTAGAAGTAGGACATGTGGAGTACTTTTTATCTCGGCAACATGTTCCCGTGGTATAATTTCCGTCATCCACTTGTGCGAAGTCGCAGGCAAAATAAACTCTGTACATAAATAATTATTTAAATTCTCTTTCTAGTCTATGATGATTCAGTAGATTTCCCTGCAGCATGTTTAACTTGGTTTCTGGCAAATTGCCACACTTATTCAAAAAGTATGATTCAAAAATTGGTAGTTCAAAAATAAAGTAGATTTCTGGGACGTTCCCGAAAATTATAGTAGAGGAGATGCTCTATATTCTAAGTATATGAATCACAAACACGACATGTTTAATGCAATAATAGCAAACACGTATTGTTGTTTAATAAAAAGCGGCCAAGTGTGAATCGGGCTCGCAACCGAAGAGTTTCGTACCACCATACAATATTTAACACTACAAATTTCTTCAACAGGTATGGGGTTTAATTTTCAATTAAATTTTTATTATTTGTTAAAGCGGCCATAGTAGTACTTACATGTAAAATTTTCCAGTACCTAACTATTACGGTTCAAAGATATAGTCCTGTGACAGACGATTGGACGGAAATCCTTAGAATATGTTCCCGTTGGCATCCTTTGGGTACGCAACCCTAAAAATCCAAAACTGCTAAACGAAATCTGAAATGTTTTGTTTTCAGCAAATGATTTGGCGCGCGAACAGAAACTGAATTTTGGTGATGACATTGCAGCACAAATCCGTATCGCCAGGAAAAAGCGATGGAATTTACAAGAGGAAAAGAGAATATCACAGGAGATTGAACTGCAGTCTTATTTGAACAGGTATACCTACTGTCTTTTTATGTCATCGTTATCATCGTCAGCGGAAAGACTGCTATCTGCTGGACATAGACCTCCTACATACGTCGCCACATCGAATGGTCCTGTGTTCATATTCAGCAGATACCCGCGGCCTCTATAAATGGGATGGAGAGGAAATCATTCTGTCACCTCTAAATTAACAATGAAGGCAAGACTTATCAGACTTTTCTTCTGAAGAAAAGCCACTCACGAAGAAAGGTCACACATCATTCAGACAACAATCTACATGGTTTTCACATGATCTGACCAAGATTATGTTTGGATTTTAAATAAGACTGTGACCGCTGAATTTGTTTCTGCCTTTCTTCTCAGAGTAGTCAAATAGAAAACGCCGACCTAATCTAGTTTTTAAAATATAATTGACGTGTAAAACTGTTTCTACAAACTTAAACTGCATTTGAAATAAGATTAGACATTTAAACAAACCTTTTTTATGGTCCGTTCAACTGATTCTGACTTCTATATCGTAGGCATAAGGATGGCATTAAAAGCAAAAAAGTAGTTACAATAACAACTGTTTACTGCAGCTGCCATTTGTCATGCCACCAACGCAATAGAAGTCAAAATCGGTTGATCGGACTGTAAAAAAGGTTTCGTTAAATGTCTAATCTTATTTCAAATGGAGTATAGTACAGTAATAAAGTCATATATCACTGGCCATGCGTCGAGTATAACAAAGAATAAGAAAA
Source organism: Antitype chi (assembly GCA_947359405.1). Lineage (NCBI taxonomy): Eukaryota > Metazoa > Arthropoda > Insecta > Lepidoptera > Noctuidae > Antitype > Antitype chi. The sequence goes on from OX375814.1 coordinate 6,388,495, forward strand.
AGTCATGCTAGCTGTTTGTTTTGCCGCATCAGTGTTGTAGTTTATTAATGAATACTCAATGTAAACTTTATATTGAAATATTCAATCAGACACAGTTCCTTGCACATCACGGTTGACTGGCCAAGATGGTCGTCGGCCTAAGATTGCTTACTCACAAGGTTAAGCCAACAATGGGACACCGTTTTACAAATACTTTTTTCGTTTATTAATCAAAATTTATCGGTTTTAACAGGTTAATAAATGAAGATATGGAGCGCAGAATAGAAGCAATGAAACTAGATATAAGTAATAACGATGATGTTAATACTAAGGCATCAAAAATTGAGGATGAATGTGTAAGTTCAGTTCTATAATATTTTAGTTACCAATGTAAAGTGGCTTTCTTTATATACATTCTTGCTTCGGCTCACGAATTCGTCCGCGTGTAATATTGGCCCCAGACTCACCGCGTCGCATACTATCGCCGCCCTCGCTTTCGCTTAGCGTTTATTTTTACTTTTTTCTCTGTCCATAAGGGTCGCAGCGTGATCTTAAATAGCCTTTAACCCTCCACAAATATAAGGCTATCAAATGCAAAAAGTTTTTTTTTAAATCTGACCGGTAGTTCTAGAGGTTAGCGCGTTGAAACAAACAAATTAAAAACTCTTCAGCTTTTTACACGCTTTATATTAGCTTCACTTGTATGTTTGTTTGTATGTTTGTTTGTGTGTTTGTTTGTTTGTTTGTATGTAACCGACTCCTTTGAGCGCGATTTTGACCCACTTTAAACGGTCAGATTTCATTGAAACTTTGTAAACTTGTCGAGGACAGATGACAATTCAATAATTTAAAAAAAAATGAGAAAAAAAACACGTTTTTGTAGTTAGCAGAACTAAAAAATAGAAAATAAATAATAGTTTAAAAAACTAAAAAACACGCTTTAAAAACCAAACTAAAAAAGGAGAAAATAATTTAATTCAATTAAAAAGCGTGGGGTGCTTGACATTAATTGATTATAAAAATACCTCAAAAAGCACCCCACGCTTTTTAATTGAATTAAATTATTTTCTCCTTTTTTAGTTTGGTTTTTAAAGCGTGTTTTTTAGTTTTTTAAACTATTATTTTTTAAACTATTATTTATTTATTAATATAGATGGATATAGATCGTAATGTAAAATCTTGTCTTATCTAATTTTGCGTTCTTTCGTTTCCAGAATAACTACAGGAGTGAACTAAATATCTTATTTTCTAAAATGGACGAAAGGAGAAGGGTACGTAGTAATTCAATACATAAATCTAGTTTAGACTTCATCTTGTATTGGAGAAACGTATCGTAACTTTTATATTTCTTCTTCAGAAACGTGATGTACCGGATTTCTTGTGTGGCAAGATAAGCTTCGAGATACTGAACGAGCCTGTGATCACACCTAGTGGCATCACCTATGAGAAGAAAGACATTGAGGAACACTTGGAGGTATGTGCAGTCACAAGCATAAATATATTCCTACATACTTCTGCCAGCGGCTTCGCCCGTTTGGACGTCAGAAATTATCCTACAGGAACGTACTACAAGGATGAAAAGTATACTATGTGTTAATCTAGGTTATAAACTATCAGTGTGCCAAATTTCATCTAAATCCGTTCAGTGGTCTTTGCGTGAAAGAGTAACAAACATGCATCCAGCCTCACAAACTTTCACATTCATAATATTGGTGGCATTAGTAAGATGAACAGCTAAGCAATAATATCTGATTTCATGATTAATACATTAATATCTATCGTCAAGATGACGGTAAATACATGATGATCATTTGAGGAAGAACATTTTCAATCTTCATGCTCGTACCTAAACACACATCACAGCGTATTTGTACACTTGGTAATCATAAGTAGAGTGCGTTTTACTTCGTGGGATCAAAATACTAGACTAGCGCTGCGATATTTTGATTATTAATACTTTAACTGTTTATGCATTACATGTAATGCACTAAAGACTTTACTTGATACGTCCGTGCATGACATATAATGCACCATGTAGTTATTGAGAAGTAAATCAACGGAATTAAGACATATGATACTGAATTAGAACGTATCTTATATATAAAATTCTCGTGTCACAATGTTAGTTACCTTACTCCTCCGAAACTGCTGAACCGATTTTGATAAAATTTCATGTGCTTATCGGGCAGGTCTGAGAATCGGCCAACATCATCTTTTTTTTTTCGTGCATTAGGAAAAACCCAAAATGAACTGCCAAAAAATCGGGAAAACTTAAATTACATTTTCTATGGGAATTTTGTATGAATGATTGAAATTTGGACAGGACAACATCTGTCGGGTCAGCTAGTAGATGGATAAATAACGGAGCTAAAAGCACAATGGAATGCTGAAGAAATTGCATATTAATTCTCAGAAACATCATATTTGCCCGTAACCTTTAATCCTTTGTTGTGTAAGGATGTCTCACTTGGTAGAATTTTAAATAATAAATCTGTCGAAATAGTTCTCGCAAGGTCAAGATAAAATAAAAGGGCTATAAAATGAAACATAAGCGTGACTTGACCATGATTTTTCAAGCGTGTTCCAACGTTTTTGACCAACGCTACTGGTCTGTAGTCCGTGCTCAGACGTCCGTGAATTACATTTAATCTTTAAATGCATTAAATGTAATGCACGGACGTCTGAGAAAAATGATCTGATAGCTACCTGGGACTCCGTAGAAGAAATTTCGCTTACCTAAAATTCATTACGTGACCTCGTATTACCTTCAAAATATAATAATATTATTGGACATTTGGTGATAGGAACGAAAATATCCTTTGGACAGTTAAAGTTTTAAATGTCGCAGTATTATGATACTTTTGGCCCCGTTTTGGCATTGTACAGTACTTGTCTTTTTTCCTTTTTTTTCATACTGTTGTTTATACACCGATAAATTTTAATGGTTGTTTTCCCGTAGCGAAATGGTTTTGTCTTGGTAATACAATCGGTTTATAAACAAATAAAATATTAGAAACAAAAAATGGCAGATTAACCATTGTGAAAAATCACTACGTGCGAGAGTTTATTTTGCTTTGAACATTTATGCATCGCTGTTCCCTTTGTCGGCGGTGCGTACGGTTCGAGTAGTACCTTCAAGTTACCTCTAGTGTTACTAATAAGTAATTTATTTGCCAAAATGTAGGTGTACAAAGTAGTATGATGTTATTATAAATGTGGCCCATTTACATTCTACCATTACATGTGGTGTGCTATTGATTCTCACGTTTTCGATTTGATGAATAATAATTAATTTATCTTAAAACAAAAACATATATTTTTTTAGTTTTACTCTATGTTTTGAAAGTACTCCTTATGGCAAGTTCTTCTGCCGCGGGAAAACAACCATAAAAAATTCTTGGTACCTATATATTTCTTAATATTTTTCTATGGTTGTGTCATAACTAAAGGAGCTCGTGACTAAGTAATAACAGCCGCACAGGTCGATCGAACGTTAAGCTGTGCTTGCCGCGGTCGGTTCTTGGATGGGTGACCATCCATAACATATCAAGAATACTCCGTGCCTCGGAAAGCACGTTAAGTCTTTGGTCCCGGCTGTCATTCGTGTAGCTTTGACAGCCGTTACGGGTAGCCAGTCGACCGAAAGTCTGACAACCAGTCTTACCAAGGGCTATTACGTAGTTACTGGGTTGTGGTTAGATAGGCAGTCGCTCCATGTAAAATACTGGTACTCAGCTGCATCCGGTTAGACTAGAATCCGACCCCAACAACGTTGAGAAAAGGCGAGGCAGATTGATATGTTTGTGTCATAAAAGGCGAGGCAGATTGATATGTTTGTGTCATAAATTGCTAGTCATAATATTTATTTTGTGTTCTTCCTGTGCAAGTACCAATATATTATTTTTGTTTCTTTCTACCCACATTTATTGTAACCTCTTTCTTCCGCAGCGTGTGGGCCACTTCGATCCTGTGACTCGTGTGAAGCTGACGGCCGACCAGCTGATCCCGAACTTCACTATGAAGGAGGTGGTGGACGCGTTCTTGCAAGACAACGAGTGGGCGCTTGACTATTGAGCGTTGAGCGTGATACGTCCGCCATTACGTGCTCAGCTTAGTTTATATGTAGGTTGTGTTGGTAAATGTGAAGTGCGGTAATACCCTGAGTAAATACCAAAGGCAGTATCGTAACATTCTCTGAATGGAAATGCTCTGAATGAACGGGATCACCCTTTCATTTAGAGCCTCCCTCGAGTAAGTAAAGGAATGTCGAGGAATGTAATTCTAATCAGGATTTTGTATGTCATATTTAAATCCTAGTTTTGGGATAACCAGCTCAATGTATAACAGAGTTCAAATTCCATTGCAACCAAAAATTTTTAGGATTTTTATCAGCCAGCCACTTAAAAATCAATTTAAAATACACTACTCTAAAATAGAAAGTTGATAATGGATAGTTCCATCCATAAAGACGCGCCCCACTCTTTGCGGTCAAAAACAAAGGGAAGGGGCAGAGAGGGGCGCGTCATCGTGGTTGGACCTATCTATAAGGGGCAATGGAATGTAAATCATCTGAGATAAATAATTCAGTGCAAACGGAAGCATTTTATGATATACTCGCTTTTGTCAGCGGCTTGGCCTGCGTGGAGGTCGGTGTATATGTTACCGGCCAAACCCGATTTCAGGCCAAACTGGTTTATTAAGCCGGGGCACCCCGATTAAATGAGTTAGGTTAGAACTGTGACCAAAAGGGCGCGAGCCGAGTGTTAACCGCCCAAACCCAATTTCAGGCCAAACTAGTTTGTCCTAGGCCAAACAGACTTAATCCTACGCGTGATATGTCGCAGCCAACTAGCTTAATTAGCCGTTTCGTTAACAGCCTTTGGAAGTAACGCTCGCTCGGCTCGCGCCCTTTTGCTCACAGTTCTAACCTAACCTAACCCATTTAATCGGGGTGCCCCGGCTTAATAAACCAGTTTGGCCTAGGACAAACTAGTTTGGCCTGAAATCGGGTTTGGCCGGTAACATATACATATAAACTTTCCTCTGGAATTACTCTATCTATCGATGTATACTGCATTAAAATCCGTTGCGTAGTTTAAAAGACCTAAGCGTACAAACACGAAACGCGACTTTGTTTTAAACTATGTAAAGATTTGATTGCTATAACTAGAGAATTAACTTGAATTTTAACTTAAAATTTGTCGGGGTATTACTGCACATGATTTGTGTACGGTTTTATTTACGTGATTGTTTTACATTTGCCCGTCTAGTTACGGACTAGAATGGAGTCTTTTATCATGATCAATCGTGACTAGTAGTGTTACTGTAGAATAACATGGTACACTTAGGCATTAGTATCAGCGCAGACCATCGGAGTGCTTAACAACTTAAAAATATAATACCTAAATGCTATGGATATTTTTTTTTTTTGGTTGGGAAATCATCAAATAACTTCTCCCGCTCTGGGTGGAGAGGGAGGGCGTATCAGACTCTTAATGACTAAAACCCACCCGTGTTCCCTCAGCTGCCTGTGTGCCAGGGGCCGCGGTATCTCTTTCGAACAACCCGCACCATGCTATAGATATTTTAGTTTCAGTTATCAAATAATAGCTTTTTATCCCGAAACTCGTTTCTTGTGCAAATTTAATTGCTGTTATTTAGCAGATAAATAAGCCTCTAACGTTCCCACTGCTGGGACACAGGCCTCGTCTCTGTGAGAGGGAGTGGGCCGTAATTCACCAAGCGGCCACAGTGCGGGTTGGCAGATGTCACAAGTATTCGAACTTGTGATTCTAGGATAATTATGTCGGTTTCCTCATGATGTTTTTCTTCACCGTTTTGAGAGCAGTGGTGATGAAATTGCCTGTCTGGGTTCGAACAACGCAACTCGAAAAGTAGAGGCCGTTACCACTGGGCCATCATTGCGGCTATTTACTGAGTTGTAATATATCTCCGAGTTCAGTATGCCTTTTAGCAAAGACCTAACAATATCCATTGCTTTCTGTCTATAGCATCTCTTCTCCAGTTTGGACCTGCGAGCTTAGCATGACGCTTTCTATTTCTACGAAGAATAGACAGTGCTTTTTCAATACAAAGTGACATTTGGTTTCTCAATTTTTGACATCGCACCGTAGATATCCTTCTACAATCTGTCATTTTGTCTTTCGTTTCTAACGATCTTTGTCAAGGCCCTTATAAATGTACGACTATTTCAGAAGAATATTTCTTCCCAAACTGTCAAAATCACGCTGACAACAAGCTTTCTACTCAACGACCACAAAGTATATACGATTAGCTACAAAATCATGATTCGTATAGAACGCATATCTGTGATAATACTGATAATTAATAGAAAAACTTAGCTATCTTCTCCTATTGTACATCATTTAGTTAATAGTCATGTCTATTCTTCAGTCGACAAATCGGTGCTCGTACTAAGCCTGCTGCTGTGAGATTGAGTTTGTCCCCCCATATTTTACGCTGTCAATTTTAGCCTTACGTGAAAACTACTGAAGCTAAGTTTGTCGGCTATCCGATGGCCTGTGCTGACCCTTATTTATACAATGCTGACGTCGAGAATAGATTGTTAATATAACTAGGATGTATCTATTGTGCGTTTTTATTATTTGTCCACGTCAATAGAGTGTATGGAAATATTTACACGTTATCACGTTGTTGTGGACAGAAGGGAGTCCAGTCACATATTATCCAAGGTTGGGCCCAAAATCCAAAGCACCGGACCAGCCAAAAAAAAAAGATGTGACTCTGGTCGGAGAAGTCCACTTATAAAAAAAAAAAAAATGCTAATCGGAAATTTTATATTTTATTTAAATGTATCAAAATAGATTTTCAACTTTAAAACAGCTGAAGGAATAGTCGTAGAGGTTTGAAGCGGTAGTAAAAAATGATAAGGAGCACTTCCCCGACCGTGCACCTAGCTTCTGACGTCTCATAAGTGCCCATGTGGGTTTATGTGTGTGGCGCCATCTACAACGCCACATGCGAACTACGCATCAAAGACTTGACGTCACACAATTCCTACACCGCGCAAGCAGAAATACAACATCCCGATAGTAACCGTCGGGCAGTTGCCTATGAGGATATAGAGTATGAGTGAACTTTACACCCTGTTCCTCATACCTCTATATGTGAAATAAAATATTTTGATATTTTGATTTTGACCAGAGTAACATATTTTTTGTCACTGGCGGGCTAGTTTTATTTTAGGGCCCAATATGGCTGATCTTTAAAAACCGTCATCATATATTTCCATATAAATCACATCCCTATGTTATCGTGGTACCGTGACGTGGACGTCCCCGTTACTAACATCACGTTAGTAAAAAAAAAACACGGAATACTAAAGAATGGAGTGGCAATGCGCTTAGTTATATACTAAGAAAATAATGCTTGTATCTGCCAGTCTGGAATCACTTCATAATTACTGATCTGTTTTTACCCCATTTTTATCATAGATTTACCCTCGGTCTCTGAAAGCCTGTTCGGTGTGAAGCTAGTCGGTCAACCAACCAAAACAAATCTATGAGGTATGACAGCAGTTTAAGTTGGCAGGCTTTCAGAAACTCGATATCTAGCCTGTAACGGTGTCATAGGCTAGTTTCTAATGTGTCTATTTAGGAATAGGCCATGTATGAACATTTATATAAGATTTTATAAGCTGGCGATATAACCTTACACTAATGTAAAATACGATTCAGATTAGTTCCGGCTTTTCTCGCATGCTTTACCAAAAAGTTTCGAACTCTAAATTCAAGTGGTGCTATCTACAACGCCACGTGTGGACTATGCATGATACCAGAAGGGTAATTACTGTGACTAGAACGATCAGATTCTGATATCAGTGGCAATCTGTCAAAATAACCTCTAATTTCCCTAGATTTTTGACATAGATTGTCGCTGTGTGATTAGAACTAGAGTTTGAACGTTTTTAGTTAAGGAAATTGGCCTTTAGAAGGCTAATTCCTGTAATTAAAATCCCACAAATGTAGGAAAATTAAAGATGTTTTTGACATATTGAGATTAGCTTGCGAATGTTCTTAACCGTTACCGTCGGTGTTTGTGACGTCAACATTCTGTCAAAGACCTGCGGCACTCAGTCGTGACCAACGACTTATGAAACTTTTTGCCAGACGAAATTTATGGTTTTGAATTATGTGTTTGACGTGAATATCCGTCGGACCCCGTGGTGAAACTGCCCCAGAAACGATAATTAACCTTAATTATGAGTCATACTAGAGATTTCAGCCGCTTGAATCGGTACGGTGGGGCGCATTAATACAGGAATTGCCTCCCAGACGTCACGCAAATGTTGCATCGCGCAAGCAAAGTTATACGCGCAATTAGCATATTATAATACAACATACCGACATCAACTGTTGGGCAGTAACCACTCAGACACAGTCCCCGTCAGGTCGGAGGAACGGGCTAGTAAATGAAGGATTCACTCTTCTATGGTGCTGAAGGTCTTTCCACCCTCACCGAAATCATGCTTCTTAATTAATTTTAGATTATATTACAATTGATCTGAAACATGCATGCGAGTTTAACCGTTAACATCCAGAATCATTAATGTATCTCATAATATAAATTTAATAAAGATGAGCTTGCTAACATTATTAATAGATTTTCTACCAAATATCTTCAGATATTGCGGTAGTTTCCTCTGCTCCTATTTATTCACTGACTTTCGTCTCTTAAAAAAAGCTTTGTTAGAAATTGAGTTAGAATTTTCACGTACATTTGCAATTAAAAAAAAAACTAAGCTTGCAACAGACCAGTAACATCAGGCGCGTTTATTATTGCGTCAATCGTTGGAAGTCTGATTCTGATCTTGGAAAGTATTTATTTCTCTCACAAATACGGGCACTTTGCACAACATTTAAGTTAAACTGTGTGTCAGTCTTGCCTTCTTTGTAATAGAAAATAATAATAACATCATAGTTTAAGAGGCTTTAGTGTCGATAGGAAAAGGTACACTTTCAATCACGATTTGAAGGTTTAAAAAAGAAATCCCAAACCATTGTTCTCACCTTAGCAAACTTCGTTTCATTTATTACTGGATACTGCTAAACAGTCGGAAAAAAACTAGATATGGTGATTAGTTATGTTCACAAATTAATCAGTGTTTCTTTTTTAATACCGGTAAACCGGGGTTACTTTAATCAATATTGCACTTTGAAGGTTCATATTTCTTAAATTTGTGGTTATAAAAAAAAAATCCTATAATCGGTTTTTTTATAACTCTCGATTCCAGTTTTGAGAAAGAAAAAAAAACTGACTGATCCAAGTTATACTTTGGATGAAGGGTTACTTTGATACCCCCCTATTTTATTGCGTAATTACAAAGTAACCCCAATTATAATGTGTCGGGAATCCCAGGCTGATTCCCGGCCACCGTAGGCGCGGGCTTGCGGACGGCGAGTAATGGGTAGCTCGCTGTCCGGTAAGGACCAAGCCCGGGTCGACGGCGCGTTGTGTTCCACGCGCGCCTCAAAGAGATGTCAGCACCAAATGGGGGGGTCCGCAAGGGCCGATGCCTGCTAGGGGTGCGGGTTGTTCGAAAGAGATACCGCGGCCCCTAGCACACAGGCAACTGAGGGAACACGGGTGGGTTTTAGTCAGTAAAAGTCTGACACGCCCTCCCGCTCCACCCAGAGCGGGAGAAGTTATTTGATGATTTCCCTCCCAAAAAAAAAAACCCCAATTATAATGCCAATACAATTAAAAAAATCAAATACATACTGCTAACAGGAAAAATAATTAAACATTTCTAATTATAAATTCCCAGCGTGTCCTCAGAAAATGATTTGACAGTTCTTCAGTGTTGCTAACCTAGAAAAAAAACTACCATGTTGCGTTTCGTTTCACGTTATTAGCGATTTTATATGAAATGGAAGTTTTGATCAAAGTCATACCGCGAATCAAAGTAACCCCGGTTTACGGTAATAGTAATTATGTTCTAGCTGAGCATATTGTTTCACTTATTAAACACACGGTTATCTTTAGTGTTACTTTAAGTTTTGCTAGAGTACGCCCAATTTACATAAGTATAAAACTTATAATAATACCGATAGTTAATTTATTTCTGTAAAAATTGCATTAGACGTCTACTGCTTTGAGGAAATACTATGCCCATCGAAGCCCTGACAATCAGGTTGCATTATTTCTCTTTACAATAATTAATTTTAATAAAACCAATGAGTGTTAAAAGTGGATTATAAATTTAAGACACTGCATTAAGTACCTAATTGTATTTATTCAAGGTTTTCAATTAATTATGTCAGTTTAATCTTTACACAAATAACTTTCCTGATGTTGTCTAATAAAATGTTGTATGAAAAATTCTATATATTTCGTCCGTGGATAGTTCTAATGATTTCTGCTTTTTCGATTGATTCTTGTATGTACATGTTATCGGTAAAGAACTCAGAAAAATGAAGTAATTTAGTAAGGATTGACCGTTTTGGTAATTTGCGTAGATCTATATCACAAGGTGCCTCCCGCAAGGTAGACGATGACCTTGTGAAGGCCATAGGAATCCGCAGGATGCGGAAAGCACAGAACCGGTCGAAGTGGCGGAGCGTGGGGAAGCTTATGTCCAGCATTGGACGTCTTTCAGCTGAAATGATGATGATGATTTTAATAACTGACTTCGGCCAGCAACATTGTCAGCGTGAAATATTGGCCCCCGACCCGCCGCGTCGCATTCTATCATACGGCCGCGCTATTACTTCCCTTTCACTTCGCGTTGTATCCAACTTTTTTTCCTTTTTGCTCGACTCCTAAGGGTTATAGCGTGATGTTAAATAGCCAACATCCTTTTTTTGTGTGGGAAATCATCAAATAACTCCTACCGCTGTGGGTGTGGAACGGGAGGGCGTGTCAGACTTTTACTGACTAAAACCCACCCGTGTTCTTTCAGTTGTCTGTGTACCAGGGGTCACGGTATCTCTTTCGAACAACCCGCACCCCTGGCAAAGCCAACATCCTTTCTCATGAATTGTGCTATCAAATATTTTATCATCAAATTCAATCAGACTGACAGTTCCAGAGAACCCTACATACGAACTTATAAACAAACACATTTTACATCTTTATAATATCAGTATAGAAGTATAGATTAAAATATTGTTTGAAAGTAGTTAAAACCTTGTTTTTTTGCTTTGATAATATCACATCTATTTCGATTTAGTAAAATGCAATAAATATACATTTTTCAAGGAGTGAGGAAGTAAATAGTACCTAAAAATGGTCATAATTGTAATAAATAATAATTTTTAACACTGAATCTGTTTCGCCAGCTATTCTATGAAGATGTGGCCATAGAGCTCACGTTGTTTGCTCTTTGATGTTGGAATTCGAGTGTAAAGGCTATAGACATTAGTTAATTCATGTAATAATATTGTTTTTAAATGTGATAAAATGTAGTTAGTAATTATAGAAAACTGTGGTTGTTTTCTATTTATTGATCATCATTAACCGATTTGTAAACTAATCGGTTTTCTGGTTTCGATGCAGATTTAACAAATCATGCTCACAGTTTTGGATTGTTTAGTAAAAAACAAAACAGTGTGCACGTTTTTTGGTAAATTAAGGTATTTTATTTAAATGAACGTCGAACTTGGCTAAATTAAATGTAATGTTACGGTATATTGTACGTAATTTTGGTAATTCTGTAATTAGGAATGTACAAACACTTTTCCACGTCAATCATATTTTTTAAACTAGATGTGGTCGGCGTTTTCTATCTGACAACTTTGAGAAGAAAGGCCGAAACAGACTCAAGAGGTTTAAGTCTCTTATAAAGGCCAGACATAATCTTGGTTAGATCATGTGAATACCATGCAGATTGGTGCCTGAAATTGTCTTTACAAGAAAGAATTGAGTGGACCTGTCCAGTCTATGCACGCGGTACTTATAAGTGTTTTGTATCCAATAATAATGTTGATTACGAATTTTCAACAAATAATTCTTAGACACAGCATATTATAGTCATAATGTATGACATTTTTGGATAGTTAATGAAGTTGGATGGTAGCGTGTATTTTTTTTTTAATAAGTATTATATTGAGCACGCTGTATATCGGGTTGAGCCTATGTCAAACGCGTGTTGACATTTTCGTGGCCAGTCTGTGTTGAGACGTACGTAGCGCCATCGTCTGTCCACACTGAAAAAAGTTGCACAACATTGTTGCAGCAGCATGGTTTTTGTGTTGCGAAAACATGTTACAGTTTTAGCAATACAAAATGATGTTACTGCAACAATACTTCACAAATTTGCTACCATGTATACGGTGCTTTGGGCAACTGTTTCCACCGCTGATGAGGAAGTGACTAGCTGACGAGAGTATTTGCCGGCAGCGTGACATATAAACTATTACCATTATGTATCCCCTTTACTGACACAGGACCTACATCTCTTGAGCGCAAGTTAGTCGGTTCCTCGGCGGTGGGACAAGTTCCTTAGACACATGTATACAGCCTTATAGCACAGATGCATAATATCATGTAAATGCATTATTTTTAGTGTGGCAATGTACAGTGTTCTACATGGTAACCTCATTCAGTGTGGAGCAGTTATTAGTTGGGTATGTTTAATAACAACTGTTGGTGTGAAAGAGCAATGTCGGAACGAACAAACTGTTCAAAATGATTTCCACAACCAAGGGCCGATTTTTCGACATTTTTTTATAGAAAATATATCAAATTGACGTAACATCTTCAGATAAAACTTATCTAAACTATTTAAAAGGCAGACCTAAGAAAATTTAATTTTATCTCAATTGGAGAAAGTTCTTGTTAGAATGACAGTTGTAGTGTTCTGTCTCCATTCTGAAATGTTCCTTGTGTCATTGAGTTAATATTTAATTTTCATAGTTGAATAGATCATGTTGAACAGCCTGTTCGTCCCGATATAATTGACGCTGACTGTACAGTCATTTAAGCATGTTATTGTGAATTATACTGTTCCGAAACGTGACATGTCCCCTCTATGTGGGCGAGGAAGTCGTATGAAAATCGCTTAAAATTTTCGCTCTTAGACCGTACATTGAATCGCTAGACGAACAGATTCACTTGTATGTCGCAACCTGACACTTGTATTAAGTTACGTTTAAGTAAATGTTATTTTGTACTTGTGATTTTTATTTTTATTCTTCCCTAATCCTATATTTTCGGGCTCAATTAGAGAATGGGAGCCAGTTAATTAAAATTAGTTACTTACTTTTGGTCTATTTGTTAAAAAGTATAATCTGACAACTATTTGTGATACATTTTTTTAGTATTCCTTCATTCGCAACCAACGACCCTTCTTAACTCGTATGTACATTTGACATCTTAAGGCCCATTAAAAATACTCAAGAAAACAAGACAAATAAAACACTACTTACCCAAATGAATGCAAAAAGGGTGCACCCTAACTAGCGAGACAGGCATTAGATACCGAGGCAACCTGTTACCGTGTTCAATTGTTTATTAAAGGCACACGTCACGAGCACCTGTTGCGTCGCGCTAATGCATAGCGATACCGCACGGAATGTTTACACCGGAGTTACGTCTATGTTGAAAGGGCTGTGAAGATGGCAGAATAAACAGTCTTGTCGCCATAGAGTGCTTTAATCACAGAACACATATACTCAAGAGCTTTAATGCTAGTCTTTTTTCCGGCAGTGTTCGGAATAGTTCGTAAACTGGAATGATGAATTTTATGTGGGTATTTATGAATTTTCCTAATCGGAATCTACCCTCATGATATTTGTGATAGGTGTGAGATACCCGAAAGATGACAACCGGACTCTTTCGGTCTTACACAAGGTTATTTTTTAGGTATGTTTTAAAACATCGAGCCTGTTTTGGAATAATCTAACAGAAATCGAAATGCTGTTCTTTTTACAAAACTGACAACTTATTTCGGTACTAAACCCAAATCAAAGTTGGAAAATGCAAAAACTGGCTCAGAGGTTTAAGCTAAGAGTTAGATCGCGTTTTTGTTGTAAGACAGTTTTTGTCTGTCCAGTAACCGTAGCCAGTTAGCCTGTTAAAATGTTCACAGACCCTTAGTAAATACCTACCTACGCGAGTCCGTCACGCACCTGGCCGGCTTTCATTTTTTTTTGACGGCCGAGCTCTGGTCATCGTCGGTCATTATGTAGAGAACACAGCCGTGACCGGTCGATTGTTACTTACCGCGAGTGTTTACCGGTTATGAATTAGTTATTGCGCCCGCGTTGATGGTAAACTCGTTGACTCGAAGTTGTCGACTGTGTGAATCCCCTGTGGTTAGGTACTGTTGTTATCAACAATAGTTCAGTGACAAGTGATACTCCAAGAACGAGGTTTTCTGCAACGGAAATCTACATAAACATATTAGTTTGTTGTTGTCTTCTGTTGCAATTTTTCAACAGCTAGTCAGACGGGCAATCCCATTTAAACGTCAGTCTCAATCTGTCAAAAATACGTCGAAACTTAACTTTTTTTTTACTTTTTGACATTGCTAATCGGTGAGATGTGATGGAGACTAGACTTTGAACATTTTAAATTACGGAATTGGCCCTCTGATCAGACACCAGTTTAATGTATACACGTCTTTAGATTTTCGTCCCAGAAACCGAGTGTTAGTGAAGTCGTAGTGTAGTCTGTGGTGAAGTATTTAGTGACATGTGGTGGAAAAGCACCAGGCGGTCGCAACGTGGTGGACATGATGCTGGGGCCACTGCTGGTCAAGAAGAATTTCTTGAGCAGGTAGGTACAGGCTTGTTTTTTTTCTAGCTATACAGATTGTTTCCTTCGTGCTTATGGTAATACTATGGAGCTACTCTTCACTTCGTACCGACAAGAACAACCCTCTTAAGAAGTTATGCCCAAAAACGTACTATTTGTTGTTCCTTATGTTTAGCTCTATATAGAAGTGAACTAACAGGCTGAAATTAAAATATGTTTTTATATATAGCTACGGATCTATGTTTACCTGACCAAATTCATGAATTCAGAAATCAGATTGGTAACACGGATACTGGGAATTGAACCAGCAGGCTTATCATGACGCTTTCTATTTCTACGAAGAATAGACAGTGCTTTTTCAATACTAGGTGAAATTTCGTTTCTCCATTTTTGACATCGCACCGTAGATATCCTTCTACAATCTGTCATTTTGTCTTTCCGTTTCTAACGATATTTGTCTATATAGGTCCATATAAATGTAGACTAATTCAAAAGAATATTTCTTCCCAAACTGTCAAAATCACATTGACAACAAAATTTCTACTTTACGGCCACAAAGTACACCTATACGATTATCTACAAAATCATGATTCGTTTAGAACGCATAACTGAGACAATTAATAGAAAAACAGCTATCTCCTCCTACTGTACATCATTTAGTTAATAGTCATGTCTATTCTTCCGTCGACAAATCGGTGCTCGTGCTAAGCCTGCAGCTGAAGTAAAACTAGATAGGTACCTAGGACCTACTTAGCTAGCGCAGTCGTTGATCGGTAACGGCCCATAGCTAAATTAAATTAGTTTAACGAGTTCCATCTAAGTTTCTGATGCAAGTTCCCTTGCACTTTTCAAGATATACGGTCATTGTTTAATAGTTATTAGCTCAATTTGCAGTTGGTTTCTTAAGACTTGCTTATTATTTAAGTATTTTTTTCGTCGTGTCTATGGCACGAAAGTAAAATGCAACCGACGACAGTAATAATTGATATCGATTATGGGAACCTCTGTTACAAAATCAGAACCAACCAAATTGCTGATAGTTAAATTACCTACTTAAAAGAAGTAGGATTGTTATTTGATTTAAAGTTAAGTTAATTTATGTACCCAACGATTTTGGAGTCGGTTGGATATTGATTGCCTTTGCCTATATATTATGGAGATATATCTACAATCTACGTGTTCCCCAAGTTAACCCTACCTACGTTGAGTTTTTGTTCAATTTAGCCTATCGACCGATATAATTAGGCATATTAAGGCATAGATAGGTTGACTGTGTTTGTCCTACCCATGAAACAGGAGAAATACCTAATGCCCGCGTTTTAATTTCTTTAATGGCCGATGTTATAAGTTGGTTCCTTAACAGTTATGCGGGTAAAGGCATTCGCGTTTGTAATGGCTTGCATGCCGCTGCGATACTTGCCTGCCATGCACGGAGGAATGTGAGCTCGTTAATGAGCGTATGAATACTTTGCCCATAGCTAAGTGGCCCATGGGTGTTTCGGTAAACTGAATTTCAGCCCCAGTTCCTATATCGACAAACGAATGGTTTGGTTGGCCATACGTTGATAGTAAACAGACTAAAAGAGTATTTTTATCTGTAAACAGTACTATAGATGAGATCACGAGGGATATGGGAACTGTTCCGTTTCTGGTAAAGATAGATAAATTCGTTATAACTTGATTCCGACGGATCTCGGTCAGCCTGATAAAGGCGATGCTAATGCCTTAAGCTCGAAAGAGATACCGCGGCCCCTGGCACACAGGCAACTGAGGGAACACGGGTGGGTTTTAGGCAGTAAAAGTCTGACACGCCCTCCCGCTCCACCCAGAGCGGGAGAAGTTATTTGATGATTTCCCACCCAAAAAAAAAAAATGCCTTAAGCTGTCAAATAAATGCATTTACTTTTGCCATCCCAGAAACATATCAACTGCAGGGACGTAAAAATATCGCTGCGGGATTTCATCGTGCACTTTATTTTCAACTCTCAGTGTTGAACCGAGCATTGAGAATCCATCAGAGTGTATCCCAGCACATTGAAAAAAATTTCAACGATTTTGAACTCTTGCTGCTAAGCAGAGCGTTGAAGATCCAGTGCGCAAAAAAATCCCGTCCCGATTTTTTTATGTCCGTCCAAGTGATCGTGGACTTAGTGGATCTTTCTTATTCTATTACGCATCTTTCTTATTCTATAGAGAATTCTCCAATATGTCGTTGATTTAAATCTAATAACATACGTGAATGCGTTTTGCACACGAAGCAAAATTGGCGACAAAATCTATCGAGACTCGTTCACCGAGAACGCTGAACAAGAGTTCGAAAGTGCAATAAATATATTTTGAGGAGACTATTATGTCGATAGGCACTTTCTTTGTAATATGTGGTAGGTAAAGTGAGAGCTTTTCTACAATATTTGTAAGCATGCTTGGGAGTTAGTCTCGCTGTCTATCTTGGCGATTGATAAATCTTGTAACACGACAGAAACCATAGTCATGTAGTTTACTAAATAGCAGAAATATATGCTACCCTGTGGCAGTTACGCAAGTAGCAAAAATACAATAATGTTATGTCTAAATGCTTATTATTAATTATCTGTAGGTACTACTATTAAAAAGACACATTTAGAGGGTAGTCTTCGGAACTAGGTTAATTCTGAAAATTCTTCTACTAATGGAAAGCTACAGTCTTGCTGAGTAGTCATAGAATATATTTTATGTTAAAACAAGAAATTGGAAGCGGACGAAGTCGCAGGGAGAAGGTAATGGTACCTTAATAACAAATAGTAGGTACATAACCGAGAGAAATGGGGTAAGTAGACGTGCTCTTGAGTGGAGACCGGGAATCGGCAAACGTAAGATAGGACGCCCTCAGGTTAAGTGGAGCGACGATCTTCCCAACGATGAGAGTTGCCGAGAATCGAGCTGAGTGGCGTGCAGTTGGAGAGGCTTATGTCCAGCAGTGGACTGCTGTAGGCATATGATGATGATGACATAACCAAGATACCGGTCGGAATGGTCAATATGAGTAAATATTAGCAGCTGCTGTAAGGAAAACATAATTGTCAGTGCACGCGCATTGCGGCTATAAATTACAACTAAGTGAAATCCAAAATGAATGAGTATCTATAAAACTTTATAACAACGACAAGCTCTTTTTTCAGCCCACGATCCGCCCACACGTTAAACAATTACCTAAATCGCCAAAATTTCCGCTGAAGCTGAAAAGAGAATCACTTAAAGTTGTTCTTCGTCCATAAATCGCGTTGTCATGCCGCGTATCGCTTTCATTCTGCAGTCGACTAGGAACGAGTGTCGCCAACCAAATAGACCGTGTTCAAGTAAGACGGCGATTTAAAGAGTTGAGACTTGGTCTCGTGGAACGCAAGGCAGACAGCTTTCGTGATTATTACGAGCTACAGCAAAAGCAAAATCAGCCCATATGTGCCCGCTGGGCCAGGCCGCGTCTAAGTGACAGGGAGTGGACGGTAAACCACCACGCGGGCATATTGCGGTTTGGTAGTAAGTAAGTAATATATTTGCCAAAATGTAGGTGTACAAAGTAGTATGCTATTATTATAAAGGTGGCCCATTTACATTCTACCATTAGATATTCTTCTTAGTCTTCGATTTTTTTTGGTTCTAGGTCATGCCGGTTTCCTTACGATGTTTTTCTTCCCCGTTTTGAGAGCAGTGGTGATGAAATAATTTATATAAAGTAAAGCGCCAATCTGGGTTCGAATCTAAGACCTAGAACTCGTAAGTCGCGGCTGTTACCCACTGCTCTCCAGGCTGCTCTCCACGAGCCATAATAGGGCATAAATATGTAGAAAAAAAATAATTTTGTTAAAAACAAACAATTCTAATTGTAAATACGTTTGTCTATAACGCTAGTGACTAATTTATTTTATAAATGAGTAAAATGCTATGCTAAAACCGGAGTTGAGGCGATGCCCATACTCAGCGATCACACATCTTCCAATGCAATGTCACATTCAATGGTCGTATATAATAAAGACAAAATCACGGGTTCTGTTGGCTCATAAACAAATATTTATTGAGTTGTTTACGCAACGCGTCTTCCGTTGCAATCGTGCCCCGCTTCTCGCGTTCTACACGACGTAGCCTTACCCAGATGGGTGCCAAAGTATATCCGTAGAAAGAAAGAGTATATTGTTACAATTGCATCGAAGCCTCGTAAAGAACTGTTGCTCCTGGCTAGCGTCCAGGACGCCGACGTTAGGTGCTACCATTCAATTACACATTAAATAAAACTCCACTTTATCTCACATGATGAATGCTTTCAGTTTCTGTTGAGATTTGGCTGACAAAGCGGTGAAGCGGTTGGTTTATTTGCGATTAGTACTTTATATTAAATGATTTTACAGGTTTTTTAGAACTGCTAACTAGTTAGTTATAACGTTTTAAATGTGTGATCTAACAGAAAATTATATACATATCTACATTAGGTATGGAAATTATTCGTTGCGTAATTAAAAATCATGCATCACCAATATCCGTGTTTCTATACCCATCATGAAGTTTTGTAATTTTCCGGAATGGAAAGTAGGTAGGTACATAGGTACCTACCTACTTTCCATTGACGTATATGCTAATCCAGCACGTAAAGATATATTCTGACAAATCCGTTCCTCCATCTAAACAGCTAAACTTTCGCGTTGATAAGACCTCTAATTATTCAAACTTCCGAACACCCCGTCCCATCCATTCCGTGCGTCCTATCGTGTACATGAACGTGTCTCGTTGTACTCGTGTGTCGTGTGGTCTCCGCAGCGGTCGCCGGCGGACTGGTGGTGGCTCTCGGGATGCGGAGGCAGTGCCAGTGGCATCAGGACGATATCCTGTACGCACGCGCCGTGCACACCGCCCGCCCCTTCTGAACTAATGATATGATGCTCAGCACAAACATGTGACGGGATTTGTAGCTTCGCACTGAAAGGGTTTTAACAGGGTAAATAACGTATGCCTGCTAAATAAAGAGAAAATCAGATACTTCTTTTGTTTTAGGTTAAATGTGAGAATATGGTTAAATGTATCTTAATTTCACAACATAACAGCTTCGCGTGCCAACCAGTTGCGTTATTGCCAACTTCATCGAAAAGTTGGATTATGAAACACTCTCGCTGAAATACTGCACCGTGTTTGCTTGAACGTTGTGTGGTATAAGTAAGCGTTCGCGTTCGGCAGCGCCCTGCGCAGAGTAGGTCAGGACAGGGGAGCGCGGGGTGTGCGGCGCAGGACGCGGGGTGCGGAGGGCGGGGAGGGGTCCCGATTCATGTTTACGGGGCTCGGCCGTCAGCTGTTCGCGCGACATGAATGTGCCGCGCCCGCGACGCGCTCGCGCCGACGCCGCGCATCGATTGATTGATACCTGAGCGGCCACGTGCGGCGGGCGCCGGGCGCCAGTACCGCCGCGCTCGCCGGCCCGCGCGCGCGCCCGCCCCATGCGACCCCGCCCGCGCTGCTTGCCGCCTCAGCTCATCAATGGAGTGCCCGAGGTGACCGGCCCCCGGAGCCCGCGAGCCGCGCGACACCGCCCGTCTCGTAAGTAACGCGCCTGCATCGCGCTGTGCCGCGCCACGCGTCAACACGTACACGCACTAGCACCCCAATCCGTTAGTAAATAATGGTTTTTCCGATAGCATTAATACCCGGAGACAATTTATGCGACTGCGCCGTGTGATGTTTACTGCGAGCCGTTCCTCGAGCCACCTTCTCATTACATTAGCGGCGGAAATTTTCTATATAGAAGCGTTTTTCTTATCGATCGTCAAAAGTTTCGTTCGTTTTTGACGGAATATTTATAAAAATTCTCTATCGGTTTACGTAATCGAAGGACAGTGTGATCGTTTGTTATTGAAAGCCGCGGATATCTGCGAGGTGTGTACGAGACACGCACCCCAATCATTACATAAAACATTCCATCGGTTTCTATCGACCTGTCTATCTGTCGTTATCTGTCCTCTGCTATCGCTTTCTTACGAACCGAGAGGTATCGTAAACTTTAAGGTCCTAACATATTGGGGGTTCGTTGATTGCAACGTACTCCCCATGGGACATTAACATAAACTTAATCATAACAAGCGAGCAGTTTATTCTGATAGGTTAAAACGTGTAACATAACAGTTTCGCCAATATTTACTTAGCAACAAGTCATAATGAAGTAATAATACGCAGCGTTCAATTTTGTTCATAAGCATATTGCCAGCTTATGTTACAGTCGGCGGGGCTGCCAACAAACTGTCAATCATGTCGTTACAAGCACTCGGGGCATTATACAATGTTACAACTTGCGATCCTCGCCTAATTGAAGAGCATCGCGTTGTGGAGTCGATACTCACTGATAAGTGATATTTACGTTTACGATGCTGTTACAGTGAAGGTACTTAACTCGGTGTCGAAACATGACGGCTTGATGTGATTGATTGATGATTTGTAGCAACCCTTATGTGGAAGTTTATAGAATGAATATACACAAATAGGTATTCGGAAAACATTTTGACAAATGCGCTGACGAATCAATTGATTTTAATGTAGTGTTTTTAATTTTTTTTACAACTTTAATTGCTAAAAATATTGTCGTCCATTCTTACATTAGCCTGCAATGGTTGCGAAAGAATAGGGGATACAATTATAGAGGTTGTGTCTTTTCAAAATCGCTCGTTTCCGAGATAACTCGCTGCGTACTTACAAAGCCGTTGTAGTGTAGTCCTGTAAAGAACATCGTAAGGTTTATGCCAGTTCTAGGTTTTTGGAAACCATAACGAGATGATATGTATCATGATTAATTTATTGTGATGACTTTGTGGGTTTTATTCGGAAACAAATAACCAATATTTCAACTCAAACTACAGATCAAATAAACTTGCAGAACTGGGTTTGTAATGACATGCGTGTAAATGATTATTACTTTGATAACGTTATGTCAAATACAATCTAATTAAGATGGGTTACTGTAATAAGACTTACCACGCGACGTAAAAGACTACAAGAGGATTTATGCCAAGAGGATGTACACCAGCATCCTCATCCGTTCGCTTGTAATAACAACACAGCACGATTATCTCATCTCTTACCGTTAACTATGTACCATGTGTTACCAACGGGTTATAATAGCAATATTCCTGAATAACCGATAACTTTACAGTTGTGCTGAAACATGTTTAGTTAGCTAGGCTTTTGCTACTGATACACGACTGACGACTGACGACTTGCTGCATCGTTTTCACACATAATCATATAGTGAATGTACTATGTTAAATATTGTACTTGAAACATTTTAAAAGAGTAACGGTGGAGTTTCTTGCCCATTCTTCTCCATACGAAACTACATTTTGGAAGGGGCGACTAGAATCAATTCTATTTTAATGTAAATGTTGACGTTCAAAAGTGCCTTTTAAGGGCCTATTTGAAATAAATGCTTTGACTTTGACTTTGATATTGTACTGAAACTTAAATAGACGGTGGCAGCGATATTGACGTGAAAACTGTGACCGTGAATTCAGTACACGATTTTAGACGCCCCATAGAGGAGAAATTTTAGACGCCCCATAGAGGAGACATTTTAGACGCCCCATAGAGGAGAAATTTTAGACGCCCCATAGAGGAGAAATTTTAGACGCCCCATAGAGGAGAAATTTTAGACGCCCCATAGAGGAGAAATTTTAGACGCCCCATAGAGGAGAAATTTTAGACGCCCCATAGAGGAGAAATTTTAGACGCCCCATAGAGGAGAAATTTTAGACGCCCCATAGAGGAGAAATTTTTCATATAACAAAAAATACTGCTGTACCTGCACTCTAAATGTATAGAACTATGAACAGCTAATGTTTCTTTTTAATAACTGACGAAACATTTCAACACCACGGGATTCAGAATCATGTAGTTCCTACACACTGAATTCATGGTAACAGATTTCACGTCGATGGCTGCCACGCTGCTGTATTATATATAACTAGCTTCCGACCGCGGCTTCGCCCGCGAAATTATCCCGCGGAAACGTACTACCGTGATAAAAAGTATCCTATGTGTTAATCTAGGTTATAATCTATCTGTGTACCAAATTTCATCCAAATCCATTCGGTAGATTTTGCGTGAAAGAGTAACAAACATCCATACAACCATACATACAAACTTTCGCGTTTATAATATTAGTAAGGATTTCTCTTTAATTTACTATTTATAAACTGGTTTCCCGGTTTAGCCTTGCTAAGTGTAGGTTTCCTTTACTATGTTTAGCTCTTGTAAGCCGTTTAAAACTGTTTTTCTTTTCAAAATCTACCAGTTCATACATAGTTATACATACATAGTTTCTAAAGTAATCCTCACCATATTGACTGCAGTTCCTTAGCCATGAGGATAAGCTAGTAATATATTGTCATAGCTAGGACCCTTTCTTAGGCAGTCCGGGTCACCTTCCGTTACGATGAGAGCCTCTCTCTCTCCTTAAGACGTGATTAAGGGATTCTACCAAATGTGTAGGGTTTTGGTTTTATTGCATCCGGCTCAAGACTGATAAAATCTATCTTATCTTATAATACAGAGTTGCGGAAATCGGATGGTAGTATTTTTGTTTAATGGTGTATTTTACCAACTATAATAGTATTTTTGTTTAATGGTAGTATTTTTGTTTAATGGTGTATTTTACCAACTTTAATAGTATTTTTGTTTAATGGTAGTATTTTTGTTTAATGGTGTATTTTACCAACTATAATAGTATTTTTGTTTAATGGTAGTATTTTTGTTTAATGGTGTATTTTACCAACTATAATAGTATTTTTGTTTAATGGTAGTATTTTTGTTTAATGGTGTATTTTACCAACTATAATAGTATTTTTGTTTAATGGTGTATTTTACCAACTATAATACTTACGGAAATACATGTCTTAACGTAGTACTTGACTTTCTCTAGTTTTTTTTTTTTAATTTTCTTGTTCATCAATTAATTGTGTAATATTAGGATTTCCTCTAATGTTCAACAAAGTACAGCTTTGATGGAATCAGAATCTCTTACTTAAAAAAAAAAACATGCGGGGCAGTCTTTGGGGACTGCCGATAGAAGTGAAAATTAAGGAACTTGTGAATTTTTCACTTCAATTGTTTTGAAAGCGTTCAGTGTCGATGACGCGAGTTCCATGATTTTTGTTCACCCAAAAAGTGCTCAGCGCGCCTAAAGAAGTTTTCACTTCAAAGTTTTTTTTTTTGTTTAGCCTAATTATCCCACTGCTGGACGAAGGCCTCCCTCAAGTCCTTCCAGGAACTCTTTTCCCGCGCCACCTCGAATCAGCCCTCACGGCACGCGCCCATGTCATCACTCCAACGCTTTCTAGCTATTCATAACTTATATTATTATTAAAAGCCTGTGATGTCCCACTGCAGGGCAAAGGCCTTTCTACTCTCCTTCCACCTCCTTTAACAAGAACTGATCACTAGCAGGATTAAACAGAGAGAAGTGGAATTCAAAACTTATTTGAATTAAATAAAAAGTAACGAAACCAATCCTACTAATATTATAAACGCGAAAGTTTGTAAGTGTGGATGGATCGATGTTTGTTACTCTTTCACGCAAAAACTACTAAATGGAATTGGATGAAATTTGGCACACAGATAGATTATAACCTAGATTAACACATAGGATACTTTTTATCCCGGTAGTACGTTCCCGCGGGATAATGTCCGACTTTCATGCGGGCGAAGCCGCGGGTGGAAGCTAGTAAGTTCTGAAAAAAAAATGTTTCAAAAAAGTAATTTCTTGTATTTTACCATACAATAACATACACAATTCACATTTCAATTTCCTTCAAACAAATTCGTTCGCATAGAATCTTTTCAGTGTAAGACAAAAGCAATTTAAAATCTCACTACTGGAAACACCTGAGAGATGCTTTTGAAATACAATCTTCACTGAAACCGCACAGATTTACTGCAGATGTCAGCCGTAGAACCAAAGCCAATCAAATAGCTCGTAGCCTGTCATCGTAGAGGCGCTACGAAACGCTACGAATTTGCTACGAGATTTTGAGCAAACGCTACGGTGATGATAGATTAGTTTGGTGATGCAGACTGTTTCGAACTAAAAACGTCGAAATAAGTGGCATAATATACCTAACAGAATAAACTATGCTAAAATTAATCATGGTTATTATTTAGCAATTCTTAAGATGCGCCAAACAAGGTTAACGTGGACGGTTTTGCATCTCTCTTTGTACACAAAAGCAATGTATGATATAATTTCTGAAAACACCCGGGAAATGTATATTTCTGTAACCGTACAGATTTATTGCAGATATTTAGCACTGGCACCAAAGCAAATAAGCTCGTAGACTGTCATCGTAGAGGCGCTACGAAATGCCTACGAGATTGCTACGAGATTTTTAACAAGCGCTACGATGATCATGGCTTTCTAAATATTCGTGATACTGGGTATTAAAAATAATACCTAGTTTAAAAAACTAAAAAACACGCTTTAAAAACCAAACTAAAAAGTAGAAAATAATTTAATTCAATTAAAAAGCGTGGGGTGGGTTTTGAAACTATTATTTATTTTAGATTTTTTAGTTCTGCTAACTACAAAAGCGTGATTTTTTCATTTTTTTTTCTATTTTTTTCTCAATTATTGAATTGTCATCGGTTGTCGATAAGTTTACAAAGTTTAAATGAAATCTGACCGTTTTAAGTGGGTCAAAATCGCGCCCCAAGGAGTCGGTTACAAACAAACATACAAGTGAAGCTAATATAAAGCGTGTAAAAATAAACCCCTTTCAATGGTTCAAAATACCTTAAAAAATCTACGTAATAGAAACATGTCGGGTACCTAATGTCATCGTAGACTTTACGAATCGCTAAGAAATATCTAGGACATTTTGAACAATAGCTGTACTGCGATCAAAATAGAAAAATATTCGTGATAAAGATGAATATTTAATCAGGGAGTATTATCAATATTTATCAATTTAAAAGCCTTAATGAGCAGCTTGTAGGTATACATTGAAAAAAGAACTTATAGGTATTTTAATAACGCTGCTCAACCTTAAGAAATTCACCAAAAATATCACTCAAAGAAAATATGTTTTGCTAACGTTTTCTTATCAATCAGGTTCCATATCAATTTGAAAACTGACATTATAACCACGTGGCCTTAAATATAACCTCCAAAACGACTTAGATTCAACCATGACACAAGCCAATAAAAACCGGTCAAGCCATTTATTTCTCCTAATCAAATGTAGTCGCTCTGTATGTATGTATGCGCGTTACGCCACGCTGCTTCTTTGTAGTTGTTTATACAGTCCTCTATTTACGAGGCACGGCCCACAAATGAATGCAACCGTTTCCAATCTCACTCCGTGTCAAAGGGAACACTTTAATTCCCCTCTTAAAGGGATTCGCCGCAAGCTTTTTCTTGTGCTCGTTTCAGACGGGGCAGAGTTTCGTTCTGATGTTGGCAATTTTACAGGCTATAATAATTTTGTAATAGAAATAATGATTATAATAAAATCTTTGTTGTAAAATACACCATATCTGAACACACAAATTATAGTCGCTTTTCGTGTCTGTTAGGACCGAGTTGTTCTTCTTAACTATACGACGGATTTTGATGCGTTGTTTACTGATTTTTATCCGACAGGTTTCTGTGTAGAATACACTACTATTAAACTAAGGGACAATTAAAAAAAAATCTCGGATGTTTTGTCAGTCGTTACAAACAGAGGCGAGTAGTAATGATAATAAAAAAAAATAAAAAAAAACACTATGAAAAAATACTAAAATGTGTTTGTTCCTTATTTGAAACTTTAACGAACATACATTTAAAAAAAAAACCATCCGAATTGATAACCTCCTCCTTTTTGAAAGTTAGGTCACATTTAAGACATCATTCATTTCTCTTAAATTTCGTGCTGGCCAGTTTTATGTTTGATTTTATTAGACTTTTGGTTTATTTGGATGATTAAGGGATTAAGGGCTCTTGATTAAGATGAGTTTCCAAGCCTCATTATGATGATTAAGACTTTATTAAGAGTCCAATATGAATTATTTTAATGATGTTACTTTAATACACTGTGTATTTGGAAATTGGCTTTCTTATCTGGCCACTCTTGTTTAAGAATCTAAATTTTTTGTATGCCACAATAGCCACACCTAAATAGATTTACTCGTTGTTTACTACACATATGGTTTTTATTACTTGATGTAGTGTAGTTATATTTATTTCTAATAATTCAATGTTTTTTGATACGAATTAGGGATTTAGCAACAAATATCGTCCTATTTAGCCTCTCATTTAAGCTATTTAATTCGTCAAATCTCAAACTAAAACGGCCAGTTTACGCTCAAATCACACCCCATAATTATTAGATCCCAAGTTTAATCGGCTATCTAACATCATGTTAAATCCTACGAAAGCATGGTGTGATAACCCTATTAATGCTTGCTTTAAGAATCGTAACTGTAACAGCCCTGTTAGAATGTGTAAAATAGTTCAGAACTATACGGTGCTGACGGAAATTGTACTAATCGTACTAATAGTATAACGAGAAAAGTTTGTTTGTGTGTATGTACGGAATTTATACGGAATTGCTTATCTGATTGACGCGGAATATTTCAATTTTGGATAGCTTATCGCTGGTATTAATTTTATGTGAAACGTTTAAGGTTACTGTGGGGTATTTTGTAAATGTTTTGAGCAACGAAATATGATTTATAAAAGATAGTCTTTTGGCGATGAATGATGATTACTACGAAACTTGTAAGTACTGGTTGGTTTTATTTCTTCAAAATATCTGTACTTCGTCATCATCTGCCTAGCTTTTTCTTCTCAAATATGTTGAGGTCAGCTTCCAGTCTAACGGGATGCAGCAGAATACCAGTATTTTACAAGAAGCGACTAGTGCTTCTGACGACGGCTGTCAAAGATCCACGAATGACAATGGGAACAACGGCTTCAGGTATTTTCCGAGGCACGGAGAGGTCTCATTGTGTAAAGATTGTCACCCATCCACAGGCTGACCGCAGCAAGCGTAGCTTATCCTAATCGATCAACCCATGCGGCTGTTATATAAAATATTATCAGTAGTTATTAGTTACATAAATATTAAAGGCACATAAATCCAAACCGATTTACAATGACATACATAAATTCGCACACTTGTGCATTTGATAGAATAAAATATTTAAATAAAATGTTCGCATTCAGATACAGCGCATATACACTACGATCCTTGAATCGGGGACACGGCTTTGCAAACGACGCTCTGTCTTTATATCGGCCGGATTTCTGTACGGAGCTTAAGATCTGGTGCACACCCACGCAATGTTACGTCTCTCTATCTTAGTGGATTTATTTTATACGTATATACGGTATTTTTGGTACTATATGGCGTTAAAAGGGGCAAGGTTAGGTTGTTTTTGATTAATCTATTTAATTCGGTATTCGTAAGTTTTATTTGCTCAGATAGTGGAACTAAAACAATGTACATTACTAGTTTTTGCTCGCAACTTCGAGCGCGTTGCGGTAAGAAATTGTGCCATGGAAATGTACTACCGTGACTAAAAGTGACTTATGTTCTAAACCCAGGTCATGGTCTATCCGTGTGCCAAATTTTATTGAAATCCGTTCAGCCGTTAAGGTGTGACAAGGTAACAAACAGACAGACAGAAAGATAGAGTTACGAATCGTATTTTCTCAATTTAAAAGCTTTAATGAACATTGAAAACGTAACTACAGGTATTTTAAAAAGGCTTCTAAACTTTGAGCGTTTTATTAAAAATATCACTAATAAGAGTTGTTTTGTTGACTTTTTCATATCAATCGTATTCCAGATCAACTTGAAAATTCACATTGTAACCACGTGGCCTCTGCCAGGGGTGCGGGTTGTTCGAAAGAGATACCGTGGCCCCTGGCACACAGGCAACTGAAGGAACACGGGTGGGTTTTAGTCTTATAAGTCTGACACGCCATTCCGCTCCACCCAAAGCGGGAGAAGTTATTTGATGATTTCCAATCTTCAAAATAAAAACCACCTGGCTAAAGCCAGGTGGTTTTAACAAAACCCAAACAAAAACATAACCTCAAAACCTCCAAAAATTCTACCATAGATACCATAGTCAAAGACAGAGTTACTTTCGCATTTAAAATATTAGTATGACTGTTTTATGGCAATAGACTTGCCTATTACATGAGACTTAAGGGGAACCTAGTCGCGAGCTCGAACTCACTGGTGGGCCTGGCTAAAAATCACGCTGTCTCACCAGGCTTCGTGTCCGACAGAGATAGTATCAGTGATGAGCAGTTAGACGTTAGTCTACACGCACAACGTTATTGAGTGAGATGCAGGATCATTTATAGTTAAAAATTCGTTAAGAAAAGTCCTTTGGAAGATCGGGTTTTATAAAAAAAGCCAATGCATAAATCAATAACCAATAAAATTTATTGAACTTTTCGATATTTGAACTTTGTCGGAACCGACTTGGTTTTGGAGATTTTACACTTCGTTTATTACTTAAACACGCCCAATATTAAGTAAAATTAGCAAGAAGCACGAATCTTTGTTAGCTTATAACTTTGTAATGGGTTTTTATTTTAGTATTCTGTTTCGGTACAGACAATATATTAAACGATATCATATTTTACTTTGGATGTGCCATGTCAGACAGTGGAGTAAAACACTCCCGAAGTTTGTATACAAAAAATGTGGACTAGGTTCACCTTAAGCTTAACTCATCGGCGAACAGTGGGTAAACCACACATTTGCTTACCCTTTCGAGAAATGTAGCTGTGATGATGAGTAGGGTTTAAAAAATAATAAAGTTTATATCTTAAAAAACGAGAGTAATCATTGTTTATTATGGTTGAAATGGCATGGGGACGTTAATATTTAGTTTAGTTTATTTATTGGCTCATAAAAAGATCCCGCAGCCGCAGTTCCCTTTCGACAGATTATATATATATATATATATATATATATGTATATGAAGATAAATGTATTAAATACATTTATCTTCACACTTCCTAGTGTCCATAACTCAAAAAAACACAGGTATATTATCATTTAGACAGAATTTCTGCAACATCACGTAAAAACATGAAATAAACAACAAAACCCAAAAACATGTTATGAGCGCGGAAGTTCCAAAACCGCTTGTTCATCAGTTATCTAACAGGCGAGTCCGATCACAAATCAGTTAAGCGGAACAGTCCACACAACAACCGTAGGCAGCCATCCATCATATACCTACCTTGGGCCTTCGTTATCGTACGAACTCCCACGAACACTTACGAACTCGCGATAGAAAGGGGTGTTACACACATATTCGGGTCGGCACATGTTTCGGCACAGCCGGAAGGTAAAATTTAATACATAATATGTAGACTCAAAGATGCTTCGATTTGCTGACCGTTTGCAATTTGGTTAATTACCTAGTACGTGTTGACATTGACAGACATTACAAATTACACTGTTAATGGGTACGGAAGGACGGTGTCTCTTTCCATATCCATCAACAGTGTAATTTGAAAATATCGCAATAGCCAATTATTTTTAAATGATTAATCGTGGAGTTTCTTGCCGGATCTTCTGCATAGGAAACCGCCAATCGGAATCGTGCACCTAGGTGCACGATTCCGATCCTTCTGCCGTATCATAAATATGCAACGTCACGTTTATGTATAATAAAATATTTCCCTGGTACCTCAATAACAGCATAACTAAGTGATAGTCTATTAACTGGTCCCAAATTACAATGTTAATCTTTATTATTTTTATTTTTTTACAATGTCTGACATATTGTCATCATTATTTGACATTTATTGACAGGCCTGCACTGTCCACCCATACCTATTTCCATACCTATTATCACTGCAATTTGAAAACATTGTGAAAGCCAATTATTTTAAAAAAAGTAACCGTGGAGTTTCTTGCTGGCTCTCTTCTCCATATGAAGCGACAAATTGGAACCGTGCACCTAGTTTCTGAGGTTTCATAAGTGCCCATGCAGATTTATGTGAAATAAAATATTTTTATTGATTGATTGATTTAAATTTGAATTATGTTCGAGTAGACATACATATATTGGGGAAAAGCCGAGCCTTGGCTTACCTCGAACTGTGCCGAGGGTACATGCTGCACAAAGTCTGCCAATCGGTAGGATCCGAATGAAAGCCGAATATCTCTAATAACTGCTTCGAGTGGGCTTTGCCGTTCAACATATTAGATTGCTAAATCAAATGTGCCGACCCGAACAAGTCTGTCACACCCTTAAGCCAATCTCATCGAATCGCCCTCTCGTTTCATTAGTCGGAGTAGAGAAATATCATAACATAGTGACAAGATAAACAGAACAGTTCTTTGTTAGAACACGGTATATTAGTATTGAGTTGTTTGCTAAACATACGTGGGTAATTGAACCGATGAACCAATGCTACTGTTGATCATATACTCAGTTATTAAGTTCTACCTATCTGCTGTAAGGGGAATGTTGTTGTAATAAAGATTTGTCTGTAATCAATTTCGTTTCTTGTCGATTGCACCTTAATAACGTTACCTTCTACGATGACAATGAAATATTGTTGTTTGTTGAGCAATTAATGTTTTTGTGTTAGTTTGTATTATTATCTATCATGCCATCTGGTCGTATATGAACGAGTTTACTCGTAATAGGATAGAGAGGGAATTTTTAAAAACCACAACATACCTTTTGACAAAATACCTCTAGTAAAATACTTCATATAATTTGTTTTCTCTTTTAAGTAACTACATTCGAAACCGCATTCTAACTGCACCAACTAAAATTTTAAACTAATTTAATATGCAAGATTTAATCGGCCACCAACGAAATGCAGGTTCCCAAAACAGAGTCAGGCCACAATATACCGTGCCTCTAGTGGCGTGGCGTTCTGACAGCTGCGCCATATATCAGACTCCACCTGTCATGGACACGCCACTATATGGCCAAGACAATGGCTGCCCGACTATGTTAATAATATAGTATGAACAGATTTGACTGCCTGATTGTTTCGAGTGCTATTCAATTGTTTTAGAACAATCATATGGGGGTGTGATATGAATATATCATTCAAAGGTGACGTGAAGGAGGTTGAATAATCTATGATTATGACAGATTTTACTGAAGGGTCTTCTGTTGACAGAGACCCCTCATAATGCTTTCATATTGGCTATTTGAGTCGATCCTTTACTAACCCTTTAAGGACGTATATGAAAGCGTAGATTGTGATCTGTCGTTTTATAATTTTATGTTAATCCATAGCATTTTGGCTTATATCTTTTTCCTTGTACATACAAGAGCAACTTCTCTCTTTGAATCCAAATAGTAACCGTGCTTCTGACCTTGTCAATTCAAGGTTTTGAGTTTTGTAAAGGGTTCGGGTTTTTTTATCACGTTTTCCATCAATCCTGTATCTATGACAAAAACTTTGACAGACCATTATATGATTCTTACACGGTACAAAAACAATATAAATCTGCTCAGCTAAACACCTTTGAAAATATATTTTTGGTGCTGACTATATTTATTTCTTAGTAATATTTTTAAAGTCTTTACTACGAACAATCTTCCCATACCTACCTATTGAAGTATATTATAAGCGATGCTCGTGAACGTATTAGATAGTCCGGCTTCTTAACTTAATAACTTCTATGACTCGACACAAAACCTGAGTGGTATTGGCTTACGGCTAGCTTCCGACAGAAACTAATATTTTTACTTGCCCTGAAATTGTTCACTTCAAAGAATTTGTGGATACTTTTGGAAATAAAGGCCCATTTATGCTAACAACGTGGTTTTCAGTGGCAGAAACACCTTTGTCATCTATTAAATACAGTTGTTTAGTAAGCCGTAGGTAATTATTTTTATCCTTCACAATCTGACATTTCCGGAAAAATTAGTTAGCGTTCTTCCGGAAGTTCCGTGTTGAACAAATTCCTTATTAAAACCGTACGGCAGCATGGTCTTAAATGACGATTAAATTATTTATTTGGAATTAAAATGGTTTTTTTACCTCCAAGAAAACTCACGAAGAATGTCACAATATACCATACCTACGTTACAATGAGGGCTTCTGACCATAGTCATATGGCGAGTACCAAACAGACACAGAGATAAATTATTCTCCAAACCAGTGCCGACACACGAACGATGAAGTAAACCAATAAATATATTCCGAAGCTTATTTCTGACATACGGCTTGACAAAGGCGCGCCGGCAACAAATGGTGGTTCGTCGGCGGACGGCGAGGCCATTGCCAAAACTGTGTCCGCGAAATATCAGGTACGTCCCGTAGTAGGGACGGACGTCTAACTCACATCCGAAGTGCTATGTAGGTCACTGCGCGTCCTTACTCCGTGTTACATGCAGCTGAAGTGAGCACACGGCACGAGATCTCAACACGCTCTGGAAAACGTTGCATTTAAAAATTAACTAGTGGTCACCCTGTGGTCGAAATTCGACAATAATTCATTTAAATTTTAATCAACAATTATCAAAAATATTAGCATTCTGCAATCTCTCTTCATATAAACTTTAACTGTGCCGAATTTCATAGTCCTCCGTTCGGGTAATTTTCGTATAAATGGATACAAACTGTTTGCTGCACGTATTAATTTATAGATAATGCAATTTTACTTCATCCTATTTCCCCTTTCGTTTTTCTCTTGTTTTTGCTTTAATTAAGCGCTGTCTTGTTGAACAAACTAAGCTTGAATAAGACCTTATAAATAAGTAGGTTTATCATAAATATTGCCCTTCATTGATGAGGTTATTATACATTAAAGCCTCATTAAGTTGGTTGACCTTTAACAACAGCTGAGTCAACTTTGTGCCATCTTTTGATAGACACAAGTAATAAGGTTTGAGGGAAATAGACAGGTTTTTGATTACTGTAGCAAAAATAATGCCGATCTACCTAAATTCAAATTAGTTGCTGAAACAGAAAAACAACACGGCTGGTCTTAAAATGACAATGCTTAACTTTTATGAAGGTTTGTAAAACATACTCGTATCTACCTGCAACAGCCGGACGCAACGTCAACGTTAAAAGTATCCTTGGGACTGCTTAAATTGATTCAAATGTATAATGTAAAATGTATAATTCTATGTATAATAATTCTCAGTCTCTTTTATCAACAAACAAATGAAGGGAACGCCATATACCTAAGTTTTAAAAACAAGTGACTATCAGGAAAAAAACGAAACCGAATTTAATAGAGAGGCAACCTCCGCATGAATATTCAAAGGCACAAATCTCCTCATACATCTCGATGCCAAGTCAACACATCATTTCATCACTATGCACAGAGTATAATCTATAAGGGTACATGGTAACACTAGCGTTGACATTATTATGTAGCCCAATGCAGTATTATTTGAACCGTTACGAACCGAGGCGGGACAAAGTAGTACAAGGTATGCTCAAGATGGTATCCTAGTAAGAGCAGAGTATTATTAATTTTCTTGTAAGATCTAGTAGCAGGATACAATTTGTGTGGTATGTTAAACGTGATTATGTGTGTGTGATATGTGGTAGTGTGGTGAGTGTGTGGTAATAATAATGTGAAAAACGAAAATGTTTCTTGTGTAAAATAGTTTTTAGGTCTGTTTCATAATTTTATATTAATTCATTTCAAAACCAAAAATCAATATATTTTATTTCACATAAACCTACATGGGCACATATGAAACGTCAGAAGATAGGTGCACAGTTCCAATTGGTCGTTTCCTATGGAGAAAAGCCGGCAAGAAACTCCACGGTTTTTCTTTAAAAAATAATTGGCTTTTACAATGATTTCAAATTACAGTGGAAATAGGTATGGGAAGACAGTGTGTGTCAAATCTACAGTCTACAAGGTGTACAACGTTCTTACACTCACAAAATATACAATAATCTACACATAATAAATAACAGATAAATGAAATATAAAAACCACACATGTTTGTATTTACAACCACTAATAAAAACTTGAAATTAGAAATGTAGGTAAATAATGAGAACAAGAAGTATGTCAGTCAAGTATGACAAGTCAAAGAGGTATGTAAAAAAAAAAACATCGTTCTTTGCAATAGCATTTGACAATGAACTTTAAAAAGCTCACCCAGAATTTACCAATACTTAATTACCAAGATACACTCTAGTTACTTAAAACGCTTTCTATCGGATTACTCTTATTCATTCTTTTTATCTCTCTCCGGACCAATATGGCAGTAATTTATGACGAAATTGGGAGGGATAAATGTGGCCTTAAGCGTGCAAATGAGGTCAGTGTCAAGGGCCCACATCTCAGCTTCAAGCACGTATTGGACGGCCTTTTGTCTTCACTTTGAAGCATTTTGCCCTATATAAAATGCACCAAAAGATAAAAACATAATATATTGATGTATGCTATTGAGAGGAATAACTTTTCACTCTAGTGAATGGGTAGCACCACTTCAATCAATTATATTTCATATACCTACAGTGACTGAAAAATCGAATGACTGTACCAATTACCTTGTGGCAGTTATTTATGTTCATTAATACCTATAATTATATGGACCCAGAAAACATAAAATAAATATCAACCTAAAGTCTACGGAGAAAATCTTTCACGAAAATTTTCGAACAACTTTGCAAAGAAATAGTTGTAGCCGATTCTCCGGCAATAGTTTCCGCCAGAGAGCATCTTTCTGCTCCCGGACTGAGATTACATAATCAAATAACATGTTGATGGTACTGACAAATTCCTCTTATTTACCGCCTTGCCCCGAGGTCGTGCAAACAGGCCATGGGAATAAAGGCAGGTACACTTGCCACCATACTTGACTGGTGTACTTTGACTTGCGTATACTTGAACGAACCTTTTACGTAACTTCGCGTGCGAATATTTTTTCAACTTCTAATCAGATTGCGTATGGAAATCTGTCCAATAAAGTAAAAAGTATTGACGCAAAGTCGTAAACTAAACCGAAAGTAATCGAAAGTCATAAGTTTTTTCGTGTTCTAGTTAACAAAATCAGGTGTGTTTCTAGGTCTATTATCAAATTTAGCTCAGTCTATAGCTGTGACATTTTGTGATAAATATTGCGGTGTTTTCACGAAATATCAGTGGGGTATGAAAACAAGCGGTTTAATTCATGACATTATGCTAACAGGGGTATAAAACATGATGTGGCCGATCATCGCGCCGTGCGGACATCATTGATTTGCGCTGAGGATATTGTGATGGACTGAGACGTCGCGAATATTGATGACG
Organism: Antitype chi; assembly: GCA_947359405.1. Lineage (NCBI taxonomy): Eukaryota > Metazoa > Arthropoda > Insecta > Lepidoptera > Noctuidae > Antitype > Antitype chi. The sequence goes on from OX375814.1 coordinate 6,424,467, forward strand.
AGGTGATATATATTTCTAAAGTTAAATTTATTTGAATTTCTTCTTTTTCTTGCGGTAGCTCCGTTGGTAAAGGCCATCCATTTATGGATTTTAGTTGTCCGAAATAAAATGATGTGATTTGATTTGATTACACGTATTTCTTTTATTTTATATTCTAATCAGTTTTACCAAATTTACGATATATCTATGTCAAGGCTCTGATTTCTAAGTTAAATAAATTCAGATCGTTTATTTTATTGACACGAAAAATATTATCATCTACAACCGAACTAGGTGAAAAATCTGTATCTCGGCATACAGCGCGAGAATTTATACGCCGATTACATTCATGTTTCATCTTTTGTGCCGTATGCCATATCAAAATCCTTCAATAACAGCACATTCAACGGTTAGTGATACAACAGAATCAATATGCAGAAATTCCTCCGCATACATAAAAAGAGAAGAGTAGGTAATATTTAAAATACTTGTATCCATATTACAAACCTAACAACTGGCTAGAAATAAAACTGCTATTTGTGCTACATATTTGTTCCCGTGCTCCACATGAACGCAAACAGAATACCTCGGTTTACTTAGTATCGTTAATTTAGAACAATATTTGTGTCGCCACAACATTCGTATTTGCTTCGACTAAATTAATACTGTACAGTTTTACTAGTTTGCATCTTGCATAGATTTAGTTAGAATGTTTGCATATGTCACGAGCAAAACTTACGGTAACTTGAGAGTGACTCGCTTCCTCTGTCGCGCCGCTTATCACTGTAAACCTGGGCTTCGCATCATTTATTCAGTTTCACTGTTCGGCCTATTAGGTTACGGAATATTCCCGCTCTGAAGCATTAAGATAATGATACCTCAGTTTGCTCATAATACTGGGCGTGCCTGTACGCGAATTAGAACAAGGAGATTGTGCGATAGTTCACCGGCATTAATTAAGTAGGTAGGTACTTTATACAGGGTTTCAGGGATATCGACGTGTAAACTGAAACCATGAATTCAGCACATCATTCTAGTGCACCTAGGGTCGGTTATCAAAAAACAACTGCTGTTTCATAAGATGTACCTACATACCTACTGTAGTCAAAATGTATTGCAGAGTGACAAACAAATTCAACGTAGAAGTTTAGATTCGTTTAGTGAATCCATGGTCACAGGCTGTATGTCGTTGTCCCTGTATTTAAGGTGAAGACCGGTTAAGACTGAGATATTTTCAAATGTTTGTTACCTCGTCAAACCATACTTTAAGATATTTTGATTGCATTTTTCATAGAGTAGCGTAACAATTTTATTAGGATAAAACAATTTTAATATTTTATTTTTTGAGGGAATTTTATGTTAAATAGTGGACGTCTTTTGGCTGAAATGATGATGATGATTTATTTATTAATTTACCTATTCATTGATTTAGGATCTCCAACAAAAGAAGTACACAATATATGACACATAAATACAGGGCAACATCAGGTATTAAGTAGGAGTACTCCTTCAGTTATAGGAGACCACAGCATGCAGAATAGAGTAAACTACTAACTTAGATTATGAGAACAATTTTTACTTTCTTGAACTAAGCTACCATATCAGATCAAATCTACAGAAACCATAATAATGTATCGTCATCAGAACTAAACGAGTGGAAAACTGGTTAAAAGCACAATTTTCCTTTTAAAAGAGAATAGAAAAACGTTTTTTTTCCTGCAAATATTTTCCTAGTTGCAGATACTACGCAGTTTAATTACGTTAGTTGTTTTATAAGGGCTGTACCTTCAATATCCTACCTACAGTACTCAGGGGAAATTACAACACGTTGACCTAATTCTGTAACAATTAATATCGAATAGTTAATTGGAAACCATCATCTCGGCTCATGGCATATGCTTACTTGGTGAATAAGTTGTATGTACTTAGTATAAATTGAGCATTAAGTAAGTTGGTGGACTTTGAGCAACGTATTTTGCTAGTTCAACGGCGCATTATACTACCTTTTGCCTGCAGAGGCGGTTTTTTTTGTGGAGGTCGGAAATCATCCACAGGAACATACTACCGGGATAAAAAGTATCCTATTTCCTAACCCAGGTCATGGTCTATTTGTATGCCAAACATTGAAATCCGTTCTGCTGTTTTTTTTTTGTTTGTGCATATTGTGGGTTTACCAGGTGTAAGAGGGACGTTGGTATCTACTGTTTATGTACCGACAACCCTCCTTCCCTTTTTGTATCCCTTACGGAGAAATAATCTTTAAATCGCCTGAAACCCATTGTTGAACGTAATCCGCTCAAAGCAAGCTCCTGTAAGCTGGATTCAGCTTCATATACACGTACATCACATTGCTGTACAAGACATTTAAAGAATAAAGATTAAATTCTATTTTGAGAAAACATTTTATAAGAGTCTGTAATTTTTTTACAGTGATAATCTGTTTTCGTCGCAAGTTGGTGTGGATTTTGATGTTTTTCTGTATTCAGTTCTCGGGATGAAGGATTTATTCGGAATCGGCCACAAATAATGAGAATAATAGTGTTTTGTAGTTATTACTAAAAAAATAAAATAACAATTTGCCTCTTTGATTTACTTCTTCAGCAAGTAATATTTGGTACAAGTACTAGTTATATATTTTAACATCCGGACAAACCTATTGAGGTTTTTGTGATGTTTCTCTTTATATTTTGTTGGTTCCTTTAACAACAAAAAATTATAAAAATGAAGCTAACAGCTTGATATGGTAACCGGAGCTTATTGATCTAGAGGATTTGAAAGTACAGGCCATTAGAGTCCTACCAGATCAAAAGAGGTTACTTGAAGTATATTTTTGGTTTTTACAATTATCCAAGTTACATTATTTCCCTTATTTCAGCATGCCTCTTATCAAAAGCCTCCTTTAGCAATTTCCATTGTATTCTATCACTAGCCACTCTCCTCCGGTTATGACCTACTGTAAGTTTGAGCTCGTCCTCCCATCTCCTTTTCTGTTTTCCTCTGCTTCGATAGTAGGTCCTAGGGTACTAATGGAAGCGCAGATTTTCACGATGATACATTCATGACAAATAGATTTTAGGCTTATTAGTCGATTCGCACGAATTTACTCGCCCGAATCATCATAGTTTTTGTATGGGCGAATAGAAAATTTCAGAAATACGTATTATTCAACTGCCACGTTTTGAATAAAACGTTAAGGACACAACGGAAAGTTAAGGAAAAAGTACACTTACTTTACATAAAATGCGAGTGACGAAAAGTGACAATTCGCCCGATGCGGGTGAGTAAATTCGCGGAAATGGACGGGTAAGCTAGTTTTTACAGTAAATCTGGAAATAGAACTAACAAAATTGTCAGACTCGTAGGTAGGTAAGGTACACCCATTTGATGACAACACAAAAAAGGAACATTAAACACAAAATTATTTAGTAACAACGCGCCATAACACGTCCTATAAAAATATGTGTCGCGTTCTTTATGAGACATATAGTTCAGTGCAAACAAAATTCGGCTGTGTGAGGTCGCCCTGATGAATAAATGATACAAAACGTAGTGTGTAGTGTCCTTGTGTCAAGGACACACGTGTCAAATAAAAACAATTTATTGTCATTTACTTACTGATGATTTTATAGAAGCTCTTCGTTGATTAAAATAATGTTTTATTTTAATACTAGGTTTAGTCCGCGGCATTGCCTGCGTGAAGGTTATCCCACGGCCATCATCTGATCAGCCTTTTCCCAACCCAGTCTAACCGAATGAAGCAGAATATCACTATTTTACATGAAACAAATGCCTATCTGACCAACAACCCAGTAACTGGGTATTACGATACCCCTTGGTAAGACTGGTTGTTAGACTTTCGGGCTTCTGACAACCCGTAACGACTGTCAATTATGCACAAATGACAGACGGGACTAACGGCTTAGCGTGCATTCTGGAGCACGAGTCTTTTTATCTCATGAGTACGTACTGTCACACTACATATAAAGGATCCTGTCCCTAAATGCCCCAACCCAGCTCACGGTCTACCCGTGTGCAAAACTTCATTGAAATGTGATCAGCCGTATGGCGTGGAAACGTAGCACACAGAGTTAGGTACTTTCGCATTTTTATAATATTAGTATGGAAACATAGACTGTTAAATTTGTGAAAATAGATAAGTGAAAAAAACACTACTTTTGATTATTGATTGATAAAGATTTTTTTTTACTGACCCTGCATTGATAAACCCGAGGTCATAGTTTGTATATGAGAGCAGGAAAAAGCTAGTTCCATAAAATTTTCGTAGAACCCCAAAATGTGATAACTTTTCACTACAAAATAAATTTTTGGGGTATTGTAAACATTCCGAACTATTCCCTGAAAACTGCAATATGCCAGAAAGCCAACCAGCCAGGCTGTACGTGCATATACAAATGTTGTAGCAGTTGGTTGCCAGACCGCATTGTGGTCGATAACATTTGTCATATATTTTATACCAGGGAAATGCGATGTGGTTTGTGTTCCCGGTTTCTCGATATATAGCTTTCTATGTAGTACATTACCTACTTACATAACGCGGCCGTTATCCCGTCAGGGTATATAAGTTCTTTGGTTAATATGGCATTATTTTTCTTCCTGACCCTGATGTCAAGCAATGGACAAAATTGCAAAACTTTTATTGCTTAAATATGAGTCTTTTGGCTAGTTTATGTGTGCATTTTATTGTAATGTCAGTTTTCTTTCTAAATCAAGTTTTGAAACGTTCTACTTCAAAAAGGTGTACCTAGCAAGTTTAACAAGTACCTACATCAACAAGAATTCATTCGATTGTCTACAATCTAGTATTGTATCAATGTCTAGCTACAATTATGTAACCAATGTAGGTAACTATAATATGTTTCGTGGCTACTCATAAGGAACAAGGATCGTGACTTGACAATTAAATTCATTTTTTTTTTTTTTTTTTGGGGGCTGGCTGTATCTGTGTTACTATGTCATTTTACATCTCGATGTGCCATATTAACGCCCTCGGGCGATAAAGGATTTAGTCATACATATATATATGTATGACTAAATCAGTGGTGGTGGTGGCAGGGATTTGAACGCAGAAACTACATGATTTCAGCACATGAGTCAAGATCACCAGGCCGACTAGCGTCGAAATTTTTAGCCTGTTAACAATTTTTTTTAAAAACAGTGGCACTCCGGGAGTGCCGACAGAAGTGAAAACATGAACAATTACGTGTGTATGTTTTGAATCGTCAGATTAAACAACGTTCAACGTTGTTCGTTTGTGTTGGTAACAGTGTTGCGAGTTCAATTGTTTTTTTTTTCATCTTATAAAATACCCAACGCGCTTGAAGAAGTTTTCAGTTCAATAAAATCTGCTCTTTTAAAGAAAAGTGCAAAACCCACGCGGTCAAAATGTAACAAACGGAACAGCAGGTTTTTTTTTAATAACCGACAAAAAAAATCAACACAAGGGCGCTCAGAATTGTATACTGAAACTATGGTTACGGTTTGCGCGTCGATGCCATACACAGGTACAGTATTCGTGATTTACCTACCTATATACCTAAATGCTTTTAGCCAAATGTATACTAGTAGGGATGCTATACATTTTAACAACCTTTTAAAAAGCAATAACAAACAATCCTTTTAAAAAGCAATAACCGTTTCAACACTAAGTATTTGAATTATTTTACCTACTCCCGACTCTATTAGAAACGATGCCCTCTGAGTATGTTGCGGCATTTATTCTTAGAGATCAGTCAGAAAAGTGAGAACGACCGGCACCATGTAGTTTTAAAATAATGACCAAAAACACCTTGTTTTCCTGAAGGATCGGGCAAAGGTGTACGTATAGTACACTCACATTTCACCAGTTATTTTGAAGTCCTATGTAATAGGGGGCGAGCCTATTGCCATCAACCGGGTACAAATCCGGAATCCGGGCTGCTACTGAGAAATTCCAGATAAAAGAAACCAGGGCCTCGTGCTTAGCAGACTCAGAATCACCAAAAAAATTACGTAAAAGTGTCCTAGTAGATCTGATAAGAAATAAACAATATTTCATTGATTTTATTAACTGCATCAACATCTTTATACATTTTTTTTTGGGTGGGAAATCATTAAATAACTTCTCCCGCTCTGGGTGGAGCAGGAGGGCGTGTCAGACTTTTACTGACTAAAACCCACCCGTGTTCCCTCAGTTGCCCGGGTGTCAGGGGCCGCGGTATCTCTTCCGAACAACCCGCACCCCTGGCAGATCTTTATACATCATCTCTTAAAAGGAGAGAGTAGGTAACTCAAAGTTATGGTAGCTTTGCCCTTTTCAGTGTACTTGCTTCACAGGAGAATGGGCTGTCCGATTAGATTAGATTGTGCCGTTAGTCAATGATCAAGGCTACACAGTCGTGTCGACGTGTGTTAGCATATAGGAAACTGGATTATAGCTAAACCACTCTATGCACTAACAAAGTCAGACAAGCATCTGATGTTCAGCTTTATTTCATATTAGTGTAGATAAACACTACAGACTGCTTAACTAAACTAACATGACACATGACTTCAATTTTTAATATTTACCTACAGATTTGCTTTGATAAACAACAGTTCAAAATAAAAATCAAAATATTTTATTTCACATAAACCTGTATGGGCACTTATGAAAAGTCAGCAGCTAGGTGCACCTATGGAGAAGAGCCGGCAAGAAATTCCACGGTTACTCTTTTAAAAATAATTCGCTTTTACAATGTTTTCAAATTACAGTGAATATAGGTATGGGAGGAAAGTGCAGGCCTGTCAATAAGTACCAGTAGGAATGAAAAAACAGAATATATACAGTTGTTATTTTTTAGTAGATACGTAAGTAACAGCTGTTGTATATCAAAACAAATCTGTCGGTACATACATATTTAAAATTAAAGTCGTTTGTCGTGTGTGACCGCGTTCTTCTAAACTACGCGACGGATTTTGACACTGTTTTCATCATAATTTATTACGGAGGGGGCAGGTCAGGGTAGCGAAAATTCAAATAAATTTTCTTGCGTTCTTTACCATTTAAAATAGTCATTCAATGGGATTAAATGAATTTAGAGGGTTGTATTTAATCATTGATAATTTACTTAAAATGTCAAAATATATTCCATCATTGATCAATAATGTGAATTGACAATGTCATAAACTGACATTCTATTGCTGGAATTTCAATAAATTCGAATTCATTTATTTGCAAGAATATAGGTTTACAACTGGTGGCAGTGTATGATCTTATAACTATAATGGACCTGTTTAAATTCTACCATTACATATGGTATGCAAATAGGTATACATTATAAAATATACAGACAATACAACAACAATATAATACAATACGGTCGCGAATCATAGTTAAACCAAAATACAACCTGACACTGCAGCGTCCAGCTTAAACTTAAAAACCTCGATGTTTTCTCAATTTGTAAAAACCGTACAAAGCAGGGGCTTGTTTTCAAGCTATATCTAAGTCGCAATAACATTACGAAGACTAAGAATAACCTACAAAACTCACGCTAAGAGGCTTAAGTACAAGAAATTATTCTTGCTTAAACATGTAACATACTCAAGTGGAATTCTCATAATTAAACGTTTGCTCGCTTCGCTGCCTCCACGTTCTACCCAGGCAGCGTAACGTTTATAAGAGGAATTACATCCGAAATCTGGGATAAAAAGATACCTCCGTATCCTCGGGGGCTAACGATGCATTCACACTTGTGTGGTCGTGAATTCTTTGGTACTGAAACACCGAGAATTTCATGGTACTTTAGGCGTCTATCCTAATGAAGATTTTCTCGCTCAAGAAGCATATAAATAGACTACTTAACTCTTAAAACAGACAAAATAATATGACTAATATGTACATGTAGGTACTTATAATAAAAAAAAAGAGAGAGAAAATAATGACAGGGCATCAAAAAATTCGTTCGCATCCCTGTCAACAGGAAATGTGCCCAAAACGCTGGCAGTATTGCCACGCTGTATGGTGGTGCTGATACTTTGGCCAAAAATAGGCCAGCCCCCTGGTCACGTGAAGAGTCGACCAACCGCTTGACGATGTCTCGTAAAACCAAGTGGGTACTCGGACCCTATGGCCATAGTGTTTTTACCCCAATCGGCTCGAATATATAACTCCCAATAAATAATAGTTGATCGCCGACTATTTACACCGCTGATAAGTAACCTCGTTGCTCGCCAACTCTTTTTTCGTTGCTAGCTCTACTCGCTTCTATTTGATCGCCGGTAGTGGGGTAGGTGCCGTATACAGGTACATTTTTCAGCAAAAAACTTTAGGTTTTATCCACTGAAATATGCTTTCTGAAAGGGAGTGTTTATGCAACGTTTTAATACTCTGCATTTTTATGTTACCTTTCAGCTTTTGATGTAAATTTCGGTGAGGCTGCATTACTTGAATTCTTTGCTTTTATAGAAAATATTTACGTAAGCTGCATCTACATTGTTTACGTTCATTGCACAAAGTAACCATTTACAATATTTTAACCTGTTATTTTTCTAAAAATAAAATCTTGTAAAATAAATGAAGGTAAAGTGTTTTAATAATATGTTTTTTTTTTTAAGTTGTCATTTAATAAATAACGTATGGAAAACATTCGCAATGATGTCCTGATGATCTGCCGCTAGCTACTGTCCGCGGCTTCGTCAGTGTGATTTGCGGAAATTATCTTAAAAAAGTAGCATATGTTACTTATTATAACATCAGCTATCTGCCAGTGAAAGTCCCGTCAATATCGGTCTATCGGTTTTGGAGGTTATCCGAAACTAACTGACAGACAGAGAGATAAACTTTTTATTTTTGTAACGTATATACCTCCATATATTCATTAAAAAGCTGTTTTTTTGACAATACAAACATACATTTAAATTTTATTTATTTATACAGATGTACGGATGCACCCATATTAATATAATGTTAGTAGGTACCTACTATTTTTTTTCTTGTTTAGTTAATAAATAATCCATAATGAGGTAAGATTCTGTAATCAGATAATTCCGGATTTTATTATTCTTTTATCTATCAAAACTAAATTGGAATGTAACAATACATTATGAAAGCTATAATCATTTCAGAACGACTGTTCTGCTTTATTTACAACTTGGCCGACAATTATTTTGTCATTTGGACGCGGCGACAAAGCAAAGCGAAGCAAACGATAATTGTACCTATACAAAACAGATGTAAGTAATTGATCCACGTGCTGGCCGCAATTATGAAAATATGCTGTAAAAACTTCTATTAATTATAAAATATTTTCTACAAGCATTTCTGCCTAATTAGTCTGATTAGCCTACATACCGACTGTAGTTGAAAATTATAGGTACTTTAAAACGTAACATAACTAAAGCTTTGGTTTCCTAAAAAACAGTTGAACCGTAACACGAATGTTGGCTGTCCAAATACAGGTCGTTTTTTGACGCCTAAATGTCAGATTTATTCATCATATAAAAGTTATCTGACTATTGAAAAATCAGCCCTTAGGAAAATAAAGCATGGGCTGTTTTCTCAATAAGCAGATAACATTTATCTCAAGAATAACTATGACAGTTTGATATATTTTCTAAAGAAAACCTGTAGATCCACTATATTTATTCTTCTGTTGGCCTTTACCCGTGGTTTCGCACGCGTGGAGGTCGGAAATTATCGTAAGTATCATAAGTGTTAATCCAGGTTATAAAATATATGCGTGCTAAATTTCTTCCCGATCCGTTCGGCCGTTTTTCCGTGATTGAATAACAAACATCAAAAGATACAACCTTTCAATATTAGTAGGATATAATAAAAATCGGCCCCAGCTAAGAACAACTAAACTCCGTAACGCAAGAGAAAACCAATAAGATTTACGACTTATTTTCCAAAAAAACTATGAAATCATGCCTACAGTAAATTGATTTTTCCCTACCTCATAAGTTATCATGTCCTAGTAGCGAGAAGTAAAACCTCCCATCTTCTATCTTCTATATAATAAAGTTCCTATGTAAAACAGGATTGCAAGCGAGTTCCGTGCAAAATTAATGTAGAACTAATCCCCTGGAGACGCCTGTCTCTTTGTAATAATTAATTAGGTGAATATGCACCTGCCTCATGTTATAAGGTATTAACTAGATCCTATTAAGTTCTGTTTAATAAGTACGTCATTATTGATGGTATTGTTACGCAGTATTTGTAATGATCAGCACTAGTTTCGTAACAGACTGCGCGTCCCTGCCACTCCGTGTAATTGTAGCTGCAACTAGGTACTTACTTTATTTAAAATAGTTTTTTTTCTACTACTGGCATTGGGTGCATCAATAGTTTGAACCTCTCGAACTCAACATGCGATATTTCGTTACATCTTCCTCTTACGAGTATCTCCGAAGTGTGCTTCGTCCACAGTCGAACATGATTAGGTGCAGCGAGTCTTACAGTCCGTGCGTTGAGAGCTAGTCGTACTTCATATATTGTATATGGGAGTAAGGATGTGCCCCACTAGGAAAAGAAAACGAATCTGAAGTTTTAAGGGGCCGACTAAGGGTTGGAAGTTGTTATGTTTCTTCCAGGTTGTCATGTTGTAGCTTACTGCATGAGTTTATGTAACGGTTTAAGGATGTTCTAGATTGAAGGAGATGCGAATGTGTAATTGTTACGTATGTGGAAGATGAGAAAATTCTCAAAGCAGCTGATTCCTCCGGCAGTGTGTCTAACTTTAGTTAGTTGAGTAATTTTATTTACGGCACGGTGTCAACAGATGCAGCGTCTTCCAACCGTTTGTTGGATGTGTGTATTGCTGAGCAGTGGTGGCCTAGTGGTATCAGCTCCGACTTTACACTTACTTATACTTTACTTTGTGTATTTAATTTCACCACTGCTCTCAAGACGTTGAAGGAAAACATCGTGAGGAAATCGGCATGTTTAGAAACATTCCAACCAACCCACACTGGGCCCGCGTGGTAGATTATTGCCTAGTCTTTCTCACATAGAGGAGGCCTGTAGCACAACAGTGGGAACAATATATTTGCTGTATTGCGGAGGCCAACCCTAAGCAGCGTATAATTAATACAAACCTATCCATAACAAACATCTAAAATATTATTTCAAAGCATATAACGATGCAAATGTATTTCGTCAGTCGATGCAAAGTGAAAGAGTGGAGAAGTGCTGCATTTCTGTTGTTGACAAAAAAACTGAATACAAAAGAAAAATAAATATTTAAATTTGGAGACAAAGTGGTGCTAGGCTTCTTACGAGCTACTAATGTATTTTAATGAAGCAATGCTGAGTCTACGGTTGAGAAGTTGTTGAATGTGTAAAGTGTCAACGATGTCTTTTAGATATCACCGGTGCGAGATGTTCCGCAGTTACGATTGTCTAAATCAATATATAATGAGGGTTTAGTATCAGAGCGATTCATAGTGCTTATCAGTCTTGCCTTGTGATGTTTTAACTCAGAGAAACATACTCAAACATCTCAAATATTTCGGACTGCCTAGATTGAAATTAAAATATATAAACCAACTAGCTAATGCCCGGCAATGCCTTTTTCTTTTTTTTATTAGGATCCTTCTTCGGCGCGCACAGAACAACTTACTAAAGTTTTGATCACAATCGGTCAATCCATTTTTGAAATTTTGCGAGACTAACGCACGGCTATAAGTGTATAATGTAATTTTGTATAGCAGCACATAAGGTCATCGACAAAAAAAGTTACACTTAATAAAAAGAAACCCAAGTGTCACACACTTCGCGTTCGCAGTTCTTTCACGAGAACACGTCCCATCTCTACGTCACACGAGTATCTATCGGCGGCCATCTTGGACTGGGGCTAAAACGATAAGCTGGAAAAGTCGAAAACGTAGCGTGGCTTCGTTTCAAAGAGCTCGTAAGTATGCTAAATTGTTGTTTATGCTTATGATAATGTTATGGCCTGTACTTCAGACTCGAAGGCCCATTGAGGCCGAGCGCAAGTGGCCTTACCCAAATTTTTGTGTAGGAATTTTAATTTATAAACGATTTACGGTTTGGAATGTGATATTTGAAAACGGAAAGCCAATGATTAAATTAACTTAGGAAAGGGAATTGTATGAATTTTGTGTTTATGGTTTGTTTAGTTAAAGAAGTAGGTAGTAAAATAACTCTTAGTTTTTTTTCTCCAAGTTTAGGTTTTGAATTAAGAGCCTCTTTCGTATTTAATCAATTTCTTAAATTAGTGATCGCCCACTGGTCGAACTTCGACGATAATTAATTTAAAACTGAATGTATTTCTAATGCATTAATATATAAAAATATTCGCTTTTTGCACTCCTTCTCCATTTGAATTTAACTGTGCCTAAATTCATATTCCTTCGACCGCGCAATTTACGTAAAAAGGGTTTCACATTTTTTGCTTCACGTATTAATATATAGATAGATACTTTGACATGGTGCTATTCCCTGATCCAAAAAATCCTCCAAAGTTGCAACAGCTTCAATATAATTTCTGCTATGACATTTCGAATCTTGAAATCTGTGAAAATTAAAAAATAAATAAACGCCTAGTGCTTGTCAGGCCACTTATTCCGTCGCATATAATTATAAGTCCCTTTACAACGTGTATGTTACTATGCAAGTCCCTGTTTTTAGATATCGTTATGTAAAATATATTGTCGGTAAGTATAATTTAACGGCTATCGCTTTAACTATAACGAAGATTTATGGGTTTTATATGCATAGCAGTTTTATAAGCCAACCATTATTATAGGAAATAGCTTCTTTTCTTTTTTCATGAGTCTTTGCCTTGTTAAAAGAATAATGTTTTTTTAATGATTCCGTTTCTTCTAGGTATAGGTTATAAGCGTGTCATTAATGCCCCACTGGTCGGCAAAGGTATACTCTCATTCCACCTCTATGTTCAGAGCTGCCCAGGACCAATCTTAATTAAAGGAGTCCAGTTTATCCCGCCATCTCCGTCCGGGCCTGCCGCAATTTCGTTTGCCATTAAACGTCACTAAAACTAATCGCAGAATTTACGTTGAAAGACGAACTTGTAAACGGTCCGACTGTGCGTCGAGTGTCACGCCAACCGTTAAATTGCATAAAAACTTTGCTTCACCTAACATTCCGCCGGTACTATCCGCAAAACACTCTTTTCACTCCTCTTTAGTAGTTTAGTCACAATAAAAACAACACTGTACAAATTAAAACCTTAATAAACAAGCGCACACTCAGCAGCTTTCAATTAGAAACTCGATAAACAACCAATAATAAACAAGCAGCAACTGAAGCCGAACAACTGCACTCGGTTACAAACAAGTAACATGAGCTCAATCTTGCATAGTTCATAACAACCCCGTATTTATCTGCACGCCATTAATTCGTGCAACGATTACGCTCGGCCGGACGGATCCCGACACATCCGTTGTCCTAATGACCTGGATTTATAGCACTAGATAGTATTAACTTCGTGAGGACTAAAATGTAGATGTGTGGATGTACTTACGACTGTTTGTTGTTGTAAGTTCTTCCTGTTAGTCTGTGGATTGGTTCATGAAGAATTGTTATAGTAGGTTCATTTTTCTGGTATACCGTGATAATGTATAATTTATACTTTTATGACATTAATTTACATTATGTGATTGCTTGAACTCACACAGACTAACCTATTACTTTTAAAATGTGTGTAAATCGATATTTATTAAAATTTTACAGTGTGTATTGTATTACAGTGTGTGTTGTGGAGGTCAAATGGGCTGTCGCTCCAAGTATAATACTGGTATTCAGCTGGATCTGGTTAGACTGGAAGCTGACTCCCCCAACATAGTTGGGTAAAAGCTAGGCAGATGGATGATTTTTAAATATAGGCATAAATTAAATTGTCCAAGTTGTAGCATTTTTTCGGTTGCATCAGACACAGTCTTTTTTAACCGACTTCAAAAAGGAGGAGGTTCTCAATTCGTCGGAACCTTTATTTTTTATTTTTTTTTATGTATGTTCCCCGATTACTCGAAGATGGCTGGACCAATTTGCATTTTTTTTATTTTGTTTGATAGGGTATACTTCCCAGGTGGTCCCATGATTATCAATCAGGATCTGATGATGGGATCCTGGAGAAATAAAGAGAACTCTTCAAATTTTATAGGCACACGAAGTGATTTAGGTATTTTTTCGAAGAGTACTTTCTCGGAGTAGTCTCATTTCAATTTGGTGAAGATCTGATGAAGAACTTTGGAGATAGGCAACGGTACTCCTCAATAAATGATAGCAATTGGACTGGGATTGCTGAAATCTCATGTCTGTCTATTGCTTACACCAATTCATAACATAACATCACGCCGGTATGCTGTGAAGGGATAAGCACATGTGAACCACTAAAAAGTGTTTTTTTTTTTTTTTTTAAACAACCGACTTCCGAAAAAAACACGACAAAGTGAAAAATAACTTTAATTTCGGAAGGCGATGACAAAAAATTAAAATACAGCTCCAAAGACACCGACTTCCGAAATTAAAGTTATTTTTCACTTCATACCTAGTGTTTTTTTGGAAGTCGGTTGTTTTTTTTTTTTAGAAAAAGTTTTTTTACATTACTTTTAGGGTTACGACTTAAAAAAATACAGAACCTTTACAAAACCATTTAAAATGTTTGTATTTGTCAATTATTATTTTGTAATTCCTTCGGAAATCAAAATATCCCATTTTTTTCGAGAACCATATTATCTTTATTCTATACTTAGGCATCGCTCAGCTTCCAAGCAGAATCTCATCGAACAAGCTAAATCAACCGATCCTGCGCTAATGAGCGCTCACGCGTCAATTACTTCAAAATCAAGGCTTCGATGTTTTCTGCACCATTTGCTGAAATAATCACCTTTTATACTTATTATGTGAACAATACCAGCAGTTAAAGCTACTTTTTTGTATTTTACCTTTCGTGAAACGCATACCTTCATACTCATGTAATAAATATACAAAACTAACTCTGTTTGTCTATCTGTTACGTTTTCACGTCTAAACCACTGAACGGAGTCACATAGTAAGCCTGGGACCTGAAGAAGGATATAGGCTACTTTGCATCCAGCACAAAAAATAATAAATAAACCATTTACCATTTATTGTCAGGTTACAATGACCCATAAACAATCTTCCCAGCAATTTCCCAACATAGTTAAAGCCGGCTTTCAGTCTATGCAGCTGAATACCAGTATTTTACATGGCCCGGCTGACTATCTGACCTCCTCAACTCAGTTACTGGTTCACACAATACCCCTTAATGAGATTGCCAGACTTTTAGGCTTCTTACTTTCATCCTGCACATTTGTATTTAAAAACAATACTTGACAATAGCCAGTACCTATGTAAATTTTTGTTGATGTTTTCAGAATTGCAATAATTTCTGTAAGTAATCCTGGCAACAATCGGAAAAGGTCTAGTAGGAACTTAAGGCTTTTAAAAAACGTCAGCGTAATCGGAGAAACACCCCGAGGCTTAGTCTTATAAGAGTCCGACATAATAATTCGTCCACGAAAGATAAAAGTTTTATAAATAAAGAGGAACCAGTAACAACTTTCAAAAAGGAACTGACAGTACTTCTATTAAATAAATGTTTTTACTCTGTATCGGATTTTCTAGCTGATAAATTTTAGTTGTGTATTCGTAAAAAATTCGTTGTGTTGTGTATTGGTAAAAATTATTTTGTATGTTTGATGGTGAACTGCATCAATATTTGCATGCCAAAATGGTAGAATGTAAGGTGGGCTGCATCGATTGGGTACCCCAGTTGTATTGAAATTTTAATACAACTGGGGTACTCAATTGATGCAGCTCACTGTACAAGGATTCTTAATATTATTGTAACCCCCTTATTGTAAATACCCACATTCTGAGCAAACAAAATTCTATTCTATTCTATTGTAAAGGCAAATACTTTGTACCCTTATTAGCCTATAATGTTCCCACTGTTAGGACATAGGCCTCTTCTCTGTGAGACGAAGTGGGCCATAATCAACCACACAGTGCGGGTTGGTGGATGTCACATGTCTTCGAACTTTTAGTTCTAGGACATGCCGGTTTCCTCACGATGTTTTCCTTCACCGTTTTGAGAGCAGTGGTGATGAAATAAATTACACAAAGTAAAGTGCCTGGTTGGGTTCGAACTCCCGACCTAGAACTCGTAAGTCGCGGCCGTTACATGCTTTGTACGGATTGAAAATCCGATTTAAAACTAACAAGTTTTCTGGCAGCCCCATCATCGTCTTTCTCCTACCCTTACCTATCCCGATTTATTTAAGGTAAGCGCAATATTAATTTTTCATCTATACTTCTCTATTAAAGTCTATTCAAACCTAAGCAGTATTCGCTGCCGCTGTGGGTAGAGGTGCATCCCGCGTGGGTTTCGCTCAGGTATTTAGTATCAAGTTCCGCGGTTAGAGCGACCTGAGCGATATTCGCTGCCGCTGTGGGTACAAGTGCATACCGCGCGGATTTCGCTCAGGTATTTAGTATCAAGTTTCGCGGTTAGAGCGACCTGAGCGGTATTCGCTGCCGCTGTGGGTACAAGTGCATACCGCGCGGGTTTCGCTCAGGTATTTAGTATCAAGTTCCGCGGTTAGAGCGACCTGAGCGGTATTCGCTGCCGCTGTGGGTACAAGTGCATACCGCGCGGGTTTCGCTCAGGTATTTACTTTCAAGTTCCGCGGTTAGAGCGACTTGAGCGGTATTCGCTGCCGCTGTGGGTAGAAGTGCATACCGCGCGGGTTTCGCTCAGGATAGTTCTGCGGCTGGAGCGGAACAGTTGGTGCCATAGTACCCCATAAGTATTGTTTCGCTTGTTGGGCGAAACAGATTCCGCTTTGTTGTGAACAGTAATATTACCGCATACCCACTCGATTTTCTCTACCGCAGACGGTAGCGAATACCGCTTAGGTTTGAATAGGCCTTTAGTCGTCATCCCGGTAGTCACCTCCTTTCTAACCATATCATCGTGCTGGCAGCCTCATATGAGATACTAATAAAAATAAATTCACTTACATTTTCGGTCATAATGTTAACTCCTGCAAGGGGTGCGGGTTGTTCGAAAGAGATACCGCGGCCCCTCGCACACAGGCAACTGAGGGAACAAGGGTGGGTTTTAGTCAGTAAAAGTCTGACACGCCCTCCCGCTCCACCAAGAGCGGGAGAAGTTATTTGATGATATCCCAACCCAAAAAAAAAAAAATTAACTCCATAACTGAAATAATGTCAACTCAAAAACCTCAAAAACTTCGCCATTTAAAAGGTAAAGTGCATTTCGTTGCTTTCAGAGCCATCCTTCAGAAGTTAGCAACGTTTGTCAATAGTGTTAGGAACATTCTAATGGGTAGTGAATCTCCAAACTTTGGGTTCCGTACTTTGCCATTCGGCTTACTGTAACTATTCACTGATATCTAGTCTTGTTTGTTCTAGCGTTTTGGCTTTACCTAGTCAAAGGAATGAGGTTCTGTTTGTATTTAATTACAACCAATGAGCCAGAGTTCACAACAGCTATATTTTCTACGAAATAGTATTTGTGATGAATAAATATACCATTAAACAGTATCACCGCGTAATACACTTTCAATCACAAGCCGAAGGATTTTTTGACGAATTTTTCAAACATATCAAGCAATGGAATAGCTCATAAAATAAAATAAAACATTTGCCCGGAAACTCAAATACCTAACGCAATAAATGTTTTTAAACTGTAAAAATTTATGGCAATACCATTAATTGTGTTACGCAACTGCCCCGTTTTATTTTATACTTTTTTTTACTTGCTACTAACGGTAAGATTGGTAGCGCAGCGCAGGTACTTCGATGTTTATTACCTGTGGCATAAATGTCAAAAATATCGTTCATTTACTAAAACTCATTTCAGAATGCAAACAATAATAATCTCATAATAAGTCTAGTTACAACATACCCACAAGACGTACCAATAGCTTGAAGCGTTGTACGTGGGTGATCAAACCATCATTGCTCTTAACTTAACATCAAACATAAAGCAAATAAAATGTAAATCATACACCTACTTACCAAGCACAATATTCAAATACCCTCAAGTGATCAAACTTGACCTTTTCTATAATACCTACCCACGTAATAAAATATTTAATTAAAAGAATCCTTAGGACCTATGCACACGGCCATTTACGCACCGTGGACGATAGTATACCGCAAAATAAACTAGTTTTGCTTTTTCAAGGTTAACAGCGCTGATAATGATTCCTCCACGTCCCGTCATGTGCATAAGCCCTTAGAATTAAACCTCCAGTGATAATCTTTGAAAGAAAATTGGCGAAACGAAAGGAAAATTAAGCTCTTCAGTGAATGAAAAGGTGTGAAAGATCCAGTTCACAGTGCGCTTTAATTGCTCAGCTTTCAGGGATTTCGGAGACTGACTCATTCTGGCACAGAGTACTGGGTTGCAGTAGGTCAATGTTGGGTCATTTATCTTGATTTTGTAGGCTTCATTCTCGTAGGATTTATTTTATGGAATGCTTGTTTTGATTTACGGAGAAATTTAGCTGGCTACACTGGCAGTACCATTCTCTGTTTAAGAAGTAAAAGGAGGAAATAAAAAGAACACACAAAAAGGATTCATTGGGACTCCCACACGAAAACACAGACTAAATAACAACCTCTTGTCTTATGGACAAAGAATATTGTAATCTCTGATGGTGAACTATGAGAGGTGGTAATACCTATTACCACCTAATATAAGAGTACCTACTCTTATGATGATCGTCAGTTTTCAAGTGACATTTGTAGTTTGTCTACTGCTCACTTGTACTCTGTGGCCTGTCACTAACGAGTGACAAGTGAGCTCTCTCATCGCCCGGTGACTCATTTTCATTTCGATTTTAACGGATGATGTCACGCCCGATGTCACTCCAAACCTCTTTACATTAATTGGTTTTTCCGTTATTTACTGATAGCTATTTAGAAAGTAATTGCTGGTTACGGTTTTAATGTCTAAAAATATTTATTATATTATTTAACAGTTGTTTTATTACAATCAATACTCGTGCATGTGAAACTCCAAATCAAATATTATTAAATATATACCAATATTTAAAATGTATTAACGAGGTACACAATAAAAACACTTGCCAAACAGAAATGTGAATAGTTTTAGGAATAGACTTCTAAAAGGATTAGTAATAAAAAAATACAAAAAATTGCACATCGGAACAGACAAGCAGAAAGGAACAGAAAATTACGTCTAAAGGTGATGCTTATTTCTAAAGATTTCCCTTCCAGCATACCACCGATGGGAAGTTGATAAAGGAGTTCTAGACAAGGAGACTTGTAAAGAGAAGAAGAGAAAACAGAAAATTCAAAAACAATTCACTTTTTATAGCTGGACATGACGTTGGTCAACATTGTGGTACTGTAAATAGGCTATCAGCGTGTCGCACCCTACTAGTTACCTGAATACGTAGGTCTAAGTCTACTAACAATAGCTTTAACTTGTGCTGCTTGATGATGTAATTAAGTGCTTAGTTTAAATTCTCAACATTATTAGTTTTCAGAGCATTGGTGGTAGTAGCAGTAGTAGCGACCCAGAGTACTTACGAGTTGTAGGTCAGACAGGTCCTTTATTTGTGTAAATAATGTAATCACCACTATTCTCAAAACGGTGAAAGAAAACACAGTGAGAAAACCGTCATGTCTTAGAACCAGAAATTCGAAGACATGTGACATCTACCAACCCGCACTGGGCCCGAGTCGCAGATTACAGCCCAGTCCCTCTTGAAGACAGGAGCCCTGAGTGTCAACAGTGGGAACGATATAGTTTGATTATGCTTAGGTATGCTATTTTTTATTAGAGGATACTGCCGAAAAGTACCTTTACTTTCCATAACAATTTGGTGACAGGCAAGCCCACACGAGAGCTGTATTAATACCCTCGTTGCGTCCGACAGTTTCCATCCAACCTTTCATTAAATATTTACGAAAACGGGTAAATCTGGTGGCATATTTGTTTTTGGCGTTCAACACCGTTCGCCGAGATATCAAATTGAAGTTGATTAAATGGACAATCTCGTGCCAATATATTTTTAAGCGTAGTAGTAAAATATGTCTTCCAAATTATTGATTTTTATTTCAGTCACAAGTTGAATAATTGATGACGCATAATGAAAACAGTAAGTTGAAATACTGTACGTGGAGTAACGTACGCACTTAAATAAATAACAAAAACTTCTTTAGGCGCGTTGGGCATTTTTTGGGATAGGAAAAAACAATTGAACTCGCGACACTGTCACCGACACCACTGACTGACAACACAAACGTAAGTACGAACGAACAACATTGAACCTACGTAGAACGTTGAACGTTCGTTGTTTAATCTGACGATTCAAAAAATATACACGTAATTGTTCAAGTTTTCATTTCTGTCGGCACTCCCTGAGTGCCACTGTTTTTTTTTATTTAAGCCCGAAAGTCTGACGACCCGTCTTACCAAGAGGTATTGTATCACCCTGTTACTGGTTTGTGCAGGTCAGATAGGCAGTCGCTCCATGTAAAGTACTGGTATTCAGGTGCATCCGGTTAGACTGGAAGCTGACTCCAACATAGTTAGGAAAAGGCTAGGCAGATGATGATGAAACGATTTTATTTCTGCAAGTTTCCTTTGAAAAAACATCAGATTTTAACGAGATCTCAAAAGCGATAATTAGTAGTAATGCATCGTTAATGTTAGTTTTAATTCAGGCCCCTATGATATTTTTTCCATTTGAATGTAATTTTGTAAAGTTATTATTTTAAAAACACAAACAAGCTGAAAGTTGTGAAAGCTTTCAAAGCTGGAAAGTAATTAAATAGCCATCAGGCGGTTGCAAATAAAAAGGTTCCGACTTAACGTGTCCCTTTATTAATAAGTTAAGTACATAATCTAATGGGTTAAGCAGAAAGGTTTGTGTGTACATATACTATTTTTCTTTACTTAAAATTATCAAATTCACATCGTTTACTATCGCACCTACAACAAATACTGCCTTACAAGTATGAAATTCCAAAATACATTTCCTTATTCAACACACGTTATTTTCATTCCTCCACACATGAAATAAAACCATCAACTCTAAATATAGCCATTAGTCCACACACGCGATTTCTAAGACATTATTTATAGCCGTGAATGGCAACACAGCACATTAATAGTCGGTGAAAGAGAAAGTGTCTCACGTTTACATAGTTGCATGTTACACACGAGAAGTGGACGTAGACCTTTATTTAAGGAAGGGAGCATGGTGACGAGAGAAGCGGAGAGCGGATTTTATGGTATCGGATAAAACATGTAAGACTAGCTATTGCTAGCAGCTTCGCCCGCGTCGTATTCGAAAATTATTCCACGGGAACTACATATCGGGATATTTAAGTATCTTATGTGTTATTCTAGGCTATAAACCTGACATTTATGAAATTCTAATCTGTCGGCGAACCGTTCATCGTTGCAAAGTTGTATCGACAAAACGCTGAAAAGTGAATCATTCTGTCGGCGAACCGTTCGTCGTTGCAAAGTTTTATCGACAAAACACTAAAAAGTGAATCATTCTGTCGGCGAACCGATCAATGGGGAAACAAATGTTGGACAAATGTATCACAATCGAACGCCCATCCTTCACCACTTCCTAGTGCTTTAGCTGTGCAGAAAAATTGGTGCAACAAAGTCACGAGTAGCACAGGGGTCTGTTCAGTTTCTCTGACTAGATTCTATATAATAGTAGGTATGCAAAAAAAAATACATTACGAGACACACAACATTAAATTATTTAGCTATGTTAGCAGTTATATATATGTTAGCTAGCCACACCAATATCCCACCAAATACAATGAAAATTAGACTCAAATAAAACCTAAAAATCATCGTCATTATCTGCCCAGCATTTTCCCAACTATGGGGTCGGTTTCCAGTCTAAATGAATACAGCTGAATACCAGTATTTTACATGAAGCGACTGCCTATCTGACCTCCATAATCCAGTTACTGGGTAATACGATACCCCTTGGTAAGACTGGTTGTCAGACTTTCGGACTTCTGACGACCCGTAACAACTGTCAAAGATCCACAAATGACAGCCGGGACCAACGGCTTAACGTGCTTTCCGGGGCACGGAGAGGTCTTGGTATGTAAAGATGGTCACCCATCCACGGACCGACCGCGGCAAGCGTGGCTTAACCTGATCGATCGACCCGTGCAACTATTGTTACTTAGCCACAAGTAAAACTAAAAATAAAAAATGTAAATAGAAACAAATACTTAAATAACAGCTTCCAAGCATAAAAGGCGTGACAGATTATAAAATGTATAATCCAGCATTCGAATAGCTGTAACTGGAAGTTACAAATTATAAACTATACTCCATTTGAAATAAGATTAGACATTTAACGAAACCTTTTTTACAGTCCGATCAACCGATTTTGACTTCTATTGCGTTAGGGGCATAACAAATGGCAGCTGCAGTAAACAGTTGGTATTGTAACTACTTTTTTGCTTTTAATGCCATCCTTATGCCTACGGTATAGAAGTCAGAATCGGTTGAACTGACTGTAAAAAAGGTTTGTTTAAATGTCTAATCTTATTTCAAATGGACTATAGGATCATCGAAATAAAATAATTTAAAATGATTAATAACAATAAAATAACCATGGTCTGAAAAACGACCAGTCACTACAAGCAGCACCCGTTTACGACCATACCGCAAATATCAGCCATTACCGCCCTTGCCATAACATGCTTATGACTCATCATACTTTTATACATCACAAAATCTTGTTTAATTAATTAAATTTTTCCTTTCAAAATCAAATTACTTAGGAAACTGACAAGATGATCACAATATTAGTATTTTCATTTTAGACCAAGTACTAAAACCAAACACAGAAAATTAATAGCACCATCCCATTTCTTCCCGTGGGTGTCGTAAAAGGCGACTAAGGGATTTACTAGAGAATGGGCAGCAGCGTCCTCTATGCATTTCACCACCATACTGCGATCGCCGACCCGCCTGCCAAGCGTGGCGATTATGGCAAAACTCCCCCTTTTGGGGGAGGCCTATGTCCAGCAGTGGACTTCTTTCGGTTGAAATTATGATGACGATGATGACTGAAAGCAAACACAGTATCTCAGTATCTACGTATAAGTATATGAAGTGTAAAAATAGCGTAGAAAAACTGTTTTAAAATCCATGACTTGGCATCAAATATGGCTGTACCATATATGAATCTACCTACACTTACGGAGAATAAGAGCGTGATGCGTAGTAGTAAAGTGAATTGATAAAATATGAGGAGCATTGACAAAGATAGGAGTTAAAGTGTATTGTATTGCATAATGGGTGGTCACAAGAGAAGCCTCGCACGGAGACCTTGATGCAGGGAGCGGTTGTGTTAAAGAGCGGGGCGGCTAGCGGAGCGGAAAAGGAATAGAATAGATTTTTTTTTTTGTAACACAGGTAATTTCATACAAAGATCTTAAAAATAAGGTAGTGCACTATGTTTTGCCAATATTGGCATACAAATTATTAAAAAAAAAAACGATTAAGTGAGCACTATTCAATAACAATATTAAAATTAACAATATAATTTTAATTATTTCAGTACATAATTGTGCATGTAAGTAAATTAAAGATTACAATTCAGAGTTTATTATGGCCATAATTTAAAGTCAATTTAGGAGATTATTAATGTCAGTATTAATAATTAAAGAGATTGGTCATTATGAAACTCATCTAATTTTTTTTAAATTTTTGCAATGGTATACATTTTATTTCATCGGGTATTTTGTTGTGTTGTAGGAATTTCCTAAAATTCTTAACTCTGAACTCTCTCTCCATTCACTGATAGGTATCGTACAGCCGATATTAAACAGCTAAAATTTTAGCATCGGGTTTATAAAATCAACGGTTGTTGTTCAAAATGAATAGCTATAACAATACAGTAATGTCATTGACCTATTATTAACCGAATTTAACCTTTTAACCGCCACGTCGAAAAAGCAAAAACGTACCCTCGGCGCCAAGCTACGAATTCATCCTTAAAGTCTCTCATGTAGTTGTGACCGTGGCGTGCTGGGCACATTTTGGTTTGTCATCTATACATGACTGTGGCGGTCAAAAGGTTAAAAAGGAGGTGGTTATGAATTCGGTATGTTTTTTATATGTATTTTTGGGCATAACTCTGTCATATATAGACGGATATGCAAAATTATTTTATGTTAGATGAATAAAACTAATCAGAAACAATATAGTTAAGTCGAATAAATTGTAGTAATAATCTCTGTAGTTGAGTGCTACGTTGGTGTAGGAATCTCGTAGCACCGTAGTACTTCGTCGTAGCACCATAGCACATAGTCGTAGCGGTGTAGCACACCGTGTTACCGTCTGCACGGTCTACATTGCTTTGTTTTGAGATCATTTTGTATTAATTGCTTTCACCATTGCTAACTGTCCATTGTTCAGAAATAAATGACTAAATCGGATATCATCATAAAACGCGATTGAATCTGGATACTTGCTTTTCATCAAGGCAAAACATGAATTTCACAAAAAATACTAAAAAAATATATGGTAATAATATGTGGTTTTAGAGCGATGTCAATAATGTTCTAGGTAGAACCTAATAAAATAAACAGTGTTAACCACCTTCAAAGGCGGTCAAAATTACCACAATATCCAGCTATTTTCGAGAAATTGAAACTGTCGATAATTCCTTAATAGACATACTTCTCATATAATGTAACATTCCAAACACCAAATAAACACAGTTCACATTGTCACAGAATACATCAAAGTTAGGTTTGCATTACGGAGCGTTGAGATCACAGGACTTCCCGAAGCGTATGAATGGTGTAACGAAGTCAGTAATGCAGCAGTCGTGGGCACGCTCTGACGCACATGTTTGTATCTATCTGTATCTGTTTATATGACGATGTTACCTAGTTCCAGTGTCTTTTGGAGCGTGTAATTTAAACTGTTGTTTCGATATCTATATAATGTTTGTTAAAAATAAAAATAAAATGCGTCGGTTTTAACAAAAAAGTTTGCTGTTTCATGTATTTTGACCGCGTATACTTCTCTATGAAACAGCTTTTTGATAACCGACAAATAATTCTAGCTTGGTTAGAATCATGTGCTGAATTTCGCTAGTTAGTTTGTTCGTCGATTTCTCTGCCACGCTGTATAAATGAGATTGCTGACCTGATTATCGAATCGCTCAACTACCCGCTCCGCTTGGTTCTTGTACATACGACCTTACGAATTAAGAGGTGCTGTTCGGGGCACCATGAAGTCAATCAATCTGCTTATCCTTTTCCCAACTATATTGGGATCGGCTTCCAGTCTGACCGGATGCAGCTGAATATCCGTATTTCATATTAAGCGATATTGGGTAATACGGTACCCTTCGGTAAGACTGGTTGCCCGAAATTCAGGCTTCTGACTACTGGTTACGACTGTCAAAGATCCATGAATGGCAGCTGGAAAGCACGAAAGGGTCTGGGCATGTAAAGATGGTCACCCATCCACAGACCGACCGCAATAAACGTCGCTTAACCTGATCGATTGACCTGTGCGGCTATTACTCGTATTACTTAGCTACAAGCCCTTCGAGGTCCCATGAACTACTATTTAAAAAAAAAAACTCGCTCACCTGCCCGCTCCGCTTTACTCTCATACACATAGTCTTACACATGCAGGGGTGGTAAACTTGTGGCCCATTCTATTGAATGCCAATACCTAATGTGTTTGTGGACGAATGGCCGAATAACAGATCCATGTAACAACTGTGTAACAGTAGTTGGTGTACATTTTGGAATGAGAATAGAAGACTATCTTGTTAGTGTCTCTAGAGGCCTGTGAGTTGAGTGTATTGCTATGGTGTTTTGGTAATTATACCTTGCAATAATGTAACCGAAAACAATCATTTCTTTGCTTGAATATGAGTAGCTATATGAGGATACATAATTACAACAAACATACATACACAAACACACACACACATACACACACACACACACACATTACATACATTTTGGCAAATAAATTACTTACTTACTTACTTATCATACCATGATAGGTGTGGAAATATCCTCCCATGGGGGCAGGCAGAAACTACACATCGCCACCCACTCCAATCCTCACATACTACTTTTCATCATTTACGTTCAAACGTCCGGTCGAACATGCACGCCGGTTGCGAGAAATATTTCTGATATTTTTCCATAATAAATTAACAAAAAAATCATCAACTCGCTGTACCTACTACTCGTTCCACATTTACCAGCTGAAGTAAAGGTGTGGCATACCTGCAGCTGCGTCGGGATAAATGATAACTATCATTTTAACAATATGATCATCAAAACGGACACAAAAAGGCTAAATCCCGTTATTAAAAACGTTCAAAATCTAGTCCCAATTATATCTCAGTGACAATCAATGTCAAAAACTTGTCAAAATGTAGGAAAGTTAGCAGTATTTTTGACAGATTGAGATTGTAATGAGAACATTCTTAAAAACACGGTAATTGTCGCTAAGTCATACGAAAGAGCAACAACGTGGCCTTATTGAACAAACAATCAAAACATATTTTAACCCGCTTTACTACCTGCTTTACTTGCTCCTATGTCCACGGCCTTACGAATGCAGGGGTGCCAAACGCGAACCCCGTACCGTAATCCGTATTTTCAGTAATTTCTACTTTTATATCTGTAGTTTATAATGGCATAAAGAGAATTATTATTCTATTTTTTTTTTGGATAAAAGATTGTCTTGTGAGGTGAGTGTAATTACACTATAATTCTGTCTTCAGCTTAAGATAATTAGTTGAAGACCGTTTATCATAGAAATAATAAGAATAAATCCGCATCCGCTCTGCCGCTCATTCTGCTTTGTGTCCAAAGTGGCAACATAAAATCATTATGAGCTCGCTCTGGTAACCGCTTCGTTTTTTCATATGTCCATGGCATTATTAATGCAGACATGGCAACCACGTTGCCAGTGTAATAAAATTAAAAAAATTAGCTGACTGGAAATTAGTTAAGTAGGGAATTGTCAGTTTACCTTTATGTTTGGACCTAAGTCTAGCTTAAAATTACAATTACGAATCACAATGAATGTTTTCATTACTTTTGTTTTACAGCTCGAATCACTTCGTTCTGACATTGATGTTTATACACTTAATTATCCACTCGTTACCCACTTCACTAAATTCCTATAAATACGACATTACAACAATGGGATTTAAAAATATCGTTCAGCTACCCGCTTTGCTTTGCTCCTATACACACAGTCTTACGAATGCAGGGGTGGCAACCGCGCGGCCCGTGTAATTGGCAGTAATAAACGGCCGCGCCGGGTTTATTACGCGCCGATCCGGCAAGCAGGCCGCCCCGACGGCCGTTTAGCGTATCAAAAGTGAATTGAACCCGTTTGCGGCCGTTTCTGATATGTTTATTTTGTTCTGATTAAATTAATTGGTGGAAACACTGGAACCCTTTGTTAATTTGAGTTTAATGTTTGATGATTGCTACTGGTGGGGCAGGGTTTGTGTTGAATTTTTAAACATGGATTTTTAGATTGATGGAACGTCCTATTCCTATAAAATGGTTGTCTTTAATTGAAGAGCTATTTAAACCGTTATTATTTGACTTTTGTAGGGGATTCTATTGAAACACCTTTTTTTAATTCCACTATTCACATTTATTGAATCACGCACTAATAACTATTACAATATACTGAATTACTGCTAAATTAATATGAACATAACTTGTCTCATTGACGATTAACTTTAAACTGAGTAAAATCTGTATAATTCTATGTGTAGCTCATTGTGTAACTCACAACTATTTTCCTTAGAAATTTCCTTAAGTAGTTTTCTACTAGGGTACAAGTAGCGGTTATGTTTGACATCAAACATTTGTTCTAAACCAGTCACATTAAAGGGGGTGGAGCCTAATGGTCAAGCGTAAGCTCGATTTCTCTCGACAAGTTTATACCTGCTCCTGATTCCTTCGAGAAGCTTCGCTTGGATCGTGGGAAAACCGGTCACGTGCCGATTCTTCGTGGAATATTACCAATGTTTACGTCTTTGCTTTAATTTAACTGCGCATAACAGATTTGGTTGTTTGTTAATAGCAGATTAGGTACTGTAGGTATATGCAGGTAGGTACTTATGTATTTTGGCTTAATTCTAATTGGGTTTTGCCTTTAATCATGTACCTTTGAAGATAATTCAAATTCTAATTATGTGATTGGCTTAGCATTACATTTGATCTGTAGGTATTCATGGACTTAAGAGTATGGGAAATCAAAACCAGCCCTACGCTTAGGTATGCAACAATAATTTTCTTATATCTACCTAATATCAAATCATTTTTATTTTTAATAATCAACCTTATTTTCTATGGTGACTTGACGTCGCCAACAGTCTCCCCCTCAGTGCGTTGCACTCCATCTGGTTGGGGCGACGTTGCAGGTACGATCAGGACTAGACGTGATGCTGGCCGCCGCAGGATACCCGCTGCTGTTCGCACGTCGACGATCCTGGTTCTTCCGTCTGGTCCGGGATGAGTGGCGACTATTTCGCCGCGTGGCCACGAGTAGCGTGGCAGAGTGTGGTCGACAATTAGGACTATGTCGCCCAATGTTGGGTCCTGATAATGAGGACTTTGGTTATAGCGTGGCGAGAGAGTGGGAAGGTACTCTCGCAACTACCTTGACCAGAAATGATCGGCCAGGCGTTGGGATGTCTTCCAGTTGGGAGAACTGATGACTTCTGTGTCGTCAAAGGGGCCAAAAAGGGTGGCTTCGTTTGGCCGCCCGATGGAAAAATGGTTCGGGGTCAAAGCTTCTTCTTCTTCTGAATCGGCGCTGATGATGTGCGGCAAGAGGCTTGAATCGCCTACGGTCTGATTTGATCCATTTTATTACTGTTCTGGAGTTGGTCCAGAAGTATCTTTGGGTCGCGGTCAAATCTCTATGAATCGATCTTGTGAAGCCCGTAAATAATGCTCCCCCTCGTTTCTTCGTACGTCTTCCGATGGCGACGAGCATGGGTTCAACGTCTACTCCTAGGCAGGTGAAAGGAGGATTGGTCTTCGTCAGACGTTCAGGTGGCAGGTCTTCTTTCTTTTGTAGGGCAGCTAATTCGTCTGGGAAGCTGTCTTCTGGCACTCTTCTTATTTTCTCGTCTTCGTCGCGAGTGTTGCGCAGACTCCAGGTGGAATGAAGACTGTCTTTATTTTCTTCGTTCTGGGGGTGGACAATAGCGGCATCAGGCAGATACCATGATCTTGAGGAGGCAGGTTCGTGTGTTACTTCCTCAGCGTATTCGTTGTTGATCAGGTTTTCAATTTGTTCTTCTGGTTTCTGTTCAAATTCTTTGTCCATTCCCGTCAGTAGTCGTGCTGCAGCTGTTCTGCTTTCTGGTAGACCTTCATCTTCCGTCTTCCAGATCAGGTCTGCGCTGAATCTTCCATCCGACAATCTGGTCGTTGTTGAATGCAGCACGTCGAGAGCTCGTTGATCTATGTCGCTGGATGGTTCCTTTGCGGCGACTTCTAGGGCTTCGATGTCGCAGTGGTCTCTAGTCGTCTTCTCAAGATAATCATCTTTTCCTGTTGGTGTTGAAAGATGATTAACCATTCGCTCCGTATTGTTTCTTGTCTTAGTTCCGTGCAAGACCCATCCCAACAGGGTTCTGGAGGCTACTGGCTTGCTTAAGTCACAAACTTTCATCTCTTGGGACACGATCAGATGCCAATTGTCCTGACCAATGAGTACTGTCGGACGATCGTTAGGGTATTTTAATTGATCTGCTATTTTTTCTAGATGTTGGCAATCTTCCAGGTCATTATCGCTGACTTCTTGGGGGGATAAGTTCAAGGTTTTAATGGTGTATCCTGACATTTTCTCTATGTTGCGCTCGAACCTTCCTTTGATCTTGATGTCAACCTTCTTTGACTTATGATTCATTTGGTGACCTCCCACACCCTTAATTCTTAGATCTTCTTCAGAACCCTGGGCTCCAATCATGTTCGCGACATCTTCGTCTATAAGGGTCACTGTTGATCCTTCGTACATGAGGGCGTATACTTCGGCTTTGGCCTCGGGTCCCCATAGCTCCACTGGCACGATCTTCATGTAGGCTCTTGATGTTGTTTGTGTTGCATTCATTGTTGATACTACAGCTTGGGTCTCTTGTGAGGTTGGTTTCATCCATTCTTCGGAATGTAGCATCACATGATGATTTCTCTTGCATTTTTCACATGGCTTTGCTTGGCAACTGAACCTTCTGTGCCGTCCTAGCAGGCATTTGAAGCATATGAAGGCTCGCTTGGCCTGTTCCCATCTTTCTTTTATAGAAGCATCGACGAACTTCTTGCATTTGAACAGTGCGTGTTCTCCAGCGCACTCAGGACAGACTATCTTATCTTGTTTCTTGGCGTCGTCCTTGCATGAACATACTGTCGCCGCTTGTTGTTCGTCTTGCTCTCTATCTGAATCCTCGTCGTATGATGAATATTCTTCCTCATCGTGCCGTTTAACTCGAGCGGCGTTCACGCCCCGGGATCCTGAAGGTCTCATTCGGTTTCTCATTCCTTCCTTCTTCACTCTGGTTCCCGTGAACTCGTGCATCTCGAACTGGTCTACCATCTGATTGAAGAAGTTCATAAGGCCAATGAGGATCGGTTCATCATCTTCTTCTTTAGATGCTCTGTACTCGTACCACCTGAATCGTACTAGAATACACATCTTCTCTATTATACGATTCGATATATCACTCGAGTGTAGATAACTTTGTTTCTTCATTTGTTTTACAACGCTGACTGTATTGGCCACAGCTCCAGCGTATCTCACTAACTCTCTTGCATCTTCTGACATGGGAGGCAGCTTCTCTATGTTTTCTATCTCGCTTCTTATTAGGTAAGTGGGTCTCCCGAATCGACGTTCTAATGCAGTCATTACTTCTTCCGGATCCACTTGTGTATAGAGAATGGACTTCACCGCCTCTTTGGCTTTTCCTCTTACTGCTTTTCTCAGCCTTCCCATATTCTCGATTCCACTGAAGAGAGCCTGTGAGTCTTTGTACGTAGCTTTAAAAGCCATCCAGTCTCTTGCATCGCCGTCGAATTGATGTAGCTCACTGACATACTTCGGCGCGTGCTGCGTATTCGTTGCTGCTTTGCTGTCAGTGGCGGACTTGACTGCTTCCATTATCGCTTCTGCCAACTGACTGGTGGGGTTCGTTGCGGGTTGCGCTTCCTTCGCTTTTGAAACCCACCTTTCAGTGGCCTTTTCAGCAGCCGCCTTAGTTGCAGCATCCTCTTCGTTATCACTCAAATCTGTGTCTTCTGCGGTGACACGTGTTAATTCTAACTTTGTATTTGCCATCTTAGTCTTCAGCTTAATTTCTTCCAGCTGTAGTTTTTCCAACTCTAATCTGGCTTCTAGCTCTTTCTTCTTATTCGCAGCTTTATTCGAAGTAGATTTCGCCTTCTTCTTCTTCTCCACTAAGGTAACATTAGATTCCTCGACCATGGTTGTATCTTCGGTAGCCGCGCTAGTATCTGTCACCTCTTCGGAGGTAGTAGCTGACGTCTCCGTAGTTTCTTCTTCCGTGGTCGAGCGCGTGCTGTCTCCTTTGCGGCTTCGCGTCATCATTCTTATTCACTTCACTTAATGTCAATATATTGTTCAATGACTCACCTGAGTTTATATGAAGTCCTTAGCGGAGACTGCTATGTTATAGAGACGTACACACACTTCGAACTTACAGTACATACACACGTTAACACTTATATACTTATTCTACACGTTCTTATTATACAGGGTTACGCCGGGCTTCGAGTGATATTCGAGCTTCGAGAGGACGCGGCGTTGTTCCTAGCCGACCTCCCAGCAATATTCTTCACTCAGCTAGTTGCGCTCCCACAAATAGGTATTTCTTGAATACCTAGCCTCGAGAATAAGCGATCTTCCTATTCGCTTATTCCCAGCAATTTCCTTCAGCGGCACACGTAAAGCTTCAAGTGATACAGGGGCTTCGAGAGGGCGCGGCGTAGTTCGTAGCCGACCTCCCAGCAATATTCTTCACTCAGCGGGTTGTGCAGCCACCAATCGGTATTTTCTAGACGTCCTAGGTTCTTCAGCGGCACACGTAAAGCTTCAAGTGATACAGGGGCTTCGAGAGGACGCGGCGTCGTTCGTAGCCGACCTCCCAGCAATATTCTTCACTCAGCGGGTCGTGCAGCCACCAATAGGTATTTTCTAGACGTCCTAGGTCTTTCAGCAGCACACGTAAAGCTTCAAGTGATACAGGGGCTTCGAGAGGACGCGGCGTCGTTCGTAGCCGACCTCCCAGCAATATTCTTCACTCAGCGGGTCGTGCAGCCACCAATAGGTATTTTCTAGACGTCCTAGGTCTTTCAGCAGCACACGTAAAGCTTCAAGTGATACAGGGGCTTCGAGAGGGCACGGCGTAGTTCGTAGCCAACCTCCCAGCAATATTCTTCACTCAGCGGGTCGTGCAGCCACCAATCGGTATTTTCTAGACGTCCTAGGTCTTTCAGCAGCACACGTAAAGCTTCAAGTGATACAGGGGCTTCGAGAGGGCGCGGCGTCGTTCGTAGCCGACCTCCCAGCAATATTCTTCACTCAGCGGGTCGTGCAGCCACCAATCGGTATTTTCTAGACGTCCTAGGTCTTTCAGCAGCACACGTAAAGCTTCAAGTGATACAGGGGCTTCGAGAGGGCGCGGCGTCGTTCGTAGCCGACCTCCCAGCAATATTCTTCACTCAGCGGGTCGTGCAGCCACCAATCGGTATTTTCTAGACGTCCTAGGTCTTTCAGCAGCACACGTAAAGCTTCAAGTGATACAGGGGCTTCGAGAGGGCGCGGCGTCGTTCGTAGCCGACCTCCCAACAATATTCTTCACTCAGCGGGTCGTGTAGCCACCAATCGATTTTTCTAGACGTCCTAGATGTCCTAGCTTCGAGAATAGGCGATCTTCTTAGTCGTTTATTCCCAGCAATTTTCTTTAGCACACGTAGGACTCGTGGCGTGATTAGTGCGTGGCTCGTAGAACTGATCTTCACCAATAGCTTTCTTGGTATTCGTGATCTTCTCTTAAAACGCTGCTAATCTTCAAACAGCGATTTATCTTCACGTAACTTCAGACTCAGGCTTCAGTTCTTTTTATTCGGCTTCTGAAGGACCATTATTGTAGGGGATTCTATTGAAACACCTTTTTTTAATTCCACTATTCACATTTATTGAATCACGCACTAATAACTATTACAATATACTGAATTACTGCTAAATTAATATGAACATAACTTGTCTCATTGACGATTAACTTTAAACTGAGTAAAATCTGTATAATTCTATGTGTAGCTCATTGTGTAACTCACAACTATTTTCCTTAGAAATTTCCTTAAGTAGTTTTCTACTAGGGTACAAGTAGCGGTTATGTTTGACATCAAACATTTGTTCTAAACCAGTCACATTAAAGGGGGTGGAGCCTAATGGTCAAGCGTAAGCTCGATTTCTCTCGACAAGTTTATACCTGCTCCTGATTCCTTCGAGAAGCTTCGCTTGGATCGTGGGAAAACCGGTCACGTGCCGATTCTTCGTGGAATATTACCAATGTTTACGTCTTTGCTTTAATTTAACTGCGCATAACAGATTTGGTTGTTTGTTAATAGCAGATTAGGTACTGTAGGTATATGCAGGTAGGTACTTATGTATTTTGGCTTAATTCTAATTGGGTTTTGCCTTTAATCATGTACCTTTGAAGATAATTCAAATTCTAATTATGTGATTGGCTTAGCATTACATTTGATCTGTAGGTATTCATGGACTTAAGAGTATGGGAAATCAAAACCAGCCCTACGCTTAGGTATGCAACAATAATTTTCTTATATCTACCTAATATC
The DNA here is from genome assembly GCA_947359405.1 of Antitype chi. NCBI lineage: Eukaryota > Metazoa > Arthropoda > Insecta > Lepidoptera > Noctuidae > Antitype > Antitype chi. Next base: position 6,458,383 of record OX375814.1, read on the forward strand.
AAATCATTTTTATTTTTAATAATCAACCTTATTTTCTATGGTGACTTGACGTCGCCAACAACTTTATTTATCTATAGGTACTAATATTATAAAGAGGATAGATTTGATTGTTTGTTTGCATTGAATAGGCTCCGAAACTACTGAACCGATTTGAAAAATTCTTTCACTGTTGGGTAGCTACACTTTCCCCGGGTGACATAGGTTATACAGGGTGATTGGAAGATGAGTGCAAAGCTTTAAGGTGAAGATAGTATAGACAATTTAGAACCATTTAAGCCATGGTTGTCTTAGACGAAGTCTTACCAATTTTTTTTTAATAAGGTTTAAAAGACGTATTGTACAATTTTTTTATTTTTTCTGAGCTTTAAATGTCTGTAAAAAAAATGTCTAATGACACAGAAGCCTAAAACATGTTTTGCTTGATTGCTTACACATTACTTTAATTAAATAAATAAAAAATGAATTCATTTATCATTCAATTTGGCCATAATTATGCAGTTTACATTAAATTTTGAGAATTTCCGAAAAAAAACTTAAAAATGTGGTTAAAAATATTTGGTAAGACTTCGTCTAAGACAACCATGGCTTAAATGGTTCTAAATTGTCTGTACTATCTTCGCCTTAAAGCTTTGCACCCATCTTTCAATCACCCTGTATTTTATACCCGTATTCCCACGGGAACGGGAACTATGCGGGTGAAACCGCGAAGTGCTGCTAGTTCTATATAATCAGCCTTTATTGTTCCTACGGCTGGGATACACGCATTCTTTCTTCGAGAAGGAGTGGGACATAATTCACGACTCTGGTCCAGTGCGGGCTGGTAGATTACTAACCCGCACACACACCGTCACATATCTTCGAATTTATGGTTCTAGGACATGCCTGGTTTCGTCACGAGTTTTCTTTCACGGTTTTGAGAGCAGTGGTTGTGAAATAATTTATACGAAGCAGTTACTGCCTGACTGGGTTCAAAACTACGACTTCAATACCCTCGTACCTATGTATGTTGCCGTTTCCACTGGGCCACCACTGTTCTAGCCAGATAGGTATTTATATGATTTTTACTGTAATTATTTAAATTTTAAAATAATGCTGTAGTTGCTAACATACAGTATCAACTTGTAACATACCTACTTGAAATGTAATGTAGATAATTTACATACTTGCACGAAGGCACGTGTAGGTACATTAAATAGTAGTTGATCAAATAAAATAAAACATTGAAATATTTTATTCGATGACAATACGGTGCGAGATATTTTTATGTGGAAATTATTTTGTATGATACTGTTATTCGTATTTCTTATTCTATTGAGAATTAAATTGAATTGATAAATATTTTAAAATGGATTAAAAACCATACGTTTGTTTAAAACCGTTTCAGAAAATCGTGTAGTTGGTAGAGATACATAGGTCCCAGGAAAATACAAAGAAAAGCACTATCAAACGCCAATCTACCTAAAATTTAATCTTCAAAAGGCAAAAAAGAAGACCCGAGCTTTCCTTTATACTCAAAGCGCCCACTTCTTTCATAATCAACTAATTAACTAAATCCTTCTTAACTCTTAAATCTCCCAGTTCATTATAATTTCATGTGAAATACCGCTTACCACGCCAAACAATTGAATGTTAAACTCGTAGTAATTAAAAGTAAACGGAAGGAGGTAATTTGCAAGTTCAAGTCAACGGCACGCTAACTGAGAAACGTATTACAAACTACGTGCCGATTAGCGCCTGGTTAGTTATTACAGCTCAGGATTTTAAAAGTTAACTCAGAAAATTTTATTACTGGAGCCCATAGAAATGAGAAAGAAAGAGGATCTAAACAACTTTTCTAAGATAGAAAGTATAATAACAGCCGTACGGTACGTGCGGTCGGTTCGTGAATGGGTAACATCCATTAAATGCCACGACCCCTTCGTGTCCCAGAAAGCACGTTAAGCCGTTGATCTCAGCTGTCATTCTAAGATTTTTGACACTCGTTACGGGTAGTTAAAAGGCTAAAAGTCAGACAGCCAGTCTTACCATCGTGCTACCCAGTAATTGGGTTGTGGAGGTAAGATAGGCGGTCGCTACGTATAAAATACTGGTATACAGCTGCATCTGGTAGGACTAAAAGCCAACCTCAACATTGTTGGGAAAGGCTAGGTAGATTGTTTGACTTAGAAAAGTTTATTAGATTTTTTTTTTGCGCAGTTTTGGGAAATTGCTGCTAGATGGCGCTAGTAGTAGCGGCGGCGTGAGTCCGTGACAGTGTTTTTGGTAAATTCGTTGCATGTTGTGTCTTTTTTAACAGACTTCAAAAAGAAGGAGGTTATCAATTCGACATGTTTATATTTTTATTTTTTATGTATGTCCGGGCATAACTCCGTCATTTATGGACGTATTTGCAAAATTATTTTTTTGTTCGAAAGGGGTTTATTCCGAAATGGTCCCATTAAAATTTCATATAAATTTGATGCTGCGTTTCAGAGACAGACAACGGAACTCTTAAAAAAACTGACAGAAAATCAACCGCGATTGCTGCTATCGCATAAATAAGCATTGTTTTCACCAAGGATGATGAAATTTCGAATTTGATTTTCTATAAATAAAAAGTGAAAAATAAAAACTTTTTCCAAAAACAAAATCAACCGATTTCCGGCAAATACACTACAAGGTGAAAAATAACTTAAATTTCGGAAGGCAGTGTCAAAAACTTAAAATACGAATCCAAAGTCACCGACTTCCGAAATTAAAGTTATTTTTCACTTTGTAGTGTTTTTCCGGAAGTCGGTTGTTGTTAATACTAAAATAAAAGGCTTCAAACTTCTCTACGGCCTGTTTCATTATCTCGGGATGAGTTCCGAAGATTAATATAAATTGTTTGCCTTGTAAAACAGGTCTTTAAAATGTTATCAATAGATATGGCTTGATATAAACAGGAAAATTTATCACAAACACAAACAAACTAACAATAAATTAAAAGTAAGCTTGTTAGAACTATATGCGGGTAATAACATATTAACCTCATAACACAATTATTTGTTACGTGCAAGGCATGTGAAGTGACGGGCTCTCTATTTTTCTTTCTTTCTTACTTTCATAGACGATGATTGTATTTGCTCTTTTGTTTCAAGCTAGCACGTTACCCTCGTGGTCTCATTAGCGAACGCTCCACCATTTCACTTGTCACTGAGTTTCTGTATTTTTCATTTTAAAGAAAAGCTGTATTTCTTATACAGTTGCACACAACTTGATACCACACATTGACATTGATATCATCCTTTAGGTATCACAATAAATGATGATATCAATTTTGATATCAACGAAAAGTCAAACGCCAGCGACGAATATCGCAGGTGATTTCGAAACTTTATGAATAATTAATTATACATTGTAATACTAGTCATAATAGTATTCCCGGTTTACTACCAAACCAAAAATTCGAAGACATGACATGTGACATGCCCCAGAAATGGAAACATACAGGCTGATTATATATAATATTCCTAAACCTTCAATCATGTGCAAGAAGAAAATTATAAGTTGCAAGTTTTCACGATAAAAAAGTTCTAGAAACAGATGTTAAACCACTCATGGCGCTGACTGTCATCTGATTACTTGACCAAGTTTTTTTCCACAAGCCCTGAAAATGGATGACGCTGAAGCGTTTTGCCTATACGCTACCGTTACGGGCATATGCGACGTTCTTTTTGACGTCATTAAGCTGTAACGAGTAGGACGTGCTCGGCGGAAAGCACAGAAGGGTCTGGGCGTGAGCCCACTTGGAGCCTCCGTCGTTGCAGATCTTGGTGGTAGTAGCAAATACTCCAGCGAGCCCTGGAGGACTGACGTGCAGAAGGGTTTCGCGTGAACAGTTGCTCGCGAGTCAGTCGATCCTAAGCTCAAGGAGAAATGTTATGTCGATGTGGCGTGTTTTTTCAAAAAGATATAATATCTAGAATCATGTGGTTATGTTCAATGATAAATAAAGCCCTTTGAGTGAAAGGGAATCCGGTTCCTATTCCGGAACCCGGCAGCGGAACCGTTTCAATAATCGTTCCCTCGGCCTCGTTTTTACAGCGAGTGTTCGACGGGGTCACCCTGCCCGTACAAGTGCATGTATGACTGATTTGATGCTGCTATGAACACATACAAATTTACCTTAATTTCCTTCGCAGTTCTCATGCACATCACACATTTTACAATACATTAGTGTCGTTTTTTGTTCATGAACTCTGGCAAGTCACTGCAAAATATAATTGTAGGTTTACTGTCAAGTTTGTGAACAATAATTTAACATAAATTGAGTCTCAACTTATCAAAACACAATACAAAAAAAATAAGGAATATTAAATGTCTACAATGTTTGTGCCTATTAATGTGCAAGAGAATAAAGATGTGATTTTGTGTGTATGTATACACACACACAAACTCTATGTATGTATGCTATTTAATAGTATTTTTTTCTCTATTCTAAGTTTTAATGTGCTTACTTATTTATTTCTTTTTGTGTTTTTTATGGATCATATGGTCTGCAATAAAGATTTTTATTTATTTAACAGTAAATAACGCAGATAAAGTCATATTTTAGTCAGATATTATTAGAGGGTACGTAATCAAAATTATTATAAAAAGAAATGAATAGTAAATACAATCTTTTCATGGCCATTAGCTAAGTATCTTCGTAGTTTCTCTGGTGCTCCCTTGAAAATCCGCCCTGCTGACAATCTTACTATAAAATTGCACTTGCCGACACGAGTGATGTAGGTACGTATCTACCACTCCACTTTTCCCTCTTTAAGTATGGCACGTTCCGCAATATCAACTGAACCATATGGTCTTAAAGATTCACATGTGGTTCTACTGGCCCCTCGCCAGGGCCAGCTATTAAGAGAGCTGTGCACTGTGCATCACTACGTGCCAAGCCAATACACAAGAACATGATACATGGTTTATATTGTTCTGGGAGTAATTTATTAGGACAAATAAGCTGTTGCTCTGGAACGGGTAACTTTGAGAGGTAAATGCAACTTTTCACTGTGGCTGTTCTGTCATAATTACTTTCCTTTTTCACACATACACACATAACATCCTCGATTACCAAAAAAAATCTGCTGTTTTATAGAAAAGTGCAATACCTACCTGCGCGGTCAAAATGTACGACTGAACTGAACGTTGACGTTCAAAAGTGCCTTTTAAGTGCCTATTTGAAATAAATGCTTTGACTTTGTATGGAATAGCATTTTTTTTTTATTAACCGGTGAAAAATTTCAACGCAGCGGGTTCAAAATCATGTAATGCATCCACCCTGTCTACAACATTTTTACTCTTAGAAATATATATACAGGCTGTAAGGGAAACGCTTCCGAAAACGAAGACAGGTGATAGGGCTAGTGATTCTCGATAAAGTTCCATAAAAAAACCTAGGGTTTTTTTTTTTTAAAATTACCTAATTTTTTTTTGAATTTTTTGTACACTTCCCTGTGATAACAGTTAAATGAACCGTTATTTGAGATTAAACACATTTAAAAACGACTCCAAGTCCAGGCAGCGACTTTATGTTTAGGCATCCTTTGTAAAGCGCCGCCAAAATAAAATAAGTATAAACATTACAGAAGCGTCAAACGTTTTAAATTGATGCAAAATAACCATTTAAGGAGAAAGGTTATTGGTATCTGTTTGCATTTAGGTGAATATAACCTAGGTTCTGGCTTCAGAAACGTTCCCCTTACACCCTGTATACTATTACTATATACTTTAACAAAAAATTAATGAACACTACAAAATATAAATGCTTTTTCGCTTTCTGCGATCTGTTTAGCCACTGAAACAAGCGCAGAAACGCATATTTTTTAATAAAATTTAAAGCACTTTTCACCGCTTTCAGTATAGAACCTTCAACTTTTGTTCGACGTTTTGTTCCTGTTTTAAAAACATTGTTCCCTTAATAGTTGCTATTGTTATCTGCGGCTAAAGAATGTTGAGTGCAGCCTGCGTGTGGCTTGCAGAGTGCCGACGCAATTAAAGTTGTGCCCACAGAGTTGTGCCTTGTTCGGGCACGGCGGGAGTTCCTACTTTCAGTCGGGAAGTTTGCCATTTTTATGCTGGCTCTTTGTGAATGCTACAATGGGGATACGTATTTTAGGGAGTCAAGTAAAATACCTTTTAACTTCAATTTTTTTAAATCGTTTATTCTTCTGTAGGTGTGTGTGTATGTCATTGAACACCTATACGGTTAAACGGATTTTGATGATTTTTAGATCAAAGCTAGATTCATATAGTTATACATATAACGCAAGAACTTTTTAACTCGACTTTATTCTTTTTTACACGCTATAAATTAGCTTCACTTGTATGTTTGTTTGTTGGTTTGTTTGTTTGTTTGTATGTAACCGACTCCTTTGAGCGCGATTTTGACCCACTTTAAACGGTCAGATTTCATTGAAACTTTGTAAACTTGTCGAGGACCGATGACAATTCAATAATTTAAAAAAAAATTGAGAAGAAAAAAACACGTTTTTGTAGTTAGCAGAACTAAAAAATAGAAAATAAATAATAGTTAAAAAAACTAAAAAACACGCTTTAAAAACCAAACTAAAAAAGGAGAAAATAATTTAATTAAATGAAAAAGCGTGGGGTGCTGTTTGAGGTATTTTTATAATCAATTAATGTCAAGCACCCCACGCTTTTTAATTGAATTAAATTATTTTCTCCTTTTTTAGTTTGGTTTTTAAAGCGTGTTTTTTAGTTTTTTAAACTATTATTTATTTATTTAAAAATGTTGCTCCACACTAGGAATTTCTCCTGTATTGTGAGTGCGTTCAAACATTTAAACTCACATACACAAACCCAGCAGTCAAACCTGGAATAAATACTTGTAGTTCATACAAAAATTTGTTCCGTGCTGGAATCGAACCCGCGGCACGCAGCGCAGCAGTCAATCGCTTAAACACTGCGCCAACCGTGCCGCCTGTTTAAAGTTCATCATTATCATCATTTCAGCCGAAAGACGTCCACTGCTGGACATAGGCTTCCCACAGGCTCCTCCACTTCGACCGCTCTTGTGCTTCCCACATCCTGCGGATTCCCGCGGCCTTCACAAGGCCGTCGGTCCTCCTTGTGGGAGGCCTTCCCACTCTACGTCTTCCGGTACGCGGCACCACTCCAGAACCTTTCGGCCTCATCGGCCATCTGTTCTGCGAGCAATGTGCCCTGCCCACTGCCACTTAAGTTTGGCAATTCTTCGGGCTACGTCGGTTACCCTGGTTCTCCTGCGGATCTCTTCATTTCTGATTCGATCGCGTATGGAAACTCCGAGCATAGCCCTCTCCATTGCCCTTTGGGTGACTTTAAGCCTTCTGATAAGGCCCATCGTTTAAAGTTATCGTATAAAATATTGAAATTACTACATAAAAATATTGAACTCATCTACATTCATAATAATCAGCGTATAATGTTCCCACTGCTGGGACACAGGTCTCCTCTCGGTGAGAGGAAGTGGGTCGTAATCCACCACGCGGGCCCATTGCGGGTTGATAGATGTCACATGTGTTTGATTTTTTAGTTCTAGTTCATGCCGATTTCTTTACGATATTTTCCTTCACCGTTTTGAGAGCAGTGGTGATTAAATAATTTACATACAGTAAAGCACCTGCACTGCTCTGCACTGCTCTTATGGTTCTCGCTCGTCATCTACATTGAATCCGAGGAATTGAATACTGTTGAACTATACGCACATCAATCCACTCACACACTCTCGCATTCACACACCCTCACTCGCACTCACACACTCTCGCATTCACACACCCTGACTCTCACTCACACACTCTCACATTCACACACCCTCATTATTACTCACACACTCTCACATTGACACACCCTCATTATCACTCGCACTCTCACATTCACACATCCTCAGTATCACTCACGCACTCTCACATTCACACACTCTCACTCACACACTCTCATATTCACACACCCTCACTCTCACTCACCCATTCGCATGCCTGCGTGCTGCATGTTTAGCTCTAATTCTCTCTTTTTTATTTTATATATAATTATTCCCGTTCCACTAAATTTGTATAAAACCAGTAAAAGATTCTAGAGCGGAGTCTCCTAACACAGGCATATCTGCTTAAAAGGAGGCTCCAATCACTAGTTGTTAAGTTGTACTTGTTAGAATAATAAACTATTTTTAATTTTCAACTGTATTCATATACAGGGGTATAAACTCAACAAGTAAACATCCAACCATAGGTACATTATATTAAAAACACTGACTTTAAACTGTCCCACTCCGAAATTGATCGTCTTGTCACAACATCGCCAAACAATAACAGAATTTCAACAAAAGACGATCAGATCCCTGCGCCATCAACCTTCGATCGTTGCCACCCCCCACCTTGATTGATTGGCTCAACTGTTGATTACCCCAGCACCTGCCAAATGTTACTTGGTCTTTAAGAACAAGATATTTTTCAATAGATAGGGGTCAATGTATTCTGGTGGAGTCTATATATTGTGTGGAAAAGAATGGGAAGGATGTCAAAATGTCTTTTTAATGGAATGGCGTTTTGGTGTTGTGAATTTATAATGTTGTTTAAAGTGAGGGTAGCGGTGATTTTCTTTTATATTCTGTCTTGTCATGATGTGGGCACCCTATAATGATGATTTTCTTTTTGACCTTTAGAGGCATAATTATTTGTATTGTTGCACAAGACGGTTTTTATTTAAGTTAAGGTGAAAGCTTCAGGATAGCCCGGTCAGTTTAAGGTTTTATGTTGATCTAAATAGGAATTGCGGCTGTATAAAAATTTAAATAAACTATAATTATAATCATAAAAATCATCAATACAACGCTCTAAGTTTATTCACCCTATTGAATGACTATTTCATGACACCATGACATTTTAGGCCAATTGTAACTTATGGAGTTGCATTGCTGTTTCTTACGATTAAAATTATTTGCGGTCGCGAGTCTTATTTTAATCAACCTACAATCTGGGGGCTACTTTCTAACACCGTCAACGAAAATACGGGCCCGTCCGAAAATAGTTATAAACTTCGATGTGACTCCTACAGCTGATTAATTAACTTTTTTGGACGGGTAAAACCATATAGAGAGAAGGGACAGCTGAAAAATCGTGTAGTAATTCATTCTTAGTTTGTTCCCCAAACTAATCATATTCCGTAAGTGATACGGAGTAGGAAACGCCCGTAACTTTGACCGATATTACGGATTTCGTGCTTGGAAAGTAGACCCCCTGATACGGACCTGCAAATTTTGTAAGTAAATTTGAATAGCGCATTAGCCTTAATGATTTTATTCGTCTGTTAATTTATCCATACAATAAACAAATTATTATTATAGGTAAAGGTTCTAACAGAAGCCAGCATTACCATTCTATTATTAAGGTTTAGATATGAGTACCTACTATAATACGGGAACAGTTTTAAAAGCTTGTTCCTTCATCAATCAATTAATCAAGCCCATCGCAGTCCACGGCTGGACATAGCCCTTAAAAAATGTAATTACTTACTCCATAATTATTTCACTACTCCATTTTGCTTTGCAAAAAAATATCCAATTGCAAATAATAAACAAAATCAAAAGACAAACACCAGTACGTCAATTAACAAACATTCGTTATTTAAAAGCTTGTCTCTTTCATAAATTTTCCCTAGAATTACAGTGTAAAAAATATGAAAATCCAATATTTTTCTGCCATACCTACCAACTGTACATAAAATCAACTAGCTTCATATTCATAAATCATCACCAGACCGGTAGGCCATACCTTTCCTCGCAAACAATACGTTGTTCGATTATTTCCCATGAATTGCGTAGCATAAAACCAAATTCCTCTTCACATCACCCTTGTGTCGTTTCAAAAAGGTTCAAAATCGCTCCCTAGTTTTGTTTGTGGGTTGTAAGTGTGTGTTTGTCAACAAGAGCGTATACTGCTGTTAACACCAGCGACCCTGATTGATGATTCATGATTGTTTACGAAGTCAGTTAATGGTGGAGAGAGTGTGTTCCGCTTTCGGCTGTAGCAAGTCTGTTTGTTGACATTTTTGTCGTTTGGTAAGGATTCATTGGTTGTAGGAAGGGTGGAAACTAGGAAATAAGATATAAATAGTTACAGAAATAAATTACGGTTGTTTGTTTCCAAAATCATCATAAAACCTTTCGGAATTTAAGATATGAGTTTGTAAGTTATATCAATGGTATACTATGATCGCATAAAATATAAGTCACAGAATTTTAATTTCGGTGGTCCCGTTCACTTCTAAATTGACCATTTTGTAAGCCAGTCTTTAGCCAAGCATAATCTGCCGATAATGCTCGTTCTTTCCTTCATGTTGTTACACAGGCCTCTTCTCTGTGAGAAGAAGTGGGCCATAATCCACCACGCGGGCCCTGTAAGGTTTGGCGGATGCCACATGTCTTCGAATTTTCGGTTGGGTAGTCAATCAATCAATCAATCATTTATTTTGTTAAACATAGGTATGGTTACAGTTAGTATTTTCTAAAATATGTGAACTATATTCTGCCAATGTAATTATGGCGTACAAAATTAACACAAACAAGCAATTATAATTAGACGGTGGCATGCAAATACATATTAAAAAAATCAATTTAAAATATGTCAGGTAGGTAAACAGGTCATTACAATTTTAGATAAATAAACACATTCATACTTAATCAATAAATAAAAATCATATGACTTTAATTAGCAATTTGGAATCCTCATTCCTGTGTTTATCCCTAGTAAACTCAATGATGGAGTAGTAACATCTATCTAGAAGGAATTTAAACAAGGACCTTTTAAAGGATCCCAGACACTCTTTATTTCTAGTAACTGCTGGTATACTATTATATATTTTTGGGGCCATACCTAGGACACTTTAGCCGTAAAATGCGGTCTTTAAGTTTGAAGGTAAATTTGACCACACCACCAACACGCCCTTTAATTTGACCACACCTATTTCATACGAGCTTGTGCCAGTGGGTTCGCCAGCGTGAAGGTGGGAAATTATCCTATGTAGTCATCCCGGCTATAAACTATCTGTCTTCTAAATTTCATCCAAATCCTTTCACGTATTGTTGCGATTGAGTAACAAACATCTAAATTTCGAAAACTTCAAACTTTCACATTTTTTTTATATCAGTAGGATAGGACGTAGGATATAGTAGGATAGTTATTATAATATCGTACTTATAGATCTAGATATAAGTCTCACCAACACGCAAATTATACCAAGCGCAGTGGTGTTCAATGTAATTGACTTATCTGTATGAGAAGAGGCTTTGATCTATACAAATAAAAAGAAAAGTCCTAACTGACTGACTGACTCATCAACGCCCAGCCCAAACCCTTGGACCTAGAAAGCTGAAATTTTGCACAGAGGTTCCCTTTATAATGTAGACAAGGAATAAGGAAGGATTTTTCGAAATTCAACCTCTAAAGGAGTTAAATAGAGGATGAAAGTTCCGCGCGAGCGAAGCCGCTGGTAAAACCTAATTTAAAATAAACTCTTCTACGAACACAGACCACAAACATTATTTCTCGTAAAGCATTAATAGCAGCAGCCACTGTGAATCCTAATCACTTAGTGCATGTATTCAGTATAAAAGCGAAGTTGCTGAACAAAAGAGCATAGCTACTAGTGCATAGTGACGAGTATCAATTACCTATTGTTGGCTAGTGCATTGCTAACTGAGTGCAGTGGTAGCCCAGTGATAACGGCTGCAACTTACGAATTTTAGTTCATAGGTTCGAACCCAGGTGTTTTAGTTTCTGTTAATAATTTCATCACCACTGCTCTCAAAACGGTGATGGAAGACATCGTGAGAAAACCGGCATGTGTTAGAACCAAAATTAGAAGACATGTGACATCTAATAATCCGGACTGGATCCGCGTGGTGGATTACATCCTGTGTCCCAGCAGTGGGAACGTTATAGGCTGATTATTATGCAAAGCTAACTTTAGCCGTGGTTGTATAGATAAATAAATCATGTGTTACCATGTTGCACATCTTTCGGATAAATGAGATTAGGTATTTTCTTTTAGTACATGGTTTCATAGCTCGGAAGAGTTAAAATACAATTTATTTTTGGGTGATATAGAGATACTGCTAGATTTTCACCTAAGCCGCACGCTTATACTAGGTGATTCTGCAGCCAGAGAAGCGAAATTCTAACTAGTTTAAACTGTTACTAACTACGACGGCTAACTTTATGCCTAGGAATAATGTGATTGAGCTGTGTACCGCTGAAATTTGAAGTTTTAGGTAACAGTCCTACAGTACTTACTAGCTGACCTGTTACCGAAAAAGCTATCTTCACTTCTCAGAATGCAGCTAAAAGAGTCAGAAGAAAACCATCAAACTAACTGTCTTCTTTTCTGTTTTTTACCCGTCTGTAAAGAATGCTGAGCATGAGTCTCGGGTTCTATTTCTAGGTTGGGAAAAGTGTTATTTATTTATTTATTTATAATAATAAGCACACCAACAGCACTGTCACTTACATTTCAAATAAAACTTACATCTAACATTGGCATTTCAGTAACCGTGCAAATAACAGGTATGCATGACATTGACATAATGAAAAAATTAGAGACAATAAGAAAATAAAATAAAAAGTGTGTCCAGTAAACCTAAATCTAGAACACTACGGAAATCTAAACAGTTTGAGCTATGTAGGCGTACATTGCTCACACTGTTTATATAGGGAGCGTCTGTATGAAACGAAACTCATAGAGAAAACTTCGATAGGGTAAGCCGTCAAGTTTGACCTTTCGTTATATAACCTTGCCATACGTGTTAGAGGGCTATTAAAGGTGGTGTTTAAGGTAGATGTTGGCAATTGAAAAATACGATGATGTCGTTTGCTACGTTGACTAGTCCTAAAGTTAAAATAGTTAATCAGTTGCGCATCTATGGAACCATTAATAATTTTGTGAAGAATCAGTAAGTCAGAAGTGAACCGTCTTTCTTTTAAGCTTATCATTTTATAGTGCCTTAACCTATCATTATCATTTATTGGGGTTGTCTATCTGAAATTTCTCAGTAGCAGTCCGAAGTCTGGATTTGTACATGGTTGATGGCAATAGGCTCGCCCCCTATTCCATGGGACTTTAACATTACTGCTGAAAAGTGAGTGTACCATAGGTAAGTACACCTCTGCCCAAGCCGTCGGACAAACAAGGCATTACGTAATGTTATGTTAGATTAGTCCTAAATTAAATTAAATTATCATTTATTTCAAGAAATTCATCATTCATCATTTCAGCCGAAAGACGTCCACTGTTAGACATAGGCCTCCCCCAAGCACGGCCACCTCGACCTTTTTTTTGGGGGGTGTTTGCCATAATCGCCACGCTTGGCAGGCGGGTTGGCGATCGCAGTATGGTTGTGAAATGCATAGAGAACGCTGCTGCCCATTCTCTAGTAAGTCCAATAGTCGCCTGCTCCTACGATACCCACGGGAAGAAATGGGATGGTGCTATTCTTTACGTCCGGCACCACACGGAAATTCCAAGAAATTATTCCCATATAAATTACAACACATTAAAATCATTGCATAACAAAATAAATAGTAAATTTAATTTAATGAAAATAATAAATTAAAGTTAATAAAAAATAATAAATTAAAGTTACAGCACATTCACAATTATAGTCGTTAGGTTAATATTCTTTCGATTACAATTAATAATAATGATATTGATACAGAAAGCGGTACTCCTGGACACGGCTCGCATTGTCAAGAGGTTCCTCTCTCTGGAGCCCTGACCGCCGGTAGCTTGGACCTTGTTCCCGATACCGGTGGGCTACTATTTTTAATATTTTGAAATGTTTTTTATATTTTTATATTAATATTTAAAAATTTAATTTATATGTGTATATGTTAAAATAAAGGAAATGATAAAACAATAATCACTTAATAAATGGTAACGAACTGGCATGCAGGTGCATCCACCTCTCCAACCACATCTCAATAGAAACTGAAAATCCTCATTGATAACTGAAAATGTACAAAATGGAGATAAATTGGGTGAGTACCAACACATTAACGAATGTATTGTTTGCATCGGTAAACGAGTGCGAATCATCGCGATGAATACATGTCCCTCAAAGTGTCTACGGCCTGTCGGTAGTTCATGCCAAACGGGGTAGATGGCGCTAGCTGTCACTTTTGTTCAGGTAAAACCAATTTAGATTCGTATATCTGCTATCGCTGAAACGGACCATTAAAACATTATTTTCTTGCATTCAGGTATTATTCAACTGTAATGTACATATCTCTAAACATGAATTAAAGTTTCTTTCACGGCTTCTTTTTTTCTAAAGTTGTCTTTAAATTTTTATTAAAAAGTACCCGGTCCTGCTCTTGATATTTGATACAAAACAATTATTATTATTATAAGGTTTTTTGTAATACATTTATTAGCAATGAATAATCATTATAGATTCAACCAATTGAAAAGCAAAGCTGTTTATCAATCAATGCTTGATATTTCTTGGCAACAGCAACCTACATCATAAATAATTCAGCTTAGCCAAGTTGGTTCACATAACCCTTACGTATTAAATATTTATCCGGTAATTACCACCTGTTGTCCGACTACAACCGGCTCTGATCGTTGACCGTCCGGCGGCGCACGAGAATAAAACCGGTGTTGATCACGTTGACGTATTTGAGGGCTGAGGTGCATTGTGTGAACGAACGTGGTATTGGCATTTTGTTACCTAATTAAAATGTGGGTTTAATTTTGTAGGTAATATCACGACTGTATTTTAAGAATAGGTAGGCAGACGTGTTTTATATAGTTCACCCATATTTTTCCAGCTTTGTTAAAGGGGTATGTAATGAAGGGCGAGCCTATTGAGAGAGATTCCTAAAGGAATACCCAATTAAGACTAATCTCAAACTTGGGCCAAACCCAATGCTCAGTAGTCGTACATGCGGTTTCTTTACCATCGAGACAGCCTGGGAAGTCAATGTTAATATTATTTGGAAATAAGGCTTTTGTCTCAAATTACATGTTGTTTGTCTCTTCACGTTCAACGCTTTGATGCAATTTGAGCGGAGTGTCATGTAGGTACCTATACCTAAAGATTCCCAAGACATGTGATATCTGCAAACCCACACTGAGCCCACGTAGTGGATTACAGCCCTGTCCCTCTCGAAGAATCCTCTCTTCCTGCCTGTGTCCCAGCAATGGGAACATTATAGTATAATTATGCTACTGCTAGTGTGGTACGCAATTACCCCACAGTTTTCAATTCCAACAAAAACAATGTATCTAATGAAAGAGTATGCAAACTTATCCTGCCAGCCGTCACTCAACGCTTAGTTCTCAGAACCTATTATTAATGAATGGTCTTCAAACATGTTAGTACAGTTACCACAAAAAGTAAGCAATGATAACTAATATTTGTATGATTGTGTGGCTGAAAACTTGTTTTTTTTTAACTCTGTTTGTACAGTGTCGCTAGTGGTTTTGCTTTAATTGTATGTCACTGAAAACTTATAATACAGTTTTCAGTGACATACAATTAAAGCAAAACCTGTTTTGCCATTAGTCACCGATGCTACCTGGTTCTGGTTGGTGGTGGTTGGTGTAATGGTTGCTCAGGTTTGGTTGGATCTTAACAGTTGTTACGGGTAGTCAGATGCCCAAAGTCTGACAACAAGTCTTACCATAGGATATCGCGTTACCCAGTAACTGGGTTGTGGAGTTCAGATAAGCAATAGCTCTAAGTAAAATACTGGTATTCAGCTGCATCTGGTTACACTGAAAGCTTAAGATGATAATGCTAATGATATGGTATTCACCAACCTCCAAGTGTGCTGCTGATGGTCTTGACTGCTTAATAAAACTGAACAGTAGTAATTAGTTGTAATAAAAGTTATGTAACTTTATGGACAGTAGCGTTATCTATGCATTTTACCACCATAACGCGATCGCCAACCCGCCTGCCAAGCGTGGCGATTATGGCAAACGCCCCCCCCCCCCGCCCAATTGGGGGAGGCCTATGTCCAACAGTGGATGTCTTTCAGCTGAAATGATGATAAACTTTATGATTATTCTATAGAAAGTAATTTTATTTACACAAACCATCAACCAACATCTTAACAAGACAACATTTTAACATAACGTTCTATTTTTATGTGTATTATGAAATCTTTAATGAATTATTTTTCTATATTTTAAAATACTATAACTCTTCTCTGTATACATATGTAAGCTAACAGACTTCAAATAATATTAATGATTATGTACACACTGTATTAAAAAAGAGAGAAAAGAATCACAGAGCATCAAAAACGCATCAAGCATGAGCATCGCTGTCAACAAAAAAGTGCCTAAAAGGTTAGGTTAAGTTCATAAAATAAGCTCAACTTGCCGACTGTACCTGTCCAGGCGCCCGCCAACAGATGGCGGTAGAAGCAACCTTCTCAAGACATTCAACATTTATTATTAATGAAGTTCATGTCCTTACTTGTTTTCCTTAACTGTTAAAAAAAAAAAAACTAATAAAATGTTTTGTCCGTTTACGGTCTGGTACACGCTAAAAGTTAGGATAAGTGACGTGTTTTTTGAATACAGAAAACAGAAAAAACACCCTTTTCAAATGATAAATTTGAAAGTTTGTATTTTTGTTACACAATCATGCGAAAACGACTGAACATAATTATTTGGACTAAATTACTCTATAACCTGGATTTACTTATGATTCTTTTTATTCCGGTGGTACGTTCTCGTGGCATAATTTTCGAGCTCCACGGGGGTGAAGCCGCTAGCAAAACCTAGTGCTGTCAAAACTCGTAGGACTTGCAGTTTTCTATGAAACAGGAGATTTTTATTAAAAACTAGCTTTTGCCCGCGACTTCATACGCGTGGACTTTAGAATCAAGTAGATAATCATTTTTTTTTGATAATATTAGGTCTTTACCTATGAAATTGCCGTTTTGCAGTACTGGCCATTTCAAATCAAAATAATTTTGTTTGGGTAAGAATTCTAATTTCAAATTAATTTTATTTTAAAAACATGGATTTTTTTTCCAAAAGTAGTCATTTGTTTATTGATAAGTGTTACATTTTCATCGCATTTCAATCTTTTTCGTCATCATGGATACGTTAAAAATTCGAGTAATTATGGAATATGAGTACCGTCGTGGCAGCAACGCGGCACAAGCGGCACGCAACATCAACGACGTTTACGGAGCTAACACTACAAACCAACGCACCACCTGTTATTGGTTTGCTCGCTTCCGTTCTGGAAATTTCGACCTGAAAAATGAACCTCGCGGTCGTCCGAAGACTTTGGTCGACAATGACGAATTAAAGGCGATTGTGGAAGCTGATGATACACAATCTACGGCTGAATTAGCAGCAGCTTTCGACGTTAGCGTCAAAACAATATTGGTCCATTTGCGTCAAATTGGCAAGGTAAAAAAGCTTGACAAATGGGTGCCTCACGAACTCAATGATCGTCAGCGCGAAGTACGCGTCGAGACGTGCCTTGCACTGCTCAACAGACACACAAATGAAGGAATTTTGAACCGCATTGTTACCTGCGATGAAAAATGGATTCTGTTTGATAACCGCAAGCGCTCAGCAAGTTGGTTGGATCCTGGTTCAGCACCTAAACAATGCCCTAAACGAAAACTTACCCCTAGAAAAGTGATGGTCACTGTTTGGTGGTCTAGCGCCGGTGTGATTCATCACAGCTTCTTACCAAACGGGGTGAGCATTACTGCAGATGTGTACTGTGAAGAACTGAACACAATGATGGAGAAGCTGGCACATCTCCAACCAGCATTGGTCAATCGTTCGTCTCCGCTGCTCCTGCACGACAACGCGCGACCTCATACTGCACAGCAGACGGTCTCCAAGTTGCAAGAACTGGGGTTGGAAGCTCTCCGTCATCCGCCCTACTCACCAGACCTTGCGCCTACAGACTACTACTTTTTCCAGAATTTGGATAACTTCTTGGCGGGAAAAAAATTCAATACCCGAGAGGCAGTACAAAATGCCTTTGAAGAATTTGTTGCCTCCCGTCCAGCTGATTTCTTTAAGAAGGGCATCAATAAACTGCCACTGCGATGGCAAAGATGCATTGATTGCATGGGTGATTACTTCGATTAATACAAATAAAAAATACATGAAAAAAATTCGTTTAAATTTTTTCATACAAAACGGCAATTTCATGGGTAAAGACCTATTATATAGCCTATTTTTTAAGTTAGACCTCTCGGAATACATCATTGAAAACTGCATTCAATTCCATGCAGTGGTTTTTGCGTGATGCGGTAACAAACATACAGACAGACAAAAATTCTAAAAACCGTTGTTTTGGCTTCTGTTGCTCTAATAAAGACCCCCCGTACTATTTTTTCTTCAATATCTTTAATGTACAGACATCGGCCTGTTACAATTTTATTATATGTATAGATGCTACGTAACATTTCTACGTTAAGCACACTGGGCTTACATCTTACATTCGC
Organism: Antitype chi; assembly: GCA_947359405.1. Classification (NCBI taxonomy): domain Eukaryota; kingdom Metazoa; phylum Arthropoda; class Insecta; order Lepidoptera; family Noctuidae; genus Antitype; species Antitype chi. Next base: position 6,476,886 of record OX375814.1, read on the forward strand.
TAAACTTAGATTATCTGGGTAATAAAATCAATCTAATCCAGTACCTAACTAAAGAAATACTTACTTTTATATTTAAAAAGCATTTCCCCAAAAAATTTACACGAAATAGTTCCGACACCTCTTTAAAATGCAGCTGCAAATATTTCACTGCAAAAAAAATTCAGGTTGAAATTGATTCATGCAATTTAATAAAAATGTACTTTGTGAATGTAATCATATTATTGCATTTTACTACGGCTGAATCTGAATGGGCGTTGATTTTTAAACTTCTCCCCCTGTCCGTACCGCGGCGTGTCGACACCTCCCTTCTGCCAGTTACTGGAAAAACCAAGGTGCGGAAGGTCCATTCAAATTGGTTCCTATGAAATTTCGCCAAAATTCCTAGTTTATACCGAATTCTTAGTCGTCAGAAAAGTAGGTTTAGTTCGATAAGAATAGTCGGAGTTAAAGCAGATCATCACACCCGATCAAAATAAAAAACCTGATTCATTCATCTATTTTCTTCAAAACTCTCCAACGTTTTATTTATTTATTTATTGCATTTGGGAAAACAAACAGTAGTATATTAGATATGCTTAAGATTTTTCTGTTTATACAGAAAAATCTTAAAATTAAACTTAACAAAACTTAATTAAACTTTCACTGAGGATCTGTAAAGGTTGTCTGCAAAAGGAGATCCTATGTTGTACAGGCTGGCAATAAAATAACTTTAATCATATTCGAGCGTATTTAGAATTAGCTTTCAAATTATTAAGAATAGGTTTTTTGTTTAATACAGAGTATTAAGGCAGGAGCGTAGCTATTAACACGAAAGCGTGAAATAAACGTAATAATTTTAATGTCATCGGTGTATTAATCCTGATACGTCCCGCAACCCATAAGAGTTGGTGCGGAGAACCATAAAGGCTTCTTCAACCATGCGCGACGCGAAGAAGTTGTTCTACATGAGTCGCGTTGCACCTGTTTTCAGGAAACCTGGCGCCTGTAGTACCTTCGCTTTATTTAATAACTTACTGCTGGTTGTTGCCAGAATATTAGTTGTTGTTACAGTTCAATGTCTCAGGTTGTTTAGTTGTTCCTCCATTATCCCTTTAGATAGACTTTCTGCAAAATATCCTACGTAGTGCCGTCACCACGACCACCCGCCATCCGCATCCGATACACCGATGCATTTAAAATGCAATCGAGTTATCAAGCGCGGACTCGATTTGCACGGAACCGATGCGCTTCGGAATATCATTCCGCTGAACAGAATATCATTGTGTCCCGTAACAGCACAATGTCTTCTACATGTGGAAAAAAATAATTGTTTGCGGTGTGGAGAATCAGAGAACAAACGATACGAACACGTGTATCGGATTAAGTCAATTAAATTGCATAGTCTCGCTTTGCTTCCTGTTCCTAATTGAATCTTCTAACTGGTTTGCGAATAGAAAAAAGTTAATTGGACGCAGTGGATTATTTTTCATGTTTTTTTCAGATTGCGTTGTATAGGTGCATGTGAACTCATGTACTCTGATGTCGGATGCTTCCTGATTCTAAGAGATTTTAAATTTCTGTAACGGCGTGTTGCGATTGCAGAAGCTACTCAGATTAATCTGGGCACTTTTCCTATTGATAACGATGTGAAAGAATTTTTTTAAGCACTACGATTCTTTACTTTTTTAAATACTTGGAAATATTACGATAATTAGTTCCATTCAATTATATCTATTATTTATCTTGATACTGAAAAGTTTAACCGTTTTTCCATTTTTCGGGAAAATTATCATGAATTGCTTTTTATATAAATAAAAAAAATGATGAAATTAGGTAGGTACTGCTTCTAAGTCTTTGGAAAAATTCATAAAATCAAAGGTAGACATAATAACAGGACAAGAATAGTGGAAGCCTTGAGTCGGGCGCCATGTTGTTATTATTTATGGTTGTTTATTGCCATTAGTCACCGATGCTACCAATTGGCTACCAGACTGGCAAATTTTCTTATAAATATACTAGTAATCAGCCAGTAAAAAAATGAAAATTTCTGTGTTGAAGCTTATGTACTTCTTTCTATTATATAGAAAAAAGAAAGAAAATTTTATTTAGCACAGACTAAAAGCACACAATGTACCGGAAAGAGTAAAATAAAAATCAAATCAAGTAAAAAGTGTTAGGCAACGCGCCTTGCACTTTTTATTTGATTTGATTTATATCGGAAACTAGCATTACAGTATGCCCCACGGCTACGCCAAAAAGGCCTAGTTCAGCAAAAATGCCAGACAACTAGTGCCTGAGACCAGTTTTCAAATGGACATGGAGTGTGAGGATTTAAATCAGTTTTATGTAGTATACTCTTTTCGAAATACCTAAATGCTCTAACTGACTGAAAATCTCATCAAAGTTTATTGTAGAGTTAAGAAGACCTAAGTGGTCACGCAGAAAGACACGAAAAGCGAGTTTCTTTTATACTATGTATGGATAAACGAAAACGTTTTCTATTAGGTGGGTACAGTTGTGTTTTCTGTGAAAAAGGACCAACTACGTAGTTCGGAACCTTTTCAAGTTTTAAAAGGTTCACAAACTACTTGGTACAGAGTACTTTAGCTCTACAACTTTTGAAGAAGAAAAATAAGAATCGCCCAATTAAAATTAACCACAACGGGCACAGCTGGAAGTTCCGTTTAAATATAAAGAAAATAGTAGAATGCACGTTTATATTTAAATATAAATTAAAGGCTGTTTCTGGTCAGCGCATCAAGTAGAACACTTGGACCTTGTTTTTAATAATAATAATTTATCGTTTATTCTCTCTTTACAAAGCTGACTTAGATTAAAAGTGTACAAAGAATGTCCCAGTTGTATTCCATCCTTGTGAGAGACTGGTGCCTGATATAGGTAGGTTTTTGGAAAAAAAAACCTGTGTTTCAGGTCACCAGGCACCTTCCACGGCTAGCATTAGCTTAACAGAGATTCCGATGCAAGAGATGAAGATAAACAATAGGTATGCATAAAAAGAAAATCAAAACTAAGTTTAAGGTTAAGGTTTTTAGGTTAATAATAGTCCGAATAACCCTTTTAGAGGTAGATTTTTTTTTAATGTTACCGGAAAAATCAGCAGGAGATAAGTGGTGGCCTAAACAGCCGCGACTTACGAATTCTAGGTCGTAGGTTCAAACCCAAACAGGCGCTTTACTTTGTCTAAATTATTGCATCATCACTGCTCTCAAAAACGGTGAAGAAAACAATCGTGAGGAAACGTTCTCTAACCAAAAATTTGAAGACATGTGACATCTACAAACCCGCACTGCCCCCGGCATGTTCTCTAACCAAAAATTTTAAGACATGTGACATCTACAAACCCGCACTGGGCCCCCGGCATGTTCTCTAACCAAAAATTTGAAGACATGTGACATCTACAAACCCGCACTGCCCCCGGCATGTTCTCTAACCAAAAATTTTAAGACATGTGACATCTACAAACCCGCACTGGGCCCCCGGCATGTTCTCTAACCAAAAATTTGAAGACATGTGACATCTACAAACCCGCACTGGGCCCCTGGCATGTTCTCTAACCAAAAATTTGAAGACATGTGACATCTACAAACCCGCACTGCCCCCGGCATGTTCTCTAACCAAAAATTTGAAGACATGTGACATCTACCAACCCGCACTGGGCTCGCGTGGTCATTACGGCCCACTCCCTCTCACGGAGAGGAGGCCTGTGTCCCAGCAGTGGGAACGGCATAGGATGATTACGATACCGGAAAGATTGGTGAATTCGGGAAAAACTGAAAGTGCTTTTTATTGAATTTCGACAATCCCTTCCGAGAATTTATTTTTGCATTTGATAGCCCAATTCTTGAAGAAGGTTGTAGGCCATATTCAATTTTTTTTTAATGAGGTTGGGAAGTCATCAAATAACTTCTCCCGCCCTGGATGGAGCAGGAGGGCTGGGTGGAGAGCAGGGTGTCAGACTTTTACTGACTAAAACCCACCCGTGATCCCTCAGTTGCCTGTGTGCCAGGGGCCACGGTATCTCTTTCGAACAACCCGCACCCCTGGTAGGCATCGACCCTTGCGGACCCCACCAGTTGGTGCTGACATCTCTTTGACATCATGCAATGACCCTAAGGAGCTGAGTAAAAAAAAAGTCAGAAAGAACGCTACGACGAAATGAAATAATTTTATGTTAAAACAAGAAATTTTACGTGGAAAAAGTCGCAGGCAGACGCTAGTCTGTCATAAAATTATCTATTAGAAAGGCTCTGAAGATAATTTCACCTATGAAATCTTTTTAAAAAATTATAATTTTTAAGGTAATTTACTCGTAAATAAAATATGCACGTAATAAAAGAAATATTACCGTATAAATCTAGTGTGTTAAGGTGAACCTAGTCCACATTTTTTGCATACAAACTTCGGGAGTGTTTTACTCCACTGTCTGACATCTAAAGTAAAATATGATATCGTTTTGTCTCATTATTAATATTGTATGTACGGAAACAGAATACTAGAATAAAAACCCTTTAAAAAGTTAGGAGCCGATAAAGATTCGTTTTTCTTGCTAATTTTACTTAACTTTGGGCGTGTTTAAGTAATAAAAGAAGTGGAAAATCTCCAAAACCAAGTCAGTACCGACTAAGTTCAATTATCGAAAAGTTCAATAAACTTTATTGGTCATTGATTTATGCATTGGTTTTTTCATAAAACCCGATCTTCCAAAGGACTTTTCTTATTGCGAAAGCGAATTTTTAACTATAAATGATCCTGCATCTCACTCAATAACGTTGTGCGTGTAGACTAGCGTCTAACTGCTCATAACTGATACTATCTCTGTCGGACACGAAACCTGGTGAGACAGCGTGATTTTTAGACAGGCCCATCAGTGAGTTCGAGCCCGCGACTAGGTTCCCCTTAAGCGTAGCGGAGTGAGAGCAATAGTTTCTGGCCGGAAGCCAAATGCGAACAAATTAAAGTAGCCATCTCGCTGTATCAACATGTCCCATGTCCTGAGACCAACACTCTGTCTTAATACCACTGTCTTTTGTTTCAACTTATATGTTGAGCCTTTTATCAGAACATAGAAAAGCTGCATTTGTTTTTTTATTGCTACAATAAATTATTTATTAAAGTATAATGTGGCGAAATAGATGAAAGGAAACACGTCCACCACTTGTTACACGCATAATTTTGTGTAAAAAATCACCAAAATTACATTATTTTACATTAAATATAAAAAGTAAAAAAAAGACGGTCAAAATATAGAGAGTGAAATTATAATCTAAAAGTATTACAGTTATTGATAGGGTCGTAATAAAAAAAGGAACAACGCGAGAAAAGAACTTGGAATTATAGTTGGTACAAATTATCTTTAAAAAATTACATAAATTAAAGGTAAGTTAATAATAATATATACAAGTATATAAAAGAAAAGACTCATAGGATAGGTATCAAAGAATTATTCAATTACTACATCAACTTAAAAGTGTTTTTAAATGTGAAAAAGAGAAGGTTAACGCTCCCATTTTATATACTTGTACACATTATTATTTACTTACCTTTATGCAACGTTTATAAATAAGGGGTAATTGTTTAAACAAACCATATCTCTGCCAGGGGTGCGGGTTGTTCGAAAGAGATACCGCGGCCCCTGGCACACAGGCAACTGAGGGAACACGGGTGGGTTTTAGTCAGTAAAAGTCTGACACGCCCTCCCGCTCCACCCAGAGCGGGAGAAGTTATTTGATGATTTACCACCCAAAAAAAAAAAAACCATATCTGGTATAACCGAGCTGTGGTCGGTTTTTTCTTGGTTTGACGTTTACTAAAAATGAAACCTAGCTAGACCGATTTATCGCCCCCGAAACCCCCTGCATACTAAATTGAATGAAAATCGTTGGAGCCGTTTCCGAGATTCAGATTATATATCTATAAAGAAGAATTGCACGTTTAAAGGTATTAGATGTAGGCCTACCTGCGACTTATTCTAGGCCACTTGATTGATTCGGAAAGTATGTTTTCGTTGTTCTAATAGAAAATAGAAAAAATGCATGAGAAATATCTTAGAGATTTGTGCAGTTTGCAATAAACGAGGTACTATGGAAGTTTTATTGATATCATGTCCAAGTAGATATAATATGCCAAATTAGTTAGGTACCTATATCTAATGAATATCTGACTTATTCAGTAATTATCTCCATTAAGAGATTCCTTCTTCTCACGACATCAATCATAAAATCTCATTTATAATAATGTCTGCATTGTCAAAGTTTGCTGACGTTAATACTTTAAAACGCGTTGGGGGTAGAATGATAGTTATCCACCTATCCACCCAGGGGCGGGCAAACAGACCGCTTGCCCTGATAGCCGGCGGAACCTTCAAATATTCACCACTAATTACTTGCACCCCTACTTTTGTTAACTCGATTTTGGAATGAGTGAGTTTTAATAAGTTTGTTACATCGTTAACACTCAGTGACCCGTCAAATTTTTGATAAAAGTGTTTCTATATGTATAATCACCACCAAAACACCGATTTTAGACGTAAGATAAGAAAAAAGCACAGCGTTTCCAAAATATATTTTAATATTGTTAAATTAAGGTGACGTAATTCACGATCTGCCTATCTCAGTAGATACACAGACACCCTGTATACCTATTAACATGCAAGCTCATCGCGGATGCATTTAGTAATATAGGTATCTATTAAAATAGTTACATCGTTAGCTGAAGTATGCCAACATCACGCCACAATTGCGGCGGTAAGACCCTTCTTTGAGGAGTGAATTGAGAGGCGTCATGGCGTCCTCACCTTCCGCCTGACGCAGGTCCTCACCGGACATGGTTGTTTCGGGAGGTTCCTGTTTCGGATAAGGCGGGAGAAAACACCCGGGTGTTACTACTGCGTAGATCACCCGGAGGACACGGTGGAGCATACGGTGGAGGTCTGCCTGGTTTGGGCGGAGCACCGCCGTGTCCTTGTGGAGGTGATCGGCGGCGGCGATCTCTCGCGTTCGGCCCTGGTCCAGGCCACTCAAAAAAAAAGTGCCAACATATATATACATACAAACCTATTTTTATAAAAAAATATCATTTTTTAAACACTCACTTATGTTACAATCATCTTTATTATGTTTTACACAATAAAAATTACCGATAATAGTATAGATAAAACAAATGCTTAAAATAAAAGGCATTGTTTTAAAATTTGGCTGACAGGATAAGATATCATCTCGATACCGCTGACTTAACCGCATCTGATAAAACTGAATACCAGTAATTTAAAATATACTAGATAATTTAAAGTGATTACATTAAAAAATAAAGCATTTACACCCCTATTTTTATCATCTCTTCAATTATGTTAAGATACGACGGCGTTTAGATTTAATAAGTTAATGCAGTTATACAAAAGCAAAAATAATAAAACCACACAATACAACACACACTCATTTTTAACCGACTTCAAAAAGGAGGAGGTTATCAATTCGTCGGAACCTTTTTTTTTTTTTTTTTTTTATGTATGTTCCCCGATTACTCGAAGATGGCTGGACCGATTTGGATTTTGTTTTTTTTGTTTGAAAGGGTATACTTCCCAGGTGGTCCCATGATCATCAAGTCAGGATCTGATGATGGGAACCTGGAGAAATAGAGAGAACTCTTCAAATTTTATAGGCACACGAAGCGATTTAGCTATTTTTCGGAAGAGTACTTTCTCGGAGTGGTCTCATTTCAATTTGGTGAAGATCTGATGAAGAACTTTGGAGATAGGCAACGGAACTCCTCAATAAATGATAGCAAATGGACTGGGATTGCTGAAATCTCATGTCTGTCTATTGCTTACACCAGTTCATAACATAACATCACGCCGGTATGCTGTGAAGGGGTAAGCACATGTGAACCACTAAAAAGTGAAAAATAAAAACTTTTTCCAAAAAAAAACAACCGACTTCCAAAAAAACACTACAAAGTGAAAAATAACTTCAATTTCGGAAGGCGGTGACAAAAAATTCAAATACAGCTCCAAAGACACCGACTTCCGAAATTGAAGTTATTTTTCACTTTGTAGTGTTTTTTTGGAAGTCGGTTGTTTTTTTTTGGAAAAAGTTTTTATTACAACACAAGAAAACATCACACATCAAACATTCACACACACACACATACACCACACAACATCACACCACCACAGCACCATCTCACATTTTTATTACAATTTATGAAGATTTTGCAGTCACTGCATAATAACAAATTTTTAAAGTGAGTCGAGTTCGCATAGTATATCCCCGGGGACGGACTTGTACCTATTCTTTTATAACTTAATTTCATGTTTACCGACTTTTAGTGGGCATAAAATAGCGCTATTTTGCGTCAAAATCGTTTAGTAGACAATTTGAATTTAATAGGATGTAAAATTCGACGTGATGAATATTTGCTGCTTCGTCGCTGTCATTATTAATTAATAAGCTACTTTGTATATCCTTAGCGGCTATTAAGAGGGTGAATATTTCATTCAAATTTTATGAACTTATTCAGAAAGTAACTTTGTTGCTTTCGAAACAATTGCCACCATTTTTTGAAAGCCTGGTGAAGTTTTTTATTTTTTTTCTACCTTCCGCTTTTTGCCAATGTCCGTTTTAAAGCTTTATCAACTCTCTGATCAGTGAATTGAATGTCAAAACCAATAAAAAAACAGATTAATTTAAAATGCGAAGGCTTTCAGAAATCAGGGATCGCCCCACAATTACATTTTAAATTACGGCACTGATGTTGTGTTTAATTCTTTAAATTTTTATCAAGTGGAATGTAATTTTAGCGGAGGGGGCAAACAAATTACTTTTGGGATCGCCGGTCGCAGCCTAGCTTCACAGATTCTTCTCTTCTTGTAAATTCTTCACTTGTTCTGAAGCAGATATTTTTAATTAGACACTTTTACTTGCCGGAGCTATTTTGCATGATGATGGCATGCTTATTAACTGTCTGGGTAAAAGTTCTTTAAGAATTTTGCTAACATATCAGCTTTTATTGTATAATAATGTTGTTGTTTATCGTCTAAGTTTGGTTAGTGAGTTAGAATTAAGTTTTAGACTCTTCAGCTTATAAGAAGTCCATCTGCACATACAAGGTGGCGAGTCTACCCGTTATACGAAACCACTTATGCTAGGAACCTCAAAACGGATTAAAAAAAAATACGTGCTTTTTAATGCTAAAAGTAATACTGCTTAACCCAGCTGCTTAGTCTATGGATGGGTGACCATCTTTATATACTAAGACCTCTCCGTGCCTCGGAAAGCACAGGTCCCGGCTGTCATTTGTGGATCTTTGGCAGTCGTTGCGGGTCGTTCGGAGCCCGAAAGTCTGACAACAAGTCTTACCAAGGGCTCTCACGAGGTCTACTAAGCAGTCACTTCACGTAAAATAGTGGTATGCTGCTGCCTGGTAATCAAATCATCACTCTGTATTTTACAAAAAGAGTCACCACTGCCGTTGGTATTTATAAAATTAGGTACACTCATTTGACGATTTTGAAGTTATGATTTTGTTAGGTACCTACTTAGGTTTTTGTGGGATTCCGATGTCACACACCATGTTGTGACTGGTCAATTCATAAGATCTTAGTAAAACTTTCTATATTGGCCTAGTCCTCAATTGTTGCCCCAACCTTAAAGCGAAGTGCATAATGACACAAAACTACATAAAAAGCGTTAATGTGAAAATGTAATCACAAATTATCATTTAGTTTAGAATGTTAATGTAATATTATCCAAGGTGAATGGTTGTATGTCGTGTCCAACTTGAGTACAATGTCGACATTACGTCACTAGGGTGAAACGCCCAAACTTTTTCAGCGGTGTATTGTCGCATTATATTGGATTATTGCAGAATGTACATTTTATAATGGCTTTTTGGCATCACTTACTTAGACTATACCTATGAGTAAATATTCCTTTTATATACTTGTCTACTTGTGTGAGTGCAAGAATACCTCGGCTTCGTGCTAACTGCTATAGTGATACATACAACAGATATAATTCTACAGTGAATTATTGCACAATTAACTATTTACACTAGGTATTTAATGCTAACTTTTTATTTAAAAAAAATTCAAATCTAATAACCAATCAACGACTACGTTAAATCGATCACACCTTTTGATTAAGCTTCTATCTGTAGATCAACAATAGAGCAAATAGGTCATACCCTCACATTGTTTTTATAATCTAAACTACATTAAATGTAGTTTTAAAACTAAATTTTAGGTTATGCCATAAAAATAAACATTACACATGACATAACAGATCACATGAAGAATTATTCAAAGATTTTATTATTCGTTCATGGCATCGCATTTTGGACATCCCTATTACACATCACACATCTTGACTCTTCTCGAGCTTGACTCGACCATTATAAACTCAAGAGTATAGTCAACACTCTGTATTCCTTTTTAAAATACCCCCACAAACACTCTCAGTTACAGCAACGTCCTCCGTATCATGATGCGCTACAAGCAAGGTCGGTTGCAGGCGCTTGCAACATCCCAGGGGCTACGATGTAAACTCGACAGTTGATTGACTTGCGGCTGCACTAACCTGTTTACTACACCTATATATGTACAATTTCGGTACACAAACGGACATAATGGAATTACGTAGTGAATGTAAGCGCTTGTGAGGGATATTCGGACTGTTAGGCTAGTATAAAGACCGTTCAGACGTTGCTACACTTGTAATGTAAACGGGTTGCAAAGTATTGCTTTGTCGTTTTGACAGGTATTGATTTCTAATTAGCCTAAGGTAAAGCTATTATATGGGTTTTCAATTTCAGGCTATTTATTTATGAATATGAGATGCTGACATACAAATACAGCCTAATATGCGGAATCAATTTCAATAATTGGTGCATATTAGATTGGTTTTGAACTATGTTTTATGGCATATAAGACGTCATAGGTAATTCAATATGGCGGACGCTAAATGTCAATATGTTATGTCTTGCAATTATGATTCCTTTTTCAAATGCTTTTTTTTTAATTTATGACTTATCGTTCCTATACATTTGTTTGAATTGGCCTTGCTATTATTGTTTCGGGGTGGTATTTTGAATAGGTAAACAGCTAATACCTCTGTGTATTTTACCTATTTGCTTAGTAGCGTATTAAGTATAGTTTGCTATCTCACATATCAGCTTTTATGTTAGTTAGGGTTGAATGTTTGTGCCGCGAATTAGTAACCGCAGGAGAAGACATAGAAATTGTATTAGATATAAGGCAGCAGTATCTTAGGCCTTTGTACGAGGCATACATATTTATATGATCGTACGGCAAAAGCCCGATTTCCCCGAAGAGTTGCAAACCGAAATCTGGTGTCTGTAATATAATGTAGTGGAAGGGATCATTTGTTCTAGTGCAGGTTTTTTGATGAAATTATTAGAAAGGACTATAAAGAACATAGACATATCTAGGTGTACATCTGATGATTTATGTAATACTTTACGCAGAAATGTTTTTTTTTTTATAATAACGGAATTGTAATACGGTATAAATTTCCCACCAATAAACATAATGAGGTAGGTACGTTTTTGCCATTTTACATCAGCGCTGCGAATTACGAATTACTATAGTTTTCAACTTATCGACTTCTTCCAAGATAGTTTAAAACCATGAAACTTTTTTTAAGTATTTAAGTACTCCAACATGTAACTGGACTAAAATATAAACTAGATCAAAGGCACAATCACGTAACAACATTTCTCTCGTAGGTACATCTGTTTCATTCCTGCGGTTACTACCGAATCTATCACAAAATAAAAATAAAACTTTGACATGTTATACGTTGTTATTTTAATAAAATACGGACGCTGGAACAAATATTTTTTAACGGGAAAACAAATAGAATGCAGCGCAGCTCTTATTGGCACTCAACATGGGACCGAAATTTCGTGAACGAAGTTTTGTATTCACATACAGGGTGATTGGAAGATGGGTGCAAAGCTTTAAGGTGAAGATAGTATAGAAAATTTAGAACCATTTAAGCCATGGTTGTCTTAGACGAAGTCTTACCATTTTTTTTTTTTTTTAATAAGGTTTAAAAGACGTATTGTACAAATTTTTTATTTTTTCTGAGCTTTAAATGTCTGTAAAAAAATGTCTAATGACACAGAAGCCTAAAACATGTTTTGCTTGATTGCTTACACATTACTTTAATTAAATAAATAAAAAATGAATTCATTTATCATTCAATTTGGCCATAATTATGCAGTTTACATTAAATTTTGAGAATTTCCGAAAAAAAACTTAAAAATTTGGTTAAAAATATTTGGTAAGACTTCGTCTAAGACAACCATGGCTTAAATGGTTCTAAATTGTCTGTACTATCTTCGCCTTAAAGCTTTGCACCCATCTTCCAATCACCCTGTATAAACAAATAGGCTTTGATGGACAGTGCGCATTGAACACGGCTTTATCTTTTATTTATCTTTGCCATATTGCTGTATGACGTCAATAAATCGTCATCTGCCTAGTCTTTTATTTATCTTTGCCATATTGCTGTATAACGTCAATAAACCGTCATCTGCCTAGTCTTTTCCTGAGTATATTGGGGTTGGCTTCCACTCTAACCGAATCCAACTAATTATTTTACATGGAGCCACTGCTTATCTGACGTCTATAATCCAGTTACTAGGTAATACGATACCCTTTAGTAAGACTGGTTGCAGACTTTCGAGCTTCAGACTACCCTTTAATTCATTACAAATTACAACTGGGACCAACGGCTTAACTTGAAACCAATCCACGGACCGGCCTCGGCAAGTGTAGCTTAACCTTCGATCGACTAGAGTAGCTGTTATTACTTAGCCACTAGCTTCTCAAAATATAATAATATTATAATAATAATAATATATTTATAATCCTTTATTCCATTTAATACACATATAAATTTAATTTTTAAATATTAGTATAAAAATATAAAAACATTTAAAAATATAAAAAATTGTAGCCCACCGGTATCTGGAACAGGTCCAAATTTATAATATTATTATTTGTTAATATTTTATTAACAAATAATAAAAATAAAACATTGGTTGGTTCAATAACCGTATCACGATGACGCAAATTCTGAAGGACTGGCAATTTATTTTTAAAAGTATCAAAGAGTCAACAACGTCTTGACCTCGAAAAATCTCTTCGAGAGCTTCACGGACGAAAATAGAAATCTTGTAATAATTTATTACATTTTATGACCTTGTGATCGGTAATATAAACTCATATTTTGTGTTTTGCTGAGTTAAGCCCCATTCGCACGATGCAAGTTTCTTGCATCTGTGGCTTGCTGTAAGCAACAATAAAAGTAGCACTACTTGCTACTTTCATTATTGCTTCAACTTAAAATATGCTTATAGTCAAAGTCATCTTCATCTACCTGCCTTTTCTTAACTATGTTGGAGTCGGCTTCCAGTCTGATATCTAACCTCCATAACCCAGTTACTGGGTGATACGAAACCCCATGGTAAGACTGGTTGACAGACTTTCGGGCTTCTGACGACCCGTAACGACTGTCAAAGATCTACGAATGACAACTGAGACCGACGGCTTAACGTGCTTTCCGAGGCACAGAGAAGTCTTGGTATGTAAAGATGGTAACCCATCCACGGACTAACCGTGTCAAGTATGCTCATACTATGGCAAATAAATCGCACCGTGTAAATCAGCCTAAATTACACATATGAAGTAGAATATATATATTCTCCATATGCATCTCATAGAATACACCCGTTTTTATCATGCATTGTTCATCGCACAGACATAACTGTATTACGTTGCCCTTTTAAACGCATTTCGTAAGCAAAAGAATTCTCATCCGAATACACGCGATTTTTATCATACAGCGAAAGAGCAAAATATCAGAACCAAAATTCGTTTCGCATTTTCCTCAAAACTTTTCATTTTATCGTCAGAAACTTTGTTCGCAATTAAATTTTCCGCCATCACGTCAAGGCTTTAAAACATTTTTTTGTATAAAATGTATAATTTGTTAATAAAAAAAATGGAATTCGATCGTAATAGCTTGTAGTACACGGTAGCCTGGACTGTTGCCAGGTTTCTAGTGTTTAAGTAGCTCGACTTACATGATACCCACTGTAATGTAGATTTAAACGTCTGTAATTTTGCTTGTAATGTATCAGCACTTTTATTACTCTTTAATTTTTCGACTTTATCAGGTGAAATTATGGTTTCGTTTGCCAACGACTCGGTAGAAAATGCACTGAAAGGAAGTGCGGAAATTCGTTTTGTAATAAAGCCTTTTTACTCGAGGTTAATTTGCTTTTTATTGCTTTTTTGTTGTAAATGGAGACTTAAAGACGGTATTTTTTTTGCATGGTAATTGCTGCTACCTGCATTATAAAGTACAAGGCATCGGTCACCTTCTTTTAGCACTTTAGAATGTTTCTAATGCATAATGTTACCGGCCAAACCCAATTTCAGGCCAAACTAGTTTGTCCTAGTCCAAACAGACTTATCCTACGCGTGATATGTCGCAGCCAACTAGCTTAATTAGCCATTTCGTTAACAGCCTTTGGAAGTAACGCTCGCCGGCCGCTGCCGCGGCGACGCTCGCTACGCTCGCTCGGCTCGCGCCCTTTTGGTCACAGTTCTAACCTAACCTAACCTAACCCATTTAATCGGCGTGCCCCGGCTTAATAAACCAGTTTGGCCTGAAATCGGGTTTGGCCGGTAACACGTATGTGTTACCGGCCAAACCCGATTTAACCCGATTAAGCATGGTACTTTATTTTAAAACTTAACTGTTACTTGTCTTGCATATGTGCAAGTCAGAATACCACTGGAATTATGTTATCTACATGGGCAGTTATTATCAAGCCTATACATTTAATTATTGCTTGTAAAATCTTAGTCAAAACAAAACATGCCCTAACAAAATTCAGTTAGCTTTAATAACATCTAAGAATTCAACCCAAGTTTGCGTAATAACAAATTGCAAGCTGGTTGAATGTTGCCAATTAAATGTCGGGTTATTCAGCCATGGTTTCCAAGAACCTACGGTTGCATGTTTCTCCTAATTGCTTCGTAAATATGCAGCGTTTTGACGGTATATATTCTTAACAAGATAGTCGTTATAGACGTTGTTAGGAATCCTAGAGTAGATTTTCCTGTAGCATCTTCCAAAGCGAAAGATGCTACAGAATATTTTTGTTTTACAAAAAACATTTGATTTATTTTTATTACTCGTGGCTAGGCACAAATAGCCGTATGTGTCAATCGAGGGTTAAGTTAGACTTGCTGATGCTAGTTCCTAGATGGGTGACAAGAACAACCCTTCGTGCGTAGGTCCCAGCCGTCATTAGTACCTAGATAGACAGCCGTTACGGGTAGTCAGAATCCCGAAAATCTGACGACCAGTCTTACTACAGGGTGTTACCCAGTAACTGGATTGTGGAGGTCTAATAGACAGTCGCTCTATGTTAAATTCTAGTATTGAAGCTGACCTCAACATAGTTGCAAAAAGGCTAAGCAGATGTGCAATTTATGTTGACACCTTACGCCGGAAACATGTAAAACATCTATTTCAGAATCATGTTTTGCTTCTCTTAAAAACGATGTCCAAACATTGCATTGAACTGCACTTCGAGAGCACACGAGCAATAAAGCTAAATGGAGGTTAAACTGGCGAATAACCGTCAAAGTTGTCGCGTGTGCTGCCAACCCCCTAACTGTTAACACCGGGTTGAAGAGTTGGCAGCCGGCTGCACTGTTATGACGCTTCATAGCACTTCATACAGTGCTTCATACAACGCGTTTCTTCAGGTTATTCCACCAGTATGGTGGGCAAAACGGCTCACAAAAAGTGATTCGAATTTAGAGAAAAATATTTTATTAAAAATTAATCCTAAATAAGTACACTATAACAATCAGAACGTTTTTTTATTATTCCAAGTCGTTGATAGTTTAATCGTTTAAAGAAAAACTAAGTATTATGATTAAAACAATATTTTAATGATAAGATTTCTGACTTCTTGCACTATTGACTTGACCACTTCTGTCAAAGTCAGAGGCGTTTTACTAAGGTTAATATCCATTTTTGAGGTGTATCAGAAAAGCAACTTATTTGCAACCCTGGAAAAGCAATCTTTGATAAATACACGAATGTATTACCAACAACTTCTTACTACACGATAAAGATTTAGGTATTTACTCATTTGCATAGTAATTTTCAAGAAAATTGCGCTATTTGCGTGTAAAAACTATTAATTCATTTCAATCTCGTTAGTCTGAAACTAGATAGATTGTTAAGTTCATTGTAGCTTAACGTTATAACAAGAATATTAATAATTTTCGCCGTCAAAAGTTTGAGAGTTCGGTAAATAAAATAATAGTACTAAGTAACATCGCCTGCACTGTTGGCCCAAACTCTTTTCAGCCAAACTTGAACCATCTTACTTGTTGGTAAGTTAGACAGGAAAGACTATCAATATGATTTTTTTAAGTAGGAGAAAATTGCGTGCCTGGTACAGTATTTAACAAGAAACTGAATACATATATTAAATATGTAGTTATAAACAAGTTTTTTTCTTATTGACAATAGTTTGTGACATTTTTCCGGGTTGTGATTTCATAAAAAATAATTCTGTCTATAAAGGACACACTAAAAGTGCACACAAACTAGATGTTTATAAAAATCCTTTTGGGAATCGAACTTGCCACCCTTCGCGCGTCGTAGCACGCGTAAGTACCATAGAAACCAGTCGCTCAGCCACACAGAAAACAACCACTTCTGATTCTGCACTTCAACTGTTGCCTGTAACTAACGGACGTATAATTACGTACTTGTAGTAAAAATAATTTTGAAAACATATTTTATCAAAACTTTTCACGGTCTTTAAACTTTAACTTGACATAAAGTTAAGTTAATGTTATCGCAAAATCTTTAATTTGTAACTTTTAAAATATTTTTTCATGTCTACAAGTACATGCCTCATGCGTTGATGTCGTGAGGCAAATTTATTCTCACTTCCGTAGTATTGGCCTAATGGCCGCACACTTCCATTAACTAAAGGTTCTCGGTGAGAGCGACGAACGAAGTTTAAATGTGGGGGGGTGAAAGCTCGGTAAACTAACGGTCACTGACAAACGCCATGAATTTTTAAGTAGGAGTTGCCTAAACTAAGGCCGAATCATTCTACCGAGTTGAGGAGAGTGATTTTAAGTTGAACTGAAAACTTTGTAAAAAACAAAACTTAACTCTAAACTTTGTTTTTGTTTTTCAAAGGGTATCATTAACAGCTACCTACAACAGCTTTTGGGTACTTACAGCCTATTGATAAGCAAATAATTATGAGCGGATACGAAAAACACCAAGGTCAGAACGACGAGGACGTATTGCGAAGATCGAAATTTTGCGTGATCGAAACCCTTACCACATTCATACTGTCTCCGTCGACCAAAAGTGTCATAAAACATTTGGAATTATTACAGTTACAGTAAAATGAACGTGCAAAATCAGCGGTTGGTAAAGCAGCAACTATTCATATGGCGTGCAGTTCGATCGTGGCGAAGCAAGGCGCGGAGGAAACGTCAGAAAAATCGAATTTCCATGCCCGGCAGTCGAGGCTGAGGCGGCGTGGCGCGAACACCGCGCACAGAGCGCCCGCGCGCGCCCGGCACAACGCGCGCTGTCCCACGCGCCCGCGTCATAACACGCGCCGAGTTCGCCCAGCGACATCCGCGACAACCGCGACGCTCGCGCTACACTGCGCTGTCACTCAAAACCTGATTAAATCCTACACGGTGGGCTAATTAAGGGATTATGGGTTTGGCAACGGCCGTCCCAATCGTGGGCCAGTTTGTTGCCCGACCACATAAATTCGTGCTCGTTTTTTTCTTCATTAAAAGGTGACGTCACTCCCGCGGTCGATTTTCGTGTAATCGCTATTAATTCGCGATTGTGTTAGTGGATAATAAAAGTTTGTTGATTGGTTAATGGTTGCATTGTCTCATGTTTAAGTGGTGTCAGTTGATGCGGACGTAATCCGCAGGACTACGGCCTTCGGTATTTATTGATTGCTAAACATTATTGCATTCGATACGTTGTATTTAAACAAACATATAATCTACAATACTCATAATGCAGACAACATTATGATTTTTTTTTTCTGTTCATGTTTATTGACGTTTGGAGAGCGATTGTAACAATTTGAAAACTTTTATGTCGACGCTCATCCACTCAAACTTTTGAAAATTAAACTTTTATGAATTTCTGGCTGCTTTTATGGACGATAAACTAATTTTAAGCAATACAAAATCGATACTAAAATGAATATTACAACATTTCTAGAGCCCCCATTTAATTCACTTTCAATTGAATACGAGATCGAACCTGGAAATCTGTCCCTAGCTTTACCATTTCAACATCTAAGCCCAACGAGCAAGATCTTCTCCTAAAATCTTACTAAAATCAGTCAAATAACCTCTCCTATACATTGCGGAAACTCATCTCTTTGTCATAGTATTAGTTACGCACCATCCAACATTTTATTGTATTAGTATCTCACATAACCATAGGACAATATATTACTGACAGCAATAAGATATTTCTTCGTATTCGTTAAGATAACATGAATATATCGCTCTCCTCTCATTCCTTGCACGACTTTTTTCGCGGTATTTTTCTCAAACCATTTTTATCTATGTAATACATCCTTCATTTCTTAATAAATTGCTGACAATAAGGTTTTATTTGTATTGTCTTGAGTTGAATTCGCGACTTGGCAGCATAAGGTTTCGGTAAATGCAAATTTATAGGCAAAGTAGAAGCAGAAAATGGGTAACAGGTACCGTGAGGTATACAAATAAACTCCGATCGAAATCTGAAATGTTCTTGGTTAATTTGGGACGAGTAGATTACATTCCAAGCACACAATAGGTATTTTTTACCATAATAGTTCGCCACACTCCAAGAACTTAAAGTGATTTCATACTAAAGCTGTCCAGTCCATATTTGCCCAATTAAAAACCGTGGGGTGCTTGACATTAATTGATTATAATACCTCAAAAAGCACCCCACGCTTTTTAATTGAATTAAATTATTTTCTCCTTTTTTAGTTTGGTTTTTAAAGCGTGTTTTTTAGTTTTTTAAACTATTATTTATTTTCAATTTTTTAGTTCTGCTAACTACTAAAACGTGATTTTTTTAAAAAACCTTTTTTTTCCATTTTTCTCAATTTTTTTTTAATGATTGAATTGTCATCGGTCCTCGATAAGTTTACAAAGTTTCAATGTAATCTGACCGTTTAAAGTGGGTCAAAATCGCGCTCTAAGGAGTCGGTTACATACAAACATACTTGAAACAAACAAACATACAAGTGAAGCTAATATAAAGCGTGTAAAAACACTGACAACATCAAAATAAAAAATAATCTTGAATTTGAAATTTACACAAGACAGTCCCCCAAAAAGCCCGCCCTTCATCACTTCCTGGTGTTCCAACTGGGAGGAAAAACTGACGCAACAAATTTTCTATCTACATATTATCTGTTTGCCAATGCTATACAAATAGTTTGCATAGTAATTCAATAAGAACAAAGTAATACAACAAAAATATCTTATATAACTAGTAGGCACCTACATAAGCTTTATATAGATTTTCGTATTATAAAGGCTGTTCGTATGCTCAATTGAACTAAAAGGTCAAACGAGTAATATAGCGGTCATGGACAAAATTTGGCCGTTATTCACAAGTTTTTTGTATAAATAGACACCTGAAAATTACGCAGTATTAATTTGAACTGCTTTGCAACGCTTATCTCAATGTTTCTTTCGAACACATCGTTTTCCCATAAAAATACGATCGCTTTCTAAAAGAATGAAATAATTTCAAAACTATACAAAAGTTTTCTGATGTTAACTTTGTTTCATAACCGATTTTCCCTTTGTTTAGTCAAATAAAACACACCCAACTTACTATTAAAGTTGGTACATAATTGATAGCAGTACAAAACTTACAAAAAAATATATGGACTATGTGAAACTGACTCCTGAAACCTGTAAATCCTCAGTGCAAAAATCCGAACTGCTCTATAAATGCAGTCAGTCTATCACTGTCCGTTTCTATGAACTGAATTCAGCTATCCGAGCACTTTACACTGACGGATAGTCGGTAAGAGTGCCACGTACCAGCTTCGAACTCAATTAATTAGATTTTTGGTGTTGTGCCTTTGTGCTACTACTATTGTTCACTTGATTTGGTAGACCTACATGTTTTTTTCAAATAAGAGAGACCCAACAAATTCTTAGAAATTAAATATTGCTTTAAAATGGTAAATGCGGTCACTAACATTTCAAAAAAAAAAATGGTGCGTGCAATTTTGACCTTAATTCCTGCCCTGATGATTAAGTCTACAATTCATGCATTTATGAGTAAAATAATGAATCATAACTTTCTTGGCATAAATTGCCAGGCAAATTGTATTTCTAAGTATGATTAAGTAAATTAGCTTACGAGTTTTCTTTATTCCAATATATAGGGCCACCTAGTGGCTGGTATAATGAACGGTCGAAAAGAAAAGTAGAAAAAACAGCCTTATTGCCAGTCGGATTGGTAATCACAGTGTTTTGTTAAAAGCAGACAGGGTCACGCTGTTAGCGTACCTCACACAACTCATTGAATTCTTGATAAACGAAAATATAAACTTTAACAAAAGTTAGATAGTGTACAAAGTTTTCAACGGAATGTCCTGTTTCGATCATTACTCAAATATTTATCAATATTAATGCTTTTCGTTTGAAACCAACAACATTAAATGTATCCACACTCATTTTTATTTATTTTCCTCGTTATATCGAATCGTCACTCCACATTTACCTACAGGTTGTTTACTTTTTACCAACAGATTAAATGCTTTGATAAGTAACCAAATGTTATACTTACCGCGTGGTATGTGTGCGGGTAATTTTGTCAACATTTTTTTCTGCGACTGTTCAACAGTTTTGATACTTTATAATGTACATTATTTTATTAAAATGTACATTAGTCAGATTTATTTCGGCAGTGTTCATGGTTACTCATTCTGACCACGTAATGCCTCTTCGTGTTGTGTTGTGCAAACAGTGCTGTGGATCGGACTTATGGAATTGAATAACTGTACAAGGTAATCGTTTTTTTTTTTTGCTTAGTATCACGTAGGCTCTAAAATTTAAAATTTTGCAAATATTTCTGAAGTGCAGTAAAGTTAAATTGTTTTGTATGACAACAATACAATCAATAGTATATTATTAACACTTCATTTCCTTTTGTAGTTATTTCAATAGCAACTTTAGAAGATTTCTTTTTTTTTACTTAATTAAATCGAATGATTAAATCTTTTGTCAGGAAGTAACTATTAGACTGTCTATTATTTTAGTGCTAATAGGGCTAGATGCAAGTATCTCTACCTTTCAATTTACTTACCTAAGCTTGTTGGCAAACAGTCGTAGATACTACTTACTTGTACGAACTAAAACTTAACGTTTGTATTTAACTTAGTAATATATCAATACACCTGATGTCCTTTGCCACCTTCGAACAAATAACACTTTTTTTTTCGAAATAAATGTCTATAAGTCATAATTATACAGTCACTATACCGAGCAATTTAATAACTTTTTACACGACACATGAATGTCAACCGCGTACACGTGCAATATTTTGACATTTGCAGGTACACGCCACGTGTAAAATAACAGTCTAATCTAATATGTATCACACCTTTATCTTAAAGTATATCATTATCGTTTTGGGATACATAAATACGTATATTTCACTAGGTTTCCTCCCAGCTTCGCCTGTGTGGTTGTCGGAAAATATACCACGGGAACTTACTACCGGGATTTTTTTATTTTATTTATATAATTGTTTTCTTACCTAAATTTAGTTTTAGTTTATTTTTATATCTTTAATTTTTATTTTTTTGTAATTTTGGCTCTGCAGTCTCGAGAGGCTAACTACTAGTTTAAACTGTCGCCAACTTCAACTTTTATTTAATAACAATCAAAATGTTTTATATGTATAATGGTGCCCAAGATACAGGCTGCGCCTAGTTTGGGACCAATGATATCTCAATACTTTAATTTTTAATAAACGATTTTTACTTTACTTTATTTAAAAAAACCCTATGTGTTAATCCAGTTTATAAATTATCTGTATGCCAAACGTCCATTGTTTATGCGGGGCATGCGAGTAAAGCTCCCAGTCGGCATGATTCTTTCCGACATCTTCAACAATCATCGATATATTTTATGCAATTTTCACAAAACCTAAATATCTCGCTGATGGTGGCGCGTGTGTTGGATCATTCGGTTTCCTACAAAATGGTTGAGCTGGATGGTGCTGATCCACGCGTCAAGTTCGTGAACGGGCGCCGTCGGTTGAGACTGGTCATCGCCTAACTTCCATGGCTTATTTTAAATCTTATATTTAGAATTGTTTTTTTTTTACATTGTTCTCACATATAAAAGCAACAAGAATAATGTTCCCAAGATTTTGTAATACCTGACATGATTAAAAAGAGTGTCCATGGAGTTTCTTGCTCGTTCTTCTCCATAGAGATCTACGTTTTGGAATGGGCAACTAGCTTCAACTTTCCAACTGGTCGACTTTTTTACAATTCGAAAGTGCCTGTAAATGGTTTAATTGAAATAAATGCTTTGAGTTTGAGTTTGATAAATTATACACTTAAATCTTTCTTATGAATCACTCCGTCCATTGGAGGACACCGTATGAAAATCCATTAGGTAGTTTTTGAGTTTATCGCGTTCACACAGACAGACGCGACCGGTGGACTTTGTTTTATTATTTTTATAATAGGTAGTGATTCAAATCTCTACAGCCGGTACGATTGTTTGAAGCAAAAAATACATAAAAGAAATACAAATCAATAGTTTTATCATTAACAAAAGAGAAGTCACCTTAAGCAATAATAATAATATACTAGAGTAACATCAACAATGTTTTTATGTTTACACATAAAATGTACAGATGTACTATGTATTTATATACACGGTGTGATTAAAACCACATTACTCCACATCGATGTGAACTATCAAATCTATGTAAACTGCTTTTGTTTTTGTCGCTCGGCTCTGCGGCCTTTGTGGAAACGAATATTGTTTTAAATATAATTTGGTTTACAATGTTGTACTTCAAAAGGAAAAAGGAATTTGAAATGCGATCGCTGTTAAGTCAAGTTTTGTTTCACCTCTTTGTTTGATGCGAATGTTAATTTTAGGAAGTTGGGGTGCCCTCAGCAGTAATAGTATGCTGTTCTAATTTCACTAGGCCGAATACAATTGGCCTAATTTTGTAGTTCACAATCATTATTTGGAATAGGTAACTTTTTCGCACGATAGTTTTGAACCTCGTGACGTATCTAAAAGTAAATTCTCTAACTTTACATAACAAACCGGTTGGACAAAGGTGTACCTATAGTAGGTACAAACCTACACCCACATGTCGCCAGTTATAATTGAGTCCCATGTAATACTGGGCAAGCCTAATGCCATCAACCAGGCACAATTCCATTACTGGGCTGTTACTGAGAAATCCCAGACGAAAAATACCCAGTAACATATTAACCCGGAAATCGAACCCAGGCCCGCACGCTACGTAGTAGCGCTTGCGATCACAAGACCAACGAGGCAGTCAGTTTTATTTTGTATAAAAAAACAATACTCTTTACAAACCTTGTTAAATAAAATCTTGGCAAACACTGGAATATAAAAGCTTTTCTAAACTAACCTCGGATATTGAACACAATATTGTACATTAAAAATAAAAGCCGGTGCATTGCCTCCATTCACTCCCATACAGACCACACGAGGTAGAACCTCCTTTGTTAGTTTATTCTATAAAGCTGCACGTAAATGTTGAATCACGGTAGGATTGTGCTTATTTTCAAATTCAATAGTGCGAGCCTGTGCGGGATTGTGTGGGTCTGCAAGTATATCTGGTACTAGGTATCTACGGTTTGGGTCGGGCGAACGCAATCCCATATTAATATCGCCAGAGCAAGGGTGCGTTTACATTTGGTCGAGTAGGTACGAGAGAAACAGTAAAAACACTTTAGTTAGTATTTTTCAGGTGGTTTTGTAGTCATTCTAAAAGCTACTAGTACAGTGGCCCGTGATGATTATAATCTCTCCAACTGCAAACTACTGAAGTAGATACTTATAACCACTAGAGCTACCTACTTGCATCTTCGAAACGAACCACTTTTTGATTTGATTTTCTCGTTTGCTTTCCGTTGAATTTCAAATATTGAAGAAGTCTATCATTTGGATTTTATAGAAACCACCAAGATCACATTATACGTAAAATCGAAACTCAAACTAAAAGCACATAATTCTATTAAAACAATCACAGATACGGCTGTTATTTGTGGGCCTTTGAGTCTTTTCGGCTCATCAGAAGCCCGAAAGTCTGACAACCAGTCTTACCAAGGGGGTTTCTTTTTTGGGTGGGAAATCATCCAATAACTTTTCCCGCTCTGGGTGGAGCCGGAGGGCGTGTCAGACTTTTACTGACTAAAACCCACCCGTGTTCCCTCAGTTGCCTATGTGCCAGGGCCACGGTATCTTTTTCGAACAACCCGCACTCCTACCAAGGGGTATATTGTTAAAACTGGGTTGTGGGGGTCAGGTAGACAATTGCTCCATTTAAAATCAGTATTTTAGCTTTACCCAGTAACTGGGTTGTGGAGGTCACATAGCCGCTCCATTGAGCTGCATCTAGTTAAACTAGAAACCGACCCCAAAATGCTAGGCAGATGATGGTGACAGATACTTTTGACTTGTCAAGGATCCTGCCAGGGGTGCGGGTTCTTCGAAAGAGATACCGTGGCCCCTGGCACACAGGCAATTGAAGGAACACGGGTGGGTTTTAGTCAGTAAAAGTCTGACACGCCCTCCTACTCCACCCAGAGCGGGAAGTTATTTGATGATTTCCCAACCTCAAAAAAAAGGAGTCCATCAGTCAGATATATGAAGCTAGTTACCCATTTCAAAGCGTAATAGGTTCCTTTGGAGAAGGACGGTCAGGAAACTCCATTCCGTTTTTTTTTTCGACTATTCGTCCACTAACATGCTCAACGTAAACGAGGCTCAAGGTACAGCATAGGCTCGGTTATTGCTGCATTCACATTGGATATTGTGCACATTTTATATGATGCTCTCTTCAGTAATGAACGTTGAGATTACAAATGTTGCCTATTGTGCGAGAAAATGTTCGCGCAAACTAGTTTCAGTATTTATGGCTCGTTGTAAGTTATAACCCAAGGCATTTACGTTGAATAACTTTGTTACTTGGAGGTAATGTGAGCCTATAACAATTGCATAGAATATTCCGCTGTGTTATGATTTTGTAGCAGCAACAGATAGTTTGTAAAGTTTTAGGATATTGAAGACATACCACTTGTTTTATTTTACTTTAGTGACTTTACTTTCTTTTAATATTCCAAGCTTTTTCAAGATTTGGTAATAACATCACACCATATTATGTTTCTACATTTAATAGGATTTAAAATCCAAAGCAGATACATTAACCCATTTTAAATTCAAACTTACATTAGTATGTCTGAATTTATTGTATTTATTATTATATAAATACAAAAGTAACACTGTTACCTTTTCATAGGATTTCGATGACATTCAGACACAAGTACACCATGACCTGCAAAGGACTTCACTGTAAGGATACTTTTTATCGAGCTAGTACTTTACCGTGGGAGAATTTCCAATTTACACAAGGCAAAGTGGCGGGCAAAAGTTAGTATCAAAATATGTATTGTTCAATTCATTTTCATGAATCCTACTATTACTTACTAAATTCTCCTAATATAAAAAAACGTGAAAGTTTGTATGTTAAAATGTTTGTTACTCAATCACGCAAAACCAGCTGAACGAATTTTGATAAAATTTGGCACGTAGATTGCTTAGATCCTTGATTAACATATAGAGTATTCCATTCAGATTTCCGACCGCCACATGGGCGAAGCCGCTAGCACAAGTTAGTTCTCCATAAATCGTTACACGTTTCAATTATCTCCACCTCATTAATCACGTTAGGTACAATTCAAACACCAAAGCGCAAACTTAGCAAGCGTCCCATAGCAATATACCCAAACTACTCTACAACATCTCAAAGAAAGCCGTGACCTATAAAACGTCTGTACAAACAACTAGCCTACAAAATCAAAGTGCCGGTTAAAACAATTGATCCAGACTGTCAGATGTTTGACGTGGCTCAAAGGGCAGTGGCTCGATGACGTCACACCCCTATTTTTTTACCTTACGCTTGCCCTGCCCGACAGATGGGGAACATAGAATAATAGGCACAGAAGGTCGAATGTTTACAGTGGAGAGACGAACTATTTTAATCCTTAATGCCGTGATTTTATGTCTGCTTATTGAAGAGATGTTTATCTCTTATGCCAGTTTATACTCATTACCTCAGAAGACATTTTTATCAATCTAAAAAAAAAATATTAACTATAACTTTCTATATCATATGTAAGTTTCATTGCACGAAATAAACCACGTCAAAATAATGCGAAAAGCTTCGTTCTTCCTTCTGTTTTGCTATTTTGTCTATGACCTGTAGGTCTGTGCCATCACGTGCCTACCTATCACATTTGTCATAGTTTTAAGGTAATTTAGACCTGACGGTTGTCAGTGATTAATTCAAAATTAGGTACACAAAATACAATTCCGTATGCTATTAATTGAGTACTGAAACCAGTTGACTTTAGATACACGAGCTCAGTTAATTAGCGTTTGTTTGCCTTTTATATGAAAATACAAATACGCATTATGTAGCGGGGAATAATCCTTATTTAATTATAGATAACATCTATGCATTGTGTGAACTGAGTTAATTTCTGCTGTTTTAATGCAAATACACTTTTCATATGCGCGAGAAATAGGTGCAAGATTCAGATACGCCTACGTTCATTCGTTATTTACCTTCTCTTTTGAAAAATTGGTTTTAAATGCTTTAATTCCTAACACCCGGTTTCTGAATTGTGAATAATCATTTCTTGAAGAGTAATTCTTTTTTTCTCTTGTTCAACGCTTGGCCACCCAATGCAGAGTATAGGTCTCTTCCAAATCTCTCCACTTCTGGCAGTTTGTGTCGTGGCTATCCAGTTTCTTCCAGCCACTTTAATGAGATCGTCTGTCCACCTACCTAGTCGGTTGTCTTCCCACATTCCTCCGTCGCGTCCGAGGTCTCCACTCCAGCATTTTCTTCCCCCATCTTCCATCCAGTCTACGGCATATATAGAGGAGTAATTAGCATCACTTTATTCTTAGAAGAATTTGAAAAATTCTCTATTCGGAAAGCAGAAGACCAATTCTCGTAATTAAAAACGTTCAAAATCTAGTCGCAATCTCATCTCGAAAACTTGTCAAAAATGTAGGTAAAAATTGTATGAAACCCGAGGTGTTTTTGACAGATTGAGTCTGAGATGAGACTGTGAACGTTCATAAAATTGCAAGAATTGCCCCTCAGGTGTTAGTATTGAGTCTGCCTAAGATGCAACGCACACGACACACGCGATGCGTTACTGCTTAGGTTCTGTTTTCACAGACTAAAAAGTGCGTCACGGATAGTCTGCCGTCTGCGCTGCACCTAATGCCTATACATTGTGTGTTTTTTAATGAATACAGAGTCTGCCTAAGATGCAACGCACACGACACACGCGATGCGTTACTGCTTAGGTTCTGTTTTCACAGACTAAAAAGTGCGTCACGGATAGTCTGCCGTCTGCGCTGCACCTAATGCCTATACATTGTGTGTTTTTTAATGAATACAGTTTTAATCAATAATCTGTACTGTTACTCCACTAATAAAGTGCGATAAGCTCAGTTGATTGATTGGTTGAAAGTGATTGAAACACATCCCAATTAATGGCACAAAACAGAACAGGGTGGCAAGGACATCATGAAAACTGTTTCCATAGATTTAGTACATGATTCTGAACTGCGTTGAACTTTTTATTCGGTTATTTAAAAAAAAAACTATTCCAAACATTTTGACTGCATAGGTATTGCACTTTTCTATAAAATAGCTGATTTTTATTTTGATAATCGTCGAAACTACTTGCATTAGGGGTCTAGAATCATGACTTCAATTTATGGTTACAGTTAACGCGTCGATGACCATGCCACCCCGTATGTAGAATATATACACGATTTGGTATACCCTTCCCTACACGATATACTCCATATCGAAAGTCACATTCCATTAACCAATACACTACAGTCAGCAGTTACAGAAATGCAACAGTTAGCCTAAGTGGCCAAGTTACGTCAAGTTAAGCCCTTAACCGATGGTGACTCGGATAAGCACAGTACAGTCGAATCGATTAAAACAGTAGTAGAGTTACTTCGATATGCCGATATGAAAGCCACTAGTGCAATTAGAGAGCAATGGTTGGCACTAGTTAGGACAGAGGTAGGCGAAGCTTTTGACCAAATAACTGGAGATAGATGATCCATTTGCAAAATTAAGCTGCGTTTGCCGTGATCTATTACAGTGAAAAAGTATGCACTACAGATGTAATTTCCTTTTTTTAAAGTATGTGATGAAACTGTAAAAAAATGGCCCAAAAAATATACCTGTAGATACCAATTTGCAGTGGCCAGTTATAAATTTAGTGCTTTGACTTTTTTATTTAAATACTAAAACCTGAAATTCTAATTTTAAGTTATCATAAATATCTTTTTCGAATCTAGGTTAATTTTATAACCTCTATTTTCGGCGATGACTTTTCAATAACAATGTAATATGGGAGTTTTTGGCGGGATCGGGTGTCACATGTCAACATGTCGCACGAATTTTCATTTTCATGAAATTTAGTGAAATAGCGAATTAAATTGTATAATTTTGGTAGTGAATTATTCAATTTAGTTACATGTGTGTGCACAAGTGTAGTGAAGGTGAAAATAAGTGACTAACGTGGACTTTTCGTGTCCCCCCAAAAACTCATGTCAGGTTGTTGTAAAGTTGCTACCGCTTTAAAATAACTTTGACTTGACTGGACTTGACTGACTAAAGACGACTATGACTTTTTTGTAACTTCGTGCCCGATATCGGGCCATTTACTTGATCGAAAAGAAAAATTACTTGACACTGGCTAAATGCGCAAACCGTGCGAAGCCAAAGCCCAAAAAAAAAAAACAATGTAATATAGTTATTTATGCAAACAATAATTGTCAGAAAAAAATAGTGGGGATTATAGATAAAACCTTCTTAATACAGATGAATGCATTACTAATTCCCTTCAGTGAGGGATTTTGTACGAATTTAACCTGGAAAGGTACACCTTTGGTTACACTTTCATTACATACATTTGGAACAGACCATATGCACTTTTGTGCCTTACAGAGTTTGCTAAGCAATCGTTTTGGTTGCCAATCAGATACCTACTTAGGTCACACCTAATAAATGGATCCAGGTTAAATAAACATCCCATTCTCCCGGTATAGCAGAGTTATTTATAGGCTCGGCAAATAATTCACTGCAGTCAAATTTACAAACACTACTTAGCCATTATAGTGATTTTTAGGTTATAATTTTGTTTAAAGTTTATTATTTCCTGAATATTCTTTTCATCATTTCAGCTGAAAGACGTCCACTGTTGGACATAGACCTCCCCCAAGCTCACTCCACTTTGTCCAGTTCTGTGCTTCCCGCATCCAGCGGACTCCTGCGGCCCTCACAAGGTCATCGGTCCACCTTGTGAGAGGCCTTCCAACTTTACGTCTTCCGGTACGCGGCCACTCCAGAACCTTCCGGCCCCATCGGCCATCTGTTCTGCGAGCAATGTGCCCTGCCCACTGCCACTTAAGTTTGTCAATTCTTTTGGTTATGTCGGTTACCTTGGTTCTCCTGCGGATCTCTTCATTCCTGATAGGGAAACTCCAAGCATAGCCCTCGTCATTGCCCGTTGGGTGACTTATAAACTCATAATATTCATTTAACTATAAAATATTCTCAAGCACATAATAATTTTAACTAAACTATTAGTCAATTAATAAGCTAGAATTTATACCGTTATAACTTTCGTCATATAAAATATTTTATACAGTCTTTAACTATTTATTTATATGCCTAACAGTAATAAAGTTAATGGTGGACTTTTATATACTACCGTACTAAATATTACTAGTTTTGAGGAAATTAGAAGGATTTATGACCACCGCATATTTTAACACGAACCGCAGGAACATAGTCGCAAACTACTCTTATACGTTACTAATTACGTAGTTTAAATATGCAACGGAAAATAAAAATAGTTTGGGGGTTTGGTTTGGGGGTATTCTAATGAGGGTTCATTAGAATAATAAAAACATAATAAATACTAGTTAAAGTTTTATTTATTAACTATTTATGTACAGACAATGGAAAGAAAAGACAAGACAATAATACGGAACCTGATTTTTAAAACTAATGAGTGCACAAAATAGCTCAAATATTTTAATATAGCAACTGAAAATTACGAAAGTTCTAAGCTAGGAAATACTAAGATGAAGATATCTATTAACTTCAATACGCACAAAAACAATATTGGTGAAAATAAGCCTACGCGTATATGTCGTAGCACCCGCGTAGCATACTGCTACGACCGCTACGCCACCGCGTAGCGACTGCTTAGTCAAAGTGGCCTATAAAATTAGTCCCAGTATCTTATCATATATTAACAGTAACCAGTAGAACGTTATTCAGGCAGTTTTAAATTTACAATAATAGCTGTTTAATCTTATTTCGTTTTAGCTTCGTAGCGGCGTCACGATATTTCTGTGTTATCGGTCGATCTAAACGTTCTTTGAACTTTTACCGACCTTAGAATGTAGCCATAAAGCAATTCGGAATTCCAATTCAGTTCCTAAACATAACGAAAATATTAAAATGACTTCGGTTATTGGGCTGGTTGCGTAACATCGGTACGGAAAGGTTTCGTTTGACTAAACTGAGTATGATTTAGGGTTAGATGTTTCGAAATTATTTTAAGACGATTTGCTTGTCTTTATAAAAGGTGTAGGCAGAAACGTTATTAAGATGATATTTTGTCCACCCACTAAAATGTATTTCTAGGAGTACTTAAGTTGGAGTAACTTTAAACCATTTATTGACAACTGAAAGACTAATCCCCTGGCGATTTTTCATCATAAATTTCTAAATAGCAACCTAAAGACTAGATTTTTTGCTCGGTTAATGTTGATAGGCTCGCCCTACTTACATGGGACATTGACATAACTGGCGCTAAACACCTCTGCCCTACCCCTTCGGGTTGTATAAGCGTGATGTTGTGTTATGTACCTACATGTAATAGTCGATTCATCTTCCTCACAGTACGTTAGGCAACAAAGGTCGGGCCCTCCCCAGGGTAGTGTACCATGTACTACAAGATTCACCAAACGCCTGTTAGTTGTTCACTGTTAATTACAACTTTACCTGGTTAACACTATTAAACTTGGTCAAATTACACTTGTTTATGGGCTTGGTTACAGAACTGATGTGTATGTATCAGTGGCGATGGGTGCAATTACCGCCAGGAAAATCCGTTCCAAAAAAAATCAGTCACCGCGTGATTCAAACTTAGTTGCTTCAGAGATAAAGCCCCACTTTTACCGAAATTTTATTTTCAGTAATACTTAAGTAAAACATAAAAATGAATTGTACTTTGAATGAATGACAGATCGGTGGGAGGTGGGATTTCTAAAAGGTAAGCTGATATTGGGAATCGGCTTCTATGGACCCGTCATCACTGTCACTGTTGTTTTTAAATGTATGGGATTGAAATACTAAAATCCGTAATTCCATCTATATGCCTCTGTGAAAAGAAGTCAGCATGGTAGGTCACAGGGCTGCCCAAGGATTTTTAAAGCATTTGATTACTGTCACCTATAAGGATAAGCACAATCAGTCTATACTATTCCTTTTACTGGGAGACAGGCCTCCTGTCGGTGAGAGGCAGTGGGCCGTAATCCACCACGCGAGCCCAGTGTAGGTTGGTAGATGTCACATCTCTTAAAAAACTTGTTCTAAGACCCGATTTCCTTACAAGGTTTTCCTTCACTGTTTTGAGAACAGTGGTGATGAAATAATTTACTCAAAGTAAAATGGTACGACTCGTAAGTAGCGGTCCGCTGGGCCATCACTGTTTACACTATACTGTACTGCGTACTGTTGCCCTTCGAAGCTAAATTGACCCTTCAAAAGAAGAATAAAAGCTCACATAAGTACCTATCAAACAAGCACTTTTAAAAGGTGGTAACAATGAACTTTTCAAATGACATCATATTTCATAATGTTTGACTTCATTGTACGCACTTGCCTTCATACGTTCGACATGCTTCATTAATTTCATAGACCTATTAAAAAGTTGACCTTGCGTAATAATTCGAGTGTTATTGCACGACGTGGGAGAGGCTAAGCCAACCTGTAAATAGATTGAAACTATTATATTAACAGGATTTGAAAGCTCTTTAAATGACAAATAAGCCTACAAAAAATGTAAGCTCAAAAACTAAAACCCGACTATTAAAAATCGCACTCAAGAAAGTATGAAACAAGATAATATTTGCATCTAAAAGCCGTTGTTGTAAAAATTACTTTACGTCCTCTAGAGGACGCCACATTTATATTAATGTGCGGTCATATAACCTATAACCAGCGGAAAATCAAGACGCTCACAAAGATATATCATTTGTAAAATTATGATAAGCAGTTTAGAAGTCAGGTGCACATGCATATACACATACCCACATACATACCGGTCAAAATCATAACCCTATGTTTTGCTTCGCCGTAGTCGGGTAAAAAGGGCCCATATAATACAGAAAAATAAACACATTTACATAACTAACCAATCACCAATACATCACACACACAAACGTGAAACATCTCTCGCTACAAGACTCACCAAACGCCTTCCGAGCGCGTCATTAATTTAGATTGGCGGAGCACACTTCGATTGTTTATTCCATTAAACTTATATTGTTGCTGGAAAACCCCGCGGTTTTCACTCCCACGAAGTTCGCCTCGCGCGAGCGACGGACACAGTGTGAACACAGTGCACGAATTCACCTTATACCGACCTTTTAGGTAAATGACGCTAGGTTCGTCGGTAATTGTAATTAAGCCGATTTTGATGCTCGAAATTGACTTTTGTTTTGGAAATTTCAAGAATTTATTATATCGGTCTGTGGAGCCTGATGAATTGGTTAGAAAACTCAAGCAACATTATGTATTTAAGTTTGATTTGTCAGGTGAAAGCTACTCGCGTCTCCGGTCGCATGTTTTTTTTACTATACAGGATAGATACCGTGACATTTTAGTCGTCTTATAACGGCAGCCCACTTCATGTATCCAATGACTACTAATAATTTATAAAAAAAAACTTATGATTAATAAAAATAATAAAAAAAACATTCACCTTAGTGAAATGCGTCTTAACGCATGACGTAGTTTGAAATACCCTGTTATGGAGATGGAATTTAACGGTAGATAGGTAGATATCTTCTACTGTTTGATACGTAAACGTTATTAACAGGAGGGTGTTTCACAATTCTAAAGCATGATTTATTTATCTTAATTAATGGTAGCAATTTTTTAATCGCACCTAGAGGTATTTTATGTCGGATACATTGAGTGGACCACCTTTGTCAGACGACTAAAATGTCACGTCATTACTAAACTGCTTGTCTAAAAATTCGTGAAAAATGCCAAACAGATCGAGAAACTAGTCTGTTTTTTACATAATTATGATCTGTCAATCAAATAAGCTGAACAGGCAGGCTTTATTAGATAAATAATAAAGTAAAAATCTTTCTAAAAACGAATGTAAGAAAATGAGACAGAAAAAACTAAACAGCTGATTAATTATCCGCGGGTTATAAAAGTCGGTGGGAAACCGGGTCAGGGACTCATCGTACTGCAGGTGATGCATTGACACTGAGTTAGCTAATCGTATGCATCGATGCGGCTTAAACCATGGTTTAAATACAGGGTGTTTTATAACTGCAAGGTTTTAATGGTTGTCGGTTATTTTATGGTCTTTAGTCATGTGCTGTTAATAGGCACGTGTAGGTGTTTGGGGGAGGGTAGGTCGTTTGTGAGTTGTTTATTAATCTTGGTCGTAAAAAATGTGTTGACTTAGCACCTTATTTCAAAGTAATAATAAAAAAAAAAAAAAAAAAGTTTTGTAAGAGTACTTTTATGTGCGTCTGTTACAATGATTTTTCTCGAGATCTATTTAACGTAGGAATATGAATTTCGGCAAAATGTTTAGGTCTCGACGACGCCCGCACATATCGTCGGCCTGGTCGATTTTTAGGAAAAAAATAAATTGTTTGAATTAACGTATTGTGTTTCGTATCGTTGAGAAGACGTTTTATTAAGGAACTAAAAACAGTTTTTTTCTAGATTTGATATGGTTATGGAATACTGGAATAATGGGTTTGAAATTAACCACAATCTCACCTGATTGAAAGCGATGATGCAGAGAGCTAGTGACTTAATTAATTATGATTCTGGTAAAATGAGGTTCACATCAATCGTTCCACAGGCGGGACTGAAGTCACGAACTTTTCGCCAGTCCAATGACCTAACAAGTTGGTCTAGTGCTGAAAAATATTCGTTCATTCTTTTTTATTTTCACTGAAACAGATACTTATCAAGACTCGTGGCAGTAGG
This sequence comes from Antitype chi, assembly GCA_947359405.1. Lineage (NCBI taxonomy): Eukaryota > Metazoa > Arthropoda > Insecta > Lepidoptera > Noctuidae > Antitype > Antitype chi. Next base: position 6,511,613 of record OX375814.1, read on the forward strand.
TCAAACAAAAAGCCAAATATTTATTTATTTAATACTTCACGCACAGAAATGTATAGTATTTTCTACCAGTCGACCTATGGGTTATGCAGAGAACCTACCTAATTAAATTTAAGCACAAGTAAATATATATAAATACACATTAATATACTAAAACAAATAATACATTGTAACCTGACTGTGACGTGTTCGTGGATGAATGGATGACGATAATTTTAGTGCTTATTTTATTTTATTCTGTTCGGGAATCATACAGCTAACTAAAACATTTATAGCTAACTTTAAGTGTTCTTAAACTATTTGAAACTGAAGGCCATTTACAATTTTTCACTGCTATGCACTAAAAATGAAAACAAAAATAAAAGTCAGTACAGTGAGTTCTGTGAGATGAGTGTATGAATTTTGTGTATTTTTATTAATTAATGTACATCGTGCCCATCCGTTTTATGTCAATCTACATCACCATCTACATCTCTATTTATCTTCTCTCCTATCACATGTGTGCTGGAAGAGATTTCTGTAGAAACAAGCATTACCTTTATACGTATTTTTCTATTCCTCTCTTCTTGTCTGATTATATATGTGTGCTTAAATGTTTAAATAATAATTAAACACATCAGAAAATCTAAGTCAATATTGGTTTCCTATTGCCTACATAAATTTGCATATCTAAAGCCTGCCCAGTAAATAAAATCAATAGTAATTGAAAATTGATTTCCACTGAAGAATTAATTTATTTAAATTGCATCCCCACGTTAGTTGAAAATGTTCCAAACTAGCTATTGGTTGCTCGGCTCACGTTAATTAATCAAATGGACGGTCGATGTAATTACATGCGTCTAGTTTATAATTAATTAAATATTAGGACCCTGAGGATTATTTGTAAACCGATGTTTTGTGTTCGCGAAATTAGTGAGTAAAGTCGTGTTGGACACATGTTGTTTTGCGCTCATATTTCAATTTAATATTTTGTAATATTGTGAATTTTGCAAGTGTAAGTTTTACGTACCTTTTGAGGCTTGTGGCTTAGTAATAACAGCTGCACGAGTCGATCGATCAGGTTAAGCTAGGCTTAATACGCTTGGCCCGTGGATGTGTAACTATATTTACATACCAAGATCCCGCCGTGCTTCAGAAAGCACATTGGTAGCGGCTGTCATTCGTGGATTTTTGACAGTCGTTACGGGTCGTCAGAAGCCCGAAAGTCTGACAACCACTCTTACCAACGGGTATCGTTTTACTCTATAACTGGGTTGTGGAGGTCAGATCGCTCCATGTAAGATACTGATATTCAGCTGCATTAGGTTAGACCAGAAGTTGATTCCATAGTTGGGAAAAGGTTAGGTAGATGATCAAGTGTCACGTACAGTCAGCGTCAATAATATCGGGACGAACCGACTGTTCAAAATGATCTAAACAACTATGAAAATTAAATATTAACTCAATGACACAAGGAATGTTTCATAACGACGACAGCTGTCATTCTGACAAGAACTTTATACGATTGAGATAAAGTTAATTTTTTTAGTTGTTGAGATCATTTTGAATAGTCAGTTCGTCCCGATATTTTTGACGCTGACTGTACCTACTTCTATTTACTCCTTAACACTGTTTGGGAGTTTTTGGCGGGATCGCGTTGGAACATGTCGCAGGAATTTTCATTTTCATAAAATTTTGTGAAATAGCGAATTAAATTGTATAATTTTGGTAGTGAATTATTCAATTTAATTACGTGTGAGTGCATAAGTGTAGTGAAGGTGAAAATAAGTGACTAACGTGGACTTTTCGTGTTCCCCCCAAAAACTCCTACTAGGTTGTTGTAAAGTTACTACCGCTTTACAATAACTTTGATTTGACTAACTATAGTCGACCATGACTGTTTCGTAACTTCGTGCCCGATGTTGGGGCATTTACTTGATCGAAAAGAAAAATTACTTGACACTGGCTAAATGCACAAACCGTGCGAACCCAAAACCAAAAAAAAAACACTGGAGTACTGCTATGGCAGTTTTACGCAGATACAATCATCTGCTGCTAGACATCATTGATTGATTTGAGTCAAGGGGTAATTTGTTAGCTCAGAGGGACGGCCGCATACGTTTTGCAAGGTGTAACTAAACAAGCTTTTATTGCTATATAGTTACGAACAAAAACTTGAATTCTTATTATGACGTCTTCGGATTTAGACTTCAGAATTAAGCAAAAACTTTCACACACATTATAGTTGTCTCCTTTCATATTTTATTACGGAACCTTATTATTAAACAGGGGTGCAGTGCATAACGACACACATGTCATACAGTCTAACTTGCCTTAGTTTTTTATAATAATTACTATTATTTTCGGATATTTTTCACTACTTGCCAATACTTATAAGCGACTTATAAAGATGCACAATTATTAGTATTACAATTTTGTCACGTTTACACGACGTGCAAGTCCTTAAAAACTATTTGTTAGAATGATAAGACATGCTATATTATACAGGAAAAGTGTTTACCCAATGCGCAAACTGTAACCATGAATTCAGCATAATAATATCGTTCTAGACCCCCAACGCAGAAATTTTTCGTCGGTTGTACAAAAACAAAACAGCTGTTCCATACATTTTGACCGCGTAGGTATTGCACTTTTCTATGAAACAGTTGTTTATTTTTTGTAAAACCGACGAAAAATTTCTGCACTTTCTAGAATGGTATGCTGAATTCATGATTAAAGTTTGCGCACTGAATAAAAACTTTTCCTGTATATTGGCGAGAAGTGAATCCCGTTTCTATACACTGTGATAGAAAATGCCTTAGTTTTCCTTATTTTTCCGCACATCAAAATATCCTCGCACCCTAAGGAACATGCGATAAGGTAGCACGCCAAATTGAAATCAGTGCAGGTCACTGCAAGGTTGTATATTGATCAAAATTTGATTCGCGATCATAACAATTAATGTGTAATTTGAGAATTATAAATAATCATTAATATCATCAAAACAACCCTATAAATTGTGAAATATTTTTTTAATTTTGAAACGACCAGTGTGTTAAGTGTCTTATGAGTGTTTTATTTTATGTAGTAGTATTACAAACACAATGTAAATTGTTAATAAATAAATTGAATTGAATTGAATTGAATGCATATTTGTTACGGTCGTTTACCTTGAATGCCTCGTTGATCTAGTGGTCGCAAGTACTATTGCTGAGCACGAGGTCCTTGGTTCGATTTCGGGGTCAATATGTTACTGGGTTTTTTCATCTGAAATTTCTCAGTAGCAGCCCAGAGTTTGGATTTGTGCCTGATCGATGGCAATTGGCTCGCCCCCTATTACCAACAAAGGACTTAAACATAACTGGCGAAAAACACCTCTGCCCAACCCTTCGGTGATCTTATGTTATGTTGATAAGGTCGGGAATCACATTTTGATCAACATTAAACCTGACACTGCAAATTGCAAAAAACGTAACAAATAATGAATGTCAGGGGCTGCGATGTTCCAGATGTTGGTGAGTAGCCTAGACGAGGCAGCAAACAGCGCTCATGGGGCTGCCCCTGTAGCTATGTGGTGTGCTAGCTGAACGGCATGAGATGATCTGCACATACATATTTAAAAGAGGACTTTTTACATTTTTTACTTCGCACTTTGATAGGAGCATGTTGAAAGTTGGCAACGTCGCATATATCTGTCAAATGTTTCGCTGTTTTGACTGAACACATATTTTTGATTGAACACACCTTAGTTTTTTGTTTTCCTTATTTTTCCGCACACCAAAATGCCTTCGCACTGTCGTTAATTGTATCATGTCCTGCGATGTCCCAGGTGTTGGTGAGTAGCCCGGATGCGGCGGCGACGAGCGCGCATGGCCCCGCCCCCTCTAGCCATGCGGAGCGCTAGCTGAACGCCGGCGCCGGCGGTGCATGTACGCGGCGGCGGGCGGCGCCTCGCTCGCGGGCCGTAAGGTAACTATTATTCTTTATTTCTAGTTGTTTATAATATTTTCTGCTGGACTGTAGGGCTTTTCTGAAAGGTTTGGCACAATGACCACCTTTTTGGGTACTTTCCCAGCAGTTGTGAAATCCTACTTGGATTAGTGAGATAAGAAAGACGCAATCCAGAAATTAAAGAAGCGACAAAACCATCAGTTTGTCTGAAAGAAGATTAAATAGAAACTTCATTTGAAGAAACCTCCTACAATGGAAGCTTCTAGTATCAAGTAGGAATAGCAAACCAGCAACACTTATGTCCTAACATTTCCTCTCTTGTTGACCAGGCGCGCCAGCACGGCCGCCAGCCCGCGCCGTCGAGCCCGCGGCCGCACAGCCCCCTCCACCCCGCACCCTCCGGCGTACGCGCATACTCCTGCCAGCACTGGGAGTCCCGCCTCGCCGCGCCGCCGTCCCGCGTCAACCCGCCCCACATCGACGACCCGCCATCGCCATGCGAACTCATCGAGGTATACAACTATAGTGTGCTTCACTTTACGTGTCCGTTTTGGTAAACAAATATGGCGGACCAATTTTAAGGCAGACCAGTTTTTAATGCAGTTGCCGTGCATGTGTCACTAATAACACGTTCAGTCATTTTTGTGTGTGATTGATCGTGCGAATCGCATATTTTTGATACCATAGTTTTTTACCAAATATGACATAGTAAATGAACTACACAGTACAGTACTCACCGGTTGAAAACATCGGGCACGAGACAGAAGTAAACAAATCGATTACAGATTATATGCAAAGGCAACAAGCAATTTTCCGCAAATAGGTTAAACTTAAGTAGTAGTGTTTACATTATAGCAAGTTGTTGTCAAGTCAACATCAAAGCAATGAAGTTGTATATTGTGTTGTAGTGAATAAAGTACACTATTACCTTTTCCTAAAGTTGTGATAATTTTCAACTTTATGAAACAAATTGGAAAGACACAGAAAAGCTAAGATATTCTCTTTCTCCTGTCCGATATTTCTCAATCCCTGACGAGTTCTGTACCAACATAAGTGTTACATGTAATAGCGTACGCATGGTATCTCATTTATATGTGTTGTGTATGTACAGAGGCCCTTTGCGCCTCGCATCTATGCTCTAGAGGTAACCATACGTAGCTGCGCTGCTAATTAGGTATGTATTCAATGTTTACTGTATTCTATAGCTAGTAAATGTAAGCATGTAATAAGTACTGAGACAATGCAACGAACGGGAAACGTCACCTTTTAAATAAAGCGGGATATAACCTTAATATCCTTAATTAGCTTCTCGTTGATGTGTATGTTGTGTTCAGTTCGCGTTAGAATCCGTGTAACATGTGTTACTGTGAAGTGTTATTGAGTGAAGTGATCAAAGTGGGCCGGCCATGAAACTGCGACACCCAGTGGACACTAGCGTCCGATGGCAGGTGTCGAAGAACCAGAGACTACGGCTCGACGTACGGAACGAAACATGAGCATAACTTGCAACAAACACTCCGAACTAACCAACTAAACAACTCAACGCCAAATTGCGCTAGCTTCCATAACGTATTCTCTTCTCACATATCGTTAATAATCTAAGATCGACCACTTTACCCTAATAAATTAAATTAGATATAAATTAAAAATAGTTTCGCGCCTTTCTTGTGCCTATCTCAATCCAATTCTAAAGCATTCTATAGTGAGATTTCATTGAAAGTATAATTAATTCTGTGATGGGACTGACTTAAGGGTGATATCGACGTTTGATGTGTAAATAGTCTTTGTATCTCTTTATCGCTAGTTAGGGGTAGTGTAGACGCGCTAGAAGTAGTTCTTCGCTGTAAAAGATAAGACTAAAAATATAGTGTGTCGATCTGCGGTAACTTTGATAACTGTGTAAGTGCGTGAAACTGAGATACGAGACACAAAGTGCACGTTGTGGATAGCTGCAGAGCTATCAGGGGCCCCTGGCTGAGTTTTGTGCCAGCGCTCACCAACGGCCACAAACCTGGCAAGTATGCAGGCAGCTCTTATGCTAAGAAGCAAATCCCGGGAGAGAAGAAAACAGCGTTTAAAGAGAGGATACAAGCACGACCTGCCGAGCAACTTGGCTACAAAACTGATCGCGCCCTTCCCGAGATATCCTCCTGCTTCATGGGTATGTCTTATGTTTTTTTGATGGTGTGTGTGGTTGCATGCTGAATGGTAGTTGTGATCATATAATCGGTTAATATTCTCGCTGTATTGATGTGATAGTGCCTTCCAATTTACCCGACTTTTGTCGACTTCTACAAATGATTCTCGTCAATCTGAAATATGAACAAAAGCGTCGACCAAATGAAGTAAATTGTTTGCACTATCGTATTTTCTTAACAGCTGGTGTAAAGCGAAGTAAATAGCAAGAATGCAGCATGAACGTTACGTGTTTAATATCGCTTAATGAAATGTTGGTGAATGTTCCGTAAAAGGTGACTCGATTATAATTAATTGGGCAAAGTTAAACACTGCTCTATGGAATTGAATTTTGCGGATATAAGTGGCTGACTAAACTGTTTAAAGTGTTGGCTTGAAACTAAGGCCGTTTTAGACAATCTTCTCGTCTCTTTCGGAATGGTCCGAAATATAATTTATTGCCTCTACACCAATGCATAACTTTATCACCATATTTTCCAATTAAAATACCATATTTTCGACAAAACTTCCCGAAATTCATAAGTAGGTATATATATTTCAAGAACTTAAATTTTCCGGGTACGAAACGTGGCTTCGGTTAAAGCGTATTTTAATTAAGGTGCAATTCCTTGATATTTTATCTCATGAAACCGTACATGATATAGGTACAACAAAATATATGCTACGACTTTTATATATTTCTGGTCTGTTGCATTCGTTCACATTCCAACTTCAAACTTACGTGTTACTTTCAAATTCGGCTTATTTGTCGACTCGCTCGAATTTCGTCTCGCAACAAGTTAATTGATTTGCGGTCGAATCGACAATTCTAGAAATACGTACTAGGTAATTGGCAAACCTCAAATTCTACCAAAAAAACATTTCTTACGTACTTCTCGATCCACAATATTTGTTACTGGACAATATTGTGTGCTTATACTCACGATCAATGTTAATGTCCACTAATGGTTGAGACACTGCGTAGTCTGCTAGTCAATGTGCTCTTTTATAATTTCTAACGTGACTATATTATTGTAGACGTCCCCGTCCATGCCACGACATCACGATAACACAGGGAAGTAAAATATATGGAAATATATGAAGAGTCTTTTAAATATATAACGTGCATGTACTTTTCTATATTTAGTGGACGTAGGCAGGGACTAACCTAACCAACTTTATTTTATAAAAGCCTGATTTTTCAATCGTCAAATAACTTCTATCTGTAGAATTAAAGTAGCGCTTTGACATATTTTGGATATATCATAAGCAAAATCAGCCTATATATCGTTCCCACTGCTGAAACTTGCCTAACAGACAGGACTACAATCTGTGAGAGGGAGTGGGGCGGGTAATCCTTACTTAATCAATATTATAAACGCGAAAGCTTGTATGTATGGATGTGTGTTACTCTTTCGCGCAAAAACGACTGAATGGATTTGGATGAAATTTGGCACACAGATAGATTATAACCTACATTAACACACTTTTTATCTCAGTAGTACGTTCCCGCGGCATAACTTCCGACTTCCACGTGGGCGAAGCCGCGGGCTGAAGCTAGTAATTATAAGAATTTATTCACCACGCAGGCCCATTGCGGGTTAGTAGACGTCACATATCTTCGAATTTCGGGTTTTAGGACATGCCAGTTTCCTCACTATGATTTCCTTCACCGTTATTAAGGCCGTGGGCAGCAGGGAAGTACCCACCTGGGTTCGAACCCTCGACCTACAACTTGTAAGTTGCTGCTCCATTTTCGATATAAAAGCTGTCAAACCGACAATTTTATTGCTCGGTTAAAAAGTTATTTTCACTTATTTATGACTGAAAAATCAACGCTTAGACTTTCGGTTATTATATCTTCTACACCTCATCGCTTACCGTCTCCTGTTTGCGTTTAATAAACTGGTCTCGCTAATAACTGTATAGAAGTACTAATAAGGTCTAGCGTTCCTAAAGTTTTACGTATAGTTCCACTTTTAATTGTACCTATTCAGTAACTTGACAGTTGATTTTGACAAAAAAAAAGATAGTGAGGTGGTGTAAGAATGAACGAAATTGAATGAGCTTGAAATAATGTACTTACATGCATTTTCTTTATTTTAAATTTAATAAATTGTCTGAAAAACGTGATGTGACGTGACGTAACTATTAAAAATTGTAGAATTTGTTAAATTTTGTTTTTCAATAATTAGGTAATTTATTTCAAGTTAGTTTATATTAGAAGAAAATAAAAAAGCATTACTTTCATTAATAAATTATTAATTATTCTTATATTCCACATCTTACAAACGAATTTTTAGTTGTATAACGAAAACATAAAAATGTTTTAATTTAAAATTAAACCATTTTTATGATTCGTTCTTTACGCAAAATCGTTCACTACCCAACACTATTAGTTTTAGTATGGTAACATTATTTTTCTTTGAACTGTCTAGTTACTGAATACAATTAAAAGTTGAACTATAGTTAAAAAACACAACGTTTTATACACTTTTGTTTTTCTAACAAAAAGTTTTTCAGTTGTTCCGGTTCAAAACTCTCATTACATCGTTCCTATGTAGGTAGGTACATAATTATGTTCTTCGAAATATACGTTTTCGGATGCTTTTCCGTTGAAATACCTACTGCTTGTTATTTACCAAGAAAATTATCGGATGAATTTGATCTTTATACAGCAGCAACAAATTGAAAAATAAATAAGGAACTGGTATGATTGTGACAAGTAGATTGTTATTACAACTCGATTTAAAGGAGAGTGAATAAATTAGATATCTATTTATTGTACAGAAGTAGGATACGTATCATCATCATCATCATTTCAGCCGAAAGACGTCCACAGCTGGACATAGTCCTCCCCCAAAAGGGGGGTTTTGCCATAATCGCCACGCTTGGTAGGCGGGTTGGCGATCGCAATATGGTGGTAAAGTGCATAGAGAACGCTGCTGCCCATTCTCTAGTAAGTCCCTTAGTCGCCTTCTACGACACGCACGGGAAGAAATGAGATGGTGCTAATCTTTTACGTCCGGCACCACACGGAACAGGATACGTGTAAATTATCAGTCGATCAAATTTTTCATTAGATTCAGGTGTTGTGTTGCAGAAAGTCCAGAAAAGTGTTCGATATAACTATTTTTTATAAAGATCAAATCTGGTCAGTTTCTGGAAACCACCGTCATCATATCATAATCATGTATCATGTAATCAGTAAGTAACATGTTACATGGAGCGACTGCATATCTGACCTGCACAACCAGTTACTAGGTAATATGATATCCCTTCGTAAGACTGGTTGCCAGACTTTCCAGCTTCTGACGACTCGTAACGACTGTTAAGAGGGGACGGGGCCTACGAGGAATTTGAAAAATAGGTATTTGAAGAAACTATTGCCGTCGCGCTGTCAGTAAGTCTGCCCCCGTAGTGTGTGATAGGGACAGCTGCAGCTCAGACCGAAGTTTCACAAAAAATTTGACGAGTTCGACGTTTCGTATTCCCCTTTTTTTTCCTCGAAAACTGAGCCGATTCAATAATTTTTTACATTAACATTTTAAGAAAGAGTACCTATGTTTAGGTTCGTATCATTTTTTTTTATGTTAAAAACTTTTCTAATTTGTCTGGTAGTCGTCTAATCAACGGCTTAACGGGTTTTAATTAAAATTAATGCTTTTATTTTGAGTTTCGATTTTACGAAGACTGTGATTTTGATGGTTTCTATAAATGCAAATGATTGACTTCCAGGACCAACAGCTTATCTAACATGCTTTCCGAGGCACGTAGGGGTCTTGGCATGTACAGATGGTCACCCATCTCCAGCCCAAACGCATCAAACTTAGCTTACTTGATCAATCGATCCGTGCGGCTGTTCTATATGAGCCATAAGCTCCTCTACAATAACTACTTCATTATTTAAAAAAATCCCTTCTTATCGCGAAAGGTCTATAAATATTTTTTTTTTTACAAAAGTACTGATCCATAAAAAATCAGTAAGAAATACATAAAAAACAATTCCGACACAATATAATTATATTTGACAGCCAATATATTCAAAGTTCTCGGCTTACGATGATAAAACACATAGATTTGGAGCGGGTAGACTATAAAAATGACGGATGGTTGGCCACTTAGTATGTACGGCGAGTGGCTCGGCCATTTATCAAGCGTTGTCCGCGCCCCGTGTTCCAAGCCTGTTCCCAGCTTTATTTCATGGCTCGGTGTTGCAAGCGTGTTCCAAGCTTTGTTCCGTAGCTCGCGACTCGCAGCTGGGACACAATACAAATAATTGTACTCGCTGGTAGTTTGTACTCTTTGTATGTGACGTCCCACTTGCCTGGCTTCAGAAGTTACCAAGTATGGAAGTTTGTTTTGTGATTCTGAAGTAGCAATGTGTATATAATGCTTTCGTTCATAAGTATCTACAGGTTTTGTGAGAGTGGGTTGTTGTCTCTGCTGTAACATTATGTTCTGGTTTTTAACCGACTTCAGAAAAAGGAGGGGTTGTCAATTCAATTTGGTCAAGTTCTGATTAGTGGAACATGAGTGAGCTTCAATGATATGTATTTTTCCGCTTAGTTTATGTTGATGATGTTATGTTAATTTCCTGTCAGTTTTTAATTAGTAAGTGAAGGTATACGAATTTGTGTGGGTTAGGTAGGTACCACAACTAAAAAGCAAAAAATAAAAAGTATAAAAACAACCAACTTCAAAAAAAATACACTACTTATGTAAGTACAAATTGGCAAAAAAACATCATCTTATGTGTCGATTTATTGAACCGTTTTTGAACTTAAAATATTTGTAATAAGGATATAGTGTATTCATTGCTAAACAATACTTATGCATTAGTATTAAAACAACTTGAAACTTTTCCTTAAACACGCCGTATATTATTTTCAAGACGCGAAGAAAAAGCTCAATTCCTCCAAATAAATCACTATTCTTTCCCCAATACACAGAGCATCCAATATTTACACTAAGAACACATCGACATCGTATTTCAAATAAAACAAATAAACGCTGCAATAATGTGGGATGCTGTATTTGGTGCAGCAAGTTCTCTCCGAGATAGATAATGCCTTTCCAAGAACCGAAGTTGACACCATTCTAAGCGAACGCACATAATTATGTAGGTAAGCAGGTAGCTATATACACAGTATATAATAGTTCTCTGTGAAAGGAAGGACGTGCACTCGGTTGCATATTCCATCACGCGGAATGAGGGCACGTAATTAGAGAGAGTAGATTCTCAGAAAAATAAATGTAATAAACTCTCTTCTTTAGTTTTTGACAGGAAGCTTGCAGAAAAACTTTGAGCGGTAAAAAAGGGCCACTTACGTAAAAAAGGCCACCTACATTACACTTGGGCCACTATAGGGGCCACTATGGGTACCATCGTCAAATTCAAATTCAACTTCATAATATTTTATTTCTCATAAACCTACAAAAATCCAATGGAGAAGAGCCGTAAAGAAACTCCACGGTTACTCTTTCCAAAATAATTGGTTTATACAATGTTTTTAAATTACACTGATATAGGCCGACTTTTTCGTTGGTAACAGCAGCGTCACGCTGCCAACAAAATGTATGGTTGGTTGCGCAACTGCGAAACCAATTGGTCACTGGTTGAGATACCCACTAAAAATCTACTCGTATATACATTTTGTTGGTATGCCATAAGGTAGCGCCACCTTGGTGGTTTAGTGTAATATTATGTATACAGAGTTTTAATTTTTTACTGAGCAGTATGGGGAAATCCGAATCGGTATCTTAATACTTACAAGTTGTATAAAAAATATTTACTGACCAACTTCTGCTGTCCTGAATTTTTTTTATCTGAATATAATGAAATGACCCTTATTTGAAACAGTCAATTTACGCATTTTTATGTCGCACTTGACAAAAAAACTAACCAAATGACAAAATTGTTTTCATTAAAAAAATTGACAATTGTTCCTTAGACAGTTTCCCCGTATCTCCTATGGATTCGGAGTTCCCCTATCTGAACTAATAAAAAAAAAACACTGTATAGCTCTTAAGTTAAGTTTTGTGTTAATGTCTCAAAGTTTAGTTAAATTATTGTCCGTTGTTAATGTGTTTAACTATCTACCAGCGATCGTGGCTTCGTTCACGTGGCCTTCAGTTTCGGATTCACTGTACCTGGTTTCAAATGGTACCCCATTTAACTACTCGTAATATCTCGTAAAAGCAACGTTTACAATTCTGGCTGTATTGTTTGATTACAAAACATTGGGAAATACTGTAAACATTTATATAATTTATTATAGGAAAATATTGAATTTAGATAGCAGTTATTATAAACTACTTTTTGCTCTGCGGGGTCAATAATTACCCACATGGAAACATACTACTGGGATAAAAAGTACTCTATGTGTTAATCCAGGTTATAAAGTATCTGTGTGTCCAGCCAAATTCGGCCGTGTTTGCGTGATTGAATAACAAAAATCCAAATCACATTTATAACATTAGTTGGATTTACGCACGCAGTCTAAAAGACGACACGTAAAGATAAAAAGTCTCTAAACATGCGCATTATACCGTAATTACATCATTTCCCCGAGCGACACCCCTTAAATACATGTACTATGAAAAATCATTCAGTTTGCGAGCGAGTATATAAAGCGCGCGAGTGCTGTCAGGGCCCATTCAGATATCACGAGGAAGCTATTATCGCTCTCGGCCCCACGAACGCTCCTTCCAACACCATCAGTCAACACCTGTATTTTAAAACACGCTTTAATACGTTACCAGTAAGGCACAGAGTTCGTTGTATACAATATTGATGGGCGCCGATGATAACGTCGGCTCGTGTTAGTCGCGAATGATGCGGCAGAAGTTTTACTTAGCCGCTGACTTATTTACTGTGGAGCATATTTTTATTGAGGAAGTGACAGAATTATGATCTCAAACTGATATCAGACGGTTTATGTAGAAATACTTGCACTTGGTTAATCCTCTAAATTGAGACACAGAATGTTAGAAGACTACTAATAATAACTAGTGGTTAGATTTCATAATCTTCCGTCCGCGTTATTTTCGTAAAAATGTAAACAAAGTTTCTGCTTCACGTATTAATATAACGGGGCAAGTTATAAACTCGTTAGTAGAGAACAAACTAAAGAAAACTAGACTGAAGCAGATTTGTTTACCAGACTAATCAATCAAGAAAACTTTCATCTAATAGGAGTATGACGAGGAACATCACAAAGAAGCCGGGAACATGAACGTTATTGGCACACTGACGCCTACCGCTGCGTTTTTGCTGCAGAACGCGGTCTTCGTTCATAGTTTAATAATACATTTGCAGAAATAACACGTCGGAAAGTTAATGCCTGCATTGTGTATTAAATTAAAAGCAATGCACCTGTCGAAAATTGCATCACGTTTAGACGTAAAAGAATTAGTCGACACTTCCACATCTACAGGGTGAAATTGAAAACATGCGACAAACCGAAATGGGAGATTGTACTCATCATTATGAACAACTTTTACTAAGGGACCAATGATGCAATCGCGAAAAAAAAAACATCTGTTCCCTACATTTATGTTCGCATGACTCGTCAAAATGTAGGGAACAGCTGTTTTTTTTTTTGCGATTGCATCTTTGGTCCCTTAGTAAAAGTTGTTCATAATGATGAGTACAATCTCCCATTACGGTTTGTCGCATGTTTTCAATTTCAACCTGTATAATATAATCAGACTAAGATGTCCTCACTGCTGGGACACAGGCCTCCTCTCTGTGAGAGGAACTGAGCCGTATCCGCCACGCGGACCCAGTCCGGGTTGATGCATGTCACATGTCATCGATTCTTTGGTGCTAGGACATGCCGGATTCCTCAAGGTGTTTTCCTTCACCGTTTTGAGTGCAGTGGTGCTGAAATTAAATACACAGAGTAAGTGCTTGCCTGGTTTAGAACTCGGAACCTAAAAATCGTAAGTCGAAGTCCTTACATAAGGGCCACCACTGCTCCTTCTACTTCTTTGAATTTGATTATTATCTCCTTTATTCCATTAAATACCTACATATAAATTACATTTTTAAATATTAGAATATAAAATATATCAAAACATTTAAAAATATAAAAAATAGTAGCCCACCGGTATCGGGAACAGGGTCCAAGCTACCGGTGGTCAGGGCTGCTGAGAGAGGAACCTCCTTACTATACGCGCCGTGTCCAGTAGTACTGCTTTCTGGATCAAGCCCTTGATCCAGCTACCTAACGAGAGCCTCCTGAGGTGTTGGTCGAGGCTCTTGGCTATAATACCATTGGCCGTCACGACTATCGGCACAATGACTGCTGTATCCACATCCCACATGTCGACAACCTCGCGTGCCAGGTCAAGATACTTGATCTGCTTATCTTTTTCGGCTTTCACGAGGTTCTCGTCATGTGGGACTGCTATATCAATAATCATGGTGCGACGCTCTAATCGATCTATCACTACTATGTCCGGCTTATTGGCGAATTTGATTTATTATTAGTGATATTATCAATCGAATACGTCGAACCTTCCACTTTTGTGCCGAATTCCGAGGCGTAATTTTCGGCAGGTGTGTAGCTAAATTTATATTATTGTTCTGTTGTCGCGAATGTTCTCGCTACCCACAGCTTCAGCGTGGTAACAGTGGAAAAGCGCAATTTTTCCGAGGAGCCCGCAACAAAGCTAATTAAATTACGGAAAATGCAATTGGCGGTGGAAAATGAAAATGTTTTTGTAACACTGAGGAAGGGAAGCTTTGTCGCCGACAATTATTATTTATGCTTTCGTTTATGGGCAATTTGTTTATTTAACCGTCCGTTGTTGTCCTGACCGTATCTTTGGTGATAAGGAAGCGTTTTATAGCGGTCGTCGTGATGACCCGTTTTGAGAATACACATTTTAGGTGCGGATGTATGTTTAGAAAGTGCCGAGGACACCCATTACTTAAATATGTTACTTCTTTGAGATCGCAGCAAGCGATAAGGCCGACCATTGTATATTTTGTAGTGTTCATTGTTATGTATTTCTGTGGTGTAGGTACAATAAATTAAGCATGTATATAATATTTTTTTTTCTTCTTTGTTAACTAATTTACCTTAAAATATAATAAGCAAAGAATTTGCTTCATGCAGTGATCAGTGCTCGTCCCTTCTCAGTCATCATCTGCCCAGTGATTTCCCAACTATTATTGGTGTCGGCTTCCAGCATAACCGAATGCAGCTGAATACCAGTATTTTACGTGGAGCTACTGCTTATCTGACCTCCACAACCCAGTTACTGAATAACACTATAGCCCCTGGTAAGACTGGATTTTTGACAACCAGTAACGACTGTCAAAAATCAAGCAGTTTTAAGAATGACAACCAGGATCAACAGCTTAATGTGTTTTCCGAGGCACGGACCGGTCTCGGTACCTATGTAAAGATGGTGAGCCATTCAGGGACCGACCGCGGCAAGCGTAGCTTAACTTGGTCGATTGACTCGTGCGACTGTTATTACTTAGCCGTCCCTTCTTAGTATGAGAATAATATACAATATGTAACAAAAACTTTGTTGTTTTTTCTACCCACGTTTTCAGAATTGGTATAAATACGTAATAAAGCAAAAAAAAATAAAAAGATCAAAGAAAGCCGCCGAGCTCGTAGTCTATTGTGCGAAATAAGGATACTTGTAAAATCAGATAATATTGTTTTGAATGTGTCGATTTTAATAGTTATTTGATATTGAACTCTCGACTAACCAATGCTTATTTTTTTTAAATAATAACTTCATCAATGTTATACTTGTAGGTAAGTATATACGTCCTTAAAAGGAACAACAGGGTTTTTATTACATATTGTATTGTGCGTTTGCCCTGTAGTACAATTTTAAGCTAAGGATTAAAGTAGGCCCTTCCTTCGTTAACTTAAACATACTGCCACCAAAACGATTCATTTCAGTGTATAGGGTAAAGTAGCTGTATTATAGTATAAAGTGGTGTTGTAATTGAGTGTAATAGAGCAATTATCGTGAGGTATCGCTTAAGTAACCATTTTGTTTGCTTGGCGTTAACATACGCCGGAGGGCTGACTAGGTAATTATTTTAAACATACCAGTACCTACATACTAGTGTTTTTGTGCCGGTTTTGGAAAGCCCTGTAAGCGACGCGATATGCCTACGTGAAGCTTTTGTTTACAATTTTATAATATATATGTGTGAGTCAGGAAGGAGCGCGCGGACGCACGATCGGAGGTCGAACAGTAGAACATGCTAGTACAAATTCGAGACCCACGCATACCGCACGCTGCTTTCTGTCTTTTTTTTTGTTGATTTTGGTAAGATTTCGTACCTACCAATTACACGGAATTATATAATATCTGCGTTTGACTCACCCATTGTATTTATTCTGTTATCAAATCTCGTGGCAAATTAAATTTGGTTGATTACAATTATTTTGGCCAGAAAATCCCAATAGTTCGGTCGTTAAGGTACTCTTACACGGACAATTTTTTGAGCAGTTATTGCTCGGCAACACTAATGGATCAATCTGGATCAATTAAGTGGAGCAATCTGGAGCAACAACAATAAATTGTGGATATTTTTCGGGAATATTGCTTCTGATTGCTCCACATATTTCATGAGTTGCCGAGTATCTAATCGTTTTGGAAATTTTTAGTCAATTTTCTTCCTATCTTGTTTGTACGTATAACTACATCTCGTTTTTAAGAGAGGAACCGGCCGGCGCTGGAGGCGGCGGGGGGCGTCGTATTGCCTAGTTTTTAAGTTGCTCCATATTGCTCCATATTGTGTGGCCGTATCTCTGGCAACAGGTTGCTACATGTTGCCATTGCCCTAAATTGCTGGATGTAGTCGTGACGTCATAGTTGACGAGAATTGCCCAAGATGGAGCAATTTTAGTTGCTCGTGTAAGCGCACCTTTAGGTAGTTAGGAGGAGCTTGTGGCTAAGTAATAAAAGCCACACAGTTCGTTCAGACTACGCTTGCCGCGGTTTTCCGAGGAAGGGTGAGCATCTAAGACACTTTCGTGCCTCAGAAAGCACGTTAAGCCGTTGGTCCCCGCTGTCATACGTGGATATTTGACACTCGTTAGAAGCCCGAAAGTCTGACAACCAGTCTAACCAAGGGGTATCGTATTACCCAGTAATTGGGTTGTGAAGGTCAGATAGGCAGTCGCTTCATGTATAATACTGGTATTCAGCTGCATCTAGTTAGGCTGGAAGCCGAGGCCAACATAGTTGAGAGAAGTTGATGTAACAGAGATGTCTGTCCAACGTCTTAATATCCAAACCTCTAAACATATTATATACTGATTGGACAGGTCCACTCAATCAGTGTGGTTCTTTCCTCAAAAGACCATTTCAGACAGCCAGACAGACCAAGATTATGTCTGGACTTTAAAAGAGACTGTGACCTCTGAGTTTGTTTCGGCCTTTCTTCTCAGAGTAGTCAGATAGGAAACGCCGGCCTAATCTAGTTAAAAAAAATATGTTTGACGTGTAAAAGTGTTTGTACAAACCTACTTACAGAAATAAAATCATTTATCATTTATCATAAAAACTTTAACATTTATAATATTAGTAGTGTTGTGATCTCTTGCTCCATAAACGCATATCGAGGACTATCAGCGACATCTTAAGGCAGGAAACAATACCACACGCTACGTCATACCTATCTCTCGACCGTGATTGGTTTAATTTAAAATATTGTGCCCAGGGGAGTGGGCACAATATTTTCCTTGAATGTTGTAAGCAAAATGGCCAATACACATAATTTACTCGTAAAACCTAACGCATCGTCTTTCATTATAAAAATCCTCAACACAATCTACCAAACACCTTGGTTTTCACCAAGCTTCACCGCTGCTGCTACGAGTAGTATTAAAGTTGGAATTTACCAACTACCCGAATTTAGGTTTGGTTGTTTGCTTCTGTGAACTTCAGTAAATTAAGGAAGTATTTTCAAACTACATTCGCTCACGGTCACTGAGTCGCGACCTTGAATTTTTAACCGTTTCCCCTAAACCATCAATTTGGATCAAAGTTTGTTATTTTGTTTATAGTTGCTATGCACTGTTATAGATGTTAGTGAATATTATTATGTTGGATAGATATTTTTCAGTTTTCTTTAATATAACCTTCTGATAACCTTATCGAAATGATAGGTATCCTTACTAATATTATAAAGGCGAAAGTTTGTATGTATGGATGTTTGTTACTCTTTCACGCAAAAACGGCTGAACGGATTTGAATGAAATTTGGCACACAGATAGATTATAACCTAGATTAAGACATAGGATACTTTTTATCCCGGTAGTATGTTTCTGCGAGATAATTTCCGACTTCCACGTGGGCGAAACCGCGGGCGGAAGCTAGTAAATCTATAATATGATGCAGTTCAGTACTTACCCCAATTATGTTTTACACTTTCAATCGCAAGCCAAAGGATTTTGAAGGATATTCATAATCAATTGCTTGCAAAAAAAAACAAATATTTGAAAAATTCATCTGCTTGACAACGTAAATAGCGCAATGAATGTGAATGTTACGTTGAACTTTCAATATGAATAGCATTGCCATCGTAAGTGTGTTACCTCACTGGCAATTTAAACTTAACATTACTAAGAGAAAAGATTTGTTTTTTTATTAGATCATGTATTTTTGTTTGTTACGCTATCACGTTAAAACGACGGAACTGATGAAATTTGGCACATAGGTAGACAATGACTTTGATTAGGACATAAGATATCTCTACTTTCTATCACGATATTGTCCCGGGATCGAGACATGCGGGTGAAACGGTGGGGTAAAGTTAGTATAATAAACTTAGATAGGTACTCTGTTTTATTTGAAGTGCAACTTATTAGCTGTTAAATGACAGTGCCCCTGAGAAGGTCTTAGATATACTATTTTACTGGGTCAATTTATATGCTCTATCAAAAGTTACTTTCATATAATACAACAATGTATGTACCTACATTGTGACTGCACTAAACTTTAAAATTGCTTCGTTTAACCTGTGTTTGCTTACATAATATGAATTTTGAAATTGCCTACACTAATTGGTTACGGTACGTGCTAAAGGCTGAATTAAGATTGTTTTTATTAAAAATGCAGTTTTAAATTATTCAGGCCATCGTGAACATTGGTTGTAGTATTCAGCGAATATGTTTATGAGGTTTTTTCAAATTAATGCTTCATAAACATTTTAGTTATTTCCAACAATTTTTTTAGTTAAAAATAAACTATCTTCCAATAAATATACCTATTACTACTTGCACAATTAAAATCAGGTCAACCTTCTACACAAAACAAAAACCATTTAAACTAATACTGTTATAATTACACAGTCCCTGCATGTAACAGATGTTAAAATATTCACGAAACCAATATCAAAGCGAGCATAGATTAAATAGAAATCTGACAGCTAGTGTAGTGACACGGCCGCCCGTGTCAAGGACTGCCTATGCAGATATCGACGTGACGATCGATACGATGACTAGTGACGTGCCGCGATGACGAACACTTGATTAGCTGAAGTAATCATGTTAGGATAGGTTCTATCGATTATTTTGTGATTGCGGGCTGTTTTTTTATTGAAGAGTGGCCTTGGCTTTTAGGCAGAGGGTTCTATTCTTATTAAATGGTGTCAAGCACTACAGGTAAAAGTTCTGGCACTTATGGCAACTATACTTGCTACTTAAGTTCTACGATTGTTGTTAATACTGAACACCGAGAGAGGCACACAGTATTGTAATTTTGACCTTTTGTGTATACTTATAAGGTTGAAATAAAACAATCAAACTGTATACTGTTCTATAGCTGGCAATATATTTAAAAAATTCACACGAACCCAACCAAATCATAGTAACGAAACCATAGCGTGATGTAGATTTTGCAACAACGCCATCTATCGAGCTTGATAACAAACTTTAAAAAAAAAACACTAATTGGTATGGTTTCTTCATGAACAATTGTTGAAATACAAACGCTACAGCGTAGGTATTCCGCAATTAAAATTTCATTGACATTTTACAAATGCTTATTGTACTAGTCCTGATAGGTCACAAGTTATACAGACTTATCAGCATTTCCCAAGCTATGGGTCGCGACCCACGGTGGGTCGCGAGCGAATATTGGGCGGGCCTTGAAAAATTGGGAGATATGTCCAAGTGAAGAACTCATTGATTTATCAGAAGATACGTCACTGAAAAATTTATTCGATGGCAAGCTGCGAAATACTGGGTCTCGGTTGCTGACAACTATCCTTGCTTGTTGCCTAAAATTTAAATTGAAGCTAAAGCTATAAGTAGTGACAACAAAATATAGGAAACAAGTACATCCTTCTCTTTGAAATAGAATTCCTTGTAATTAGTTATTTTTGATTCATACTGAATGCTTTTTTCTTATTTGAACAGTCCTTCATTCATACCTAGTTATGCCCCTTGTTTTCTCCATGACAGCCAAGAGGTGAGTCCCGAATTTGGAAGTTTTGTTAGGTGGGTCGCGGTCCAGTCAACTTTGGGAACCACTGGTCTAGATTTTTTGAGTTATCCCTTTCTGCCTTAAAGACATGGTTATAATATTAATAGGTTAAGTAATACACAGAACATACTATACTACCTCATTATTTATTAAAATGTCTCAAAAAAACGTGCACAAAATAGGGTTCAATGTTTTGCAAGGTGATTTGTCCTATTTACAATTAATTTCCCCGACTGTACCTATGTAAAGTACTTAATTTAAGTTTACGTAAGTACAGTCGGGGAAATTAATTGTTAAGCAAATTAATACCCTACGTCAATTTGATGTGTGTAAAGCCATTGCACACGACTTTTCGGTTAACTTTTAGTTTTTCTATTTGAATAGTAGTAAAACTTTACAAGTTATCACCCTGACTTAACCTATGTAATTGTATGATCAAGTAAATATTTTTTTCTAATTGAAGATTGAATCGCTTAGATTAAGTTATTTTGACGAGTTTTGAGAATATGGTAGAAATGTATACGAAATATTGTATGGATGTTCGTCATTTTCTAAAACCTATCATTTTACTTACATCGACATCGAAAGACGTGATTGTTAAAAGAATAAAAAAGAAAAAAAAAGACAAGTCTTGTATTTGTTAATACATTATTTTTTAGGCGTCGGCAATATTATTTTAATCGCTAAGGTATAAAAGCATAATTATTTAAAATTGAATACTTAAATAGGCACGTTCTTCATGGAAATATAATTTCACATAATTTGCAATGCGTCATGGTGGGTAATTTCATAGTCATTTTATTTACCGACGCCGTAGGTACCACTTTTATTTAAGGAATACCTAATTACCTAGATAGCACGGTTGGCACAGTGGTTAAGCGATTGACTGCTGCGCTGCGTGTCACGGAACAAATATTTGTATGACCTACAAGTAGTTGTTCCGGGTCTGGCTTTTTGTGTACGTGAGTTAAAATTTTTGTAAACGCACCCACAATACAGGAGAAATTCCTAGTGTGTGGGAACGTTTTTATAAAAAAAAAAGACCTAGTGAAGGGGCAAGTATAGGTAAAGTTTTAAGTGAATACAGGTGGGGCCCATTTAAAAATAAATGGGGAAGACATAAAAACCATGAATGAACTCTGAGTTTCCAGAAAATGTCCGTAAAAACTAAGCTGTAATAAACTTTGCGGTTGCATTCTGAAAGAAAAGAATGAGTTGCTGGTATCGTTCATACCTACCGTCATACAGGCATTCGGTTTTATCCTGCCCCCTGGCTACCGAACCTAGAAACTTACACCTTGAAATGAGTTGAAACTGGTTGAAAAAATACGTGTAGTGTCCGGGGACCCCGTCAGGAACGAAGTTCCTTACACCTTTTCTACAACCCAAAATGTAACGTCGTTCACTCTATGTTTAAAATACTCCAACTTTATTTTAACTTCACTATCGGAGTACCTATCGCCTTAAGTACGAAAGTAGGGCAGAAGTAAGAAAACCATGAAAACGATACCCATGATGAACACTTTGAAAATTTTCGCAGCCGCTATCTTGGATTGTCATTTTGACCTCACTATTGACCCCTCGAAAAACATGAAATATATCTCAGTCTCTCTGTCTCTTTTCTTATTTATGATAAAAAGTCGCATGGATGGGCCGCTTTTTCGTTACGTGGCGCTTTCTACAATTTTACTCCTGCAAGCTGCGTTAAAGGACTTCGTTTCAAAAACCCTTAGAGAAGGAAAGAGCTGGAATAATTATGATTACAAAACTTTGAGTTCCTATATACAGCATGTATCAAAAAGTTGCGGTTATTATTTAAGGGTGTGGTACAGACCAACAAACTGAACCACTTTCTCCATGGACCCAATCGTAATCGCGAAAAAATTGTCAACTGTCCCATAGAAAACCACAATATACATATACCGTCTGTTTACACACCCTTCAATATGACAGTGAAATTTCTATGTCTTTGGTATAGTCAGGTACCTACATCTAATCTTTCATCACTGTAGACTGGGTCAACAACCTTTAATTAACTTACTGCAAAACCTAGACAGGAATGCGAAATTAACGGATTTTCTAATGGCGTCTCTGATTGTCAGTTTATTTACAAAACCTATTAAATCTTATCGCCCAATGACACGTAACGCGAGACCGAAAATGTCATTGAACTGTTAGAAAACTCGCCATGGTATCGCAGCGGGTAGCTAACTGTAATTAAAACAAAGCAATTAAACTGGAAAAACTTGTCGAGCTTAGTTTACAGGCTGGGCCTGGTCTATTTCTCTGTCCAAGCAATTAAAAATATATGACATGTTTTGACCTTATTTTCCAAAAAAGATAATATTTAGATAATAATATACAACATGGTACATACATAACACAAGACCTCATACACCTCAGTTAGAGTATAGAGTTAAAAGCATAATACAATTAGCAAAACGATTTTTTTTTAAAGCTAACTGTTATTATTAAGAAAATCGAGTTGACCCTAAGTATTACTTCATGCATTTAAAAACTCAGTCTTATTTCCTAAAAATAAGATTGCTTTTTCTCTGGCTCAATCGACGGTAGGTATGGCATAACACATGCATTTTGAAAAAAATACCCATATTAAAAGTTACCTACTGTAATCGATTCAGTAGTCAAATGGGAACGGGCTGCTTTCGGATCTTGCATCCATTATGTTACACATTGTATATGCTAACAGTCTTAAAATAATAATATCAACAGAATAAATAAGAAGTGGAAATAATCATAGAGCATTAATAAATTCGTCCGTATAGCTGTCACTAGGAAAATTATCTAATTGCACCTACATTCATTAATTAATTATGAATTACTGAAACACAACTCTCATAACACAACTAATATGATAATAATAACCAATGATAGCAGATGCCAGGGGTGCGGGTTGTACGAAAGAGATACTTCGGCCCCTGGCACACAGACAACTGAGGGAACACGGGTGGGTTTTAGTCAGTAAAAGTCTGACAAGCCCTCCTGCTCCACACAGAGCGGGAGCAGTTATTTGATGATTTCCCAACCAAAAAAAAAAATGATAGCAGATTCGTTGTGACAGTTTTGTGTTATTAAGAACTTACCATAAATAGCAGTAATCCATCTTCAACCACCTAGCCAGTTTTTATTTTAGAAAAACATTAAAGTACCTACTCGTACTTAACTAATATTGAACTCTGCATTATCCCTTGCACATCTAATTCACTAAGCGCTATTGTCAAAACTGACTCAACCGTCAGTTGAGACGTGACATTTAACATGCGCCATATTGGATTTTCAGTTTAAATAAAGAGAACTTAGGTAGTCAACAATACGAAGTTTGAACGTTCATTCAGTGCTTTGTAGACTTAAATCGAAGTATAAAGCGTATTGTTGTGCCTTAATAGTCTGACATTTATGCCCGTCAAGCAACGTATATCAACAAGAATGAATGGGTAGTAGATAAACGATGTAACAGAACGTTTAGCAATCAATATTTTCGTATTATATATCGCAGTTTTACTCAGTAACCAGCAACTGGGTGGTGGAGGCCAGAAAGGCAGTCGCTCCATGTAAAAGACTGGTATTGAGCTGCATGCGGTTGGACTGGAAGCCGACCCCAAGATGGTTGAGAACAAGGCTAGGCAAATGATGAGAATATTAGTTATGTATTGCAATTTTTTAAATTTCGAAAGCTTTCGCAGTAGGCATTTTAAGCAGAGACCGACTGCTTAAGCTATAATTAGGGAACACAATAATCTGCTCTGTTTTCACTTCGAAGAAGTTAAAGGTACCATGTATAAAGTCCAATTTGGTACTTCAAGGTGATGCAAACTGAAAAATGGGGAAATTCCTTGGATACACATTATGATCGCACCCACGACACACATAAAAAGGAAAAACAAAACTAAAACCGCAGTTAAAGCTTTATTCGTTAACTGTTTTCCATCTCAGCACATTACGTTCAGTAGGTAGGTATAAGTAAATGTAGATGTATGTGGGTTTGTGAACGCTTCAGCAATCTATCATTGAAAGAATGAGGTTTCAGATCAATGGGAAAGCCGTTGACCGTAGTGTTTTAATCTGCTCGTGCAATAATAATGATTTTTTGCACGGCTTTTGTCTGTCTCTCTTTGGTTTTACGGGCTATTAAGAGACAGCAATATTATTATGTGAAGTTATTTAAACCGGACACTACATAGTATACATAGTATAACATCATCATGGGTGACGGTAAAAAATGGGACGTCTAATTTAAGCAGGGTTCCCGTAACAACCCGTTTTATATCACATTCTGAATGCCATGTTTCTTATCTGCTAAAATGAAGTAACGTTGAAACATGACACGTCAGGTTTTTCCGTACGCCCTAACAAAATGTTATTGCAATTAAGCCAGACCCCTTTGCCAGACCCATACAAGATGAGGTGTAGTCATTTAATGAATAGGGCACATACATCTCATAATAAGGTACATAATACTTGGTAGGTACCTACCGATAGTAAGTGTGTAGGTGGGAGCTTGTAACCCATGATTTAGATGTGCCAGGTTAAGTGGTTTAAACACATCCAGGACTTGAGCGTCGTGTGACCGATTAATTTGTTTATTCTCCGCCACAGTTTCAATACGCAATTATTAATTCATGACAAAATTAGGTATATACCTACCATTTACCAAACATGAACTTTGATTTGATTTGTGAATTTTAGATTTAATGCATTGTATTCTGAATAAGTACATAAAAAGAAAACGCCACACACAGAAACGCGTAAATGTCTCAAATTGCGAATTATTTTAAAATCCGTCATTCAACACCACAGCCTATTGCAGTTTTCCACGGCTGGCATAAAATACTTTTTTGTAAGTGTATCCGAACACCCAATACTTATTCATCCTACCTCGATGGCAGACCTGAAAAGCTTATCAGCAGTGATAGGAATAGGTAGTGGCTATTAGCCTAAACTTCGAAGAACAGAGACAAGAAACGGAGACTTCCTTAGGACTAAATTATTTCCGGCACATCTGTCTCGAAATTTCGAGACAACACTTAAATACATTTAAAAAAATGTGTTATTTGGATTAAGTAATTCGTCTATATTTATCTAAAGTTTGTCTATAAATGTGATAGTTTGTATGGATGTCCATTACTCAATTCCACTGAAAATGCTGATTTTGGTAGTGATATAGATTAAGGTGTGGAATAGCACATATGCTACTTCCTATTAAAAAAAAAAGTATAGTTCCCATGGGATACAAAAACAATAGTACACGCGGGATAAGCCGCGGGCATTAACTAGTTAAAAAAAAAAACGTAAGGGTCCTTTCACACCACCGATATTGTCTGGCGATTTTTAGGAGATTTCTATGCAAAAAAAAAAAAACGAAAGAAAAAATGCTCAAAAATCGCCGGTCGATATCGCTCTAGGTTCATTAAATAATTAATGGGGTCTAAAGGAAAAATTGTGATTCATTGTGTATTACGATCAACAAGTCATTTACAAAATGTTCTCCAAAAAAAAATTCAGAAAATTTTATGGTTGTAACGACTGTGTATGTTATTATTTTATTATGATATATCTAGTCGCAAACTTTAGGTAAATATAGACGAATTACTTATTCCAAATAATTTTTTTTTAAATGTATTTATGTGTTGTCTCGAAATTTCGGGACAGATGTCTCGGAAAAAATTTAGTCCTAAGGAAGTCTCCGTTTCTTGTCTCTGTTCTTCGAAGTTTAGGCAAATAGGCACTACCTATTCCTATCACTGGTTATCAGTCATCTTCTATTCATCAGCCAATAAAGCTAGTGAGTGTAAAATAAACTCTACGTTCGCAATCCGGAAATTCAGTCACAGGTAAGAGATTAGTTTGCAAGTATGTTGCAATACCTTTTACATGAATAATCAAAAGCTCACCCACGTGCTTTGAAGCTATACCAACACTTGGACTGTCGTGTTTTATTACGTGCCAAAGATAAGAGTTTACTATAGCGCTTGCATAAGTTTAGTCTCACTATAAGCAATGTAACTTTGTGAGAAAATATTTTAAAGAAATATTCCAGTGTTGTTGCAAATATGTATATCTATGGGTATGGTCTGTTCTAAAACTGTCTGATGAAAATACAAATCCTGTTCAGGTTAAATTCTTAATATGAGTGGGCGATACAAATCGTATATAGATACAATATCTATGTATCGGCATAATATCCAATACCCATATATCGGACGGCACTGAATCTATATATCAGATATCCGCGAATATAACGCGATGAGTCGCACAACTACACACTATACCGATATCGTATCACATGATCTATGGTATTCAGATATTCGAATTTCTTTATTCGCTTATTGGTAATTCAGTCAGTCCTAAGCCTGAGAAAAGTATGAAATAAAGTTAAATTCACTGGTAAAATAATTGATAAAAATATAAATCTAAAAAACCGAAACGACTGTATTATAGTTTCATTTCAGTGTCATATTGTCAACATTACCAAAAAATAAATTTCACTGATTTCGAGTATACAGTTACAAATATATGCATGTATGTAGATAGGTATTCATGAATCGAACAAAACCGAAACCTAAAAATCACGGTACCACTTTCGTTTCCAGTTCCACACTGATTCAGCCAATATATGGATACTGAAATATATAGATACGATATCGGATATTCTAAACCGATACATAGATACGATTTGATACAGTGTAAAAGCGATATTACCCATGCCTAATTCTTACGCAATCACGCACTAAAAGGGAACTACTAACATAATTATTTCACCTTTACTCACAACTTTTTCCAACAGTTATTTTGAATAACATTAAGTATTAAATTGAAAACGAAAAACCATCGACGAAAATTGAGGTTATAAAATCAACATTAATTGTCAAAAGAAAATCATCTTTAAGGCTCTTTATGGTGATTTAACATTTATATTTCCGGTTTAAGTGTTCAAAATCGACACTCACACAGGTACATTTTCTGATCCATTTGGTTGCATTTCATTCACGTGTTGTAACGTTTTACCCATTCAAATAGTTCGTAGTTTAAAGCGCAGAAATGATTGAACGTGCCACGTATATAATGGAGAATGTAAAACAGCTAGTTATGCCCGCATTATGTATGCAAACGAATGGATATCGCTCCCGATCGACCTGACTCTTCAGGTCACTGGTATTTATTGTGTGCACTGTATACTGCGAGGGAATAACTTTGCTTTGATCTGCCAACGCAAACATCTATCATTCTCTATAGTTCGTATAAACTTTTCACTATGAAATACAACTCCAGGGAGATCTTTTAAAAATATGAAGCTCGTTTTACGTTTGACCTATCACAAGGTAATAAATCTATTATATTCCCGAAGCTCGAGACTCGGTTATTCTGATGAAATATATTAAATTTGTATAAGTCGTTTCAATTTACAAATGTGGAGTTATTAATTTTGACATATCGTACTTTTTTTAGCGATTTTTGTTTCTGCCTGTTTTATTTTTTCGCAAACAATTTTTTTTTTCGTAAAGTTGTATTAACGCGTACCTACTTATTAAAATTTTCTGTTAGGTATTAAGTATAGACTAACATTAAATTGGAGACCTTTGACAAAAAATAACCCTCATTGTAATAAACTTGTTATCAATTTCTTAATTAATAAAAACCTTCAAATACCACAGCGTATGTAATTTGGTATGATATTATAATTTTTGCTATCCGAACTTTTAAACGGTACAAAAACTATCATTTTAATAATTACCAGTGCACTTAATTAACGTGACAAAACATGACAAGCGATAAAACGTACAAATGAACTCTTACTGGTACATTACAAGGCGGTCCGCATCACCGGCTATTAATTTGATTGATGAGAGCGCACCGCCTTGGTGAGTCGTGGTGTAACCGGCAGTTGGACACAACGCCCGGTTATTAGCGTCACTTCGACGTATTGATTATTGAGTGGAAGGCTTTGAATCGAGGGATTTTTTCAAGCTATAGAAAACATAACGTGTAGGTAAAGCATTATAAACAATCGATTTAAACCGGTGTTATATACAAAAAACTAGCTTATGCACGCGGCTTCGCTAGCGTGGATGTCGGACATTATCCAACGAGAACGTGTTACCAGGACAAAAACCCTATGTTTTTCCATTATGCCTACATCAGCTATCTGCCTTTGAAAGTCCCGTCAAAATCGGTCCAGCCGTTTCAGACGTTAGCCAGAACAAACAGACAGACAGACGGATAAAATGTGTTTTTTTGTTTATACGTACCATAAATACTTTATTAAGCATTATTCGTAAAAAGTTGTTATTTTGACTTTACAAACAGACTAAAATTTTATTTATTTGGATATTTTCGAAAAGGTAATATGATAAAGCCATGTATGTTGAAACCTCTACAGTATTTACACTAGTTGAATTAATATATTAAGACTTAGCCGAACACTAAATGCCCCCAGACGTAATAACAATAAAACTTCTATTGTGTCTCGTTCAGTGTCCTTCAACCAGTTAACAAATGACACTTATTAAGTGCCATAAATTGAAAAGCGTAAAAACGTACCTACATATGACTCTTACTTCCCACTTATTAGGTACATCACAGGACAGCCCGCATTATCACCGTCTAGTAATTTGATTGATGAGAGCGCACCGCACTTGTCGATTCGTGATGTAACCGGCAATTATTCACAATGGCCGGTTATTAGCGTAACTTCGACGTATCCACAGCGAGCACGAACTTGATTATTGACTCGAGTGATTTTTTCAACGAATAAGTATCTATTGATTTAGGTATATTTTTAAAACTTAGATTTTGTTGTAATTTTAATATCACACGCCTGTACACTCGGAAGGATTCGGCAGAAGTATACATTTACAACTACATTTCGCCAGTTATGTTTAAGTCCCATGTAATAGGGGGCTAGCTTATTACCATCAACTGGACAAATCCAGAACCCGGGCTGCAACTGAGATATTCCTAATGGAAAAACCCACTGAATCCATCTCAGAACCTCATGCTCAGTATGAGAGCTTGCGACCACTTATCCAAAATTTTGCATAAATATATTTCTTTGCTAGTATAATAGGTACATTTCAGCGTTGCCAAACGTCCTGATTCAGGCGGGACGTCCCGATGTTTAGCCCGAAATTGAATGTCCCGCGCGGGACTGGGTCAGTCCGACTTTTCGACTGCTCGACGGTGCGGTTATGAGTATGGTAAAGTAACGTATTTTCCTTAAAATATTTTTTTTACGACTTTCATCATTATGGTAAACTTAATTTGAAACTCAAAAAGATAAGTAATAATAAAGTCGGTTCATAAAAACACGACTGATTATTTACGTTATTTTATTATGTCCCGCTTTCGAAGAAAGAATCCCGCTTTTTCACTCGAAATGTTTAAAAATCCCGCTTTGCCTGAAATAAAATCTGGCAACACTGGTACATTTCCTCTACTCAGAGGAAATGATGTAATATATATACCTACTAGAGGTTATCTGTTATGGTTCCTGATTATAAGAAACGGTCTGTAAATAAAGGGTAGGTATTATTCAGATGGTCGACATGTTTGATTTTCGATTAGGTACCTATATTTTTAGTTTTGTAATGGTTATGGTTTTAAAAGATTAAACTAAAGATAGACAGACTCCTGCTACAGAGGTGGTTTTAAAACCAAATTGAGGTGTTCACGACAGTATTGTCATTCCTCATTTACTGGAAAATTCACATTTTTAACGAGTCTCCCTTAATTAGATGCCTGCTTTTAATCTCTATAAAAATGACACTATCCTCGTCTATCCAACTAATCAGTCATTGCGAAATGACTGATGAGGCAAACTTCAAAAACAAACCAGTGTTAAAATATCGATAATGTATGGAAAGAGTCCAGTGGTGCCTGAGTGTCAGCTGATATGGTAACATGAAGGTACAGTCAACCACAGAATCAGTGGTTAAAATTTTAAATTGTCAGCGCCTTTAGGTCATAGCAGTAAGGTCCGTTTTTGTAGCACTGATGTTTGGTTGAGTCTACTTATTGAAGGGAAAATTAACAGCTGATGGTTACTTAGAGGTGGTACTTAGGTAAATGTCAATAATTTAAAGCGTTATAGAGCTGACACGAGTATATATCGATTTTGTAATCAACAGGAGGTGTA
Organism: Antitype chi; assembly: GCA_947359405.1. Lineage (NCBI taxonomy): Eukaryota > Metazoa > Arthropoda > Insecta > Lepidoptera > Noctuidae > Antitype > Antitype chi. Next base: position 6,542,346 of record OX375814.1, read on the forward strand.
AATTACAGCCTGTTTTTATTGATTGGTGAGGCGTGTTTTTCCATTGATGGCGGAGGTTGGAGGTGAATGCTGAGGTACAAAGATTTTGTAGCATCGTTACGTGGCTGCTACTTACACCTTAAAATTGTTCAAGAATTTATTTTCAACAATTTTAAGACGCATACGGCACTAGCTTCATCGGGTAGATCAGAGTTTGGGCAAGCGAGTCTCCAGCCTCGGTGAAGCACGGCACGTCAAAATTAATCAGTGTGGAGGCTAGGATTTTCCTGATTAATTTATCAGTGCCGTGGACCGAGGATATGAAAGCTGGTAAACGAATACTAGAGATTTTGCGGAAATTTTGTTAAATAAAAAATGTAAAACTGTTATTGAAGGCATTTTTCTGATGATGATTTAAAATCACATAACGTTCTACGTTCTGTGTTGTGGTTTGTCTAAATAACAGTCGCCTCTCTACAATAAAATAAGATCCAAAATCCCAAGCAGAAGAACAGTGACACTTTCATAAAAATGCGTGTAAGCTGTCGCAGGTTTACGGTTATCGATCCTACCCCGATACAATTCGCAAAGCTTGCCGTGCTTGCCTGCGTCACCGCCTAAATGTCACTGATGTGAAACCGTAACCTTTCCTTTGCAAAAATGGCCCTAAGTACGTAAAATATAAGAACGCACCCAGTCTATAGTCCGACTCGAGTACGAAAATATCAGTAGAAAAATCTAGGCATATTTTCTCGTCTCGCTATGCGTTTTGTCGCTTGAGTTCCGTCGCCTCTAATGGTCTTGTAATGATCGGGATTTTTTGTGACAAATATAAAAAAAAAATTGTTGTGAAAATGTTACTGTTCTTTTTTTGTATTTGTTTTGTTTGTTGTTGTTTTCTGTCATTAACTTACCTTAGTACGTAACACATAAGAACGCACTCCGTTTATAGTCAGACTCGAGTACGAAAATATCAGTAGGAATAGAAAAATCTAGGCATATTTTTTCGTCTCGCTATGCGTTTTGTCGCTTGAGTTCCGTCGCCGCTGATGATATTGTAATGATCGAGTTTTTAAACGGCCGGAGTTTTTAATTTTCTGTTATTGTTCTTTTTTTGTATTTGTTTTGATGATGAGAGAGTGTCCCTTTCGCTCATTAAACTTACATATGTACGTAAAGAACGCACCCCGTCTATAGTCAGTCTCGCGTACGTAATATCAGTAGTAATATCTAGGTATATTTCTCGTCTCCCTATGCGTTTTGTCGCTTGAGTTCCGTTGCCGCTGGTGATATTGTAATGATCGGGTTTTAGAATGGCAGAAAAATCTTTTGTTGCTGTGAATGTTATTTTTGTTATTTCGTATTTGTTTTGATCAAACAGAGGTTTTATTTTTTAAGGTACGTGGGTAATAATGTCGCTTGCTGTTATTAAACTTGCCTAAGTACGTAACACACAAGAATTCACGCTAGCCGTCGTCAGTGTCGCGTACGGAAATATAATTAGAAAAATGTAGACATATTTTCTCGTCTCCCTATGCGTTTTGTCGCTTGAGTTCCGTCGCCTCTGGTGATATAGTAATGATCGGGTTTTTGAACCGTAGAAAAAAATCTTTTGTTGTTTTGAAACTGTTATTGTAATTTTTTATGTATTTGTTTAGATTATGTGAGAGGTTTCAATATTTAAGGTACGGGGGTAGTAATGTTCCTTTCTGTCATTAAACTATTAATATTGTAATGATCGGAAATGAATTGCATACATTGTGGATTTAAATAAACTTTTGATGTTCTGAAAACACTGCATAAAAAAATAACTATTACTATTGTGGAAATGATGCAGAGGTTTTGATATTTTGGATGCGGATAAAAAGTCCTTTTCTATCATCTTTATATTTGACAGTTGATGCTATTAAAATTGACCTTACAATTTACAATATCATATTTTGGGAATGCCAAATTGGGTATATATTTTAAATCGTGGTTACTCCAAAAAATAAAACTGTTATCAAATATTCACGTCATCTGCCCAGTCTTTTCCCAACTACACAGGTTACGTTTTTAACCAGTGCGCAAACTGTAACCATGAAATTTTCCGCCGGTTATACAAAAAAAAAAAAAACTGCTGTTCCATACATTTTGACCGCGTAGGTATTGCACTTATCTATGAAACAACAGTTTTTTTTTGTATAACCGACTAAAAATTTCTGCGCTGGGGAGTCTAGAATGATATGCTGAATTCATGGATACAGTTTGTGCACTGGTTAAAAACTTAGGTTGGTCTCCAGTCTAACCGGAGTAGCTGAATACCAGTATTTTTCATGGAGCGAGCTGATCTCCACAACCCAGTCACATGATAATCCGAGTAAGATTGCTATTGCTAAGACTGGCAGACTACGACTTTAATGACTGTCAAAGATCCACGAATGACAGCCGCACCAACAGCTTAACGTGCTTTCTGAGCCACGGAGGGGTCTTGGTATGTAAAATGGACACCCATCCAAGGTTGTTTTTACTTAGCCACGAACCCAATAGCCCCCTATAGCAAAATTTTACAAAGATTCACATCAATGGATAATGTATTCTTGTTTTGAACCCATCATACCATATTTCGGAGGTCACAACTCACAAACCGAAAATTATCAACGACGCGTTATGCAGAGTATATGGTTGAATGGGCCTAAACATTCAAAATGCGGTGTGCTCGACGTTTTCGGTCATCGAGCATGTTTGATCTTTGAGCTCGAATAAACAATCATGTGGTCAGAAGCGGAAGGCTGGACGATGCTCAAACTGAATTTGTACTCAACTGCGTTATTGTGGGTTGAATTTGATAGGTTATTATTTATAGTAGCAGTTGCATGGCCTGGGAACCTAGTAAAGATTATGGATGTCATTCAAAGGTAGAAGTTTCAAAATGTAATTTGACGTAAGGTAAATATCAAACTGAATGCCTTGTTGGTCTAGTGGTCTCAAGCGCTATCGCTGAGCACGAGGCCCTGGGTTCAATTTCTAGTTTGGGTGTTGTTGGGTTTTATTAGAGATGGGCCGACTATGACTTTGACCGACTAGCCGACTAGATGACTAGTCGGCTGCAAATGGCCCACTGAGTTCGGGTGACATCGGTAATGTTCGTGACTACAATTTCGGCTCGTAGGTGCACGACGGCGCCCAGGCGGTATTATCGGGACACGTTTCTGTTTACTTTGCAATGAATAAATACACTACATATAATTGTTTACGTGCGAGCCGGCGTTTCTTTCTATCCTATTCTAGATTGCACCGAAAGTAAACTGTAAAACTAATTTCTATAATAAAAATAATAACAGAAAAGATTTTAATTTCATTTCAATCACCGTCTTATAAATTTTTAAGCATAATATTAGTAAAAAATGGGCAGATTAATCGATGGTTTTATCCGACTAGTCGCCGACTACAAATATGGCTGTCTAGTCGGTACATCACTAGTTTATATATCTGGAATTTCTAAGTAGCAGTTCGGAGTCTACATTTGCGCCCGAGTGATGGCAATAGGCTCGCCCGGAGATCCCCGAAGGTTTGGGCAGAGGTGTAATAACACCTCTGCCCAAACCTTCGGGGAAACATGTTGTTATGTTATGTTTGTAACTGAAGAAACTATATAGAAAACTTAGCTCCTGTGTCATCAATTTAATACTTAATAATATAATCAGAAATTAATTGACCTGCAGCATCGCGTTTGTAACTGATCAGGATCACTATACACATACCCACTACGTTTTGACCATGTCAGGCCATTATGCCGTAGTTACCTATCAATTTTTTCCTGGATCGTAAGTTGGTTCCGTCCGCCCTTAGACCTTTTAATACTGAATTAAGAATTAAGGGCCCTTGTCCCTTAAATTTTGGAAACCCAACTTATTTGCGCGTTGGAATAAACTTTTACTCTGACATTTTCACAACTTCAATATGCATAGTAAAGTTGGGAACTTAATTTTCGCGTCATGAATTTTTAAACCAAAGCTACCTATTTGTAGGCACGCTCATTAGCATACTTCCTTTCCGTGTCAAAGATTATTTCGAGTTCTAATTTTGTAACACTATAGGTTTAAAGGTCATGTGTGGGTGACCATGTTACATACAAAGGGGCCTCCGTGCCTAGGAAAGCACGTTAAGCCGATGTTCCCGGCTGTCATTCGCGGATCTTTGACAGTCGTTACGGGTCGTCAGAAGACCGAAAGTCTAAGGGTTAGTTCAGACCTAGCGAATACGCTGCTCACGATCCGTTTGCGAACTGCGCGCGTGTTGCTCGCGTCCGGTTAAAGCCTACGTCTGGTGCCGCTCTAGTGCAACTCCGGCAAGGCTCGAGTGGGGCGCACGTGCAGCGCGCGCGCAGCTCGTGCGCACATAGCTTCTTTCGCGTTTGAACTAAATATGAGCCTCAGTTGTGAATTTGCTTCCGAAGATGTCGGACCATACGACTGCCGTTAGCATAATTGCTGCAGCATCGGCTATTTTATTACTGACAAAAACTAAAAGGAAGGACGTTGGTGGCAGGTTCCGTTTTTTTAAATAAGACACAATTTAGTAGGTACCAGAGTTGAAAGGCCATGAATTAGCGGCCACTATGCAAACCGCGGGTGGCACGCGCGCACCTCCTGCGCCGCTCGAGTACGGCGCGTGCGGCGCGCGAACGACGCAGGGGCTGCGTACGAACATGAAATGCACGCGCGCAGTTCGCAAGCGGCCCGCGAGCTGCGCATTCGCGGCACATTCGCCAGGTCTGGACACACCCTTACAACCAGTCTTACTTGAGTATCGTATTACTCAGTAACTGAGTTGTAAATGTTAGATAGGCTGTCGCTCCTTGTAAAATACTGGTATTCAGCTGCACCCGGATAGACTGGAAGCTGACCGCAAAATAGTTAGGAAAAGACTAGGCAGATATATATAGCTAACTTTCAAGGTCATTAACATATATTCCCAGTAAAATATAAACACAAATATTTTAACTAACATAGGTACATTAAATATTATTTAATGGCCAATAAATTAACTGGGTATAACATTTAATATAGGTAATAAAACTTTCATAACAACGAAACTTCTTCTTCAGTAAAATCAGAGCTATTTAAACATGAGTTGAGTTTTTCTTTACAAGTCGGTAGTTACTACCGTTTCCTCTTCCTGTCTTTGACCTGACTTTTACCTAGAGGAAGCGAGCTGTAGCGGTGGCTCGCTACGACTGTAATCGTAGCAAAAGCGTAGCAAATATTTATGTTTGAAATGTGCTACGACCTGCTACGGACGCTACGGTGCTACGAATCAATAGTTTATCAAATTCGCTTTACTATACTATTTTAATGATTTTTTAAAGTAGGTACCTACCTAACGTAAAACATAAATGGTATTTTAATGATTTTTTAAAGTAGGTACCTACCTAACGTAAAACATAAATGGTATTTTAATGATTTTTTAAAGTAGGTACCTACCTAACGTAAAACATAAATGGTATAGGTAGGCAACTACTTTGCCTTTTTGTTTGAAAGTTCTATAGCATTAACCGATTATAAAATTAAGTACCGAAAACAATTAAATTTCATTAATTGTTCCGGAAGGAAATATTTAGGCTATTTTCAAGTTTACTGAACCCTAAAATCAAATTGTAACTTGTTAGCATGTTTCATTTACGTGAATGCTAATCTGGTTGAAAATTATGAACCGTGGCTTAACTAAGTACAGCGGCGATAACCGCATTGAAAAGCGTGTCGACATGCTGTGAGGGAAGGATATATATGTAACCGGGCAAACCCGATTTCAGGCCAAACTAGTTTGTCCTAGGCCAAACTGGTTTATTAAGCCGGGGCACGCCGATTAAATGGGTTAGGTTAGGTTAGGTTAGAACTGTGACCGAAAGCGCGCGAGCCGAGCGAGCGAAGCGAGCGGCGCCGCAACAGCGGCCGGCGAGCGTTACTTCCAAAGGCTGTTAACGAAATGGCTAATTAAGCTAGTTGGCTGCGACATATCACGCGTAGGATAAGTCTGTTTGGTCTAGGACAAACTAGTTTGGCCTGAAATTGGGTTTGGCCGGTAACATATACAACGAGTAACATAATTAACGCGAGACCTCATACACTCCAATTAGAGTATTGAGTTAAAAGCATAATACGATAACCAAAACTAGTTTTTTTTTAAAGCTAACTGATATTATTAAGAAAAACGTGTCGACCCAAGTATTACTTTATGCATTTAAAATTGAGTCTTATTTCTTCTTTTGTAAGATTCAATTTTCTTTGGCTCAATCAGTGGTAGGTATGGCAAAATACATAATTAAATAAAAAATGCGTATATCAAAAGTTACTGAAATCGATTCAGTAGTCAATTAGGAACAAACTACTTTCAAGTCTTGCGTCTATTTTGTTACACCTTGTATATTTTACATTATTTTGTACAGAACTCGTTACTTGGGAACGTAAATTATAATGTCATTAGGACTAGATCACAAAGAAGCGTTTGTGTCTCATGTTATGTCACATCTTTTTCAAGGGCTTTTGACTTAAGACCTCGAATAGCTACAAAAAAAAATACTTTTAGAGTTTGATTTCCCGCTAGTTCATGTATTTTATTTTATTTTATTTGGGAAAACAAACAATCGTACATTGTATATTATAACTAGATACACAGTATGCTATAGGTAAATGTACAATCCACTACGTTTCCACGTGTTACTAGCTTAAATACGAATCTAATTGCTAAAATTAAGTACAATCAATATACCTATAACAACAACTTACATTTAGTTGGTAATCTTAAAATCCAAATAGCAAAAAAGTTAAAACATACTTAAATACTACAAAACAATCAACAATTTTGAGCAAGACGCTTAATAATTAGTTTTGTAAATTTATGTTAAATTTATGTACCGTGAATTTGTTCGGCAGCAGCTGTAAAACCATATTAGTTTATAATCTGCTGTCACTAAAATTGATGCTTCACAAACTTTCAGTCAGCGGAAAGATGACGCTGTGATTTTTGTGGATGATCGCTGAACAAGTATAAGGGCTCCTCGAGATATAATGATTAGGCAGGCATAAATTACAAGAAGTTGTTAGAATAACAAAAGAAAACACTTCAATTTCAACAGATAATTAGAACTCTTTGAACTGGGAACAGAGGGCGGATTTGAAAGGGTCAATGGGGGAACTGGGGAACAAAAAGTGTACTTTTCTGACTTTTCACGTAGGCACTTCTTGGTATTGTAGGTCGTACGTCAGTGGGGAGACTCTGACCATGAGCTGGGCTAGCGTGATAAGTAGCTTCAATATAATAGGAAGTCAGTTTCAGTGGTAACGGCCCCGACTTACCTGCCGTAAGTCCCCACGACTTACGGCACGACCACGTTTCGCTGTTCGCACACTGAAGCTGTGATTAGCGAGAACATTCCTAAGAATGGAACAATAATGTAAACGTAGCTGCACACCTGCCGAAAATAACGCCTTTTTTTGAGGGTGGGAAACCATCAAATATCTTCTCCCGCTCTGGGTGGGGCACGAGGGCGTGTCAGACTTTTACTGACTAAAGCCCACCCGTGTTCCTTCCGTTGCCTGTTTGACAGTGGCCGCAGTATCTCTTTCGAACAACCCACACCCCTGGCAGGCATCGGCCCTTGTGGACCCCACCTGTTCTTGCTGACATCTCTTTGAGGCGCGCGTGGAACATAACACGCCGTCGACGCGGACCTGCACCCTAATTGCGTAACACGCGATTAATCATAATCGGTTTCATTTTGTCAGTTCAACAATATTCATTGCGTTATTTACGTTGCTGAGCAGACACATTTTTCGAACATATGAAGCAATGGTTTAGCCTTTTGTTTCAAAACGAAACAAATTATGATGAATCGTGAGTTACGCAATTAGGGTACTGGTCTTTACCGGACAGTGAGCTACCCATTACTCGCCATCCGCAAGCCCGTGCCTACGGTGGCCAGGAATCAGCCTAGGAAATAATGCCTTGTAATACGTTTTGACGTATTCGATTGATAATATCACTAATAATAAACAAGGCAAAATGGTGGAAGGAAGAGCAGTGGTGGCCCAGAGGTATCGGATCTCGACTTACGATTTGTAGATCGTGAGTTCGAACCCGGGCAGAAACATTACTTTGTGTAATTTATTTCATCACCACTACTTTCAAAACGGTGAAGGAAAATATCGTGAGGAAACCGGCATGTACTAGAACCAAATTTTAGAAGATATTTGACATCTCGCACTGGCTCGTGGTAATTATGGCCCTCTCACAGGCCTCCTCGGCCTGTATCCCAGCAGTGGGAACATTATTAGCTGATTATGTAAGAAGCCAGCTTATACTGGTTTCGTTACCACTGGCATGCGGCCTACTGTACATTATAGTTGTAACCTACTTCAAAACCAGGAGGAGGTTCTCAATTCTGTTGGATTTTTTTATGTTTGTTGCCTCAGAACTCCGTAATTTATAAAGATATTTAAAAAAATCTTCTTCTGTTTGAAAGGGTATATACGTAGTGGTCCCACGTTTTTCCCACTTAGGTTGTGTTTATAATAATTTCCAGTCACTTTTATTTACTAAGCAAGTGAAGGTATATGAATTTTTGTGAGGTAGGTACCACAACCGAATTATATAAAAAACGATTTCCAAAAATAAAACACTACAAAGTCAAAAATAATTTCAATTTCGAAAGTCAGTAGTAGAAAAAAAAACATCAACCGTAGTTTGACTGGTAATTTTAGTAGTAATTTATTTTATGAGCCATTTCATACCTTCATCTAAGTAGGTATGAGTTATAAGACAACGTAATATTTTCATAAAATGTTTTCTATTTTAGAACAAATCTCCAAACAAAACTTTTCTATTCAAATCGAATTCAAAAGCAAAATTCAAGTTTCTTTTACAAAAATATTTGTGCAAGGATGGAATAAAACCTTTATTACGACTTCTAAACTTCAACACATTGAATTTATGACGTCGCTCGGTTTGTTGAGTCAATGAATTCGCAACGATATAATAAAAACCGTATTTATCATAATTTTATTACTTATTTACCGAAAAGAAAAATTCAAGCAACACTTGATTTATAATACAAGCTGTATTTTTTGCGGACACAAATTTAATATTGTTGTACGTTTATTTAAAATATGCAAATGTTTGGGCGTGCATGCGACGGAATAAAAGAAAAACAATATTTTCAGCGTCCTGCTCCAAACGTTGAAGTGAAGGAAATTAATTTATTACTTGATGCAATCGTCTGCGGCTTCTCGGTGATAAATTAAACTGTGGCAGCCGTGGACAGGACTTGCCATGACTGTTTTGCACAATAAGAATAAGTTGAGTGAAATTCATTCGAAAATAATGGTAGTGTTTTATGCCTTTTCATAAGGTTAGGCAAATGCAACTCAATCTCAAGGCGCCTTTAAGGGAAATTATTTATTTAATATAAAACCCCTCTTCTTTTTTCTTTATTCATTTTTTTTGTTTATATTGCAATCACTTTTACACATGTTGTTTGAAAAATAAAACAAGCTACCTAAGTAGTCTATATTTGCTACATGACAACCACCGAGAAGAAATAGTGAAACAAACTCAAGGTTTGCTGTGTCTGTCTGTCACTTTAACGTGTTTTGTATTATATCTACAGACAAAAATAGGTTAATAAATTTAGGGGAATTACTGTTCTAATGACAAAGACATAAATGTATTACTTTTGACCAATAACAATCAATACCGACATCACAAAAATCACGTTCTAACAGCTTCAAAATATTATTTTCATTTTCCAACGATAACTGGCAGTGAGCAAGGGTTGTGGGAACAATTGCGAAACAAGTCAAAAACAATCGAACGAACTGAGAGTACACGGGGGCGAGTTTTAACTGTAACAAACAATCATATCGGAATTGTTTACAGTCAATATTGCTGTTACCATGTTGTTTTACAAAACAGTTTTGTTATAAAACATTCGTTAAAAGTTAATTTTATATCGGTCGGGTTGCATAACAGGGTAAGGTTGCGTAAGTCGTAACCTATAAGGGAGATCTACCTATCTACTGTAGTTTTAAGGGTAAATCAAATTATTCAAAATATTTTGCGGCAACTGATTCTTTATTTATTAGGCTATCAACGAGCTTTCATAAAATCACTAAAATCTTTTGTCATAACGGGTTTTATGGCGTTTTACAAAAAAGAGTTTCAAGTGTCTACCTAATTCAGATCAAAATATACAGCCCAGAGTCTGACGAACGTATAGACGGACAGCGGAGCTTTACTAACTGGTTGGAGTACCATCTGGGTACAAAAACATAACCTAACTTTAAATACAAACTAACTTAGAACACAACAGCCGTAGGTAAGTATTGTGAAGGTAGTCTGCAAAAGGCAACCTTATGTTTGGCAGAGTAGCAGAAAAAAATCTCTGGTTGTATTAGAAAATTCAAGCGAATTTAGAATTAGCTTATAAATTATTTTTATTAGGTTTTTATAATAGGCGTATTAAATGTTTTAATAGGCACGTAGAAGTAAATACGTTTGCTTAGCTACAGAATAAATATAATATAATATGTAATTATTTAACGCCCCCTCAAAATATTGCTGTCAGTACTTTTCTACCTATCGCAGTCGTATTATAGTGATCCATCAGCGATTCGCAGTGATAAGATGGTTATATCGTACCGCTTGACCTATTAGCTGCCCCTCTACATCGACGGTGAGGTCAATGTCCTATAATACCTTCACTGTGTATGTATCATTAGCATTAACCTACTATTGAGACACACGATACAGTCATTTTGAATGTCTGAATCAGTATTCATGCATGTTACCTGTCAAATAGGTGTACTAGACGGTCAGTCAATGAGATCGTGACATGATACGCCACAATGATTTTTAGCAAATTCTATAAATATTTGATCATTATCAAATCAAATCAAAAGTCAATTTATTCAAACTAGGCTGAGACTCAGCACTTTTTGAACGTCAAAATTACATAAGACAATCCCCCAAAACGCCCACCCTTTATCATTTCTGTGTGTTCTGATGTCTGCAAGTTTTAAGCAAAGTATGCCAACAATTCATTTATAGTTTTGAGAATCTTTTGATCGTATGGATGAAAACTGCAGTAACTTTGAAATTGCCCATTTTTTCCTAAAACGAAATCAACCTCAGATTTTCCTTTAAACTTTGATATCACATAATAATGGTAGTTCTACTACCGCGTTAGCCATAATACCCACGTGTCAAACATGAATATTACAAATAGCCCAGGATAGAGGTAATTTTACACAATTAAACACACGTTTTACCCTCGAAGTATAGAGAGTAGGTATATGTAGGTATGTGACCCAAATACCTGCGTATATTAAACATTTCCCTTCTAAATTGCTTTGAAAAATTCGCGTTGTTGGCAAATGTGAAATAGCTAGTAATATGACCGTGAAGATTAAAATTACTTTGCTTTTAAGGCTTGTAAGCATTGCAAAACTGATTTAATAAACACACTTATTTTATGTAGGGAATTCGTGTGACCCGTTACAGAATGGAATATATTTCATTATCAAGTTAGTACGGCCCCTTAAAATTGTTACTAGGTATTAGCACTCGACGACAGATTCATTGCATATAAATTGTATGTTTGTAAAAGATAATAAGCACCCGGAGTTTCCACGTAGCCCAACCACCGTATAATATGAAATTCAGTATAATTTTAAAACATTTAAGCCACTCGCATGACGAGGTGGCGTGTGCCGCGCCCACCGTGTAATAACATTTTTGTCCACATAAATCAAGTTGTAATAATTTGCACAAAGAACTTCAAATTAACATAATGTGGGCTTCGATGTCGCTGGGAATAAGACTCTATTATCACACATGTTTTTCTTGAGTTTTTATTCAAAGGAATGAGTGGTAGTTAGGTACCTATTATGTTATTTACAAGAGATTTTTATGTACTTAGTTACAATAGGTTATGAAGCAGACCAGACTTAGCACCAATAATGCTTTTGAGATGTAACGATAGACCTATTTAGTTATATTCCTATTTCAGACATAAGTTTATTTGAGTCTGGTAATTAACTTCATCGTTCAAACTTACAGAACGTATAAATGATTCTACGCTATTTGTTACTGCATAGACAATTGCCGTGTTTGAAAAATTACGGCTCGTGGAAACATCGCCGCGCGCTATTTATTTTAGTAGGCTCGGTAAAGCTGACTATTAGACGCAATCATTTTAGTATTTACGTCCTCTATTGACCCAGAAACGGATGATTTGCATAGTTACGATTTTACCCGTGCAAGCGTGGTGTGGGCTTATAAATAAGAGTAAAATGTCCATTATATAGGTCAAGAAGTAATCCACTTCCGTAAATCAAAATCCTACGAACAATAAGACGCAAAGGCGAGAGACATCGGAATAACTTGTTTGATATATCGATAGTCTACAATTCTTAGCTTAGGTACTTTCGCTGTTTGTAAGACTTGTTTATAGCCACTTTTAGAGGATTTTTATTGCAGTCAGTGTTTCCTTGTGTGCACGACATGATATATCGCCGGCGGCCCAATACCCCGTGTAATATGCTCTCAAATCCAGTGGGCTATTGCCTATATGTCCTCATTTTCTGTTTATCGAAATCGTGACTTGTATCAACAATTTTTTACCGAGGGAAGGTTGACTTTTAATGTATTTATTGGTTTTACTATCGGATGTCGGTAATTATGTTTTCGTTTTATAAGACAATATGTGGCCGTATGTTGATTTTGGATATAAAACCTTCAAAGATAACAAAAAGGCAAGTTGGTAAACATGTTTGCTAGGTAGGAGGCCTCCGTATCTAATTCAGTTAGGTACGGATTTACGAGAATTTCTGTTCCACACGATATTTTTACCTACAGGAAATCTACAAAAAGTTTGTGATATCCGGTAATTGCAACTCTTTATACGAATAGGAACATACCTGCCTATATTTGTTCCGGAACTGAAGAACGAAATGCTATATTATACCTACCATCGACCTTCTGCACTTGACGCGATGAATTCAGTACGGAGGAAATTGCTTTGCATTAAAATGTTCTACTGCACTGCCATCCGTATAAAACGAGCAGATAAAATGATTGCAAACAAGGCCAACTCTATGTCATAGTTTGAATATTTTTAGATGAGTATACAAATGTTTAAATCTGAAAAAATATGTCAAACTTGGCGCATAGCACCGTGTCCTAACCAAAAGCGAGTGTCATACGAATACGCAATTGTTTACCTGAAAAACGACGTTCGTACATACGAAATATCATATTCTTATGAAAGAGCGCAGCGATCGCGTACTCGCGTTCGATTAGGACAAGACCTAAGCCGTGAGCAACGGAATTTAGACGTTTTCACGCATGAAATTGAGTTTGTGTTTCCAAAACTTCATAATTATTAATCATCTTAAAGGTTCTCAATTTTTAAGTTTACCTGTGTGTGTTGTATTGTGCAGTGCGCAGCCGGACGCGCGGCCTGGGCGGAGGCGGCGGCGTTATCGGTTGGCGGAGGGTGCGCGGGCGCAGGCGGCGCGGCGAGGCGCTGTTCCGTGCTCGGCGACCACCCCGGCGCGCGCCAAGGCAAGAACCCGACCGGCAAATGGCACAGGAACAACCGGGTATAATACTATTGTACTTACGACATTGCAAGGAAATTGGTGAGCTTCAAGCTCCAATCCATGGTGGCGAATACTTTACAGCTTGCCTTTCTTATTATACTGTTCTCATGCTAGAGCTCTGCTAGAAAGCTACGTAATTTAGTCAGCTTACAATAATAAATGTTGTTCAACAGGTTTTACAAACACCAAATCATAAAAAAATAAAAGCGTGTCTTCAAACAAGACAACAAGCGAAAAGCTTGATGGTCATCATGTTTCAGTACAGACGTTAGGAATTCCTTTAAAAAAACTGATACCTATAAAGTCCTTTACTAAGCCATGATTGCCAATATTTCCAGGTGCGAGACGCTTCATACGGTTCGTCATCGGACTCGGACGGCGATGCAGACCGGGAGCCCGGCGACACGTGGGGCGTCGCGCGGCTGCTCTACGCAGGCCTCGGCACGCTCGCGCTCGGGCTCGTCGTCTACTTCGTCGGCACCGGCGACAAGGTACGCGTAAGTTGCAACTTGTCTTAATTTTGAGACGTAGTTTGTTGATTTAGAGCTCTCCAGACCATTCTCCATATTGACATAACAACCGCTCATTTGTAGAGGAGCTTCTATGCTTATAGATTAGATGTAAGCATCTGATCTATGAGTTGGTCTGATTACAATCCGATCAGTTCCCAACTTACTTGTGGATTGATCGGAGACCATATCTGGCAGTGGGCTAAGGTGACAGTCAACCACATTAATCTCAGCTTAGGAAGTAGTAAGTATAGGCTTTAGTGGTGTAGTAACATACCAAATAGGTTCTTAGATGGCTTTCTAGTAAATAATTTGACAACTACACAAATATAAAGCAACATTTAAACATCCCGAGTTCCTAAAACTCGTTATAAAAAATGCTTATCATCATAAACTTTCACCGTTGCTGCAAGAGGGTGCATAAAAGTTTCAAAAGAGCACAAGTTGTGCTTTGTGTAGCGAGTGACAATAGGAGACGTCGACAGGCACTCGTAGATTCGTCCTTTTATGTCCATTTGCCGTGCACTGCGAGGTCTCATGTTTATGGCACTAGCAAACGTGATAAAGTTCCGGATATGATACCTAGGGTATTTAGAACCGACCTTAGGTACCTAAGCCGCCTGCCAGGGGTGCGGGTTGTTCGAAAGAGATACCGCGGCCCCTGGCACACAGGCAACTGAGGGAACACGGGTGGGTTTTAGTCAGTAAAAGTTTGACACGCCCTCCTGCTCCACCCAGAGCGGGAGAAGTTATTTGATGATTTCCCACCCAAAAAAAAAAAGGTACCTAAGCCTAACGTATTGCCCAACGATTTCGATGTCTGTTTCCAATCTAATCAGCTGCATTACACATAGATATACCTATACCTACATCCACAATCTAAAGAATCATTACCGCTTTCATATCGGTTTAGGGGTGCATTTAGTTGAATCGGCATGATTCGACGAAAGTATTAGATTTTGCTACCCGGCTGTGCACGTGTGCACGTTTTCCCTACTAGTAGAACGGAGTCATATGTATCTACCGTACCACCACAGTCCGGAAGTTGATATTCACAAGTTTGCTAACATTTGAAGGTACTTTGCAAGTAGTTAAGTAGTGCTTCATAAACAAAAATAGTAGATAAACATAGAAAGTGGTAATTGATGGTGATTTGTATTTTTTTGGGAAGTCTATTTAAACGAGATGGAAAGTTTGAAAAATATGTGGAAAGGAGAGTAAATGAGGGAAATAAAGTGAATGGTGCTGTACACACGGCTACACATCAAACAATACATTTCCAGTTTAAGCTGATCTCTTATTTTATAAGATTTCCGTACAGTGGGAGATCAGCGTGTACATGCGATTTTGACAAACCAATGGCACCAGCACACAATGGTGTGCAGTGCCTCCGCTTATGTTTACAACTTAACATAAGCGGAGTACAGTTTATACTTTTTGAAACATGAAAGTATAATAAATGCTGTGGTTAGGGTAGGACGGGTGAATGGCGTTCACTTAAGGAAAACATGGTGTATTTTTGAAATGATTTATTATAAATCAAAATTAAGAAAAGTAACAAAGTCTTCAATTATCGAGTAATCAACAATTTAACAACAAAAGCATATATCTTTAACCTACTAGTAGTAGGAAATAATTATTAAAAAAACATGTTTGAGCGGCATTGCCCCATGACTATGGGTAATGCCGTTCAGGTTACTGGGTAATAACGGCAAACATGTTTTTTGGAATATACCAAGTAAGATACATTTTAATTAAATAAATATTAATGAGATCAAACTTATACAATAAAAGTAAAGTCTACAATCACAAATTAGCATCAATTACCCACATTTTTACGTAAGATTAGCCTTTTTCAATTTAACAAATATAGTAAAGTCTTCGATGTCAAATCAACTTCAATTATTATAATATAATATATAATAATTATTATTTCCTTTATTCAATTAAATATACATATAAATTATATTTTTAAATATTAGTATACAAATATAAAAACATTTAAAAATATAAAAAAATAGTAGCCCACCGGTATCGGGAACAAGGTCCAAGCTACCGGCGGTCAGGGCTACAGAGAGAGGAACCTCCTAACAATGCGAGCCGTGTCCAGGAGTACCGCTTTCTGAATCAAGCCCTTGACCCAGCTGCCCAACGAGAGCCTCCTCAGATGTTGGTCGAGGCTCTTGGCTATCAAGCCATTGGCTGTAACAACTATCGGTACAATGATCGCTGAGTCCACATCCCACATGTCGACAACCTCGTGAGCCAAGTCAAGATACTTGATTTGTTTATCTTTCTCGGCTTTCACGAGGTTCCCGTCATGCGGGACCGTTATATCAACGATCATTGCACGCCGCTCTAGTCGATCCACCACCACTATATCAGGTTTATTGGCGACAATAGTCCTGTCAGTGATGATGGATCGATCCCAGTACAGTGTGACATGTCCATTTTCGAGAACTGGGTCGGGCACATACCTGTAGTACGGCACTTCTGATTCCACAAGATTGTATTTCAGAGCAAGTTGCTGGTGGATAATCCTGGCTACAAGGTTGTGTCTATGCAAGTACTCCTCGTTAGCTAGACGAGAACACCCGGAGATAATGTGTCTAATTGATTCACCCGGACGGTGGCATGCCCGACAGATGTCAACCGTGCCGTCTTTCACAATAAATCTCCGGTAATTGTTCGTCATCATAACTTCGTCCATAATTGCACAGACAAAACCTTCGGTTTCTCCAAAGAGGTCACCGAAACGCAGCCAGGCTACGGACGCTAGTAGGTCTACATCAGGTCCATGTAGGGCCCGGAAAAAGCGTCCGTGAAGCTCCTTACTCTGCCATACCTCCATGCGATCTTTAGTGTCAAGCACTACAGGCTTGCGCCAGTTCTCTTTACCCAAGGAGAGCGGGGTGAGGCCCTTGTCCACCGCGACCACATCTCGATGCATCCCCACGTTGGTTTCTAGGAAATAATCCCTGAGACTGCATATCTCGCGATTGTGGAGAGTCTTAGCATTTAAAAAGCCTCGACCTCCACATTTTCGCGGGATATACAGTCTCATTACCGATGACCGTGGGTGATGCATGCGATATGCAGTCAGCAGCGTACGGACCCTCCTATCTATGGCGTCGAGTTCGGTCTGAGTCCATTTGAGTATGCCGAAAGAGTACATCAAGACCGGCATGACCCAACCGTTGAAGGCACGCACCTTGTTTCCGCCTGATAAAAGACTATGAAATACTTTTTTCAGGCGGCCAAAGAAGCGTTCCTTCAACGATTGTTTCATGTCAGTAACATTGATGCCCAAAGCTTCCGACATACCCAAATACTTATAGGTTTCGGCTGCGGAGAGGGCTCGAAGTTTTATGGAATCCGAGAGTTGGGTTCCCACGGATTCCACAATCTCCCCTCGCTTTACATGCATGACCGCACATTTGTCCACACCAAAATCCATCCTAATGGCGCTACTGAAAGTTTCAGTTACTTTCAGTAGCTCCATCAGTTGCAAATTGTTGGGGGCAAAGAGTTTTAGGTCATCCATGTATAGGAGGTGAGATATAACCTGACCACCTCTCCTCAGTCGATAGCCTATACCTGAATCCTCCAGCAGTGTGCTTAGAGGATTCAGGGCTAGGCAGAACCAAAGCGGACTCAAACTGTCGCCCTGAAATATGCCTCGCTCGATCCTTAACGGTTCGCTATTCCTCTGGATATTTCGACATCCTGGATATCGAAGGACCGTCCTCCATTGCCCCATACATGACATCAGGAAGGTGCGCAGAGTTGTATCTACTTTATACAATTCCAGCACCCTCATGAGCCATGTATGTGGCACCGAGTCATAGGCCTTCTTGTAGTCTATCCAACATGTCGAAAGATCCTTTCTGGAACGACGAACCTGTTGGCTAATGGCCATATCAATGAGGAGCAGCTCCTTAGTACCGCGGGATCCGTTCCGACACCCATTTTGAGAGACAGACATGATGGAATTGGCGTCTACATGGTTGTAAATTTTAGCTCTCAAAATGGATGTAAGAACCTTATAGACCGTCGGCAAACACGTGATCGGCCTATAATTTTTGGGTTCCGCGGTACTACCAGATTTATGGAGCAGGTGGGTAACTCCTGTCGTTAGGAACTGGGGTAGCGAACCAGACTCCAAAGCAGTCTGGTACTGGGCCGCCAAGCGAGCGTGTGATCCAATGAACCATTTGATCCAGAAGTTGTGCAGCCCGTCCGGCCCTGGAGATTTCCAGTTTGGCAGCGGACGGACTGCACGAGCTACATCTTGGGGGCAGATGGTAATAGCCCCCATTTCTGGTATTGGATCGCAGGCTCGCTCGACTTCTCGAGTCCAATCACCTTCGGTGTGACTGACAGGCACCGACCAGATATTGCGCCAAAAAGAGCACATGGCATCATCATCCGGTAGGCGCGTATCAGCCACACCTTGATCCGGTCGCTCCCAAGCCCTATAAACCCACCTTTCATCACTCTGGAAGGTGCGGTTCTGAGTGTATCGGTCTACTCGCCGCTTATACCTACGGATACGGTTTGCCCATGCATACACTTTCTGCTTCAGGAAGTCTATGCGCTCTGCGACACGGGACATATAATCCTGAGGGCTGGTATCAGTCCCTAAGAATGCCCGCCTCACAAAGCGCATCACTCTAGGGCGATTGTTGCCCTCCCTGAAGCAGATTAGTTTGCCGATGAGGGCTCTGGCCCCACCAATACGACGTTCAATTCTGCACTGCCAAGCTGGTATGGCTGGTTTAGGTCGTGTAGCTCTAGAGTCATTAGCGAATTTTACGTGAGCTACACGACATGCCGCTACAGCCGCACAGTACAGAATTGAATGAGTATCGGTGAGGTCTTCGCAGTCATCAAAATAGTTTGACAACAGCGAATCCAGAGCCGCCACCAGCGCCCTATTTTTGTTATGCATGGGCAAACGAGGTAAGCGTGGCCTAAGTTCGGGCGACATGAACCGGTATTCCCGAATCGCACCCTCCAAAGCACTCCTCAATTCCTCATTGCACTGGGTACTTACGTTAGTAACCCTATCATCAGTCCCCTCGTCAGTTTGATCTGTATTTAACTGTGGTGGTATTTGTGATTCCACCACATTCTGTAACGGGGGAGCGATGACATGGCCACTCTGCATTTCATTGCGTAGGCGATCAAGTACTGTGTCATCCAACATATGGTTACGCTGGATGACCCGCACCTGATCCGATAGTCGTTGTGATGAAACGTTGATAGCTGGCTCAAGCACCTGAAACAGAGAGAGCATCCGAACACGGTACGCGGTCAGGTTGTTTCCTCCCTCTGTAGCCCCATAGTATGAGCGCATGACATTCTCATTAATGGATCGTGTCCATCTCATGCGCTGCACACTTCCGCCGAGAGCTGGGACCCTATCAGAGGCCGGTGGGCCTCGAGGTCCTAAACAGGTCGGCGGCCGGCGTCCTCCCCGTCGGCGAGCAGGTGGTGGCGTCGTGGGCGGAGAGAAATACTCGTCGCTCGAGCTCGACGCAACTACCACGGCCGGTGTCGTCACAGCGCCCACAGTGGGGCTGGGTACCGGCGGCGGCGAGGCGGAGCTGAGCGACGAGTCCGGAGGTGGTGGGCGTGCTTGACGTGCCGCTGATCTTGTCAACATATCGTCCTCATCATCATTTTCCTGTTTTCTGTTTTAACTCTTTTCATTGTTGTTTTTCGGAGGTGACATCTGTCATGTCACCTCCGATTAGACACTTTTATAATAAATTTTATTTCATTTTGGTGATAATTCGTCTCCTTTTTGATTTTCCAGTAGTTTTTGGTTTCAGGTTTTGTGTCTATTGAAAGATTGTTGTAATATTGCGTCGGAATTATTTTACAGCGAATATGAGAAAAACAAGACGTCTTTGTTGACAAAGTGTTGCCAGCTTATTATTATTATTATTAGAGGTAAGACAAATTAGAAATAGAAATATTTTATTTTTGGACACAAAATCATAGATGTATCCATCGGGCGAATCCCACCCTGAACATATAGCATGAACTCACAGTCCGCAGATGGTGCAGCGATACCACAACTCGTTATTTTTTCCAAATTCTTCGCAAATAATACATTTGTTTTCATATTCATCATCCACATTCATTTCGTCATTACTGTCATCGTCGCAAAGGTGCTCTTCATCTTCACTCTCTGAAGAACTTTCTTGTAATTTTTTTCTCCTGTAAGATTTTTGTTTCATAATTGTGTTTGTTTTTCTTTTCTTAGACAAATTTTATTGGTTTGCGGTTTTTCTTTGGACAAACCTCTTTCAATCGCAGTTTTAGCAGATTAAAGGTTTTTTTTTTCGGTCCAAGCCGCTTTAGCGGTGGTCCTTTGATGATTTCTTGGCATACCTACAACAATAAAAAAATAAAGGGGTAATGGCGCTCAGACGAGCGGTATAGCCCCAAACGGTCGTTTTATAATTAATTTGAAATAAAAAAAATAAGCATACACAATTGTTGAAAATTGATTGCATTATCATAAAATAGAATAGTTTATTGTCAGAAAAGTAAAATTTATAATTAAATAAGCATTAAAGTTTTGGACTTACCGACAAAAAACACCTAACCAAAAATTAGATCAGCGCGGCCGCAAACGAAGAAACGCACTTCATGGTCGCATGACGCGAGCTGACTGTCCGTTTGCATCGCTGTCTGTTAGAGGCACCCTCCCCTCGCGCTATACATGACGTTGCGTGTTACTACGTTCCATTTTGACAGAGTTACAGAGGTGAGCGCCATTACCCAGTGAGCGCTATTCGCCCTCCCTACCCTATACGTTCCTTGCGAAGCATGCGTGGTGTACCTAACTATGAATAAATAGACTGAGGAATGATGTGACAAGGCAACGGTGCGGAGTAAAAGAAGATGTACTTAGTGACAAAAATTGTAAAGAGTAGATAGGCTTATGCTTCGATGGTTTAGTGATATTGAGAGTATAACTGTTTGAACGTAAAATCTTATCTAATGATAATAAGAAATTGTGTGAGTCCTTTATTCTAAATTTAATTTATTTCAACCGTTTTAATTATTTTTATTAATGAATTGTAATGTATTGTCAATTCCTTTTCTTTTATAATCGTAATTCTTATTTGTGATAATAAGGAACAATCCCAAATATATAATTTTGTCCAAAAATTAATATGTATAATTTTTTTTTCTTTCTTTTTGAAACACTTAATTAATTAATTGTACTGTATTTTAATCATGTATTTTAATAACCATTTTTCTTAATTTTAAATAATATAATTATCTGAGTAATGATACTCTTAGTGGCACTTTTTACCTAATTTTATTTTTGTTAACATGCGGATAATGTAGTGGGCTGCAATATTGTTAAAACTATATTTATTATTGTTATTTGTAAACATTTTATATTGTAGCTGTTTATTGTCCCATAATAAATAAAATTAAAATAAAGTAAACTAAGCAAATATATTTTTTTCAAGTATCGTAGCCGATGGCGTTCTGTAGTTTCTGTTTACCCCCATGGGAAGCGGTATTGGTCTATTGGACCCAGTTTATTCCGCACTGGTGGTAAGTAATAGGCAGCCCCGATCTACGATTTTTTCGAACCGGGGGGCCGGGGCAGCTACTTGATAGTGGCGCCCCTATTTCCAGCGTTTGAGATAAATTAATTATGTGTGGGCCTGTGTGGCGCCTTTTTCTTACAAGTTGACGGTGAGCCAACCGCAGGCTTCCATATGCTAGGCGCTTTGTGGAGCAAGTTTTTTATTTTTATTATTCATACTATATTCGCGGCGGGTCCCTGGTTTGTCCCGCCCCCGCCCTAGATCCGGGGCTGGTAATAGGTTCTAATGACACGACTTTGAACGCGTTCAAAACTGTAGAACCTAACTTTTAATACAATTTTGTTCTTTATCTATGAATTGTCGCATTAAATACAACAAATGATAAAAAGTGGTAAAAAACACTTCCAGGGTTTCAAGACTCCAGCCCTGCGGCTGGTGGGTCCTTCGCTCATCGTGGCAGGTCTCGCGTGCTGTCTGCTGCGTATTCTCTTTTGCATATTTGCAAAGCCTTGCTGTCGACGACGAGCCATCTACAAGGAGAACAGAAGGTAACCCACTCCATCCAAGACATTTGCTTTATGGGACTTTTTATGGAGACCAACAGACCGTTGCGGGACTCTTACAAAATGGACGGATGATCCAGTAAAGGCCGAGGGAATCCGCTGGATGCGAGGAGTGCAGGATCGGTCGTTGTGGCGGTGCTAAGGGAATGCCTATATCCAGACCTGGACGTCGTTTAACTGACTGAAGCTGATGAGGTGGAGATCAAAAGGCTTTCAGGCTATGTCTGAGCCGAATATACCCTTTTTTAAATATCCCATTCAAACTGTTGTTCCCAGACTGTCCGGGTGCGGGGAGGGCGAGGAGATGCCACTGGCGGGGAGCGTGGGAGGCGGTGGCGGCGGCACGTCGGGTCCCCGCGCTGGACCTGCGCAGTGCTCGCCCGCGCGCCGTCTCGACGCGTCTTCCTGCGACGTGTCCTCGCTGTCCAGCGGCGAGGAGGACGAGCGCTTGCGCCGGTACCGCACCGCCTCGCTGCACCCACCACCACTACACCAGGTGATTTCATGGCCGAAATTCTCCAGTAATAGCCCCTTATTAGAGTAATTGTGGAGTTTGTTGCCGACTATTGTCCATAGGAAAAGACCAATTGGAACCGTACTCCTTGCTTACAATTCATAAGTGCCTGTAGGTTTATGTGATATAAAATAATTTGAATTTATTCAAGTAATCGAAAATTTACTTTCATTGCCACGAATATGAAACTTTATCACGTTGCCAGTAACACAAACAAATAAGGTGCTGGGGCCATGTTTTTAAACTTTTATTTCCTAAGAAAATGGGACTTGATCTTGGTTTCCTAGTTAGTCAACTTCAAACTTAAGCACCAAGTAATATGGATAACCTAACGGTACTCAAAACTAATTTTGAACTGCTATACAGGTCACGGCGCATCAGGCCACAAGCTCGCCAAATGGGTTACACCAGAGCGGGTCCAACCAAAGCGCGTTGCAGCGGAGCGGGCAGCACAGTCCGCACAGTCCGGTGGCAGGCCCGGCGCCGGCGTCCCCGGGGCTGGTGGCGCCGGCCCCGCTCGGCGGGAGCCCGCCGCCGGCGCCGGGCGCGCAGGCCCCGCCGCTGGCCAGCGCGCTGGCCGGGGCCCCCGCCCGCCGGCCCCCTCCGCGCAACGTTTCCTTCGCCGGCGGACCCGACGGCGAGCTCGTGCTTAGCCCCGCACAACTGCGCTCCTAACCCACAAGCAATAAACGTCTTCGCAATACCCCCTTTTTTACCAAACTCTTCGGACGATGTGACTATATCGATGCGAACCGCTACGGATATCGGTTATGTGATAGCGGGAGACTCTTGACAGTTTTAACAAGTTTTTAAGTGAATTTTCTATTCGATAAGCTACGAGGTCGTTGATTTATTTGCACGTTTGGATATATTCTCGCAAACTCCTATCGATACTCGTAACTAATTTTAAGTATAATTTGCTAGATCTATCTTGACTGGTTTTGGAATGCCTACATTTGTGTATGTCACGTGTAACAAAATAAGGGCTCTAGATGAAGAATAGTTTTGATTCAGGCAAAAAAAAAATCAAAGAATCTCTCATAATAGACTGATAGGTCTGCAGGTAGACCTGGATAATGATTAAAAAAAAAAACAAAACATCTCATAAGCATTACATTACATTTTTTTATTCATAGAGTGGTTGACCGAATTTTGTTACACGTCGTATCTCTATGTTCAGTTTCTGTGGCAAAAAGCTTCGACTGCATGTTCATTGAGCAACGAGTGAATAAGGGTCTGCCAGACCAGACATCTGCGTGGTTGACTGGTTGTCCAACTAGACAGGCTATCCGACCACCCGTCTGGCAAATCCTTGACTATTTTTACCGTAGTACTCGTATCATATAACTGTAAGCGTTAATTCTAACTGTGTAGTAAATTACTGAATGTGCTAGATCCATCCATCTCAGCCGGCTAGTAGACGCCACGCTGCACATCGAGGTGTGGTGCTGCCGACCAAACTTTTTGTAATTTATTGTAAAGAGCTAATACTTATACAAACTAAAGCCATTTCATCAGGTTCTCTCTCTCTCTCTCTCTCTTAGAAAACATAGTATGTATTTCACCATGGCTTCAACGCCAGATTCCTAAATAATTTGAATTTTGAAATTCTAATCTATATTAGATAAATGACATGTTTTAAAAACATTAGAAACGTTTATATCTTTAAGTATGTTCCTAGAAAGTGCGTACGTTCCAGCACTGATGAATGAATTAGATAAAAGCCAATCTTTGGCCGAGTGTCCATTGAGGAATTAGAACTATACGTGACAAGTCCATCCAAAGATATATAAGATGTTCATTGTAGACAGTAGAATAATTTATTAGTACAGATACAACACCACACCTCGTAGCAGTTGGGAACTAAATAGTGAATATAATTATAAACATAATTGTTTTAAAACTGCCTACTACTAGACGCGAATTTATACTTAAATATAAAATTCATAAAAATAGATTTATAACTGACAATAATGATTGTTAACTGATGTATAAAATGTTATGTCGTATGTGCGTTGATTTTATTTTGATTATGTCCAACAAATCGAGAGTAGTTCAAGCGCCGAGTGCCGACACCGAGGCGTGACGTCACGGCTCCTTCGTGCGTGCCCGTTGACCAACACGTCGCGGACAACGGACACAACAACTGAGGAACCTTACTTTGCAGCTTAATTAAGCGTTTAATTTTATATAATTAACTTGGCGTGTGAACTACGTATAGACACCAAAGGATATAATATAATAGTTAGCTAATTACATAAAGGTTGGTGTATAGCAAGTGATACTGTCTGACAGTAATGTTTTTATGTGTAAGTAACTGCAGTAAATTAATAATACATACATGTGTGTTACGCGTGCATTGTATATGGCACAATATAGTGAATACTGTTTATAAATATATAATATATTTTAGAAATATTTGCACCTTTAGTAGTGAAATATTAAAATGTATATCTGCAGATTTTAGCTAGACTATTGTGGAAGACACTAAATGGAGTGTCATAAAAACATATTTTGAAAATTATGTTTCTGTAGACGAAACGGAAAATTATCGTAAAAGTTTTTGATTAGTTTTTGTCAATTATATATTTGTAATCAAATTAAAGTGTAGTTACTTTGAATTGTTTAAATCTAAGGAGGGTCAATTACTTACAGATTATGTTCGAGATAAGATTCGCTTTGTTTTACTTGCTGTCTGTATCGAGCACTACTTGTAGTACTAATGCTTAGAATACTCCATTTAATTATACAATCATCATAACCGTTGATATGCTTTCTCGGTCGCTAAATCTTCAATACAAATCAGTGTATTAATATTCTTGATATCTATTTTTTATATTTTCTTGTCGTTTTTATTTATTAGTAAATACTCGAAATCAACACACCTTAGTCCGATTATTGCGATTGGCGCTTAGGCGACAGCAAAACACGCTGTTAGGGACATACATTAAAAATTCACGTTGTCTAAAATAAAATTCGTATAAAATATTTTGAACATCAGAATAACATAATAGACGTACATAATAGATGTTAAGAAAAATATGAGCTTCGTTTAGACTAACTGGCTTGTGTAACAAAGTGTTGTGTACATTAACGAAATAGATATCCTTATCTAACATTGTCACTCCTTGCATCTCTTCATACTTACTAGTAGTTAATTAGGTTTCGTCGTGTGTTACCTTTACTTTCGAACATCACCTGATATATAACATTGTTTTCGCTTCACTTTTGATTAATACGATCTAAGCGCACATAAAACTGGTGACAGGGTTCATTTATTTTTGTCTACTAGCAGACGAGTTTTCATTTACTTGTTAGAAATTACATCACTTCTATTTTACGAAGGGAAATTCGTCTGCTTATTTACGTATATAAAATTATATAGATCGTTTTATAGAAAAACTGTAATATTGACATAATAAAACTTTTCACTTCACAGTTCGTACTGAAAACACCAATGTTTAAAATTAAGAAATTAATTTCAATTTCTTATGAAATTGTGTAAATAAGCAATGAAAAGGTCGAATCTTTGTGTGTTTACGTCATTGTAAGCGTGATGCTATACACCAATAGACATTTTGTTCCTTTAGATTTAACTGTAAAGTAATAATTTGCGCCAATTGCTGTACTTCAAATTTCTAGTTAACTTTGTGAAATTACTAAAATACTGAGAAATTAGATTGAATATCCAGGTTGGGAAGAGCTAGTGTTTTCACATGGTTATTATATTTTAATAATTTAGTATATACGTGCTTCCATTTAAGCTTGCATTGAAGATGCTTTTTCGTATTTCCTAATAAGTGCAACTGAGTAGAGTGAAACCTAGATTTATTTACCTAATGAGATAAGCATTTACATAAGTTCCACGGCCTAATAGCGACTGCGTTTTGATGGCAAACTATATTTTTCATTGATTGTAATTAAGTGCCGTGTTCAAACTCGTAATTTATCGTATAAGTTTCACGTAAGTATAATATTCCTCGCATCACTGTAGAATGTTATCAAAACGCAGCTTGTGGAATCTCCTGACGTTCTTTCTTAGATAGTTTTCTATGTAAATATACAGTGTACCTGCTTTATGGTCAACATAGGCAAGCATGAAGAGTAATTTATGAGTGTGCGTCCCTATCTTACTGCCGCATTTATTTGAATTCAGCTTACAGTTACTACCTATCAAATCCCCGTAGGTACCTACAAGTTTAGTTTTGATTAAGAACGAATAAATCGACTGTCTTCTTTAAATATTGCTATTTTACTGGACACAAGCTAACTGCTAATGTTCATTTAAAAAATATTGTTTACATGTGATGTATTTTAGTTGTAATACAATTCATGATAGCTGTATACTTGGATGATGTTGGTGTATGTAATATTAGCGAGAAATATCCCTGCCATTTTTTTTTAAATTAATAAAACTGTATAATTAGGTAGAAATGTTAACGACAACGTTGTTTGTTATTTCCAGTGTGTATTATTTTGTTGGTCTGTGTGTTATTTGCCCTCGCTTTTATATTGCTACAGTGTGATTATGTTGCAACGACCAAATCGTAATGCTATAAGTTAAATGGTGTGTTCTTAAAGTAAACTTATGATTTTTTTATAATAAAGTGTTCATTTATCTAATGTATTGGTCAGAGATCGTTCTTTTAAATTTTAAGGGTAGTTTGAAGTTTTGTATGTATTCTATTCCTGTTTTCTGCTCTTTCTTAATTTGGAAAAATTAGAAATCAGAAATACTTCCTTTAAAGAAAGGAATTTGATACAATAACTAAAACTCTTTTGATACAGATTAGCTTCACACTTGGAATGCTGACAGAAAAGTCGTACCTTCTCTAAACTAACTTTGAATGAACTAGACGAGACTATTTTCTGACTTCGGAAGTTTTCAAATCTTCTACATCTGTGTGCGGATTCTACACCTTCCTATAATATAGGAAAGTAATTGCGGTGCAAAACATAAAGGACAGAACTGTGATTTAAATGTTATTGTTAAAAGAAGGATGTAAAGACGTGTTGGGCAAAGATGAATGTTAATATTTAGTTCCAGAGGATATTGAAATAAAATTAATGACATAGCTCAAGGGTTACCTAAAAGAGAATTTTTATTATAGAATTTTATAATGATAAAGAGCAATGGTATGTAATATGGTTTTGTTACGTTATTGTAAATATTTTATGTCATAACCGGTATTGTTCATCATCGTTTATATTATTTATAGGCATTGGTGCATATCATGTGTATAGAGCAGATGATTAATCAAATAAATTAGAACAAAAATATAGTTGACGATGACGTTTCATTTCTATTTAACCACCGCCCCCCCCCCCCCCTCCTAACCCCTAAGTCATCATCATCTGGCTAGCCACTTATTCCCAACTATGTTTTGGTCGGCTTCCAGTCTAACCAAATGCAACTGAATACCAGTATTTCACATGGAACGACTGCCTATCTGACCTCCAAAACCCAGTTTCTGGGCAACACGAAGCAGCTTAGTAAAACTGCCTAAGTAAAGGATTTCAATAGCAAAACACGGATATAAATGTAACATATGATATATTTCATTTCAACACTACAATATTTTCATTTAAGAACATAAAAATACATTTATTTACATCAATTATTATTGCAACTCTTAAAATAAAATAAAAAATCACAACGTAAAACTTTTTAAATTTTTATCAATATAATATTCTAGTTAAGATCTGTTTCGTAGAGTCAAACTTAGTAAGGTTATTTTTTTTTGTTTTTATATAAAATTTTGTAAATTACCAACACATACAAGGAATGATTTTATTGCAAATTATTGA
Source organism: Antitype chi (assembly GCA_947359405.1). Taxonomy (NCBI): domain Eukaryota; kingdom Metazoa; phylum Arthropoda; class Insecta; order Lepidoptera; family Noctuidae; genus Antitype; species Antitype chi. Next base: position 6,570,942 of record OX375814.1, read on the forward strand.
CAGTTTTAGGAGTCATAATTTAAAATTAGCAAAATTAAACGTTACGAAGAATTTGGATCCTAAAGATCACTTAATTTGTTAGTAAAATATTAATAATAATTATTATAATCTTGATGTACGTGAAATGAGCAATACATAAGCAAGCCTAGATAACTAATTTTACGTACACATACAACCGTCGAATTAATTCCTGGCTAGCAAATTGGACACATAACACCGAGTAATTAATAAAAACTTACGATAAATAATAGTAAATACAATTAATACATACATAATACAAAATACGATACATAAATATTTAATAATACATTATATTTTCTTTCTATCTAATGTAAGAGTTTGCGTTTTCAATTAATTAGTAACATTTAACTATCTTTTATTGTACTTTAAAATTAATTTTGTTTATCAATACGGTATCAAATAGTTCAACTTGTCATTAGAAATATTTTGGACTTTTGAAGAATTATTTAAATTTCAATTTTAACCTATTCCGATCAAGGACTACAATACTTTTAATCAACGCAAACTCGATCACAGATAGTTTCACACACAGCAATTGATACCGTTTGTGCGAAACCACAAATTCTTTTCAATTCTCTTCATACACTATGTGGACGTAACAAGAGATCCAACCAGTTAATTTTTTGAAAAATAACGACTACAGATCTCCTATAATTTTTAGGTTTCGTGTAATTTTGTCAATTATCTAGTTCAAGTTAAATGCTTAATGTTAACATACTGTCAAACTGCTTGTCTATGTTTTAAGTTCTTTTTTTTATTTTAATATTTATTTATTGAGTTTACTTTTAAAACTTCATAGTTACAGCTTTGACAGTATTTAAACACCTGAATGGAAGTGTCGATGCGAAGACTATTCTAAGACAATTATGTTAACATACCCTATTAAATAGTATTGAAATAATTAAGAATCTAACAAATTAATTATTGTTTTAGTTGGTAACTGAATTAATACTTACATGAGTGTACAAGGCAGGAAAACTTAATATTTGACCTTCTATGTGATATCTAAGGCTAAGGATATATTTGACGTCCAGTTAGATTCAAAATAAAACTTCTATGAAGTTTAAAAAATCTTTGATTTTTATATGATTATGATGTCAAGTTTTTAGCTTGTAAGCTGCCAATTCAGTAAAAGATCCTTAACAATTTGCGCTTTATCCATGGACGAACGTCGAAAGAATACATACTTCAAAGATGATCAATGATATTTGTTTATTAAATGTTTTTTTTTTTAAACGTGACCATGTATAGAGTTTAAAGTGCAATTATAGACAATCTTTATTCTAACATATCGGAGTTATTGTCAAAAAGAGCATGTCCATGAAACATTACTAATTTACATCTACATAAACAATACTCCACAGGATTGTCAATCGCAGTAAATAAACAAATACCTAATACTAATAAACTACATTAAAATTTTATAGCCTTTAATCCAAACAGTAATTCGTCAAAATTGTAAAAAAAAATATATAACAGTCAGTAAAATGTAAATAAATAAAAATAAAATTTGACATGACATCACTGGTTAAAACGGTGAAAATATTAAGCAATGATGTCAACATTTACTCTCATAATTTAGGGAGAGGGACCAAAGAGATCGTAGATCCAGACTTAAATTTTGTAGTACTAGAACATCCTTCTTTGAGCCACTTATTTATCCCACTACTTCTTGAATCTCCTCACTACAGTTTCTAACTTTTTCTTAATATAAAAAGTTTTCAAAGGCGTCATAATATTATGACACATTTTCTTATCACATCTGTTTTGCTTAACCTCGCACAATTCCTTACAATCGTTCTAATTGTTAATATTAGTTACTGACAGACAAGAGATCAAGTGCATTTACCGTGCAATTCTCCCAAAGGTCGCATGTGCCAGCTAATATCATATGGTTTCTACGAGCCCCTTGATGCGTTTCGGTCGTGAAGGCTCGCTCGATATGAACGACGTTTCTTCGGATGAGTGGCTCGCCTTAAGGAGAGTTGATGATGTGCTTGGTTGACTCTGAAAAGGAAATATTGTGGATTTGTAGAGCTGCTTAGACATGGGCGCAGCCAGGATGTTTCTAGGCACAACTTTACTGAGATTTCTCAAATCGGGTACAGCTGTCAGAAAAATGATTGGTTTTTACACGAAATAAAACGTGATCAAGTATCCGGTTACCATAAATGTATTTTGATTCACAATACAAAACGATTCTACTACAGATGCCATTTAAAAAGATGAAAACACCTTCTGCTCAAAAATAAAAAAAATACTTCAAGACGAAAAAACGCTTATCGTACCTACGGCTGATAATAGTACTATTTATTTAAACAATAAAAAATGTAACAATAAAAATGAATTTAATCTCCCTTCGCCACGTTAACTTGACCTTTGGCTACGTCCATGTTTTACCATAATAATAATTGTTACAATGACTACAGTTAATACATACATTACAGAATATGGATGTTCGACTTGTCATGTAAACTCATCTGCTCGTCTGCATCGTTTGATAAGTTCTTGTTTCGATGAGATTTGTTCGGAATCAAAAAGAATATCTGGGTCAGTTGGTATGTGGGTAGGATAAGGCTTTTCATCTAGCCGATAGATGTCCACTGCTGAACATTGAGTGGGATTTAAAAAAAAAATTATGTGAGGCCAAAGGAGTATGTAATAATCGTAGCAAGTGGCGGTCTGTAGTTTCTGGTCACCTCCCTTGGGAAAACGGCGAGAGTTTATGAGATATCTTGATTTGATTGAAACTATGGGAGACATTTAACTCGATCGTTTTTATTTTGGTACCCCGAAAGAGTAACCTTATTAACTATGAAATTAACAACATTTAAGAATGGATTGGTAACGTCATGTCTAGCAGTGGAGTTCTATTGGCTAACGTTTATAAAAGGTGTCCCAACAAAAGCGCCGGATTTAATTTTAAAGAAAAACACATTTATTTTTTAATTAAGCAAACATATTTATTTCAAAATAAAGAAAAATAGTTCCGATTAAACGTGAAATACAACATCAGGCAAATTACCACCGCGAAACCTCAGGCGTAGGGTTATTCTTTTGTTGAAATCTTGAATAACGTTTTCGCGTAAATGTGGCTGTATTTCACCAATAACGCACCGTATTTCCTCTTTAAGATGTTCAACTGTTTTAGGATTATTAGAATACAACTTTTCCTTTACATAGCCCCAAAGGAAAAATTCCACCAGTGTTAGATCGCACGATCTTGGTGGTCAACGTTGATCGCCAAATCGAGAAATGACACGGCCTGGAAACTTAGTCTGCAGTAACACCATTGTTTCACGTGCTGTGTGGCAGGTCGCACCGTCTTGTTGGAAAAACATGTCCTCCACATCAATTACATCCAATTCGGGCCACAAAAACTCCGTCAACATTTCGCGATACCGCACTCTATTAACAGTTAGGGCATTCCCAAAGCTTTCGCCATTTTTGTAATGTGTTTTTACAATAATTAAACGTTGTTGGTTTAAATACTTCTCCATATTCAAATCAAATCAAATCAAAAGACATTTATTCAAACTAGGCTGAGCCAGCTCTTTTTGAACGTCAAAAATGCAAAAGACAGTCCCCCCCAAAACGCCCGCCCTTCACCACTTCCTAGTGCTTTAGCTGGGAAGAAGAAGTGGCGCAACAAACTCCCCAGCAGCACCGTTGTCTGTTAAGTTAGAAGAACTTGATTTTCTATACAATAGTAGGTAATTAACATTACGAAACATAAAAAAAAAACATTAAATTTGCCATATGTCAGCTAGCACACGCCAATATACGTGATGGTAATCAAAACATTGAAAACTATAGGTACTCAAGTAGAAATAAATAATAATAAATAAAAAAAATAAAAGACGTAAACAGAACTTACAATCTAAATAAAATCCTCCAGGCATAAAGGGCATGCCCGCTTACATATGCAATTCTGCATTATGTAAATATAAATTAATAAAAAGTTAATACAATTAACAATAACAAAACCATGGTCAGCAAGACGACCAGTCACCACGAGCAGCACCCGTTCACGAGCATAACGCAAAGATCAGCCATTACCCCCCTCGCCATATTTGAGGGAAGGAGGCAACCCGACCCCCGACGCTACCGAAAGCAGTGACATCTACGGGAGCATGACGAACTTGCTGCCGGTTGCACTGGCAAGAATAATATAAATTGTCGAGGTCGCTAGCTAACTACATATTGCAATACTTACAACTCATTAAAAAACATTGTAATGAGTAGATTAAGTCAATATTTCTTAAATCGCGTACTCTGTACGTGACAACTGTCAAAAAAAATCACCGTACAACTTGTATTAACAAAATCGCGGCAAATTTAAATCCAGCGCTCTTGTTGGGACACCCTTTACTTGAACTCAATAATCTCAGATAATTTACATTCCATCGCCACTCGCTCAACTATCTACTTTAGTATTAGGTTTTTAAGTTAACTTTTGATTGACCATTTGTAATGTAGAGGTCCTTAATAAATTCCGGTTACAATGGAATTTAAACTTTGTCATGTACGACATTGAGGTTCTTGTTCCAAAACTGGATAATTATCGGAGATTCTGAATTGAAGTTTAGACAAGACAAGATAAGATAAAAAATAAAGGTAGGTACATACCTGTGGTACGACGGACGGGGCCGCTAGACTGGAGACTACTGCGTTCCTCTTAATGTCTTCCATCGGTATTTCTTCAGATCGCGAACGCGGTGAACCTTCCCGGGATCCGTGGGCGCTGCTGCTTCGTGAAACACTGCTATAATATAGGAAAATTGGATCCGGTTAGATTAACTGTTTCTAATTACACTATGACACGACTCAAAGGTATTATGCCGCAACTTTGGAGAAGTAGTTACAGTGTCTCGTGTTGCAGTAAATTGTAATAACTTAAACTACACAAGCACGTCTATACGATCTATTGCCGGCAGTCTTTGTGATTAAGCAACTCTCTTCCAGCGACGCCTTAAGCCGAGGTCCGCATCCCACTGCCCCCCCCCAGGCCCCCTTAGCGTGTAGTCGCTTTAGTTTTAAGTTTTTAAGCCCTGGCTGGAGGCCTTAATTTATTAAGGTAGCCACAGACAAGTCCGGGTAAGCAGCCAACAACCTCCCAGGTTGATCTGCGAAACGTCATTCCCAAAAAGAAAGTGATATTATGATTATGACTAATTTTCCCATCACGGCAATTTTGAAAAACTTACAAGCTTAAAGAATAGTGATTAAGGACGACCGAAAAGGGTTCAAAAGCTCCAAGTAATTTATAATGCTTAATGGCTTACCTTTCTCTGCTAGTAGTACGTTCCCGATACACAACGATGCCATCTTTGAGCATGTGTCCGCTTGGCCGGCGCAGGCGTCGATCTGTGTCATCTTCTCCACCTACTGACACAACTGTATAGAGTGTGATATGGAATCCGTACAGAAGTTTTGTATGCATTGGTTTATTTGATAATTTTAAGTAGGTTTTATGTAAAATATACGATAGTTACTTTATCATGATATTGTAGCGCCATCTACAACGCCACATGCGAACTACATATCACACTGACGTCATGCACAAGCAGAGTTACAACGTCCCGATATAAATCGTCGGGTGACGTCGGGCAGTACCCCACCAGACACAACACCCGTCTGATCGGAGAATCCTCCCTTGTCTATGGTGAACTTTTCACCCTGTTCCACATGCCTCTATAATACTAACTATTCGCTTGAAACTTGAATTGTTTTAAAGTTCACAATACGTAGCCATTCGGAATTACTAGTAGGTATACAATCTTAGACTACGAATAGACAAGGGAGAATAATTAGAATATTTTATTAAAGAACAGTCACATTGACTGCACTTAGCGCCTATTTTGATTAATTCAAGATTTGATGATTCAATCATAATAATCTCTTGTAAACTTGAGCTGCAGTTGCAATCTCATCTCAGCGATAAATAAATGCAACTTGTCAAATATGTGCGTAAATTAGAGGTTTTTTGACCTATATCAATTTGTATCTACTATGTAAATTAGAATTCGATTGTATTGCACTATATGAATTCTAATTTATCTACTAATAATAGGTCTTTACCTATGAAATTGCCGTTTTGTATGAAAAAATTTAAACGAATTTTTTTCATGTATTTTTTATTTGTATTAATCGAAGTAATCACCCATGCAATCAATGCATCTTTGCCATCGCAGTGGCAGTTTATTGATGCCCTTCTTAAAGAAATCAGCTGGACGGGAGGCAACAAATTCTTCAAAGGCATTTTGTACTGCCTCTCGGGTATTGAATTTTTTCCCGCCAAGAAGTTATCCAAATTCTGGAAAAAGTAGTAGTCTGTAGGCGCAAGGTCTGGTGAGTAGGGCGGATGACGGAGAGCTTCCAACCCCAGTTCTTGCAACTTGGAGACCGTCTGCTGTGCAGTATGAGGTCGCGCGTTGTCGTGCAGGAGCAGCGGAGACGAGCGATTGACCAATGCTGGTTGGAGATGTGCCAGCTTCTCCATCATTGTGTTCAGTTCTTCACAGTACACATCTGCAGTAATGCTCACCCCGTTTGGTAAGAAGCTGTGATGAATCACACCGGCGCTAGACCACCAAACAGTGACCATCACTTTTCTAGGGGTAAGTTTTCGTTTAGGGCATTGTTTAGGTGCTGAACCAGGATCCAACCAACTTGCTGAGCGCTTGCGGTTATCAAAAAGAATCCATTTTTCATCGCAGGTAACAATGCGGTTCAAAATTCCTTCATTTGTGTGTCTGTTGAGCAGTGCAAGGCACGTCTCGACGCGTACTTCGCGCTGACGATCATTGAGTTCGTGGGGCACCCATTTGTCAAGCTTTTTTACCTTGCCAATTTGACGCAAATGGACCAATATTGTTTTGACGCTAACGTCGAAAGCTGCTGCTAATTCAGCCGTAGATTGTGTATCATCAGCTTCCACAATCGCCTTTAATTCGTCATTGTCGACCAAAGTCTTCGGACGACCGCGAGGTTCATTTTTCAGGTCGAAATTTCCAGAACGGAAGCGAGCAAACCAATAACAGGTGGTGCGTTGGTTTGTAGTGTTAGCTCCGTAAACGTCGTTGATGTTGCGTGCCGCTTGTGCCGCGTTGCTGCCACGACGGTACTCATATTCCATAATTACTCGAATTTTTAACGTATCCATGATGACGAAAAAGATTGAAATGCGATGAAAATGTAACACTAATCAATAAACAAATGACTACTTTTGGAAAAAAAAATCCATGTTTTTAAAATAAAATTAATTTGAAATTAGAATTCTTACCCAAACAAAAATTATTTTGATTTGAAATGGCCAGTACTGCAAAACGGCAATTTCATAGGTAAAGACCTAATATTATAAAGTCGAAAGTAACTGTCTATCTGTATGTTACGATTTCACACTTAAACCATTGAACGGATTTCGATAAAAAATAGGCAAGGAGATACAAAACATTGTGGAGAAGGACATAGGCTACTTTATGTCTCAAAAAAATCCTAAAAAGTGTTACAGGAGATGAAATTTTGTATGGGAAACCCAGCATTTCTTAAGTTTGGGATACGAATTTTTCTTTATTTCCTTTTGGTAATAATAAGAGTTTTCGATTTTTTATTAGGTTAGAAAAATGGTTAAGTACCTGTGGATCGTCGTACAGTGGCTAATGCTGGTCTAGCAAACAATGGTCGATGTCGGGGAGCCATAGAAGGTGCGCACATGCCCGACACTTCTAGTAACCGACCGATCTGCTGCATCTTCTTCTGACGGGACTTCGTACGACCCTGGTAACAAAAGATTGTATGGGAAATGGTTATTAACGCCATTGCAGCTTTGAGCCGACCTGTCCTAACAGACGACAAGCATGCATCAGTCACCGTGTAGCTCAACCTATTTTAAGGAGGTCAACGACCCGTCACAAGACGCTACCAGATCTGCAGGACATTTGCGTAGTCCTTATACATCACTATACTACGAGTAACATAATTAACGCAAGACCTCATACACCCCAATTAGAATATTGAGTTAAAAGCATAATACGATGACCAAAACTATTTTTTTAAAGCTATGATATTATTCAGAAAAAAATTTCGACCCAGGCATTACTTTATGCATTTAAAATTGCAGTCTTATTGCTTCTGTTATAAGATTGAATTTTCTTTGGCTCAATCAGTGGTAGGTATGGCTAAATACATTATTTAAAAAAAAAAAACTTACATTAAAAGTTACTGAAATCGATTCAGTAGTAAATTAGGAACAAACTACTTTCAGGTCTTGCGTCTATTCTGTTACACCTTGTATATCTCTATTATCCTTACGTTGTACGTTACTTATTTTTTACGTTGATCAAAATATCATCATCCAATCAAATCACTTGACAAACGAATTCATATTGAGTTCGCATCAGAAACGGGAGGTAAAACTCTGTAGCCAGCACGCAGAATGAAATGTTCTAAATAATCGTACCTTAGTAAGTCGTTGCTTAGCAGCCATGCTGCGAATATGATCATCAAATTTGAACTTGGCTCGTAACAGCACTGTGCGAGGAAGTGCGCCCGACGCACCTACCCGCGGCTTGTGTATCGTTAGGTGCAGACAACGGGGATCCTCTTTATCACCTTGTATCTGATAGGGAACACAATAAATCATACTTTAGGTAAATACAATATTTATTTAGAGCGCAACTAGGTTCTTTTGACGCGTGGCCGAAATCGGAACTAACGGCGCCATCTTGGTTTTATTTCACAAATGTTTACTAACAGCGCCCCCATGTCATCGTCATCCGAGCGCCAAAAGATCCTTGTACAGTCCTTTCAGTTATTTTACCTTTAATAGTAGCAATCCAACTACATCCTTGTTGTAACGTGAATAAAGATCACTGTCATGTTTACAGACTAGTCAGTGTAAACAACCCAACAGAAACCTTATTATAACATGAATAAAGGTCACTTAGATTTAGACAGAGATGCAAATTCAGAGGTCAAATAACTGAAAGCACTGTAGCACTCTTTAGAGCACTAAGTAAGCATAACTATGTACTTATTAAAATTCACTCTATGAAGCTTCAAGTATTGTAGAAGCTTGCCACAGTGATAAGCAAAAAAAAAGTGAAGTATGTACTTATTTTTTATTTTATTTTAAGAAAGTGCTAAATACGAAATAATAGAAGGCGTAACTGAAAATTGATAAAAAAAATCTATGGTATAAATAATAAGTACTAGAAAAACTAAAATTACATTGATTTGGTACCTGATTTATCTAGAACGCAAAAAAAAAACAATGATAACGATTACTTTTTGAAAAATCAACTTTAACACGTAAGAGATAAGACTGAATGGATGTTTTTTACTTAATTAAAATAATGAACTTACTTCCAAGTCTTGAAGACTTCCAACAAGTTTAGCGACACCCCATCCTAGCCTCTGTTTGTCAGGTTCAACTAAAATTATTTGTATATTGTCTACTGCAAGAAACCTATGCTGCCATGTGCCGTCCTTTTGTATAATATCACAAGATATGAGATCAGAATCATCTGTAAAAGAAAAAACAGTGATTGAAAATAAAATCCGTCCATTTTTAAAACGTATTTTTCAAAATAGAACTCGTCATGGTCTTATGGTTTTACGAACATACAGCTTGATTGCATGAACAGCGTAGAATTTAATTACATAAAAAAGTTTTACTTCACATAATCAAGAAAAGCTGGCAGTTTTTCGTCAAAACAAATTACGGATGTCTTATAATTTTATTCTTAATTTATTTTTCTTTGTAACTTTTATGGCGATGTCTTATTTTTTCTGGTAACATGGCCAGGACTTACTGGACTTCTAGTGACATGACTAAAGAAGGTTTTTATCTAATAGTGCCTACAAAAAGTTGGCAGCTTTTCTTCAGAAAGCTAAGGCGCTATTGTTTTACTGTTTTTATTTGATTTATTTATTTTAACGTGTAGTAATTAATTTACTTCTGAAATACAATAGAGAAACATGTCTGGAATGGAATAATGGAACTATGGAGAAGTGGTACTTCTCAATGCGGCGGCAAAGGATCACTCCATTGCCGCTCGTTCGATGTCCACCGCGCACAGGATGGATGAAAAGCAGCATATGAAGTAATTGTTTGCTCCGTTGGTGTAATTGCTATATGGCGTTCCATTGGGAGTATAAATAAATAAATAAAATGTACTTACTAAGGTCCAAAACGTCTCCAACTTGAACAAACGGCACTGGGTTAGTTAGCGGCAGCTGTGTTTCAGGTTTCCCGGTCAGCTTCAAATATAGGTCCCGGATCAGAAAGAAGGTGCGTATTGCTCGCCGCGCTCTTTCCATCTGTTTGAAGTAACAATAATAACGTTTCAATGTGTTATATTTTACTATTATAAAAGATAATTATACAAAATATTTGATTGTAAAGTTAAGTTGTAAGACTAAGAATATGAAGTTTGTCTAAACTAATATTATAAAGAGAAACGGTTTGATTTTTTGTATGTTTGCATGTGTGTTTGTTACGTTTTCACGGTAAAACGGCTAAATGAATTTGGATGAAATTTGGCACATGGGTAAACTATGATCTGGCGAAGGCCGTAACAGTTATCTGTATGTTTGTAAAAAGTAATCTCCGGAAATATGGATCCGTTTACGAAATTATGTTTTTTTTTTCAAATACCTAAGCATCATGTTGAGAGGAGCCGTTTTGACCTCACATAGGTCTTCCTTTTTTATTGTTTTCATGATTTTGTTACATTTATGTGCGTTGTTTGTATTTTGTGTGCGTGTCTCAAATATTGTGTTTTTCTTTCAAAATTCTTTTTATTAAGGATAACATTGAATACAAAATAATGATATGTGGTGTCCATGTTGACGCAGCTAGTTTATTATATAAATATTTGTATGTCTACATCATACATAATTTACCTCTCCACTCGGCAGTCTCTTGGCGAAGGCGATACCCGACATCGGCGTCCTTGTTGGCGGTAATAATATTGCCGCGTCCATGCACAGCCATTCCACGTTCAGTGGTCGTTTGCTCGTCTCGCAGTATCTGTACAAATAAGATACACGTTGTTATGTTAATGCAAGTAACGTACTAATATACTATAGTTCAACTTTTAATTGTATTCAGTAACTTGACAATTCAAAGAAAAATTATGTTACCATACTAAAACGATTAGTGTTGAGGTAATGAACGATTTTGCGTTATAAAAATTTAAAAATTAATTTGTAAGATGTGGAATATAAGAACAATTAATAATTTATCAATAAAAGTAATTGGAACGAAGTTCCTTATCGCGCGTTGTGAAAGGGAGCTAGACGGAAAAAATTCTCACGAAAAGTTGTAACGACACTTTTTGCTATAGTAAGCTATTGTAAGCCGTGCGGCGTGCGCATGTTTCTCTGTCTGTCTCTCTCTCTCTCACTTATAGAAAGCAAGCCAGATATTTTCATTTCGTCTTTTATATTATTTATTATTTTGATAAAAAAAAAATAACTTCGTTCCATCCGGGTGTCCCTTGACACCTCTCAAGTTTTTTTCCTTTTTTATTTTTATTTTCTAATAGATACAAAGGGGTCTGGACCGTTTTATTGTGGACTAGCTACTGCCCGCGACTTTATCCGCATGAAATTTCTTGTTTTAACACAAAATACCTACTATACCTAATCCTATAGCATCGCATCGATCGCCCGCGATATTACTTCATTTTCACTCAGCTCTTTGGGGTCGTAGCGTGATGTCAACTAGCCTATATCCTTTCCTCAAGAATTGGGCTATAGAGGTATGAGGAACAGGGTGTAAAGTTCACTCATACTCTATTGAAAAGGGAGGATCCTCCTCCGGCTGTTGTGTCTGGTGGGCAACTGCCCGACGGTTAATATCGGGATGTTGTACCTATGCGAGTCGCGCGGTAATCCCTGATTGCGCGATGCAGGATTTTGTGTGACGTGAGTCTTGCGTAGTTCACCTGTAGCATTGTAGATGGCGCCACTTCTCTTTTTGTGTTTTTAGATATTTGTTGCGAAGTATTTTTCTGTAGTGCCGCTACAGCGCTATCAAATGCAAAAAAATACCAAATCTGACAGTTCCAGAGCCTACAGAAAAACACGTACAAAAAAATATCTCTTTATAATATTACATTTTATTATTATAGATGCTGTATTTCCACATTACGCACAACATTATAGGATAAGAGTGCATGACTTTTATAGAGGGGCGTTGTTGGTAATCATTTGTGAAATGATTTCGCGGAAATTACATTAACAAAAAAAAACAAGATGGCCGCTTTAGCTTCTATTTTGAACATACAGATCCTTTAACAACATTCCCATGACACAAGGCAAGCTCGAAACTCGTTGATATCAGAGGGGGCCATTCAAGTTTTACGTAAGCACTACATACAGGGGGCGGGGGGTAAGAGCTTTGCTTACTTTTGCTGACGAGGGGGGGGGGGGGGGTAATAATTGCAAAAAATCTGCTTACGTAATACTTGAATGGCCCCAGGGCTGCCAATGTGTACCTATATTAGAAGAGGATAATCCTATCCTACTAATATTATAAATGTGAAAGTTTGTATGTTTGGATATTTAGATGCTTGGATGTTTGTTAATCAATCACGCAAAAATCGGCTGAACGGATTTTTATGAAATTTGGCACACAGACAGACTACAGATAACACATATAATACTTTTTATTCCGGTAATACGGTCCCGTGGGATATTTTTCGACGTCCGCGCGGGCGAAGGCACTGGCAAAAACTAGTAACTAATATTACTAGAAATGTTCGAGTAAATAATTTAATGTCAAAGACAGCATAGTAAAATGATATAACCGAAAAAACAGTAAATTCTATGGAAATATGGAGAAGCTACACGCTTTAAAAGTACTTGGAGGGGATTATTACTCTCCTTGTCACACGGTACAGACTATAATGGCGCTAGTATGAAGTTACATAGTCGTGACATCTCTTCTGTGATAGTGTCGTCTTTGTCAATCAGTTATTTTAATTGAATATTGCTTGCACTATTTTCAACGCCAAAGATGTTCCGAGTTAAAAAAAAGGCATCATTCCTATTATTATTTATAGCCAAAGCAAAGATGTATAAGTACCAGAAAGGTTTTTTTTTTGGCTATTCTAAATGGAAAGGTTTTGACGTCAGTTTGTATGATTAACAGATATGATAACATTAGCGAATAACAGTGTTTATGGCTGCAATTTATAATGTCAATGGATATCTGCCATAATTTGTGGGTGATAAAGAATTATTATCGGGTGACATGTATTTGCCATTTCGATAATGTACCGACTGCCGCCCACGTTAAGCTATTATGAGTCCAGGACTAAAGTTTATTTCATTATGAGAGTCCTCACACCCTTAATATTTTTTTAAGATGTTGTGTGTTGCTCCCCGCCTCTCTCCTCCCTCATTGAAATGTATAAAAATAAGCGGTATACTACTTTCTTTGATATTCTCGAGCCAAATTAATTTTTAACTTCACTGCTCCATAATTATTTTTATTTTTGTGTAACCCGACAAAATGTAGGGAACAGCTGATTTTTTCAGCGTTTTAAGGGTTAGTCTCATACTACATTCATATTGATGAATAGAATGACCCCTTTTCAGGTTTTTTGTTATTACTATTACACCTTGTATATATCATATCTTCTAAACTGTTCAGAGTGCAACACGGATCTAAAAGCCATGGCGGCGCCGGTTTTTATGAATTTGTCAATTACCTGTAAATTTAATGTTAGTTGTCTGTTTCGTTATGATCCATCTCACATTTACCTAAATGCGATTTGTAGTGCAAGCGAACCTTCGCTTGCACCACAAAACACTAAAATAATGCGTTTAGTGCTTGAACTTCTTTAAATCATTGTTCTGTCTCTATCATTTTCAAACGATTGAAAGAAATAGAATGATGTTTTAAATTGAAATGCATTTTTTTGTGATTTGAAGTGCAAGTGGCCCTAGACCTGTTCCGCCACTAGGTACTTATTTATATAAAACTTTAGCAAAATATCACTCACTCATCCTCAAACATGTCAAGGAAGATATCGTCACACTTGTAGAAGTTCCGCGCGAGTGCGGCGGCGCGCGCGCGCAGTGCGTCCGCGGCGGGGGCGTGGCGCGCGCTGGCCCCGCCCCCCGCGCCGCACATGGCCACGCGCATCAGTGTGACGCTTAGCTCTAGTGTTACTAGACGTACTTTTGAGGCTAAAGGAAATAAAAGGACGGTTATTCATTTGTTGAGACGTTTTTGAACCGTTCAAATATGAGACTGGGCCTATTAGCCCTCGTACCCACATGCGCTGGTTTTCCAACTCACTGTTTAGCGCCGAGTTGAAAATCCAACTGTGAGTATATGTCGCGCTGGGAGGCACTCTGTCAAATTCTCAATGCTCGGCTCACCACCATGAGTTGATAATCGGGTGCGCGATTAAGATAGTCCGTGCAAACGGTTAGTCGGGAGTTGTAAGCCATTACACACATTAATGAAGAGGGTCTGAAGATAGAGCCGAAAGATTCCCACTGGAACTGGATTCCTCATGGAAAGTGCTAAGATAGTCCAGTTTGGCTTCGTTTGCCTTGTTGTCTTGAGTACCTTTCATTACACATGATGATGAATAACGAACGATGACACATACATAAGACATCGGTGTTCAGATTTATTAGAAGCATGCGTTTTTGATCGGTGTGGAAATTTCTCAAAAAAATCTAGAAGAACCTTGCGGACTAGATTGCTGTTGGTTTTTAGGAGAAATTTAAAACTACATTTCAGATTTTCATGGATTGTTACAATGTACTTCCTTTCGTCCAAACAAAAAATATAAACAGCTGTTGTTGCACAACAGGACGCAAGCAACACAAACATCCATCCGCTTGCCTCCAAAAAACAACGCAACATTCCTCCCCTATAGTCATTAAAAACGATTTAAAGTTACTAACCAGGCTTACAGCTCAAATTCGCGATCGCCATCAGCTTCGATATCAGCAGCGCATTGAAGCTCTGTAACGGGTGCTGTTTGGGCGGCGGCGACATTGTATCGCCAGAGGGCGCTGCGCTCGCGACACCACTAGGCTCGTGTGTACCTGACGTTATCTCCTCCTCGGGACATAGGAGCGTGTCTAGTAGTTCCGTGTTCACTCCTAGAATAAGATAATAGTTGGTGTTAGCCTATGCTACCATGATATTGCAATGTAAAAATCTATTGTTGCATCAGAAATCACTAAATTAGTAAAAAAACGCTAAACTTATTAAAAATATCATTCTGTCGCTGTCGTTTTCAAACGATTGACAGAAACAGAAAGATGTTTTAAAACCGTTAGCATTTTTTACTCAGTGGTGCAAGGGTGGCCTTAGTGTGATTTTATTGCAGCCTAAACATAGATTATCATTCCTAGTGATTGGTGCGTGCAACATGTTTTCCTAACCATGCAAAAGGAAACTGGTTGCGATCCCCTAGACATTATGATTTGGTACACTTTATTGCTCAAGCTCACATGATTGTTCGGCCAATACTGTTAGTAGAAAATGATTTTATTTCTGTAAGTGTGTTTGTACAAACACTTTTACACGTCAATAAAAACTATTTATTTTAGTATATTTTTATTATCAGCTGTTTGTGTCCCACGGATGGGCAAAAGCCTCCTTACCACCATTTCACATACCCTTACGCCAATGCGGCAAGCCTAGGTGATTGCGGTACGAGCTCGACTTTTTTTAAACACTTTACCCTCCGCAGATGGGTAAAAAGGATGGGCCCCAAACAGCAGTAGAAGGTAGTATATCATTTATTTTAAAGATTTGTGTATGCTTCGACAAACTAAAAAATTACCTGTATGGTCTGATTGTGTCATTTTGACCTTAGCGAAATGTATCGTGACGCACAGTAGGTACTGAGCGAAATAATTGCGTGTTAAGCCGCTGTAAACGACAATTGTATTCGTTGACAATGTGAGAAATATGATCGAAAATGAAACATGAGTGAAACTAACTTACCCACTATATTATAATCCGAAGGAAGCAAAAGACAGAGAATAGATTAAAATTAGTATTGATAACAAGCAATTAACGTTTTAGGTATTGAATGATAATTCGAACCCGTCAGATCAAGGTTACTCTGAACCCAAAATAATTAGAATATTTGTATCGAACATTGCAACGTGCAATAACCTCGTTCTAGCGGGCATCAAGGTTAAGCTTTTTCGGAAGTTGCGCTAAGGTAAGGTTCGAAATGTTCATTCCAAAAATTACCTTGTTAAGTCCAGCTGCCTTTATAATTCTAAAACATCTACAGCATTCACGTACTATTTCGACCTCAATTCAAACAAAAGGAATACTTAACATAAAATCGAATGAATGTAAGGTGAATGGCATCGTAAAGGTCGGACCAAATGATGATATTATCTACAAACCGGCCACATGTGATGTTCACTCACCTTTGTTGTTGATCAATGCGAACAGCAAGCACAGAGCGAACAACGCTTTGTAATCATTTTCACTGCAGTCCAAGGAGTCCAAGATTGTCTTCAAAAACGGTCTCTTCTCAATCTCCTTACTTTCTCTTTCTATTAGATTGTCTAATGTCGCTGATCTTTCAGCAGAAGTACTCGGGGCTACACCAAGCAGCTTCTGTTTCTCTTCATCAGTAATATTATTGTATTCGTTCGGTTTCGAAGAACTTGATTCGATTCCTGAATCGGGCAAAGGCGAGTCGGGCATGTTCGCTTTTAGAGTCCCCGAGCTAGTAGTCTTTGTTGGATGTATTTGAGTAACTAAATCCTCGGTAGAATCGTGACCGATGCTCGACGACTCGCTTATGTGTGATGTGGACGGAAGGGAAGTCGAAACTAACTCGGGATCGAGATCGCAACTCGAATGATCGGTATCATAACCGAATGTTTTAGGACCAGCGTATTCTGGGGTAGTGTAGTCCCTCTCGCTTGAAGTATTTTCTAAAGCCTTCTCTAGACTTAGTTGCGGTTTAGAGAACTCTAATTTGACATTGGACTTTGCATTGCTAATGTACATTTCTAGTATCTTGGTTGCGCCGTCCTCGAAAACTGATAAGTCTGATTGTAATATGATCCAGGCCAGTGCGTGAACAATCGGACCGTGCGTAATAATAAGGAACACTTGCGATAACAGAAACAGGGACACTACGCACGACACCGATGGTTTGGTCTCGTCCTCTGATTCCATTCTCTGTCTGGGGAATGACATTCGTGATGGAGATTCTGCGTTCTTTCCTTTTAGTATAGCTTCTAAGTTTCTTGTAATTGCTTCTATGCTTTGTATATGATCTCGGTTGTACGGTGAGGAGGATTGCAGTCGTCGTACACTTTCAGACGTGAGTGAGTAAATGTATAGTGGCACTAGCAGTTTGTGCAAAAGATGCTCCGTTAGTACATCGTTTAGGTCAGGAATGTTTAGACATAAGATGTCATTGATATAGTGAAGATGGTCGAGGTGTTCAGCTACTAAGTCATCCAGTTTCTGTTGAGATTGATGGCTGGAAAAAGAATTTCTGAATTTTGAGTCGTAAATATTGTCTGTGTTCGGATACTGCAAAAACACGATTTTGAATTTGGTACATTTAGTATGTAACCGGTTAATTGAAAAAAAAAACGAAAACTCAATGATAATTACTATCTACTCTCAAAAAAACGATTGTCAGTAAATGAAAACCGAACATAACAAAACAGACCAAAACAAAATCATAAGTAATATAATAGCATGACTTACTCAGCGTCGGTCCTGACACACGCGTCCAGTTCTAGAATGTGTTTGCCGATAAACCAAACGAGATTACTGAAGTATGGGGCTGCCGTCCTGTGGGACAGCAAATTGTGTTAGCATATTGATGACTACTAATGAAATGACCGAGATATCTACGTAGTTGAATATGCATAGCTTCTAAATGGAGGGCTATATTTATTCTAACTGAAGTAAAATTATCATTATTCACAAGTAACTGTTCATTACGTACAAAATATTAGACTGCAAGATTTTATCATCCATATCTTTAAGCCTCATTTTGGATGATCGCTCTTTTGTTTCGTCTTAGACACGCACTTATCTTCAACCAAAGTTCCACTTTAATCTTATATACGAGGCTTCGAAAGGTGTGCGCAGATTAACTTTTTAGAACTACAAGCTACTAGACAGTATTAGAGTATGCAAGTATCAGTTTTACGTGGCTCCTCGTGGGTCCTCGATGGCAACTGAAACCGTTCTAAGTTTACAAAGCGCGCGACATCGCGATATCACGTCGAAATCGAAGCTAGACCACATCGTAAATTGTAGGTTGTAGACGTTTCAAGTTCAATGTCAATAGAGGTTTGACACGCATTCAGATAAAACATCATAGACAGTACACCAGCCCCCACAACAGTCATTTCGTACAAGCGAGAATCAGCTGGCTTACTACCAAAATCTGTCGATTTTGAATTTAATCGAAATCGATTCGAATTAACGTACATTTCATATTTATTTATAGATTCAAATCAAATTCGATTTTCGAACATTAGAACTCGAATTCGCCACAATTCAACCCAAGTATGTCGCCTATACAGAAACGTCTGTACGATATGACTTTGTCTGGAGGGAATTACTTTTACGAGAAATCTTACATACCTATCTCTAATGAACCTGAGCATGCTGGCATCCTGCACTCGGTACACGTTGAGGGTGAGAGTGCGCACTGCAATGCGCACCATAGACTCTGAATGGTTGAAGAACTTGATCGCTTCCGTATAGAGCGGGAAATCCTTCGTGTGCTGCCAATATTAATAATGTTATTATGAAGTAGGTGAGTAGGTACACGTCTTCATTAATAAGGTACTCTTCATGGCATGCTTAAGGATATGTAAATCAATTGTTATTAACTAGCTTTTGCTAGTGGTTTCGCCCGCGTGCATGGAGGTCGGAAATTATTCCACGGGAACGTACTCAATCTGCCCCAGCCTGCCTATGTTGGCGCCGGCTTCTAATCTAACCGGTTGCAGCTGAATGCCAGTATTTTACATGGAGCGGCTGCCTATCTAAACTCCACAACACAGTTACTGGGTAATACGATACCCTTTGCTAAGACTGGTTTATCAGACTTCCGAGCATGACGACCCATAAGTAACGACTGTCCACAATAGGGTATTTTCCAATTTATTAAAAACTATTTTAATTTAAAGATTGGAACGAAATATGTAACAGAAAAATAAAATAAAATTGATTTAGGTACATCTATTTTCTCGATTAAAAACGATTAAAATCAAACTTATTTTTCGTTGTTTTGTATTTAGCTCCAAAACGCTCCTTACGATTACTTTTTTATTAAGTGACCACATGTGACGTCAACTTTGTGTAAACTAAAAGTAGTTGTAAACAAGTAAACGTCGATTTTATAATTAACAAGATTTTTATTGGATATAAAGTGGTATTACTGGTGTTTTTTTTTTTGGGTGGGAAATCATCAAATAACTTCTCCCGCTCTGGGTGGAGCGGGAGGGCGTGTCAGACTTTTACTGACTAAAACCCACCCGTGTTCCTTCAGTTGCCTGTGTGCTAGGGGCCGCGGTATCTCTTTCGAACAACCCGCACCCCTAGCAGGCATCGGCTCTTGCGGACCCCCCCATTTGGTGCTGACATCTCTTTGAGGCGCGCGTGGAACACAACGCGCCGTCGACCCGGGCTTGGTCCTTACCGGACAGCGAGCTACCCATTACTCGCCGTCCGCAAGCCCGCGCCTACGGTGGCCGGGAATCAGCCTGGGATTCCCGACGCCCAGGGCGTCTCCCGCGGCGACTACGGCCGTGAGGGCGCATATACTGCCTCTCCCTCACGTGCGCCGCCTCCCTCTTCGCGAGCATTACTGCTTCGCAGAAGGAGGTGACGGCTAACCATTCACTCTCGCTCCGTACCATGGCCTGAACCAGGGCCGGACGCGAGAGATCGCCGCCGCCGATCGCCTCCACGAGGACACGGCGGTGCTCCGCCCAAGCCGGGCAAACCGCCACCGTATGCTCCACCGTGTCCTCAGGGCGATCTTCGCAATGGAAACACCCGGGCGTTTCCTCCCGCCTTACGCGAAACAGGAACCTCCCGAAACAACCGTGTCCGGTGAGGACCTGCGTCAGGCGGAAGGTGAGGACGCCATGCCGCCTCTCAAGCCACTCCACAAAGAGGGGACTTACCGCCGCTATCGTGGCGTGCCCACTATTACTGGTGTGCGGTGCCTTTGTGCACAAATAACACAAAGTATTTTTACCGGTGCCGTTTACACAAAGCTGACGTCACGTGTGGTCACGTTATAAAAAAGTCATCGTAAGGAGCGTTTTGGTGGTAAATTCAAAACAACTTAAAATAAATTTGGTTTTAATCGCTTTTAATGGAGAAATGTATTTAAATCTTTTTATTTTTCTGTTAAATATTTCGTCCCAATCTTCAATTTTAAATAGTTTTTAATAAATTGGAAAATACTTTAATTGACAGCCGGGACCGAGTGAACGAACTTTCCGAGGAAAGGAGGGGTCCTGGTTTGTTAAGATGGTCATCCACGGTCCAACCGCGGCAGGCCTTATCGATCCACCGGTGCGGCTGATATTACTTAGCCACAAGCCTTGACCGAACTACCGGGATCGTCATGGTCTACCGGTGCGCCAAATGTAAACGGAATCCGTTTATAACAGACAGATAGTTACATTGGCATTTTTAATATTATAGTATCCATACTATAATAATATAAAATAGTATTATGGATGTAGGTGTCCACATTTCCTTGATTTAATTACATTTAGAACTAGATACGTCGTGTAAATGTTATACACAACTTAGGTATAACGGATATTTTTAGGTGACGGTTCCAAACGAAACACGCTATAGTTCGTGACTTGAAATTGACACCACATGAAAAAGCAACCTTGAATTTTGTTCATCTGTTCGGTAGTAAAATTATGGACATGTTGCCGTACAAAATAGACCAGTAGGTAGAGAAAAAAATTAAATAAAGACAAATCGAACGCGGAAAATTGACATTTGCATATCTGCATTCGACACACAATTACCAATGTACCTACAGACCTATGCAGCTGTTATTGTCATCATCACAGTAACACAATTACTACGTGATAACGGAAATTGTTACATGTAGTTGAACTAGACATGAGGTCTTATCTATAAATTCCTTTCGCCAATACGTGATCTGTAAGTGCATATTTTTGTGCTCTGCAAAACGAATCTGCCAAAATCTTATTAACAAAATTTTTAACCAACACAAAAATAAACTTTTAGGAGCTTAGTTAGACTAAAAGGTTTATTTTTTGGTTGTCCACCCTGTGTCCAGGTTATAAACATTTTTAGGTGTTTTAGTTGATAGGAGTCCGACATAACCCTTCGTTCTTCTCAGACGGAAGGTATCCTTCCGAAGGATTTCCATACGAAATAGAAGTTTTAAACTACTACTACAAAAAACGATTTAGATTAATTTTGGCACACACACACCTATGTGCCAAAATTCATCCACATCGTTTAAGCCGTTTTTCCGCCAATCCTGAACACACATCCAGACAAACAGAAAAACGGTTAAAAATTATATTTTTGGCATCAGACTCGTTCCTACACCTCGTAACAATTACTTTTTTTAGTTCAGTACTATTTTATTATAAACTAGCTTCCGCCCGCGGCTTCGCCCGCGTGGTGGTCAAAAATTATTCCACGGGAACGTACTACCGGGATAAAAAGTATCTTCTCGTTCAAGATCGAGCTCCTCAAGTTCTAGCTCATCAAGTTCCAGTTCATCCTCTTCGAGTGTCGCACAAAATGTGAAATCTAACGAGTACCAGTTAATCTAGATTATAATCTATATGTGTGCCAAATTTCATCCAAATCCGTTCAGCCGATTTTGCGTGATTGAGTAACAAACATCCAAACATCTTCACAAACTTTCACATTTATAATATTAGTAGGAAGGAGGATGGTAGGATATAGATTATAAGTTTCGAATTGTGGACAGGAAATAGTATAGACCTGAACCTAAGATTACCTAACTGATAACACTTGACCTGAATAGAAAAACCTTTAATTAGCCCCAGCTGATAAAAGAAGTTTAGTGTATCAGACATAATAGTGTTGTGGTCATTAATTTTACAATTAACTGATAATAATTTTATTAATAGCCTTTGTAAAAACAAGGATATTGTTAATGAATGTAAAAAAGCAAGTATCGGCAGTGGTGCACGGATTACTCATTTCTTCTCCTTATTCCGCAATTTGATTGATCAGTGATACCTATAAGGGATTTTCAGCTGTAATACATTATAGCCAAATAGTATCCCAACCCATAGTCCCTAAAGGTTCATTACAAAACCAGCGTCAGACAGCTCATCTGTCTGGCATTAATGCTGAAATGAACCTATTTAGCGCAGCCGTGAGGCACACACTGTTGTAGCTATTTATTTTCACTTTTTTTATTCTTATTGTGTTTTTTTTCACGAGCTGTGTCCAAATAAACGGTATTCTTTCATTCTTTCATACTATGAGACCTTTGCGGCACACCGGACAGAGCTCCAATGGGATCTCATGGCGACATGGAGAGTGCGATTGTCGCAACGCAGTACTGGGCACGCCACGATTGCGGCGGTAAGTCCCCTTTTTGAGGAGTGGATTGAGAGGCACCGCAAGGCATCCTCACCTTCCGCCTGACGCAGGTCCTCACCGGACACTGTTGATTCGGGAGGTTCCTGTTTCGTATAAGGCGGGAGGAAACGCCCGGGGTTCCCACTGCGTAGATCGCCCTGTGGACACGTACGGTGGAGATCTGCCCGGCTTGGGCGGAACACCGCTGTCCTCTTGGAGGGGATCGGCGGCGGCGATCTCTCGCGTCCGGCCCTGGTCCAGGCCATGGTACGGAGCGAAGTGCATGGATAGCCGTCACCTCTTCTGCGTAGCAGTAATGCTCGCGATGAGGGAGGCGGCGCACGTGAGGGAGAGGCAGTATATGCGCCCTCACGGCCCTAGTCGCCGCAGGAGACGCCCTGGGCGTCGGGAATCCCAGGCTGATGATGGTGGAGATCAGATAGGCAGTTGCAGAGCAACTATTTAGATAGAGATCTAAATACTGGTAACTGGCTGCATCCGTTTTGACTGGAAACTGACCCCAACATAGCTGGCAAAAACCTAGGCAGATGATGAGGTTTGTACACACTTTTATATTTCAATGATATTTAAAAAATTAGATGAGGCGTTCCAATCTGACTAGGTATATAGGTAATAGGTAAAACGGGCTGTTGTCCGTAACTCCACGTCAAAGCGCGTATTTTGCGTACGAGTGGGAGAATCCGTTATTAGATCCACCTCAGCTCCTCGAGAAAGGCCAGCAACGCCTTGGTGTTGCTGACAATCTCACGTAGGGTACCTGGGTTACCGAAGTATTTTGCCCTGTAATTCGCGACCACCGGGCAGTTTAACAGCACATGAACCGCTGTCTCGTCGTCTTCCATGCAGGCCTATCTGACTACTCAGAGGATATGTGTTCAAAATAATAATGGTAACTTTATTCCCCTTTTTAATCAAAGGAATAACCCAAGAGATATCCTGCTAAAAATAACACTGGTCCTTCGTAGAGGAAGTTATGTATTTAATTTGAAAACTTACCTCATTGTAGAAGAAATGTATTGTATGATTGTTGAGCTTTAAACTGAGAGTCTTGAGGAATGATATATAGTAAGCCATCACCTCCTCATCGGAGAAATCAAATTTGTGCACTATTATTGAGTTCACATGGTTATTACTCAGCAAATAATCTGTAACAAATATTTAGCTTTTAGAATTATGTAAGTAAAACATAACATAACATGACGCCTTATTTCCCCAAAGGGATGGCCTGACGTGTCCCTAAGTTCCGCTAGTACTTACTCCCACATTTTGCCCGTTACGTTTAAGTCCTATGTAAGAGGGGGCAGACCTAATTCTATCAACAGGGCACAAATTCACTCTCGGTTGCTACTGAGAAATTTGATACAGAAACACCCAACAACGCTGTGCCCAACCTGGGAAACGAAACCAGGACCTCATGCTTAGCGAAAGGCTGACCGAAATTAATACAAAATAGGGGAAAATGATCTTTATTTTATAAGAAAATGAATTTATAAGAACAAGAAAATCTCCTTGTAAAATAGCAATATACAGAATAGAGAATCATGCAACAACAAAGTGTCAGCTAATTTGCTTAAAACTCAGGTGTTTGTTTTTCTAACATTTAACACCAGATGTTGGAAGGAAGTGTGTTAAACACAATCCACCAATCAGTAATCAAAGTTCAACACCAAAAACAAATTACAATTCAAACATAAACTACAAAATTATGTTTTGTATATGGCAAGGGTAACAATGTTTTGATTCATACAAGCCAAAACATATTTCCAAATGATTAAACAACTTACACAGTGATGTTTCATTCCTAATATTCTCAAACAGTATATTTAGTGTTTGCAACAGTTGTACACAAACATATGACGATCCTCCACACTTCTGTCTCATGATCTTCAAGAAGTATGACAGCATATTTTTCTCCAAGAAGAAGCTGCAAATGAAACAGTTTATCATAGTCAACCAACAATATGATCAAGATTCTAGATCTATCTATCCAAGGACAGGTATTTGTCAGATGGTGTCAACATACAAGAAGGCCAATTCTCGTAAATAAAAACATTCAAAATCTAGTCTAGTCTCAGTCTCATCTCAGCGACAACGAAATGTCAAAAATGTATGAAAAATCGAGGTATTTTTGACAGATTGACACTGAGATCAGACTGTTGTTCTTAAAATTACGAGAATTGCCCCTCTGATCACTACTTGACACACTTGTTAAATGTAATTTTATTTTAATGTATATAAAGTATGACATACCTACTTATAGCATCTTCAAAACGAAATAAATACATGAAATTATATTTTTTTATGAACAGTTCCAATTTAAGATTCAATATCCTAACAAAAAGAAGAAAACAAAAGATTTGGTTATATGACGGGGCAAAAGTTGCTAAACTAGCTAAGTTGTATTGCGACTTGTGTAGTATTTAGAAAGGTCAGATAAACATCTTAAGACATATTTCAGATTATGTATTAGTATGAATTGAAACCTATGCCGTTTTCAAGCCATAGTAATAAGCAATGCCACTAATAAGTAATGGAATACTTAATAATATAATACCATTACACTTGGATGACTCAGCACATGACCAAACATGAGGTGATTACTTTTCATGACTTAAAGGCAATTCAAGATGCCATAAAAAAAAATACTTTTAAGGTATCTTCAGAAAACATTTGTACCTATGTAATTAACTGGTCTTTCTAACCACAAATATTAAGTCAGTGGGTTGTCTTTTTTAACTTACCACTTGATCTTCTATTAACATACTGTCTGATTAAGGAAGCATTGTTTACAAATAATAAAAATAATGATCACAAAGTAATACTTACTCAAAAACGGAACTGTCATTCTGGTCACCCCATATCAATATCTCTGCTATACACCTGAGCGATTCCACTAAGGTGCCCCGATTACTTTCGGATACAGTTGTATTTTTACAAAGAATATTATGTAAATACTTCAATCTTTCTAAAGAATGAGGGTTTTTTGGACGCCCCCACGAGGCCCCGAACCAACTTCTGCTACGAAACATGACGGTATTAGTATCCTCTACACTTGATCAAAGAAAACAACACACTTTTTCATTTTTTTTTAGTTCATTGAAGCACGTCGTCACACTAAACCATTAGCACCATGTTCTTTTTTATCTTGTTTTAATCATTGATCACTTTATTGGGTCATTGCGTTACACGCGTTAACTTTGGTTTGTATTTCATAGAATAATGTGCAGTAAATTGATGAATTGTATTATTTTTATAAAAGTACTCGTACGATTTACTTGGCCAACGTAATTTTGACAGATCTCGGGTTGTTCGGAATGACAGCCAGTGCTGCCAACTCCGAAAGTTCAAATTATCGAGTTCCCACGTCGAAATTATCGTATTGTGGGCAAAAATATCGTCCAAAAAAAACCTAAAACATCATGCATTGATAACAAACGACAATGACTAGTCAAAGGGGGAGAATATGACAAGTTTCACTACTAGTAGCGCTAACAGCCCAAACCGCCAAACTTTACACACAACCACCGAGTGTATCACAGCTGGTTACAAGTCTTTATTTCCTTTTCACAACCTGTGTTCATGAGTGCCAGACATAAAGCTAGTTAGAAGCAAATATAAAGTTATCTGAACAAAACCACAAGAATACAGCATAAGACGCAGAGTCGCGGTCGGATGGAAACAAGTGTTATTATTATCATGTGAGGGAAAGAGAGCCATTTACATGTTGATGTTACATCGTACCATTAGGCAAATTATCATACGCCCCCATAATTATCGTATGTATTGGCAACACTGATGACTGCTATAGTTTCGTTTAGTTCCTCCGCAATTATTTGTTTCTAAAAATTGTTTATTTTTTTGATCAACAAAAATCCCTTTCTATCTAATAATACAAATAAAAAGATTTTCTTCTGGATAACTATAGTATTTGTCAAGGTAGATATTTAACTTATATGCACATACTCTACGATTCTTTGTCATAACTAAACGCAGCCCGCATTTGCAGAGATAGCTATACTCAATCTGCCTTTAGGTTGGGGTTGGCTTCCAGTTTAACCGGATGCAGCTGAATACCAATATTTTACATGGCACGACTGCCTATCTGACCTCCACAACTCAGTTACTGGGTAATACGGGTAGTACCCTTTAGTAGGTAAGGTAAGACTGGTGCTCAGACTTTCGAGGTTCTGACTACCACTAATGACAGCCGGGACGTTCGTAGAAATTTGTTACACAATGGATATCCGTAATTCATAGAAATGGACATGAGAATTCTCCATATCAGCTTTACCTATTCATAAAGATGCAATCTGTCTGTCAAGCCGCAAGCGTGCTAATTAGGTAGGTACTAATTCATGATGAATAGATATATCCACGTTCAAGAGATTGCGAATACAAACAATAGCACATTGATTACAGAAGATTTTCAGTTTACGTGTGAACGGCCAGAATAGATTACTTGGCGAGAACGAGGTATTTCTCGCATTCTTTTTACATCATATAGCTAACTATGCCTATGACTTCTTATGAGATCTTACGGGTTCTTAGACTTTTGAAATTAAAAACTGCCGCTACATTCAATTTGGCGAGAGCTTGTATGGTGGAGTACTTGCAACTTTAATTAGACCAGCCTCGTACCTAAGTTGTCATATAGACGAGTGTTTCATCATTCTATTTTTAGTGTTACCTACTGCTATAAGAGTGGACAAATCACTTGGTCAGTTGGTCTAGTGGCCACAAATACAACTGCCAAGCGTGAAAAAAAGTATCTAATAAGTATTCAATTATTGATTGGGAGTGTCTCCGCCGCAGTGTCTGGATTGGTGAACGATTGACGACAAAAGGCTGACTCTTTACATTGAATTTATTTTTCTTTTTTTTCTTTAAGGACTAAAGCTATTTATGTAAGTACCTACGCTAAAGAAAATACCATAAAACGTTAAACATAACTGGCAAAAAAGAAAACAACTTTTTAAAAAACAAGCATACCTATATTACTTGTTAGTAAAACGAAATAAAAAGTTTAAAATAATTTAATCTCAATTAGGTATTTAGTTAAAATCGTATTACATTTTGATGGCAGGAGAAATAAAGAATATTTATTAGCATGTTACATAAACCTATTTCTAACCGGGGTTGTGTCAATTTATTGTAGAGTTCCTATGGCCACCTTCGAGCTCCAGCATCAGACCCTGGTTACCATATAGAATCAAAGTACTCGTCAATACGAATCACACGATCCCAAACTCGATGGGGTTGTGTCGTTTTATTGCGGAGTTCCTATAGCCACCTTCCAGCTCCAGCATCAGAT
This sequence comes from Antitype chi, assembly GCA_947359405.1. Classification (NCBI taxonomy): domain Eukaryota; kingdom Metazoa; phylum Arthropoda; class Insecta; order Lepidoptera; family Noctuidae; genus Antitype; species Antitype chi. Next base: position 6,598,916 of record OX375814.1, read on the forward strand.
CAGCTCCATATCATCATAATAATATTATTGCACTGTCACGGGATATGCTTGCAAAATTTCAGCTCAATCGGTTTAAGATATTATTATCTGCTTCAAAATTGAGTTGCAAGTTAAATAAAAGCTTGTAATATGTGTGTTAACTAATACCTCTTCTTACCCCATCGGGGAATATAGACTCACTATTTTTATAAATTGAATAAGGATGCGGTTTCCGACCGCGGTGGACCGATAACCTTGTGAAGGCCGCGCGAAGCCGCTGGATGTGGGAAGCACAAGACCAGTCGAAGTAGCGGGCTTGGGGGAGGCCTATGTCCAGCAGTGGGCGTCTTTCGGCTGAAATGATGATGATGAAGGATGCGCTTTCGGTGATTCCCAAGCCTTACTGTCTCCTGCTTTAGTTTATTTATAACAAGATTAGCAGGCACGTTTCCTAAATGTTCTCTTCTCATAAGATAGGAATGGTGGAAAAAAACTCAGAGAAATTATAAAAATATTTTTTATTGTCTTAATTTTCGTAAATCTATATTGCAAATTAATGATTTTGTTTACATCTACATCAACTAATGAGTAGTACCTTCACATTTAGGTACAATTTTGGGAAAACCCATAATTCTACACACACGGACGGAACAGGCGATATTATTCATACCTTAAAACTAAATTGTGACATTCTGTATTACAAACAAGTTGAACCATAAACATTATAAGATTGTTTCAAATAAGAAAATACAACTATACGAAAGAGTGAATAATTATCATCATCTTCCTCTGTCCGTCTTAGGAAATGATGCCTGTCTTAGGCCCGTGAAATTCAAATGTTAAATAATGTATGTTACATAGATATTCTTTATAAACATTTGTTACAGTCGCGTCATATTTTGATCAACATACAATCTGATACCTACTGCAAATTTTAATAGAAAGTAAAATTTGTGCCTGAAAGTTGTCTCCGTGTTTGTCTTTAAAGAGTGGATAGGTAATGTAAACTAGCTACCTATATGATAACGTACTACGTGCCTATTTACAAAAATTTAAATGAAAATACAGGCATCAATTGACACAAAAAGAAAGAGAATTTTTTTTAATGTTAGGTAAGTACCTATTTACTTACTAGTTTCCGTATTTGAAAATTACCCTTGAAGGTAATATGGAATAAATACAATACTAGTAATAAAATATATAATTACATGGTGATTTTTATCTACTGTCCTCGATCAACATTAAAATGTAACCGAAGATTAGTTAAAATAACACCAAAGATTAACTTACTTATTTTTAAAGAAATGTCACACAATATTTTGCATTTAGACTACCTCATTACTCATTAGGTATCTTGTCACGTTTACAAAGTTAGCTTCTATTAAAAATATTTTTACTAGGTATTTATTTAACACTATTTTCATGGACGGTCTATTTTTTTATTATTTGTACCTAATAAGATATCTTAGAACTAAGTAAATAATTTAAAGAATAAATACAAGCTCAATAAATTATTATTTGATTAAGTATTTAATTTAAATCTAGTGCTGACTCAAAAAATGTTATTGCTCATAATAATAATTTAATTTTGAGGCTCGAGCAAATAATCGACGATCTAACTGTAGAGCTACAATGCTCTTTGGGCAAGTGGTAAAAATTGGAACGTAATTCAAGAGCATAAATTCTTATCCTTGAGACTCTTCTCCACTCCAAGGTTCCTATGGACAGGCAGCCAGTTGGTATCGCACTAAGCACCACCAACCAGTTAGTATCTACGAAACATAGTTGTTTCCATGCGTAAAATACGCGAAATACTACCCCAATTAAGATAAGAACCAGACAGTATAGTGGTACTACCCACTTACGGTATGAACTACTCTCAAATTCTTATTTTAATTGGGGTAGTATTTCGCATATTACTTGACAGTTGGTACATAACTTACCTAAGTGGAAAATAAGAATTTGACAGTAGTTAATAACATAAGTGGGTAGTCGCACTTATTTTATAAAGTGCTATGAAATTCTTATCTTGGAGTACCTAGTACTTAGCGTTTTTTTTTTTTAATGGCAGTTCGTTAAATGTTTTCAATTGTTTGTTTGAGCCATAGATTCACATTCACAGAGAAAGCATTATAAGTACAAATAAAGTCTATATTTTGACTTCCTTTTAATACTACTACGAGCATCACAATTATATTAAAATAAATATTTAAAAAGTTTATTTGTTTATCCCATAATTTTCTAGAGCTAGCAGAAAAGCAAGGAAGTTTTCTTAACATATTAAAACACTACCTTGCATTTGGTAAACTAACTTAAAATACTTATATAAAGTATAAGAAATCTGAATCTGGCAAAATGTGAGACTTTGAAGTTGAACCTTTAAGTAGGTAGTTAGCAAGTACTAAATGGGTAAGTACTTGTTACAATGAATATACACAAATAGCTTTCAGATAATTTTAAATTCGTGTTTATAATAAGTTCATCTCACACATAATTCTTCGAGCCTACGTCAGCCCAACTTATTCTTGGCAAGTAATTGCAATAATTGGCATATTGTAGTTATTGGTCCCTCACATTTCTTAAGCATATAATTGTTTTTAAGATTTCATTTAACATCGTTATGTTTCATGTGGGGGGATTATTAACTTTCCTTCTCATAATTACTGATCATTGACTTGTTGTAAACTTTCCCTTTACTTATTTTCGTCCGCACGTTGGTCCCTCGAAATTCGTTAATTACAGCAGCTCGATACGAGCCAGACACAATCCTATCCTACGTATCTCAGGCTTTAAGGGTAGAAGTTCTGGAGGGCATCCGAGTATATGGAGTTGTATGTGTCTCTTAGAACGTATACGTTGTCTCCTGGTTTCCCATTGAACATGTACTGGCCCTTTAGATTCGTAATCTTCGAGTTTGATGGCGCAGGCTTGGGTTTGGGCTGCGAGTATGTAGGTATGTTGTACGTTGGCCTGGGTGGCATCATGGGCTGACCTCCATATCCGAAGGGATCCACTTGGGGAATTTGAGGGTATGCAGGCGCACCGCTCCATTGATACACGCCAGTCGGTTTTCCGTTAGACACAAAGTCAATAGGCAGATTGATGAAAGGATCAGCCATTTGAGGCGGTGCTTGAGGCATCATCGGCGCCATGGGGGGTCCTAGGCTCGGGGGCTGAGACACGTACCCTAAGCCAGGAACAAACATGTATGGAGTGGGGGGAAGCCTGATGTAGAAGATAGGAGAGTTCTCATACTGCAAAGAATTGATGTTATCATTCTGGTACTGTCCGTTACCATTTTTCTTCTTGTTCTGTTGTCGGCGTCTGGTGGGGATGGTTCGCGAGAGCTCTTCTTCCTCAAAGTTCTCGTCGTTGACGGTGAAGTTGATGTCTTCATCGTCGTCGGAGTAGTCCATGCCGGAGGACAGGAAGGAGGGGTAGAAGCCGAAGAGGTTGAGGGCTTTGTTCCTCCTGCTGGTGATTGGTGTTTCTGTGGTGGTGGTGGTCTCCTTGAACTCGTCCTGTAGTTTGTTCTCTCGGACCGTAGTCGGTTCTTCCGTCTGCAGGGCTGCTGCGCGTGACCTCCTGGTCGGCGCGCCGTGACTGCGGCTCAGCAGCGCCAGCAGAACCATGACTAACAGCATGCTTCTTGAGTATCCCATTTTCAGTCTGAAAACAAGAGAAGATCGTGTTTAATAAAAGATTGGGGCTTTGGCTTTTCGTGGACACCTATCAGTTCATTATTAATATTGGTCTAAAATAAAGCGACATTTTCTTTATTCAGACTAGATAAGTATCGATTATGATTGATAATGATTACGAAGATTAGTTATGTCTGGACTTTAAAAGAGACTGTGTGTGACCTCTGAGTTTGTTTCGGCCTTTCTTCTCAGAGTAGTCAAATAGGAAACGTCGACCTCATCTGCGTAGTTTTAAAGTATGATTGACGTGTAAAAGTGTTTGTACTAACCTACTTACAGTAATAAAGTTATTTATCTAGGATGCAATACCAAACGTAAAAGAACAAAATAAATTAATAATCATTATTGATGCAGTCCTTAAAGGAGAAGGCGTGGCATAAATAAATCTCTCTTTAATTTCAATGCGTGCGCACCTACAAACTGGAAAGAAAACACTTGGCAAAGGTAATTATTTACATTTTTAAATTACCGAGAGGTTCGAGCGAATAGCACATTCACACAATATGCTGTGTATTTAACATCAATCAAGTTTGCAGGGCATTCATTAAAAAACAATAAGTATTAATATACTGAGACGGATGACGGTAACTTGAACCCATCGTAGTTATTACTATCTCTTGCATCATTAATAGGGACATGTGTCTTGTTCGTGTGATTTAAATAACAGGGCAGATGCGTAACACACTGGTACAGTAGGAATGGCTTTTAAATTTAGACAGTTCAACAACATTCATTGCGTTATTTTACGTTGTTGAGTAGACATTTTTCGAACGTAAGAAGCAATGGATTAGCAATATCCTTCAAAACGATTCAGATTGTAATTGATAGTGTGTTACACAATTAGGGTGCAGGGCTTAAGTATAATTTGTGAGGAATTAGACCCGTCTTAATTCCAACGTGTCATTTTTTATTTATGTTCAAACAAAATAAATGGAACGCTATGAAAAATTAAGTAGGTAGAGAAAATCATAGGTATGGGGCGATTATATATTTTTTTTTTAATAGTTAATTAGGTATTCTAGCAGTAGACACTGCCCAGGAAAAAAGAAACCATAAAGGCCTTCTTTTAACACCAGGCTCCTATAAAATATTAAAAAAAATAAAGGTAGGTTCTGTAGGATCTGCGCAAAAAATCCTAGGATCTCTAGATCCTAATCCTAGATCTCTTACCTTGGATTTCTACCCCAAAAGAATATGGGAAATCAAAACAAAATAAGGTAATTTTATGACTAGGTAATGTATGAGTTTTAAATAAATAGTTTATGCTTTATGAAAATTAAATGATGAAGAAACGTTGGCGAAGCTTTAAAAGCTACCCACGCTCATAAATAAAACCGCGGCAAAATTACCATTGAACATGATAATTACAAATGGGTTCCTAAATTGAAACAAACTTCATAATATTCTCTCAAACATAACACTCGGAAATACACAGAATAAAACCTCTTTATAATGATTGCATATACACTTTCTTAGGACGATCACTTTCTTATGACGAACCAGCCAGTCATAAGTCCGTCAGTTGGAGAATTCTTAGCAAACAGGATACAGGTAGGTAAGTAAAAAAAAAAACGCGCATGTAGCCCGGGCAGTTTTCAAGGTCGGTTAATACCCTATACCACTTATATCCAGTAATCTATTCATTCTTAGCGTTTACTTAAGTCAGGCGCAAATTAAATGGCTTTTTTGGATGAAATAAGAACTACAGCGAAGCGGTGAGCGAAGTTTATGATCTAGTGAGTTTACTGGTTTGAGATAGGAACTGGTAAGTAAATAAAATATTTAAGCCGATTTTAAGTCAGGATCTGTCATGATTTACGTAAAAAATTTACATATAACTAGCTAACCGAACAGATGTTGTCCTGTATCCTAAAACTAGATCGCAGCGCTACCTACCAGGTCAAATTGTGAATCTAAGCCATCCAGGGACTCACTCAAACACACCCAAAAAATATCATCCAAATCGGTCTAGCCGTTTAGGACGAGTTCAGTGGCATACCGTACAGATGTAATAACAAATTAATAAATTACAGTTCGAAAACATGTAGGTACAAAAGGAATTTGTTTGAAACTAGGTACCATATAATTAAAAAAATCCTTTCATCCAGCGATTATTTTTAATCCTTGGTTGCACGTAATATAAATAGGTACTATTGAAACAGATGGTATCAGCTAACACTTGTGGTGTTACCAGGTAGCCAATCTGGAATATAAAAAACAATAGTTTTTCCTGGAATATTATTTTAAAGTTAAATGCTTCTGAAATTTAAAGAAAAACAATCAGGCGCATTTAACTCTCAATAAGATACCTGGAAAAACTGCCCATGTAATCTCCTTGATATCTGGCAAACTAGTTAGCAGAAAACCTAACTATACCCGTAGGAGAAAAATATACAAGTTCGTTACGATTAACATCCGGATAAATAAATCACATTTTAATAGAAAGACATTTATTATCCAGATATTTACAGCACGGATGTGCAGACACTTGATCGATAACAAGCAATAGAAAGTTTATTACAACTGCGCGTACGCATCTACACATTTTGTTAAGGGCTTGTTCCACATGACTTTTAGTCATCTAAAACTCGGTTTCTGGAACGAAAATTAAAACAAACATCTTTAGCTACAGTGAAATAGTAACGAAGTCATAACTGAACATAAAACAAGTTTGAAAAAAAAAATGCTTTGTGGTGTCTGAAGCCGAAAAAAAGCCGTTTTTAGAATGTTTGTCCCTTTGTCTGGATGTGTGTTCCAGATTGACACTTAAACGGCTGAGATAATTTGAATGAAATTTTGCACACAGTTATTACCTATATGACTTGGGTTTAACACATACTTTTAATCCCAGTAGTACGTTCTCGTGTGATATTGTCCTGCATACACGCGGGCGAAACCGCCAGCAACAGCTAAATTCAGCTAATCTTCAATGCTGACTTATGTTTTTCTTTTTTTTTGACACGTCAATCATTTTCGTTTCCGAAACCGGGCGTATATGCATCATACGCTGAATTCAGACTGGTGCGAGGCGGCATCTACAACGCAACATGCGAACTACGTATCGCACCTGACGTCACGCAAATCCTACATAGCGCAAGCAGAGTTTGTCGGAAGATGAGACACTTACAACCCTGTTCCTCATACCTCTATAACTGCAGGTAGTTGACATCCAGCAAGTTAGCCTCCTAGCTCTACTAATAAAAATAAAAATAAAAATTGGAAGAAAAACGTCGCGTTACCCCGTTTTTGTCGCACTTTATTCTGCAGGATTCATGGTGAATTTAAACGCGATCAGCACTTTGAAACTTGTTGTATAACAATTTTGACATTGCAATTGATATAACCATTTTGACATTTGAATTGTTGTTTGACAATTTTGACATTGAAATTGTTGTGTAACAATTTTGACATTTACAGCTCTTGAACACGGTTTAGATGTGCTGAACGCTTTAAGTTTTGTCGGTGAAATACGAACTAAGTAACTAATTAAATATCTAATTCAGTGTAGCGTGGACAAAAGAGTTCTCAATTTCCCCTCTTTAAAAAAAAAGATGATTCAATTCAGACGACTGAATTTAGTCAAGTGGGATAGTTTCTTTAAGAGATACGCTTTCATAATCTACCCGCATAATAATAAAAGTTTTATTGGAAATGGTTTTATTGAACTATTTTATGTATGCAGGATGCATATATCAGTATTGCTAATGTAGCTACCAATACTAACCTGTGTTCGTCTGACTCCTGTTAATTAGTATTTTTAATTTTTATGCGTGGTTTTTAATTGGTCTAGTATAATTATGCTAGGTAAGTCAGTTTTTTTTTAACGGGTACGTACTGGTTTGTGGTTTAAAGCTTAGTTTTCACGTTTATGGTACATTTGTGTCTGGTTTAGTTACAATGTTTCATAAGTCGCTCAGGGCTAGTACAGTTATTTCATAATTTCAGCCGAAAGGCGTCCACTGCTGGACATAGGCCTCCCCCAGGCTCCTCCACTTCGACCGGTCTTGTGCTTCCCACATCCAGCAGATTCCCGCGGCCTTCACAAGGTCATCGGTCCACCTTGTGGGAGGCGTTCCCACTCTACGTCTTCCGGTACGCCTCCGATCGTCATGAGAGTGGGTGTTACACGGGCATTCAACATGACCTTTGTCTTGTCCATGTTCATTTTTACACCCACTCTTTCGGACGCTCTACTGAGGTCATTGAGCATTGCACTGAGGTCCTCCATGGTCTCAGATATGACAACTATATCATCGGCAAACCGAAAGTGAGTGATGTACTCGCCATTGATGTTGATGCCAGCCCGTTTCCAGTCCAGACCCTTGAAGATATCCTCCAGTGCAGCGGTGAACAGTTTTGGAGAGATAACGTCTCCCTGTCTCACACCTTGCTGCAGAAGGATAAGTTTCGAAATGTGGTCCTAGAGTCGGACCGACATAGTGGCGTTTTCATACAGACACTTGAGCACCTCGATGTACCGGTAGTCTATCTGGCACCGTTGAAGAGACTGCAGTACAGCCCATGTCTTGATCGAATCGAAGGCTTTTTCGTAATCCACATACGCTAAGCAGAGAGGCAGGTTATACTCTTCGGTCCTCTATATAACCTGCCGCAGCGTACGTATGTGGTTTACGGTGCTAAAGCCTTTGCGGAACCCGGCTTGTTCGGGAGGCTGGAAGTCGTCTAACTTGCATGCGAGACGGTTTGTGATGACTCTCGAAAACAGCTTGTAGACATGGTTCAGAAGTGAGATAGGCCTATAATTCTTAAGAAGAGTAATGTCACCCTTCTTAAAGAAATGTACCACGACACCTCTGTTCCATGCCTGTGGCGTTTTGCCCCCGAGTATGACGGAATCGAACAGCTTCTGGAGGGCCTTAAGAACGGGTTTTCTGCCGGCTCTTAGGAGTTCAGCCGTAATTCCTGACACACTGAACAGTACACACTGTACAATTATTTATTTTGTCGTATTTATCCTGTGACTATTGCATGTCTGTAATGTGTTAGTGCAGATTAACTGCTCTGCTCTCTGCTTGCCAACACAAATACATTATTGGTATTTAAAAAGATGTAGGTCTGGAGTATAGCCTATGGTCTGGTTTAGATACAATGTTGCAGAAACTGTGCTTGTCGGTAACACGATTGTTATTTTAATTCAGTGTGCATCTTAGTACTGTTATTAAAATATTTTAATAACAATAAATATAGGTACTGGATGAACGGTTTGCTTACACTGACATAGTGGTATGGCTACCATTCACTGTGTCATCTATATATATAAAAATTAATTGCTGTTCGTTAGTCCCGCTAAAACTCGAGAACGGCTGGACCAATTTGGCAAATTTTGGTTTTTAAATATTTGTGGCAGTCCAGGGAAGGTTTAAACGATGAGAAAATATAAAGAAAACCTTTATATAAATTAATTGACGTTTGTTAGTCTCACAAAAAGTTCAGAAATCTTTTATCGGCAGTACGAAGTTTGCCGGGTCAGCTAGTCTATAATATAGTAAAAGAGTTATAAAAAGGTAAAAGTGAGTTAGTAGATTGAACGTAATCTTCGAAACTACTGATTCGATTCCGAAAATTCTTTCACTAATGGAAAGCTGCCATTATACCTGAGTGTCAAAAGCATATACATATTAAGAAAAACAAATTGGAAATAGTGAGTATGCTTAGAAGGCTTTGTTACGTTGAGAGGACGGACGAAAAGAGACTAACAAAAGTTCATTTACAAGGCAGATGGGGGTGGAAACGCCGGGAGGGCCCTAGGAGGACATAATTATAGTGACCTTATTGGTGATGTTCTGCAGAAATGTCAGGTGCATAGTGTCAGACACGCAACCGGCATGTGTGTCTGACCAGAGGGGCAATTCTCGTAATTTTAAGAACGTTCACAGTCTGATCTCAGTCTCAATCTGTCAAAAATACCTCTAGTTTCCATACATTTTTGACAAGTTTTTGACATTTGATCGTCGAGATGAGCCTGCGACTAGATTGTGAACGTTTTTCATTACGAGAATTGGCCTTCTGGAGTCCTACCATGACCTAATTAAAAACGATTCATAAGCAAGACATTTCAGTTTAGGTTCCTAAACTGCATCGCTTCAAATTCGTACCATGACGTCGAATACGCTCAGCGGCATAGGGATCGTTAAAAGTGAATGAAAGATCGCAATTTGTAGCTGATGTATGAATGTAAACGAGGCAAAAGGAGTATGTAGCTGTGAGGGGCTCGTACTAGGTGGCATTATGTAGCGTCTGCCTACCCCCATGGGAAGAACGCGAGAGTTTATATATGTATGCAAAAATGAAATCCACACGGACGAAGGGGCGTGCCAAGTGTTAGTCCTACAGATCTTAAAACTTTCGTATCTAAGTAAATAATCTCCACGATTTTAAATAATTTACGAATGAATAGGTAGCTTTTCGTTTTAGAGACATAAACGAGCAATAGTTCTAAGTGGATTTTGAAAAAGCTCTTCGATAAGTTCTATTTAATAGACTCCAGTAAAATGCAAGATTAATAAGAAGAATTAAATTAAGATTTTTATTAAGTACTAAATAGGTAACTTAGTCTAAGTAGGTAAATTAGTTGAAAACGCCATAAACTTAGGTCATCAAATAGACTCCTGTTAGACGACCTCAATTTATTTTATGTCGTAATATAATATTTATTTCCTAGAAATGTGAAAATACAAAATTAACTATGTAATCGCATGATTTTGCCATGTAAAACGAAAGTGCGAACATTAAAATACAATTTAGGTAATCTACGTTTAGAATGTGAGAAATGAAAGCGCTTTTTTCGACCTAATGTGCCTTTATAGTATTGTCTGCTATTATTGGGTTGAGGAGCTTGTGGCTAAGTGCTATTACTTCAGACTTTGTGACTTAGTATTCGTACAGTCGCACGGATCGGTTGATCCGTGGATGGGTGATCATCTCTTCATACCAAGTCCCTTCCATGCCTCGGAAAACACGTTAAACCGTCGGCCCCAGCTGTCATACGTGGATTCTTGACAATCGTTACAGGTCGTCAGAAGCCCGAAAGTCACACAACCAGTCTTACCCAGGGGTTTTATGTTACCCAGTAACTGGGTTGTGGAGGTCAGATGGGCAGTCGCTCCATGTAAAATACTGGTGTTCAGCTAAATCTAGTTAGACTGGAAGTCAACCCCGACATAGCTAGGCAGGTGGTGATGATAGTCTGCAATTATTGTGTTATTTTATTTTATGTCGTATTTTATGAAACTCCTATGTCTTTATCACATACTAGGTGACCCGTGCCCACTTCGTTGGGCGGTAAACATTTTTATATCACTCAATAGATTACGACACGGTCGCGGTTTCACACCTATGTCGTATTATCTCTTTAACCATTCGTCCAAATTATATGCAATAAAAGGGAAAAAGTCTTTTGTTTTAAACACTTGAGATGACTAATTTACTTATTTTGATAAAAAATCATTATTGTTGATAATATGAACAATAAACAAGACCTAACGATTTAAATTATTTTTTTAATATAAAAAAGTACTTTTTGTGAAATAAATATAAAAGTTAGACATTATGCTGTCGATGACTTTTTTTAACTGACTTAAAAAGAAGGAGGTTATCAATTCGACATGCTTATAAATATATTTTCTTTTATGTATTTTCGGGCATAACTCTCCGTTATATAAAGACGGATTTGCAAAATTCTGTTTTTGTTCGAAAGGGGCTTATTCCGAAAAGGTCTCATTTAAATTTCATAAAGATCTGATGATGCCTTTGGGAGACAGACAACGGAATACTTCAAGGAATGACAGCAAACAAACTACGATTGCTGCTATCGCATAAATATGGATTGTTTTGACCCCAAGGATGATGAAATTTCGAATTGTGCGGGGTAGGTACTTTATCTAAAAAGTGAAAATTTAAAAACTAAAAAAAAAATTATTGATTTCCAAAAAATAATTTTAATTCCGGAAGTCGGTGACTTTGGATAAGTATTTAAATTTTTTGTCACCGCCTGCCGAAATTATAGTGATTTTTCACTTTGTAGTGCTTTTTGGAAGTCGGTTGTTTTTTTTTTAGTTTTTTGTTGGCATTATCAAGTTCTACAACATTTCTCTAAAACTCAATCATATATATATATGTCATCGTTAAGGCAGCGTTCGTAAGAAACGTTTTCGTTCGACCGTTTTTCTTCGACTTACTTTGCAAATTCAACTACCACGAAAGAGTCTTTTAATTTTTCGTGTTAATATAAATAGCTTATGACACTCACAAATAACGTGGCATTCAAAAGAATGATATGCTGAATTCATGGTTACGCAGTGAATAAAAACTTTTTCACAGATTGGCTAAAGAAAAAGGTATCTGACATTTCTTAGAGGAAAATTTTCATAAAAATGTAATCAAAACAAACGAACAGCTACTTTTTTACATCGAAATTATTTCTCAACACTATTATGCACTTTCGTTTTCCTCAAACATGTTCATACTCATGAAAATTACACGCGAGGCCATAATTAGCTGCCATTTGAAGGCTATTTTATTTTAATCTAAAACTGTGGTACGTTCCCGATCGTATTATCATTAACGTGGGTTCTAACACTTGTGTATAGTTACACCAATTTGTCCAACAAGTTTAAACCGGCAATAAAATTATAATACACAGTTATTCTTGTTAAATTAAGTAACGTTATGTCAGAATCATTAGAGCAGTGTCTTTACGGCGGCTGCACACTGCCTAATATTACGAGCTGATTTACATACAACTAACTATCTTTGCTTCGACGGAAACGAGATAAGATGCACAAACAATTATTTACCATGAAGAGAAGTAGTTAATTACAGCTATTTCCTTTCTTAAAACGTGGAAAACTGCCAGGAAAACTTACAGTTAGGAAAAGTAGTAGCGGACGCCATCAATACCTGAGGCATAAAAACGCAGTTAAAAGATTTATTGTGCGTCAATCTTTTCACATGCCACCACTTCCGTGTAGACGTCCGAGCTCCGAGCTGTTTATATAAAACAACTGACACGCTGACGAACTCCTTCTCAAAAACAATCAGTAGTAAGAAAACAACCACAAAAGGATTTCTACCTCTATCGTTCTAAGACCGCACATAAATATTGAAACAAATATTTCCCAGTGAACTGGATGCTTTATTCTGTCCGACAGTTTACCTTTTTTAAAGTGACCACTTATCCAGTCAGTAAAGGAGACGATATTAAATTAAAATAGTGTGTCCTGCAAAAAATAATGATCACTCTGTGATCGCAAACCATTTTATTAGGTGTCGTTAAATTCCAATATAACATTAACTGGTAAAGTTTTTGTAGTTGTTATGATCAATTGCTGAACTGTTATTTTTTTACGATCAGAATAATTTCTTGATCGTGTTGTCGTATTGCAATCCTTACTTCCTACTAATATTATAAACGCGAAAGTTTGTAAGTATGGATGGATGTTTGTTACTCTTTCACGCAAAAACGGCTTAACGGATTTGGATGAAATTTGGCACACAGATAGATTATAACCTAGATTAACACATAGGATACTTTTTATCCCGGTAGTACGTTCCCGCGGAACTGTTCTCACAGCATAGTGTATAAAAAATGGTAAAAAAAAATCGGTAAAAAAAATTGATTTTTTTAGGTAGGTTTTTTTTGGTAGGTACTATATCGAAAATCACTAGCCCTATCACCTGTCTTCGTTTTCGTATGCGTTTCCTTTACACCCTGTTTAGAGAAGGCAAGAGCAATGCTCACCTGCACCCTAATTGCGTAACTCACGATTACACATAATCTGTTTCGTTTTGAAACAGATGGCTAAACCATTGCTTCATATGTTCGAAAAATGTGTCTGCTCAACAACGTAAATTACTCAATGAATATTGTTAAAATCTCAAAATGAAACCGATTAAGATTAATCGCGCGTTACGCAATTAGGGTGCAGGGTTGTGTCGGTTTGCGATTTTAAACTTATACCTAACTATAAATCCAGGTTTCCTCTCAAAGAGGCCTTGGCCTTGCAGTGGGAAAATAATAGGCTGATATTATATTACTATACAGCGGCTCGTGCCTAAATAATAACAGGCGCACGGGTCGATAGAAGTTTAAGCTACGCTTGCCGCGTTCGGTTCGTGGATGGGTGACCATGCGTTGCACATCGAGATCGCTGCCCGTAGCCGTTGGTCCCGGATGTCATTCTTAGATGTTTGACAGTCGTTACCGGTAATCAGAAGCTCAAAAGTCTGGCAATCAGTTTTACTTAGGTATCATGGTACCCAGTTACTGGGTGGTTATCAAATAGGCAGTCGCTCTATGTAAAATATTGGTATTCAGCTGCATCCGATGAGACTGGAAGGCGACCAACATAGTTGGTAAAAAGTTGCGCATGAGACTATATTATTAGATATACTTAAGTACCTACTTGATTAATTTTACTTGTGTCGATTAAAGCTACACATTTATCATCGAGCTGATGCTTTAAAGGACAGTAACATCTTATTTGCACGTTTTTTACTTGCCCGTATATCTACTGATGGATGTGCGAATGTCACTGCTGTAATCAATTTCATCAATTACTTGAGCGATATGTTTATCTACGAAGTACGAACAAAAACTCTTTCTGGGCAGTTTTTCTGTTGCGTTTGAACAAAAAACTTCACGCTAAGTAATTAATTAAGTTAATAGATAGGTATCTACATAGTTTTTATGTTGTTGTATTTTATTTTCTTCTTTAACTATGACGTCTGTCAACACCGCGAAAAAATTGTATTAACATAGTTGTAACGAGCTGCAGTGGTGGTCCAGTGGAATCGGCCATGACTTAGCGAGTTGTACGTTTTAGGTTCAAACCCAGTTAGATTTCATCACCGCTACTCTCGCAAAACGGTAATGGAAAACCGGCATATCTTAAAACCAAAATTTTTAGTAAATGTGACATATACCAATCCGCACTGGGTTCCCACCAAAATCAAAATCAAAATCTGCATCCCGAATTTTGTGGATTACGGCCCACTCCCTTTGACAGAGTCGAGGCTGGCATTATATGCTGGTTATGATGAACAAGCCGCTTGTCACACGCACAACCGTACGCCTCTTGCTCCCGCGTCACCAGTCCTGACTCTTAGTATATTCTGGCTTCTAAGATCAAAACTATACAGATAAGTTTTATAAAAATATGGCAGGTATTTTTGTATACCTACTGTGTTTTACTTACTTAACTTCTACACAAACGAAGTCGCAGGCAGAAGCTAGTACCCCCCCAGTGGGTTCCCGCATTGTCGTTGCGGGGGGCTCAGTAGCCGTGGTCCGCTCCCACGGTGAAGCGAAGAGGAACCCCAAGGTGGGGCCGCTCGTCAGGGCTTTTGTCTCCAAGCCGACGACGTAGCGGCCAAAAAGTAGGTTGCGGTGAGGTGCACCGCAACTGAGGCGGGCCGCGATGTCGAATGGGAGGCATCGCGGCTGAGGGTTACAGGCTGCGGCGGAGGAGGAGTGCCGGTACTTTTGAGTAGCGCTCTTCCCTTCCGTGGCCTGGACGGGGCCGCCACCGTTTGATGGCGGACGCGGTGGGGCCGCAGGGGAAGAGGAGTGTCGGTATAGCGTTGGCCGCTCTCCCTAACCCCTGCGGCCGAGAAGTGGTAGGCGGCGGAGCCACTGCGATGACCCGTCGCAGGGGGACCAGGGGTGCCAGGGGTGCCAGGGTAGTCTGGGGCCCTTGTGCTACTTGGTTCCTGCGGTGGTCACGGCGTGCCATGTGTCCTGGTGCGCCGGACTGGTGGGGTCCGCAAGGGCCGATGCCTGCCAGGGGTGCGGGTTGTTCGAAAGAGATACCGTCGCCCCTGGCGCACGGGCAACTGAGGGAACACGGGTGGGTTTTAGTCAGTAAAAGTCTGACACGCCCTCCTGCTCCACCCAGAGCGGGAGAAGTCATTTGATGATTTCCCATCCTCAAAAAAAAAAAAAAAGGCAGAAGCTAGTAGCCACAACATTTTTTTCAGAATTACCTACCTAGAGGTTATTGTATGTTCTAATGCTAAGATGTAAGGTGTAAAAAATGTGTAAAGAGAATCTCGAAGACGTAACCTAATATTACAAGCACGCAATTAAAAAAAAAATAGAAAAAAAAAATATGTAGCGACAACCGCAAGTCATCATTTGCAACACGGACTTACCAAAGTCCATAAAATAATGTGTCTATAAGACACACAGCTGCAAAACGAGCAGTGTCAATAAATATTACGTCAAAGCCTCAGTTTTCACTACCAGCCCATAAATCTTCCAGATTGAGCACTCGGTGGTCTCGTCAGGCGCTGTCAGCTGACGACGCATTACCCTGTAATGTTGCCAATTTGCAACCTTCCCGGTGAAAGTTGGACCATCACTACAAAGAAAACAAGCCGCAGATGCAAATTGACCGGTTAATCACGATAATTTGGTTTGCAGACGCTGCAAACAGTGTAACGGGCAAGGTAATGATGAGATTATATCGTCAATATTAATTTAATTTTTGCTCTTATCAGAGAATCTGATGCGTTATCTTCCTTATGAAGTACAGTTTCCTCATGTGTGTTAGGGATCTTCAGTAAAAAGTGTAAAGAAATTACAAGCATGTCCCGCCCGCATTAATACGTAGGTATATGAAATTACTGCAAAGAAAGTTTGCTAACAGTTGTTTTGGAGTCTACAAGAATTTTCACAAGGTTTTCCCAGATGTAGGACCTTCTTATTTTTTTTTTGTTTAGCCTAATCTATCCCACTGCTTTCCAAAGGCTTCCCCTAAGTCTTTCCAGAATGATGATGTAGGAATTACTACTTTAAAATATTTTCGTCACTATTTTCTGTAGACCCATGCCCTGATATCACGTTTTTCTAAAAATAGTCCAGATTTATATCCCTGTAGTACCCATCCACTTTAAATCGGTACATATTCCCATACATTCTTCGAACACTATCCGTGGTAGCCCTGCATATTACTGCAGTGTCGATGAAATCGCAATTATGAGATAAGCATAAACGCTCAAAGTAAACAGCCGTCTTCTTGCTCTCGCCAATTAAATATTTAGAAGATCTTGTCTTTAACCATTTACAGGTAATAAACCAAAGGTTTTACACTGTAGACTCATCATAACTCTATGTAATCTATACAAACATAAAGTGACTATGTTTCATTCTCGTTCCTTAGAATTTACTCAACTGCGTTCATTTTTCTTAGAACGCTCACTCTTCAATGTAACTGGCTGTTCAAACGTGCAAATATTAATATGTCACAAACAGTTAAACAGAAATTCTAAAACAGAGTTTTTGTTGACAATCACCGTGAAAATTCAGTTAGATGTGGAAAACTGTGGTTTTCAGAATGCTGACCTAAAATATCATAACTAACTGTGACCAAACAGAGTTCCTAGCATTGTTTGTGACAAACACTTTTTGTCGGCGCCTTATCTCTTCTAATTTGACACATGACGAGTTAGCAGCACATAACATTAAGTGACTACATAGAAGAGATCACTGACTTATGATTGGCAGGTCTCAAAGATAATAAGTAATGGTTAGTCGTCATTTAATGAACTAAACATGTAATCGTATCGGATTTGCGAAGATGGGTGACAAAAACTTGTTGGACCACTCACGCCCACCGATTGCTACTCATTAGCGATATAGCTTAATGCTGTAAGTACCAAAAATAACGCAAAAAGTACCAGCGCATTATATTAAATTAAATATAGTAGTGTGTCGCACTTAATTTTTTGTGTGGCAACTGTAATTATGGCAATAATGTTGTTGTTGACCGCAAATTAAGGAAATCAATGTACGTAGACCGTGGTACTCAGAATAAGACGAATTCGGGATAAATTCAGTTATTTACACGCATAATTGCAGATGCTTGGGTTGCTTTCCAATTTTTTGGCAAATTATGTTGAGTTCTGTTGAGATTTAAGTGGGTGCTGACATCGGTGCCCCCGTTCTTCGCTTGCATGTATCGACATATCGGCTTAACAAATTACAGGCAACCGAAAAATTATGATAATTACCAAAATATTTCTCATAATGTCTATATGCAAAAAACAGCACAAGATCGATTCCAGACAAGCGTGATTACAGAAACTTTCCACAAACTTATAAAACCTTATTCTTATTTCAAATCACACTCTCAAACGCGTTAGGCAGGAGAAGTACTAAAATACACACACTAGTTACCGCCGCAAGTAACAAACTCCAAGTTTCAATCCTTATAACAAGCAGTAAGAAATCCTGGACCACTAAACGAATCAATCTTACACAGGAAACCAGTCGGACAGTAAATCGGAACATATTACATCGTAAACAGACAATGGTCGTGCGTCTGCGCTGGCCAGGATAGATGAGGTAACATATTGTGTGAATCAAAGGGTGGAACCAACCGTTTGGCTTAACGATGTAAAGGTTTGTCTGGAAAGACAGGTCATTTGTGTCTTACAGAACAAGTGCAATGATCAAGAGGTTTTCTTAATTAATAAGTGCAATAAATTGTTTTGGAAAACTAAACGACCCCAGTCGTATTGACACTTAAGGCTTCTTCAAACAGGTGCGACGCGACATTTTTAGAACAATTTCCATGAAGTTTTCATAGAAATTGTTCTACGTGAGTCGCATAGCGCCTGTTTGCAGGAACCTTAAAACTTCTATTCTGTCTCGCTGAACGTCCTTGAACCGATTCATGATTTTCATGTCGAATATTTTAATATGGACTAGGTACCTACTACTCGTCGCGTGATCAAAGGGCTTGCCTATTTTTGGCCAAATAATCAGCTTTATGCGGTGATTTCTTGAAAAAGCTCAAAAAGGTGGTTTTTTAAACAAGTGTTAATAAATAACCGTAAATAATTTTGAAAGCAGAAAAATATTTGATATTTTCAAGTCTTTTTTGCATAAAGTGATGGAACTCAAACCATAATTAAACATACTTTGCAAACATGCATCAAAAAAATCATCAAAGTCACCTCTAAATTATCTCTAAAACCAGTTTATCCCTTCAATAACGATTTTAATAATAATTAAAAATATACCATAAAATTCCAAATGCCAAACTGCATCCAGTGATCGATTATTTATTATTAAAGTTAATATCTAATTTTATACGATTTAATTTGCATTTTTACTACAATGCTTGCTCATTTATTATTCGAATTTATTACAACAGATTTTAACCCGAATCGGATTGCAATGAGAACTATTATCGCTCATAACGACAATATCTAAAGTTACCAGGACCTTAATGCCATACAACGTGGCAATGCTGCCAGCCTTTTCTGCACCTTTCCTGTTGACAACGACAGGACGAACTTCTTGATGCCATAGGGCATCAAGAAGTTTTTTATATACTTGTTGATTCTTTTCTTTTTTTTATATACTTGTACACATTATTATTGTAAGACCTAGCTTTTAAATTATGTAAATAATATATAATGTAAGATATAGTACCTACTCTTAAAATAGATAAAGACTTTGGCAACCTAATGATAGTAAATGAGTAAGTAACTTTGAAAAATAAAATGTCATTGTTGCACGAAAACTCAGCCAGATTGCTCTGTTTTCCGAATGAATACTTCGTTCAATTTGAGTTAACAAAAACTAATTAAACACTCCGCGCTTACGCATAATCTACAGTCAATAATCAATATCGGGAACTGATATCAACAAACAGATTTACTTTTAAAAAACAATCGAACATTGACAAACATCAGCACAGCTTCAATACCGTTTCAATTAACAAATAGTATCGAAACCAGAGTACTATTGCCCGGAAAGTAAATCGACCCGTAATAATTTTGCGTTCAAAAATACTTAGCCGAGACAATGGTGGTTAATACTCATCGTTAAACTGAACGAAACGCATTCCCTGGACACATAAATAATGAAGCTGCACCTGACACAGTTCTAATTATATACAAATGAGCCAATTTAGCCGCACGTGTGTGTGTTCGTCTAATTAGCAAATAATTACGTTAGTGGCATTTATTTTCCGTTTGACAGAGAGTTTAAACATTCATCGTTAGGGTGCTGTTGAATTAGAGCGTATCTTGATTTGAAGGTATTGGGGGTTGCCAAAGAAAGAAATAGAAACAAATGTTTATTCTAAACTTTTCAATACTTTTTTAGTTGCTGTGTGCATCGTTATAAATTCATACCCTAGCGGCTTATGGGAGTCCCAATGAAGTAGCATGTTGCAAATCTATAAAACATACTATAACGTGGATGGTGTTTCCTCATGCTAGCATGCACTAGCCAAGTTCCTTTTTAAATAAAACGAAGTCTTCTATGAACTATTGAAATTATTGGAAAATATCAACTAGAAGCATGATCGTATGATCGTAACAAAACTCTAATTGGCAGCACGCTACCCTTCACTGGATAAACCCAGTGTGAAAATACCAAATTACCATATTACACAATCATTAAACTTGATGGATGAATACTTCAGTCCGTAAACACCTTTTCTTTTTTATATTTATTTGATCAACTATGGAATGTCGGTAATTTCGATGTTATTTAGTGACATTGCATAGTCGCGTGAGCATTACAGTAGGATACTTTCGTGCTGTTGTAAATGTTATTAAGTTACAATTAGAAGGCTTCGCATTGCTTTCTTATTGAGGCGAAATTATTAAGATTCATTCAGTTATTAATAGGTAGTGTTTGGTTGAACAGGTAGAGTCTTTGATGAACTGTTCAATTTATGTTGCCTCCTTTCAATTCCTGTCAGTTGTAGCCTCGTTTAGCAGCCGAGCATAGCTATCGCTTTTTAAAATCTATTTCACATGTTAAAGAACCTGGAGAAAATTCAGGTACCTACTTAATATAAACGCACACATATCAGAGCCTAAGGTAGCGAAGGAGCCGAAAGAATTACTTGTATGAAATCCTATGAATCCGCGCCGAATTAGGGGAATCGCCGGAAGAATACGGAAGGTTTTCTTTAATTCGGCGCGGTCAAGTATGTGTTTACCTTTATTCCAACCTCTGAAGGTATAGTTACGGGATAAATAAGTTACAGTTAGGCAAACTTCAAAAGCATTTTTCTGGTGAAATAGAAGTTGCAATTTTGTGACATTTTATGGTAATCATTATCATCATCATTTACAGCCCGAGTTCACCCAACGCTGGATATAGGCCTCTCTTTTCTTGTCCCAATCCCCACGCTCTTGTGCCAGCCTCATCCAGGTTTTGCTAGCAACTACGTCGCCCGTTCATCTTGCTGCTAGACGACCGACATCTCGTCTTTCAGTCCTTGAATGCCACTCTGTCATCACTACGACTTGCCAGAAGTCCAGATTTGAGCTCCATAATACCTACGCTTTCCGATATCGATATTTTTTAATAGTAAAGAAATATAAAATTACTGATGAGTCAATATGAGCAGTTAAGTTTAAGCTTATCCTGTCCTATTGCAATCCATTATTACCGCCTTTGAATCTGCACAGGACATTATCACATCCTTTATTAGCAAGATATTAATTGCAAACCCATACATGAAGCCAGTTCTAAAGATGCTTGTTATCATTGGAAAGCCCAAAAGAGAAACTATTCGCGCGAATTAACCGCTCGAGTTTCATACCTCATTTATCAATATTATGAATGCGATACCAAAAATAGAACTATTTATTGGATGTTGATAAATGTTATTAAACCCCATAGAGGGCGAGCTTGCATAAATATCGGTTAAATATAATAAACGTTTACAACGTGCGTGGATACAGCGGCTGAGTTGCCATAAATTGCAGCTAGTATTATTTAAATGAGATGTACAATGAGAAAGCAAACACAGAGAAGTGAGAAACTGTACGTCTAACGCAGTAATGTTCATACATTACTGCGTTTGACGTACAGTTTGTCTTATGACAATGACATCGGATCTGTCAAAATCTCACCGTGAAAACTGGCGTGAGCTGTCAGTGTCATCCCACTGATGCTAAGGATTGATTGAAGGAGTTTATTTCAAGCTCACTTCACCTTAGGTTTCACGGAGAGATTGTTACAGAATAGCACTATTGAAGTACGCATGCGTGAAAATCTTCATTTCATCATACTAATATAAGCTTTCCCACATGGAAAGCCTTCCAGGAGTGTGCAGAAGCTTATCTTAACTAACCAGAACTTTGAAAAGATGCCATAGTAGCTCGTAGCTCTCCATTTGCTAGCTACTTTGTGGCAACGGCGATAAAATTCTTAAGCGCCGCACGGTACCGCGATAATTGCACGTGCATACATTTTCTTTTTTACACACTTTATATTAGCTTCACTTGCAAGTATGTTTGTAACCGACTCCTTAGGGCGCGATTTTGACCCACTTTAAACGGTCAGATTTCATTTAAACTTTGTAAACATATCGAGGACCGATGACAATTCAATAATTTTAAAAAAAAAATAGAGAAAAAAAGGAAAACAAAAAAAACTGAAAAAATCACGCTTTTGTAGTTAGCAGAACTAAAAAATAGAAAATAAATAATAATTAAAAAAACTAAAAAACACGCTTTAAAAAACAAACTAAAAAAGGAGAAAATAATTTAATTCTATTAAAAAGCGTGAGGTGCTTGACATGAATTGACTATAAAAATACCTCATAAAGCACCCCACGCTTTTTAACTGAATTAAATTATTTTCTCCTTTTTTAGTTTGGTTTTTAAAGCGTGTTTTTTTAGTTTTTTATACTATTACTAGCTGACCCGGCCACGCGTTGCTGTGGCTAAATTGAAAAAAGATCTGAAAAACTTGTTATCATAGCACATTGAAATAATAAGTGCTAAATATTTTTTAATAGAGGTTAAATAAAAACAATAAAAAAAAAATATTTGTACAACTGTTGAAAAAGTGTAGGAAATTGTGTTTTGATCAATGAAGCACAAATAAGTAAAAAACAGGATTAATTTCACTGTATTATCTTCATTATAATATGAATGCAATTTACACTTCAGTCTAAGTAACACGTGGCCGGCTATGCTAACACCAAAAATTTAAAAAGTGGAAATAATTGAATTATACGGTATTTCGTTCACTACAAAATAAATTTAATTAATTTTATAGCGTCAACAACACGTGGTAATTATGCTGTTAAAATGTAGCTTATATGACACGTTCGTAGATTTACCATAGCAGCGCCATCTATTGATTACTTACTGAACCCAGTCGAAAGGTATCGACATCTGTTAGAATCATTTGGAGTTAACAGATAATTGTGACTGTCAAATAATAACAGACAAATAATTAGCAATAAATTAAAATTGCGACTATAATTTGAGATTTAAACTATCCTATCTCTCAAGTTGGATCGAACTGCACATGCTGTGCGAATTTTATTATAATCGGTTAAGTGGTTTAGGAGTCCATTGAGCACAAACATTGTGACACGAGATTTATATATATTAAGAAGATTTATTCATGGAATAGAGTACCTATTTTTATATGCACTTTTAATTACCCTGGTGGGATCCTTTCGTTACTTAATGCTGTCATGACGCGATCCCTGGGACTTAAACATAACTGCCGAAATATGGGTGTACCCCTACGATATGGTTCAGATAAGTTCATTTTATATAGGTAGATTCTTTTACATATTGTGAATGAGATAACGTTGTAGGCCTTACAGACTAGATTTGTAGACGATTTTCTATTCTATATTTTCATTCCTCTAAGTACCTGGTACTTATTGATGGGGCTGCACTGTCCTCCCATACCTATTTATCACTGTAATTTGAAAACATTATAAAAGCCAATTATTTTTAAAAGAATAACCGTGAAGTTTCTTGCCGGCTCTTCTCCATAGAAAGCGACAAATTGGAACCGTGCACCTAGCTTCTGACATTTCATAAGTGCCCATGCAGGTTTATGTGAAATAAAATATTTTGATTTTATAGGTAGATACACCTCTGCTTAACCCTACGGGGATTACAAGCGTGATAATGTTATAGTGTCTACTTATTTCAAGTTCGCGTTTAATGTGTGGTAATTAGCAATTCATTAAAGTTTATACATATTCCGTGTTTATTTACGAGTTCGGTGCTGTTGATTTATTCCAGCACTTATAATTGCGGGAAAACCTGAATTATAGGACTACTGTAACTATAAAATATATTTAACTTGCCATTTTCTGGTTTATTATGCCTGATCACCGGGTTTACGTGACTTACAGGCCAAATTGAGCTCTCCATCACAATTTCCATGTCATAATTAGAGTTTGATAAATAGATCTTCATTAATCTTAATGGGCTTGCGTGTGTCAAGATCATATTCCGTAAAGTGGTTTTAAATACTTCTGCTGTAGAAGGAAAAGTGGAAACTGGCCAGTTATCTTCCCACGTAATTCTTGGTAGGTACGCACTTAGTCAATTATGTTGATTGACTAACAGCGCCAAAAGACAAATGAAGAACTTGAAAACTCTCTCATTGGTTACCGTATTTTCTTTGTGAATAATAGTCAATTTACATGTAAGTAAGTACCTACATATAAGGGTATACATACACTCACATGCGGGTAGGCAGATTTACAGAACGCCACCAGCTGCGATTCTTAAGCATTCCTTTTGCCTTGTTCACGTGCATACATCAGCAGGCATGACGCTTTCTATTTTTACTCTACTGTAGAATAGAAAAAGCTTATCTACATTTCTCGGTGAAAAACTGTCAACTGTCTATACGTAAACGTCATTTTTGTCTACTCTTCCGACGACAAAACGCTTGTCTACGGTTCTCGTGCTAAGCCTGCTGGTCATACACGTATGTCAGTTGCGAGTAGGTACTAGGTACCTGACCTTTCTGAAGAACATCAACAAGGTACGTCTTCCTAGGGCATCTCCTCCCGGCGTTTCCACTTAAATCTGCCCATATAAATACTTTTTGTTAGACGCCTATCGTTTATTCGCTCAAAATGACTAAACCATCTAAGCATACTACTCTTTTAAATTTTTGTCACTATTATATTCTTTTATGATGTCTTTTTTTTCATCAACACCCATCAGAAAATACTATGTACTTGATGTATTAAACTTATAGATGTATGTGAAACAGGGTGTAAAGTTCACCCATCCTCTGTAGAAAAAGGAGGATCCTCCGACCAGACGGGTGTTGTGTCTGGTGGGCTACTGCCCGACGGTTGATGTCGGGATGTTGTATATATGTCAGTTTCGTGGTAAACTCTGACTGCGCGATGTAGGATTTCTGTGACGTCAAGACGCGTAGTTCGCATGTAGCATTGTAGATGGCGCCACATCACTTTTTGTGTTTCAAGATATTTGTTGCGAAGTTTTTTTCTGTAGTGCCGCTACAAACTACTTGATTGTACTATATTACCCTTAATAAAGCCTTACTGAGCGACGTGTGTTGTAGACAGAAGCTACTTAAAATAAAGATTTGAAAAAAAAAAACAACTTGCAGGGCGGCTAAGTTCTGCCGCTTACGCTGTTTGGAAGATCCGTCAATTAACAGACGTGGATACCGCGAGACTGGTCTATTTTAGTTACTTTCATAGCATCATGTCTTACGGTATTTTGCTATGGGGACGTGCTGCGGATATTGAGTCGATCTTCATTCTGCAAAAGAGGGCTGTCAGAGCCATCTACAACCTACGCAGACGCGAATCTCTCAGGGAACTGTTCAAAACAATTAACATCATGACGGCACCTTGTCAATATATCTTTGAAAACATTATGTACGTTCGTAGAAATCTACATCTTTTTAGTAAGATAAGTGACAGGCACAATTTTAACACTAGAAATAGGAACAAATTAGATCAACCACGTTTCAGGTTGTCTAAAGTACACACTTCTTTTATGGGGTACTGTGTAAAATGTTATAATAAAATACCAGCCGATATTCTTGAACTAAATGAAAAGAAATTTAAATTATGCATTAAACGCACACTATGTAGACAAGCATATTATAAGTTAGATGATTATATTGTTGATAAAAATGCTTGGCTTAATGCTGGTCCGACTCCACAGGCACCTGGGCTTGCTATTTAAAATTTTCATATTTGGAAGAGATGCTTCCCTTTTTTATGTTTTCTGACATTATGAAAATTTCTGTTACTATTATTTTTATTTTCTGACATTACGAATAAGTTTTTATTTTTACTGAATCAAGTATTATTTATTAAAATTTCAAAAGATATTAAATATTTTTCTTTCTTTTTGGAAATCAAATTTTATTAATTTTTCAAATACATTGCAAACTATAATTTTGTATAATTTAGAAGCATTTTGTTTAAAATTTGTAAATGTGAGTACAATGCATCCGTATAATAATTATGTTGTTATGATGTACGTTGACTTGAAAAAGCGTGGCAGTTGAGAGTATGTCATGCTCACTTAAATGTCTTGCTGATGGTGGCGTGTGTGTTGGATCATTCGGTTCCCTACAAAATGGTTGAGCTGGATGGTGCTGATCCACGCGTCAAGTTCGTGAACGGGCGCCGTCGGTTGAGACTGGTCATCTCCTAACTTCCATGGCTAATTTTAAATCTTATATTTAGAATTGTTTTTTTTTTTTTACATTGTTCTCACATATAGAAGCAACAAGAATAATATTCCCAAGTTTTTGTAAAACTTAACATGATTAAAAAGAGTGTCCATGGAGTTTCTTGCCCGTTCTTCTCCATAGAGATCTACGTTTTGGAATGGGCAACTAGCTTCAACTTTCTGACAATTCAAAAGTGCCTGAAAATGGTTTAATTGAAATAAATGCTTTGAGTTTGAATTATTATCCATTTGATGATGGACATAATAAAGAGGATAATTATATTATTTTCTATCTATCTATGAAAAAATTTATTGACGAGTATTCTCACTTTGATGCACAGCAATGGCTTTATCTTGCCTTGGAAGAGTTCTGGCAGTAACCTGCAATAATCGAAGAAAATTAATTAATTAAGTATGTAAATTAATGTGTGGTTTCTGTTCGATGTCATTAAATAAGTAAATAATAGGTATAAGTCCAAGTATACAAGGTATTCACAAGGTTCAGGAAATGCATTCCAGCCAACAGGTGAACGGGACACATAACAAAAACACATTCTATTGGACATAAGCGACACATCCCATTTATTATAATAACTAAGTATGTGTAAATACATAACTAAGTGCTATGTGTTAATTATATGCGTTTTATTTGAATTCTTGCTTCATTAATGTCGTTAGGGAATTGTTTCTTTGTTTTATACAACGTATAACGGAAAGGGAATATACATACCAAGGGCACGGGTCCTTTGGATGATATGAAACGATATAGGAAGGGTTTTTAATCTCTACATGTTCGGAAGTTATGAGAATTTTTAATACATTGATATCAGAAACCGAACTTTTCAAATTGAAATAAACACATCACTCGGAACAGATTTATCGTGATATTGGCAAGTGAAGTGGAAAGTTATTGACCTACGTAGTGCTGTAAGGGTTTTGTTATGATTTGAATTTAAGAAACATATGAAACCGAAAATTGGGTAACAATTCTTACAGTATTTTATTTTGAGCTGAAACTATGTATAGTGATTCTATACCAGCTGTTATCTTTAGTGCTTAAGGATAGCAATGGGGTTTCCGTTACACCCTGTATAGTTTTCAATACGTTTTGGTAAAGAATGCTTTAGTAAAGGTTCTCTTGCTGGTTGTTGTAATTGAATAATTTTTGGTTACAGTTTTAGAAGGCATACTAGGGAGTATCGTGTTCTCCAGTAAGTGGGTTGTGGAGGCCAGAAAAGTAGTAGCTATATGTAATATACCCCAAAAACTGTTAGGAAAAGGTAGATAGATAGGTGGATTGATTTTTAGAAAACATAACTTTCTTATGTACAGTCACCAAAAGAGATAAGTAACGAAGGTCATCGGATATAGTTGAATTTTAGAATCAAAACCGATGGATGTTTTCAAATTAAATTAAATTTTATCAATGAACTGTTTGTTTTCTATTCGTACGGTGTCTGACTAAACTTCAACATATCCAACGACTATGGTTTCTTATCTCTTTCGGTGACCGTTCCTAACTCTATTACCTATTAACGAAATAAGATAGGTAGGGGTAAGCTTTTAACTCAGGTAAGCCGAAATGTAAGTTGGCCGATCTTGCGTGAGCAAAAACTAAATTTGCAACAAAAACGATATTGTCGTTATGAGCGATAATAGTTCTTAATTAAAATCCAATACGGGTTAAAATCTGTTGTAATAAATTCGAATAATAAATGAGCAAGCACTGTCGTAAAAATGCAAATAAAATTAGATATCAACTATTTAATAATAAATAATCCATCACTGGATGTAGTTTGGCATTTGGAATTTTATGGTGTATTTTTAATTATAATTATAATTGATATTGAAGGGATAAACTTGTTTTAACGATAATTTAGAGATGACTTTGATGATTTTTTTGATGCATTAAAGTAAAGTCAAAAGTCAAAGTCAAAGCATTTATTTCAAATAGGCACTTAAAAGGCACTTTTGAACGTCAACATTTACATTAAAATAGAATTGATTCTAGTCGCCCCTTCCAAAATGTAGTTTCGTATGGAGAAGAATGGGCAAGAAACTCCACCGTTACTCTTTTAAAATAAAAGTATGTTTAATTATGTTTTGAGTTCCATCACTTTATGCAAAAAAGACTTGATATCATATTTTTTTTTGCTTTCATATTATTTACGGTTAAAGAGATAAACTTGTTTAAAAAACCATCTTTTAGAGCGTTTTCAAGAAATCACCACCTTAATACGTATTGAGCCAGTGCAGTGATTATAATCAACTCAAATACAGAATCAACAGGATTCTACACAAACATTTTCTTAAAGCACAAAAATACAAAATGCCATCCCAACCAAAACATGTTAAATTCCAACTAAATGAATCTATTTACATGAACCGTTACGTCCTCATAAAGTTACGTCGATAAAAGTCGCGCACCACCATACAATTTGCTCGCCATCTAATTCGAGAACACTTAAATACACAAGACGTAATGCTTACATTGCTTACGTTAATAATATCGGACGTGGGCAATAATAACAGCTCCCGGTCATGCGAACGTGGCATCGTGGCAGATCTCCAGAGATCTACGGGGTCATATAAAATAGGCTAGCGAAACTTTACAGACTTGCTGGATATCGATATCTAAACATATATGAAATGATGAAGGGAAAAAAAATCCGGGGTTTGTGAAGGTATTGTACTTGAAATACCAATTTAAAAATCAGTATTGTTTGTGTAAACTTTACTGACGTGACCGGTACCGATAAAACTGATTTTCTCGACTCATGCTTCAACTACACTACCAGCAGTCGTTGACTCCGAAAACATAAAATCTCTTTTTTTTATTTAATCGTTTTTAGATATTGATACTTACCCTGAGTTTCACTAGCTAATTTAATTTGACCCTGTATAGAGGTGTGCTGACAACTTGCCGTAGGAAATAATCATCTCGCCTCTGTAATGGGGAGTGCACTCCCCTACTACATGTTTTTAGCAAAATTGCGGGTGTTTGCATTACTGACACATCCTTTTCTCTATTTTTTCAAAACACTAAGGTATACTTGAAGCCTCCGTTACACGATGCAAGTTTTTTGCCTGCGGCTGTGGCATAGGTACTTACAGTAAAATTGAAGCAGCAAAGATCTCGCATCATCTAAACGGCTTAATAATCGATTTGCACAGAAATAAATATTAGGCAATTGGCATGCTTTAAGTTTTAGGCACTTCATTGCATGCTGTGACCCTTTTTTATAACTATATTGCCTAAAATTCAAAACGTGCTAATTGCATAATATGGAGTTGTCGACTCACCACAAATAAATAAACGAGTGTACGACTAAACGCCGACAGACACTACGCCGACAGACTGAATACCGACAAGACTTTACTTCGACGACGGGACTCTTCGCTGACAGGACACTTCGCCGGCAGGAAAATAATATAATTATTATTTTAAAATGCCGATTGCAATTCGGGTGCGTTCATTCGTGGGAATCGATTAATAACCCATCTCAATGGTACAACTTTTATTGTTGCTGTATGTTGTGGTATGCTATAAGCAATTAAATGACACCATGTTTTACACTTAAGCAGGTAGGTAAGTATCTACATCAATCAATCAATCAATCTGCCAAGCCTTTTCTAAGTTGCAATTGGGTAACAGTGTAACCGTATGCAGCTGAATACCAGTATTTTACATAGGGCGACTGCCTATCTGACCTCCACAACCCAGTTCCCGGGTAACATGGTACCCCTTGGAAGTCAAAAGTCTAGGGACCAGTCATAACTGGTCCCTAGACTTTTGGGCTTCTAACTACCCGTTGCGAATGTCAAAGATCTACGAATGATAGCCGGTATCAACCGGAGAGGTCTCGATATTTAATGGAGGTAACTATCTACATAAAGGAGTATTTTCTTAGAAAGTTATTCTTATTTCATTGGTTACGTATTTTCTTAAGACTTATTCCTTTCGTAATGACCTGAATGACACAATCTCCGCTTGCCTGGGTCAGGATCCCGTATTAAATGACCGCATCGCATATTTTTGTACAGCCTATAACAATACTGTACCGGTAAACCGGGGTTGCTTTAATCAATATTGAATTTTGAAGGTTCATATTTCTTAAATTAGTGGTTATAAAAAAATACAAAAAATGTCCTATAATGGTTTTTTTACAACTCTTGATTCCTGTAATTATACGTGAAAAAAATATAGCTTATTTGAGAAAAAAATTAACTTACTGATCAAAGTTATACTTTGGATGAAGGGTTACAAAGCAACCCCAATTATAATGCCAAAAATCAAATACTGCCAACAGGAAAAATATTTAAACATTTTTAATTATAATTGTTAGTGAATTCAAAGCGTGTCCTCAGAAAAAGATTTTAAAAAAGACAACCATGTTGCGTTTCATTTTATGCAATTAGCGATTTTATATGAAATGGAAGTTTTGATCAAAGTCATCCCGCGGATCAAAGTAACCCCGGTTTACGGTACCTAAGTATACCTCCCTAACTACTTCAGTTGGATTTCCACTTGTCTGGAACCTGTTGCTCTGGTTGCCTTTACGACTTATTCCATACAAAATTAATAAATTACGAATGCACAAAACACTATTTATATTCCTCAGCAGAAGAGTAGAAAAAAACGAAAATCTATAAGTTATAGTAGCGATATTTCTCAATATCGTACGCTCCAAAAGTTAATTATTTCTTGTAACTAAATCTATAAAAGTATAATGACATTAGTTACAGTTTGTACAAAATTACTTCGCAGCTGATGAAGTGATGAGTTCCAAACACAAAACCGCAATATATTACATCATCCAATAAGAATTCTTTAAAATAACGCAATTAAAATTCACCACACCTATAACCGAACCATTTGAATTTATTTTATTAGGTTTGATAAATAAAAATAGGAGAGAAACAAAATAATACCACACCTTGATGTGAATGGCCGCTGTGACAATAATATCGAGCATTTTATTCAAGTAATGGCCCCCATAAATAGGCGCGGCGCGACTCTCGTAGAACACTTGCTATGAAAATTTCGTAGAAATTGTTCTACATGTGTCGCGTCGCGTCTGTTTGTAGAAGCCTTAAATCAGAAGTTACTTAGAAGTTTCCGACTCGTGTTCCTACACAAAGGGCAACAGATATTTTTACAAGCATCATCATTTATTTCTGATGGCTAGCTCAGGATTATCTATTAGGTATGTTAAGATGTCAATTACAGTGGATTGCTTAGTCAGACAGCCAGACTTTATAGCTTCTCTTTGGAAAATCCCATCAGAGGATACCGATGGACTGAATCGACATAAGAAATATCAAAATTTTGTAACATAGGAGGTACAAGTTCATTTTCACTACTTAGTAATTATTTAACCTATGTTTTTATACGATACGTAGCAAGCAGTTTAATAAACTGTGAGATTTCAGAGGGTCGCTTAGAGAAACCCAAAACTAAATCGGCCTAACTTTTAAACCGCTTCTAAAGATGACTATGGAAAGATGCAAAATCCACCCATTATGGTCAGAAAACAGAAATACCTATACGAACAAAACAGAAAAGCCTGTTTCAATAAACTGTAAACCAGACAGCAAACATAAATAGACAAGGATCTACCTTATTGTCATATCGTATTGTTAAACCATATTAAACCTACGTGCACCCGCATGCGTGGTAGGGGCTTGGTCTGACCGCTCAGCTTCAGAAACTGTTGGTAGCTATGAAGCGGTTTAGGAGGAATGCAGCCACTAGCACACCACGATAACCTTGAGGTAAGGTTGCGGTTAAGCATGAGCGGAGCGATTTGGAATGGGGAATAGTTTTCTACCTAGGTAGGAAGAAAAGTTGCTGAATTGATTATAAACTTTATTACTTCGATTTATGAGTCTTAACAGCTAAGGTAGTCCGGAAATTTCAAAATTTCTTAATTTTTTTGCAATTTGCAGGTCAGTCAGGCTGTATGCTGAACAAGATATGATTCGCGACAAAAACGCTTTAAACGCGAAGCGATTATACCATATGACTATAATAGGGTATTTTACTCTATATGTGAAAAAAACTAAAAATATATTATTGAGATAGCTTAGGCAAAATGCAGTCGGAAAATGTTAGTTTTAGTTCATGAAATAACAAAATACAATTTAAAGATTTTTTTTAAATCTGTTTTTGAACACCATGAAATAGTAGCCGCCATGTTATTACGTCATACGGCATGTCAACTGAGCAACTTTTTACTTTTATTATTTTCGTAACCAAAGTATTTTTATCTAAATAATATTTTGCATTCAGAAACAGCAAACCAACGATATCATCATCATCATCATTTCAGCCAAAAAAAATCCACTGTTGGACATAGGCCTCCCCCAATTTGGGGGGGTTTGCCATAATCGCCACGCTTGGCAGACTGGTTGGCGATCGCAGTATGGTGGTAAAATGCATAGAGATCGCTGCTGACCATTCTCTAGTAAGTCCCTTACTCGCTTCCTACGACACCCACGGGAAGAAATGGGATGGTGCTATTCTTTACGTTCGGCACCACGCGGAATAACCAACGATAAGTAGGTACATAGAAAAAGATTTTTTTTTTAATTAGCGCGAAATTTGAAAATTTAAAATTTAAATGCATTTTTATGGCACTAATCGATTATATTAATTAATGTTGTTTTTACTGTGGTTTATTAGTACTCTAGAATCTAATTAAGACACTTTTCAAAAATGGGTGCAATACCCTATTCTGTAAATACATAGTTTGTTAATTTTGCAAATCATATTTTAATCAACGTACAATCTGACACTACGTGTACTGCAAATAGCAAAAAACGTAAACAAATTGATTAATTACTGCTCGCTAATAAGTAAAGTTAAATTATAAGAGTATTAAAAAACCTACTGGCTTTATTCAGTACTCTCTCGTCTAATAAAATTATGAGCCTTTTTTCAAGGCAGTAAAATGTCTATTACATCGAAGTTAGGACTTGAGGCTTTTACTCTGCCACATGAGATAATTATTTTTATTTCAATTAAACTAACTACAGCGAATAAACTAAAACAAAGCGTCAAAAAACTCATCCGCATCGCTGTCGACTGGTAATGTACCCAAGAGACTGGCGGCATTACCACGTTGTATAGCAATGCTCAGCCTCTGGCCAAAGTAAAAACCAGCCCTTGGGTCACGGGAAGTGTCAACCAGCCGTTTGGAGATTTCCTTGTAGAGAGCATGAGCACTCGGACCCCACGGCCCGAGGGTTTCAACCCCAAACGGCTCGAAAATATAATTACCAATAATATTGTTATACTTTCGCCGTTTGAGGTTTTCCGCAGCCGCAGCGGCAACGCCAGCACAGCACACCGACCCAGGAAGATGGGATGGCGCAAGAGTATCGACACACGTTGCATCCCACACTAAAGGCCTACCCATCTTCCATGGAAATAAAGACATGCCGTCCGGTCTCTTGCCATCGTCGCGTGCCAAGCCAATGGGTTCTAATACAGCTGGAACGCCGACGGTGACAAGAGCTCGTCGGATGATGTCGTTAATGTTCGCGTGCCGCGCTAAGCGACCCGCACTTCAGCTGCAAGATAGGCCGTGGTGTCCGAGACTGTTGACAACTTCGCCACAGTGACAGCGATGAGGAGAACAACATGGTGCTCCTAATCGTAGGGAGGCAGCGAGGCGGAAAGTTGTGTCGTCGAACAAAGTGCCAATGTTCGACGACGGTAGTGCATGAAGCCACAGACCCGACTCCCATTTACCCACAGCCAGTAGTCGCGCACGCTCTGCAGTAGTAGTAGAAGTGTTCAGTAAATTCTCTTGTACAACTCTGCAGAGCGGCTCATCCCACTGTCTCTGGGAAAATGGATTATCAGGTAGATTGTAGTTTCGGGCAAGCGTGTTTCCAGGCATCCATAGCCTCGGTGAGGCACGGCACATCAAAATCAATCAGTGTGGAAGCTATGATTTTCCTGATTAATTTCTCAGTGCCGTGGACCGAGGATATGAAAGCCGGTAAACTAATACTGGAAATTTTGCGGACGCCGAGGTCTCCCATACGAATGGGAAGAGTAGCTTGTGCCCAAGCTCGGTCGTCCATGGCCACATTTAAGATCGAAGTTAGTGTGTGTCGGATAATTTGGTCCATTCTGTCTAAAAGGTGAGTGTACTTCCATAAATGGGAAGCGCGAAGAAAATATGTTAATTTTGGTCCGAAACAGCAGTAACGAATTAGGGTGATGGCCGAATGCATGTTAATTTGGAACAATCTTTCCGAAACGTCGTTGAAATTTTGTGTTTTTTCCTCAATAAAAGCGGGAAAGGAATTCTCAAAGATTGGAGATCCAAGGAGACGAAGAGAACTTTTTTCAATAATTTTGATTTCTGGAGCTATTGCGTTAAATTTAGGAAGTGTAAAATGTCTGTCAGTGGTGTCAGCTAAGAATAGTTCACATTTCGAAAGGTTGAGATCAAGGCCAATTGAATGAAGTTCATTTTTTAAGAATTGTAGGTCATTTAGAACCGTTTCTACATCGCCTCCCAAAGTTCCATCATCAAGATACCAAACATTAATAACTAACTAACTAAATCCTAACTTAATATTAAAAATACGAAAGTACATTGTTACGCTTTCACGCAAAAACTTTGGCACACCGATAAACCACGACCTGGGTAAGGACCTAATGTAGGCTACTTTTTAACCTGGATCGCAGACGAAGTTACTGCACAGTCAGGAAAAAGGTTATAATAACTGTTTACTTTTGCGTTTGCACAAACACTTGGCTTACCTACAAAAATGTTGTATGAATTCGACAAAGATATTAATTATACGAATGCATAAGTTTCGGTATATTTCACATAGAGATCATAGCTTTAATTTAACATCAAAACTAAAATTATTGTTGCGCTTGAAACTTAAGAACAACTTCAAAATACAAATATTTGGAAACCGCTACTCCCCGCACTAAGTGAGTACCCTAACAACCGCAATATACCGCGCAGACCGTTGTAGAATAATATCAGGTGGATAAATCCGATGTTACAAACCCACAGGTAAATCAGCCAAGTTTAGCAACCGCGTAGCTGATGAGCCTCGTTATTACGGTCATACGGGACTTTAGTGAGTTTGTCATGTTCCTCCTCGCCACACTACCTACGCTATTTTAGGAACGAACGGTTTTCACCTGGTGTGGTCAAGAAAACAGGGGTCAAGGCCCTGGGGAATGAAGTTTGTCAGATTCTGCAGTGCGATTTCTATACCGGAATTAATTAAGTTGAGTATTTATAGAGTATGGTTAAAGTTAGAGAATATTGGTGATTAGATATGACACGATAGGTACTACAGTAAATAATGCTTTCTTAAAAAAAAATAAGTAAAAGACAAAATGTATAGTATCTATACTAGCTCTTCGCTGTTCCTCGCGACTTCGTCTGTGTTTTTTTCTTCATATTTTTTTAATAAAACAAAAAGACAGATGACGACAACCGACAGGTTACTACGTGTATAGATATATATATATATATATCCCGTCCAGGTTTTAGGCTATGTATCTGTCAAACATAACTATTGGTACCTAAAGTAGGTACCGAGTGAAAACAGACATAATTACTTTCGCATTTATAATAATAATTTGTTTTGTCGTAAAAAGCGACTTCTGAAAGGAATGACTGAATGATGAGGCAGTCAAACGATAGACTAGCCATTACGATAAAGGTGATTAAGTAGATAGTGGTTTTGCTTAATGTCACTTTTACTGATGAAATGTCTTACTTGGCAAGTTGGTATTTAAAAAAAATATTTATGGTAAATAAGTCGTGTCACTTTGCAAGCAGCGACGGATTTACCTAATTATAGAGTGATAAGGATCTTAATTAAGTTTTTAATTATGTAAATATGAAATGGAGTAGATATCAATGCGTGTGGGCATTATGGCTTTCTCAAACGAATTCCAATTTATAAATAACTGTGATGAATCATCAAATTACGTATATTAATATTATTAAAATGATTCTACCAGAGAAATTATTAAAATTCATCGGTATTAATTTAAAGAAGTGTAAAATTACGATCGTAAAAACAATAAATTTGGTAACCGTTACAAAATCGATACAGAATTTGAATTTGGAGAATTCAATCAAAGTTAAGTAGAAATGATTACCTATTCTACGGATTTAAGAGAAAGTAAAACAAATTACAACCGAAATTATTTATCAATAACAAAATAAGCAAAATAATAAAACCTGTAATAATTTCGTTCAAAGCTTTTTCTTCTCTGGAAGGCTTGTAAGCCGTGAAAAAATACAATAACATACCTACGCATAACTTTTCAAATTACAATAGGCTTAAATTTTTTAAATATTTCATATTCGGATAATATTACAAATTCAAAATGAGCTAGTTTATTATTTTTATTACTCACAAAATTATTGATT
Source organism: Antitype chi (assembly GCA_947359405.1). Taxonomy (NCBI): domain Eukaryota; kingdom Metazoa; phylum Arthropoda; class Insecta; order Lepidoptera; family Noctuidae; genus Antitype; species Antitype chi. The sequence goes on from OX375814.1 coordinate 6,635,511, forward strand.
TCGTGGACCAACATTAGGGTTAGTGAACTCTAATGATAAAAAAAGTTAGTCTTATAGAGTTGAGAGTCGAATGACGTATGCGAGTGTTATTATTTTAAAGTCAATACTTTTTTGATCAAACCTATCCTGCGAAATTCGATACAAACATAATTCATTTTGTTTTACTACGCCATGTATAAAACCAATGTTCAGATGCTTATCGGCAAACTTACGTGCAAGAAGTATTTATATTTAATTTGTTTATGGGAATTACTAAAAATTGTTAATATTAATTGTAGCGTATGCAGAAGTTTGTTTTATCTTGTTTTATTAATTTATTTACCATCAGTCGTCGTTAACTTCAATTTATTGACCGTTTTTTATGTCCATGCATAATAAACATTTTATGAATATTCAAATTGAGCTTAGATAAATTAATTAATTATAATTTATAGTTTTCTTTTTTAAATTGATCTATAAATTATAAATATAAATTAAGTTGAAGAGGTGCGCCCCAATCATCATCATCATAATTTTAGCCGAAAGACGTCCACTGCTGGACATAGGCCTCCCCCAAGCTCCTCCACTTTGACCGGTCTTGTGCTTCCCACATCCAGCGGATTCCCGTAACTTTTACTAGCTGGCTGGCAATAAAATACCTAACAATTAAAATAAATTGACCTTCTAATTAGGCACGTACTAACTAGGCAATCAGACTCCCGGCGGTAATAAATCGAAATCTATTCTAGCGCCCCAGCTGCGTATCCCCGGGAACCTGATAGATTTCCTGGCGACCCACGAGTGTTGCACTAGGCAAGCTATCGCGTCGCATTGTAAGACGGAGGCGCAATCTGGCGCCCATAATGGCCAGTGTGCACATTAGCGCTGATTAACTACGCCGCCCATTGCTGGTAGGGTTACCGAGTTACTGTGTTCTTGAAGAACGATTTTGAATCATGATACCCTGTTATCATGATTCAAAGCTAAAAAAAATCGGAACCACTCCCTAGTGGTTCCGATTTTTTTAGCTTTGGAAGTATTTTCTATAAATATTGGGTGCCACGTTTTTCACCAAAATTTGTGGTGGAGCAGTGGTAGTCAAATGGTATCGGCCCCGACAGTTGTAGGTCGTTAGTTCGAACCCAGGCAGGCACTTTACTTTGTGTATTAATTTCATCACCACTACTTTCAAAACGGTGAAGGAAAACATCGTGAGGGAACTGGCATGTCCTAGAACTAAAAGTTCCAAGACATGTGACAATCACCAACTCGCACTGGGCCCGCGTGGTGGATTATGGCCCACTCCCTCTCACAGAGAGGGAACATTATAGACCGATTGTGACCAAAATTTGGTTTTGATTGGTTTCGTTCACGATGATATCACTGCATATTAGTTAGGTACATCATAATTATCGTGTATTCCCGTTGTCCCCGTAATCTGTGTCCCCGTCACGAGGACAAAGGGACGTGAAAAATTTCCTTACTGTTGTCCCCGTTATATACATACAACAACGCACAGTTATGATTTCACGAATCGTTGTCCAATTTAAATTTTTATTTATTTTTTAAACGTGGGTAGCGGCAATCCTAAATCTAAAATGAAAGGTATTTTGTATGTAATAGATTTAAATTTAAAATATAGGAACAAATAAGAAATGTTTACTTTTATATGTAGATTTTTTTGTAAATTAGTATCCTGTATGAAGTACCAGATTGTCATAACTTGGTAGAAGCTTACCAAACAGGAGTAATCATATTACAAAATATTCAACGTAAAATACCTACAGTTGTAGTTTTTTTTATTAATTATTACTTTAAAGATTTTTTCGTTTGACTGTACTGTTTTTGGCTTGAACAATAGACGTTTTTTATTCACTGGGTGGGTGGGGTTTATTCATGGGTGGTCCCAGTCGCCGGAAGAAAAATAATAATACAAATGGATCTGTCGACTAGGACCGCGATTCCAGTTAATTGCGGTCCCAGTCGCCGGAATCCTCAAAACTGCTGGACGAATCTTGATAAAATTTGGTTGTGCAATAGTTTATGCTCGTAAGCTACATATAGTGTACTTTTTATCGGGTAGTACCCGCGGGAAATAAGCCGCGGACGGAAAGCATAATATTACAAAATATACTTCTACTACTTTTGTTTACATTTTAGGTAATTTTTAATTTCATGTGGTAAACTATTATTTCGATAATATGAATTTTAATACGCATTTTTGTATAGGTATAATATACATATATATATTCTCTCTAATATGGCACTCTCACTTATAATTTTGACGCAACGGAGATAGCGGGCATAATTCGAAAAGTATATATATTACAATAAATTAACGGGGACAACGGGGAGTAACTTTGATTATTTGATTAAATTTCCTTTGTCCCCTTTAACGGAGATGTGGCCTACGGGGACCACGGGAATACACGATAATTATAATATCAATAAATCAAACATAGTAGGTAGGTACATAATATTATTACACTCACCTACTCACATAGCCATTTTATTCTTTAGACAACGTTCAAAATTCTCTAGGAGCTTATCTTTTAAGCTTTTTTCTAAGTTTCCATTTAAAAGCAAATTTCTCATGTGGGCAGCCCTACCGGTTGCGGGTAGCTACGCAACTAAACATGATCGCTCGATGCGCGAGCGCAGAGATTAATAATGACGAATAGTTAAAGATAATAACTAGTTAAGTTAGTTAATCTGTTTAATTTCCATCTTGTTACTTGTTGCTAACACATCTCGGTGGGAATGCGATCTGTTGCTTTTAGTTTAACTATTGTAGTTAATGTGAGAATAACAATAGAATTAGTGCTGTGGGCCTCATAAGACGGCCAAACTCACCCAAAGGGCAATGTAGAGAGCCATGCTTGCAGTTACGTAATCGAATCAGGAATGAAGAGATCCGCAGGACAACCAAGGTAACCGACGGAGCCCGAATAATTGCCAAACTTAAGTGGCAGTTGGCAGCACACATTACTCACAGAACAGATGGCCGATGGGGCAGAAAGGTTCTGGAGTGGCGACCGCGTACAGGAAGACGTAGAGTTGGAAGGCCTCCCACAAGATAGACCGATGACCTAGTGAAGGCCGCAGAAATCCGCTGGATGCGGGAAGCACAGAACTAGTCGAAGTGGTGGAGTTTGGGGTAGGGCTATGTCCAGCAGTGGACGTCTTTCGGCTGAAATATTCAGTGTTTTTAAAGCTTCGAGCTTATTATCCGTAATAGGATAAGCAGGTTTCTAGCAGCATTAACTGCGTCGGCGTGGATCAAAGCTACGAGTATCTTAAGCAGTAAATGTAGGGTTAAAGATCACAACAATTATTATGGTAAGAAGGGACGGTGGCCACCCTGTCGCCAACAAATGCCAGAGTTTTATAGCAGTAATAAAACGTTCGCTATACGCCTAATAAATAACATCTTAAAGCACAAACATTAGACATTTTGTTACGTTCAAAGTTTAGACAAGCGTCTTACTACGTAATGTCATGTGAGAATACTACACTACAAGGGCTCTTTAAGTCCGTCAGCCCGTCCGAAAGTAGTTGATTCGTAATAACAAGCCTCAAATTCAATCTTAGAAGAAAGAAAAAAGAAAGAAAAACGTTTATTGGCTGTAAACATGACGCAAGAAAGGACAGGAACATAAAAAAAAATAAGAAAGGGTTGAGGAAAACATGTGTCACATCCACGCAAAATGGCTACCGCTCAGCATTATGCTGCGACCCTATGCAAGACAGCCCCAGCACTGGTTTTCAATATAAAAAGAAATGAAAGAAGAAATGTATACTTGAAGAATATTACACCCAGTAAATATACTACTTACTTATTTATCTCTTGGAAACCTAGCACCTAGCTTCTGATGTTTCATAAGTGCCCATGCAGGTGTATGTGAAATAAAATATATAAATTGTTTTGTTTTGTTTTGGAAACTAGACCTTGCCTACACTTCAACATGACGACTGAAAAGTGTATAATAACTAGCTTCGTCTGGCTGCCTTCAGTTTATTTTCTACCAACCAATCAAGAAGATCCACAACACGATATTTTAATTAATATCATTTTTTTTAAATTATAATTTAGTTTGTTGATATTTGTGCATAATTCCGATTTTTTTTTAATAATATGTGAATTTTTAGTAAATGTATTACATTAAATAATTTTGCATGCCGTAGGTAAGGCAAAATGTATCGGGACTCTGTCCAAAATAACCATCATATCTGTATACCTACATTATTTCACTTATTTTTAACCGACGAATAAACGGAGGAGGTTCTCAAGTCGACGCGTATATATTTTTTTTATGTATGACCACGCATAACTTTTTACAGAGTAGTCCGATTTTGATAATTCTTTTTTATTAGTAAGGGTAGTATATAGTTGGTCCCATATAAATTTGGAATGAAAATCCAACCCTAAGGGTAAGAAAACAGGGGATGATTGATTGTTCACTCACAGATTGTAATGCTGAGTTGTGTATTACAAAAAGTAATCAAAAATTTATAATTTAGTAATTAGTAGATTATAGCCAGAAAAATTATAAAAATAAAAACTTTTTAACAGAAAAATAAAACAGCCGAAAAAACTGACAAGCAAAATATAATAAACCTTTTTTGTTTAAACTTAATAACTAAATTCGGAAGTCGGTGACTTTGGATAATTATATATTTTAATTTTATGTCACCGCCTTCCGAACTTAGTTATTAAGGTTAAACAAAAAAGGTTTATTATATTTTGCTTTTCAGTTTTTTTCGGCGGTTTAATTTTTTTGTTAAAAAGTTTTTCTTTTCAAGTTTTTTCCGCCTTCCTTTTATGAGTAAAACGGTAACATCGTAAAAGCGAGAGTTAAATTGTAGTCGTTTCGCACAAAAAAATTAAAAATATAATTGGCGAAATAATGGCAACAGTTAACTAGCTAAAAAGTTGGCAAGCGATAGTAGTGCGTGAAATTATACACAAAATTATGGGTAACACTAGCTTTTGCCAGCGGATTTACTCGCGTGGAGGTCGAAAATTATCCCACGGGAACGTACTACCGGGTTAAAAAGTATCCTATGTGTTAATCCAGGTTATAAACTATCTGTGTGCCAAATTACATCGAAATCCATTCAGCTGTTTTTGCGTGATTGATTAACAAACATCTAAACATATAAACATACAAACTTTCTCATTTTTTTATAGCGGCCAATGGAGAAACTTTAAATTTTTAAGTAGACTTTAGCTTTTTAAATCTATTATTCTGTGTACAAATGTTAGAATTATTTTTAAGTAGTCTGTTTCTATAGAGGCTGTTATTTAGTAAGAATTTTTTTCAACATCTCTTTGTGATTTTAACACTTTCTCATCTTAATCAATGCCAAGTTGGATAGTATGTTCGTAAAATCAAAATCAAAAGTAATTTATTCAAAATGGGCTGAGAATCAACACTTTAGGAACATCGAAATTAATGTCCTAAATAAACTCAGACAGAACTGAAAAGTTACATGGTACCTACTTGCCCGGATATGAACCCACAACCTCGTGCATGACAGGCTAGTCCTAACCCGCTGGGCCATTACGACATAATAGTTGGTATTGTTTTGAGTGATGGAAGACAGCCTTAGACCGAAAAAACTAATAATTTAAAAGAACCCAAACCAATTTAATCATCACCATCATCATCATCATTTCAGCCGAAAGACGTCCCCCAAACTCCACCACTTCAACCGGTTCTATGCTTCCCGCATCCAACGGACTCCCGCAGCCCTCACAAGGTCATCAGTCCACCTTTACGTCGTCCAGTACGCGGTTGCCACTCCAGAAACTATTTAATAGTGAGAGGAAATCTTCAACCACTCTCAAGACATTCTTATGCCTCTAAACAGCCATAACGTGCAAGATTTTAAGATAGCATGTGCATAAGTAATGATAGCCTAACCCGTCGCTCGCAATCACGATACCAGCCGATTAACCTCAGTTAACTCTAATAACTCCCGTCGCCTGATTAACGAGCCGCTTAAACTAAGTTTCAATAGTTCTTCAGCCATTCCCAAGTCAGCATGAAAATAAAAATTAGTTATGAAAGGGATAAAGTTACTTGAAAATAACTATTACGCCTATTTAAAGTTTTATCTCTGGGATCGTTGCTGGGATGGCGAAACGAGTGTTTAACACGCTGCTGAACTAAGATTAACAGCAATTTTTATATCTGATACTGCAGTCCGTGCTAAAATTAGATCGCTTTGAATAATAAAATCAAATCTTTAACTGGATTATATCTTTCAAAGTGCTCAAATAGGACGCATATCTATTTCTTAACTTGATTTTACACTTAGAATTACCATTTTTGCTAAGACAAACACTTACTTACATGGGTAGCATTAAAAGTTATGACGCTTAAATTAAAAGTGGTTCAGAATAAGTATCTCAGAATAAATACCTGTATATTTTTATTTAGATAACTATCCCCGCATGATTGCAAAAAATTGTTAGATGATGAAAAGGCGACTTACAACACCTTATAGACGTAGAATTTTCTTGACAGTTTACATTAACAGGACAAAGACCAGTCTATTATTGGCCACTATCAATTTCGACAGTTATATTATTAGAATCTACGCTACATCATTTCTAATTCTATCGCTCTTATTATCGTGTGAAATCAGTTAATGATCACAAAGGGCCACACAGTTAAACAAACAATTAATCAAAGCACGCTTTCTTTGTTTTCCAATTTGACTTAATTTAAAATTTCCGCTTATTAGAAACAAACTAGACGGCAGACACATGCACATACAGAACTAGAAAGCGTGTAGTGAACAATTAATTCGACATGTTATTGTACATGACATAGTGATATCTGATTTTAGTATTGTTACGTGCTCTCTAAGTCTTTAGTGTGACTATCTGATCATCAGAATAGACTGGTCTTGGTTTGCTCTTTAATCTGTCGTTTATGTGTAGTTAATCCAAGATTAAATTAGAGAAAACAAGGTTAATCGTTTGCGTTTGACATTTTCATTCATAATTGATTTTCTACATGCCTTTATTTTTATCACTATTAGGTAAGGATCTGTCCACAGCTTCTGGCCGCGTGCAAGTGATTTATACTATAGAACATTAATATCCAATGACACTTTGCAGTAGTGTAGCTTGCTATCAGTCACAGAATGTTCGTAATCGGATCAGTAATTCCAGAGTTTGCCTCTTACAAGCTAACCTTTTAACGTCATGAATTGTTTATCAGATTATAATAGGCGTAGGCAAAAAGCTCTGAGGCAAGGGCTGAAATGGGATTTTGGAGGTTACATCACGCAATAGGTGCCTCAAGATGGAAGGAGCTGCCGCGCGCCGTATCAGATCAAGAAAGCGGTGGCGAGGTGACCCGATGTTTACTATGAGGGCTCGTTCATGGTGGCGCGGGATAAGCGGTCCTGGAAGGAGTTAGGAAGGCCTATGCCCAGCATTGGGACAGTATAGACTTCACAAAAAAAAACAAAGGACAAATTGTCGAACAAGGTACATACGTTAATTTTCCTTATTAAAGCCATTTCATACGACTGTTGTGACTTGACTGTTGTGATGTGAATTCACGGATAATTTAATTTGATAGCCAATTTGCTAAGCAATAATTTGCTCTGACTTTAAATTTCACTATTTGTGTTAATGAAGCCAGATGGCTAAGTTAATGGCTAGATCGTAATTAGAAGTAGTATAAACATAAAACTTGTTCGTTATGGTTCACAAAAGTAAACAGTCAATTAGCTCAGCAATATGGTAGCGTAGACTCTACGCTGTAGAGCATAAAGACGGTCACACAAAGAAAATGTTTGTATTTTTATTACGAAATTTAATATATTTTACGAACCTGACGCTATTACCCGTTGACCCTTATTAGCCTCTAAGAGATTAAACCTAAACTAAATACTTACTATGTCCTTAATTATATTTGACGTTATTAATAACACTGTCTTATAATTTATCTTAAAAGTAGCTAAGGAGCGTGTGAATAACTAATTATGCCAAAGTTTAATTATCAATCACTAAGGTATAAAATTAAAGTCTATTAATGCGAACTTGATGTGACCCAGTGTAATTACACACGACGTTGCTTGTATGTGGATACGGTGTCGTTTTAATCTATTATTAATTGTTTGCTCATTAATTATTATGTAATCGCGTTTTATTTAATAAATAAATAAATTACCGGTTGAATAGATACACGCTAATACCGGAAAATTCAGTCGTGCTAACTATTAGGTTACGAAATAACAAATTGCACAGACTAGAACAGCGTTTTGAGAAAAATAATACTCTACCTACATAGGTGAATACTTTCCATAATAAAATACATTAGTATTACAAAAAACCAGCCATGTGGGTGTCGGACCTAGCATAATGCAGGGTTCCGTAGTTGGGGTGAGTTTATTCCAAGAGCAAACTGAACATTGTAGTTGAAAAACATTTTCTCCAATATGTCGATATAAGTCACAGTAAATTGTAAGTTTGTAATCGCAAAAAAAAATGTGTTAAAACCACAAATTAACTTTATCCTGTACTTGTACTGTGGAACCTTGTTTCTTGTCATGATTCTAGGTCAACGGGAAGTACGACGTGTGGCTATCATTACTTAACCACAAGCCACTTTTCCTCATGTCTGTACAGCCAAAATGAAAGGAAATGTTCCCCCCACACGCATTAGGAAAAAGCCATGAATTTTACCATGAAGACGTTACAAACGAAGGAGAAAGCGTTCAAATGCACTTACGTGTTTATTGTGGTTTAATTAACATCTCAGTTATGATACCTTAATAGGTTCGATCACGATCTATTTTTTACGTAATAAATATAACAGCCAGTACCTATTATATATTATTTATAAAGTTCAATCAACTAAAAGTAGTTTCCTTTTTTTTCCATGATGTCGCTATAAGTGTTGTGTAATAGAGTATAGAGACTTTATTAGAATAGAATAGAATAAAATTTATTTGCAAATTATGGGTAATACATAAGTAGTAGTAGGTATCACAATAGAGAGTTCTGCCATATTTCACCATTGCAAACATCATGCAAACATTTTCATTATAATATAAAATTGTTAAAATTTCAATTCTCTTTTAAACATAATATAATTATTACACTCTCATTAAACAAATTATTAAAATTAAAATTTTCATTAAAACATTAACTTAATTATTACATTATACCTACATTAAATGAAATTGTCATTAAAACATAAAAAATAGTGGTCAAACTTATATAAACAAACAAACATTAAAATTACAGGTCATAGATATAACATTCCTCAAGTAAAATAATAATTGATTAATTAAAAATTATGCAGAAAAACAAAAGCCATTGTTGAAAATGAGACGCTTAACATGATGGACCATTGGGTTTTGGCAGGTTTTGTTTTGTATTTTGACGGCATCTACATCGACACATATGGACTACGCATCATACTGATGAAACGCTAGCGATTTTCGACGAACTACTAGCATAATCATATACAACGTCCCGACATTCACTGCCGGGCAGTAGCCCACGAGACACAACACCCGTCTGGTTGGACGATCTTGCCTTTTTTATAGAGTATGAAGTTTTTAAACCCTGTTCCTTATAACTCTAGAGCTTATAGCTAATTTCTATTTTATATTAAATAACACCTGTCTATAATATTCCCACGTAAACAAACATATCTGGTCAAATAAATTGCACGAACATAAAGATTATTCTACAGTAAATATGCTATCACAATGTTTTACAAGTCGTTATGCTTGTTATTACAACTAAAATTATTACGTTGCACCTCAAGCTCACTTTTTTATTCAACGGTTTTAATATAAAGATAATTAAAGTTATCTATTTACGAGTCACTAACTATGGCGTTCTCTTATAGCTGCGTTATAAATGCTGTATAGTGCGCTAACTGGCTCAACGAGGTCGTAACAAATGGCGTCAGATGCATAGCAGATATCATATTTTATGATGAAGTTATCTATCTCAAAACAAACTATTATTAACTAGTGACCCATCCCTGTTTCGCACGGTTGTTACGACATGACAAAACATCGAGATTTCAAAGAATTTAAGATTAATATAAATATATTATATATAGCGCTGATGAAAACCTCATTAAAATCCATTGCGTAGTTTAGAAGAACACCGCGGCCACACAGACAAACACGGAAATGGAACTTTAGTTAGTATTTTGTATAGATTTCGGTTATTTATTAATTGATATGGCACTTCAACGACTTACTCACTAGCACATATACAAACAAAATTATCTACTTATAGTTTTAGGTATTGTGAGTACGTCACTTACCTACAGAAGATTACAATAATGATGTTGTGGGAACGGTGCAAAACAATGTTTCTTCCTTCCCAAATCCTTCTCAAATCTAGTAGTGATTAAAGTTGATGAGTTGTATTGTAATATTCATAATTCTAACTTATTATGGAATGTTATGTATGACAATCAAAATAACCATTGGTTGTCAAAGGCACACAGTTTTATCTCGAACAATAGTATCGTTTAATTACCTAAAGCTCTAAACTGTCAATATAAATTTATAAGTTATTCAAGTAGATATACAACCCGTAACACTTCTTAGAACGTTAAAATATCTATTGGTAAAATAAATAAAAGGTAATAAATAGGTACTGTCCAATAGTAAAATACATCAAAGGAAATAGGTACTAAAAATCATAATGCTAAAGTTGATAGTCAAAATATTGGTTTTCTGCGTAGGCTTAATTTAGACTTCTCATAGCATGCAAATAAATGGAGTTTTAAAACACATTACTAGGCTATCATGTCCTTTAGTAACATGCTTGACGTTTGTGACGTGGAACCCCCACGAAGCAGATGTTTTTAATGCATAATCTGGCCGTTCCATACAATTATTGTGTCAGTTCCTTCAGTCAGACATTGAAACTTAAGAGCTAAAGGACGTACCTACTTAATGTATGTGTCTGAAATGTCTTCGGGTTTATATTTGAAAGACATAATTTTACTTGTTATTTATTTTTTGATTAAGCTTAAACAGGGCGGCAGAGACATTATCATTCTCCGGCCCTTAACCCAATTTATTTGGGGTCGGCGCAACACCACACAAACCACCAACCATAACCACGCTTCTCTATTAATCGTCACACCTTTTCTAACCATTTCGTCATTCACACAGTCCATCCATCGTTTCTTTGGGGTCTACTCTTATAGATCGACGCAAAAACTGAAACCATGAATTCAGCACATTATGCTATACGCTATTATATAATAATTATTATCTATAATAATTGTAGAGCAGAATTTTTTCGTCGGTTATCCATAATAATCTGCTGTTTCAGAAAAGAAAATTACGCGTCAAAATGTATGGCAGAGTTATTTATTTTTTTAATAACTGATGAAAAATATAATTTTCAAAATGATGTATGTACTTGATCCATGGTGTCAGGTTGTGCGTAGATGTATACCACCGTGTATAATGATGATATGGCTAGAAAGAGGATGACTACCAGTGCTGCTAGATTTTTTTCAGACAAAGTGGGATTTTTAAACTTTCCGAGTGAAAAAGCGGGATTCTTTCTTCGAAAGCGGGACATAATAAAATAACGTATCGTGTTTTTATTAACCGACTTTATTATTACTTATCTTTTTGAGTTACAAATTAAGCTTACCATGATGATAGAAAGTCTTTAAAAAAATATTTTAATGAAAATACATACTCATAACCGCACCGTCGAGCAATATCGAAAAGCGGGACTGACCCCCCCTGTCCCGCACGGGACATTCAATTTCGGGCTAAAAATCGGGACGACTGGCAACGCTGATGAATACCGAGTGCTACCGAGATTGATGACTAATAGAGAAGTATGAAGAACAAGACGTTTCGCCGACCCCAAATAAATTGGGATAGGGCAGGAGAATGATTTTAGTTTATTTTTGACTAGCTTCCGCCGGCGGCATCGCCCGCGTGGAAGTCGGAAATTATCCCGCGGGATCGTACTACCGGGATAAAATGTATCCTATGTTATAATTTATTTGTTTGTCAAATTTCATTCAAATCGGTTCAACCGTTTTTGCGTGAAAGAATAACAAACATCCAAAAACTTTCGCGTTTATAATATTATTAAGTATAAGGAAGTTAGGATTAGTTGTAACAAAAGCTTATTCGGGCATTATTGATTATGTTTCCTATTGGTATCCTGTAATCGGCTGATATTATAGTCAAAGTTTTGGTTAGTTGTTTTTCTTTTTAAGCGTGTTATTACCGTGGAGTATAAATGGGTATCACATATTTATGTGCATATTATTAACATAATATTGTATAAATAGTCATCAATTATTTTTTTTATTGAAAAAGTTAGGTTTTCAATCAAAAAGGGTTCGAGTGGAAAAATATTGAAATTTACCTTATTTTTAATTTCTTTAGTAGTTGTGTTTTTGTAGTTTTCAGTACTGGTCGCTTTCTTCGGAACACCTGAAAAGACAAGAAATGTTATATTTAGACATCATTATTTTAAGCGGCGTTACAGTTAGTGGAAACGTAACATGCTGATATTATTATCAGAATTTAAACCCACGGTTTATCAGAACCCACTTTACTTTTAGGGCTTAAGATTTATAAGGCTCTACTGTACCGTTAACTCGTGGGTATGGACTATAAAACGTTAGGTTCCCGTAAATGTACAGATTACCGAGATAATCTGAAGATTAACTTACGATTACTTTCGTGGTACAGTTCGTCTTGTAGGTAGGTAGATACTAGGCGTGTGTACACATATCAATAAGTGGGTTTTTTGTGTTAGTATATAAGCTATCTATCATTATTTTTAGAGAATTCACTATGTGAAAAGCAAAGTTGGGTTTTTGTGCATAGGTAAAATTATAACGTCATTTAGTTTCGTATTTCTTTCTTTTTCTTTTTTTTTTTTTCTTTATTTAAAACGTTGCCCCACACTAGGAATTTCTCCTGTATCGTGGGTGCGTTTACAAACATTTAAACTCACATACACAAACAGCCAGACCCAGAACAACTACTTGCAGATCATACAAATATTTGTTCCGTGCGGGAATCGAACCCGCGACACGCAGCACAGCAGTCGATCACTGAACCACTGCGCCAACCGTGCCGTCTTGAAGTAAGTATTGAAGTTCACTCGTACCACGTTTATGCACAGCCTGAGATACAATGGACAGATTAACTTGTTAATGTACCCAGTAACACCTCACATTAGGGAAAACATAAATATTACGATAAAACTTAATGGTAAACCTTGCCCCAGAGTTCTGTGCGGCCATACTTTTATGCAATCCATTAAACACGAACTGTGGGTCGAATGGACACTAAATTTGTCTAGACGCGGAAATCAAACTCGCGACACACAGTCACACCTCGCACGATAGAAAAGACCACTTGCGCTTGCGCCGGCCGGCGGTACATTTTACGAGTATGTCACATATCACCAAGGAATAGTAATTTTACGCTAAATTATGTGAATATGTAAACCTGGATTCATGTTCATTAATATTCACGTCACGGGTTCACACTTAGAGGCGTTTGAAATGTTGGCGGCAACAGTTATGCTAATATTGCTTTATAAGGTGATTGTCCTAATAAATTACAATTGTTTATAGGCATTTCTTTACGAGCTTTGATGATACCGGAAAGTTTTAGGCAGAGAAGAAATAAACGGACGGTTCTTTAGGATTCCGTACCCGAAGAGTAACCAACGGGACCATAACGGATCTCCGTTGTCCATCTGTCCGTGAGCCCGTCCCTCTGTCTATCAGCGGGCTGTATCTCATAATCAGTGGCACTCCGGGAGTTCTGACAGAAGTGAAAACTTGATCAATTACGAGTGTATTTTTTTAATCATCATTACCGGATTTCACATTGGGTCCTTGGGTCCTGATTGCTGTCGGTAAAAAATTATAAACGAGTGATCGACTGCAGCCATTAAAGCACAGATTTTTACGATAAAAATACAAAGGGAAAGAACGGGATAAAATAATTAGAATTTCCTAATTAAAGAAAGGGACTTTTCCAAAAGACATCAACGCGCGACTCATCCGTGTGCTTAAGCGTTCAGTGTCGATGACGCGATTTCTGTGATTTTTGTTCACCCAAAAAGTGCCCAACGCCCCTAAAGAAGTTTTCACTTCAAAAACCTTTCTTTTTCTCTCATAATAGAATATGTACACATTGTACACATGATCCAATTACTTTTATAATTATTACATAATGATGACGATGGCGTTTCTTCATACTAATATATAAGTATTTTATGGTGTTCAAACATATAATTATGGACAATTTGCATCGTGTATGGTCTTGTAATTGCGCTTTATGCCTGGCTTCCGTTTCATGCTCGTTAGGCGAGGAAGCAGCAGATTTCGTAGTCTCATCTAATAAGCAATAACAATCATGTTTATAGTTTAGTCAGGTTTAATTTGTTGGTCTACTTTATATTGTGTTACAATGAAAGATGAGTGTACTGAATTTTTTTATTAGTTCCGCGAACGTTCTCAATATAAGGGCCATTTTTAAGTAAAAGGAAAATTTTTTGTTTCGTTGGTTTCTGGACCAACCTTGTGAAAGCCGTAGGAATCCGCTGGATGCGGGAAGCACAGAACCGGTCGAAGTGGCGGAGCTTGGAAGGGTTAAGTCCAGCAGTGGGCGTCTTTCGGCTGAAATGATGATGATGTTGACGATGATGATGGCAACAGACTCGTTTACATTACATGGTACTTAATAGGTGATAGGTAATATGGGCTGGTGTCCGCAAATCGACGTCAAAGCGAATATTTTGCGTACGGATGGGAAAATCGGTGAATTATTCGATCTACCCCAGCCTCTCGAGGAAGACCAGCAACGCCATCCACACATGGGACTTATACATAACTGTCAAAATGTGGGTGTACCTACCTACAGCTACACTGCTGCCTTACCCATCGGGGAAACAACGCGTGATGTTATGTAATTTAATTAATATCTAGCTCTTAGCAGCGGCTTCGCCCACGGAAAGGCCGGAAATCATCCCACGGGAACGTACTACCGGGATAAAAGTATTCTACCTATATGTTAATTCAGGTTATAAACTAACTGTGTGCCAAATTTCATCCAAATCCGTTCAGCCGTTTTTGCGTGACAGAGTAACAAACATCCATCCATCCATCCATACTTACAAACTTTCGCGTTTATAATATTAGTAAAGATTCCATTCCGTTCGACTGCCAATAACAATACCCATCGATGGCTATTGTATCCATACCTGTAACCAGTAGAAACCACTAATGGGTACCAAGCAGGTATAAGATTTATTCATATCTTATCTGAGTAGATTGCCTACGGTTATAGATTAGTACTAGGATATCCAGCGCGTTTGATTTGCCTATAACTCCATAGACTCCATATATTATTAACTATTTCCTATTTAGTTTAGATTCCGGTTCAACTGATTGAATATTTTAACTAACATGATAGCAAATTGAGTTTAACTGCTATCGGTAAAGGTTAATTTAACAGTTAGTCCTAGGAATGTATTGTTTTAATATCTGATTGTTGAATGCGAGTATTCCTATTTGCAGTAAATCTATTATTAAATGGCAAGTGAATTTCAGTTAGCCATCGATAGTCTGTGTTGCTTTGTTTATTTTCAAATGCGCGTGATTAGAATAGAATTAATCTATCTCATTGACATCTTACTCTTACTATTATAGTTTGTATGTTTAGATATTTAGGTGTTTGGACGTTTGTTACTCAATCACGCAAAAACGGCTGAACGGATTTGGATGAAATTTGGCACACAGATAGTTTATAACCTGAATTAACATATAGGTAGAATACTTTTATCCCGGAAGTACGTTCCCGCGGGATAATTTCCGACTTCCACGCGGGCGAAGCCGCGGGTGGAAGCTAGTTTTCAATATATCCATATAGCTAATAGTTAGCTCATTTTGCTTTGAATAGTTTTGGTTTATTTCGCTTTTGGTTTGATAAAGGTCATCATTAGGGAAGGTTTTCATTATATTAGCCATTTTTTTTCTGAGTTAGCACATTCTTCATAATTATTTATTTGAATAAACTGAAAATAATGATAATGATAATGCCCCGATTTACGAGTTTGTAGGTCATGAGTTTGAACCCAGAGGTTGGCGCTTTACTTTGTGTTTTTAATTTCATCACCACTGCTCACAAAACAGTGAAGGAAAACATCCTGAACCTAAAACCTAAAATTTAATATCTTATAATTATATTTAATTTTATAATTATAAAATATATTTAATAAATTTATATATTTTATAATTTAAATTTAACCTAAAATTTGCAAGTCATGCGACATCCACACACCCGCACTGGGCCGTGGAATATGGCCCACTCCCTCTCACAGAGAGGAGGCCTATGTGTTCCAGCAGAACATTACAGGCTGATAAAGGTTAAACTGAAAACATCCGTTTTGGGTATACATTCAGCTTGTCCACGCCAAGTAAAACCAGCGGGATTTAGATAAATTGTTTATGGGTCCTGCTTTAGTTTATATTTCCTCAAGAAATATCAGTAGGTAATTACCTACATTACAAAAAAATATAGATAATATCTTTAATACATATTATTATTTCTAATGGAACTATTAATAATCATAGAACTAAAAACTGTTTCAAACTTTCATTGTAGCACAAAACCTATTATAATACAATTTTTCTGTATAATAAAGGATAAAAACGGGTATTGGATCCCGTAACAATGGTTACGCGTTTTAAGTGAGAAAAACATTAGACTAAGATTATAATTTATTGTTTTAAAACAATTAGGTTCCTATAATTATGCCTCACCATAAAACATGGCGGAACCATCATAAATGTTGCTTTATAATAATAATAGCGTTCTGGTACTTCTCTGCTACAGTTAACCCTCCATTTTATTTGCAATAATTTCCTGCTGCCATCATAAAAGAAACAGCTGACAACAAACCTATTATTATTCGATGTTATCTAATTATAAATTTTAATAATATTAAAGATAATTTTATTTGTCAAAAAATGTGTATACAAGCAAATTAAGCTTGCAGGATGTCACAATATTAATATTTCTTACGTACATGTTTCACCCGTATGGCGTAGAATTTACAAAATAAAATAAAAAATAATTACAAAATAAAAACTAAATTACTATCTCTCTCTATCTAATAGGTATCTACTTCAATCCAAGTCCACAATGGTCAGTAGGTACAATAAACAATAATAAGTCAGTATAACAATAATAAGTCAGTAGAATAAATTAATCATAAAATGTCACAAAAATTAAGGAAAATATAAAAATAAAAACAAAATGTCAAATAGTGACATTCATAGATCCATTTATATTATAATAACGCTTGTCTGTTAATAAATCTCGCATCTATTTTTAAAACAAATTTAACGGCAATGCTTTATATGACTGGTATTTTATTATAAATTTTAGGAGCCATACAGAAAACGCGATTTCCCATTTAAGGCCCTGGTAACTTTAAATATTGTCGCTATGAGCGATAATAGTTCTTATTGCAATCCGGTACGGGTTAATTTATTTATTTATTTCTTTAATTAAAACGGTTTAAAACCAATTACAAAAATTAAAGATTACAGGTTGCACAAACAAAAAAAAAAAAAAAACATTTCCACATAAGAGAAAATAATACAAAGTAAAAAAAAAAAAAAAAAAAAAAAAAAAAAAAAAAAAAAACTTAACAACACTTTCTTAAAATCTGTTGTAATAAATTCGAATAATAAATGAGCAAGCATTGTCGTAAAAATGCAAACAAAATCGTATAAAATTAGATATTAACTATTTAATAATAAATAATCCATCACTGGGTGCAGTTTGGCATTTGGAATTTTATAGTATATTTTTAATTACAATTATAATTGATATTGTAGGGATAAACTGGTTTTAAAGATAATTAAGAGGTGACATTGATGATTTTTTGATGCATTAAAGTATGTTTAATTATGTTTTGAGTTCAATCACTTTATGCAAAAAAGACTTGAAAATATCATATATTTTTTTACTTTATCACGCCTGCTACACGCCCCGAAGGGTTAGGCAGATACCTATGGTAGAAACACCCGCACATCGCCAGTTATGTTTAAGTCGTATGTAACAGGGGGCAAGCCTATTGTTATAATCCAGGCTCAAATCCAGGCAGGGCATTTTTTAGGCTAAAATTATTAACTCACGATAAAATTTGCTAAACGTTCTCCTGGTGCATCTACTATTTCAAATGCATGTCCAAAATAATATAACGCCTCTTATATAACTCAATTTTGATCCATCTGAACGAAATTCTGATGTACTTAAGCGTATGGCTATAAGTGTTTACAAGTCTTAAATTCAAAGCCCCAGCACTAAGTCAACACTAAATCGGTGCACTAAGGTACAGTCGCGATCATTGCGATCGCGCCTAACGGTCCCACAGTCCCACTGAATCGTTAGGTGAGCAAGCGTGTAAGGAGGCTCTAATTGCAATATTTACATTTAAATCGAGAGCTTTCGTTGTTTAGTTTGTTGGTCACCGACCGATGTTAACACGGGCACTGCACGCGAAGGTACCGACCAAGATTTATCGGTGCAGTCGACGACGGCTGACCCACAATATGTTATATATAAATAGTTCTATATAGTTTTTGTCTGAAAGCTGTTTGTAGGGGGAATGTCATGATAAATCTGAGGTTGACACTGTAACATGTTATTTTAGGTAGTAACTTCATGTTTCAGTGCTATGATTTAAATATTTAGATTCGAGCATTGTCGCGATCTGACAGGTCCAGTTTATGATTTTGTCACGCCCGCGCCCTAATGTTTAAAGGGAAAAGTGGACCAAAGTACGTGTCAACATGTCATATACTGTCGTCAAGTATAAAGTCAAGTTGGTACTGTAAAGGTTGCCTGCAAAAGACGACCTTATGTTGTACAGGCTAGTGATAAAATAACTTTAATTAGGTAACTACATTCGAATATTCGAGCATTTTCAGAATAAGCTTTGAAATAAACTATAAGAGGTAATTTTGTTTTTTAAAAGACAGAGGATTAGTTATAGCAAGCGGAAATCGTGCAATAAGTGGAATAATTATCGTAGTGTGTTTTATAACTTGATGCGGTACAAAACCTTAAGGCTCCTATAGTTTCTATATACTTGATTTTGGTTCATTATATTATTATAAAGTTAACTTTAATTCAAATAACAAACTATTTGTGTATACCTAGTACAAAATAAATAATATTATTATTTACCATAATATTTTATACCAGCATAGGTGTTAAGAACAATCAATCTCCACTCCTCGTTTCCGCGAGTAAACCTCTAGTTATGGTCAAAATGTCAGCACTTGTAAAAGTAGCCATTAGCCACTTAGCCACGGCATCCGGCAATATAAATTTTGTTCCTTCCCTGTTAAATTTTTCATCGTTCCACGGTTGACTTCGACATTTACACATACTGAACATGACGACAAGTCGTTAGTTGTAATGCGACGTCGACAAATCGCTCGCTGACTGTATCGTTCAATCGCAGTTTTATATTAGCACTCAGCATCATAAATTAATAAGCTACATGGAAGGGCATTTAAAAAATTACTTGTATGCTTTGTCATGTAGATGGACGAGTACAAAATGGATATGTGGAAAGATTATTTAGCATAATGTATAATGTTCCCACTGCTGGGATACAGGCGTCCTCTCTGAGAGAGGGAGTGGGTGGCGTGTAATCTACCACGCAGGCGCAATGCCGTTTGGTAGATGTCACATATCTATATTCGAATTTCTGGTTTTAGAACATGCCATGGTTTGCTCACGATGTTTACCTTCACCGTTTTGAGAGCAGTGGTGATGGAGAATATTTACACAAAGTAAAATATCTGGGTTCAAAACAACGATCCTACTACAACTCTGACAATACAAAAATATCTCGCCTCTTTCCGAAATCTGAAATTCATACACATTTTCCTTATCACAGGCAACAAAAAACTGAAAACCAGTTACAAAAAATGTCTCTAATAAGGCTTCATAATTTTTGCGAGCATTCATAAGTGCGATTCAGCACAGTAGCGCACTATGTAATAGATTGGCCGGTCACTGCGACTCGTGCGCCCCCCGTGGAGTGCAACCAACGGGGGCAACAGATAAGATTTATATCTTCAACATTGTACTTAAAACTATCATGGAGTAGTAAGCCAATGGAGTGCAAAGGTACGAATGAATGGCGTGATCGATAAGTGTGTAACACAGTTTGATGATTGCAGATTAATCATCTCGCGCGGTGGTACACTCCGTTGAGCTCCTCAAGTTCTGAACTGAGCGACACGATTACTGACAAATGCTTACACTGACTAGAGTGGTCCTCTCAATCTGTGTGGTCCTTTCCTCAAAAAAACATTTCAGACACTAATCTACATTGTCTTCACATGATCTGCCTAAGATTATGTTTGGACTTTAAAAGAGACTGACTCTTGAGTTTGTTTCGCCATTTTTTCTTAGGGGTGCCAGCCAGATAGGAAATGTCAATTCCATCGAGCTTTTTTTTTTAATAATATGGCGTGTAATTGTGATTCCGATATCCTATTTACAGAATTAACAATTTCATTTCTTTTCATTTCAAAATTTATTGCGTTGAAACTTCTGAATAATAATTTGATCCATCTTACTTTAGTCAAAAGTAACTATTACTTAATTACGGACTGCTTTATTTTACTTGTAGCAAGATTGTCTAAAAACTCAAACATGATATGTCATTCCATCAATGCTTGCTATGCAATTGGTCACCCCAAGGGCTAGCTGCCAGCTGAAGACACATTGCAAAAAAGAAAGGCAAGAAATAGTTAACAATCTGTAACGGTTTTCCGCATCTAAGAACGACCTTATCAATCTATATGCCGTCATAGGTACTCTAGATGTATATCTAAGTTACACTTGGACGTAATACGTCGACATTCCGCCGCCGATCTATCGCGGCAGTCCGTCAGGCAGCCGCCTAGCTAGTACAAAACTAGACACTGCCCGTCACTTACTAGAAAACTCTGCTTCATTTAAAATGAGTCCTGTTTGAGGAGCTGTCAGTTCGTAAATTGTAGTGATAGAGATAGAATAACGAAATAATTTGGTACTTAGACAATTTACGCTTAGGGTAATAGCTAGCATTAAGTACATATTTCCGTTCTAAGTTACAAAAAAACGTTGTCAGAACAATTTCCAGCACGTTAACACTGGCTGGTAAGAGAGGTCCTAATCATACCTAGTATATGATTGTATGCATACCTATTATACCTACAATACCTATGCAATTCCGGAAATTATTAAAGGTCAACGAAATCGATATTGGTCATAAGTAATAAGTTATTTATTTGCCAAAATATAGGTCTACAAAGTAGTATGATGTTATTATAAATGTGGCTCATTTACATTGTACCATTACATGTGGTGTGCAAATCTTTAATTTCATAATACATTATCATCATCTATCGTATCGAAAATGACACATTTAGATAACCTGATTTTCCTTGTCCCCGACAGCCAACAGCTGTCGGAAGAATAGCTCTCGTCTATTGAAACTGTCAAAAATTTCGGATTTTGGTTTTGTGAACGGCATTTACCTACGATAACATTGGTTGATGTTCAGTAACGAATGGCTATGCAAATCTTCAATCTTATTACTACATAATTATGACTAAAATCCTCTACCTGAAAATCACAGTCAGACCTCACACTTAGCAAACGAAGCACGAAGTTAACTAGGGGATAAGATTTATTATCAATGTTACAGTCGGACGTAATGCGTCCACATTCCGCCGCCGACTATCTTTGATAGCCCATGGCAGAAGCAAGTGCTAACTCGACACTCGTCCATCACTTAATAGCATTAAATTAGCACTTAAAATCAAATAACTTACAATTAAGGCTGCTCTTAACGTTTCAAGTACAGAAATGAAGAGGCTGTGTTATGCGGGAGATTTTTGTGGCGCATGCGGGGGAATTACTACTTTTTTTTTGGCGAAACGATCACCGATCGTAGGTATTATAATCGAACTTTCGACAATGTCACCAGCTTTAAAATAAGCTTTTAAGATATGTCTTATCAAGAAAAGGAAAATTGGTATCATATTTCGATTTATCAATGATGGTTGTCGCATGTAAGGTTGATTTGATTGGCCGATACCATCCACAAGGGGAGGCACCTTCACCTGGCAAGCGGCCAGTCTCAGCACTCTTAGCATCTACTATGCTTTTGAATAAGCATTTGGGATGTATTTGATCAAGAATGGAATAATCGGCATCATATTTGACTTTAACAATGGTCAAAATAAAACAAAACCATTTTTGGCTGACACATAGGGTTGATTTAATTGGTCGATACCAGTCCGAATGCGGGGGATACCCTCACCCCGCAAGTAGCCAGTCTCAGCACTTTGCATCTACCATCGTCTAGTTAAGATGAGCCTTAATAGATTTATTAGTCAGATAATTTATAGCTCAGACATCAATCAAATTTAATAAACTTTCCTTAAGTTAAGCTGTAAATAATATTTTAAATTAATAAACTGGTGCTGTTTATTAATATTTTATGACATTTAATTAGGTTTATTATCTATTTAATATTATAGAAAAAAATGTCGTGCTGTTTCGGCTTTATATAAAATTGCAATGATTAATTAACTTTCTATGGATTTTTTTTTAAAGAAGGTTAGGTACACATAACAGTTAAATCCAGATGCAATACGAAAGAAAATAAGAAAAATAGTTCATTTGGCAATGGACCGTAATTTTCGTAAGCTAGGAACACATTTATCGTTTATCCCAGCATGATGCAGTCTAGATTTGTGTCAGGTTGATCACAATAAGCTTGCCCCATTTTACATTGGCCTTAAACATTATTGGCGAAATGTGGGTATTCTCTAGACTCACTTCTGCTTAACCCTTTGGGAAACACAGGCGTGATGGTCATCATCATCTACCTAGCCTTTTCTCAACAATGTTGGGGTCAGCTTCCAGTCTGACCGGTTTCAGCTGAATACCAGTATTTTACAGGAAGTGTCTACCTATCTGACTTCCACAACCAGTTACTGGGTAATACGATACTCCTTGGTAAGACTGGTTATCAAACTTTCAAGCTTCTGACGACCCGTAACGACTGTCAAAGATCCACGAATGTCAGCCGAGACCAACGGTTCAACGTGCGTGATTTTATGTTATGTTAATTATATCTAAAATCACGAGTGACGTATGTATAATAATATAATCCTACTATATCCTACTTCCTACTAATATTATAAATATGGTATGAGGTTTAAACTAAAACTGGACTTGTAAACCTTTTTTTTATCATTTTTTTTTACTTATGTTATTAACTGCATGCCCTTAATAAATATGATGTCTATTAGTGCGTATAAAAGTTCGACTAAAATTAACATGTTAAACTTATTTGTATATTTTTTTGACTTTTGTAATTTTAATGTAACCTGTATGACTGTAACTACACATAAGTAGTAATGAATGTAAAACGAGGTTGACTAAAAACAACCAATGCAATGGACTGTAAACCAATATCAAGAGTATAATTTGTATGATTATTAATTATTTTTAACTTAGCAACTTACATATTGTACACCCTATGGGATATTACAGTGATACAATAGTAGCTAAATAAAAGAACTGCCTTCTGCCTGTAATAAACAATAAATATATGAATATGAATATGTGAAAGTTTGTATGTTTGGATATTTAGATGTTTGGATGTTTATTCCTCATTCACGGAAAAACGGCTGAACGGATTTGGAATCAATTTAGAACACAGATAGTCTGTAACAACACATATCTAGGATACTTTTTAAGATAAGATAATATTTATTTGCTAAGACATGTGTACACATACAAGAATATAAACATGCACACAAAGCGATTTAGGTATTTTTTGGAAGAGTACTTTCTCGTAGTGGTCCCATTTCAATTTGGTGAAGATCTGATGAAGAACTTCGGAGATAGGCAACGGAACTCCTCAAGAAATGATAGCAAATGGACTGGGATTGCCGAAATCGCATGTCTGTCTATTGTTTACACCAGTTCATAACATAACATCACGCCGGTACGCTGTGAAGGGGTAAGCACATGTGAACCACTAAAAAGTGAAAAATAAAAACTTTTTCCAAAAAAAAAACAACCGACTTCCAAAAAAACACTACAAAGTGAAAAATAACTTTTTTCGGAAGGCGGTGACAAAAAACTCAAATACAGCTCCAAAGACACCGACTTCCGAAAAAAGTTATTTTTCACTTTGTAGTGTTTTTTTGGAAGTCGGTTGTTTTTTTTTTGGAAAAAGTTTTTTATTATTTATGTACACACAGTAAAATACATACAAATACAGCATAAACAAACAATTCAGTACAAAGGTACTGCTTATTTCTATAGAAATTTCTTCCAGCAGACCTGCGAAAGGAGAAATGAAAAAGAACTGTAGACAATAATGTGTGAGAACAAGAAGAGAAAATATGAACATGTGACGTCTGATTGTTGACAATTAATTTCAAGTCAATCTAAACCAGTCTATCTTTTATCCCGATGGTACGTTCCCGCGGGATAGTTTCCGACTTCTACGCGAGTGAAGCCGCTGGCAAAGGCTAGTATAATATAAAGATCATTAATGGTATGATAAACAGCCAATAAATTAACCTTCTAATTCCCCCATCAACATGAACATCTGTTATTAAAACAATTTTATTATAGCGATACCTTTCTCCATGATGTAATGGCATAACTATTACAAATTCGGCGTCTATTAATCATGAGGTATCACGAAGCAATCAGTGGCCTGCATATCAATCAGTAACATTTGTATCAAGTGCCTCATTCAATTTATCGCCTTAATTCTCAAAGACATGTATTTTATCATCATCAGATGATATGCCTAGCCTTATTGAACTATTTTTGAAGTTCGGCTTCCAGCCTAACCGGGTGCAGCTGAAAGTCAGTATTTTACGTTATCTGAACGCCACAACACAGTTTCTGGGTAACATTGGTAAGACTTGTAGTCAGACTTTCAGGCTTGTATTTTATCGAATCTCTAAAAAGTCCCTATTTGCGCTTCTGAAAATATTATTGAACACTCTACTATTATGATTGCGCCTCTTTTGGTGAACCTCAAATAATTTGTATTTTGGGGTCCTTAAAATATTAAATAGCCAAGTTACTGCGACCAACTTTAAAAAAGGGTGCATCATTAGAAGCGGAAAACGTTTTTAGAAGTCCGTTAATTTAAAAGCGTCTTTGAATTCAATTTTTTCTTTAGTTCTATTCAATGCTTCCCATTCTCTTATGCTCGGGTTGCAGGTGAAACCCACACAATTTCTAATGTAAATCGTTTCTAATGGGATAGGTATCGCTAATGGGTTTACTTACAACAAAATCAAAGCTCAAGACTTATTTACCTAAGCATAAGAAACGTAACTAAGTGTTATTATACCTAGTTATGCTGTTTTCTAATTAATTTTGCAGTCGAAAGCTCCGCTAATGTTTGATAGATAAGGTAATGGCCGCATTGAAGGCAATTTCAAGCTGTCTTTATAGCTCAGAGTTTCTTTAGATGTGGAATACTTTTCAAGATAAAGCTTGCCTTCTTTTACCTGTTGTCCTGTCAGCTTTTATGGCTTATTAGCCGATTCGCACGAGTTTACCCGCCCAAAACGGGCGAATCGATACTTTTAAATAATATATAATTTTATGCATTATAGTTAAAAACAGATATTTTTTTAGAACATAATAGGTAAAATTCAAATTAGTTATTACCTACTTTATGGCATAACATTCAAATCGTGTAATTACCTAATGCGTATTTCTGGGAAACGCAAGTCCACCTGTGTCTGCTCACACTCTTGTACACTATAATATCTCCCGCGACGAAGGTCTCCGTTGAGACTGGCCGTTATGGCCGAAATACGATATGTATCTATTTGTAGAGTTATAGATTCGCCCACAAATAAATTAACTTCGAGCAGCAACTTAATTGCGTAACTCGCGATCAATCATTATCTGTTTCATTTTGAGCACACACATTTTTCGAACATATGAATCAATGGTTAGCATTCTGTTTCAAAACGAAACAGATTATGATTAATCGTGAGTTACGCAATTAAGGTGCAGATCAGAAAATAATATATTATTTATATGAAAGTGTCGATCCGCCCGTTTCGGGTTAATACGTGCGAGTGGACTTATAAGCCACCTATAAACATCGGACAGAAAATGAATAGAAACGTGGAGAAATTACATGAATAATTCTATAACTCATGAAAATATGGTCATAACAACTTCTTATCTTGATATTTCTTGTAAAATGTTTTTATTTATTTCGAAGGAACATTCGCCCTTTGAGATAATAATTTACAGTACTTAAAAAATAAATAGGTGGCACATACGCTTTACTGATAATGGCTTGCAGTCGTCTCTTAGGACACCTACAGCGATTTATAAGTAAAGTTATTGGATTATTTTCCGAACAGCCCTCAAGGACCTCCGTTTTATTAAAAAAAAAATGAGGCTTAACCTCAATGGCATAGAGTTCAAAATACTGTCTCTCAAAATATACCATTTATATTTATCGAAAAGTTAATTGAATTATTCATCGGAATTTCGAAGTCTGAAAAGGAGCCAATATTTACGAACTTGCGCAGACGGGTGATTACGTAATATTTATTGATTTTTGGTCGTGATGTACAGTCAGCGCCGTAACTCTGTAAGCACGTAAATACGCCACCGAAATCATTGCAATCAATTTTAGAAAATTGATCGTTATATAATTTGTAAAGGTCACAAAGATCGCTGGATAATACGTTTCAAAAACCGCAACGTTGTTATAGAAATTGCAGGATTGATAGCAGACCGCAGTTATATTGTTTTCCCTTGTTAGTTTTGCTGTGATTGCATTACAAATAGAATGACTAGACAATTATCCGTAAGCCGAATGAAATTACATATATAAAAAACAAGTTGGAGACGTTACTTCTATTTCGGTAGAAGCATTACTTCCATGGAATAGGAAATCACGTCTCCGACAGAGTCTCAAACTCGTTAGAAAATAAAAGTAATGAGCGAAGTCGTGAAGTGTTTGAATAGCTACTAAAATCGTCGCGTGTAAGAACGTAAAGGATTTACCACCGCGAAACAGATAAAGCTAAATTACAAAAAGGGCAAAAAGAATGCTCAGATGTATTACTTTATTCTTCCCTTCTAACTATTTTTCCTTTAAATTCTGTTGCCAGCCCTTAAGGTTCCTTATATAGGGTGTGTAAAAATAGCCTCGATACTATGATCACGATGTTTACATCCGTCGGTTTGTCACCATGTAATTAGCGGCTATATTAGCTATTGGGAGGATAAGAATAAATAGTGAGGAGACAAAAACTTGCCCACTGTCCTATTTACTGAATTTCATATCGATAAAATTATGCGTTCGATCGATAATCTGCTCTTAGTAAGTGTTAAAACGGTTGTAACAATAATTTTATTAATTTATAAAAAAGCTATAACGATAAATTACGGTTACATATTAAGATCGTTTCTAATTAATCGACACAATTAAAAAGTATGTAATGAAAAAAAATTACAACTAAACTTAACAATGCAAAAAAGCTACCGGAATTAAGCCATCAAAAACCGTAATTAATAAACGCTTTAAAGCGATTTACAGCCTCGTTAAAACAGCGAAGCCTCACGAGAGGCTAAACACATCTCATTTCTGTCTAATGTGAAATGAATTGCTATTTTTTGTCCATATTACATCAGACATATTAAATTTCGCCGTTCATTCATTCTCTGTCGTATATATGTAGAGAGTGAGAGTTGTCTAAAGAATTGAATTAAATTGATGTAATGGTTTCAGAGCACGTGACCGCATGATAAAGGTTTTCCTTCTGAGGTTTATATTAAAAGCTCGGAAAGCTATAGTTATAGGCGTGCAATTTGGGCAGTTACAGTGAGAAATAAGTTCATTATTTTGTTCAATATTTTATATAATTATTATGAGCATTGTATAGGTAAAAATTAGGGATCAAACCAAAGAATCAGAGATTAACGATCTACTGAACAATTTTTATTACAGTATAAAAGAATATTTAAACGACTAAATCTATATTTATTAATACATGAAGCAAAAAATTGAGTACAATTTTTTGTTCAAAAATATACGAATCACGAAAATTACGGTGTCGGAGGAGTATAAAACTTGGCACAGTTAAAATTTATCTGGAAAAGGAGTGCAGAAAGCTAATATTGTTATCTATTAATAATGCATTGGAAATACATAAAGTTTAACCGAATTATGGTCGAATTTCAACGGCGACCACAGGAAAAGTTTTATTCAGTGCGCAAACTGTAACCATGAATTCGGCATATCATTCTAAACCCGCCAGGGCAGAAATTTTTCGTCGGTTATACAAAACAAAAAATCTGCAGTTTCATAGAAAAGTGCAATACCTACGCGGTCAAAATGCATGGAACAGCAGATTTTTTTTGTATAACTGACGAAATTTTTTTGCGCTGGGGGGTCTGGTATGACACGCTGAATTCATGGTTACAGTTTGCGCACTGAATAAAAACTTTTTCTGTATATAAAAGTGTTAATATACTTTAATGGGTAATAGTGCAGTTAACAAACAATAGGTAAATATACAGATATATATTAGGACAAACCTGCTCAAGTTTGCCCCTAAGTCGCGAGCTGCGCGTTTGATTAATATTATTACGGTATCAGAGGATATATTCGGGCAAAACCTGCCAAAATTTATTAAGATGGCACAAATCTTAATTGAGGGAGGTCTGAGTACCTAACTATTTGTTAATAAGTTATATTTTATTTATTTTTTTGTAAATTTGTGTAAACATTGTGGCTTATATCATCACCTTTGAGAAATCTGTTAAGGTCTCATAAATGTAATTTAAATACATAAATGTTAATAAAAAAAACCATAATATTATATTTTTATATTTAGTTCAGTAGACTGCTAAGTTTTTCAAAGTTTCCTGTCTCCTACTATTTTGTTGTGCCCGACAGGTTCCATCATGAACACATATCATTTTAACTTACCGCCTGAGTACACATTGCAGAATGCAAATAAACTATTAAGTAACGAACGAATTTGGTGGCTGAGGTTACATGTCACATAAAGAAGATGCCAGATTTTTTCAATATTGACTTATTTGACTCCTTGAATCCAGTTGAGAATATATTTCCAGCTACATCTCGACTCTTCCACTTAAAGCCTTGACTTAGGACTTGTGTACTTGCTGAGACTTACACAATATATTATTCGTTATTTCCGAGATACGTTACGTCGCGATAATTTTGATTTGTAGTGTTTCCTACATCTCTGACAAAAATACAGTTACTAGCCTACGGTTGCAAGCCACAATCTAACAGATAATCTAAATCTCTACAATTACTAAGGCCCTTTACGGATCCCAAATCAATAATGCCACCCTTCAGTAATAAATTTAACAAAAATATAGTTATAATATAACACGTTATTATGCACAAATCTCTGTTATTATTTCCTGGGCTGTCATTAGAGTTGCGCAATGGCGATCGATTTTGAAATCCACTCGGTGGTGCACAATTGTTATTCATTGCGCTCCATAATATTATTACTGTACTACAATCAGATCATTTTCTGAGCTATTACAATGAATCGAGTGATTCTAAAGCATCGATAGCAGTACTTACCGACGCGATGTGCCGTCTGGTTCCGTTCTAATTTCACTCACAAAGAAAATCATGTTTTCACCACAGACAATTTTGAAATGTGTAATATTTTTTTTAAAGAAAATGAGTGTGAAATTATGGTGTCTATTCCATTGTCTTTTAAATTTTTGATTGTTAATGAGCCCTTTCATACAATTTGTATTGTGTGGGGTCACACTGTTCTCAATGTTTTGTTTATACTCAATTTATATATAACAATACGATAAGATTTATTAATAGCAACAATCTTTGTGGGAAACTGTTATTGTATTCCAATGATGGGTTAATTGCATCGTTTAAACGTCAGACAACAATTCATTGTTTCTTACATTTGAGTTAAAACCTGGTGTCTTGGCAACAATGTGTGAGCACTAAAGTTCTTTAGTATTTTTTTCTTAGGCTCTTAAGATTCCCATCGTAGATACTAATTAAAGGCTTTATTATCCATTATTACCGTCTGCAGTTTATTTGAACGTTTTCAATGAAGGCTGAGATGCAAAAAAGGCAGGTTTATAACATAATAACGTCTTTATACTTTATCTTAATATTGATCTACAACCTCGTTGCTCTAGTGGTCGCAAGTGATCCGTAGGTGCCATTCGTGGAATAAAATTTTAAATAATAAACTAGGTATTCCACTAATTGCACCTGTGAAAAATATTGATAGGTGCCGTATGTGGAATATCTCAGGTGACGTTAAAGCGGGTGCCCAATCTGGCATACGTTCAAAATGAAGTCCTGGATTGGGTTTTTGGCTAGCGAAATGTGGGAACATTATAAGGTACACCTCTGCCTACCCCTTCGGGGTTTACAGGCTTGATGTTATGTTACGATCTACTTACATTAAAACAGATTGACTGGCCATTTCATGCACTAGTTATGATTATAATATATCCTTTTTTTACAACCAACATTTAATATAAAATAATAAATTGAAGTACAAGCTGTATATAAAAAGAAAAAAATAGGATATAATTAACAGGAAAATTGCGCCAAAAGGTTGGCAGCATTCCCATATTGTACTGCCAATAATAGACAAGATAATTAAATTGTAAGATGGTAATTACCATTCAAGTGGTTTACTTGGGGCACGCCCCAAATAAAAAGGTAATTGCATATATTGAGGTAACAGATAAGGTTTGGACAGAACGAGGTAATTATAAAAAGTTCTCTTTTTCGCCATGCTGCTGTAGAAAGGTACAGTCATGAAAAAAAGTTTTTGCAAAAAAAAAATACCAGTCGGTCAATGTCAAAGTCTCACCGTGAAAACTTAGGTGAAACGGGCTGTCTTTCCACCTGATTAGGGTCATTGAATCCAGGCTTAGTTCACCTTAGTTTTCAAGGTGAAGTTTTTACAGAATTAATCCGAAATTGCGCTAAAGTAAAATTTTATTGAAGAATAATTAATTATAATGTAAACGAGGCAAAAGGAGTATGTAAGGATCGTAACAGGTGCCAATCTGTAATTTCTGCCACCCCCATTTACAGAAAGCGTGAGTGTTTGTAATTTAATATAATTATTATTCGGCTCGTAAAACATTTTTCGACCAAATATTTTTGGATTAATGAAATCCAAAAATATTTCTTCTGAGTGGACTTCATCTTACACGTAAGTACCAATTTTCAGTCACTTTTCACAATACTCTCTTTAATTTCTCAGCGAAGTGACATAAAGTTTGTCCATGACTGTACTCTGATACCGATGGTAAATGTCAGTTAGCGAACTAATTAAATTACGATTAATTGTTCGCGATATACCACATAAGTACATCGAGATCGGAACTTTTAATTATAGATAGGGCTTCATTATTAAAAGCTGGTTTTATTTCTTTGTTCAAGTGCTTTACTTTTCCCATCATTAACATTTTTTTATAGAGGCGCTCCTGCGCTGTGCAGAGGTAATTGCTTAGTTTGTTTTTTTTCGATTATTACCTTCGCTGAAACAATTTTTCAAAAGATTTTACAATATTTCCCTAAGTAAACCTAAAACAACATTATTAAAAGAGAAAAGTTTATTTTTAATGTTGGTTTGTTTGCAACGCTTTCATGTTAAATAGGCTTCATTCATCCTGGATCGCGGACGAAGTGATGGGCAAGAATTAATTGTGTATATTTACGCCGTCTTACCACCCTAAATCTGCATTGACGCGTTGACGGTTTTAATTACAAAATTCCATATCAAATTAAACACCCTGTTAACCTTTTGACATTTCAACAGTTGATTTACTTGTAGAAGCTTTTAGTTCACCAGTCATCATAATCATAACACAATCTTAGGGTTAGTGAATGCTGTTTTGATTGCCGATGGTCAATACCGGTACATACATAAAAT
Source organism: Antitype chi (assembly GCA_947359405.1). Lineage (NCBI taxonomy): Eukaryota > Metazoa > Arthropoda > Insecta > Lepidoptera > Noctuidae > Antitype > Antitype chi. The sequence continues at coordinate 6,667,574 of OX375814.1, forward strand.
GAACACAAGGTGTGTTCATTTTATTCAAAGACAAATTTTAATATTTATGAATTTAAATTCTTACACATATTCAAACCTGGTATATCAAACTATTTAATTAGGTATTCAACATAATATCAATTTAGACTTCTTGAAGGCAAACTTTTAATTTCGAAGCTCGGAGAAGTAAGTCAGTTCGACTTAGAAAACTAGATGAAAGCTCCGTTTCGTTACAATATCAGTAATTTTTCGTTAAATCTCATATGATACACTTTATAAACGTCACTATACTGATACAAAATAATTTTAGGCAAATTACATACTTTCAATTTTATAATTAGTATTTAAAATCTTATTCATATTTGGAAATCATGACATACAGAACTTAAAAAAGAAACCCATAAAATCAATAATTTGAGTACCTACTTAAGTATAATAAACTGCAATTAAAATTAACCAGTCTCATATTAAATTCAAGCAGCGTAATTCATTGAAGGCATACCGAAATGATCAGGTCGGTTATATCTTTATAAGGGCAAAAAAGCGGGTAAATTAAATATAATGAGCGATGAGTTACGATTTGCGAGAATCGACAATGGTAGGCGCCAACTGCGATGATGATCAATGTGTTATCAGTGCGAATGGCCTAGGTACTTATTTATTGAGCTAGAGGTATGAGGAACAGGGTGTAAAGTTCACTCATACCCTATGGTAAAGGGAGGATCCTCCGACCAGACGGGTGTTGTGTCTGGTGGGCTACTGGCCAACGGTTGATGTCGGGATGTTGTACCTATATATGTCAGTTTCGTGGTAAACTCTGACTGCGCGATGTAGGATTTCTGTGACGTCGAAGTATTTTTCTGTAGTGCCGTTACAAGCTTGAGATAAAAAAAGTGGAATATGGGACTTATCTTACTTAATAAAATAAATGTGAAAGTTTTTTTTATGTTTGTTACTCAATCACGCAAAAAACGGCCGAGCGGATTTCGATGAAATTAGGCAAACAGATAGTTTATAACCTAAATTAACGCATAGGGTACTTTTTATTCCAGTACTACGTTCCCATGGCATAACTTTGACCTCCACGCGAGCGAAGCCGCTGGCAAAACCTTGTAAAATGGAGGGAAAATAGGGTTAATTACAGCGAAGAAAGAGTAGTTTGTTCTGAAAAAATACTGAGTTATTTAAAAAAAAACTTTTTAAAGTTCGTAAATGCATTATGTACGGTTACCAAAAGAGATGAGTAACCAGGGCCATCGGATATATTTGAAGTTTTAGTAAGAACCTGATGGATGTTTTCTAATAGAATTTTAAATTATCTAATAGAAAACCGTGTGATGCCGGACGTAAAAGAATAACACCATCCCATTTCTTCCCGTGGGTGTCGTAAGAGGCGACTAAGGGACGTACTAGAGAATAGGCAGCAGCATTCTCTATGCATTTTACAACCATACTGTGATCGCCAACCCGCCTGCCAAGCGTGGCGATTATGGCAAAGCCCTTTTTGGGGAGGTCTATGTCCAGCAGTGAATGATGATGATGATGAATAGAAAAGAAACCGTTAATTTATTAAATTAAGGGCCTACGTCCCATTCGGTAGCGTAACACGGTCACTTTATGAACCCTACTGCTCATTAACGGCTTGTCTTGAAGATTTGAAAAATATATTATTTTGCTATAGATTCATATAGATCATTTTGCCGGAAGTACTTTTTTTGTATGGTTAATACTTTTGCTGTAAAAAAATATTTTCCAACACGCAATATTTTGGCTTCTATTCCATACTCCTACTAAACGGCTTCGTTATTTGAAAAAAAAAATACACTGAAAAATAGATAGTTAGAGGTACCACAGAATCGCCGAAGCACAATTGTAAATTAATCAAAGGAATATCCCCATTTTGAGATAAAGGCTCAGAGGGGCCCTGCGCGGGCGCGGGCGGCAGTCGTGCTTTAGCATACAAACGGGAGATGAGGATACTATGGCCCTTAAATTAAAAAAAACATCCATCGCTATATCCGACGACCCTAGTTACATAATTATCTCTATTAGTGACTGTACATCGTTTTATGCAGTGTTAAACCTGTCTCACCTGTCTGATCAACGATCTTAGTTGTATTTTGTCATTACTCTATCTACTTAGTAGATTTTACTCTTATCTGAGAACAATGTAACATTCTGGGCTTCCAAAGGAGACATACCGTGTACACAGGAAATTAAGATCGTATTACTTACGTAAGGAATTTTTATTTAATAAACTTTTTCACTGCTGTTCGAAATAAATAATAGTTTAAAAAACTAAAAAACACGCTTTAAAAACCAAACTAAAAAAGGAGAAAATAATTTAATTCAATTAAAAAGCGTGGGGTGCTTTTTGAGGTATTTTTATAATCAATTAATGTCAAGCACCCCACGCTTTTTAATTGAATTAAATTATTTTCTCCTTTTTTAGTTTGGTTTTAAAGCGTGTTTTTTAGTTTTTTAAACTATTATTTATTTTATATTTTTTAATTCTGCTAACTACAAGAACGTGTTTTTTTCTATTTTTTTTTAATTATTGAATTGTCATCGGTCCTCGACAAGTTTACAAAGTTTCAATGAAATCTGACCGTTTAAAGTGGGTCAAAATCGCGCTCAAAGGAGTCGGTTACATACAAACAAACAAACATACAAGTGAAGCTAATAAATAAATAAATAAAAATCTTTTATTTCAGACCCATAACGTCCATTTGGTTAGTATACAAACGACTTAGAAACTAGTGTTAGTACTTACATTTACTGGAGAAAAAACAAAATAAAAACTATATTTATTATTACGCCACAGTAGAATGTAGGCGTATCCAATGTCCCAGTATGGGGCTGTCCCACCTATCCGCTATAGTATTCAGGATGCTGTTGGAGCGTGTAAATATTTATTCCATAACTTTTGAAAATACGAATATGTTTAGATAAAGTGAATTTTCCATAGGGAAATGAAAAATTCCGTCTTCAGAATTACCTACTTTAATGTAAAAGAAAGTTAGCTTAAGCGATAAATTATCTTACCTAAGAGCTAGCTGGCATTTTTCAATTGGTAAAGAAAGCTACCTACTTAAACTATTCAAGATCCAATTTAGATCTACTTAACAATAATAGAGAATACTTACACTGCGAACTAATTTTCTTTAATCGTTTTTGTAATCAGCATTTTTATAAGGCAATAAATTTCTGAAGAATTTAAATGACTATTATTTGATTTCAACGAAGATTAGGTTATTTTGCATGTTAGTACCTGAAACATAATGCATAAAATTTACATTTAATAAAAAACTAATTTGCACCTTCCTAAAAAGGTAGCGTGGTAAATAAGGACACACCCCTAAACTTAAACTTCGTTCAATAAAACAAGTGCAACATTTTCAAAATTATGCATTTATGTTTGTTGCTTTTATGCCTTTGATGGCCGGCGGGATAATTGCGATACACACTAACAGTAGGAATGGTTTTCATTTTGACACTTCAACAACATTCATTGCGATGTTTGTTGAGCAGACGAATTTTTCGAACATACAGATAAAGCAATGGATTAGCAATATCCCTCAAGTCGGTTGAACTTGTGATTAATAATGTGTTACTAAAGGTAGTAACACATTATTAATCACAAGTTCAACCGACTTGAGGGATATTGCTAATCCATTGCTCATTGTCCTTTTTTTCCCTAAGGAGGGCGCAGTACAGACACTTTGACGGCTTGCGTTCATCCAGAATCACAGAATAATGTTTTGAAAAGTCGTGCGAAGCATGGGTCGCCAATAGCTAGTAATAGTTTGACTTCGACTTAAACTTTGACTTAACCGTTATCTGAATACCCATCACAGGAAAACGGCTAAGTGATTCCGATATCCTACTTACAGAATGAACAATTTGCTTCAAACGCATTGATCGTGTTTTGTTTCCATGGTTACACTTGACGCTTCTCATTATGACGCTAAGTCCAGAATCGGACGGACAGCCGGCGGCCGGTGCTGAGCCGGCCACGGTCGGCATGGACGTAAATAGCGCGGTCGACGACCGGCCTCCGCGCGGCCTTCACTTTACCGCACGCTCACACGCCAGCCGACCGGCGACCCAGCCGTCATCGCCCGCGAGACAGGGTCCTTACGTAGGGTTGCTCAATTTATTTATTTATTTGGATCTCGCAACAAAAGGTATATGCAATACATGGCACATAATTTATGGGCAACATCATATTTTTTCATAGAGTTCTACTTAAATCTTTTGTTGCCTGAATGACATAGACAGGGGTTGCAGTGACATTGATGGCGATGTTGGTAAGTATTGGTAAAATTGACTCAGAAATTGTATTGATAAGATGGTAAACGACGCGCCGAAGGAACTCTCGTGTTTTAGCGCTGCTTGTAGTCAGATTGATGGCAGTTCTTTTTTTGATTTGAGTTGATAGGGTATTTCAGTTGTTTTTTTTTATTGGGCACAGGGCGTACAGGCCATTAAGAAGCTACACAATGTCAAAGTTTCCAGCGTTGAACTTGAAAGCTTTAATTATGAAAGATTAAAATTTTATCTCGTCAGCATTACAAAAGTGTCTGCCTTCGAAATATGCAAATCATGAAGATTATTCTGCTTATGGAATACTTTTTAGTAAGACGACAAAAATTAAAATCAATCTGAGCTGTAGTTTTCAGAATTATGTAAATATGATGACGTTGGTCATCCCTAATCCTGGCGCCACACCTATTGTTTTAGCCTATGCAAAAAAGAGAGCCGTAAAATTATTGCAAAAAGATATGTACATCTATCTCTTTTTGACTTGAAGAAAGCATGCAATTTGTAGCATTACAGAAGCGGTTGGATAAATCGACGCATATTTCTTTAGCAAATGAACTTTTAGCATTTGTTGTATCATCGTGTTGAGTCTGTGTGTACTGGTTTTTGTATTGTATATACAGGGTCTAATTAAATTAGCTGGCAATACTTTACACGCGTGTTGGGTATCGGTATCGAAAACGAATGAAGTTTATTGCGCCACTTCTTCTTCCCAGCTAAAGCAATAGGATGTGGTGAAAGGTGGGCATTTTGACTGTCTTATGTATTTGCCGTTCGAAAAGTACTGATTCTCAGCCTAATTTGAATAAATGACTTTTGATTTTGAATGAAAAAAAAAAAATTATTCCAACTTTTTTCAAAACTTTTAATGACTCTGTGACGAAGTACATAAAGGCAACCAAACGACAGTTATGTCATAGTTTTAAGAAATTCCTATAAACTATCTAAGTTCCACAAAAAGATATACAACCAGCAAACTGATTGCAGTTATTGACCTTCGCCCAACAAATGAAGTTTTTTTGTTCCATTCGTTTTCGATATCGGTACTCAACACGTGTAAAGTAAAAGAAAGAAAGAAAAAGTATTTATTAGACTCGCACAGGAATATCACAAACTTAACTACACAATATGCTTGCTAATTTTGAATTTAATTATGATTTTTTTGTAATATTTGCTTTTATAAGTACTAAAAGTTTAAATTCAAAAATCCAATGGACCACAAATCTATTACCAGACTTACTAGAAAGGAAAAAGTACTCACAAAATACACCACGCCCATAGTCATAGATTTCTAATAAAACTTTCCAGATCGATGGATGCCAAATAAATTAAGAAAAAAGAAAAGCTAACCCCTCTAGTGTTCCCTAGCAACGACGTCTGCATTGTAAATAGTTGTTATCTAATTTAATCTCCCTTAACGTCGTTAGCTTGCGATTGAATAATTGTATTGATACCGAGAAGGGCTCGGATAAGCCTTAGACACAGAATAGATAGTGCCACAGAAGGTACAGAAGGTCGCCGCCATATAACGAGCGAAAACAGGCAAACGTACAAATTGGGCCAGTTCATAATTTATCACAGCCACTTCGATTGGTTCTGTGCTTCTAGTATCCAGCGAATTCTTGCGGCCTTCACTAAGTACTCGGTTCATCATGTGGGAGGTCTTCTAAGTCTACGTTTTCCAGTACGCGGTCGCCACTCCAGAACCTTTAGGCCCCTTCGGCCATGTGTTCTGCGAGCAATGTGCCCTGCCTACTGACACTTAATTTAGCAATTCTTCGGGCTATGGCGGTTACTTTGGTTCTTCCGCGGATCTCGTCATTCCTGATTCGATCACGTAGGGAAACTTTTAGCATTGCCCTTTAATTGACTTTAGCTTTCTAATAAAGTCCATTGTGTGCACGATCACCCAAAATTAATGTGACAAATTATCAAGAAAGCGCGTAAAACTGTGATTGGTTGAATTACCAATAGATTTATAATCGCAGCAGTTTCCCCTATAAACTGACTTGACAACTTGTCACATTAATCTTTCGATCATTTCATTTGACAAACTGACCTAGACGCGTATGCATACTTGACCCCGAAGTAGGTTTACTACCCAAGATTTAATGACACTAGCACTGCATAAGACGATGCAATCTATTTTGCTTTCAAGAGGAACAAATAACACCACGCCTATTTTCCCCGAAGGGTTTTTTTTTTGGGTGGGAAATCATCCAATAACTTCTCCCGCTCTGGGTGGAGCGGGAGGGCGTGTCAGACTTTTACTGACTAAACCCAGCCGCGTTCCCTCAGTTGCCTGTGTGCCAGGGGCCGTGGTATCTCTTTCGAACAACCCGCACCCCTGGCAGGCATCGGCCCTTGCGGACCCCACCAGTTGGTGCTAACATCTCTTTGAGGCGCGCGTGGAACACAACGCTACCCATTACTCGCCGTTTGCAAGCCCGCGCCTACGGTGGCCAGGAATCAGGCTGGGATTCCCGACGCCCAGGGCGTCTTCCGCGGCGACTACGGTCGTGAGGGCGCATATACTACCTCTCCCTCACGTGCCCCACCTCCCTCTTCGCGAGCATTAAGTTTAATAAAACCGCTCATTGTGTCACCTCTTGTATTATTTCTACATTTATATCTGTATTTTTATAGTGTACATAATAAAGAGTATTTAATCTATTTATCTATCTTGCACTTACTGCACGTGAAGCGCGTCTATGTGTGCGTGCATTTTCGTGGGCGTTGTAAGGAGTTGACCTTCTGTGCTTATCTATTCTGTGCCTTAGGGTATACGCACCCACTTTTATTTACACAACCCGTTTATATGGTAATTGAATCGCAAGCGCATGTAAACACTGTGGATATTAAAAACTGACATCGTAAATCTGTCGGTCGCTTATATATGATCTGCTTTAGTGAAGCTATCAATATGAATAAAAGTTTCAACACCTTTGCTGTAATACAGAACGGTAAGTTGGTAAGAGACTAAATTCATCATTATTTGCCTAGCATTTTCCAAGTATTTTTGGAGTTGGCTTCCAGTCTAATCGGATGCAGCTAAATATCAGTATTTTACGTGGAGCGACTGCCTATCTGACCTCTACAACCTACTTACTGGATAACACTATACCCCTTGGTAAGACTGGTTATCAGACTTCTGGGCTGATAACAGACTACGCTATACAGGGTTTAAGAGAAACGCTTCCGAAAACGAAGATAGGTGATAGGGCTAGTGATTCTCGATACAGTACCATCAAAAATCTAGTTTTTTTTTACAGTTTTTCACGATTTTTTTTTTGCATTTTTTGTAGGTACACTATGCTGTGAGAATAGTTAAATTAACGATTATTTGAGATCACACACATTTAAAAACGACCCCAAGTCCAGGCGGCGACTTTAGGTTTAGCCATCCTTTGTAAAGCGCCGCCGAAATAAAATAAGTAGAAACATTACAGAAGCGTCAGACGTTTTAAATTGATGCAAAATAACCAATTTAAGGCGAAAGATTATTGGTATTCGATTGCATTTAGGTTGTATATAACCTACGTTCTGGCTTCGGAAGCGTTCCCCTTACACCCTGTAGAGAAATAAAGAAGGAAAAAGTCTGGTCTGCTGGACATAGGTCTCTCTTAAGTAACAACACCGGGTTTACCACCTTCTCCGCAACAAGTCTGTACCAGTCGCCCATTACGTGCTTGACTTGATAACCTTAATTCATTAAATCAAGCTGAAATCACTGACATCATTATAGATCACAACTTGGATAGACACTTAGACAGCTGTGAAGCCTGCAGCGTAAAGAAACAATCTATCAACACCTCGTTAATCTAAAATAAAACAATTTCTTGTAAACCATCCTCAGAAAACACTCGATTATCACTGTAAGGCCAACTTTGCTCCATTACCCTAATCACGCCTCCTTAACTTCCAACGATAATACGAATAAGTAAAAAATCACCCTTCGCAGATACAAATCCTAGTTTTAACTTACTACTTCTCAATTTGGACGTGTTAAGATAAGATTGCAAGCGTTTGCACACCTTTCGTGACGTGAAAGTAATGTCTGCTGATTATTTACGAGGATATAAGTCTTTAAGGCTATAAACTTTAGGTGCAGAGTTCTGTGAGAAAAGTAGGTGGAGCTGCAGAGATTTGTGGATGTACTGCACTTATAGACTGATCCTGAACAAACAAGTGAAATGAGAGTAGTTTCTCGAATAAGCTCGTTAAACTGTAAAGAAATTATTTATAACTTGATTTTGTCAGTGGCTTCACCCGCGTGGAGATTGAAAGTTATCCCACGAATTATTACCGGGATGAGAAAAGTATTATATATGTTAATCCATGTTATAAAGTATCTGTGTGCCAAATTTCATCCAAATCCGTTCAGACGTTTTTGCGTGATTAAGTAACAGACATCTAAACATCTAGACATACAAACTTTCTCATTTTTAAATAAGTAGGATGAAGTAGAATAAATGTTTATATCTTCTAGCTTCTTATGGATCACGCCTTTAAAACTTAATTTTCTTGTAATAAAAACAGGTCTATTATTACCTAAAATTTAAAAGAAGAGGGCTTTTTTTGGGTGGGAAATCATCAAATAACATCTCCCGCTCTGGGTGGTGCAGGAGGGCGTGTCAGACTTTTACTGACTAAAACCCACCCGTGTCCCCTCAGTTGCCTGTGTGCCAGGGGCCGCGGTATCTCTTTCGAACAACCCGCACCCCTGGCAGGCATCGGCCCTTGCGGACATCGCTTTGAGGCGCGTGTGGAACACAATGCGCCGTCGACCCGAGCTTGGTCCTTACCGGACAGCGAGCTACCCATTACTCGCCGTCCGCAAGCCCGCACCTACGGTGGCCGGGAATCAGCTTGGAATTCCCGACGCCCCGGGCGTCTCCCGCGGCGACTAAGGCCGTGAGGGCGCATATATTGCCTGTACCTCACGTGCGCCGCCTCCCTCTTCGCGAGCATTACTGCTTCGCTCAGTGGGAAATCATATTTTTACACTACCATTTCTTCAACAATTAAAACTAATGGTAGGTACCTAATGAAAAAGATTACAGAATAGAACAGAATTAAAAAAAAAAAAACTAAGTCCAAAAAGTTAAACTCAACTACAGAAACATGACGCTCTAAAAAGTATGAATCAAGGAAACATTCTCATCTGAAAGTCGCGTTCGGCCAACCAGCAGACGATCAAGGCGCTTCCAACGATACCTCATTATTAAAATTATGATAATTATGTAGTTTAAAAGTTATGAGGGAACAGATGAACATACGTACATACCAGTAAAAATTGTAACCCTCCTTTTTGCTTGGCCGTAGTCGAGTAAAAAAGACTGCGAAAAAACAGTAGGAACAAAATCTACGAAATAGACAACTGCTACGCCGTAGCAATGCCGCTACACAAAGTGCACCACCTCCGATTAAAATGTTCATAAAAACATAAATTAATAAAATCTGTTTTAACAATATACCGGTCATTTTGTTACGGCTCCTAATTTCCCGTTATTATATACATGGTGTAACCAAGTTCTGAGAAGAGATGAATATTATTCTATTTCCCTGCGGCCCAGTAATTGTATAAATACAATTTATGAGTGCCATACTTCAAGTTGGTTCTGATGTAATGTTACTTGTACCGACTAATTAGCAATGACATGCAATAGTCGTAACAATTTTAATGATAGGTACACCACAACACAGAAGTTATGTGTTGTTTGTCGGCTGTGCGCTGATGGGATATGAAAAATTAATGGTTTTTTCGTTTGTAACTAAAATATTGGATGTGGTAAGCCCTAGGCTGTTATATGTTGGCAATGCGTGTCGTCTTTAGCGTAAGTCTGTTAGGATTTTAAATAGCTTCCTATCATAAATAGGTACCTAAATATTTGAAAGAGTCTATTCACACAAATTGATATCATATTTGAGTAACTTTTTATTTTTATTTATTTTACTAACCTACTTATTAATTAAAATATTTAAGTACAGACGCCAGCACATCAAGGTACCCCAATCTGGCAAATTTCTCTGATAGTTTTTAACTTTATTACGAAAGTATAAGGTTCATGTTCCATTGGGAGAATTTGACCGTTTCGGATAGCTTGATGTGCTGGCGTCTGTACATAATTGAAAAAATAACAGTCTAAAAAAACTACTACTAGAACTGCTACTAGATTATTTTTCGAAAGAATTTTCAGGACAGCATTTCATTTAGACTGCCAATATTTTTTGCTTGAGCTAACAAAGGGTATTCTTAAATCAGCAATTGACAAAAAATATACAGTTCCAGTTCTCACTTAGTTAATAGGCTCAAAAGTATAGCAAACCAGATCAAACATTATTTTTCTTAACTAGAAGAAACCTAACATTTATGTCAGTAGTAAAGTCTGCGGCATTTACCCGATATCCCTCGTTAGCAGTGTGATGAGTGCTTCCTTTACAGAATACTCGTTTCCTCGGATATATACAGAATGTATATGTCGGTAGGTATAAAAATTGCATCATAACCTGTTTATGTTTAACATGGAATCGGTGGAGATCAAATTAAGCGGTTGATTTATTGCATCAACATGTATATGGATAAGGTGCGTTTTGCATCGTGTCATTATAGCCGTTGCGCCTTTCAACATTCGTCATAATAAACTATATGAAGTGTATTCTCATATTTTTTTTGAAGCAGTTGCCTTTGATATAGAACTAGTCGATAAATCTTAGATCTAAGTAGAATGAGACACACACATCTTTATTTATAATCTTTAAATGCTTTTTGCATAAAACCTTAACTCACTTTCAAAAGCGGTGCCTTTATGAGCACAAATCTGTTGAAGCTTTTATGAACACTTTAAGCTATAATAAAATGTGAGGAAAGCGATGCAAGGAACATAATAATACCTGTTATTATCTTCAGTAAGTGTCATTTTACAGGGTATGTCTATTTCTGGACGCGCTCTAGGAAACATTTTCGTTATGTTATCTTTTCCGGAAATTGTACGTGCGGTGGATATGGTGCAAGCTCATAACATAAAAGCCACCTATACTAGACGCCTACATACTCCTATTGATAAATAATACATAAAAAGGATATGGAAAGCAACAAAGGTAACATAATAAAGTTCTATACCTTGGTTTGTATCATCTTTTTATTGTATGTCAAGATTATTACTTGTGAATACCAAATCAAATCTATGACTAGACAATTTCTTACATTACAAGCACTATCACTTTAGCTTTGAAATTACAGATGGAATACTAGAAAAAGAATAAAAAAATGGTGGAATATCCCAGCAAAAGGTATTGGAAGCAGTCCGTGATTACAGTGACGCAAATCGTCGACGTAACCGAAGATTATTTTAATCGCTCGGTGGGAATCCTCAGTTTAACTGAGTTACTACGAGCTGTTAACTCGTACTTATTTGAATTCTGTGCAATTGGGAAATGTGTCGTATTCAGACGTATTGATAGTGTAAAAGCTAGAATTTGAATGAACAGACGTTATGGTTCATGATATGATATATATCAGATAGCTTGCTGTTTCCCAAATATGCTCGGGTCAGCTTCCAGTCTAACCGGATGCAGCTGAGTAGGTACCAGTATTTAAGTAAGTAATACGATATCATTGGTAAGACTAGATATCCTACGTATATATTATACGATATCCTTGGTAATAAGCTAAATGGAGTCCACATTTCTCAGCTGACAACTCTTGAGAAGATTAATGGCGAAACAAAGTCAAGGATCAAAGTTTTTTTTTTAAGTCAGTCATAATCTTGGTCAGATCATTTGATGAAAATGTACATAGATTAGTGCTTGTCTTTTGAAGAAAGAACCCCACGGAGTGGGCCAGCCGAGCCAATGCAAGCATTTGTCAGTACTAATGCGTGTGGCTTTTCAGAATTTGAGCTTATCTAAAAAAATAAAAATTGTGAAACAGAGACCTGAGGTAAATGTACCGAACTTAAGTTGCGTTGTATACAGACAGGGTGTAACAGAAACTCTATTGCGATCCTTAAGCACTAAAGATAACAGCTGGTATAGAATCACTATACATATATGTATAGTTTTAGCTCAAAATAAAATACTCTAAGAATTTATACCAAATTTTCAGTTTCATATGTTTCTTCAGTTCAAATCATAACAAACGTGTCACCGCACTACGTAGGTCAATAACTTTCCACTTCACTTGACAATATCACGATAAATCTCTTCCGAGTGATGTCGTGTTTATTTCAATTTGAAAAGTTCGGTTTCTGGTATCAATGTATATAAAAAACCTCATAACTTCCGAACATGTAGGGATAGGAATAAAAAGCCCTTCCAATATCGTTTGATATCAACCAAAGCAGCACTGCCCTTGGCATGTAGGTATATACCCTTTCCGTTACACGTTGCATAATAGTTGTTCAAACTGCGATGAGTCAATCCTTGACAGTCAACTTTACGCTTTTGGTTAGTTACCTCCATTATTATTAATAAAACAATCCTTTCGAATGTACCTACCATCTGCTAGATTTCGAATACTGTTCTCATTTTTTTTTTGGCTCAGATCCTATAATAAAACCATACGCAAGTTTTTCAACTAAAATATTTTTACACTTTAGAGCAATACCATTAATTAACGCCACGCTAATTAATTTTTATTTTTGCGCTAATAGACACGCTCATAAAGACTAATTAGGTAGGTACGAATTTTATTTAAAAATGAAAGTTTTCATTAATTAATTTGTGAAAAAGTTCGCTCGACGCAAACAAGCTAATTTGTTCGAAAATGATTGGAAAGTTAGATTAACTTGACAGTGACATTTATAATTTGGTTTACTCAAGTTACGTAGCTCATTTTTTTTAATTCCATTGATCTTTCTAAAAAATTATGCCGAATTTTGTGTTCTCACTTCTTACAGCAAATAATTGGGATCATAATATTATCTACTTAACAATCAAGCCTCGGATATGATAATTATACTTTTATATTCAATCAAGTTAATGCTAAGTTATCAGCTTACGAACTCTTAAAGTATACAATTTCCCACTAGAATCTTAACGTAACTTCGCTTTTTCGTAAGAAACAATAAAACTTTAGCCACCAACCTATGATTAACCATCATAATAATTATCATTTTAATCGGACGGTCACTGGCCCTACATCGCTACTTGACTGCAAGCGCAACATTGCACAATGTGCGGGTAAGGTTGCCAGACCTCGTGATCGCAATGACAGGGATGAGTCAGCTCAACCCGTCTCTAATAACCCACTTAGACCCACTGAGATTGATGGTTACGTAACTTATTCAATGATGGAAATGGATCATGGGAGAATGGGACTGAGGAATGTTTCATATCAGATTCATAAAAGATTAATTAAAGACTTTAAGGTGGAAGCTCTCGAAATTTGAATGATCTTACTTTTTTTTGAAAGAAGATCGGCAGTGTCAGTGTCGCTCTATTTGAGAAACGAGCATAAACTAAATTATATGCATTTTATAGAGTAGGTAGAGTAGTTTATTTTCCTGATTAAAGTTTTTTTTTATTTTCTGGGAAAAGAGAAAAAAATCATAAATAAATATTTTGTTAAATCAGAAGTAAAAGTAGCAATAACTAAACGGAAAACAGCGGAGTTGAAGTAATCATTGCCATTTTCAGTATAATAATACTTATTAGTAGAATAAGAATATTGGCTGGCTGGTTAAAAACGAACAATCATTTTATAATAACATTATGAACACATTTTTTCTTTTTATATTAATAGACATTAATGCGATTGCAATATTCCAATCTTAACTATAAACTGTATTCTAAAATAATTAAAGAAAGCATAACATAATCGTTAGTTTTTACAGTTTGTACCTGGCAACATTAAACTATTCGCATTTCATAACAATTACTCCTGACATCCCTGTCACCTGTCCCTGTGATCATCTCTGTCTCCTGTGATCTGTCATCTGATCTGACACACACAGTCGTACGTATCCTTGCGATTTGTTTACACATCTGAAAACACACTAGACCATTTTAATTGTTTCCAAATTGAAGATATGGTTTTCATACTATCAGAACCTGTAAGTGTTTTTAATTTTGAAGACATCCAGAGTCTGCCAGAATATTTGGCACATTATTTTCTGGGAATTTCCACATCCCAACATCAACAAATAATGAACGAAACAAGAGGACTTCGTGAAATGCACAGAGGAAGTTTTGCATTAACTGCATTATTATGCAAGTTAAGGACGGGAGACTCGGGAGACAGGCTATCAAGTTTATTTCAAACGCCAAGGCGCACTGTGGAAACCCTGATGAACAAGGCTAGGGACATATTAGCTCAGGAGTATGTGCCTCAACATTTGGGTCTGCATCATATAAGCCGGAGTAATGCCATCAGTAAAAACTCATATATAGCAAATAGTTTATATGGCAGACCTGATCTCCCTCTGGAAAGAAAATGCAATTGTTATCTGTGATGGCACCTATGTTTATGCCCAAAAAAGCTCAAATTATTTATTTCAAAAAGAGACTTATTCCCTCCATAAGTATCGAAATCTCATAAAGCCATTCATGATTGTATGTTGCAATGGATACATCCTGGATGTTACAGGGCCATATCCTGCCACTACTAATGACGCGACGATAATGATGGATTTATTAAACAAAGACAGTTTTTTGGATTTTTTTAGAGAAGATGATGTTTTTATTCTCGATAGAGGCTTTAGGGATAGTGTGGACGCTATACATCAGCGTGGCTTCCTCGCCCATCTACCAGAAACCCTGTCACCAGGTCAATTCCAGTTATCTACACTAGAAGGGAACAGGTCTCGCTGTGTGACAATAAATAGATGGGTTGTGGAAGCCGTTAATGGCAGAATCAAAAGAGATTTTAAAATATTCAGGCATGAATATTTTAACCGTGCATGCCCTCACATGATGAAGGACTTTTCGATTGCAGCAGCTCTGCATAATGCATTTGCCATAATGTTTGTGGATCCAAGTAATGCGGAACAAATAGTCAATATTATAAATGAAAGGCTTTTTGCAGAAAACACTTTAGCAGAAATAGTACAAGAAGATAATCTCAATAGAAGAAATTCTATATTTACAACTATTACCAGTTCAAATATTGTGTTCCCTAGCCTGTCTATAGAAGAATTGGTCCTCTTTGCTTGTGGCACTTATCAAATTCGACAAGCTAGGTCTTACATAGGTGAACAATTACGCTTTCATGGCCTTTACACAATAGAAGTTTGCAGAGAGGACCATGTCAATTTAAGCAGGTTAGGGGGAATAAGTCCTTATTTGATTCGAGCAAAAGTAAAGTCCCGGCATGTGTCACGAAAATCTTATTTTGTTTTTATAACAATAGATCGGCAACAAGTGGGTAGGAATGCCATCACCGGATATTGTTGCAATTGTATTGTTGGTTTGCGCACTGTGGGATGTTGCTCTCACGTAATGAGCATAGTATGGTACCTGGGCTACGCGCGTCACCAGGATAATATAACTCCACCTGCACAATTCCTTGACCAAGTTTTACTCAGGGTTGATACATAACTGTTAAATAATAAATAGGTACCTACTTATTAAATGTTTGTAAAAAGTCTTTGTTTCATTTTATAAAATAACATATTACCTTACTTACCTACCTTATTGCTGGATGGACCTGGCTTACATTGCTAGGGATACATATTTTGTATGAATGCCGTGCTTTAGGAGAAGCCTATGTAATATTATATAATATATACCTAGAGATGGCAAACAAGTATAGGTACCTACGGTTCGCCTGATGATCCAGCAACGTTCAAAGGCATAACCTTTTGGTGTAGGTAACAACCTCCTTACACGTACATCCTATTCTTTTCGCCTCAAAGGAAAAGCGTTACCTATTATACTATTATTAAGTATACTTACTTAAAAATGTAGGTGTATGGTATTTTAAAATGAATTATTCTGCTCAATAATCAATCATATCAATACACATTTCACAACATACCTAATAACCTAACCTAAATGGTAAATCTTTAAAACGATTTTCTGTCAAAATCCCATTACAAAAAAATATGCTATGATTACACTTTATGTTATTAGGCCTTAGATCCATCTCCTTCGGGTATTTTCAATAATGCACGCGAAGTATAAAGGCGACACTCAAAGTACATGGGGTTTTGCCAATCTTCTTTGCATGTTAGTGCAAAGTTGTATGTTGAAATATGATTCTTGGGGGCCATTCAAGTATTACGTAAGCATAGAGGCGGGCGGGGGTGTCTTTGCTTTGCTTATTTTTGATGACCTGGGGGTTGGGATGTCTGGATGGTGATTACGTCAGCATTATTTTTTGATTTTTTTGGATCTTCTACAAAACTTAGTCGATTTTGGTTTGAACACATATGGCAACCCTACTTGTCTATGAATGGGTCGAAAAAAACGATCGAACGACCTATATTTACTTATATTTGAATAAATACTCAAAACACGAGTTACGTAATTGCACCTACCACTGTTTGTCTCTGCATCACCCAAAGGTCGACTGGTAGAAAATGCCTTTGGCATTAAGTCCGCCTCTGTACATTTCTGTGCGTGAAGTATTAAATAAATAAATAACGATGACGATATTCCAAAATCACATGAAAGTGAGCAGACATACAACATTGAGCAGCAAACATCCAATTTCATCGAAGACTTAGTCATGGATTCATGTGTCATGGACTGGACTGGACTGTTAATTTGAATTAATATACCAAATTTTTTAAAGAAATTTGTTTTGTTTGATAATATATAAATATTATAATAACTGAATACCATCTCAGTAAAATTTGCTTTAATACGTACTTTAATAAATGTTATATGCGTTAAAGTCCTCTATTCCAAGCCTATTCCTTATTTATAGACTAGAACTGCTGCTCATGAATAATAATAAATAAACTGGAAAAATTAAAACTGAACAAATTGAAAAATGCATGTAGTACTTCATGTATTCCATTGAGGAATTAAATAAACTTTGGGGGGTTATATTGATGATTTTAATTTTTATAATTATGTAAAGCCGAACGGTCACGAATCATATTTTGTACAACACACAGCTTATCCCCAACCAGCAAATTGCAATAAACGAAAGAAAATTTTAATTTCGTAAAATAAACCTTCCTACCTTGTCGCGTTCAGCTTATTTAGTTAGTAAGAACATAGTAAAATTAACAATAAGCCAATTTGAGGTTGTAGAGCTACTTCTAAACATTGCCTACTTAGCCAAGAAAAGGCAATTTAAACTCGAAAGAAACTAGAGCTTACAGCTTTCATACAAAAAGTCAAAAACAAAAACTAAATATACATTAATTCGTATCACCGCAACCGCAAATCAAATTGCAATTTGTTTAATCAATACAATGAACAGTAATACACATTCTAGTGAAAGCGAAACCGAAATTCTGTAAAAGAAGCAAGAGACCAATTTGGTAAAAAAAGACTGTTACAACGGTAACATAATCGGCGGTCGGGTGCGCAGGCGACGGACGGCGGCGCGCGACGTCTCGCCGACAACCGTGACAATTAAGTTAGGTTTTTTACAAGTCAAATAAATTGTGCACTTTTTACTTGGAAGAAAGTGGTTGAAAAACGTTCATTATGTTAGCGAGCTTTTGTGGGAGCTGTTACGCTTGTTGGCATATAATGAGTACCGGTGTCCGGTTCGTTACCGGCTCTGTGCATATTTAATCAGCAACTACGTCTGTTTAATTTGCAGGACAATCGGATTTCGGGTTAGTGGTGATTAAAGACATCGTTGGTCATCTCCTTATGTAGCTCAACAAGAGCTGAAGTGTGGAGTAGTGTCTTTTAGTACTGTTCAAAGTGGAACGCAAAAGGTCCATGTTGCTGGTAGTCACGTCATCGTGATTGGTCTTCAACTTTCATTTCATTTCCTTTCTCAAAAGTTTTTTAGTTCTTACTTTATAACTAAACAAGCAAATAATGACGTCACTCGGCATTACTGAGCGTGAAAATTGGTCCACAGAACTATGAGACGGCAAAAGTAGTCCAAACCGCATTAGATATGACTGTAGGAGTGTGCTGACTTATTGCATTTGACTGGTATGCTCTTTTACCCGGTGATCAGCGAGAAAGTTTACACATACATCACTAGTGTCAAAATAAGCCACCCAAGGAGAAATTGCGGATAAAAGCCAGGTGGAACAAGCTATACATCATTGGCTAGCCTTGTCGCGGACATAATAACACCCTTGGCGGCTACAAACAAACAGTACAAACGTCAAAACAGTCCTAACACAATACTGGTGTACATTGTCCTTACACTCGCATAGATTAAAACCATGCAGCCCCGCCTCTCTATGTAACGGGCTGCAGGGCGTGTTGGGACATCTCTAGCACGCCATTGTTACGTCACACTTTGATTTATACCCTAAGGTTCCGAATGCCTGACAACTCTATGCCATGAGCACACTCGTAAATATTTCCCGTAATAAAAATAAAATATGTTGAAAATTGAAAGACTTAGTGTTGCTACAAAATATTACGCGGCATTTGAATTTAAATTATGTTGCCTTGCGTACACGCAACTCTGTGTGTTTTATAACCAAAGATCGGAATAGGTAGATTTTATTTAGGTACCTAAACTTCGAGGAATCCACATAGAGTGGATAATATATGGGATAATAGCTCCTCTAAAATCCCGGAATAATTATAGTGACGTTTTAATCCCGGGATTTTGAAATCACGTATTATTTATAGGAAATTATTGATTTGAAGAATCATATAACATTCTTTATAGTTTTGTACTGTCGAGATTGGGGTATTATCCACTCTATGTTACTTCCTTCATCGAAGTTTAGGTAAATATACTCTACCTATTCGGATCTCTCTTTATAACAATAGTGACACGGAATTTAACAGACAACTGCAACTGTACCTACTGTTTTGAAATATCGCAGCAAACGAACCAGATTCGACGTTTTCATTTTGAGATTATCTTGTAGTTTGTACTAGTACCTACATCAATGAATATTCAATGAAATAAAGCAATCCATAAATCAGTGCCTGAACTAGGCAACCAATTAGCTTTATGCATTTATCTAGGAGAAAGATCTTCAATTAGAACTGGCCAAAGAGAACGTCACACGTAGCTACTGTTATTTATATCAGCAAACAATAATAAGTCACAGTTTTCAAATACATTTCACCGTTAGCTCCTTAAACGGTCACAGTTAAGGCCACGTACTTATTAGCCTAGCTTCATAAAAGCTTTTACTACAGGTACAAATTGGTTCTCAAAGTATCTCCTTATGCTTTGAATAGGTAGCCATGTCCTTATCCCTAAGGCTTTGGTACATTCCACATTATAACTACTACTAAATTGAGCACAACTAACGTGTATTGCCGTTCGTCGGTGAAAAAACACTAATTTATCCTAAATAATAAATAATATTATAAATATGACAGTGTGTTTGTTTTTTTATTTGATACCCTTTTAGCTAAAACAGCTGAAGGGATTTAGATGAAGTTGGTAAAAAGTATCTTATATCGTTATATGGGATACTTTTTATCTCGGTAGTACGTTGCGTGCAAACAAGACGGTATTCTGTTCACGACACCCACTAACAATATCTATGGGACAATCGGTAATAAATTTTATTTTTTAAATTCCCGTTCGTCCCACCATTGGGAAGCCGGCAGCGGATCGAAAACGAATACACGCATAGAATAAAAAAAAAACACTTTTTTTACCTACGACCCGGAAAAATCAACAATCTTTATCTGCAAACGAACCCACGAGGCACGTCACTATTCCCACATTTACACCACTAGCAGACTATTCTCTACCGAATGATAAATGTCTTATTTCCTGTACAATCCTTTAAAATCAAACGAGGCAATCTAATATTAAGTAGCTGGTATATAATTAATTAGGATGCCATTTATTTAATCTTGGCTAGATTACATGCCATCAATTGGAAGTTTTCATTCAATTGATGCCTCCGGGGCAAGCACGGGTAAACACTAAACAGTGAATGCTATCGGGCATCAGTTAGAAAATTAATCGTGTCTAGTTTCTATTAGGACCTCTGATAATGATAGAAACGATATATTATTTAAGATATTGAGTACACTATTTGAATAACTGCAATTTTGATTTGCAATGTAGGTAGTTAGTTAAAAGTATTTAATACGTTAATAATTAACATTAACTTGACATAATACAGCTATTCTATTTCTTTAAAATCTCCCGTGAAAATACAGGTAAAGTGAGCCTAAAGTAAACTGTTATCCCGTCTGATGCTTGAGATTGACAGTTAGACTTACCTACTAGTCGATTTTCCAATTCCAAAAATAAGTATTAATTAAATTTATGCAATATAGTTAAGAAAAATACTGTATTTTACCCAAATGTTTTTCGTATATTGCATTTAATTCACAACGTGTCAATTGCCTGATATGTATTTCTGGATTGGTCGATTCTCTTGCATACAAATTAACTTCGTGCGAATCGCTTAAAGACAATCATTATTTTTTAGAAGAGTCGATTTGCCCGTTCCGGGCGAGTAAATTCGTTCGAAGGACTAGTAAGGTGACAGTTCACGTCAAACTTACATCACGAAGAGATTATTTCAGAATAGAACGGCAAGGCCGGTCTGTAATCGTCCACTGACCTATTCTATACCAGGAGCCACTTGCCTTGCTTACGGTATCTACAGTTTAATAAGTTAGCTAAACAAAACAATAGACTACTAATTTAATTGATGCTCTCAAGAAAAATGGTCATTCATCTTTACAATCAATATTTAATTCCACGCGCACGTACTATCGAAATAAAACTAGGCTATGTACCAACCCAGGTAATGGTCGATCTGTGTGTCGAATTTCATCGAAATCAGTTCAGCTGTCATACGTTAAAATTAACAGACAGACATGCAGAATGGCAGGCAGACAGACTGACAGACGACAAACAGCGTTACTTTCACATTTGTAATATTAGTAAGGATTAGGTATATCCGTACCATTTGAAACCGCGAGCAATGTTCGGGCGGGAAATAATGGACTCTTGCGCAGCGATTATTACTCGCGGCTTAATCGGTTCAGGGGGCTACTCTCTAAGTCCGTCGACGAAGATACGGATCCGTCCGAAAATAGATCGATACTTAGCAATGAACCCTACTCCCGATTCAGTAACTTTTTCAGCAGGGCAAAAACACATCGAGAGTAAGGACAACTGTCAAATCGTGTTGTCATACATTCTTACTTCGGGCCCCAAACTAATCTTATGTCCGTAGGTGGTACGAAGTAGGAAACGCCCGAACATCGGCTGCAATTACGGATATTGTGCCCAGAGAATAGACCCCCCTGATTGAGACCGTTTAGTGACAGACACTATTAATCGTCACAGTATAATTTGTGCCCGATCTTAGAAATTCTCGTAAAGAACATAAAATCTAATTTTATGTCTGCGATTTAAATGAATATGGCTGTTGTAAACTCAGTTAATTCTACTGTGGACGGAAATGGATTTATGCTGGTAAGTGACAGACATAATGGACCTCTTTATATTTAGACTAGCTTTTGCTAGCGGCTTCGCCCACGTGGTTATCGGTTATTGCATAAAAAAGTAGCCTATATCGTTCTTCATATCCCAGGCAATATCTCTGCCAAATTTCATGACGATCGCTTCAGCGGTTTACGCGTGAAAGCGTAACAGACAGACAGACATACAGAGTTACTTTCGCATTTATAATATTAGTAGGGATTAGTAGGGATGTATCATCAGCCTTCTATTTTTACTCTATCTACACTGATATTAAAAAGCTGAAGAGTTTGTTTGTTTGGTTGATTGACGCGCTAATCTCAGAAACTACTGATTCAAATTGAAAAATTATTTTAGTGTTGGCTAGTGTATATAGCACTGTGTATATATTACAATTCTGAAGATTTTGTTTGTTTGGTTGGTTGTACGCGCTAATCTCAGAAACCAGGTACCAGTTGGACTTGAAGAATTATTTTTGCATTTGATATTACAATTTTTGAGGTAAGAGGTTATTTAACATCTTACTAGGACCCTTAGTAGCCGAGCAAAAAGGAATAAAATCACGAATACAAAGTACTCGCACGGGCAAGCGATTCTATGCGACGGGGTGGGTCGGAGAGGAGCAAGAAATTTCACGCGAAACGCGGGCAGAAGCTAGCAAGATATATTTATTCAACAAAAAGCCTCATATCTAACGTGGGAATCATAAGATTATTAAGTTGTGACCTCGAAAATTACACTTCACTATATGACACCACAGAAATTATTATGATAAATGTATTAATAATGAATCTCTAGAATTATTATATCGTTTTATCTGCGACATAATCTTATCTGGGCGTACAAACAGCAGCTTCTAAATTGCTAAATAGAGTTTAACGAACGACGTGTCGCAGAAATTATAATAAAATCATTAATATCTATGAATCCGAGGACTGTAGGAAGGTTTGTCGACCTACGCGGACTCTGAGAGTTCACAACGGTCAATATATTCGTGGATTATAACTGTTTTGACATTGACATAAAAACTAATCCGTATAAATTGATAAAGCACGATTGACTTGGACCTGTTTTGGCGAAATTATTTTTTGGTATTACGTTAGAAAAACGGCGACGGCCACATAATGTCTGCAATGAATAAAGGCGAAGTAAAAGGTTTGAGTTTTTTATAGTTGTCCATTTTTTTTTCTAGGATATCTCAATGATTTCTCATCGAAACGCAACTTAAATTCTGCGAAAAATAACATAGGCGCAAAAAAAAATGGACCACTCTAAATTGCCCATCATAACATTCCAATGACGTAATTCAGCGGTAAATTGGTGACGATATAATGTTGTGGTTTTCTCATCTAGAAAATCGTAACTTTACGGGCAATGTAATTAAGTAAAGCTGATGTGGTACTTACGCTTAATGATCTTACAATTGTGATTTAATTAAAGGGGTCCAAGTTAACGCCGCCATGTTTATATTGGAGGTAAGTTGGTATTGGCATCGATTGCGGGCCTTAAGTGCCATAATGTTTTATTGTCAATTTCTTAAATGCTTTTTTAATTTGTTGAAAGTTCCTGAGTTTAAATGAATGAAAACCACTCATCATTCTTCCTATAGAAAGTTAACATTAAACTTGATTACCTACATGAAAATTAAAACGATCACATAATCATCTTTTTTTTAAAAAATTGGCCGCATATTAGCCGATTCGCACCAATTTTTCGCCTGAACCAGGCGAATCAACACTTTAAAATAATATATCATTTTCTATGAGCGACTCGCATGAACTTAATTTTGTAAGTGAAAATAAATATTTCTGGATTTGTCGATTCTCCCAAAGTAAATTAACTTCGTGAGAGTCGCTTATTTCATTTATTTATTTAGAAAATAATACATTTTTAAAAGTGTCGATTCGCATGAATTTATTCACCCGAATCGACCAATAATATAGTTTATAGTTCTTTTTGTTCGGTTATAGTTTATTCTGTACACATGTATATTCCTATCCCGAGATCTTTAGTCTTCATTTCCTGTCAATCAGTACTTATGTCATACTCATTATAAAAACGTACTTAATCACATAGTCATTAATCGATTTAAGGCTGTACCTACATCTAACTTGCGTGAGTTTGTTTTGAGTGACGTCAAACAAAAAATGGTTACTTAAGTCGAAGTTTGGAAGTCATTTATCAATATTAAGAGTGGTTACACGCCTCATTGCATGCTCCGACATTATATTTATTACCGTTACTATGTATTTTGTAATGGTGTTAAAAAAACTAGATGCATTGGTAGGCAGCCGGCCGGCAGAGTGCTCATGCGCTTATGGCATTTTAATGTGCTTTGTGGTTGATGTTCTGTGCGAAAAGTATCCGAAGATAGTGCACAGCAGAAATTGTACTGCTAGAATTAATAATATTGCTTATTTTGATAAAAAACATGGTAAGGCAAAAGCTGCCAATTAAATCTTTAAAGATCTCACCGTGAAAAGATAGGTGTAGTGAATTTGATTAATGAGCTGTCAATAGTGTCAATCCCTCTAGCATCAGCATTCACAGCCATAATATCTATCGTATCGAAAAAAACACATTCCGATAATCTGAGTTGCCTTGCCCCCGACAGCAAACAGCTGTCAGAAGAAAAGCAGTCGGCGTCGTTTTTTCGGGTTCTGGATTTGTGAACAGCGTATAGAGGAGACTTCTCGATATCATTGATTGATGTTCGATTCGGTATGGAAGCTATCGAACGGCTGTGAATAGGTATGCACGTGGAGTTTAATTACTTCAAGTTTACTTCACCTAAGTTTCCACAATTAGACTTATATAGAATAAACTTACTGATCGCGTTCATTTGTTTCTAGACTTATCAAAGAACTTTAATCCTGCGCATTTCCATTAGACATTTCTTTTCTTATCTTTCTTCTACTTAAGTTATTTACAACTTATTTCAATGTTCTGCGCCGTAGATTAAAAGCTTAGCATCAGTCTTTAATCCAAGACATGTTCTAGTTATCTCAGTCATTACATCTACTAATGTTCGTCTTAACTAAAATAAAGAACGTATCGTAAAAATACATTAACATTTAATGTGTTTACAACAGTTTACAAGAGCATTTGCATTGAATTCATTCCGAAAACTTTATGACTTCGGAATAATGTGTACAGTACAGTATGTTAGGTTAAACGAGCAACATACTTTAAAGGGGTGTGGTACTCATGAAAATATACATCTTTTAACATAGAGTGGACACCAAAATATAAAGAAAAATTCAGCCGTTCCCAACATTTTGTCCAGTTATGCGAACATAAATGTAATAGAGCAGCTGGTTTTATTTTCGCTATTTCAGTGTTGGTCCAAAGTTTTTCATTTTCATGAGTACCTACTACACTCCCTTAAAGTATGTCCCTCGTTTAACATAACACACTGTATAGTCAAAGTAGTGAACTGGCTCTCACCTCAGCGTCCGTTATCTCGGAATCTGAAACAGAAAACAACACAATTTAACAATAGCATATTAGCAGGGAACCGAATAAATCGGCTAATCAGATGGAAATGAGAGAAATTACCATGCAATTAAATGTGTGTGAACTTCAAAGATATATCTAACAGAGTGATACATTTCAGTGTAATGTTAATTTGTAGATTTGCATTTGTGCGGTAGTTACATTTTTTGCAAAGTAATTCGCGTGGTAACGCTCCCCGGTTTTTGCGTATGCGCAAGCGCAGTTATAATGAGTTTGAACGAAAACATAATGGTCATTATTCCGGTAGCGACTTGCTAATTCGCATTTTATTCGGTCAGTTAAATTTCAAGGCTACATGGCGTCAGGATAACTTCGTCAGGTTAACTTAAACAGAGCGATTAGAATAACTTAGCGTGGTTTTAAAAGTAAATGTTCGCGTACGTGTAATTTAATTATAGCTTAATTACAATTATCTGCTAAATATCGTGTCTTTGATATCGTAATTTTAATCGATCGAACAGTTGTCTCCTTATTGCAGATTTAATTAAGCAGTATCGGTTTGAAGATGTTGATAGTATCCATTTCATAATTACGTGCATACTGCACACGAACATTTCTATATTGAGCACGAATAACTTTATACCTAGCGTATATCATCTTAACACAATTTGCATTATTCTAGGTCACATACTTTAGTCTAGAAAATTCACGGCCAATAAAATTCAATGAATTGTTCGTGCGAACGTGTGAACTTGAACGATGTCACACATTATCGATTCCGCACATGTGTAGCACCAGACACCTCACACTCATAATATCGCTCACAAAAACCTGCTCATTAATATTGATTGTAAGTAATTTCCCGTTCGTGACTTTTCTATGATTTACACCGTAATATTTCACAATATAAGTGACATTTTAATTGGGCTCACTTGTTTGTTCCGTGGCCCAGTCGACATGGTAGGTGGGACCGCAGCCGACCCTCAACACTCAACTATGCTGATTTATCGAGTTTTATCGACCAGAGTAACGGACCTTCGAAATGCTGCCTTCGAGGGCTCGATAAATTATCGACTATAATAACATAATTCGGATATTTATCTCACATCCCAGCTCCCGGCCTATTAAATATTCATCTTTGGCACTTCATAAAAAAATGTAACGCTACTTAAATCGTTCTTAGTAAGTAATAGTGGCATGTCGTGAGAAATTAGATGCATCAAAATGTAGTTTAAAACTGTAAGAGCAATAAATTTTGATCTTGTTACAGAACCGCTTTTATGATTTATTAACAGCAGATTATGTAAGTTAGTAATAACATTTATTAAAACAAGTGCGGTTTTAGCTTCCAACTTGAGAGTTAATTAATTTTCATTATAAAAAATACGAGGAAACTGCGTTTTACGTCTCTACTATCGGTACCGGTAATAAATCTATACTTAACAAAAAACGTAAGCAGCAATGTATATCATACATGCCGATCTGGCTACAGAAAAACTTCATAAAATTGTTACTATCTAACCATCTGCAGACGTTAGTAGTCGCGTGTGCAATCTGATACCGATGAGCAATGAAAACAGATCAATTAAATCCTCGATTAATATTTATCAACAGTTTTTTGCACGACAATACGTAACCAGTCAAAAGTACTTTGGAAAGACGTTTCATCAATTTTGCTAAAGGGTAGATACGTACCATAACCACTATGTATTACAGGGTGAATTTTTGAGACGGGAGACAGTGTCTTTTCAGTATAAGAACGGTCAAGGTACGGTCACCAAATATGATAAGTATCCAGGGTCGCCGTATACAGTTGAAGTTTAGCAAGAAATTGAAAGATGCTATCTAATAAGACAGTTCGTTTATTAAATTAAATTTCATTCGAAAACATCCATTGGTTTTTACTAAACTTCAACTTTAAGGTGAATGCGCAGTGGTAGACCGCGAAATTCAAATTTTCTTACGTTTTTGCAATTTTCAGGCCAGTATCAGGTTGTATCCTGATCAAAATGTGATTTGCGAATATAACAGGTACGTGTTTACAGAATTATAGTCATTAGAATGTCTAATATTTCTCTTATAAGTTAGATTTCTTCCACAAGCACTTTTCCATAAGAAATTATTTGTTCTTATGGAACAAATGTAACTTAGAAAGATGTATTATTGATTCTAATGATTATAAATCTGTAAATACGTACATGTTATAGTCGCAAATCATATTTTGATCAAGTAACAAGCTGACACTCACCTGAAAATTGCAAAAAACGTAACAAAATTTGAATTTCGCGCTCTACCACTGCGCTTCACCTTAATCTGCTCTTACTGCCCTGTCTGAAAAATCCACCACCTATTACTAGTCTATAATATGCCTATTACTAATACTCTGAACTTAAAAAGGTTAAACTGATCACATCCTAGGCCAGTAGATACGTGTCGCGACCACGTCTCAACAATCACTGTCGATCCATAGTCCATATTGACAGCATATCCCTAGACTTCGAAAAACACCAAACAAAGGCATTAATGTCTCGATTTGAAGTGCATATACTCATCATAATCGATAAAACATCCAAATCGATACCCTACCTACCCTTTAAGAAATTACGATTGAATAAAGAAACTCACACACAAACATATCCACATTCAAACATGAACCCCGAAACACAGCACTACTTTTTTTGGCCAGTCGTGCAAAAAGTGAGATGATTTTTGAGGATTCGTCATTCACTTTCGCTCAAAGCTAATAAAAAACACATAATCATAATTTAAATGTATGTAAGTACATGTTGAACAATGAAAACTCTTTCTACAGGAAGTGCCCGATGTGAAGCAATTAGAAATGGTCATTAATCATCCATGAGCTGTTTATACACTTTAATGTGGTGAAGCCGATCCCATCCGATGTTCGTGATCCGAACATTATCGTGATCAATAACCTTTTATTGTATATCAGATAATAACTCGTGCCAATCAATGACCGCTTAATATTTGATCGATTATATCTGACTGATCATTCGTTTTATAGCGCCACATTGCTAATAAGTTGTTATTGATCAATACAAGACACACACAGAATGACTCATCAATGCCCAGCGCAAACCTTTGGAGTTAGAAAGCTGAAATTATTCACAGAGGTTCCCTTCTATGTTCTATTTTAAAGGGTTTGGTTTTCGCTCTTAGTCCATTGTTCGTGGGCCATGGCGGTCGTCGGTGGTCACCCACTCCTCTCCAGAAGTCGATTATGGTTGAGGTTCCCTTTATGGGGAAGGTGTTACGTAAGGCTTTCCCCTTATTACATAAGACTTAAAGGTTACTGACGAAATGTGGTTATATTATAATTGCATCTCTGCCTGTCCCTTCGCGGCATATTATGTTGTGTTACATTATGACCAGATTCCCACAAAATGAAGATATAATACACGTGTAGACGAAGTCGTTGGCAAAGAGCTAGTTTTCAATAAAAACCGTCGCATGCAACCAACGAAAAGGAAAACACTATAATTAATGTCAAAAACTCTTTAATTTATTTTCTCTTTTTTTTCGGGCTTACCTACAATAACAAAAAGAAACACGAATACACGGAATATGAGTGACAGTTTGACTGAGCATATCCGGTGAAGCCTTTGTCAGTAACGTTTTGTGGTCAGAAATCATTCACATGCATGTTTTACAAATTGTAATCTGCCAGAGTTTGAAGACTAAATTGCTGATAAATGCAATGCCAAATTAGGCAGTACAAAAGAGTACCGTCACAAGCTTGAATACAAGTAAATTGAAAGAAATACATGTTAAACACCCACTTAAGGTACGGAGCGATTTATCTTTTTCTTAAAACAATTTTTTTTCTAAAGAAATATATAATTATGTACGTGTCATACTTCGATGCGTTGAATATACATAGACCTGCGTAACTTTTCATTAGTCGCTTCCAGTAACCGTTTACTACACACAGAAACTAACTCTTTCTTACCACGGGGTAGGCAGAATTTACAGAACGCCTCCTGCTACTCTCCTTAAATATTTATTTTGCCTAGCTTACGTTAATATCTGGTCCTACACGCACATGGAATGGGAATACGCACCTAACCTTTCTGAAGAACATCACTAATATAAGATCACTATATAATGTCCTCCAAGGCGTCCCCTCCCGGTTTCCACTCCCATCTGCTCACTGTTTACTATGTTCTGTTTATCTGAACAATACAAAAAAACTGAAAAGCAAAAATAATAAACCTTTTTTGTTTAACCGTAATAACTAAGTTCTGATGGTGGTGACATAAACCTAAATTACATATCCAAAGTTACCAGGGGTGCGGGTTGTTCGAAACAGATACCGCGGCCCCTGGCACACAGGCAAGTCTGACACGCCCTCCTGCTCCATCAAGAGTGGGAGAAGTTATTTGATGATTTTTCACCCAAAACAAAAAAGTCACCGACTTCCGAAAAACAAAAAAGGATTATTATTTTTTGTTTTTCAGTTTTTCCGCGGTTAATTTTTTTTTATTTTATATTTTGTTTGTAGCTATAATCTACTAATGACTACCTACATGCTTAATTTTTGATTACTTTTTGTAATACACAACTCAGCATTAAAATCTGTGAGTGAAAAATCAATCATCCCCTGTTTTTCTACCCTTAGGTTGGATTTTTTCCAAATATATATGGGACCAACTTCTGGGTATAAACTTATCAATAAAAAAAGAACTATTAAAATCGGACTACTCTGTAAAAAGATATGCGTGGTCATACATAAAAAAAAATACGCGTCGTCTTGAGAACCACCCCCGTTTTTTTGTCGGTTAAAAAGACCTTACAAAGTACACGTTATTCATAATTTAATCTTTCAAACAACTCAAATCACGCCACACATAAAAAAAAAAACCGTAAGTTTTCATTGACAAAACAACAAAATTCTTTGAAATATTTTAAAAACCCTATCGGGATCGCGCTGGTTGCTTTTGTTTCGAGCTTACTGTTATGATTGATTGTCCGCGCTGAATTCACTTAGTTTCAGGTGGCATTGTCTAGCCAACTTGTTAGCCTCGGTGGAGTCGGTCACGATTATACACTCCGTTATTGTCAAGGTGCAATAAGTAGCATCTGCTACGTAGGCGTTTGTTTGAGTTGCATGAGTATCAATAATAATTCAGACTGAAAATTAATTGGTATTAAACTGCAAGTGAAAGATGAAGGGATTCCAAATTCTGAAACAAAGTCTTGGTATCTCGTCTTTCTACCAATAGCAATATTAATAAAAATTAAGAATAATAATATAGTAATAAGAATTAAGAATAGCCGTGTTACCAGGTTAATCGATATTTGTTTGTGTTGATAAAAACATCGAGAAGTTTTACAAGGTTTCGTTCACGTGACCACACTCCATCGTATTGCAAACTGCCATCTTAACTTTATAACAATACAGTACATTCATTACTTAAGTAGGTAATTAGATAATAACAACAAATTTTCCAAATTTTGGAATACGAGAGAATTATTTATAACTGTAAATTGGTTAGAAAAAACACATTTTAAACGTCAAAATGCAACATGTTAAGAAAAACGTTACATTTTTCTTAGGTACTAGATAATAGGAGAAAATCGAACTAATGTTATTACTTTATTACATAAAATTCAAAACATGCCAATTGACTAATACGTACTCATATTATTTAAAAGTGTGTCTCAGCCTAGTTTGAAAAAAATTATACAGGATGATTGGAAGATGGGTGCAAAGCTTTAAGGCGAAGATAGTACAGACAATTTAGAACCATTTAAGCCATGGTTGTCTTAGACGAAGTCTTACCAAATATTTTTAACCAAATTTTTAAGTTTTTTTTCGGAAATTCTCAAAATTTTATGTAAACTGCATAATTATGGCCAAATTAAATGATAAATGAATTCATTTTTTATTTATTTAATTAAAGTAATGTGTAAGCAATCAAGCAAAATATGTTTTAGGCTTCTGTGTCATTAGACATTTTTTTACAGACCTTTAAAGCTCAGAAAAAATAAAAAAATTGTACAATACGTCTTTTAAACCTCATTAAAAAAAAAATTGGTAAGACTTCGTCTAAGACAACCATGGCTTAAATGGTTCTAAATTGTCTATACTATCTTCACCTTAAAGCTTTGCACCCATCTTCCAATCACCCTGTATTATTTTTTTTATGCGACTAGAACTATAAGGGTCGATTTGGCCGAATCGGATGAGTAAATTCGTGCGGATGGACTAATAAGCCTTTAAAACTAGATGAGTACCGTGTGTCCTAATTGACTACTCTGAAAAGAAAGGCCGAAACAAACTCAGAGTACACAGTCTCTTTTAAATCTCCATATGAAAGCCTTGCAGATTATGATGGAGTGTTTCTCTTCCCACTTGCAGCCTAGTGATCACTGCTTGCTTGCTGTGACATAAGCAGAGATCGGATATTCGGATGCATATTTACCTAAAGATAAATTTTAGCTATGAAAGTATGGAAGCGGCTTTATAAATTATTTGTAATATTTATTAAAAACCCCGGGATTCTTGGATTGCATAACTATTCAGATTTGTATTATTTTAAAATTAATGTTTAACCCGATACAAATATGTGTATGTACTGGAGGAGGGGTGGTTTGTATTAGTTAAAGCAAAAAATTAACAAATTACTTACCTAAATGAAGACTTTTTCGATACAAAAGCGCATTCCATGTTAGCCAACATCTCAACTTTAGGTAAATATGCATCCGAATATCCGATCTCTGGACATAAGAAAGGTGCCTAATTATAACTTCGTTTTTTATAGAGATTGCCAACTCCCTCAAATAAAGACATAACTACATATATCTCATTCCGTGTAAGAGAAAATAACTGCGATAAGTGTGGCGGCAATCTTCCGAATATTTTACTCTAAAATGACTTTATGATTGATGTTAACAGTAAAATAATCTCCAGTGTGAAATCACTCTTTTTACTATTCCTACTTTTTATAATGTTTATGTAATAAAAGGAATTTCTTTATAATGAATGCACTTGCTACAAATAATTTTGAGATAAGGTGGTGCGTAGTAATGTAAGTTGTATGGTATTTATATACGGATTAGTTTTGTTTAAAAGGCGTTAAATATTATATTTTTTGCAATTATTCGAATCACTGGGGTGTGAACGTAAACTCAGATATCTGTAGATTAGTTAACAGCTTAATTCATTTCTGAATTTAAGACCCAGATAACTTTCTGCACTGTTTCCTAAATGCAATTAAAAACAGATTTGGGGACTTAATTTAACGTAAAATTTTACAGTTAAAACATTTAGAATAAATAGTTTATCTACGTAGTAATTGCTATCTTTATTTGCGTAGTGCATATAAGTTGCAAACAGATCTTAATCATAAATTTTTAACAAATTCGTTGCGATGAGAATAACCGTAACCTTTTTTGGACTACCTACGGCATTGGTCTCGTGGTCGTAAGTGCTACTGTTAAGCTTTCCCCGTCTTGGGAATCTAAATTCCCAGGACGGAGAAAACGTTTTATTTATTTTATTTAAAAGGGAAAATAAATAGTTACATATTACAATACTAGCTTCCGCCCACGGCTTCGCCCGCGTGGAGGTCGGAAATTATCCCACGGGAACGTACTACCGAGATAAAAAGTATCCTATGTGTTAATCTAGGTTATAATCTATCTGTATGCCAAATTTCATCCAAATCCATTCAGTAGTTTTTACGTGAAAGTTAGTAGGATAGTAGGACTACGCAAAATTTGAGTTACATAGTGAGTAATATGTAAGACTAAACCCATGACATTTTCCACATAATTATTATCAAAACAAGTTATAAAACTATGCGATGTGCGTTTACAATTTTAAAGAACGCGATATTGGGTTTTCAATTAGGAATTTTTCAGTAGCACCACGGATTCTGGTATTGTGCCCGTTTGTTGGCAATAGGCTCGCCTTTAAAAATAAAATAAATAAGTACAGACCTCTTTAATATATATTGTAAAAGCCCTACTATAGAGAACAATTCAGAAAAGTATGTTTGTTTTAAAAAGGAATGCAACAGAATGCAAAAGTAGTTTTAACTAGGTGAAGAAGTGTCATTATAAAAAAAAAATGTTAATAATTAGGTATGTACAAAAGTGGAGCTACGTCTGCTAACAAACTGCTATGCAGTTTGGCGGAGGTAAATGTAACCTGCAAAAAAAATATTCTGTAAAAAAAAATTAGACTTGAGGGTGTACATGCTCAGGTACAGTCTGCCTAACCCTTAGGGGATTACAGCCGTGATGTAATGAGAATAACCGTTGTTTGTTTATACCGGTACTGACATGAAATGAAAGCTCTATCGAGTTTTTGTCCTAAAACATCATTCTAATTTATACAATCAATTAATCAATCTACTTAGCCTTTTCCCACATAAATTAAGGTCGGCTTCTAGTCCAACCGGATGCAGTTGAATTCCAGTATTTTACATGGAGCGATTGCCTATCTAACCTCCATGACCCAGTAACTGAGTAATACGATACCCCTTGGTAAGACTGTGTCTCAATGTTTCGGGCTTCTGAGGATCCGTAACAACTATCAACGATCCACGAATGACAACTGCGGGTCGCAGTCTTTCCGAAGCACGGCGGAGTCTCGGTTAGTAAAGATGGTCACTGATCCATGGACCGACCCCGGCAACACGAGAGAGCCGGGCGGCTATTATTACTTAGCCACGAGCCCCCTAATAATTCTAATTTTTACATAAAATCTAAAACATAGAGCCTTATCGAGTGTTACTTTTTTGAGGGTGGGAAGTCATCAAATAACTTCTCCCGCTCTGGGTGGAGCAGGAGGGCGTTTCAGACTTTTATTGACTAAACCCACCCGTGTTCCCTAAGTTGCCTGTGTGCGACGGTATCTCTTTCGAACAACCTGCACCCCTGGCAGGCATCGGTCCTTGCGGACCCCACCAGTTAGTGCTGACATCTCTTTGAGGCGCACGTGGATCGCAACGCGCCTTCGACCCGGGCTTGGTCCTTACCGGACAGCGAGCTATCCATTACTCGCCGTCCGCAAGCCCGCGCCTACGGTGACCGGGAATCAGCCTGGGATTCCCGTCGTCCAAGGCCGTGAGGGCACATATACTGCCTCTTCCCCACGTGCGCCGCCTCCCTCTTCGCGAGCATTACTGCTTCGCAGAAGAAGGGCCTTATCTATTGTCATATTATACAAGAATAAAATGCCTGTAAGATAAAGCAACCTATAATTAAGGTCTACTATACAGCTTGCTTAGCTTTGAAGCTAACTAGTCGTCAATATTTTATGAATAAATTAATAATATCGTTAAGCCTAGTAATTAGAGTTTATGTATGATGGCGGCGATAATTCTAGAGGTACTAACGATTAACGTAAATTGTATCGCGAACGTATCCGGTGAAGTGATTACGGGCGGAAATCACGTGATCACAACATTTTTAGACTAATTGTGACCATTAATAAAGGCTGCGCGTGCGACTGTTTCTTAAACAGGTTTTGATGGATCAATATCGCAGATTAGCTGGGACATTGCCAAGTTCATGTTCTTTGGTTCTAGTTAAGGTAAATCTCTATTCTCTACCATGACGATTTGCTAACTAAAGATAGCCAAATCAATATAGGCTATTTTTTACAAAAAACATCAACAACTTATATAACAATGGTGGTTTTTTTATTGTTATTAGTAATTAAGGGGAACCTAGTCGCGGGTTCAAACTCACTGGCGGGCCTGGCTAAAAATCACATTGTCTCACCCGGCTTCGTATCTGACAGAGATAGTATCAGTGATGAGCAGTTAGACGCTAGTCTACACGCACAACGTTATTGAGTAAGATGCAGGATCATTTATAGTAAAAAAATCGCGAAAAAATTAAGAAAAGTCCTTTGGAAGATCGGGTTTTATGAAAAATCCAATGCATAAATCAATTATCAATAAAGTTTATGTAAGTTTACGATAATTGAACTTTGTCACCATCGACTTGGTTTTCGAGATTTTACACTTCTTTTATTACTTAAACACGCCCAAAGTTAGGTTAAATTAGCAAGAAAAACTAATCTTTGTTGGCTCCTAACTTTTTAATAGCTTTTTAAATTAGTATTCTGTTTCCGTACAGAAAATATTAATAATGAGACAAAACCACACCATGTTTAATTTTTGATGCACATTGCCGAACAGTGCAGTAGTATACTTCCGAAGTTTGTATGGGAAAAATTTGGACTTGTTCCACCTTAAATGTTTATTTATATTACTCCGAAGCTCCTACTTTATCATTTTTATTTCAAGTTAGGTACAGCTATAAGAACATAATGCAGCATTGCTTACGTAAGCGGGCACGCCCTTTGTGCCTGAAGGCTTTTATTTAGGTATTATGTTATGTTAACGTTTTTATTATTTATTTCTGCTTGAGTACAGATTTCATGTTTTTGTTGGTATATTGGCGTTTGCTTAGCTGTCACAGTATGGCAAATAATTTCATTTAAAGTTTTGGGTCTCGTAATGTCAATTTCTTACTATTGTATAGAATCAAGTTCTTCTAACTGAACAGACAGTTGTGCTGCTGCGAAGTTTGTTGCGCCAGTTCTTTTTCCCAGCTAAAGCAATAGGAAGTAGTGAAGGGTGGGTGTTTTGGGGGACTGTCATAAGTAATTCTTACGTACAAAAAGAGCTGATTCTCAGCCTAATTTCAATAAATGATTTTTAATTTTGATTTCTTTTGTCTCTTAATTTAAGACGGTAGCATCAAAATCTCGTCAAGCTTTGCCGTACACGTTTGTCTTCGCCTTGTAGGTAATGCATTTTTTGCCGTACTTCAGCCTGCGCTTAAATACAGCATTCTTTTATACTTCAAACCAAATATTTCAACCGCCAATTATATCTGCCATCCGCGTAGCTGATAGCCAACGTGTCTCACCTATGGCGTACGGAATGCGAACGGTAAATATCCCGCAGGACTTGTGGCCCGCAAATTTGCCGGGATGCCTGCGGCGCGGCGGTCGGGACCATGCATGCGCATGATTCTAACGATGATCGTAATCGCCTGTATTACTTTTATGAGCGATAAGATCGTTTGTTGGTTGAATTATTTTTACAGGTTTATGACGGTTTTTGTGAGAAATATTTCGAAGATTTGAAGTGATCATAATTATTGAACATACATAAATAGGTGACTACTGTTGGTGGTCCCGCTCTAAGGGTTTTCAAACATTTACATTAACATTTTTTTGACAGTTAAGTAGGTACAGTCACCAAAAGAGTAACCAGGGTCGTCCGATATAGTTGAAGTTTAGTAAGAAATCTATGGTGTTTTCGATCGAAATTCAAATTCTTAAATGAACTGTTTGTTTTCTATTAATTCAATTTAATTTTATTCGAAAACCTCCATCAGTTTGTTACTAAACTTTAAGGTAATCTTACTTCCAAAATCCTTGCTAAAATATATTAAGCTTTAAGAAAATGTGAGTAGAGTTTTTTGTAAGCAACATTATCTTTTACAGGCATATCAGAACATCAAAAACCGACTAGCATATAAAACACGACACCTACCGTTCTTGATACCATAACTCGACTCACACTTAGCCATACATCTGATCAGCATGTAATAGGTACACTATAAACATCACAAGGCAAGAAGGCACATCCAGGCGTGAATGGGTTTCAATGTGTGGTTTGTCACAGTAAATAAGTATTGTATACGTTGTCTTTCACAACCAGGGGCGCATCAGAAGCGTAATACGGCGCGTGAGAAAGAAGATCCCGTAGTCTTTTTATATTATTAGGTATAGCTGACCCGACAGACGTTCATCATCATCATCATTTCAGCCGAAAGACGTCCACTGCTGGACATAGGCCTCCCCCAAGCTCCGCCACTTCGACCGGTTCTGTGCTTCCCGCATCCAGCGGACTCCTACGGCCCTCACAAGGTCATCGGTCCACCTTGTGGGAGGCATTCCAACTTTACGTCTTCCAGTGCGCGGTCGCCACTCCAGAACTTTTCGACCCCATCGGCCATCTGTTCTGCGTGCAATGTGCCCTGCCCACTGCCACTTAAGTTTGGCAATTCTTCGGGCTATGTCGGTTACCTTGGTTCTCCTGCGGATCTCGTCATTCCTGATTCGATCACGCAGGGAAACTCCAAGCATAGCCCTCTCCATTGCCCTTTGGGTGACTTTAAACCTTCTTATGAGGCCCATTGTGAGCGACCACGTTTCGGTTCCATATGTCATCACTGGCAACACACACTGGTCGAAGACTTTCGTCTTGAGACACTGCGGTATGTGGGACGAGAAGATATTGCGAAGCTTCCCGAACGCTGCCCAACCGAGTCGGATTCGACGATTGACCTCTTTCTCGAAGTTGGACCTACCTAACTGGACAGTTTGTCCTAGGTAAACGTACTCGTCCACAACTTCGAGTGCAGCGCCTCCGACCGTCATGAGAGTGGGTGTTACACGGGCATTCAACATGACCTTTGTCTTGTCCATGTTCATTTTAAGACCCACTCTTTCGGAAGCTCTACTGAGGTCATCGAGCATTGTACTGAGGTCCTCCATGGTCTCAGCCATGACTACTATATCATCGGCAAACCGAAGGTGAGTGATGTACTCGCCATTGATGTTGATGCCAGCCCCTTTCCAGTCCAGAACCTTGAAGACATCCTCCAGTGCAGCAGTGAAGAGTTTCGGAGAGATAACATCTCCCTGTCTAACACCACGCTGCAGAAGGATAGGTTCCGAGGTCTGGTCCTGGAGTCGGACTGACATAGTGGCGTTTTCGTACAGACACTTCAACACCTCGATGTACCGATAGTCGATCTGGCACCGTTGGAGGGACTGCAGTACAGCCCATGTCTCGATCGAATCGAAGGCTTTTTCATAGTCCACAAACGCTAAACATAGAGGCAGGTTATACTCTTCGGTCTTCTGTATAACCTGCCGCAGCGTATGTATGTGGTCTACTGTGCTAAAGCCTTTACGGAACCCGGCCTGTTCGGGAGGCTGGAAGTCGTCAAACCTGCGCGCTAGACGGTTCGTGATGACTCTGGAAAACAGCTTGTAGACGTGGCTCAGAAGTGAGATGGGCCTATAATTCTTAAGAAGGGCATTATCGCCCTTCTTAAAGAAAAGTACCACCACACCTCTGTTCCATGCCTGTGGCGTTTTGCCCTCGAGTATGACGGAATCAAACAGCTTCTGGAGGGCCTTAAGAACGGGTTTTCCACCGGCCTTCAGAAGCTCAGCCGTAATTCCGTCATCACCCGGCGCCTTGTTGTTTTTGAGCTGCTTCAGAGCCATCCTAATCTCGTACAAGCTGACGTCCGGGATATCTTCAGTATAGTGTCGGGTCAATCTAGCTCTTGGGTCGTTAGCCAGATTTGTAACGGGGTTTCTTGTTGACGTGTATAACTGTCCATAGAACCTCTCAATCTCTCTCAACAGCTCAGGCTTGGTGGATACGATCCTGCCTTCATCGGTCTTCAGTTTCGTAAGCAGACTCTGCCCAATAGACAGATCCCTAGCAAAGACCTTGGAGCCTTTATTCCGCTCTATCGCGTCTTTAATACGTTCTGTATTAAAGCGGCGGAGGTCGCTTTTCAAGGACTTAGAGATCTGTCTATTAAGCTGCCGGTACTCGAGTGCGTCGTCTGAAGACTGCAGAACCATCTCACGCCTCTCCTTCATGAGCTGCAAAGTAGGATCAGAGAGCCTCTTATTTTTGTCGATACGACGGGTCTTGAAAAACTTAGACCCGACCGTATGGACAGTTTCCACGAACCCATCGTTAAAATCGTCCACAGAGCTCCCTAGACACTCGAAACGATTCTGGAGCTCGAGTTGAAAGCTTTCGGAGTTTTGAACTTGGATCGGTGCTGGACGGAGCGTAGACTTCATTAGTCGAGATCTTTCCAGCTTGATATTGAGATTCAATGTGTCTCTTACCAAACGGTGATCACTACCAGTTTTCACCGCGTTGATCACAGAGACATCATTGAATACTTGCTTCTTCGTCGACATAATGAAGTCAATCTCATTTTTGGTTGCACCATCAGGACTCTGCCAGGTCCACTTCCTGTGCTCACGTTTTTTGAAGAAGGAGTTCATCATAAAGAGGCCTTCCTTCTCCATAAAACTAGCCAGTAGGTGACCCCGGTGGTTCCTACGTCCAACTCCAAATTGCCCCACTCGCAGCTCATCATCGCTTCGTTTGCCTAGTTTCGCGTTGAAGTCCCCCATGACAACGGTGCAGTGAGTTTTGGAACCATGCATGGCTCTGGAAATATCCTCATACATAGTCTCCACCTCATCGTCGGGGTGTGACGAGGTCGGGGCGTAAACCTGTATGACCTTCAGCGAATACCTTGCGGATATTCTGAGTATAAGGAACGCCACCCTGGTCGACACACTCTGGATCTTCACCACGTTGCTCACAAGGGACTTATGGACGATAAACCCGACACCACCTTGGGACTGCTGGTCGCCCTCCCGGAAATAGAGCAAGTTACCGGATTTGAGGATTATCGAGTCCTCCCCCTCTCGTCGGACTTCAGATAGTCCTACTATATCCCACCGTAACCTGCTCAATCCTTCCTCGAGTTCGACGATCTTCTCGTCGGTCCGGAGTGTACGCGTGTTATATGTTGCCAGTTCCAGTTTTCGGTGATTGTGGTAGCCGGATCTCTTCCGGGGATTGTTCGCACCCCTTGCCTCACCGTGGCCTTGACCGCTACCGTAGCCAAGGGTAGGTGGGCCGCCGGGCACTAGGGGCCATTTACTGTTTGTGCTTGTCATGTTGGGGGGGTTTGCCATAATCGCCACGCTTGGCAGGCGGGTTGGCGATCGCAGTATGGTGGTAAAATGCATAGAGAATGCTGCTCCCCATTCTCTAGTAAGTCCCTTAGTCGCCTTCTACGACACCCACTGGAAGAAATGGGATGATGCTATTCTTTTACGCCCGGCACCACACGGGACAGACGTTGTCTTGTCTTAACTATGAATATTGAATTCGCATTTTGGTTATATATGATGTATGATGCCGTGACCAATGGAAATAGGGATTCATTTTATATTATATAGATTATTATCAGAGATCGGATATTCGGATGCATATTCACCTAAAGTTGAGATGTTGGCTAACATGGAATGCGCTTTTGTATCGAAAAAATCTTAATTTAGGTAAGTAATTTGTTTATTTTTTGTTTTAACTAATACAAACCACCCCTCCTCCTGTACATACACATATTTGTATCGGGTTAAACACTAATTTTAAATTAATACACATCTGAATAGTTATGCAATCCAAGAATCCCGGGGTTTTTAATAAATATTACAAATAATTTATAACGCCGCTTCCATACTTTCATAGCTAAAAATTATCTTTAGGTAAATATGCATCCGAATATCCGATCTCGGATTATTATAGATGATTGAGAAAATAAAATGAGATTGTTTATTTTGTAAATGGGATGTCTGAATCACCTCATATTTTTGAACCGAATGTTCAAACAATTGAGCCACCATCAGTGAGACATTTATGTAAGCATTAACTTCACTCATTTAAATGAGCCTTCACTATAAGCTGCTAAAATGGCGTGCTGTCCAGTACAAAAAAGATCTTCTCGTCCTTTTGCATTAGCAACTCAATCCCAAAATGCAAAAAAATACCGAGACCATACAACCTCCAGTAGCGCATCACATCTCAAACACAGCAGTTTTGCGGCCATTTTGCGTGGATATGAAGCATATTTTCCGCCAAGTTGTTATTTTTGTGTTTCTGTTCTTTCTCTACGTTATGTTTACCGCAAATAAACGTATTTTCTTTCTTTTTTTTCTTCTTTCTAAGGAGTTGTCCACATTTGTATCATTTTGGTAGATCAGATTTCCATTGCTTCGCACCGCCTTCTACTATTTTCTAGTCTGTTCGCAAGGAAGGTCTGCTACACCAAAATGAAACAATTGTGGAAAAAGGAGCTTTTAAGCCTTGTCCACGTTTATTTCATTTACAGTTTCATTTTACACTAGTGGAAAAATGTATATGAAAACTTCGTGGAATTTGTTCAACCAGAATCGCGTCGCATCGTCACTTCGCACCTGTCAGCGGGAGCTCTAACACTCTTAGCAACATATTCTATCAAATGCACGTCTATGAACCCACTGATCACAACTCAGTAGCCCATAAACTGGAAGATGTTCCTCGAGGCGTGAACAAGGTTACCATCCGTTCGGAGTTATCCGGACATTCCAGCTTTTTTGACCCGTTGAGACTTTATAATTTTTCTGGAATTTTCGACTTTTAAAATAATGTTTATAAACACAACATCATGTCTTTATTCCCGAAGGCTTCAGCAAAGGTGTGCTTATAGTTCACCTACATTTCGGCAGTTGCTAGACAAATACAGACTCAGAATCCGGGCTACTACTGACAAATTCCTAATGGAAAAATCTAACGACACTTTGCCTGACGCGGGAATCCATTCCGGGATATCATGCTCAGCAGGAGCGCGACTACTAAACCAATGAGGCAATCTCCACTGGACAAAGAGGCAGTACTATAAACGAATCCTACTTAATAATATAAATGTGAAATTTTGTGAAGACGTTTGAATGTTTGATACTCAATCACGCAAAAACGGCTGAACAGAATTGGATGAAATTTGACACATAGATAGTTTGTAACCTGGACTAACACATAAAATACCTTTTATCTCGATAGTATGTTCCCGTGGGATAATTTTCGACATCCACGCGGGCGAAGCCGCTGACAAAATCTAGTTGGAAAATAAATTAAAGGACGCTCAAAGGTAAAACGTCGGAACTTTTATGTCCGGCTTTAAAAAGCCGGACATAAAAGTTCCGACGTTTTACCTTTGAGCGTCCTTTAATTTAAAAAAGCCCTGATAAATCAGGGCTTTTCAAATAGTAAACCTATGCGTGAATAGCTTTCAATGTGTGGTGTCTTAGCGTAATTTGTTTGCACCCTGCGCCCGCGCCGACCGTGTAATCCTACACGGACAAGTAACCGCCTGTCTGCACTTAATGTTACATGTTCATATAATTTATTTTATGTTGTTTCTGTTTTATTAAGTTTGTAGTTTTAGTTTTTATTTGTTTTTTGTTTCATAATGATGAATAATAATTGTCGTAGAGAGTCGGAGTTTTTTTTGTTGTTTTGTTAACACTTTTAGCGATTATTGAATTTTATCGGTTGGAATATTAGGTACATGAGAGAAGCCATAGGTACTTATTAAATACTAGGTACCTTTTTGGAAGGAACTAATGCCTGTTTGTGCTGACACTAAAATTAATCCCTAAGAAGACAGTTAATTTTTTCATAGAGTGTGTAATTTCTATTGCCGCTTTAATACCAAATAATAAAAATAAAATAAAGTGAATAAGTATAGGGAAATAGAGGAAGCCTCGTCATATTTATGCCTCCTCTGATTCCCCTTTACAGTCTGACCTGGTAGCTGATAATAGTTTATTTGAAATAGGATAAAAGCAGAAACCACAATACGATTAAAGTTTTTTTTTA
Organism: Antitype chi; assembly: GCA_947359405.1. Lineage (NCBI taxonomy): Eukaryota > Metazoa > Arthropoda > Insecta > Lepidoptera > Noctuidae > Antitype > Antitype chi. The sequence continues at coordinate 6,710,372 of OX375814.1, forward strand.
AATTTAATTTATTTTAATACCCACTTTTCACCACTTTGACGATGTTCACTGCTCCATCAGTTCTTCTAACAAAACAAGTTTAGCTCTTCGCCTGCAAAACTTGCTACCGGATTGACAGCTGGTATATAATAATAAAAACGTATATCAATGAGCATGTTTCTAGATAACTGGACGTGTTCATTAATATAAGTAATTAACTGACTTCAAAAAAGGAGGAGGTTCTAAGTTTGACTGTATTTTTTTAATGTATGTTCACCGATTTCTCCCCCATTTGTGGACCGATTCTCAAAATTATTTTTTTATTTCAAAGAGTATACTCCTGTGGTAGTCCCATTGGCACCAAGTCCGGATCTGATCATGAATCCCAGGAAAATCGAGGGCAACCCTCAAATGTTAAAGGTATTAACAATGTTTTTCATATATTTTCTAAAGCTATTGAGACATTTGAGTATGGTCATCATCGTCTCATGCCGCTGAGCTGATGAAGGAAGGTACAACTCTTTAACGGTAAAGAGTGGTAGGATGTTTGGGCATAACTCCGTCATATAAAGACGGATTTGGAAAATTATTTTTTTGTTTCAAAGGGGTTTATTCCGAAATGACCCCATTTAAATTTCATATAAATCTGATGATGCGTTTCGGAGACAGACAACGGAACTCTTCAAAAAATTACAGCAAATCAACCGCGATTGCTACTATGGCATAAATAAGCATTTTTTTGACCCCAAGGATGATGAAATTTCGAAATGGTGTGGGGTACTATAACTAAAAAGTGAACAATTGACTTCCGGAAAAAACAGTACAAAGTGAAAAATAACTTTAATTTCGGAAGGCGGTGACAAAAAATTCAAATACATATCCAAAGCCACCAACTTCCGAAATTAAAGTTATTTTTCACTTTGTAGTGTTGTTTCCGGAAGTCCAATGTTTTTTTTTTGAAAAAAGTTTCAATAAATGCTTATGCTATGTTCATGGTCACGCTTTTTAATTATATTATTATCTATTCCATTACTTTTTGCTCATCACTAATGTATTAATTTTATTAAAGAGTAGGTAGATATATTATTATTGGAAATATCTGCACGTTGGACAACGCAAAGGCGTGGTGGATGATATTCCTTTATTTTCTATGTAAAACCACAACTTATGGGATAAGGTATACATGGGGATTCCAGCTTGGTTAGTGGTTATGAAACATGAATAATATTTTATTTTCCCTCTGTTTTTATTAAAGTAGAACGAAAAGAATAACATATATAGATTTCAATCGGAAAAAGTTCAGTAACATGCGACTTTAGATTCCTAGATCAGCACCCTAACTGCGTAACATTTTTGAATGTTTATTTATTGCTAATCCATTCTTTCATATTCGGAAAAATTGTCTGCTTAGCTATGTAAACAACGCCATGAATGCTGTGGAACTGTCAAAATTAAATCGATTCTTACTGATAGTGTATTTTTATTGAACCCTTTTTTTTGGATGGCAATTTCATCAAATGACTTCTCTCGCTCAGCACCCTAATTGCGTAACACGCGATTAATCATAATCGGTTTCATTTTGACAGTTCAACAATATTCATTGCGTTATTTACGTTGTTGAGCAGACAAATTTTTCGAACATATGAAGCAATGGTTTAGCCATCTGTTTCAAAACGAAACAGATTATGATCAATCGTGAGTTACGCAATTAGGGTGCTGGGCGGAGCGGGAGGGCGTGTCAGACTTTTACCGACTAAAACCCACCCGTGTTCCTACAGTTGCCTCTGCCAGTTCCACGGTAACTCTTCCAAACAAATCTGCGACCCTGGTAGGACGCAATTACCCCTTAGTTTGGTTTAGTTGAGTGAGAGTTCGTAAAACAGTTTTCTTATTCCCAAAAAAATATTAAAAAGCGCAGAAATCTTCCACCTGTTTGGTCATTTCACTGACTACAGTATCATACCACACTGTAACTACAACTCCACATAACGTATTGCTATGCTACCAATCGGTACATAGAAACGGATTCGATATACTTAATTGCATCGATCGATGTACGTCGCACGTGTGTACTCAACATCGCCATTTTTTACGCGCCTGCGCATCCACAACATTATTAGGGCTGCTGTTATTGATTTAAAAAAGAAATATCGACACACCAAGCGAGTAATTTGCAAAATGACTGTTAATTATGCCTTGGAGGCGTTTTCGCGTTATTTTTATAAAAATAACAACTAAGTGTAAAGATGCTGTCAACTATAAAAAAACTAGTTAATCGCAAATAGATGAGGCTTAAAGATATGTCAGTGTAAAAATAAAGTTAATGTTTCAATGATCGAAGTAATATTATCACAGAGTAATTCATTTACTGAACCTAAGTAATTATTCGCGCCGATCCAGTTTCTCGACGCCTTTGCGGGATTCGAGCTCAATACTTGCATTCGATATCTGATCCAAGAAAGGACAGACGTGCATCTCTAATAAATTCAATTTTCCTGAGTTTTAATTGCAAACAAGTTTCGTGTTCGCGACAACCCTGCCGAAGACACGGAAGTGACTACTTAGGCTTATCTCCATTAACGAGAATCCAGAGAGTTTATCGAATTAACTGAGAACGACTCAATAATGTAAGCTTTGTTGGAGCGAGAACAAATATTTTCCTGAAACCCATAGAAATGATTTAATAGGGTAGTTCATAAATATTGTCGGAAAACGACTCAATTTACATTCCCATAAAACATTTACCCCACAAATACGCCAAAAATTCGCGGCGGGGTATTTTCGCACACTGCATCTTGAACGCTCTGCTCAGCGCCAAGAGTTGTAAAGTGTCTTTTCGACGAGCTGGGATGCATTCTGTTGGATTCTCAACGCTCGGTTAAACACCGAGAGATCAAAATCCAGTGCGCGATAAAATCTCGCTGCGATATTTTTACGGCCGTACGAACGTGGTCAAAGGCAAATAAAGGCAGGCCTGCTTGACAGATGAAGAAGAATGATAGCTACCTTATAATGGTAAAGTTCGTCAGAGAGAATAGTTTATTAAGCAGTGCATTTACGGCCAGTTATTGTTATACTATCTATATACGAGGTAATAGCCTCTTTTTATACAGGAAGGAATGAGCATAAATCATCACAATAATGGTATCTTACAACCTTAGGTTTCCTAATAATGCTTTTCTTGATAGACAGTCAGTAAATTATGCACGAAACATAGCTCAAAACACCAGCCAAGTGCATGTTGGATCACGTAATGAAGGGTTCCGTAGTTCGGATGAGTTTATCCTAAGAACAAACTTAATATTGTAGTTGAAAAAGATATTCGCCCATCCATTACAACTGCAACTGTAAGTTGGTCGACTATTACTTGTTGAGCTGTGATAGTTTTCCTTTTTAAGTTTATTATATATACTACTGCCGTGAATTTTTCGACAAGTTCAAAAACAACCAGTTTGGTGGTAGGGGGCGAAGAACACTTGACTGTAACAAAAATTTGCATTGTAAGCTTAATATTTCACAAACGGATCCATTAACCGTTTCTTTTTTCACAAAACCGCATTATTTTTAAAGACCTATCCAAAGATACCTCACACCATGGGTAGACGAGAAAAAAACCATCCCCACTTTACTTGTAGAGGAGATACCAATATATTTTTTTTCTCAAATTTTATTTTAAGTTTCTCTTTGTCGGCGTCATTAATATGTATATTCATGCCAAAGGAGACGGGGATTTCTGGGCCTGATTGTAATAAGTTGAGGTATGGTTTAAAAAATGGGTAATATTTTTCTATTTCAAAATGTGAAAAATCAGCCCAATTTACAATCTGGAAAATGAGAAATCCAAAAATTAAGTTAAGGTGACAAATAAAATTTAAATCGATTAAATTATAATCGATTAACGTGACAGAGCTCATAGTATTGAAAAAAAAGCTTTTACCAGATGATTAATTCAATTACAATGATCAAATCTATTAGAATTACCGTATTGTATACTTTAAACAAATTAAATATTTACATAATAAAGATAAATCTTAAAATTGATTCACGTTTGTTAATCGATTATTGTATTTTTAGTCTGTGTATTCACTCAGTCGTTTCGTATCGTTTATTGCGTGTGCTTTGTCGCAAAACTTATTTTAGTTACATTTTATTGTAACTACATCTTGCAAACGGACTGTAGGCTGCTGCGCCCATGTAATGTCAATAATATGGTACCTTAGTTATGCTATTTGGCAAGATAATATAGTACCACCTTCACAATTCCTAGATGACATTCTAATTGTACCTAATTGAAGATTAATAAAAAAATCTAATAAAAGTAGATTTTTATTTTTAAACATCATTCTCCTTACCTATGATTTTTAAATCTTTGTGTTGTCTAACTTTGTCTAAATATAATTAACATCTTATTTAAATAACAAATAACAATTGCACTTCAAAAATCAGCTGTTAAGTAAAGATTGTTACATAACCTCACTTTTACTAAATCTCTTTTAACTCAGCTCTCAGATAGCCAAAATCCGTAAAATTTTCAGTGATGGTTTGATAATATAGTAGCTATCATTTGACACCAATTTCATCTTTTTGCATCCAGGCCCAAGATTGTATGAAAGCGTATCCGTCTCTTTAGTGCTAAGAGTACCTGAGCTAAGTTGCGGACAGACGGACGGACACAACGAAACTATAAGGATTCCTTATTTACTACTGAACCCTAAAAAAAGTCTCTTAGAAACTTGTCACGTTCGGTTTTTAAACTGTGCATGCTGCATATAATTACAATGGTCCCAGCTATTACGTCGCATGTTAGTGGTAAGTTCTTGTAACCGACTACAACAAACCACAACATATGATTACTCAGGAATGATGACATTACTAGTAGAACCGCCGCTTGATAAGTTTTTCTACATCTTTTTGCGGACAGATAGGTATCTCAGAGTTTCTATGGGTGTGGCCACTGCAGGTGTTGGGTATGTATGAATGATGGATCATAGAAAAACCGAAGCGGAACCAACGAAGACCTCATTCTTTGTATAGAAAATGTTCAACCTATTCTATTTTTCTAAATGGAAATTAGTGCCGATATCGACAATTCTGTGTCAGATGGATTATCGTGCGTTAAAAAATGAAGATGAAATTTGGATAGAAAATATGTAGGATTTTATTATCCAAGTATTACCCTTTTTTTCTTTCTACCTATGTAAATAAACTCTAACTAACCACTGTACATTATCTATTCCGAAATATTTAAATCGGGGAAATCCTAACTACACATATCTATTTAAAAAACTCTAACATCAAAACGGACAATAGAAATACCTTCCCATAAATGTTACTCCACGCATCTCAGAATACAGTCCACACAGCCTCGTTGATACTCTATTATTCTATTATCTAAACATAGGAAGAAAAGCTCCAACAAACGGTAAGAAGATTCTCGCGCACGCGCCGCCGTCACCTGCGCGTGCTCAGACAAATCGCTGTTAATCAATCACGAGAAGCCACTGCTAGATCTGTATGGATTTATTCAGGTTTTTATGCTGCCCATAAATATTTGCATTGAAAATTATTTTATTTATTGTATTCTTTGCTTCGACTGAAGGTTTTTATTTTTTGGATTGTTCCGATTTCAGTTTATGTACCTACTGATAATTTCCGTTACGTATTTCATAGTAGATAATCTTATTTACCCTCCCTCCTCCTCCTTCTTACCCTCGATGCACGGTCAGTATAACCTGGAACAGTCCACAGTGTGCCACCCCGTTATATCTGAACTTTGCTGACTGGATTTACAGTTTGCACCCTTTATATAGACCCCCATATTAATTTAAAAGTAGCAACTCTTGTCGCGACATGAAAAAAGGAGAAAAAATGACAATTTCGTCTTTAACTATGTTATAATTAAACATAAAATATATCGTTAAAAAGAGCCAATAAACAATCATTCTGAATCGGCCATTGTTCATTATTTCATGGATTGTGCCATTTGCTCGGCTGTTAGAGCCGTGTCATCGCGATTTGACGGCTTCACGGATTAGCGAGATATTCAGTACCGTTTTAGCACTACTAGTCTACTTTTTTAATTTGGCACAATTTTTCATGTATCAAGTGCTTGCTGAAATATTAGATTGATGGTCTGGACTTCTCAGAGTAAAATCACACCTCATTTGTGTAGCATAATCAGCCTATAATGTTCCCACTGCTGGGACACAGGCCTCCTCTGTATGATGGGAGTGGGCCTTAATCCATCACGCGTCCCCAGTGCTGGTTGGTGGATGTCATATGTCTTTGAGTTTTGAGAGCAGCGGTGATGAAACTAAATACATAAAGTAAAGTGCCCGCCTGGGTTCGAAATCACGACCCGAGGTGGAAGTTATGTTATATTTTTATTAAAAGATTGTTTTGTAAAATATGCATTTATTTATAGTTTTTGTTTTATACGTATATATGTATGGTGTTTTTTGAGCCTCAGTTGCCTGAAATAAAGGATAAATAATAATAATAATAAGTCGGGGCCGATACCAATGGGTCACCACTGCTGTCATCTGCTTGCATTTGTGTGCTAATTTTTAACTTAGAAATATCAATTCAATATTAGACATTAGGGAAAACCTTAGAAATTTTTAAAATCAAGACTAAAGACACATTATTCACCAGCGCACGCGCACGATTTTCAATATGCAGCTGTTAGTGCTATTTTTGTACTGGTCTTGATTGACCAAGATAAAGATAGCCTTTGTTTCGACATCATCGCCTGCCTAGCCTTTTCCCAAGTATGTTGGGGTCGGCTTCCAGTCTTACCGGATGCAGCTAAGTTCCAGTATTTGACATGAGCGACTGCCTATATGACCTCCGCAGCCCAGTTACTTGGTAATACCATACCTACTAGATGATGTCAGACTTTCGAGCTTCCGACGAACCGTAACGACTGTCAAAGATCCAGGAATGACAGCCGAGACCAAAGGATTAACGTACTTTCCGAGGCACGGAGAGGTTTTGGTATGTAAAGATGGCCACCCATCCACGGAGCTACCGCGGCAAGCGTAGCGCATCTGTTTCGACAGTACCTTCTCACAAAAACAACCATGCATTTTTGATCATTTCATCGTATTCATACATCTTTATCACAAGCTTCATCTGTGAATTTCCATGATCACACAAAAACATGAGCTCATATGAGTACAACAGTGTTTGTTGTTTGATGTTTATTCATCGTAAGTTGAAAGACTTAACGGTCGGTTCTGGTCAACGATGACACAATGCTGTTTAAGGCTCACAGCGGTACCAACATACCTCACTGAATTTTAACTATTAGGTTGGTAGTTATACTTTCAAATGTATTCTCAGTTACATAGTTTTGTCTGTGTTTGTTTCTTTTTGAATAGTGATACTACGAAGAGTGGCTCTACACCAATCAGAGTCAAAGACAAATTATTTATTTTAAATAGGTACAAAAAAAGCAGTTTAGAACGTCAACAAGAAAATAGAATTGATTTTAGTTGTCCCTTCCAAAAGGAGCATCTAAAAGTAGTATATATCTTTTAAAATGTTTAAAATGGGGTAAAACCTAATCATGTACCCGAGTCCAAACATATATATTTTTTTACCTTTACTATACCTACCTATCCTTACTAATATAAATACTATAAACGCGAAAGTTTGTAAGTATGGATGGATGGATGTTTGTTACTCTTTCACGCAAAAACGGCTGAACGGATTTGGATGAAATTTGGCACACAGATAGATTATAACCTAGATTAACACATAATAATATACTTTTATCCCGGTAGTACGTTCCCGCGGGATAATTTCCGACTTCCACGCGGGCGAAGCCGCGGGCGAAAGCTAGTTAAAAATAAATGCAAGAAGAAACTGCTTAGAATGATTAGGATACCGGAATGCCTAAATTGTCAAAAGATTTTTATGAACCAACTATCGGAAAGTTTATTGAAAAAATATCTATGTTGACATTGAATACCTATTGTTTATTGACTATGAAATGATAAACTTGATGCTGCACTTTCATTCTTATTTATTGAACCATAAAGTCAATAGTGATCTTTATGTCGATTCTGTAAACATCTCACCGTGAAAACTTACGTGGAGTGAGCAGTTAGTGTCATACCACCGATGCTAGGGATTGACTAAGTATTATTTAAAATCAAATCATAATCGAGATTTTAATGATATTTTTATGCTAATGTATAGTAAATATAATGCTTGTTTAATCCCTAGCATTACTGAGATAACACTGACAGTTCACACCACGCTCACTTCACCTAAGTTTCCACGGTGAGATTTATACAGAATATTTAACCTTATCCGTAGGTACATACCTCTCATTTTACCTTATGGAACGACAACTAACTACGATAACTAACCTATATAGCTTTCCAATCGCGTCAACGTTCATACAGCCCAATAATCAATTTCTATGTAAACTCCTTTCAAGCAAAACATAAAACTGTCCTCCATATTACTTAAACTTACAAACTGCTCACTTACAATAACATAGGCTTAAAGAAACAGGGACACATACGGTATGAATAATATGAATTTATTCACTACAGCGTCGATTTTACTTTATAACAAAGTGGTACTGAATATTTTGTAGTTGCAACCATAACTGGCCCCTGTACTGTTACAGGGAGACGTCTTGTTGGTCATCGGACAAGTGTGTGACTGTACAGTCCCGTACATTGAATAACTGAGAGGAAATATTCCAATTCTTTTGGTAGTTATACATTAGGGCTATGAGATGCGTTTTCTTAGACATCGCTTAGCGTTTAGTCGACTCTTAACGTGATCAGAGGGCTGGCCTATTTTTTGGCATAAGTATCAGCATCGCCATACACCGTGGCAATGTTATTATGTAAATATTAGTCTTTGAAAATAAAACATGATACAGTCCTTAACCGACAATTTCTCGAAATTTCGGCCTAGCATGAACACACGTGTTTTACATTCGAGAATAATTTTAAATTATATTTCTTTTTATCATTTCGGTTAATTCAATGCTACAATGCCATATATACTACATAGTTAGGAAACGATTACAAATTCGCTTGCACGACAAAACGATTGCGGCTATATTGAAAACCCAAACGATGTCCTGGGCTGCATAAATATGAAAAAAAAAATGCTTCAAAATTCGAATCGCTGATTGATAAATTTCGAACCAAGCTTCCCTATAAATTGTGGTCTCAAAATAATTATTTAATCTACTGTAACTGGCCGTTTGCATAATCGGCGTAGAATCGAAAATTAAATATTTTTGCCGCCTGCGCCGTTTGAAGATGGAATTGCTTTTGTATGTAAATATTTCAGGCTTCCCTTTTTTTACTATTCCAGCGATATAAAATATTTATAATAATAAATAACGATCACAGAAGAAAAATGCATTATAAGACGAACTTCGTAATATTTCAACATAATTTACAGAAACTTTCATATTCTTTGAAATAATACATTAATAATACTTTTAATAAAGAAAAGAATGAAAATCAATTTATTTAATCAAGTTTAAGAAGGCACACAAACAATCACACAAAAAAAATACAGAAAACAACTTTGAAACAATAGGTACAGTAGGTAGTTATTCTTCTTACTCATACAACTGCTTAAATGACTAAATAACATTTATCAGTTTTTATAAATATTTTAAAAGAAAAGCAAAGATTCTGTTTCCATATTAAAATTCCATATAATTCAGTCTAGTCAAAACTTTCGCGTTTTTTGCTACTAAGTATTGTTATCTTTAACTTATTGTGTCACGACTCCCACATATTTCAGCAGCTGCCATTCAATTTTAGACTAAGAAATTATTTGCAAAGCTTCAACCTAGTGCTTTCAACACCTTTTTATTAAGAAAAAATCAATTTGCTATACGGTATTATAAGATACGGCACTCTGAAAACTGAAGGCATGGTTTGTTCGAAAAGTGTTTGATTAAATGTAAACAAATGGATCAGAAAACATACTTTGAGGATGCTAATGTGTAGTGCCCCTTACTAATTGAGATCTTTGATTTGATTATTTAAATACTTTAACCTAAAATTAAAATTATAAATCCCTGTAAAGAATTTCGCTTGATAATTGAGGTGAATTTTATACTTAGAAATGTTCTGTAACAATTTCAGAATTTTATTCAGATACAAAGGTACAATAATATTGTTGATAAAAAGTATGAGATATACAGTTAAACCTTCTAGATATAGATAAATGTGTAAGATAGGTACTAATTCCTATGTGAGTGACGGCGTAAGAATTAAACGTGAACTAGGTTTGTTTACACTTTCGTTTGATACTTTTAGAATAGACCATACCTGTAGTCTAAAAAGCAGACAGACTGAACGAGGCTGAATCAGAACAAGCTCAGAATCAAGCGATTGTCTGGCCTCTGACAAGCGACAAGCGATCGACTCCCGATATTCTGACGAGGTTTAGTTTCCAACGAGTTGGTGCATTCAATTCTAAGTTCCACTGATCCTATTTGCAAGGAATTTCGAAAGCAATCTAAGATATTAGGTATGTATGAAGTGTTTTCTTTACCTGATTTTGTACCACTTGCAGTGAGGGGAAATAGTCGATTTGCATTTATGACAGCGGAAATGTGAAATTGCAATATATAGTTTCACATAAGTTCTTCGTTTCCGCTTCCCTAGAATTGCTCTTGAATAATATGATGTTGTTAGATAATGTATAAATATTGCGATTAGAATGCTTACTCCAAATAAACAAACAGCAACATATAAAACTACATCAACAAGTAAACTCGTCTGAACTTCAAATATATCCAGCAGAAAAAAAAAAACTAAACTTAATATACAAATCTTTAAAAATGATTCCAGCTGTCGATAACACTAACGTCCATCACTAATACAGCCATCAAAACCGCAGTTAATTAAATAAACTAATCATGCAATCGTATTTAAAACATTAACAGTTTATTCGTACATCTTTAGTAGCATGATCGATGCGTTTTTGCATCGTTTTTGTTGCGTCTTCGTGTCAAACAATTATTCCATACACGGCACTGGCTCTATTTGCATGTCAATAATAATATCTACATCTTGAATAATGTCGGACACATCACTACTTATTCATTTTATTGTAATAAAATTGCAAAGTGCTGCTGTTTGCGATGGAGGTTCTATATTATGACGACGAAAGTAGATCAAAGATACACTTATCAGCTTAGGTACGTGTGCATAATGGTAGACGATTGTTTAACTAAAAAAGTAAAGAAGACTTAGCCCACATTCTTCTTTTCTCTTCATCATGTCGTAATAAGGAGGAAAAATAGAAGCTGTCCCAATCTTAACTCATCCGTCTAATCTATGCTTCAATACTGGTATTTTCCCTGAAGCATTGAAACAATCCATTATTACACCCATACACAAGGGAGGGAACAGAGATGATGTCAACAACTATAGACCTATATCAGTCCTATCAGCTATTTCAAAAATATTGGAAAAGCTAGTAAATAGTAGACTACTTAAATCTATAAATAAATATGACTTGATATCACCACACAATTTGGGTTTAGACAATCTATATCAACCGAAGATGCAGTAATTGCACTAACCTCACTAGTAGCTAACAAACTTGATAATGGAAATAAGTGCATTACTGTATTTTTAGATCTAACAAAAAGCGTTTGACACAGTCTCTGTTCCCACCCTAGTGAACAAACTAAAAAAAATCGGAATAAGAGGGACTCCGCTTAGTCTTTTACAAGACATCTTTCTAACAGGAAGCAGAGGGTTAGGATTGAAAAATATACCAGTGATGGCGCTGATATATCAGTCGGCGTACCTCAGGGAATCGTTCTAGCTCCCGCCCTATTTATAATATACATTAATGAACTCTGTAATTTAAACATCAACAGTACCAACATTTTTTCTTACGCCGATGATACTGCCATCGTCTTCACCGGTAGTTCCTGGCAAGAAGTTGAGCGTAGTACTGAAATAGACATGGTTATTATAGCCAAATGGGTACAGAATAACTTAATCACCTTGAACATCTCTAAAACAGACTTCATGTGTTTTAGTATTACTAAACGGACACAGTCTACAGAAGAAGAAGAGGTACTGTAATTATCCAATATTAAATAAAGTAGCACAAACTAAATATTTAGGTATAATAATAGACCATAAATTGACCTGGTAACTATATCTGGAACAAGTTGCTAGTAGGATTAGAAAACTGAGCTGGTTATTTAGTACCTACTTAGAGACACAATAAAACTAGAAATCTCTTAAACGAGATATATGTTGCCCTGGTACAATCAGTCTTATTATACTGTATCCCTATTTGGGGAGGGTCAGCAAAAACAAAATTCATAGAATTAGAGCGTGCTCAACGTGCCCTGATAAAAACTATGTATTTTAAAAGAGTATTTATCAAAAAAAAATCGCGACCGATTGTGTTGGTCCGAAACTTTGCTAATACCACGGCATCGTTGGTGTTATCGCAAAGGTCGCTTTTAATACATACATACTTATTTATAGCTAACGCTCTACGATATCCAGAGGAAAAAATCATTTTTCAAGTCGTTATCTATCTATATAAATAAAAAGACAAGTCCTGACTGACTGACTGACTCATCAACCCCCAGCCCAAACTCTTGGACCTAGAAAGCTGAAATTTTGCGGAGAGGTTCCCTTTATAATGTAGACAAGGAATAAGGAAGGCTTTTTCGAAATTCAACCCCTAAGGGAGTTAAATAAGGGATGAAAGTTCCGCGCGAGCGAAGCCGCTGGCAAAGGCTAGTATTGTAAAAAGAAGTCCTCTTACTGAAGTCACAAGTTTTACTAAACCCTCAAGAATGTTGCCCACAAATAGTGCACATAAAGAAGAAAGCTGCAATGAAAGAGCAAAACAATACTGTGAGTGCAATTACTTAACAGTAAATTATGTATCAATTGCCTACCAACGCCGCGGGAGTCGGACAGAATATCCAATCTACGGCTAATAATCCTCTAACATAGCCACTTAACAGCCACCGTCAGCTTTAATACCGAAATATGTCTGTTTACAGAAACAACTAGAGAAATAAACTGTTTTACACCGCACATTACGGTACTGGGACAAAAACATTAGTTGTAAAGTAGTTTAAAAGCCATAGAATGAAGTGTAAAGCAAATACTTCCCACTTTGTTTGCGTGTCTACAAACAATTACAAGTATGAAATAAAACATGAAGGACTACTTCAAGCTCAAATTGTTTTTGAAGAGACTCGGGACAACTCAAATGAGCCGATACCGTTAATGTAGCCAATTGCAAAAAAAAAAACTACGAGAATATTCAAATGTTCTGTGAATATGTTCGGTTTTAAAAAATGTGTATTTATTTTATTGTGCATTAAAATTCGGAGAGCTTGATTTCGATTAGTTATCTATTCTTAATTTAATTAAAATATTGGTTAATTAAGTTAATTTATCAGCTTATTAGATGGTAACATTAGATGTCTTATCTTCTTTAAATCTATATAATTATTTAAGAGAAAAAGAAATCTGGCAAAGAAGGCTCCTTCGTTGGTCTAGTGGTCGCAAGCGCAACTGCTGAGCACGAAGTCCTGGGTTCGATTCCCAGGTCGGTCAAAGTGTTATGGGGTTTTAATATGCACGTCTTTTTACATCATTCTCACATTGATAATTTCAACATAATGATGTAACCAACTTTTTGTAACAATATCATGATTTTAAAAGAGTGTCCATAGAGTTTCTTGCCCGTGCTTCTCCATAGGTACCTACGCTTTGGAATGGGCAACTAGCTTCATCTTTCTAACTCACCGACCTTGACAATTCAAAAGTGCCTGTAATTTGTTTATTTGAAATAAATGCTTAAGTTTGAGTTTTTGAGTTTTTAGGGTTTTCTATGTGGGATTTCTTAGTAGCAGCCCGGTGTCAAGATTTGTGCCCGGTTGACAATAGACTTGCCTCCTATTATTTATGGAATTTAAACACAACCAGCGAAATATGGGTTAAAGGTACACCTCTGCCTAACCCTTCTGGGAAACAAGGCTTGATGTTATGTTAGTTCATCATCATCATCTCAGCCGAAAGGCGCCCACTGCTGGACATAGGCCTCCCTCAATGGAGGGGTTTTGCCATAAACGCCACGCTTGGCAGGCGGGTTGGCGATCGCAATATGGTGGTCAAATGCATAGAGAACGCTGCTGCCCATTCTCTAGAAAGTCTCTTAGTCGCCTCTTACGACACCCTCGGGAAGAAATGGGATGGTGTTATTCTTTTACGTCCAGCACCACATGAAATACGTCCGGCACCACACGAAACTTATGTTAATTAATTAACTAATTATATAAGAAAAAATAAATCAAGAATATTTGCAAGGACTTCCTGCACTCCACGGCTAGTCTTAGCACACACGATCATAGTGACTGCTTCTAGCAATTTATTTTGAAAACTGGAAAGTATGAAAATAGCAACATTACAGCAATTAGCTATTTCATTTTATGATAAGCGTGACGTAAACATGATGTTAATGACGAGATAACGATAACTATCACTTGGAGCTCTCGGTAGATAACTAGTTGTACTTTTATAGCTGAAGATCAAATTACTGCTAAGTAGGTACCTGTGTGATTCACGACTAGGAAAACCCCATCTTGCACACACAAATAATTATCTAGTAACTGATCCTTGCAGGAACCCGAAGCATGAAACGTTTTAAAACACAGGATTTGTACCTAAGTAGGTGCGCTAAGGGCCGCGGATTTGTTCGAAAGAGTTACACAGACAACTGAAGGAACACGGGTTTTTTTTTTTTATGGTGGGAAATCATCAAGTAACTTCTCACGCTCTGGGTGGAGCAGACTTTTACTGACTAAAACCCACCCGTGTTCCTTCAGTTGCCTGTGTGCCAGGGCCACGGTATCTCTTTCGAACAACCAGCAACCCTAGCAGGCATCGGTCCTTGCGGACCCCACCAGTTAGTGCTGACAGATCTTTTAGGCGCGCGTGAAACACAACGCGCCATCGACCCGGGCTTGGTTCTTACCGGACAGCGAGCTACCTATTACTCGTACTTCGCAAGCCCGCGCCTACGGTGGCCGGGAATCAGCCTGGAATTCCCGACGCCCAGGGCATCTCCTGCGGCGACTTGGGCCGTGAGGGCGCATATACTGCCTCTACCTCATGTGCGCCGCCTGGGTTTTAGTCAGTAAAAGTTAGACACCGCTCCGCCCAGGGCGGAGGAAGTCATTGAATTCCCACCAAAAAAAAAAATGGAGGATGCGCTAAGATCACAGCGCCATCGCGAATCATTTTTCATTTTTCAACCTGACACTGACTGCAAATTGCATAAAAACGTGAGAAAATTTGTTTGTCATGAGCTACCTTGCCCCTTCAAGAAAGACGCGCCAAGGCATAGCCCGCGATATTTAAATATTTTGTTTATATTGCCAGATCGCTGGTACTCAGCTGCATCCGGTTAGACTGGAAGCTGACTCTAACATAGTTGGGAAAAGACTGGGCAGATGATGATATTGGCAGGTCATGTCATTAGGAGCAAACACGGAAGATGAGCCAGAGACGTAACAGAATGGTATTCCAGAGGAAGGAAGACGAAAAGTGGAAGACTATTTAAAAAATGGGAAACTACTGCGGGAGGGTCATGGAGGAGAAACCCTCATGACCGTGACCTGTGGAAAATCCTGGCTATGCTAAAGAGCAATCCGGAGATTTCTGATATCTTAAAATGTATTTAAAAAAAATTAACTTGTTTTAAGATTGATTTCTGTGCTATTTGAAATTTAAATCTATATTGCCTCCATAATAGAAATGCAATACCAGGATAGACACTTATTCAAATTCAATTATCCACCACCAAATATTTCATAATCAATTAACTAACGCAAGGCCCTAAAGACACGAGAACCGACAATGTTGCCAGATCTCACAGAATAATATTAGCAGCAAAACTCGACTAAGTACCCATAATTATATGCATCCAGATCATGATTCTCCAGTACTGCCTTCAGTCGTTACGTGCAAATCTTGACAATGAAAAAATTTGCATGAAACCAGAGTATTGGAAATTCTGACGAACTCTTTAATGCGATTAACTTGACTTTTTACCGCCTTATATGCTAAGTAGGCGCCTCGTTTGCACGACACATTATCTACCTCTTTGTTTATGTATTGATAGAATATTTAATTAAGGAGTAAAAAACTGTGCTGTTGTGTGCTGAATGAAAAGCACGAAGTGTTGTGTTCCTGTATTTTTGCTAACTGAATGAAGCATGAGTAAGTAGGTAATTTAAAAATCCGTCAGCCAATGTTAGATTTCTTTACATACTGCTAGCACGAAAATTCGTATTCGTGATCATATTTTGTTTATTTTTACATAACAATGAAATTACCTCCCTTCTTATTATATACCTACTAGCTGAACCCGCGGTTTCTTCTGCAAAAATCTCAATCCCGTAGGAATATCTGGATAAAAAGTTTATATACTACTAACCTAACCTAATCTAGCTCATGGTCTACTCATGTCCCAAATTTCATTAGCTTGAAAGCGGTATAAACAATCAAATCGTTTCTCTTTATGGTATTAGTTTATAGAAAAAGACTAAAGTATCCAAATAAACTAATTAAACTTAAGGACCTACTTACATGTTTTACCGTATCAAAATGAGACACCAAAACATACACCTAAATGAATACTAAGATAAGTTCAAGTAATTCATTACGGAACGGTATTATACTTAAGAATACCGTTCCTAACCAGGACACATTGAGGCTATTGAATTCAAAATCATTTCAGAGCTAAGCTCCTGCGAGGCTAGAAACGGGAACGATTAAGCTAACAAGTGAAGGTAGACTATACAAAACCTTAAATTGACGTTAATAGACGTCTAACATCTTAGTTTAACCCGAGATCTTATTCTAGTCGCGATCACGAACTTTGAAAGGACTTGAGAGGTAGCGAAAATTGAATAGGAGAATTTTACGACCGTAAAATAAATAAGCGGGTTTATTTTGAAGAAGATTTGGTCATTTGTAGTGTTGATGGGTTAAGAGGGAGAGGAACGCCAAAGAAAATAAGGATAGATTGTGTGAGGAATGATATTATATTAAAGAGAAAGGACTGAATCATAGCGTGACGGTTGACAGGGGAGATTGGAAGAAGACATCGTGACGACAAGGGTAGGAAGATGTTAATTAGGTTATTTAAATATTTAACTTGCTTATTGCTCGATTTAAGTTGAAACAACATAATTTGGAGCTAAAATTCAAAACTTGAAATTGAAGTAGTATGGCGTGGCAAAGGGCTCACCAGTTGAACCTTTTGATTGGTAGATCAATGAATGCTTGTTAACTCAAGCTACCCCGCTGGCTAATTGCCAATCAACGACAAGTCCATTCATAAAACCCCTCTAAGTAAATACTTTTATACTGCATTCGTATTAAACCCAAGAAAATTAATTATTAACTTTCCTCACATTAAAAGTGTCAAAAGCTTTATGATTACTATGATCTTCCAAATGATCCCCTGCGTGCTAATGACGAGCCCGGAGGTTGCAATGGCTTCCGTGTTGCCTTGCACTGATTATATACGGCCCCTATCATCTGTAGTAGCATATGATTTATTCACGGTTTCGCTCGCTGAGTAAACTCTACGTCATACCGTCTGGACGTGTCAATGGTTTATGATTATAGTTATGAATGGGATTACTACCGAGCTCAGTACGTAACGATCCAGAGAAAGATATCTTCCGTATAGCTTCACGATTGTTACTGCCTTTAGTGTCTATATTATTCTATAGGGTTTCTCTACTATTCAACGGGATAAATTAGCAATCTTTAATATTTAAGCTCGAAAGCATCTCTATCTATCTGTCTGTTAACTTTGACGCCTTTACAGCTGAACGGATTTCGATGATGTTTGGAATAGGGACCAGGACCTGAGGTCATACTTTTTTCATATCAATTTCTGATATATACAAAACGATTCAATATAATCAACATAATTTTCTTGCCCTGACCCTGACCCCGACCTACCCCAATTTATTTGGGGTCAGCGCAATATATATTTTTCTTCCTTCTACCATATCAGCATAAGATTCAAAATAATACTATCACAATAATTAACAACACGCAACATTAACCGCGAGCTTTAGAATCTGATTTAACAACCGTTATAATTTACCCATACGGCTCGAGAAATATCTCTCCACCTGAGGCATCCTCTAAGAAAGCATGCACTACATAAAGCAATATTTATTTAATAACAATATTTCTTAACTAATGCAGCAAGTGATCTCCGACGCATACTCAGATAAATGACACTTGAGGCTGCGCGGGCGCAATGAACACTGTTTAATTATTATTGGATTCTGCTTCCTTATCGGGAACTCTTTGGTTACACTTGCTAGTCCTCGAAGTTCTCAACACACTGAAGGCGTTGCGAGCAAATTTATTATCGTCATAAATGTTGAAGGCACCTGATTTATAGGAATGGTGGAATTTCCTTATAGGGGTGAACTCGAAACATATGTATTGAGGGTATGATCTGATATTACTACAAGTAGAGCAGTCTGGAACGAAGTCGTTGGTGTAATAACTTGTAATTAGTTGTTACTATAAAATGGATTTATGTGTGTGTAGCGAGTAACTTAGAATTTTACTTGGCAGTATTTGCCAGTATTTATATTCTTAGTTGTACAGAATATTCAGACTAAATACATACATATTATATCGTGTGCTATATATCTGGTTTCGCGTTCAGTGTGCTGCACTCCTAAAATGGTTGTTTCCGTTTTAAATTGTCAATTTTCTTTTAGATTTCATTAAAATCCCGAATAAAAATTAAGAAAGCTTAAAAGAAATAAGTTTTGATCGTTCTATCAGTTCATTGCCTTGAATGACAACATTGTTGTAACAGTCTGTATGAATGAATGAGTGAATCGTAGGAAAAAATCATATCAACTAAAACCTAAACGTCAACCGAAACGTACCGTACTTACGAACTATAATTGAAAGAAATATGAAGGTAGGTGATGCCGTGATAATATTTTGTTTATTAACCGACTTCAAAAAGGAGGAGGTTCTCAATTCATCGGAACCTTTTGTCTTTTATTTTTTTTATGTATTTTCCCCGATTACTCGAAGATGGCTGGACCGATTTGGATTTTCTTTTTGTTTTAAAGGTTATATATACTTCCCAGGTCGTCCCATGATCATCAAGTCAGGATCTGATAATGGGATCCTGGAGAAATAGAGAGAAGTCTTCAAATTTTATCGGCACACTTGAAGCGATTTGGGTATTTTTTGGAAGAGTACTTTCTCGGAGCGGTCCCATTTCAATTTGATGAAGAACTTCGGAGATAGGCAAAGGAACTCCTCAATAAATGATAGCAAATGGACTGGGATGCTGAAATGTCATGTCTGTCTATTGTTTACACCAGTTCATAACATAACATCACAAAATTAAAATACAGCTCCAAAGACACCGACTTCCGAAATTAAAGTTATTTTTCACTTTGTAGTGTTTTTTTGGAAGTCGGTTGTTTTATTTTTTTGGAAAACATTTTTTTACTGTCGGGTATGTAATAAGCATTCTCTGATTTTGTTTCCTTTCATGGTTTATATTAGGTACTGCAATAGGAAGAGCTCTATCTGTTCTGTGAGCGTGACCTATTATTTCAATATACTTTTTAATATGGCCCCGCCAACAAAATCAAACGTTTGGACATTTTTTTATTAAATGTGACACGGGTGGACAATGTAAATTGTGTTTACATTGTCCACCTATTTATAGGTTGTTAAAACGAAAGGAAATACTACCAATTCAAAAAATCGTGGGACATTTTGTAATCGATCTATTAAGTAGATTAAGTTAAAATAAATAATTTGGAATGCATAATGTACTTTTCATTAATTTTATAAAATTACGATACGATCTTACTCCATCCAAAAGATCGATACAAAGCAAAAATCGGGCATCCCTACTATCTACGGCAACCTTTTCAGCATAGGCGTTCGGCCACAGATGAACTATTATTGCATTCCATTCCCGCTGAAAGTTTTTGTATTGCTAATCATGTAAATAAGTGTTATTTAACTTGTTACACTTATCACATTACAAAATGTAACTTGAGGGTCGCTTTCTGTGTGAAGCCTTTCGAGAAATAGAGAAAGGGCCAACCTAAGAAGATCACACAATAGAATTTACTACCTGATTAGTGACCCTCCGTTCCACAGAAGATAGTAAAAGTCAACCACGACTTTCCTGATAGTCTTGCCAATAGACTGTCTATTAAAGCGTTTTAACAGATATTGAGGGCTTAAGGTGAACCTAGTCCACATTTTTTGCATACAAACTTCGAGAGTGTTTTACTCCACTGTCTGACATGGCACATCCAAAGTAAAATATGATATCGTTTCGTCTCATTATTAATATGGTCTGTATAGAAACAGAATACTAAAGTAAAAACCCATTAAAAAGTTAGTAGCAACAAAGATTAGTTTTTCTTGCTAATTTTACTTAGCTTTTGGCGTTTTTAAGTAATAAAAGAAGTGTAAAATCTCCAAAACCGAGTCGGTACCAACAAAGTTCAATTATCGAAAAGTTCAATAAACTGTATTGGTCATTGATTTATGCATTGGCTTTTTCATAAAACCCGATCTTCCAAAGGACTTTTATGATTTTTTTACTATATATATGATCCTGCATCCCACTCAATAACGTTGTGCGTGTAGACTAGCGTCTAACTGCTCATCACTGATACTATCTCTGTCGGACACGAAGCCTGGCGAGACAGCGTGATTTTTAGCCAGGCCCACCAGTGAGTTCGACCCCGCGACTAGGTTCCCCTTAAAAGCAGATTTGCGCGAACTTACTCGCCCGAAGCAGGCGAATCGACCCTATAATTAATATAATATTTTCTATACGCGATTCGAACTTGCACTATAATGCATGCGGCTTTATTCATAACTTTGTTGCATAGATAATATTCAAAACGTGCCAATTGCCTAATACCTACGTATTTCTGGAGTTGTCCATTCGCCCACGAATAAATTAACATCGTGCGAGTCACAAATAAAACATTATTTAAAGGTATCGATTCGTCCGATTCAGGCGAATATATTCGTGCGTATCGACTAATAAACCATATTGTATTGCCAAGAGCTGTCTACTTAGTTCGTAAAATTGATAATGATAATATTGAAAATTCACCATTATTTTGTAAGTATGCTAAATTATTGTCGGTAAAACAGCTCTGGGGATATTAAATAATATTACAAAGTTATCAATGTTAGTGATTATCGCTTTCAATATAGTCGAAGATTTTAAGCTTCATAGTTAATGTTTAATACATAAAATAATATTGCTGATTGACGTTAACGGTTCAGTTACTAAAACGCTTTGGCTTTCTATAAGACAGAATAATAACCTAGTTTATACCCTTATTATGATAGGTAATATACTTAAAGGCTAGTCTCGATAATACTGTCATTTAAATTGCAGACAAGCTTTAGAATTGTGAGCTTAACTTTCCTTTTAAGGTATTGGAAATGCTATTTCATAGCTGATATGATAAATATTATGTTGTTCAGTGAGTAGAATTGCAAACACTCTGAATGTAAGTAAGTTATAGGTACCATTACATTAAGTAGGTACCTACTAGCTTCAGCTTGCGACAATTTCCGTGTAAAATTTCATACAATATCGTATGACACTTGGCAATATCGGAACCGGATCAGTAGCCTGTTTTCCCCAGGGTTCACAGTATAGTCATACCAAATTTCATCAAAATTGATCGAGCCGTTTCTGAGATTAGCCGGTACAAAGAGACAGGTAAACATGAAAAAAAAAGTGTTTTTATGTTACAAGTGCAGGCTGTACTTTCATGTATATATTCATTTAGTAAAAAGCTGTTATTTTGACATTACAAACAGATACTGCAATTTTATTTATTTGCATTTGTATGTATAAGTAGACAGTACCTATAGATTTACGGTATGTAAAAATACACACTAGATTTACATCAAAGTTCGAAAAAAAATAACGACACTCAGACACAATATCCCGATTTTAAATAAAAAGCGCATAGTCTCAAAATATTAAGCGTCGTTGCTATATGTCATGCTATCTTCAACCACAACTGTTTACCCTGACCAGCAGCCAATTATCGTATTTTTTTTTTAATTTTAAGTCCAGAAAATAAATCGCATATTTTAATTTATTCGAATAGACTCGTTAACTTTAACTAATTTAAGTTAATATTTCAAGTCGAATGTTGTTTATAGAACAGGCTTATGGGTCTCCAATAAACTGTGGAAAATTATTTGCACTTAAAGAATTAAAATTGTTCATACTTTGTTGGTAATGATTTTTATCTATTTAAGTACACTTCGTTTACGGGTGATTTGATCTACGGAAATGTTACTTAACGTACTATAATATTATAAATATGGAAGTTTAGATGTTTAAGTATTTATGCAGTGTGAGTTTATTTAGATGAAGTTTGGCACACAGATAGTTTATAACCTTGAATACCGTAAGGTAATAAACTGTAACCGTAGTATGTTCTTGTAATTATGATATTTTTATTTCCGACCACCATGCCTGAGGGCTGAAGCAACTTTACTTGTTAGTAATATTAATTATTATTTATGTAATTCACAAGTATTGGTAAACTGAGGAAGATCAGTGAGAAATTTGTGAAATTATAACCATATTGTAGTGTTTTTTTTCCCTTAGTTTTAAGTTAGGTATAAGTAATTTAATTTCCAAGAACCTAAATAATTAATTTATTACAATTAAGAAAAAGGTTTCGCCCATGATCACATTGATTGCTTGTAATTAACGACAATCAATAAAACAATTTATAGGTTTTTCAAAGTCTTAAATATTGCCACTTATGGGTTTTATGATTGTAAATCTGCTGTCTAATTACTTTATACCAAAAAGAGAAAACAGAATTTAACAGTCAACAATTTATGATGAATCGATACTAAATATAGAAGCCAAATCAACTTCAAACATGACTTCTTTGTCGAGGGCTATACAGGAAAAGTTTTTATCCAGAGCGCAAACTGTAACCATGAATTTAGCATATCATCATAGACACCCCAGCACAGAAATTTTTCGTCGGTTATACAAAAAAAAAGTCAGCTGTTCCATACATTTGACCGCGTAGGTATTGCACTTTTCTATGAAACAGCTGATTTTTTTTTGTAAAACCGACGAAAAATTTCTTTGCTGGGGGGTCCAGAAAGGTATGCTGAATTCATGGTTAAAGTTTGCGCACTGAACAAAAACTTT
This sequence comes from Antitype chi, assembly GCA_947359405.1. Classification (NCBI taxonomy): domain Eukaryota; kingdom Metazoa; phylum Arthropoda; class Insecta; order Lepidoptera; family Noctuidae; genus Antitype; species Antitype chi. The sequence goes on from OX375814.1 coordinate 6,733,649, forward strand.
TCCTGTATAATATATAGTCCTCTAGACCGTATTTCGGCCATGGCGGCTAATCTCAACCGAGGCTAGCCTTCGGCGCGGGTGATATTATAATGCACAAGTGTTGCCGCCCACGTCATCCTGGAATGCGAGGCCGTGGCTTCTCAACGTGAAGAAATCCTCGGAACAGTGAGGTCGCTCCGCGAAGCCTGTGAAGCTCCCAGGAAGCTTCTGTGCTTTTGAGTGGAGCTAGGCTGGCTTTGTTAGCCAGAATCCCCACGCACAACGGACCGAATGGGAGTCTACGTGCGGCAAAGGGAGTCCCATCATCATCATCATCATAGTGCAAAAGTGTTTGCGTAAACACAGGTGCATTCTCACGCAATCCGACACGACCGGAGAGACATCAAGCGCAGGACCAACGGCTTACCTTGCTTTTCGAAGCACGGGCGTATCACACCACCAACCGGCGCCACCTTCCCAACTCCGGGTTGTTACTAACAAATTCCTGTTGGAAAAATCCTATAACACTTTGCCCAACCTGCTAATCGAATCCAGGACCCCACGCTCTAAAGAAGCGCTTGCGACCAGGAGAGAACAATGGGGCAGATGGAGTGACAGAGAGAGAGGGAGGGTAGTGGGAGAGCTAATGGCTACACTGGATTCAAAATTAAATGAGTAACTATGTTAACTAGTGGACGGGGCCAGTGGTCGAAAATCGACCATAATAATTCATTTAAATAGAAATACATTACTTTATATAAATATTTGCTTTCTGCACCCCTTCCCCACTTAAACTTTAACTGGGGGCCGATTCTACTAACAAATTTGTTAAAAAAACGCAATAGAACCGCAACCGAATCACCACTTTTAAGCGTTTTCGCATTCTACTAAAATGAACAACGGTCCAGCTGCGACACAGCTGCGGTTACGTTTTAGTTACGCCAACGATCGATTGAAACAATGTCAAAACCTATTCTACTAACAAAATCGAACATGAGCGTGACGTTTACTATAGGACAAAGTTAATGATAAAATTATGATCATTATGTCTTTTAATTATAGAAAGTACTTTTAGTGCCACATATTCGTGTTTAGTAACATTTTTAGATTCAACTTTTTTCTTTGTGGTATATTAAACATATTATTTTGGCATGTTAGTAACGCGGGTTACCCGCTGTGTTCCCGCTACAGTTCAGTTGCAATTCGTTTTAAGTTTAGTTTCCATTTTGCTTATAAAATAGTAGAATGACTTTTTATGTAACTATCGAACGGCGATCGAAATCGAACTGTTGTGGAAACACAATTTAACGTGTAACGTTGCAAATTAGTAGAATCGGCCCCCTGTACCTCATACTCCACCGTTCGCGTAATTTTCGTAAAAAGGGATTATGCTTTTGCTTCACGTATTAGAAATAGATAAATACAAAAACAATAGATGACTTCGTCGTCGAAATAAATACTCGTCCACGAAGAAGAAGACTTGCGGCCAATTCTTTGGGCAAAGAACGTGGCAAACCTCTGGTCATATCGACCAGCCGGCGAGAAATTTCCTTAACAAGGAGATACGCACGCCGGCCCCCATTTTGTTAATCGACTGTCATCATAAAAAGATGAAGTTAAAAAAAATCTTGGGACTTTAAAGAATCATAGGGAATCTTATCCCTCGGATGAACTATGGCCAACTCTTATCGGTACCTTATAAGGGGAGTTGGATGCGTAAAAACATTTATTTCGTGCCAATTATAAAATAGCTATCGAGATTGCTTTTTCAAAAACATACGTAGCTGAACTGGTAAAATACGCAGTTGACATTTAACTTGGAGTCGCGTAGGATCGCGGACCAATTCGTTTAAATTGCAAAAAATAATTATATGTCCTTACAAGAGGTGAAACAAACCACTTTTAGCACTTTGGAAAATAAACAATATTTATTGTAGTGGTGACTGCCTCGTTTGTCTAGTACTCGCAAGCACTACTGCTGAGCTTGCGGGCCTGGATTCGATTCCTAGGTTGGTTAAAGTTTTATTGAGTTTTTCTATTTGGAATTTCTCAGTACCAGGCCGGAGTCTGGATTTGTGCGCGGAAACAAGGTGTGATGTTGTATTACGTTAATGTAATGGTACATACGTGCATAGGTTCAAAAGTCGTGTTTTATCATATTAAACACAATAACTTGAAGAAGATACGAATCAAAAGAAAACATATTCAACGCATCACAGTTGATTGTTTTATTTCCCTCACTTATCTTACTTATGTAAAACGATCATGGGAACTCGGAGTGAAACCGATACACGTACTAAATTGAATAAAAATATCGGTTAGGAGGCGTCCTAAATGATACAAGGTGAGCCCAACGAAAAACCTTGAAAAGAATGTGGGGCCACGAGAACCGACGACGCTGGATTCTTTAATATGGGTCAAAATTATCATCATTTACTTATATGTATGTATATTTAACTATACTTTTCACACCTCGCACCTTTGCAGCTAGATAACAATTTGGATTCGATCGCAATATCGATTTTATAGAGTCTGACGCAATGCCATCGATTATGTAGGTATATGTTATAGTGGAAGTAATTTGGGTGTTTGTATAGTCCGTTCCTTGGAAAGTACAGACGCCAGCACATCAAGCTACCCAAAGACTATAAAACCCTATGAAGCCACCCCAATCTGTCAAATTTCTTTGATAGATTTTCAACTTTATAACAAAAGCATAAGGTTCATGTTCAATTGGATAAATTTGACAGTTTGGGGTAGTTTGATGTGCTGGCGTCTGTACGTTAAGCTGTTGTTCCCGGCTGTCGAAGCCAGTCTTACCAAGGCGTATCAAAATGGGTTGTGGAGGTCAGAAAGGCTGTCGCTCCATGTAAAATACTGGTATTCAGCTGCAACCAGTTTGACTGGAAGTCGACCCCAACGTAGTTGCGAAAAGGCTATGCAGAAGATGAAGTAATTTAGGTAGTTCTGAACCCGTGCATAGGATTTACAAAGTACAGTAGAAGATGAGATGAGGAGGTGAGGTGAGGTGAGGGTGGTGAGGTGGTGGGGGTGATGTGGTGAGAATTTCTATAGAAATAAGCAGTACCTTTGTACTCAATTGTTTGTTTATGCTGTATTTGTATGTATTTTAGTGTACATAAATAATAAAATAAATAAATAAAAAATATTCACTAAATTCAGTCGTGCAGTATTCATCGTGCGCTTAGTTTTTTTTTACGATCTAGACAGTGGCCCAGATCTCATTGCTATGCGCTGATCTGCATGTCTGTTCCGCTCACTTCGGTCCCCGTATATTCGGAGGACAGTTACTTACGTACGCATTCAGATCACGTGTGCTTTACGGGTATTTTAATTTTCAGTTCACACGCCAACCATGGTCTTCTTTCAGATGGGTTCTGCATTAATATTAATAACGTGGTGTGGTGTATATTGCCCGTATACGCGTAACAGTAACGCCATGGTTCCTACAAGACGTCATTGTTGCTTGCACCCATAACGAGATGGCAGGTATGAATTCCAAGTAGGTACGTACGGGTACGCAATAAGACTTGATAAGCCACGGAAGTAGAAAGATAATCTCGATACATGCATTTCAACGTCTACTTTGATCTTCAAGTTGAATCAGCAAGCAGTTTTCTAAGTTATAGTATCAGTTAACGATCTGGTTGTAAGGATTGCTGGAGATTGGTTTATTCTTTTTCATTCACTTCTCATTCAGTTTGAATACTAGAAAGTACACTCATTTCTATCGGTGGATGTCGTATTGAGACAAATGGAGAACATTTTTAGGGTCGGTGTTCATTTATTTTTTGTAGCGACGATTTTTTTTTTTACTGTCTGGTTGTTTTAGAAGAATTTGGTCCTGGATTCGATTACCAGGTCGGGCGAAGTGGTATTGGGTTTTTCTAACTGCAATTTCTCAGTCTTGATTTTTGCCCGGTTAATGGCAATAGGCTCGCTCTCTTTTACATGGGACTTTAAAAAAAAAGTTTTAATGTCAGGCATCAAGGCCCGTAGGGTGTTAGTATTACCTACATCTTAAACATGCTAGAAAAAAAAATCACAATCAAAAAAGGAAGGTTTAACAAGCTTTGTTGCCACAGCAACATGCAACATGTAGCTGGATAAACCTGCCCATTGTGGGCCTATCCAGCCTTTCTGCAAACACCCTCAAAATGCTGTTGCTGCTTCCCCATAACTGGTAAAATGGGTGTTACAATAGATACATCTCTGCCTCACACTTCGCGAAACAAGGCGTGATGCTGTTACGTTATTTTTTTAATGTTTTGTTTTAAGAATCATGTGGTCTGCAACAAATTTGCCAAGATTTGATAACTAGGAGATATAAAACCTCATTTAATCAAAGCCCAACTTTCACCGCTCTCGTATGAAAAAAGGGCGCAACGAAGTCACCCGAATATGACAATCTCAATCTTAATTCATTTTATTTGTGACTTAACGTGCACTGGCTTAATTATAAGAGGATATACCTACCACCCATCATAGCGAGACGTGTCACGACACTAAACCAAAATAATTACAAGAATTCTATAGTGTTAGCTGACGCACAATTACGCACGGCGCAGACCTACATAGAAATTATCAGATTGTTGATCGTATAATTAATTCTAATCTCTCGGAAGCAAACACCATTCGTGTAATTTTCTATGAAAATTGCATACATAACGTAATAATTGTACTTTCTATAGAACATGAATGTATGCATAAACTATTCAATTATCTTCATTACAGACATATTAAAGGCTAATGCCAGTTTTTCTTGGCGCTACTGTCGACTAATGGCGCCACGGCACTGTGTGTTAGGTTTCTGTGCCACTGCAAGATAAGCGATCGGTAATATATCGCGTAGTAAAATTAATTGGCTTGAATAAAAGGTTTTAGAGCCAATAATAGTGGCGACTGCCATCATATGAAATACTACATTGTAAGTTTACTATATGCAGTAAAAAGAGATGTTGTAGAATGCAATTTACTTGAAATAGAATCATCATCCTGTTGTACTTGAATTATAGCAGACAAACCATATTAGAAAAACTTTAACATCCTTGCAACTCATAAACATTGAATCGCTTTATGGCAACGTAAAAATGTATACTGGATTTTATTATTCAATGGCGGGTTATATTTGTTGTTAGTTTTTCCATTAGAAGGATCTATTATAGGATTCAGTAGAAGGATCTAACGAAACAACTGGGGGCCGATTCTACTAATTTGCAACGTTACACGTTAAACTGTGTTTCCACAACAGTTCGATTTCGATCGCCGTTCGATAGTTACATAAAAAGTCATTCTACTATTTTATAAGCAAAATGGAAACTAAACTTAAAACGAATTGCAACTGAACTGTAGCGGGAACACAGCGGGTAACCCGCGTTACCAACATGCCAAAATAATATGTTTTATTAATACCAAAAAGAAAAAAGTTGAATCTAAAAATGTTACTAAACACGAATATGTGGCACTAAAAGTATTTTCTATAATTAAAAGACATAATGATCATAATTTTATCATTAACTTTGTCCTATAGTAAACGTCACGCTCATGTTCGATTTTGTTAGTAGAATAGGTTTTGACATTGTTTCAATCGATCGTTGGCGTAACTAAAACGTAACCGCAGCTGTGTCGCAGCTGGACCGTTGTTCATTTTAGTAGAATGCGAAAACGCTTAAAAGTGGTGATTCGGTTGCGGTTCTATTGCGTTTTTTTAACAAATTTGTTAGTAGAATCGGCCCCCTGACAACAAATATAACCCGCGATTGTATAATACAACCCAGTATACATTTTTACGTTGCCATAAAGCGATTTCCTGCAACAGAACTGCACATTATCGCATCCACTGGACGACAGAGATTACACCCACAATTGTAATTAAAGACTATTAAAATAGACAGGTCTTAAACATGTAATTATTTACAGCATTTTTAAAACAATTATGTGCTACGTTTTGTTAATCTATTTAAATTATCCGTTCACAATTATACGTCTGTTCGGCGTAAAAAAAGCTGTGGCTCTAAGCGTGTATTAATTATTCTAATTCATTCTATCCTTGGTATAAGTAATAGGTAGGTTGGACATGTTCAATTGTAGGTTAATCGTTAGACATTTACACGGCATAAAATCGATAATAGCATCTGGCATCTGGTTCGTTTCTCACAGGTGTGTGATACATCGTACTTAGTTTATAAGAGTGTAAGACTATACGTCGTCGTTCATTTGTTAATGAATAACACATCATCTTAGGGTTGATGACCAGAGATCGGATATTCGGATGCATATTTATCTAAAGATAATTTTTAGCTATGAAAGTATGGAAGCGGCTTTATAAATTATTTGTAATATTTTTATTAAAAACCCCGAGATTCTTGGATTGCATAACTAGTCAGATGTGTATTAATTTAAAATTAATGTTTAACCCGATACAAATATGTGTATGTACTGGAGGACGGGTGGTTTGTATTAGTTAAAACAAAAAATATACAAATTACTTACCTAAATTAAGACTTTTTCGATACAAAAGCGCATTCCATGTTAGCCAACATCTCAACTTAAGGTGAATATGCATCCGAATATCCGATCTCGGTTGATGACGTTCCAGGATTTCTGTATATCACATGGGGCCACAGCTGATAACCGTGTTGCTGTTAGGCCTCTGTTTGAATATCCATATCATTCGTTATTAAAGGCTCAGGCTATGAAGGTACATGTTTCCCTAAATTTTGTTTAAAATATTATTCATGCAACTAATATTATATCCTACTGAGTTTATTTTTTATTTTTCAATATAAAAAATAGTCTAAGTAAATTAAATTACTTATTAAATATACAAATAAATAAAAAAACAAAAGGACACTTAGGCGTCGAAGTATTCGTCCGCATCGCTGTGATCAGGAAACGTGCCCAGAAGACTGGCAGCATTGCCACGTTGAATGGCAATGCTAATTCTTTGACCAATTATATCCTACTTACAATAGAAATGTGATAATTTTTATGTATGGATGTTTAGATGCTTGGATGTCTATTACTCTAACGCAAAAAAACCTTTTGGCACACAGATAGTTTAGGTCTTACCTGCATTAACATATAAGATACTTTTTATACCGGTATTACGTTCCCGAGGGATAGTCAAAATCAAAAGTAATTTATTGAAACTGAGTCAGTACTTTTTGAACGTCAAAATAATAATATAAATTCTGACCACCACGTGGAAATGCTAGTAAAGAAAAAATAGGGAAAATCACCTACATTGACACATCACTACAAGACAATATTTCCAACTGTCTTTCTTCCGACAAATTAAAATCAGAATCAATGACACACAAAGAGCCTCTGAACAGCAAAAAAAATCAATTAAAGTGCGGCCCACTAACACAAACTGTACAAACACAACTGGCTCATAATTGTATAGAAGATCACATGTGCGTAGTATGAACAAACACCGAGCTAAGGAGAGAGTAGACGATATAGTGTTGATTTTTTCGCGAATTTATTGAGTTAACAGCTGACTTATGTACAGTCCCGGACTTTAATTGATAAGCCACTTTTAAACTTTCCTATTTTGCAGTTTTATACATTCACGAGATTACACGATTAAACACGAACTTAAGCCGCATGCTCGTAAACAAGATGACAAATTACTTATCATCGGAAATAGTCTTATCCATAGAGGTTGACTAATAAATTGTCAATGATAAATCAATACACTGTTCCAATCTATTTGATACTGACCTCCTTTGAATAAGAGCTCATTAAATACTCGTTATTTCTGAAAACCTATCCGAAGACAGTGACAGTTGAAATGTCAGAGACGATAATTTCGAATTTTGGTGAATCGTAGCCGTAGCTATTTAGGTTTCTAAGCAACAGTTATCAAAATTGTCATGAACGGTATCTTGGACGCTACGCGTTCGGATAAAATCGTGGGTACGATTTTTTCCGATGTCGAAATAACTAATCATAACGTTACTATCGCTACGCTAAAACAATTGTCGCTAGGTTACGGTTGCTAGCCCTGCAATTGGTTAACTTTAGGTCGTCACTCTGGACTATGTACGAGTATAACCGACTAAACCCGATTTGCATTACATGGCTAAAATAGAAACTGTGGCAAGTGGCTTATCAATTAAAGTCCGTGACTGTACATTGTAAAATCTTGAGGAGCGGTTTCACAAGGTGTATGGTCAAAATAGCTTTTCTTGTAAATTATTTATCTTACTTTCTGATTAAACTTACGTAATAGGTAACTTTCTGCTATTTTATATTTGATCTGTAGTTACTTAGAAGATTTTAGCTCATATCATCTTAAACTATCTGTTACGGTTATGTGATTTATTGACATAAGAGGTAATTGTCAGGAAACTGAAAGTTTCAGTAAAAATTCTAAACTAAAATAGATCTTTTTTAACAGATGGAAAATTCCCGTATTTAAATACGTTCAAAATTTAGTCGCAGTGTTATCTCAGCATCAATCAATGTCAAAAACTTGACCAGAATGTAGGGCAATTAGACGTATTTATGACATTAATACCTAATAAAAATAGTAGCAAAAATAGGGCTGGATGCGATTAGAGTGCGAACTGCGTTCTTAAAATACGAAAATTGCCCATCAGGACTTTTTGAATTTGGAAATGCTATGGTCAGCAATGAAAGTCGATTCACATGATCGGTTGATTCTCATGTAGGGTATTATCTCTGGAACTACCCGACAGATTTGAAAAAATCTTTTTGCATTTGATAAGTAGCGCAATCCTCTATTTAACGTCACGCTACAACCCTAAAGACCTCGGTAAAAAGAAAAAAAAAAGACATAATAAACGCCAAGAGAAAACGAAGTTATCGCGGGCGAGCGATGCGCTGCTAGACGATATATAGGTATACCGATATATAGGTATACGATATATAGGTATAACATATATATATAAATATATATGTTAAGGTCCTGGTAACTGTAGATATTGTCGTTATGAGCGATAATAGTTCTTATTGCAATCCGATACGGGTTAAAATCTGTTGTAATAAATTCGAATAATAAATGAAGCAAGCATTGTAAAAATGCAAATAAAATCGTATAAAATTAGATATTAACTATTTAATAATAAATAATCCATCACTGGATGCAGTTTGGCATTTTAAATTTCATGGTATATTTTTAATTATAATTACAATTGTTATTGAAGGGATAAACTTGTTTTAAAGATAATTTAGAGGTGACTATAATGATTTTTTTGAGGCATTAAAATATGTTTAATTATATTTTGAGTTCCATCACTTTATGTAAAAAAGACTTGAAAATATCATATATTTTTTTGTGTGATACAAAGACGGTATGTAGATATGCATGAAAACTAAGAAGATGGCTCCCAACACTCGTATTAACATCGTGTAATGAAAACGCACTCTAATGAGATAATTAAACAAAGTGCCGATTCGCAATGCTAATGATACTAGCACTCCTTTCACCGACACAGCCTTCTGTGTACATTTGTTAATGATACGAAAAACTATACCGAATGAAGCCATTGCGGACTAATTAGAAAATTGAAATCAAGTAGGACGAAAGTTTGTAGCACTTATTATTTTTATTGTGTTGATTTTAGAGTTTTTACCTCTTTATGTCATGAACACATAGGATAGGCATATGCAAGTATATTTTTAACAATGAATTTGTTGTTAGGGAATTAAAACCATTAATTTAAAATATATTTACTTAAATCAAAACCAGTGGTCGCCCAGTGGTCGAAATTCGAGCATAATTCATTCAAAAACTTAATGTATTTCTAATGTTTTAATTTCAGAAGGCGGTGACAATAAATTAAAATACATATTCAAAGACACCGACTTCCTAAATTAGGGTTATTTTTCACTTTGTAGTGTTTTTTTCCGGAAGTCGGTTGTTTTTTTTATAGATTAAATACAAATAAAAATGTTTTTTTCTGAATGGCCATTAGTTCTACCATGAACCTTTTCAAGGTTATCCATTAATTACCGGCACCCTGTATATACCTACACATAAGAAAATCATCAGTAACAGAAAAACCGCAGAAGCATTAGATAGAACCTGGCAGCATCATATGTAGGTAAATTACATTTTATGTAGAAGTAAATAAATCAGACAGAGACCTTATTCAATGGAATAAAAAACCTGATTACAAATGTACTAACCACAAACAATATTACAAAAATACCAGGTCTTGAACAAATGAAGCTACTTTTTTCTTATTTAGTATGAATAAAACTGTTAATAACGTGGGACAAATCAATTTAACATATTAACAAGTACTAAACCAGTGGTCTATGACTAACCATATTAGTATGAAGTAATAGAAAAAACTTTCGTACCGTACCTATTAAGGATTATTCAAATACAGAATAGATTTGATTAGCATAACTATGCGTAAAAACATCACAACATATTGGTCCTTCTGTGCGACTCGCAGAAGGCTTGATATAACTTTGAATTCCTCTTGAAGCTAACTGAGTAAAATAAGCATAAAAAACCTTTAGAAAAATCTAAATATCCAATTTTTACAAAAGAATATACAAATACCTACTGATACATAACTAAAAAGTACCGAAACGTTTATGAGAAAGGAAAGTCAAAGAAAAAGAATTCAATGATCAATTTAGACATCAGAACTCGTAACTTATGCACACATAATGACTTAATTCCAGTCAGAGGTCAACGGTCAGAAGTTACACGACAATTTGTCTGTCATTATAAAATCATGATCATGACTGGACCAGCGAAAGTGTCCAGCCCTAAAATAATAACAAACCTATAACAAGTTAAAGAAACTCGACTCTTGTCCGTCACAATAGAGGTGAACAAAATTTACAATTGAGCACAGTACGGTTCGCGTGATCGAATGGACTCGTAAACCAATTTCGGCAAATAATGATTACGGGCAACGCAGACTGAATACAGACGAACACTTTTTAGATAACTACGCACCCACTTTCGTACGAACGCGTGTGAACTGTATCGTGACGAATCTGTCATTCCTTACAAGTGACATAAGTCACTGACAAAGGCTATTTCCGACATAAATTATTAGCAATTTACTTTCCATAACTTTTCATTTTAATGTAAGCGGAAACAGAAATTAAATCCAATTCAACGGATACATCGATTTTACAGTCGAACGAATCGATCAAAACGTTTACGGATCTTTTCCCACGTCTCATCAAATTACGGCTTATTAATTAACAACTCTCACTGACGAAATATTCATTATTTCTGTTACGGTTACGCAACGAAAAACGTGTCTTGATTTTATCATCGAAACTATTTTCGGAAGATCGATGATTGTCCTGTCAAATTGCATCGGTCATGCATTTTTTATCGCTGCACATGTATGTTCACGCTTTCTGGTGCAAATTCTGTTGATGCCGACAAAGCGGAAGTCACGTCTTCAATCCGAACAACTTTCACACCTTGTTTTATTTTTACACAACTCCCTAATTTCATCACGTCTAGGAGATAAAGACAAATTTTATTACAGCGGATCTGAATTTCGGGCAAAATTGACCGAGTCATAGTGACCACTTTTTTTGTAAACGCTACTTGCAGTTTCGCTTCGACTATAATAGTGCAGATAAAAAGAAAAGAAAAACATTTGTTAGTTCAGCTGCATTTTCGTTCCGGTGATTTAATTTACAGTAAAGTTCAATGTCTAATAGTTTTATTGATAGAATTCGGTTTCACTACTTATGGTAGGAGAAACCTCTAGATATAATTTAGGCTACACGCTGGCATACAGACGGTTACCGGTAATTGAATTTTAAGTCAAAATAGTTTTTAGAAACGACGGATTTCGTCAATCCGCGTCGCTCTACATATCTGCTCAGGACACAAACTTGTTATATTTTGGTCGTTGTATAAGTGATGAAATGTTTATATTATATTTTCCGACAACAACGTGCCACAGTATGCCTAATATTAGCAATAATTGTACATAATTATAGGCAGAACAAAAAAATATGACGATATTGTACCGTGTACGCGAATTATTCGATATGCTCTCAAGAATATTAGAGTTAGCCTCAACCGAGAAAATGCGAAATATATCGCTTTAAAATATGCCTATTAGATATGAAATATGCAAATAAAACAATAACGTGCGTGCAATCTCTACGGTCGCTGATTTTACGGTTCTCAAAACGACGCGCTCGCCGACTTTATAAGACTTTTGAACTGTAATAGTTCAGACAGCACTGTGGCGCTATCCTGTCCGTTCCTAGAAAAAACTTGAGCACCCACAGAATAATCGTTAAGTAACAATTTGCTATCCAGCATTCATACATGTTCAGAATAATTTGCGCGTTTAAATTCCCGAGGTATCCGAGTGGGACTAAATTTAATAGCAGCTGTTTAAGGCCACTCAGCATCCATTAGGCGGGCTCGTGACGCCGGTGTCCCGGTGTCTAAGGCCTTATTTGTACCAGCCCGATATTAGTACCGTTGCGTGTCCAAATGATCCAGAATAGAACGAAACATCGCAACTGAAGATAATTAAAGACCGCGAAGGAAATGTGTTAGCTGATAAAAATATGTTACGAATATTTTTTCTACGTAGCATAATTTTCTGAGTAATTGTGTCACATCAAGTTTCTAGCTAAACACTTGCTGTCGTGTGAACATGTACTTGTTTGTGGGCTGGTGTTGCATCTCGAGCGAGAACTAAGTATTATCGATAAAAAAAAGACTTGTGCAACATTGCATTAAATAAATGATGGACGTGGAACATTTTTTTTATATTTTATTAGAAAAATCTGCACGATGCGATTATTTTAGATGATGATTGTAATCAAATTCATGGCTTTGAATCTCCTAGGCGCTTGTAAGAAACCGTTAACATTAAGTAGGTAAATAATAAAGTGCAAAAAAGCAGTGCATGCTTAAGCAATTGTATTGTATCGCAATAAAAACAACAGAAGCGTGTTGGATAGCAATAACACTGTCCGATTAGATTACCATCTATTCCAGATATCCGCAGTTCCGTGGACTCTGCGACGACGGTCTGAGGCTAATTCTGGACTGACGCCAGTATCGATTTTCCAACTATGGTTTGTCTATTTTTATAATACTTTACTCGCTACGCCATCGCCATGGCGCTTAGTACACCGTAAAAAGCTCCTCAAGATTCTTCTATCTCGTATTCTCGCCAAACAAGTTGCAAGGACGTCGAGTGTAAGGTAATTATACTATGAAGTTTCAATATCCACACTGATCAATTCATTACACGGTTGTAACGCATGAGTTTAATATAAACGTCTTATTGATTAATTGTACAGCATTATCGGCGCCGGCCGCTCGCTCACAACTACGAACCAATTTATCTCTTCACTACTTACATTTGCATATCAGTCTATTCAACTCGATTAATGTCATCGTGTGAAGCACTCGTTTAGTTTACGATACATTTGACCAAATTGAGTTACGCTCGCGTGATAAGGCAAATAATCAGTACAATATAGTTCACCAAATCATCACTTTCTACGTTCGCAGTTTGCACCCACAAACGGCGGACACTTTCACGGAAACGCGCGTAAAACGATTTCTTAATCGATTATCGACAAAACGGTAACGTCTACGAATGTAGAATAATTGATTCGATTTTATTATTTGTAACTAAGCAATACCAGCAATAATTGATGCCATTTCCGCACGGCGATTTTCGCGATACAAACGAATGTGGATTTCCAAATATTCTTAAGCATAACCCTATTTGATGTATTTATGCACTGTTTTTAAATTAAACTCGATTATTTATTCCTCAGTCATAAACACGAAACCAATTTTTCCTTTCTTTACTCAAATTCGTACATAGCTGAAACAATAAAAAATGACCAGCATATTTTTATGACGCGTTTTTTGGTAACGCTCCAAGTTTATGGTATTTTATGTAAAAGTTATGCGAATTAAATTGCAAAGGTCGTTATTAAGATATCTAATAAAGCTACGTAAGTAACCGAAGCTAGTGTTTAGCATAATTGAGATATTTATTTTATGGCAGAAGCTGTGGCTGCAACACATGGATATTATTTTCATGCAGAAGAATAAATTGAAAATTAATTATTGAATGATGCGGTTCGATAAGATGTGTCTGTTTATTAAATTGATCGTAGATTTTTGTGGTAGGAATTTTCGTCCACCGATATTTTGAACGAAACACTAGGAAAATTATGTTTTTCCGACTGTGGGTGCAAGTTCAATAAAAAAATAATTTAAGTATTTAAATTTTTAACGAAAATATTAATGTAATTTTAAAATATTTTCATTTTTACTTTTTCTTACTTAAATAAAATATTTGACTTTAATATTTTCTGTGTAAGTAATATTATTTATATATTATGTTAAATATTAGGCTTAATTATTTCCTGCGTATTTTTTAAATGCAGAATATAAATATTGGCTCGATTATTGTTTTATTATATATAATTTATTTTTAGATAATATTTTATCAACACTTGATTTTTTCATTAATAAGAAAATAGGCATATAAAAATAACTGAAAAACTCACCAGAATTTTTTTCTCAGCGCTATCACCCGTAGAGAGCAATAGAATCTATCACAAACGTAAGGAATCACTGCATCACACTAAAGTCGCGTGCGTGCGTGCATGCGTGCGCGTGCGGTCGTGTGCGTGCGGCGCGCGCAGCTACGGGCTCGGTACTCGAGTGGCGCGCGGCGTGCACTGCGCGCGTTTATACGCCCCGCTCGACGCCCGGCTGTTGCACTTTCGCCGCCCGCCGTCTAGGAAACATCCCAGAGGCTGTAAGGGTGCGTCCGATTGAACTAAAGTTTATGTTTATGCATTTATTGGTTTTACGCCGATTGATGGCTATAAGTATAGTATTTCATGAGCTGATTATTCTTCACATCCATGTCTGTCCAAATCCCCTTTTTTGTTAACGTTGCTTAAAGTTAATTTGTGATTAGCGACTGATTAACCATAGGTACATTTGAGATGTTTAATCATCTGTTAAGTTTAAGCAGCGCTTATAAATAATAGGGTTAATCTTTCATTATTACCGTTCATAAATACGAAGACCTTATTTCCTCCATCATTACTAAACCATGTAAAGTCGGACGACTGCCCAACAATTTAGAATTTAAATCGTCCAATAGTTTAGTTAGTAACCATGACATTAAAATAAATGGGAGTCGCACACGTCGTACGATTTAAAATTACCTTAGGAAATAGTTAACAGAGTCTCCGCCACATTACGACTAAACGATTGCTCGATAAAAATCGCAGTGAGAACAAGAATATGCAAAGAAAATAGCAGAGGACAACTTTTGTGATTGGACGACACAGCTTACACTTTATTGGAATGGCTTATACAAACAAATATGGCCGCATATTGCTTTTAAACAGCTTGAAATAATTTATGAACATTTGAGAACTAGGTGTTTTGCAATTCGTAGCTGCCTATACGCATCCTATAATTTATTTAAGTTACGATCGCTGTACTTAAAAGTAACATTGTTTTCTGTACACTTTTGTGATTTTACATGGATCTATAAAATGTATTCCCACTAGGAAAAACGCTCTGTTTTTGCGGGGTGTACTAAATTATTATGAGTTGTAAACAACCCGAAGTTACGATTATATTCCTTTGTACAACCTACTTTTTAACCGTCTTCAAAAAGAAGGAGGTTATCAATTCGACATTATTATATATTATATATTTTTTTTTTATTTATGTTCGGGCATAACTCTGTCATTTAAAGACGGATTTGCAAAATTATTGTTATGTTCTAATTTCATATACTTAGATCTGATTTTGCGTTTCGGAGACAGACAACGGAACTCTTCTTCAAAAAATTACAGCAAATCAACCACGATTGCTGCTATCGCATAAATATGCATTGTTCTGACCAAGGGTGATGAAATTTCGAATTGGCGTGGGGTAGGTACTATAATAACTAAAAAGTGTAAAATAAAAACTTTTGTGTAAAAAAGTGAAAAATCACTTTAATTTCGGAAGTCGGTGACTTTGGATATGCATGTATTGAAATTTTTTGTCACCGCCTTCCGAAATTAAAGTAATTTTTCACTTTATAGTGTTTTTCCAGAAGTCGGTTGTTTAAAAAAAAAGTTTTTATATAAGTATAGGTAAGGTTCAGATGGGGGTGCTCTGGTTCATATATCTACCTAACGGTTACGGTTTTTCTCGCATGTTTTACCAAAAGGTGCCGAACTCATAATCCATCCTTATTATTAAGTGGCGTCATCTACAACGCCACGTGTGAACTACGCATAAATACCAAAGGGGTATTTCTCGTATTTTTTTATTTAAGAACGTTCGCATTCCAATATTAGTCCCAATCTGTCAAAAATGCCTTTAATTTACTTACAGTTTTGACTTATATTGTCGCTGAGATGGGATTGCGACTAGAATTTGAGCTATTAAAAATGCGGGAATTGGCCTTCTGATTTGTTTGTGAATTTAGGGTAGGTAGATGTGCTAAGGTGGTACCTGCCTTAGCACATCTACCTACCCCCCGAAATTCAAATGTTTTTTACAGAATTATAATCATTAAAATAGTCAGTACAGCCCCATAGGGTAATCTGAATGAATAATAACAATCATCAATCAATACAACTCTTTAAACATAATTTACGAAATAAATTATTTTTAGGTGAATCGACGATTCCAGAAATTCTTATTATAAACTGGCACGTTTAGAATAAAACGAGGAAACAACTAAAAGTTATGGAAAAAGTACACTACCTTTATTACATAAAATACAAATCATGCCAGTTGCCTGATGCGAATTTCTGGAATTGTCGATTCATCTTCGTGCGAGTCCTCTTTAGAAAATATTACATTTTTTAAAGTGACGATTCGCTTGATCCGGGCGAGTTAATTTGTGCGAGTCGACTAATAAGCCCAACACATAAACCGACACTGACCTGCAAATTGCAAAAAAAAAAAAACAGAAGAAAAGTCGAATTTCGCTAGTTACTTAGTTCATCCACCTTAACATGTTTAAAACATCATTCTGTCTCTGTCATCTTCAAACCATTGACCGAAACAGAAAGATGTTTTAATTCGTCTGTAACATACATACGTATTTTAATTTTAATAGGTAATCATCCGTGTGGTACCGGACGTAAAAGAATAGCACCATCCCATTTCTTCCCGTGGGTGTCGTAGAGGGCGACTAAGGGACTTACTAGAGAATGGGCAGCAGCGTTCTCTATGCATTTTACAATCATACTGCAATCGCCAACCCGCCTGCCAAGCGTGGCGATTATGGCAAAACCCCGCTTTTGGGGGAGGCCTATCATATGTCCAACAGTGGACGTCTTTCGGCTGAGATGATGAGGTAATCATCATAGTTAGTGTTGGCGGAAAGCAGTGGTGGCCTAGTGGTAACGGGCCCGACTTACGAGTTATAGGTCGTGGGTTCGAACCCAGGCAGGTGCTATACTTTGTGTAAATAATTTATTCACCACTGCTCTCAAAACGGTGAAGGAAAACATCGTGAGTAAAAACAAAAATTCTAAGATATGTGTCATCGCCCAACCCGCACTAGGGCCTCGTGGTGAATTATGGTTCACTCCCTCTAACAGCGAGGAGGCTTATGTCCCAGCAGTGGGACCATTATAGGCTAATTTTCATGAATTATATCTATTTATTAAATAGCCTTTAAGGTGAACCTAGTCCACATTTTTTCCAAACAAACTTCGGGAGCGTTTAACTCCACTGTCTGACATGGCACATCGAAAGTAAAATATGATATCGTTTTGGCACATTATTAATATTGTCGGTACTGAAACAGAATACTAAAATAAAAACACATTAAAAAGTTAGGAGCCAACAAAGATACGTTTTTCTTGCTAATTTTACTTAACTTTGGGCGTGTTTAAGTAATAAAAGAAGTGTACAATCTCCAAAACCAAGTCGGTTCCGACAAAGCTTTTAAAGTTCAATTATCGAAAAGTTCAATAAACTTTATTGGTCATTGATTTATGCATTGGCTTTTTCATAAAACCCGATCTTCCAAAGGACTTTTCTTAATTTTTTTCGCGAATTTTTAAATCACTCAATAACGTTGTGCGTGCAGACTAGCGTCTAACTGCTCATCACTGATACTATCTCTGTCGGACACAAAGCCTGGTGAGACAGCGTGATTTTTAGCCAGGCCCACCAGTGAGTTCGAGCCCGCGACTAGGTTCCCCTTAACGATCCCACTGCTAGGACACAGGCCTCCTCTCTGTGAGAGGAAGTGGGCCATAATCCACCACGCCGGCCCATTAGGGGTAGGTGGAAGTCACATGTCTTAGAATTTTTGGTTCTAGGACATGCCGGTTTCCTCACGATGATGTTTGCCTTCGCCATTTTGAGAGCAGTGATGATGAAATTAAATACACAAAGTGCCTGCCTGGGTTCGAACTCACTCATTTCGTAAGTCTGGGCCTTTTCACTGCTATATATAAATAGTGAACTAGCTTTTGCCTGCGGCTCCGACCGCGTGGCTGTCGGTTATCGCATAAAAAAGTAGCCTATGTCCTTTTCCATATCCCAGGCTATATCTCTACCAAATTTCATGACGATCGATTCAGCGGTTTAGGCGTGAAAGCGTTACAGATGGTGCGGGTTGTTCGAAAGAGATACCGCGGCCCCTGGCACACAGGCAACTGAGGGAACATGGGTGGGTTTTAGTCAGTAAAAGTCTGACACGAGAGCGGGAGAAATTATTTGATGATTTCCCACCCAAAAAATAAAAATAAAAGCGTAACAGATAGACAGTCAGAGTTACTTTCGCATTTATAGTATTAGTAAGGATAATGCAATAGATTGATATCTATTGCATTGTCCCTATATTTGTATGTATCTATGATTATGAATTCAGAAATAAACTATTCAATCATACTTATGACTATCTATATAGATGCTTTAATTCAAAACATAGTACCTACGCAAAAACAAGTTCTTATACAAAATATTTAGCTGAAAATGGCCGATTATCTAAAAGGCTATGAATCTCAATGTTCCTCGTTTCCCAAGGAAGCTGAGTATTAATTTTATGAGCGTCTAGGTCTTCGTCTAATCGTTATATGACGCAGCCAGTCCTGTGGGACTTCCTTTTATCTTCGTATTTCAACCAGTTTTTAATCATTTTCCCATGAAGACACGAGGCTTGCGATATAAGAATGTAGTAATTGACGGTAGAATAGGTAGCTTGTTGTGTATTTATTATGAAGAAATCTTGTCTCAGAAATATTAGCCCTTGTCATTTTACAACAGCTTAATGCTCGGTTCATAAAAACAAAAAAACACGCTTTAAAAACCAAACTAAAAAAGGAGAAAATAATTTAATTCAATTATAAAGCGTGGGGTGCTTTTTGAGGTATTTTTATAATCACTTAATGTCAAGCACCCCACGCTTTTTAATTGAATTAAATTATTTTCTCCTTTTTTAGTTTGGTTTCGTATCCTTTTGTACGACACACTTGAACTCTTGGTCTAGTTCTTCAATTGTTTTTAATATAATTTTAGTTATGTTTTTTTTAAATACTTTTTTCCATATTCTTTTTATAATGTTTAGTGTAACTGTCATGCATGTACAGTTCACCTCCTAGTGAATTTAAAGTTTTATTTATTAATGGTAATCTGTGAACAGCGCTGTGGGCAACGTTATTATTTAAGTAACTTATGTTTTCTTTTTGTAACATTCCATAATGTAGCTGTTTGTTGTTCCTTTTTAATAAAATAAAATAAAAAATAAATTATTTTCTCCTTTTTTAGTTTGGTTTTTAAAGCGTGTTTTTTAGTTTTTTAAACTATTATTTATTTTCTATTCTTTAGTTCTGCTAACTACAAAAAAGTGTTTTTTTTCCTTTTTTTTAATTTTTCTCAATTTTTTTTTAAATTATTGAATAGTCATCGGTCCTCGATAAGTTTACAAAGTTTCAATGAAATCTGACCGTTTAAAGTGGGTCAAAATAGCGTCCAAAGGAGTCGGTTACAAACAAACAAACATAGGTACAAGTGAAGCTAATATAAAGCGTGTAAAAACGGATCGTTTTGGTTACCAATGGTACCATTTTTATTTCCAAACTGGGCAAATAAATACTTTCGTAAGCTAATTTTACCAGTGCTAGCTACTTCCACAAAGGACGGTCATACTCTTCAAAGATATGAGGCATTTGTTTCATTTTTGGTGAAGATACAAGAATCTTAATTTTAACTTACAACTGTCCGTAAATTATAGGAATCGGCCGTAAGTGACCATGTCTGCCTAATAAGTTTTCAAGGCTGGAACTATAACAATCGTGATGCAGTGGTGACTTCGGGGTTTGAGGAATGACATAGGCAATTTTGCAATCCAAAAAAAAAACAAACCATTGTTGTCTATCGCTTGAAAATAATACCTGATAGATACAAATACCCGGTAGTTGTGTGCCTAGTTGATGGCATTAGGCTCGCCCTCAATATTCCATGGGACTTAACCATAACACACGGTACACTTCTGCCGAAATCTTCGGGGAAACAAGACGTAATTTTATGTTACGTAGATACAAACACAACTGTTATTTCACGACTTTTAAAACAGCTGAAAGAATTATTTGCTTGTTTCGATAAAATTCAGCTTTGATTTGGCTGTAGGTAAAGACGCAATGAAAACTTGTCGACACAATAATTGAGGTTTTACATAATATTGATAATTTTATAATAATATTTCAAGTTGGTAGGTATGTGTTCTTGGTGTCGTGATTTGTAATACTTAAACAAGTAATAGCGTTTTCACGCGGCTTCGTCCGCGTGGTTGTCAGTCATCGCATAAAAAGTAGCGTATGTCAATCTCCATATCCCAGGCTATATTTCTGCCAAATTTCATGACGATCGGTTCAGCGATTTAGGCGTGAAAACGTAACAGACAAACAGAGCTTCTTTCGCAACTATAATATTAAATAGGGATTGCTTATAATTGCGTGACACTCTATCAGTAGCAGTGGCTTTAATATTGACAGTTCAACAATATTCATTGCGGTACCTATTTACGTTGTTGGCAGTTTTTTTTAGAACATATGACTCAATGGAGTAGCAGTATGATTGAGATTGTGTTTGATACGTGTGTTACGTAATTAGATTGTTGTTTTAAAAGATTCAGTACAGATTTAAAACTACAAAGTATGCCCAATATTTCTCCGCAAAAAACCCATTCAAAATAAATATTCTAAGGTAAACTAAACACGTACCTAAGTAGCTACGCAAGAGTATTATATACGACAGCTTCTAAATACGCAATTACGCGTCGATAAATATATAATAAAAGTGATTGCTTGGGAGTCGCGCCATAACTCGTTCGTTTTGCATGTGCAAGCGCATACACCAGCCGGTATAACGACCCATGTTATACGACCTTATTGATGAAAAATTAAAACTATATTAGTCATAATAAGTTCTTGATTAGATCTTTCCTACTTTGCAAAGTAAGGGCTTAATTTTGCAGGTAGAGAAGGCTAGACATGTCATGAAGAATTTTCAGTGTCTAACATTCAATCAATCAAAAATCAAGAGTCAGCTCTTTTTGAACGTCAAAATTACATAAGACAGTCCCCCCAAATCGCCCGCCCTTCACCACTTTCCAGTGCTTTAGCTAGGAAGAAAAAGTGGCGCAACAAACTCCCCAGCAGCACAGCTGTCTGTTAAGTTAGAATAACTTGAGTCTAAACAATAGTAGGTAATTAATTAACATTACGAAACACAAAAAAACATAAAATTTGCCATATGTCAGCTAGCACACGCAATTAAACCATCAAAACATTGAAAACTATAGGTACTCAAGTAGAAATAAAAATAATAAAAAATTAAAATAAAACGTAAACGGAACTTACAATCTAAATAAAAGCCTCCAGGCATAAAGGGCATGCCCGCTTACATTATGCAATTCTGCATTATGTAAATATAGCTATAACTAGAAGTAACAAAAGTTAAACTAGGACCTTTGGAATAAAATTAATAAAAACTTATACAATTCAAAATAACAAAACCATTGTTTGGGTCAGTTTCGCGGACGGCCTGCGTGCAGCCTAATTATTGTCAAATTAACTATATTTATTGCATTATTTAGGTACGGGCACCAATAGGATAAAAGTTACCAGGGTCGTCGGCAATGGTTGATGTTTAGTAAGAAATCGATGGATGGTTAGGGGCCATTCAAGTATTACGTAAGCACTACAGGGGGGCGGGGGGTCTTTGCTTTGCTTATTTTTGATGACATGGGGGATAGCGGGGTCTGGATGGTGATTACGTCAGCGTAATTTTTTTTTTACTTTTTTGTATTTTCTAAAAAAATTGTCGATTTTGGTTTGAACAAATATGGCAACCCAACTTGTCTATGAATGGATCGAAGAAAACGATGACAATATTCCAAAACCACACGATAGTGAGCAGACACACAACATTGAGCAGCAAACATTCAATGTCATCGAAGACTTATAGTCATGGATTCGTGTCATGGACTGAAGACTGTTAATTTTAATTAATATAATTACCAAAATTTTAAAAGAAGTTTGTTTTGTTCGTTATAGATTATAATAACTGAATACCATCTCAATAAAATTTGCTTAAATAAATATTATATGCGTTAAAGTCCTCTATTCCTTATTTCTAGACTTATAACTGCTGCTCATGAATCAGTCAATAAACCAGAACTCATTGAAAAATGCTTGTACCAATGTTTACGTGAGCATGGGAGGGGTGGGGGCAAGAGCTTTGCTTAGTTTTGCTGACGAGGAGGAAGGGGGTTTACAAATTGCAAAATATCTTCTTACGTCGTGGCCCCTTACGAATACAATTTAACTTAATTATTAAAAAACAAACAGTTAATTTATCAAATTAAATTTAATTCGAAAACATCCATCGATTTCTTACTAAACTTCAACTATATCCGACGACCCAGGCTACTTATCTCTTTTGCTGACTGTACGTAGTCTAGCAAACGAATTTCCGTAGATGTGAATGAAGCAATTGATTATATATTTTAATCAATTTCAAAATTTAAAGGATTGTGATTGCAAGTGGTCTTGAATCCTGTTGAAGCCATATTTGTAGTTGAATATATCACTCTACTGGCACGATCATTCCGATCCATCTCGTTCTTTGCCGCCCTCTTCTAGCGACGCCATAAGCCGAGGTCTGTACCCCGCAAGGGGTGCCCTTAGCGTGTAGTCGTTTAGTTTTAAGTTTTTAAGCCTTGGCTGGAGGCCTTAATTTATCGAAGCAGCCACAGGGAACTCCGGTTAAGCAGCCGCCAACCTCCTAGGTTGATCTGCGAGAAGTAATAATAAAAGAAAAAAAACAACACTGACTCCATACCACACCAAGCGCTACCATGCAGACCTTATCTCATTTTATCTGTTTCCCGCCATTCCTCGTGACTGACAGATGACATTAGTGACAGCAGCTACTTATCTACCTCCTCTTGTGTAAATCAGACAGTGTTCACGTACATAATTACCTAAATACACTACAAGTTCGTAGAATTAGGTAAAAATTTACCCCATATTTAGAAACTTTGCTTAAAGTTAAGTAAAGATTAGCGTCTGTTAACCATACATTTTTGACGTTTAAACATCTCTTAACTTTAATCAACGTTTATGAATATACATCTTTAAACAAAGCACTAATATACTGTCTTCTGACCTTCTCACCTTAACTAGTGATGTGACTGCTAAAACTTGACAAACCAAAGATAAATTCAGGGTCACTGACTGATATGTCAAACTGTCAAGCTTCATATGACGATTGTCATAAATATTCGCATTATGGCTGTGCTCGACGACAGTGATAGTTGCGTCCTCCCGGAGGCACAGGAATCTCAATTATGATATCAAGTGTCACTCACTCATAATTGATTGAGGAAACATTGCATATAATTCTGCAGATTGATTGATATCCGTGCTAGCCAATTAGCAATGAGCCGGTGAGTATTCGCAATGAAATATCGTATAGTAATGATATGTTGGACGTTTACTTACGATGAATGTAAACAAACGATGAGTGTCAAGTGTATTAAGAATAGCCAGGCATCTAGTAATTTTTGCCGTTCCTCATATTTACTTACTCGATACTAAGAGGTGATTCTCATCAGACCGGGCGGTGCCCGGGCCATGCCGTGTCCGTTTTTTGGTATTTGACAATACCGCAACGCGGCAACAAATATGGTTCAAAAGAGCAATGCGTTTGATGTTAGTTGAGTCAAATGACTACCAAAATAAAAACTGAGACTACAAAAATTGAAAATTATGCGAAGAAAATTTTTTTTTGAGCTTTGTTTTGATGATACTTAATATTTTTTTTACTAATTATTTTATAAAATACGTATTTATTCTAAACATTACGCCAATTAATTGAATTAAATTATTTTCTCCTTTTTTAATTTGGTTTTTAAAGCGTGTTTTTTAAGTTTTTTAAACTATTATTTATTTTCTATTTTTTAGTTCTGCTAACTACAAAAACGTGTTTTTTTTTCGCATTTTTTTTTTAAATGATTCAATTGTCATCGGTCCTCGACAAGTTTACAAAGTTTCAATGAAATCTGACCGTTTAATGTGGGTCAAAATCGCACTCAAAGGAGTCGGTTACATACAAACACACAAACAAACAAACAAACATACAAGTGAAGCTAATATAAAGCGTGTAAAAAAGCAGAACCCACAGTAGTTTCTGGTTTTTTGTGACGATGATAAAAAAAAACGAAGAGAAATGAGAGTGCCTAATGCTCTATGGTAAAAATGTGCAAATCGCTCTCCAGCAGCCACATTTAATTCAATTTAAACAAAACATAGAAAGTGCGAAGCACCACAAGCTATTAAGGTCACATGAAACCAACCCTAATGACCTTTAGTACTAATCTAAACCATCGTAATTGAAGTAATGATACAAAAAAATAAACCACTTTCCTGCGTACGCACAGCAGCGATGAATATAAAGTAATACATGTCCAGTACAAGCTGACCTCTTATAGAAGGAAAAGACTATAGAAGATAACAAAGAAGAACCAAGTTTAAGTATTGTTCTTCCCGTCATTGTGATAATTTTTTTACCGACGAAAACAAAAGGAGGAAGTTCATCACAAGTCGAAGCGTATACGTATTTTTTTTTTTGTAAGATGTCTGGGCCTGGAAATTTTCAAAGGGGTAATAGTAAGGGGGGGGGGGTAAGGGGTTGTTGCTCTACGTAGTAATGTGTTAATATCCTTCAAAATTATTCAGATCGCTACTGATAGTGTGTTAAGCAATTAGGGTGCTGGTTGCAGAAAAAATTAAGGACTAAATGCCATTTTTTTTTTACTTTAAATAAGTGGATGTACCGTGGCATACAACCCTAAGCACAATGTTTTGCGTGCGTTTCATTGCGCACTGCCCATGAATGAATGAATGAAATACACCGACCCCAGCATGGTTTGACCGAACCTCGATTATTCGAATGAACCCCGAGATTTGCACTGAGGCAGTAATTTAACAAACCAAAGTCCAAAGTCTTTCCTTACAATAATTTTTGCTTAGTTTGCTGTACAGAATGCGTGATTAACGACTATTTGTGATGGATTTGAACACACTGTACTTATATTACGAGGTCAGCTTATACTAGAAAGGTATAGCTTGATGTGTCGTCCCGTGATGATTCAGCTTCCTCATAGGTAGGTACAATTTGCTTTAGACACTACTAAGAATGACAAAAGGCAAAAAAAAGTTCGCCTACATATCGTAATTGATTCTCTTTGGTGTGAGATAGCACCAAACGACTGATATTAATTGGCACGGGTCGCTCGGTTAAAGTTGATGATTTATTCAAGTTTACATGTACACAGAGTGGGACATTGACGCGTTACCTGTACCACGGATTCAGTACCTACATGGTTCTGATTCTGATTCCTGCGTTGAAATATTTCGTCGGATATTTATTTTTAAAATCTGCTGTTCTGTGTAGTTATTACACTTTTGTAGGAAATGGCAGATAACTGACGAAAAATGACGGGGTAGCTTGCTGTGCGGTAAGGATCAAGCCCGGGTCGACGACGCGTTGTGTTCCACGCGCGCCTCAAAGAGATGTCAGCACCAACTGGTGGAGTCCGCAAGCGCCGATGCCTGCCAGGGGTGCGGGTTATTCGAAAGAGGAGCAACTGAAGGAACACGGGTGGGTTTAGTCAGTAAAAGACTCTCCCGCTCCAACCTGAGCGGGAGAATTTATTTGATGATTTCCCAACCAAAAAAAAAAACTGACGAAAAATTTCAATGCAGTTGGTTCCAGCACCCTAATTGCGTAACAAGCGATTAATCATAATCGGTTTCATTTTGACAGTTCAACAATATTCATTGCGTTATTTACGTTGTTGAACAGACACATTTTTCGAACAAATGAAGCAATGGTTTAGCCATATATTTCAAAACGAAACAAATTATGACGAATCGTGAGTTACGCAATTAGGGTGTAGAATCACCTACCGAATCCATGGTTATAGACTGTGTATCGATGTCCCTGGCACTCTGTATAGACAATGTTTTCCATCAGAATATTAGAAACAACACACGATCACAAGTAACAAGAACTTATGAATAGTTAAGTAAGACTACTACTTCCTATGGGATGAACCTTCAATGTTGAATAAGGCACGACATATGCCTTCCATTATTCAACAAAGGAGAAATTTTAAAATTAAATAAGGCAAGTAGACTTTACTGCTTCCTTTCCTAGCCATTGTATTAAAGAGCTATCTAACAATGATTCAACAATATATTCATATAATCTCGATTCATTCATTCTTTTTTTCACTGGTGGGACACAGAACACGCGTGGTCTATTCTGTCTCGATGAGTGGAAATAGACCAGGGGGGCCCAGTTTGGGTTAGAAGATGTCTGGTTTCTTCGAATTTACGGTTCAGCTTTGTGACCGGTTTCCTCACGATGTTTTCCTTCACCGTTTTGAGCACAGTGGTGATGAAATTATTTACTCAAATGGGCGCCTGTCTGGGTTCGATCCTACGACCGACAACTTGTAAGTCGCAACCGAGACCACTGGGCCACCACTGCTGATTTTAGTGTTTTCTTTCTCAGCCATTTATGCTAATCTATATTTCTATTGCAGAAATGATTCAAAAACTCTCGATAAATAATTGCTACTTACCTAATGCTTAGAAACGAGATACTGATTCATACTATTGTCTGTATAATATTAGGCGGTGTTCAGACAGAACAAAAAGGACCATTGAAGCAATTTGAACAGCTTTAATTGAGATAATTAAGAGTCGCGGATTCGATTCTCTCTCTTCATTAAGTGAAATCTTGCTTAATATTAATGTCTTGATCTAATATCGGGCTAAATATAAAGATAGAGTGACATAGTGGTATTAGCTTATAATTTTTTGATAGCACCACGATTATAATAAACAATTTTGAGAACTTATCCAGCTACTTCGTTCGTGTAGATTTCGGACTTTCCCATACAAACTTATTTAGATTGTAAGTTCTGTTTACGTTTTATTTTTATTTTTTTATTTTTCAATTTTTGATGGTATATTGGCGTGTGCTAGCTGACATATGGCAAATTTAATATTTTATTTTTGTGTTTCGTAATTTTAATTACCTATTATTGTATAGAATCAAGTTCTTCTAACTTAATAGACAGCTGTGCTGCTGGGAAGTTTGTTGCGCTACTTCTTCTTCCCAGCTAAAGCACTAGGAAGTGGTGAAGGGCGGGCGTTTTGGGGGGACTGTCTTATGTAATTTTGACGTTCAAAAAGAGCTGACTCTCAGCCTAGTTTGAATAAATGACTTTTGATTTTGAAACTTTTATACCGATAATTTTATTTTCAAAAATCTTATAACAAGTGTTTCGCATGAATTACCGGAATATTTTATTTAACCTGCCTTATTAGTTAGTATGTATTGGTCAAATTTTACAATCTGAATTAAAATCACTTCCTCCAATCATGAAAATGTCGGATATTCACACGTATATTCGATTTTTTTTTTAATAAAACATTAAAACTTGTGTGAGCAGAGTGTAAAATACGGGGATGACAACACTCTCATCCCTTTATCTCACTCTTAAGGGTAATAGAAGTTCCAAAAAACTTTCTTCTTATTCGTGTCGCTGGCTCGACTTGTCTCAGATCTTGTTGGGCCAAAACTTCGCGTAAAATCCTGAAACACGTGTTTCTTCTATTTAAACAAAAGCTCAAATACCAATTCCCATTAAATTAACTTAGAACTGATGGATTGTCATACAAACTTTCAAGCCGTAAGAAAAGAAAGCCCTTGTGTAGAATTAAACGCTTTAACTGGATGCAAAAAGTACCTAAGCAGAGTACTATAGGAACCATAGGTTCTAACTACAAATAAAATATTGAATAGAGTTTAACTTCGTGTATTTAAATAAGTTAAGACTTTAACAAGGCCGCGCCTAATATATTAATTAAATATATTTTCTTTAGGATAAATCTCATCCTATTCTCATTAACGGATAAAATCCTAGTCATATCATCTTGATAGTTCAAATGTGACAGTCATTCCATTACCGGCCTGTATTAACATCTGCACTCTTTAAGCAACAAACCTTTACAGTACCTATTCTGCCAGGAGTGCAGGTTGTTCGAAAGAGATACCGTGGCCCCTGTCACATAGGCAACTGTAGGAACACAGGTGGGTTTTATTCAGTAAAAGTTTGACACGCCCTTCCGCTCCACCCAGACCGGGAGAAGTTATTTGATGAATTCCCACACTCAAAACAAAAAGCAGATTACCTATTTCCTTCCAAATCATTCGTAGATAGACATCTGTAAGCTGTACCAAACGCTACTTAATTGCATAAATTCACATAAAAATCTCAATTTATACATCAAGCCGACCATTTAAAACACTTTCAATTTAATTAGTTTTTAAATTTAGATGTTATCAACACATACAGCTTATTGCACCTGCCTACAATAAAAACCTTAAGCACTTATTAATATTTTATACCCTATAAGAAATAATCATAAAATATGAAAAAAGATGGACATAGAATAACGCCTTACGTTGATGTCTATATTAAAAGAAACTGCAGAATTACCTACATACCCTAGTTATTGCTGAACTTTAAAACTTAATACGTTCTTAACAGTATGATTGAGCAGTGCAATAAATTGTGGCTTGCCGTAGAATTACACGCTATTCTAGTCATTATCTCTACTGCATAAAGCCCGTAACTGTACGCATAGAATTGAGTGATGGTGTCAAAGAGTGGCTTCGTGCGAATACGTATTTGGAAGTACGTGTCGATTGCAAGCACGAGAAAGATATGGTAGCTTTCACATGGGGATCTAATGGTACATTGTGGAGGCTATAAAACGATCATAGTCAAGTTACCGAAAGAAAACTTGAGAGAATGTGCGTCTCTACTGACCCATGCGCCTCACATTAACGTTATATAACATCATTGTACACACGTGCAGTCATACGGAGCTTAGTGCTAAAACGTAAATATTTTTCATTTTGACTATTTTGTAGATCTGTTACGGGTCGTCAGAAGCCCGAAAGTTTGACAACCTTACCAAGGGGTGTCGTATTACCCAGTAACTGGGTTGTGGAGGTCGGATACGCAGTCGCTTCATGTAAAATACTGGAATTCAGCGGCATTCGGTTAGACTGGAAGCCAGTCTGACTGGTTGTCAGACATTCGGGCTTCTGACGACCCGTAACGACTGTGAAAGATCGAATGATAGTCGCAGCCGGGACCAACGGCTTTAAGTTCTTTCTCATCCACGAGGGGTTTTGGTATGTAAAAATATTAAGCCATCCACGGATCAACCGCGGCAAGGGTAGGTTTTTTTTGTTTTTGTAATATGCGTTTTCTTTCTTTCTTCCTTTACACATCTACTTAGTATTTACGTTCTGCTGAAGCTGTATAATGATTATATAATTGATCCATTATGTTGTTACCCTCTTGTTTATAGACGATATAACTTTTTATTACATCAAATAAGGCGAATAATTTAATTTCCTGAATGTAACCATTTTATTAAGCGAATTTGTTAGAAGATTTACGGTAGTCCGTAACTGCTGAAAACGCTGAAATTACCATCGCTACAATTGAACAATATTGGGGTATATTACCATCCATTGTATAGACTCAAACTCCTTTGTACTTTATAATTGCATAGCACAGGTGTGAGTACTATGTTCTATAGAGCCCCCATATACCGGGTAATATGTCTTTCATTGACTTGAATGTACCCTGGCGACTGACTCATGCTCACTCAGATGTCTCGCTGACGGTGGCGCGAGTGTTGGATCATTTAGCTCCCTTCAAAATGGTTGACCTGAATGGTGGTGATCCATACGTCATGTTTGTGAACGGGCGCCGCCAGTTGCGACTGGTCATCTCTCAGCTGCCATGGCTTATTATAATCTTTTTCTTTTAGACTCTTTTTTCCTGTATTTGCTGTACTCTAGACGCTGTGAACGTGTAGGTACGCCTTTTTCTACATCGTTCTCACATCTACACTAATATTATAAAGAGGAAAACTTTGTTTGTTTGTTTGATTGTAATGAATAGGCTCAAAAACTGCTGGACCGATTTTAAAAATTCTTTCACCATTCAAAAGCTACATTATGCACGAGTAACATAGGCTAAATTTTATTTTGGAAAAAAATAGGGTTCCGTAAGATATTTGGGGTTTTCGGACACAAGGTGTAAAAAATCAACCAGAAAAGTTACTTATTTTGCGTACGCTGCCTAAACTATAAAAGATAGAACCATAAAATGTTCTAATTAATTGTAGATCTTATAAATATCTACAAAAAAAGTCCCCGACACACTATACCTATCTATGTCGAGTGAGGCACAACAACCATTTTTTTATTTATTTATCTTGAATTTTTTTTGGACTACATTTAAACGCATTTATTTTACTCATGCTATAATCCTAATCAAAATAAATGATTTCATCACTAAGTACAGTTTATGTAGATAATATTTGGTCTTTGAATGATTAAAATTGGACGTTTGGTTTTAAAGTTATGGCGAAATTAAAATAATACGATTTCTGCTGCACGGCCCGTTGCGAAGTGGGCGTCACCAAGACGGGGTGCGCGTGCGGGAGGGGAGTCTATGCAGCCTGCGGATAATGACTGCGTCGTCGATGTCTGTGAATTGACCTGGAAATCATTTTACTGACCGTGTCTTTCCTGGGTAGGCTTTTTGCAGCGGTAACCGACATCCACGCGGGCGGAGGCGCGGGCGACCGCTAGTGTAATTATAAACTCAACATTGATGATGTGACTAATATTATTGTAACCATATAATCTAACAGAGATTCCATGGAGTTTCTTGTACGTTCTTCTCCATAGGTACCTACTACCTTTTGGAATGGGCAACTAGCTTCTAATTTCTGACGAACCGACTCCTTGACAGTGCAAAAGTTCCGGTAAATAGTTTAATTGAAGTAATTCCTTTGTGTTTGTTTCCTTATCATTTGTAGGTGCATGGAGACTGAGACACGCTGGACGTAACCCATAATAATATAAGGTAGGCCTTCACTATCATCATAATTTCAGCCAAAAGACGTCCACTGCAGAACATAGGTCTCCCCCAAGCTCCGCCACTTTAACCGGTTCTACCCTTCCCGCGTCCAGTAAATGCCTGCTGCCTTCATAAGGCCATCGGTCCACCTTACGGAAGTTTTTCCAACTCTACGTCTTCCGGTCGCCACTCCAGAAACTTCGTACCTTGGTTCTCCTACAGATCTCTTCATTTCTAATTTTATTACGTACAGAAACTCTTAGCATAGCCCTCTCCATTGCCCTGCCATTTCCATGTAAGGTACACCTTATGGTTTTGTTTTTCAACGCCCTAGCAAAGAGATTTGAATGTGTGTTTTTACTACATCACGATTTATTTGAAGTATTATGACAGTCTCCTCATTCCACTGCAAATACTACTAAACTATCTTCACAAACCTAAGTAAAGACTCAGTAATGTCTTCCCCACACCACTTCCTAGTACCTACTTAAGTTCATAAGAATTTGCACCAACACAATAATGTGCTAAGTTTTACTTAGTTGTTCTAATAGGTTAATGATCTTGTAAATTCTGACTTAATCACGAAAGCACACAATAAATAAGTTATTTAATGAGTTAAGCGTTTTATGGTTACCTTTATCCGATATTTATTGAGCTGAAACCACGCCATGCGGAAAACGTTACTTATCTTCATTATAATAAAGTATTTACCGGTAGCTGACCAGATTAGCCTTAACTTCATGTTACGTGAGGCTCAGCAGTATTCTTTCAAGATTCATCAAGTTAATTATTTTGTCGCTCAAAAGGTAAATAGTTGTATGCAATGCATTAAAACCTAATTAACTGTTATTAGTAGTACCTACTTAAACCTAGCTTGTCTATACATATTAATGGGGTCAGGAGTCAGTAATAAGACCACTTTAAGATAGAATCAAGATAGTTGTAGTGTGCAGGTGCCTGATGCTGTTTATTCTTACCTTTATAAAACATCTGACCCATTATCAACCTATAATGGCTCTCCTGCTAGGACTCAGGCCTCCTCTCGATGAGAGGGAGCGGGCCGTCATCCACCACGCGGGTCCAGTGCGGATTGGTAGAAATATCACATGTCTTCCAATTTTTGGTTCTAGGCCATACCGGTTTCCTCGCGATGTTTTCCTGCACCGTTTTGAGAGCAGTGGTGTTTTAATAATTCACACAAACAGTCGCTTTGCCTGTTAGAGTTTGAACCTACGACCTAGAACTCATGAGTTGTGGCAGTTACCTCTGTCCCGTTACTCTTTAATTGCAAAGAAGTTAGAACTGCAGTAAAGAATATGAAGATGAGAAAGCTGTGGATTTTCTCCAAAAAAAATATACAAAGAAAATGCTGGTATAATAGCATATTTTTTGCTGAACTGCCAAGCTTCACCGGGAGAACAACGTGTGAGCTTTTGTTCCAACAAAGACCAGCAGTTCACTCTCAACAGACCCTGTCTTCTAGTATCCTTCACAAATAGCCATCAGCATTCTCAGACCACTAATCAAGTGTGGCGGGATGAGCAACACCACGTCGTCCGTGTACCTGATGTTATGAACGAATGTATCATCAATACGACATCCAACATAAGTGTTACTCAGATCCTCGATCAGTTTATGCACATAGGACATTAAATAACCTTGGTGAGGCCAGACCTCCCTGCCGTACCCCGCATGCTAGTTGGTAGGGATTCGAGAAAGTATCTTCCGACTTGACACAGTTAATCTGATTGGAATACTAGTAAGACAAGATACCTATAAGTTAGGCAGGGACACCAACCCGCTGTAGCTTTCTCCATAATGTTCTGTAGTCAACCAGATCAAATGCTTTAGAGATGTCCAGGATACATGCGTATATACCGGGCTTTTTATGGTCTGATTTTGTTTAGACTCTAGATTGTCCTATGAGGAGAATTCGGAGGATAAGGAAGAACCTATTTCTGGTACTGGATTGCAATAAGCCCGGTGCGAAATGAACATAAACAAAATCTCCTTCAGAACTAGAATTTAAACAAAACTTATTTATCACCAGCAAATCCGTGAATAACCGCCAATAAAAACATAAGTACGTGTGAATTCTCCACAGGGAAGCTAGCCTCCGCTTCGTTAATCACATCAGCAAATCTCAACTCATTATTCAATGAATTATTGCTATGTAATTATGTATCTACAGTACGAAATGTAGTATAATGGGACTATTATTGAAATCAGACTAACGTAAAACCATAAAATAATGTGAGCGTAACAATGAAGGCTATAAATCCACCATTCTTAACCATAGCATGTATTTCTGATGAGTAATATGTGGACGAGTACCGTTTGTTGGGATAAAAACACCATAACACAAGTACCATGTATTTCGAGAATCCCTTGCCATGGGAAGCTATACCTTCCTTCTTTATAGGTTTCCGTATTGTTGACACGCTCCTTCGTCATGCGAAAATAGGTGCTTAATGTAGTTTTTACTATGTGAACGCTGGAGGTCCTCGGAGAAGCCATTAACATCTCTTCCCATACATTCTATTACAGACGTCTATCAAATGACTAACATCATGATAACTTGAAGCATTGGGAATGTTTTCTCATGTTACAAGAACTTAAGCGATCCGACTGATGGTTTGTGATCACCATCACCATTGAATACCTATCTACAGCAGTAAGTCGACGTAATAAAATCGTGGCGGGATTTTTTCGCGCACTTGATTTAGAACTCTCGGTGTTGAACAGAGCATTGAGAATCTAACACAGTGCTGTGCGAGTCTCAGCGCGTTGAAAAACACAGTGTTTGATTTTCAACTCTCTGCACTAAGCAGTAAGTACGTTGAAGATCCGGTGCGCAAAAAAATCCCACCGCGATTTTATTACGTCTCGGTGGGAACGTGGGTTACAGCCGTTACAGGCATCGCAGGTACGTTACGTGTTATCCCAGAGATAAATCTGAAATCTGTTAATCACACCTCCTGTTAATCACAGCCCATACCCGTCTGCGCTGGTTGGCTCACAAATAAGCTGCAAGCAAAAGAGAGAATGCCTCTGATAAGGGAGGGTCTTGTGAGGGAATGATGGGTAATGGAAACCTTAAGGATGATGCGCTATGTTATGAATACAACCCTCTATGTGCATATAATCCCGTTGATCTGTTAATGAAATAGTCATTCGATGAGTTTATTATGATGTATTGTTGATTTTAATGATTATTATCATGTAAATTCATACGTGTTATGGTTGCAATCATAATTTCACTCAATATACAGCCTGACTGACCTGTAACTTGCCAAAACGTAAAAAAAATTGAATTTCGATGGCTTCTATTTGGCGGTTCCCCTTAAGAGAACAAGGAAAAACTACAAATTCACCTTGAACCAATGCTGTCCCTCTCCTGAGCAAAGGCCTCCCTCCATTCCTTCCTCTTTCGCGAGCCGAAGATGGAAGGAGGATTATATCATTACGTTCGGAACCATCATCTACCTTGCCCTTTCACAACTATGTATTGGGGTCAGCTTCCAGTCTAACCGAATGCAGCTAAACAACAGGATTTGGCATGGAGCGACTGCCTATCTGACCTCCACAACCCAGTAACTGGGTAACAGGATACGCCTTGGTAAGACTGGTTGTCGGACTTCGGGCTTCTGACGACCCGTAACTACTGTTGAAGATCCACGAATGCCAGCCGGTACCAACGGCATAACGTGCTTTCCGAGGCACGGAGGGGTGTCGGTACGTAAAGATGGTGACCCATCCACCGACCAACTGCTATCAATCAAACCGGGGTTATTATTTAGCCACAAATTCGGGACTTTTTAACTTTAATAAATGGCCATTTTTTTCGACTTTTAATAAACCGATAACACTGACATCATCAAGCCATAATCGTGAATAATTAATTAAGACGTCCGTTGTTTCTATGCCTATTTAGCAGTGGGCGTATTAAAACATAAATTAAAATATTAGCAAGCTTACAATGATTGATAGTAAGTAGGCGACTATATGTGGTTTGAGTTAGCACATCATTTTCTGGTACATAAATCATTGTGGCCATTTATCAGTAGCGAGTACCAAAGTGACAGGTTACAAACGAAACGCTAATACTACAGTTAATTAATATCATTAATGCTGTTGATATTTATCACGATGTTTGATAAAGACTTTGGTCTAGTGGTGTCAAATAAGACAGTAGTCTTCAGTAGATCAGTAGATCTTGGAGTCCGGTGTTCAATTCCGTGATCAGGAAAAGTGCAGCAGACCGGAGCTCGGAGTCGGGATTTGTACCCTAGAGTAGCCCTATTACCGAGGGTGTTGTGGGTAAGTAATAAAAGCCGCACGGGTCAATCGATCAGGTTAAGCTACGATTGCCGCGTTTGGTCTGTGGATGGAACCATCTTTACATACCAAGACACCTCCGTGCCTTAAAAAGTACGTGAAGCCGTTGGTCCCGGCTGTGATTCGTGGATCTTTGACGGTAGTTACGGGCCGTCAAAAACCCGAAAGTCTGCAACCAGTCTTACCAAGAGGTAAGACTGGCTAACGGTAACTGATGGGTTGTGGAGGTCAGATAGGCAATCGCTCCATGTGAAACACTGGTACTCAAGTGGTACTAACCGGATGGTTAGACTGGAAGCTGACCTCAACATAGGTGGGAAAAGTCTAGGTAAATGATGGTAGCCCCCAATTACAAGATCGTAAGACATCTGGCGTTTTTATAGCAATATTATTCTGGCTTTATGGTCTACAGACAGAAACAGACTTATCAAAGTTACTTACATCACAAATATAAAACGTTAATGCAATAAAACACAAAGCAATTTATCAAATTGGTCCCAACAGAGACAGTCCAATCAATGACGTAACAGAAAATATTCCATAGGTAAGAACAATAATATTAAATTAGCACCTTTCTATTAGAACGATTAATTTCTTCATATCTGCGCGGGCGCAACGTCGTGACTCGATTACAACGTAATTGAATATCGATCAAATATTCAGGCAAACAAAAAAGTTATAAAACTAAGAATCTCTATATCTTTGTCTAATATAGGGAAAGGCCTTGGATTTAATGTTCTACAAAAAACTAAGATGACTAAAAAATCGTCTTTTATTAAAAGGAGGAAGTATTAAAACAAAGATCTTTGCAGACGTCAAATTAGCGTAATGCAGTTTCCATTAAATTGTGACTATGCAAAATATTGTTGGTTGAAAATGTTGCAAAGAACTGCTCATTGATATAAAAAAAATTGTTTAAAAAACTGAAATCACAAAAAAAAAACAAAATAAGGATCGAGTGATTAATGAAAGAAATCATTTTAATGTAATAAAGCACCGTTTTTTTTTTAATCTATTTTTTAGTTCGGCTAACTACAAAAGCGTGATTTAATTATTATTATTACATTTTTTGGCCAGGATAATGGCACACATTTATGAAATGATTGAATTGTCATCGGTCCTTGATAAGTGTGCAAAGTTTCAATTTAATCCGACGTTTTGACGGGGGTGAAAATCACGTTTAAAGATTCCGTTACATACACACATACATACCAAGCTTATAAAAGCGTGTTTCAGAAATGTGTGGTCATATTAGAGGGTGGTTACAGAACATCAAACTGATCCACTATCTCCATGGAACCAAAATCGTGATCGTAAAAAAAAGAAATCTGTCCCAAGGATTTGGGTCTAGTTTTGTATGCATCCTTTTACCTTTTTTTTTCCTTTTACCTCCTCTTGGGTACCATTGTGTAACTATTTTGCTCCATTTGTCCTTTCCTCTGATCATGTGTCCCGACCACTTCCATTTTAGCCTTTTTATTTTTATGGTTACGTCCTGTATCTTTGTCTTTTTCCTGATATTTATGTTTCTTACTCTGTCGCCCCTCCTTACTCCTAGCATGCTTCTCTCCATTGCTCGTTGGCAAATGGCAATTTTATTGGTTGTATAGGTAAAAGGAAAAGAGGCTGACAACATAAAAGATGGGGCGATGATATCAGGCAAGTCGCAGGCATAACATGGAGTAGAGTAGCCAGAGAGAGAACAGAATGGAGTAGGTTGGAGGAGGCCTTTGCCAATTGGCAAACGGACTTACAGAAAGTAAAGAAGCACCAAATACGTGAATTTTAATCATGTAAAATAACAAGACAGTAGCGTAAGAAACATAATTGTATTTTGTCCGAATAAAAGGCTTTATTATTATTATTATTTTGTATGCATAACCAGTCTATAATATTCCCACTGCTGGGACACAGGCCTCCTCTCTGTGAGAGGGAGTGGGCCATAATCCACCACGCGGGTCCAGTGCAGGTAAGTGGATGTTACATGTCTTCGAATTTTTGGTTCTAGGACATGCCGGTCACAACCCAGTTATTGGGTAATACGATAGTCCTTGGTACGATACTGCAGGCTTTTATGACTGTCGACCTTCTGACACGTACCCGTAACTTCTGTCAAATATCGTCGAACGGCACATCCAGCGACCAATATTAAATAAATAAAAAAACTCTACAAACACTTCGACCAGCACAATTGCCTATTTTAGTATCTAAATCAATCGTACAAAGAAATCCATTCAGAAGTCTGGAAAGTAACCGCGCCTGGCTGCAAGCTGACACAGTCTAGTTGTCAGACGATCTAATCGATCTGATCTAGACTTGCGCAGACGCAGGAAAAATACAAAAATTTCCTCCCAGAATTACACGGTACCAAAAAGAGAGAATGGAAAAGTAACAAAAGGAAAACTTACATCTCGCTAATTACAGATGATATCTCGTCTGAATGTTTAAATAATTGCGTTTGTTGTAAGATGTAATTTAGTAACAAACTAGAAAAATAAATACAAGGTATTTTTGATTCGCTGAGTTTGTGTTTGGATTGTGTTTGTGTACTCGTAACATGAGTTATGAATAGCTTTTGCGAGTGGCTTTGCCCGCGTGATGGCCGAGAATTATCATCCCACGGGACCGTACCATCGAGATAAAAGTATCCTATATGTTAATCCAGGTTATAAACTAACTGGTAGCCAAATTTCATCCAAATCCGTTCAACCGATTTTGCGTGATTGAGTAACAAACATACAAACTTTCACTTTATAATATTAGTAGGATAAAGCACACCAAATTCGTCTCATCACCTCTCTAAACGTAAGAGTATGAATAAGTCAAGCTATTGAAAGGTACAGGGCGATACAGTAACAATATCTCAATCACCATGAGCAACCAGTTATTACAAGGGTTTTCAAAACACTATGATATTTCTGAATCATATTGGTTGCTTGCATATTGGTTCATTTAGTCGGTCAATCACAGGAATCCAGATTGAACAGCGAGCGAAGCGAGCTAGAAAATTGGAGCCTAACCTATCTTGACTTAAGTTGATGATCATGCAGTCAGTAATTCAGTATGACGGGCCTTTTATCAAGAAGAATTGCTGGGTGTGGATGACATTTTCCTTCCTGCTGAAACGGTAGCTACGCCACTTAATCAGAAACTACGTGTGCTATTATGCAAAAGTAATACCTGTCTCTATTCATACTCAAACTCCTAAAAAAATAGTGACTATACGTGAATTATATTTAACATTAGGTAATATAACAAAATATTAATATAACCGAGACACACTAGTACCTTCAGTCTGTGTCTACACTCTGTCTCGGTAATATTACAAAAAGTG
Organism: Antitype chi; assembly: GCA_947359405.1. Taxonomy (NCBI): domain Eukaryota; kingdom Metazoa; phylum Arthropoda; class Insecta; order Lepidoptera; family Noctuidae; genus Antitype; species Antitype chi. The sequence goes on from OX375814.1 coordinate 6,772,850, forward strand.
TATTATTATACAGAGTGTTTTATACTAGGTAACAACTAACAACTTATAAACCAATCAGTAACCGGTACGTAACGTGTATATGACAAATCTATTACGGTACAACACGGCATGCGGCAGAGGAATTGCGGAAGGACATTACCATTTACAACTCCTTGGGGATTTGATAAACATCCTTATTTATTTAATTACACGGTCCATACATTTATAAATTAAAAGAAAGTAACGGGAATGACGTATCAAAAACATGGTAGGTACAACTTTTTTTTTTTGACGTAGAATAAAGCCTGCACCTTAAATGCGTAACACGCGATTAATCATAATCGGTTTCATTTTGGCAGTTCAACAATATTCATTGCGTTATTTACGTTGTTGAGCAGACACATTTTTCTAACATAAATATGAAGCAATGGTTTAGCCATCTGTTTCAAAACGAAACAAATTATGATTAATCGTAAGTTACCCAATTAGGGTGCTGGCTTAGATGATACAAATCTTTAGGTCGAATCCATACAGATAGATGTGTTGCTTACGTGCGTAGTGCTACGCTGCGTATTGCTTAGTGACATGCTCTCCTAGAAGAACAGTAGTGGTCCAGTGGTATCGGCCCGACTTACCAGTTGTAGGTCGTGGCTTCGTATCCAGGCAGAACCTTTACTTTGTGTAAATAATTTCTTCACAACTGCTTTCAAAACTGTGAAGGAAAACATCGTGAGGAAAACGGCATATCCTGGAACCAAAAATTCGAAGACATGTGACATGTACCAACTCGCACTGGGCCCGCGTGGAAGATTACAGCCCACTCCCTCTCGAAGACAGGAGGCTTGTGTCCCAGCAGTGGGAAGATTATAAGCTGATTATGCTCTCCTAGTGATCCAACGCGAGGTTTTACAAATTGCAATGGTCTGACGCTTGACGTAACCCTACGAACCAAGCATGGCATCAAGCGAAGCTCCTAGCTGTGTGACTTCAGATTTAGTACAGTCACGAAAATATTAATTTGCCGTGATTATGCGGATAATTGAAGGTGGTAGCCACGTAAGTTGAACAAAAATGCCGGATTTTGGTTCAACTTCTACTTATGTGCCGCGATCAGTAATTCATTTCCAAATTTCAGTACCTACACGTTACATGACTGTGCTAGAAGGTGACCTCCATTCGCTTTCCGTGCGTGAAAACGAGTACACGCGCTCCTACCCTTCGGTTGTTTGTTCAGCACTCTAATTGCTTAATCTGTTTCATTTTGACAGTTCAACAATACTCATTGCGTTATTAACGTTGTTGAGCAGACACATTTTTCGAACATATGAAGCAATGGTTTAGCACTCAGTTTCAAAACGAAACAGATTATGATTAATCGTGCGTTACGCACTTAGGGTGCTGATTTTGGTTCAACTTACGTGCAACGATCCATACCTAGCTGGGCCGACGTGGTCTTGGGTGTTTTTAAATTCTATGAACCTGCATACGACTGGATAAACAGGTACATATATTATTATCATGTATGACTCGAATGAATATATTATCTGCCTACTTAGCACCTAAAAGCAATAATGGCTCTAATCACAAAACCAATCTATCTAAAATCAAGCATACAGGAAACAATGAACCAGTGCGCAAACTGTAACAACTACTATGAATTTAGCACATGATTCTAAACCTCCTAGCGTAGAAACTTTTCGTCGTTAACCAAAAGAAAAATCAGCTGTTTAATAGGAAAGTGTGAGGTACCAACGCGCTCAAAATGCACGGGACAACGAATTTTATTTTATAACCCTCGAAAAATTTCTACATTACGTGGTCTAGAATCATATAGAATAGAATAGAAAACATTTATTCGACACAGATACAACACAGCAGCAACAAACATATAAAAAAAGAAAGAGAACAATAAACATAACAATAAAATTGCAGTAAAATTGTGCTGAGCGTGCCCATACCGATAGTTGCACACTGGTTAAAATTTTATCTTGAAGACGAGCAAAGCCGCTCAGGAAACCGTTTGTCAATAATACTTAAAACTTAGTAGCTTGAAATCAAAAATATCCCATCAAGTAGATAAATGGTTAATCATACATTTACTACCTTTTCTAAACCCCGTCGAGTTAAAAACCAACTATAAACTTATTTCATACGAGTAACTTCTTTCTTACACGATCCCTTTAATATTTCTTTATATGGTTTTTATATGGCCTTAGATCTTAAGTAATTCTAACCGTGCTTGCTCTTCAAGAGAGGAAACGATCCGCCGCACGTCTATGTTTACAATTCAATATTGGCAGCAGGGGGCCGATTCTACTAATTTGCAACGTTACACGTTAAATTATGTTTCCACAACAGTTCGATTTCGATCGCCGTTCGATAGTTACATAAAAAGTCATTCTACTATTTTATAAGCAAAATGGAAACTAAACTTAAAACGAATTGCAACTGAACTGTAGCGGGAACACAGCGGGTAACCCGCGTTACCAACATGCCAAAATAATATGTTTTATTAATACCACAAAGAAAAAAGTTGAATCTAAAAATGTTACTAAACACGAATATGTGGCACTAAAAGTATTTTCTATAATTAAAAGACATAATGATCATAATTTTATCATTAACTTTGTCCTATAGTAAACGTCACGCTCATGTTCGATTTTGTTAGTAGAATAGGTTTTGACATTGTTTCAATCGATCGTTGGCGTAACTAAAACGTAACCGCAGCTGTGTCGCAGCTGGACCGTTGTTCATTTTAGTAGAATGCGAAAACGCTTAAAAGTGGTGATTCGGTTGCGGTTCTATTGCGTTTTTTTAACAAATTTGTTAGTAGAATCGGCCCCCAGGTTTATGTCGCAGTATGGCGGTTTTTGCTGCACTATTTTTACCACAGATGTGCATAAATCTTTCGCTTTCTTAATTAATAAGCTGTTTACCTATGTTGGTCTAGATTTTTTATATTGTGTAATAAGGATTTATGTGACTAGGACAAGATCTTGCTGTTATGAACAAGATACATCGAGGAAGCACAATCAAAAAAGTACACGCAGGTACATAATTGACGTCATCTAAACACAACAAGAGATGTTTTTATTGATCTTAGCAATATTCCACTTTTTACTTATAGCTATGCGAAAAGTGTAAATTGCAAGATAGTAATGAATGCTTAAAAAGTGATCAACCGCCAGTGACAGCTGTTGTACACTCAAGAAAATTAAAAGCTATTTGATAGAATTATCGAAGAATTATAGTTGTGATTCAAATAGATATGAAATAATGGGCAATTTAAGTTGGTAATTAATTAACTTCAAAGAGCTTACATTGGTTCTAATGGCGGCGCGCTTGGCGCAGTGGTTAAGCGATTGACTGCTGCGCTGCGTGTCACGGGTTCGATTCCCGCACGGAACAAATATTTGTAGGACCTACAAGTAGTTTTTCCGGGTCTGGGTGTTTGTGCATGTGAGTTTAAATGTTTGTAAACGCACCCACAAAACAGGAGAAATTCCTAGTGTGGGGCAACGTTTAAAAAAAAAAAAAAAAAAATTGGTTCTAATCTACTTATACTGACTATAATTATTATGCCTTATCTTTTTGTCATAGTTAAAATAACAAACAACCAAAAGAAATTAAAACAAAATGGAGTTAATGCAGCATAAAACGTTTTATTGGACCACTGGGCATGACGGCTATCCGAATTAGCAGTCTCGAGAATTTTCAACGTTTTAATATTTATTCAAATACCAAGCATAATTTTCGCAAGAAACCATTTTACTTTAGAGAGTTTACTATTGCGAAATAAATAAAAAGATTTAGTTAGAAAGCTGGTTAGAGAAAATAAGATCATTTTATGCAAATAATACCTAATAATATCAGATTCTAACTGGCCCATTGCGGGGTAAGACCTGTTTTTTTTTTGTTGGGCATCTCGCAGTTGGCCTTGAGAGGCCGTGACTGCTCAACCAGGCTTTCCTGGGGCTGCCATTAAGAAGTTAATCTTAACGCCTCCAGCTAGGGCTTACAAACTAAGCGACTGCTCGCTGAGGGCACCCCCTGTGGGGTACGGACCTCGGCTCAGGGCGTCACTGATAGGAGGACAGCTATCATTGGGGACAGGCTGGATCAAAATACTGGCTCAGCTGCGGCGCGGGCTGGCGCTTCAACGAACAAGGGTCGGTCGGGGCGGGGTAAGACCAAGTAAAACACCCACGGACGTAAAATATCGCGGCGAGATTTTATCGTGCACTCGATTTTCAACTCTCAGAACACTCTTTCTGAGCATTATGAATTCAATCAAAACACACAGTGCAATTTCAGCTTCTTAGCGTATCGATGACAAAAAGTTCAAAACTCTTTGGCCCAAAACTCAGGTGCGCGAACTCCAGTCACTGACACATTCATAAGATCGTCAAATGCACCAGAAGCAGGACATGCGGCGTAGGATGGAAGGTGAGCTATTGGGGAGATGCCACATATGCACTTGAAGTCTGAGCCGTCCGTGAAACCCCATCTGTGGAGATTGTCTTTGCTCCGGCAGACTCCACCTCTCGGCGGTAAGCAGTGCGTTGCAGATCCAGTACGAGAAAATAACCTGCCGCGATATTTTTAGGTCTGTCCATACTAACGTGGACTAAAGTCTTGTCTCACGCAGAGTAGACACGAACATTGACTAGGTACTTACTTACTTTGCCTACTCAATGCAATATATCGATTTCCGTCCATTAGGTTCTATTTTCCGTTCCATTAAGTCGATTCTTTTTGCACCAACAAACACCTATTACAAAAATAAAAAAGGCACATTCGAACTTACAGACTACAAACTCGCCAGCTCCTCGACAATCGGGAAACCGACGAGTCACCACTCCATAAAACCTATGCTCATAAATTGTAGAAATTCCTGCCCTTAAATCTTAAGGACCATCGGATATTGAGAAAGGTAGATTAGATATCTTGCAGGGTCGTTTAAGGAGCTAGATTTGACGCCAAAACAAACTGCAGAGTCGATAATATATCAAGACATAAATGGGTGTAAGCAGAATACTTCTCGAGGAATGCCCTTGATGTACCTACGCACATAGTTTACGCTGGAATGTAGATAAGCCGACCATTGGTGGTCCTTTGTCCCTTAAAGACTACAATCACAATCCTCGCCTTTTTTCCACTTCTCTAAGAGAAAATGATTTTTACAAGGTGATAAATATTTCACAAAAACGAAAGAAAAACAGAGTGAACCTATTGTTGAAGAGGCACGTAGCTAACTCCTTATTAACCGGCTTCACAAAAGGAGGAGGTTCTCAATTAGGTTTTATTATTGAATGAAAGAAATAGGTTTGTTACCTCAGAACTCTTTCATTTATAAACCGAATTGAAAAATTCTTCTTTTGTTTGAATACCCATTTACCGTACTTACCGAGTAGTGCCATATACTAACATTTGGTCTAGTTCTGATTTATGGTTTTTGAGTTAGCTTCAATAATACTTATTTTGTCCCACATTGTTGATGCTATAATAATTTCCTGTCACTGTTAATTACTTAGCAAGTGAAGGCATACGAATTTATGTGGGGTATGTGCCACAACTATAAAGTGAAAAAAAAGTGTGTTTAAAAAAAACTGCTATAAATTATCTTTTCTGCTAAGTAATGCAGACTTCAATTTTGAGTAAAATAGGTAAATAATGTACCTAAATGTAATGTGCCGAAATAATAAGTTACTTAAATAAAAATTTGTAGGAATTGCAAAAGGATTGGTTTTTTTCTATAGTTTTAATTTCTAATTACCACATTGCCATCCCTTCCGCCCATTTTTATTTAGCATCTAACCCTTTTCAAGTAAACAAATACGCCCTTACTATTTGAAAGCAAACAAATCTTAAGACAAGGGAAATGTTTAAACAAATAGACAGTCCGGACTGTCTTCATTTTTTACATTTTTTGTTTGAAATCAACCTTATCTATGTGTAAATATTGCAGCAGTCGTATTGAATTCTAGATACGGCTATGGATTATTCGCCTATCACTCCTACCTATATTATTATTACTTAATTTTAAAACAGGCCTTGGCTTGAAAAAATCACTGGTTATATTTCTTAATAACTAAGAAAGTATTTTCACTCATTACCTTGCATATCTCTTGATTGATTTTATCTCACTATTTTATCACTTGGAACTCTCTCTGGTCGATTAAGTCCTCAACCGACGCCTTCGCACTGATATCGCTACTTCGATATGATAAGGTTTAGGTTTCTAAGGGTCTTTGGACCTCAACATCTGTAAGAAGGCACTTTAAGGCCCTTTCCTTAGGAACGAGCACGATGCAAGAAGATCGGACTCTCTCAATCGCAAAGACCTGCTGAACTGACAAAGACTACCGCAATTAAGGGATAAAAAAAATTTCCAAAAAAAAAACAACCGACTTCCAAAAAAACACTACAAAGTGAAAAATTACTTTAGTTTCGGAAGTCGGTGACTTTGGACATGTAATTATTTTTTTTGTCACCGCCTTCTTCAGATCTTCACCAAATTGAAATGGGACCACTCCGAGAAAGTACTCTTCCAAAAAATACCCAAATCGCTTCAAGTGTGCCTATAAAATTTGAAGAGTTCTCTCTATTTCTCCAGGATCCCATCATCAGATCCTGACTTGATGATCATGGGACCACCTGGAAAGTATACCCTTTCAAACAAAAAAAAAATCCAAATCGGTCCAGCCATCTTCGAGTAATCGGAGAACATACATAAAAAAAAACGTTCCAACGAATTGAGAACCTCCTCCTTTTTGAAGTCGGTTAAAAAGGTTGTTAATCCAATCAAACATGGGAGCAACCTGTGACAAGGATGTGGGAGCTCCAAAAATCATGTAATTCCTGTGACGTAAATTATGGAAGGCCCCTTATTCTTAGACAAGACAACGCTGTTGATTTTATAATAATTATAATTATAATTATACGGCATTCAAGAATGCCTTTCCTAATTATTAGGAAAGGCATTCTTGAATGCCGTATAAATTACCTACCATGAATTAAGTCTCGACATAATGACATAAGTAGTTGATTTTTTCCTAGAGCCGCTAAAAATTAAATTGATGCTGTGACAATAGCATAACATAAGCATAATCAACATTTAACTTCCCAGTTCTGGGTCACAGGCCTCCTCTTTGTGAGACGGAGTGGATAACCATCACGGGCCCAGTGCGGGTTGGGGATGTCACATGTCTTCGAATCTCTGTTTCTAGGGCGTTCCGGTTTCCTTACCATGTGTTCCTTCACCGTTTTGAGAGCAGAAATTACAGAAAGTAAAGCTGCGGAATATTTATGTTATAATTGCAATTGTGTACCCATTGTATACCACCCGGTACCTGTCGCTTCCTTCCACATATTTCACCTTGTCCCCGACACAGTTTTAGAAACACAATATTCCTATCGTGATGCAATTTATAATTCGTACATAACTCAAACATTATTCATACATGACATCATAATCAACCTATAACGTTTCCACTGCAATGACACACGCCTCCTCTCGGTGAGAGGGAGTGGGCCGTAATCCACCACGCGGGCCCAGTGCGAGTTGGTAGGTGTCACATGTCTTCAAATAATTTTTGGTTCTAGGACATTCCGGTTTACTCACAATGTTTTCTTTCACCCTTTTAAGAGCAATGGTGATGACACAAATTACAGGCAGCAAAGCTTGCAGAATATTTATGTCATAATTGCAATTGTGTACCCATTGTGTACCCCTCGGTACCTGTCGCTTCCTTCCACACTTTTCACCTATTCCCCGAAACAATTTTCTACTATCAATACATAATTCGCACACAATATAACGATTATTCATACACGACACATAAATACAATCATCGAGTACTTTTTGTCAGTATTTAACACTCTATAAGGAAAGTTTTTCAGTGTAGGTAAGAAGCAAATAAACTACCTCGGTTAATTCGCGTGTACGATTTACATTAGTTAATAGTTCTTCCGTTCTTGTAATAGCAAATTGTCGGCCCCAAATTATGAATATTTAATGCCATAATACAGTGGTGGCAAATTGGTATCAGGCAGGCACCTTACTTTGTGTATTTAAACATCACCATGGTCCTCAAAACGGTGAAAAAAGACATAGTGAGAGAACCGGTATGTCCTAGACCCATAAATTCGAATATATGTGATACCCGCACATCGGCCATCATGGAGGATCACGGCGCACAGGCTCACAAAGGAGGCCTGTGTCACAGCAGTGGGGATATTATAGAGACAGATTATGATGTGTGAATAATCGTTGAATTGTTTGCGATTTATAAATTAATAGTGACACGATAGAAATATTGATAATAGCAAGATGTTTTATAGAACATGTTGCTATTATTAAACTTTCAGGATTCAGTTTTAATGTTGGAAGTTTCAGTGCTTTGTTACAAATGTCTGTGGTATTGTTCGTCGAGTCGTTGGGCTCCTCGAGGTCTGCGTTGAGCTATAGGTACGATCGATTACTGACAAATACTAGCACTGACTGGACTGGTGCACTCAAATCTGTGTGTTTATATTTCCAAAAGACCATTTCAGGCACTACACTGTCTTTATATGATCTAACACATTGAGGAACGGTGGAAAATGGAACACCAGTGTTTGATTTATCTTTCCTACTTCCTTTGTAGGGAAAATAAACCGAAGTCCTCACTTTTATTTAAAAATAACAGCAATTAAAGGCACCTAGCACACTTTATAGGAAAGTAAAAAAATAAACACACTTGCTGACTGTGATCTCCAAACCGAGGCTAAAGTAGGAACAATATTGCAAATCAAGTCCACACATGACATTGTTAATTAATTTCTTTTAACTCGCCCCCAAAACTTTCTTAGCTAACATGTATTTAGTAGCAATCACAATAAACACAAATTACTCACACTGCATAAATATGGACAGAAGGCATACATCGTACCGTTAGCCCCCACCATTGTTACACGGAGCACTGATGTAACTACTCATGCTGTTTGCATCAATGGTGGCAGGTTTTCATAGCTGTGTGCATCATTTTGTAATGTCGGTAGATTTCTTCTTATTTTTAACTAGCTATTACTGTCCCACTGCTAGGCAAAGGCTACCCTACTCTCCTTCTACTTCTCCTGTCCGAAACTGTCAAGGACCAGTCTTAGTTAGAGGAGTCTAGTTCCTACCGTCATCTCCGTCTGGGCCTGCTTCGTAGCCATTAAGGCACACAGGGTCGTAAGGCCCATTGATCGACACGTGTGTGTCCAGCCCAATTCCTTTTAACGTTCACATTAATTCTTTACAATAATTCCCCCTACAATCATCATCATTTCAGTCCGGAATCACCACTTGGGTGGGTATAGAGACCTAGTCTTTCTTCTGCCGTACTTCCCGGTTCCGTGCGCCCTCATCAAATGTTTCAGACTTTAACGAGATGGTTAACCCAATGCGGCATTTTGGACGGCCCTGTTTCTTTCCTCCTATAAAATTAACAGTTCATGGTGTACCTACAAATTGTTTAATACATGCAAGAGTTATTCCATGAAGTGGGCCTTCTCCATCTCCCTTCCATGCGTCACTCTTCATCACATCTCATCACGATCAAAAAGATAACGTCTTTCAAACCTTTTGATATTATCCGCATTGAGCGCCAGTCAATGATCGGTTTACTTTCATTCCGACTTCATTAGATTCAATTACAATCACATTAGCTTAATTATTTTATTCGATTATTTATTTGTTCGAGTTTTTTTATGCACGCAAATCTAGACAGTCGGTAAGAACACAAGCACTGAAAATATTATTTACGATTTTTATTTGTAATTTTTCACAAATTATATCGACACTTACGAGTAACTTATCAGAAAATATAACGTCAATAGTTCTTAACGTCACTAATTATGGTAATTTTCATGATTGTTAAATATTGGTAAGTGGGTACCTAACCTACCTACATTTCAGTTTTCTATCAGCAAAATAACAATTTCATATTTTCCGATGAAAAGCAAGGCACACTTTAGCAGACAGGCGCGGCGCAACTACGGTAGAAGAATATCCACATAGTTTTCATAAAAATTGTTCCAGCAGGGTCGCGTCGCATCTGTCTGTGGGAGCCCTTAACGTGTCCTACGTAATTTACTTGAGTATTCTGTCCTTCTTTTTTAGATACAATTCTAAGAAATACGAATGCAAATTTTACAAGACTTCACATACCTACCTATATACAGTTTCAAATCACACCAAAACAGACAACAAAACTTCGTTTCCATCTGCTATAACCTGACAAAATTGTATCCGACACCAAAACAGTTAGTCGACGTCCACACAGACGTAATAAAATCGTGACGATTTTTTATCGCGCTCTGGATTTTAACTATCGGTGTTAAACCTAGCAATGAGAATCCAATTTGCAGATGGATTTGCAGAGGAGATTTTAAACTCTCGGCGCTAATGCTACGGCTACACTGTCGCGTCATCGCGAACTACAAGTAGCGCTCTCTTTGTTGTACAGCCGCCAGCACATCAAGCTACCCCAATCTGTCAAAGTTATTTGATAGATTTTCAACTTTATCACTTAAACATAACGTTCATGTTCAATTGGAAAAAAATCACAGTTTGGGGTAGCTTGGTGTCGCGTCTGTACATCGAGACGTCGAGCTATCTGCAAGAGAGAGCGCGCGAAGTTACGTTGGCGTCGCTTAAGCAGTGCGTTGAAGCTCAAAAAAATCCCGCCACGATTTTATTACGTCCAGTTGGATGTCGACTTACGGCATAAACACTCCAAACCTGAGTTTGGTGTCAGACAAGAGTGCGTAAGCCAGGTAGTAGCACATCCCTATTGTGACGATACTGAACATGAGGCTGCAGAACCATATGCACCCCGCGTCGCAGCATATCGGCTTGGTGTCAATGGGGCGTGGCGCGGGCGCAGGTGGACACCTCACCCAGGGCTGCGCTAGTGTTCTGTTGAATAGGAAAGGTTCCAACACTTATGCTACGGCTACACTGTCGCGAAAACGCGAAATACACTTGGCGCGCTCTCGCTCTCGTCGTCTAACTGTACACACGGCTACACATCAAGCTATACATTCCCATTTTACGCTGATCTCGCACTGTACGGGCATCATATACAATGCGAGATCAGCTTATACTGGAAATGTATAGCTTGATGTATAGCCGGTGTAACAACTACAGCAAGACGTTGACGGTCCTGCCAGGGGTGCGGGTTGTTCGAAAGAGATACCGTCGCCCCTAGCACACAGGCAACTGAGGGAACACGGGTGGGTTTTAGTCAGTAAAAGTCTGACACGCCCTCCTGCTCCACCCAGAGCGGGAGAAGTTATTTGATGATTTCCCATCCTCAAAAAAAAAAAAAAAGACGTTGACGGTGTGCGAGAGAGAATGCGCGCTAAGTGTAGTTTGCGTTATAGCGCCAATGGAGCCGTAGCATTACAAAACACCCAACCTAACCTAACCTAAACGATAAAGGAAAACATCGTGAGGAAGCCGACATGTCTTAGAACCAAAAAATCAAAGTCATGTGGCATCTACCAACCCGTACTGGGCCCGCGAGGTAGATTTCGGCCTACTCCCTCTCACCGAGAAGAGGCCTGTGTCCCAGCACGGGGAACGTTATAGGCTTTTTTTTATTCTATTAAGGAACAACTTCACGAAACTTACTGGGGTATGTATAACTTACGCAGGATTGGGTTCTTTAAGTTCCATCACATTTATGCTTGTAGTAGCCAGGTGCCATCAGCCATGTATCTGCAAAATTTGTTTTATTGTTGACGGTCGCGCAGTTTTACTTTTGATGAACCCAACATTCTTCTACCCTTATCCCAATTTATTTGGGGTTGACGCAACATGTCTTTTACTTCCATACTCTCTCCATATTCTCTATTAGTCCTCCTCTCGGTAATCACCCTTTCTAACCATATCATCATTCACACAGTCCATCCATCGATCGTAATTTTGTCGACAAACTCTACTTACTTTTTCCTAAAGTCGTTATTAGGACTGTAATTGACGTAGTTTAAGCTGGCTAGATATAACACGAAGTAGAAGAATGCTATCAATGTAAAAGTAAACGCGAAGAACTCCAAGTACCAGAGCGTACCGGCGAATAACGAATTATGCATTTTCAATTTATCATAAAATACTTCTTACTTTTATCCTAAATAATAGGTATTTAACAATAACTTTGATGGTCTATTTTATTAACATTTGAATTTTCTGCCGAATTGAATCCAAGTCGAAATCAGTCAAAATGCCAAATATGACACATTGCTAAAATGTACTCTGTGTACATTGCTGACAAGGCGCCTCAGAGGCGCTGTGACAATGATTATTCAAATGCAGATAAAAAACAAAACGAACGATTTCGTTCGGTCTTGCATCGTATACCGCATAATCCTGAATTTATTTGTACAAAGTCAAATCCTTTTCTCTATGAATGGGTAAAAGTAAACTTAACCTATCCGAGACAGGGTGCACTATCTAGGTTCTCGTAGTATCTAAATGTTTAGTGAAGCTGCAACCTGTGAAAATAATTCATGACACGAGGTACGAGGAGAGATACCTGCATCGAAGGACAAGTTTCAAGAACTGACCTGACCCTGTAGTCGTACTAATGCTAATAAAATGCGGCGTCGGACTCCGACCCCGCATCACTCCCCTCGTCTTGTTTGTTTTGTTTTTTGTGTGTTTCTTCCATTTTTGTTCCCACGAGTATATATCATTTTATTTCCCAAAAACTAGTGGTTCGCACTAGAGACTAATTTAGCTACTCATTAGTCAAGCTATCAACCGACGGTGCGCCGCCGCTTGGAGAATTGGGGTAATTTTTTATAGAGGTATTCTTCCTCGCGGCCCGGGCGGTTAAGCCAAGACCCTCGACCCCCGTCAAAAGTCAGACACATGACCGTGACAATCTTCGGGGCTACGAGATTAACGGTGGCAGAAGAAGAGGACTTCTTCTTGCCTGCCCGGTGGCAGGGTAAGTGCACACCGGGCCCGCTCTAACTACGCCGCTGTGCGCCTCTGCTTAAAGCCCAGACGGACACACTTTGGAGCGTACCACCGACAGGATGTTGGCATACGGGCAACGGCACCCCTTAGGCACACAGTACCTAACGGGGAGACATTGCCCGCACCCCATGGTGCACCGACCCGGAGACTGGCCTTTCCCCCGGACGCGTCAAAGGGAAACTCCAATCCACGGGCACATGGGGAGGTTTCCTGTCCAAGCATCCCACCGTGTTAAAGGTTGTTTAGCATCAAGTGTGTGAACTCTTTACTTATGACATAAAAAAAACGAATCTACTGACTGTGTCCGTGTTGTGATAAAATATATACTTAATATTCATAATATCACCTTCATTCTAAATCGGGCTTAAATAGATCGTCTAATACAATATACTAAATTCTTCGTGGGTGCAAATTATGTGGTACTATATATCTCTGACGGAACTCAATCAACTATTTAAAGAGGTGAGTTGAGTTATCCGGTGAATCAAGTTACTCGTAACATTCCGAACTCAACACTTAAATCCAACAAGTCTACCGCATAGTAGAGCACCTAAGCGATGGTTTCCAGCCAGCCTGACGCGATGACGTGCGTGTTATTCTTCAACATAGTGAAAGCATTCGACAAAGTCTGGCACAACGGTTTATTGTATAAAGCTTTACAAACTTGGAGAGCTAGACCGTCTCGTGCTCATTTCACGGAACGTTTTGTCGAATCTCTCTGTCTCCCCTCACTCCATTGGCGCGGGAGTGCCGGCTCCATGCTATCTCTCCTCATCGTCACTGTGTTCACCAGCGACATTTCCAAGAGTAAGTTGTTCACACTCGTAAAATTCATCGGTTGCAACCATAGAAGTGTCGACGGCAGCCATAGAAGTGTCGACGGCAGCCGTCGACACGAAACCGCTCGTGTATGCGGCAACTACAGCCATTGGTGGCAGCCGTAGACTCGTTAACGGCTGCAGTAGCCTCTGCCGTCGACGCATCGACGAGTATGAGCTCTTACACACGAGCGGCATGTTCCCAACGGCAGAGGTAACTGCAGCCGTCGACGGCTGCCGTCGACATTTCAACTTCGAAGATCAAGTGTCGCTATAGGTCGACTGCTGCCGTCGACGCGTCGACGGTTGCCGTCGGATTGCCGTCGACGCGTCGACGGTTGCCGCCGACGCGCGTCGACGGCTGCAGTTACCTCTGCCGTTGGGAACATGCCGCTCGTGTGTAAGAGCTCTATGACTGATGTATAAAGGCTCAGTTGGCTTTATTCGCCGACGACACGGCCATTTACTACACTGGTCATTGTCAGGACTCTATCGCTCGCACTCACCAAACCTTCGCAAACGCCTTACGGCCTTAGGTGCTTGTTCCCGAAAATGGAGAATCGTGGTTGACCGCGATAAAACTCAGGCGGTTGCGAAAACATAATACTGTAAAAAAAATTGACAGTGATCAGATCGGCTTAAACGCAATATACTTATCATTATTATTGTATTTGTTTAGTTGGGTGATGGACAGCGGGAAGTTGTGCACGTGACATCTATAATAAAATAAATAGCACATCAGTTTAGCCAGCCATTAACTTTTCAGTCTTCCAGTAGCATACTATTAAAGTTATGTTATTGTTGACTTCCCCTTTTTAACCGACTTCAAAAAGGAGGAGGTTATCAATTCGTCGGAACCTTTTTTTTATGTATGTTCCCCGATTACTCGAAGATGGCTGGACCGATTTGGATTTTGTTTTTTTTGTTTGAAAGGGTATACTTCCCAAGTGGTCCCATGATCATCAAGTCAGGATCTGATGATGGGATCCTGGAGAAATAGAGAGAACTCTTCAAATTTTATAGGCACACAAAGCGATTTAGGTATTTTTTGGAAGAATACTTTCTCGTAGTGGTCTCATTTCAATTTGGTGAAGATTTGATGAAGAACTTTGGAGATAGGCAACGGAACTCCTCAATAAATGATAGCAAATGAACTGGGATTGCTGAAATCTCATCTCTGTCTATTGCTTACACCAGTTCATAACATAACATCACGCCGGTATGCTGTGAAGGGGTAAGCACATGTGAACCACTAAAAAGTGAAAAACAAAAACTTTTTCCAAAAAAAAAACAACCGACTTCCAAAAAAAACACGACAAAGTGAAAAATAACTTTAATTTCGGAAGTCGGTGTCTTTGGAGCTGTATTTGAATTTTTTGTCACCGCCTTCCGAAATTAAAGTTATTTTTCACTTTGTCGCGTTTTTTTTGGAAGTCTGTTGTTTTTTTTTTTGGAAAAAGTTTTTATTGTTTTACTACAATACGATTGATTAACGATGTTTCATTCTAATAAACGACTTATGATACAAAGACACAGGTTTTTCTTAACTGTACCTCTTTTCCACTTTTTTTTAAATATCATATAAGTATATCTGGTTATTATTGGTCGTTGGGTTCGCGTCCAATACATTTTTGGCCATCATCCTTTATAAGTTAGGTTAGGTTTTAAGACAACAAGCCATATAGTACTAGTACTACTGAGGCTACGCTCAATAAGAGGCCGCATAACCACATGCATCCTGCGTCGTAGCATATCGGCTTGTTGTCAATTACGGGGCTTCGCACGGGCGTACGAAGACGTCTCACCCGATCTCGGGCTGGTTTGCTGTCGAATAAAAAAGTTTAATGTACCTTTATGTAGGAGTAGTAACTTTAGTAAGAGTATAATAATAAGTAGTACCTAGAACCCCATTTGCAAGCAGTTACCTATTCATGAAACTGTTCATAATATTTCGTAACAAACACCTAAGGCGCTGCCGAGCTGGCCCAATAAAAAATGATTTGTCACTCACTGAACGCCCGAGGCCTTTGCCCAACAGTGAGACAAACAATGGTAAAAAGTAGTATAGACAATATATAAATAGTATAGACACTAGGCATGTAGGTACTTACGCAGGTTTGGGTTCTACAATTTCCATTAGGCTTATAGTGGCCAGGTGCCATCTGATATGTACGTATCTGAAAATTCATTTTGAATTTTATAGCATTTTGCTTTATAGTCAATTAATTAATTTATTGATTAAACGTACCTATGTACTTAAAACTAATCATTTAATGTTTTTGTTGAGGCGCGTCCAATTTTATTTTAAACGAACTCCACTTACTTTTTCCTACACTTATTCGAATTTAGGACTGTTATTCACGTAGTTTAAGATCTGTCATGCTTTTTAATGTATCATAAAATACTTCATAGGTACTTCTTTAGATAAAATGAGAGATAAAACAATAACTTTGATTGTATTTCACAATAATTTTGATCTTCTGTTTAAATGCCAAATAAACCTATTGACATTTGCCTGTCAACGATTATTTAGATGCAGATAAGAAACCGAGCGATGTCAGAGGTACACTTGCATTAAGTAAGTAGGTAGGTACCTGTGGTAGGTACCTACCTTAGTAGTGTATGCAGTGAATGAAGTAAGTATCGTTGTAAAACCACGTACATGCGCACGGACGTAAAAATATCGTGGCGGGTTTTAATCGCGCGCTGGATTTTTAACGCACTGCTTAGCACCGAGGGTTGAAAATCGAACAGTGTGTTTTTAGACACGTTGGGACGGATTGTACGACTAAACGCCGAAAGAAACTACGCCGACAGACTGAATACTGACAGGGAAATCCCGCCTCTATATTTTTACGTAAAAGGCCTTCGATGGACCGATGACCTTATGAAGGCCGCAGGAATCCGCTGGATGCGGGATGCACAAAACCGGTCGAAGTGGCAGAGCTTGGGGGAGGCCTATGTCCAGCAGTGGACGTCTTTCGGCTAAAATAATAATGATGATGAAAAGGCCTTCGTAAGTACCTAAGCACCTAAGCTGTGTTTTTATTTAACGCAAGTAGGTAAGTAAGTGACGCTAACCATTATTATTTTCTTGTAGAATATATTACTATATATATATTATTATATTATGTATGATCCATATACTCTATTGAAATTAAAATGTATGCGTCATTGAAGCCTCCGGAATCTAACTCCGGACCCCGGACGGATGTTTAGTCAACACATCAAAAAGAAGTCAAAAATTGATTGACTACCAAATAGTTTAGTTCAATTTATTTCAATTACATTTTTTGTGCAGGATGTCCGTAGCTGGTCCGTGAGAGTAATCACTTTTGAATTTCTTCATTCAGTGAAAGCTAGATTTTTTTTATCGTGTATGTAACTAAGTAGCGTGGGGTCCGTTGTTGCGATGCATTCGTGATTAGGAATTGCAAAACAGTGTTGTATAGTGAATTCACAGGCCTAGTCCGAACGGGGAAGTTTTCACTTTATGCACTGCGACAACTAGAGGCACTCGAGTTAGTCTATACTCCATTTGAAATATACAGATAGGATACAGATCGGCCCGTGAACCCATCTTCCCAGAGGCAGTTGGATGACCCGCTCTGCAGGTTGGTACGGAATAAACTAATTAATACGTCCACCAATACTGCTGAGCTTGCTCGCCTTCTGGCTGTGGGTGAGTGGGGGTCGGGCCTCTGGCTGCAAGCACTACCGTCACCCAACATAGGCACCATGCTGGGTGACTCGACCTTCCGGTTCGCTACTTGCCTGCGTCTTGGCGCTCCTTGCGTGGCTCTGCATCGCTGCCAATGCGGTGAAGATGTTGACCGCCTCGGACACCATGGCTTATCCTGCAGTAGGAGCGCAGGCCGAATAGCACGGCATGCCAGCATCAATGACATCATCCGTCGTGCTCTTGTCACCGCTGGGGTGCCAGCTGTTCTAGAACCCAATGGCTTGGAACGCGACGATGTGAAGAGACCAGACGAAATTACCATAATGCCTTGGAAGTTAGGTCGGCCTTTGGTGTGAGATGCAACATGTGTCGACAACCTTGCGCCATCCCATCTTCCTAGTACGGCGAATTGTGCTGGAGCGGCTGCTGCAGGTGCGGAAAACCTCAAACGGCGCAAATATTCCAATCTTATTGGAACCTATATGTTCGAACCGTTTGGGGTTGAAACTCTAGGGCCATGGGGTCCGAGTGCCCCACTGAGTTTTCCGAGATATTTCCAAGCGGTTGGTCGACTCTTCACGTGACCAAAGGGCTGGCCTATATTTCAGCCAAAGAATCAGCATTGCCATACAACGTGGCAATTCTGCCAGCCTTTTGGGCACTCTTCCCGTTGACAACGATGCGGACGTATTTTTTGATGCCTAATGATTATTTTCTTTTTTATATACCTGTACATTTTAACTTCATAGCATTTGAAATAAGATTAGACATTTAAACAAACCTTTTTTACAGTCCGTTCAACCGATTCTGACTTCTATACCATAGGCATAAGGATGGCATTGAAAGCAAAAAAGTACTTACAATACCAACTGTTTACTGGAGTTTTTGGCGGGATCGGGTTGGAACATGTCGCACGAATTTTCATTTTCATGAAATTTAGTGAAATAGCGAATTAAATTGTATAATTTTGGTAGTGAATTATTCAATTTAGTTACATGTGTGTGCACAAGTGTAGTGAAGGTGAAAATAAGTGACTAACGTGGACTTTTCGTGTTCCCCCAAAAACTCATGTTAGGTTGTTGTAAAGTTGCTACCGCTTTACAATAACTTTGACTTGACTGACTAAAGACGACTATGACTTTTTTGTAACTTCGTGCCCGATATCGGGCCATTTACTTGATCGAAAAGAAAAATTACTTGACACTGGCTAAATGCACAAACCGTGCGAAGCCAAGGCCCAAAAAAAAAAAAAAAAACTGTTTACTGCAGCTGCCATTTGTCATGCCACCAATGCAATAGAAGTGAAAATCGGTTGATCGCACTGTAAAAAAATTAGTATAGAAGGGACGAATAAAAGAATTTTTATTTCGGAAGTCGGCATTTGTTTTATTATTTTTCAATTTTCACCTTAAGGGGGAAGCTCCGGGGTAGCTTGTGAAAATCAAATTTTCTTAGGTTTTTTTTAAATTTACAGGTCACTGTCAGAGTCTAATGTTGAACAAAATATATTAATCGCGACCGAAACAAATATGGCTTTACATGCTTAAAATCATCAATACAACTCTCTACATAACATACAAACGACAACGAGGTTACTGTACATTATTTTTGACGTATATCAACGCCCTTTGTAACCTTAAATTGCGTGGTGGCAGGATTGTCACCTTTGCGGACGACACAGCTCTGCTTTTCCACGCGGACACATGGGAGGAGGTCTATTCAAATGCTCAGCTCGGTTTCGACATAGTTGCAGAGTGGTTACAAAACAACAAACTCACTCTTAATGTGTCCAAAACAATGTATATTCCGTTTTCCATCAAAAATTACGCAACGCCTTCTAATGCAAATCTTTCAATAACATCGCACACATGCTCTTTCCTGCAAAACAATCCTTGTTCATGTCCTACTCTTAAAAAAGCAGCTGTTATTAAATATTTGGGTATTCAGATTGACAGTGGTCTTAGTTTTCAGCCGCACGTAGACGCACTTACAGCGAGAATACGAAAATTGATTTTTGTTTTTAAAAATTTACGACATGTGGCGGAAACTAAGACTATTGACACCGTATACTTTGCACTAGTTCAGTCAATCTTATCATATTGCATAACGGCATGGGGCGGAGCCCCAAAGACACATTTGCTGAAGTTGGAGAGAGCTCAGAGAGCTATCCTTAAGGTTAGTCGTAAGCTTCCCTTTCTCTTTCCAACGAAAGACCTTTACCAGCAGTGCAACGTACTGACAGTTCGCCAACTATTCATTTTGAGCACTATCATTCACAGGCATACTCAACTTCATTACGACCCTGACGAAATGCTTAACAAGAGGCGCAAACACACAGTCTGTAAATCAAAACCTTTCCAAACTAGCTACAGCCGCAGATTCTTTTGTTTCCTGGGAGATTATCTTTACAACAAAATCAATAAAGCCATTTCCATTTACTCCTTATCCAAATTCAACTGTAAGTCTAAAGTACATAACTGGCTTCAATCTCTCGATTATGAAGCCACAGAGAGACTATTGGAAGTCGTTTCATAATTAAGTTTTTACATTAGTCATCATTATCAAAAAGCCAGTTTTGATTATCAAACACACCCACACACCCTATACACCCACATCCACACACTCTACACACCCACACCCATACACCCTACCTTGCTGTCTAATAATACGTTGTTTTTTTATTTTATTTTTTTTGTTCTATTAAATTGTTTTTGTCTTCACTCCCAAAATTATCATACTATTAGTAGATGTTTGTATTACAATGGCTCGTCCGGATAGTTTGGAGGCCTGGAGACCTGTAACACAGGTATTCCTAGTACAGGCTCCAGTCTCCACAACATCAATGTACCTATTTTTTGTAAGCATTATTATGTTTTGTACTGATTTTTTTCATTATGTGGTGGAGAAAATAAAAGTTTTTATTATTATTATCTCCTTTATTCCTTTCAATATACATATAAATTACATTTTTAAATATTAGTATAAAATTATATAAAAACATTTAAAAATATAAAAAATAGTGGCCCGCCGGTATCGGGAACAAGGTCCAAGCTACCGGCGGTCAGGGCTCCAGAGAGAGGAACCTCCTGACAATGCGAGCCGTGTCCAGGAGTACTGCTTTCTGGATCAAGCCCTTGACCCAGCTGCCCAACGAGAGCCTCCTCAGATGTTGGTCGAGGCTCTTGGCTATCAAGCCATTAGCTGTAACAACTATCGGTACAATGATCGCTGAGTCCACATCCCACATGTCGACAACCTCGCGAGCCAAGTCAAGATACTTTATTTGTTTATCTTTTTCGGCTTTCACGAGGTTCCCGTCATGCGGGACCGTTATATCAACGATCATTGCACGCCGTTCTAGTCGATCCACCACCACTATATCAGGTTTATTGGCAACAATGGTCCTGTCAGTGATGATGGATCGATCCCAGTACAGTGTGACATGTCCATTTTCGAGAACTGGGTCGGGCACATACCTGTAGTACGGCACTTCTGATTCCACAAGGCTGTATTTCAGAGCAAGTTGCTGGTGGATAATCCTGGCTACTAGGTTGTGTCTATGCAAGTACTCCTCGTTAGCTAGACGAGAACACCCGGAGATTATGTGTCTGATTGATTCTCCTGGACGGTGGCATGCCCGACAGATGTCAACCGTGCCATCTTTCACAATAAATCTCCGGTAATTGTTCGTCATCATAACTTCGTCCATAATTGCACAGACAAAACCTTCGGTTTCCCCAAATAGGTCACCAAAACGTAGCCAGGCTACGGACGCTAGAAAGTCTACATCGGGTCCATGTAGGGCCCGGAAAAAGCGTCCGTGAAGCTCCTTACTCTGCCATACCTCCATGCGATCTTTAGTGTCAAGTACTACAGGCTTGCGCCAGTTCTCTTTACCCAAGGAGAGCGGGGTGAGGCCCTTGTCCACCGCAACCACATCTCGATGCATCCCCACGTCGGTTTCTAGGAAATAATCCCTGAGACTGCATATCTCGCGATTGTGGAGAGTCTTAGCATTTAAAAAGCCTCGACCTCCACATTTTCGCGGGATATACAGTCTCATTACCGATGACCGTGGGTGATGCATTCGATATGCAGTCAGCAGCGTACGGACCCTCCTATCCATGGCGTCGAGTTCGGTCTGAGTCCATTTGAGTATGCCGAAAGAGTACATCAAGACCGGCATGACCCAACCGTTGAAGGCACGCACCTTGTTTCCGCCTGATAAAAGACTATTAAATACTTTTTTCAGGCGGCCAAAGAAGCGTTCCCTCAACGATTGTTTCATGTCAGTAACATTGATGCCCAAAGCTTCCGACATACCCAAATACTTATAGGTTTCGGCTGCGGAGAGGGCTCGAAGTTTTATGGAATCCGAGAGTTGGGTTCCCACGGATTCCACAATCTCCCCTCTCTTTACATGCATGACCGCACATTTGTCCACACCAAAATCCATCCTGATGGCGCTACTGAAAGTTTCAGTTACTTTCAGTAGCTCCATCAGTTGCATATTGTTGGGGGCAAAGAGTTTTAGGTCATCCATGTAGAGGAGGTGAGATATAACCTGACCACCTCTCCTCAGTCGATAGCCTATACCTGAATCCTCCAGCAGTATGCTTAGAGGATTCAGGGCTAGGCAGAACCAAAGCGGACTCAAACTGTCGCCCTGAAATATGCCTCGCTCGATCCTTATCGGCTCGCTATTTCTCTGGATATTTCGACATCCTGGATATTGAAGGACCGTCCTCCATTGCCCCATACATGACATCAGGAAGGTGCGCAGAGTTGCATCTACTTTATACAACTCCAACACCCTCATGAGCCCATGTATGTGGCACCGAGTCATAGGCCTTCTTGTAATCTATCCAACATGTCGAAAGATCCTTTCGGAAACGACGAACCTGTTGGCAAATGGCCATATCAATGAGGAGCAGCTCCTTAGTACCGCGGGACCCGCTCCGACATCCATTTTGAGAGACAGACATGATGGAGTTACTGTCTATATGATTGTAAATCTTAGCTCTCAAAATGGATGTAAGAACTTTATAGACCGTCGGTAAACACGTGATCGGCCTATAATTTTTGGGTTCCGCGGTACTACCTGATTTATGGAGCAGGTGGGTTACTCCTGTCGTGAGAAACTGGGGTAGCGAACTAGACTCTAAAGCAACCTGGTACTGAGCCGCCAAGCGAGCGTGCGATCTTTGAAACCATTTAATCCAAAAGTTGTGCAGCCCGTCCGGTCCTGGAGATTTCCAGTTGGGCAACGGACGGACTGCACGAGCTACATCTTGGGGGCAGATGGTAATAGCCCCCATTTCTGGTATTGGATCGCAGGCTCACTCGACTTCCCGAGCCCAATCACCTTCGGTGTGACTGACAGGCACCGACCAGATACTACGCCAAAAAGAACACATGGCATCATCATCTGGTAGGTGCGTGTCAGCCTCACTTTGGTCTGATCGCTCCCAAGCTCTATATATCCACCTTTCATCACTTTGGAAAGTACGATTCTGGGTGTATCGATCCACTCGCCGCTTATACCTACGAATACGGTTTGCCCATGCATACACTTTCTGCTTCAGGAAGTCGATGCGCTCTGTGACACAAGACGTATAGTCTTGAGGACTGATATCAGTCCCCGAGAACGCCCGTCTCACAAAGCGCATCACTCTAGGGCGAGTATTGCCCTCCCTGAAGCAGATTAGTTTGCCGATGAGGGCTCTGGCCCCACCAATACGGCGTTCAATTCTGCACTGCCAAGCTGGTACGGCTGGTTTCGGTCGTGTAGCTCTTGAGTCATTGGCAAATTTGACGTGAGCTACACGACATACCGCTACAGCCGCGCAGTACAAAATCGAATGAGTATCGGCAAGGTCTTCGCAGTCATCAAAAAAGTTTGACAACTGCGAATCCAGAGCCGCCACCAGCGCCCTATTTTTATTATGCATGGGCAAACGAGGTAAGCGTGGTCTAAGTTCGGGTGACATGAACCGATATTCCCGAATCGCACCATCCAAAGCACTCCTCAATTCATCATTGCACTGGGTACTTACGTTTGTAGCCCTATCATCAGTCCCCTCGTCAGTTTGATCTGTATTTAACTGTGGTGGTATTTGTGATACCACCACATTCTGTAACGGGGGAGCGATGACATGGCTACTCTGCATTTCATTGCGTAGGCGATCAAGTACTGTGTCATCCAACATATGGTTACGCTGGATGACCCGCACCTGATCCGATAGTCGTTGTGATGAAACGTTGATAGCTGGCTCAAGCACCTGAAACAGAGAGAGCATCCGAACACGGTACGCGGTCAGGTTGTTTCCCCCCTCTGTAGCCCCATAGTATGAGCGCATGACATTCTCATTAATGGATCGTGTCCATCTCATGCGCTGCACACTTCCGCCGAGAGCTGGGACCCTATCAGAGGCCGGTGGGCCTCGAGGTCCTAAGCAGGTCGGCGGCCGGCGTCCTCCCCGTCGGCGAGCAGGTGGTGGCGTCGTGGGCGGAGAGAAATACTCGTCGCTCGAGCTCGACGCAACTACCGCGGCCGGTGTCGTCACAGCGTCCACAGTGGGGCTGGGTACCGGCGGCGGCGAGGCGGAGCTGAGCGACGAGTCCGGAGGTGGTGGGCGTGCTCGACGTGCCGCTGATCTTGTCAACATATCGTTCTTATCATCGTTTTCCTGTTTTCCGTTTTAACTTTTTTCATTGTTGTTTTATCGGAGGTGACATCTGTCATGTCACCTCCGATTAGGCACTTTTATAATAAATTTTATTTCATTATGGTGATAATTCGTCTCCTTTTTGATTTTCCAGTAGTTTTTTGGTTTCAGGTTTTGTGTATATTGAAAGATTGTTGTAATATTGCGTCGGAATTATTTTACAGCGAAAATGAGAAGAACAAGACGTCTTTGTTGACAAAGTGT
This sequence comes from Antitype chi, assembly GCA_947359405.1. Lineage (NCBI taxonomy): Eukaryota > Metazoa > Arthropoda > Insecta > Lepidoptera > Noctuidae > Antitype > Antitype chi. Next base: position 6,797,273 of record OX375814.1, read on the forward strand.
TGCCAGCTTATTATTATATTATATTATTATTATTTCGTTTATTCAATCTAACTACATATTTCAATACATTTTTAAATATTTTTATAAAATAACCTTATAAAAAACATTTAAAAATATAAAAAATAGTGGTCCGCCGGTATCGGGAGCAGGGTCCAAGCTACCGGTGGTTAGGGTTCCAGAGACAGGAACCTCCTCACGATGCGAGCCGTATCGAGGAGTACTGCCTTCTGAATCAGGCTTTTGACCCAACCGCCTAACGAGAGCCTCGAGAGATGTTGATCGAGGCTTTCGGCCATCAGTCCATTGGCTGATATGACAATCGGCACAATGACAGCCGAGTTCACATTCCACATGTCAACAACCTCGTGTGCTAAGTCGAAATATTTAATCTGTTTCTCTTTCTCAGCTTTCACGAGGTTCCCGTCATGTGGAATGGTAACATCGATAATCATTGCGCGGCGCGCTAACCGGTCTATCACCACTATATCAGGCTTATTGGCTACAATAGTCCTGTCAGTAATGATAGACCGGTCCCAGTACAACGTGACATGGTCATTCTCGAGAACTGGGTCGGGCACATACTTGTAATACGGTACCTCGGAATCCACAAGTTTATATTGCAAAGCAAGTTGCTGGTGAATAATCCTGGCTACTTGGTTATGCCTGTGCAAGTATTCGCCATTAGCCAGACGAGAACAACCAGAGATAATATGTCTGATAGACTCACCCGGACGGTGACATTATTATTATCTCCTTTATTCCTTTCAATATACATATAAATTACATTTTTAAATATTAGTATAAAATTATATAAAAACATTTAAAAATATAAAAAATAGTGGCCCACCGGTATCGGGAACAAGGTCCAAGCTACCGGCGGTCAGGGCTCCAGAGAGAGGAACCTCCTGACAATGCGAGCCGTGTCCAGGAGTACTGCTTTCTGAATCAAGCCCTTGACCCAGCTGCCCAACGAGAGCCTCCTCAGATGTTGGTCGAGGCTCTTGGCTATCAAGCCATTGGCTGTAACAACTATCGGTACAATGATCGCTGAGTCCACATCCCACATGTCGACAACCTCGCGAGCCAAGTCAAGATACTTTATTTGTTTATCTTTCTCGGCTTTCACGAGGTTCCCGTCATGCGGGACCGTTATATCAACGATCATTGCACGCCGTTCTAGTCGATCCACCACCACTATATCAGGTTTATTGGCAACAATAGTCCTGTCAGTGATGATGGATCGATCCCAGTACAGTGTGACATGTCCATTTTCGAGAACTGGGTCGGGCACATACCTGTAGTACGGCACTTCTGATTCCACAAGGCTGTATTTCAGAGCAAGTTGCTGGTGGATAATCCTGGCTACTAGGTTGTGTCTATGCAAGTACTCCTCGTTAGCTAGACGAGAACACCCGGAGATTATGTGTCTGATTGATTCTCCTGGACGGTGGCATGCCCGACAGATGTCAACCGTGCCATCTTTCACAATAAATCTCCGGTAATTGTTCGTCATCATAACTTCGTCCATAATTGCACAGACAAAACCTTCGGTTTCCCCAAATAGGTCACCGAAACGTAGCCAGGCTACGGACGCTAGAAAGTCTACATCGGGTCCATGTAGGGCCCGGAAAAAGCGTCCGTGAAGCTCCTTACTCTGCCATACCTCCATGCGATCTTTAGTGTCAAGTACTACAGGCTTGCGCCAGTTCTCTTTACCCAAGGAGAGCGGGGTGAGGCCCTTGTCCACCGCAACCACATCTCGATGCATCCCCACGTCGGTTTCTAGGAAATAATCCCTGAGACTGCATATCTCGCGATTGTGGAGAGTCTTAGCATTTAAAAAGCCTCGACCTCCACATTTTCGCGGGATATACAGTCTCATTACCGATGACCGTGGGTGATGCATTCGATATGCAGTCAGCAGCGTACGGACCCTCCTATCTATGGCGTCGAGTTCGGTTTGAGTCCATTTGAGTATGCCGAAAGAGTACATCAAGACCGGCATGACCCAACCGTTGAAGGCACGCACCTTGTTTCCGCCTGATAAAAGACTATTAAATACTTTTTTCAGGCGGCCAAAGAAGCGTTCCTTCAACGATTGTTTCATGTCAGTAACATTGATGCCCAAAGCTTCCGACATACCCAAATACTTATAGGTTTCGGCTGCGGAGAGGGCTCGAAGTTTTATGGAATCCGAGAGTTGGGTTCCCACGGATTCCACAATCCCCCCTCGCTTTACATGCATGACCGCACATTTGTCCACACCAAAATCCATCCTAATGGCGCTACTGAAAGTTTCAGTTACTTTCAGTAGCTCCATCAGTTGCAAATTGTTGGGGGCAAAGAGTTTTAGGTCATCCATGTAGAGGAGGTGAGATATAACCTGACCACCTCTCCTCAGTCGATAGCCTATACCTGAATCCTCCAGCAGTGTGCTTAGAGGATTCAGGGCTAGGCAGAACCAAAGCGGACTCAAACTGTCGCCCTGAAATATGCCTCGCTCGATCCTTATCGGTTCGCTATTCCTCTGAATATTTCGACATCCTGGATATCGAAGGACCGTCCTCCATTGCCCCATACATGACATCAGGAAGGTGCGCAGAGTTGTATCTACTTTATACAATTCCAGCACCCTCATGAGCCATGTATGTGGCACCGAGTCATAGGCCTTCTTGTAGTCTATCCAACATGTCGAAAGATCCTTTCTGGAACGACGAACCTGTTGGCTAATGGCCATATCAATGAGGAGCAGCTCCTTAGTACCGCGGGATCCGTTCCGACACCCATTTTGAGAGACAGACATGATGGAATTGGTGTCTACATGATTGTAAATTTTAGCTCTCAAAATGGATGTAAGAACCTTATAGACCGTCGGTAAACACGTGATCGGCCTATAATTTTTGGGTTCCGCGGTACTACCAGATTTATGGAGCAGGTGGGTAACTCCTGTCGTTAGGAACTGGGGTAGCGAACCAGACTCCAAAGCAGTCTGGTACTGAGCCGCCAAGCGAGCGTGCGATCCAATGAACCATTTGATCCAGAAGTTGTGCAGCCCGTCCGGCCCTGGAGATTTCCAATTTGGCAGCGGACGGACTGCACGAGCTACATCTTGGGGGCAGATGGTAATAGCCCCCATTTCTGGTATTGGACCGCAGGCTCGCTCTACTTCCCGAGCCCAATCACCTTCGGTGTGACTGACAGGCACCGACCAGATACTACGCCAAAAAGAACACATAGCATCATCGTCTGGTAGGCGCGTGTCAGCCACACTTTGATCCGGTCGCTCCCAAGCCCTATATACCCACCTTTCATCACTTTGAAAAGTGCGGTTCTGGGTGTATCGATCCACTCGCCGCTTACACCTACGAATACGGTTTGCCCATGCATACACTTTCTGCTTCAGGAAGTCGATGCGCTCCGTGACACAAGATGTATAGTCTTGAGGACTGATATCAGTCCCCGAGAACGCCCGTCTCACAAAGCGCATCACTCTAGGGCGAGTATTGCCCTCCCTGAAGCAGATTAGTTTTCCGATGAGGGCTCTGGCCCCACCAATACGGCGTTCAATTCTGTACTGCCAAGCTGGTACGGCTGGTTTCGGTCGTGTAGCTCTTGAGTCATTGGCAAATTTGACGTGAGCTACACGACATGCCGCTACAGCCGCGCAGTACAAAATCGAATGAGTATCGGCGAGGTCTTCGCAGTCATCAAAAAAGTTTGACAACTGCGAATCCAGAACCGCCACCAGCGCCCTATTTTTATTATGCATGGGCAAACGAGGTAAGCGTGGTCTAAGTTCGGGCGACATGAATCGATATTCCCGAATCGCACCGTCCAAAGCACTCCTCAATTCCTCATTGCACTGGGTACTTACGTTAGTAACCCTATCATCAGTCCCCTCGTCAGCTTGAGGCGCGTGGCTTGTGGTGAACCGTGTTGGAACCACAACTGTCTGCGGCGGCGGCGGGGGGACGATGACATGGCTACTCTGCATTTCAATTCGCAAGCGATCAAGTACAGTGTCATCCAACATATGGTTACGCTGGATGACCCGCACCTGATCCGATAGTCGTTGTGTCGAAACGTTGACAGTTGGTTCAAGCACCTGAAAAAGAGAGAGCATCCGAACACGGTACGCGGTCAGATTGTTTCCTCCCTCTGTAGCCCCATAGTATGAGCGCATGACGTTTTCGTTGATGGATCGTGTCCATCTCATGCGCTGCACACTTCCGCCGGGAGCTGGGACCCTATCAGAGGCCGGTGGGCCTCGAGGTCCTAAACCGTCCGGCGGCCGGCGTCCTCTTCGTCGACGAGCAGGTGGTGGCGTCGTGGGCGGAGAGAAATACTCGTCGCTCGAGCTCGACGCAACTACCGCGGCCGGTGTCATCACAGCGCCCGCAGTGGGGCTGGGTACCGGCGGCGGCGAGGCGGAGCTGAGCGACGAGTCCGGAGGTGGTGGGCGTGCATTTCGGGCGGCAGATCTTGTCAACATTTTACCTTAATTTCTTAATCTTCTTCATAGTTGTTCGGAGGTGACATCTGTCATGTCACCTCCGATTCGGTATTTTTGATTATGCTTATTACATTTTTATATTTTACGGTCTTGTTTTTGGTTTTTCGATGTAATTTAGGTTTCTGGTTTGATTTGAAATTAAAAAACTCTTGTGAAATTGAGTAAAAATAACTTTAACTATTGAAATTGCAAAAAATTTAAAATCATGAGGTTTTGTTGACACGGTGTTGCCATTATTATTATTATCTCCTTTATTCCTTTCAATATACATATAAATTACATTTTTAAATATTAGTATAAAATTATATAAAAACATTTAAAAATATAAAAAATAGTGGCCCACCGGTATCGGGAACAAGGTCCAAGCTACCGGCGGTCAGGGCTCCAGAGAGAGGAACCTCCTGACAATGCGAGCCGTGTCCAGGAGTACTGCTTTCTGGATCAAGCCCTTGACCCAGCTGCCCAACGAGAGCCTCCTCAGATGTTGGTCGAGGCTCTTGGCTATCAAGCCATTGGCTGTAACAACTATCGGTACAATGATCGCTGAGTCCACATCCCACATGTCGACAACCTCGCGAGCCAAGTCAAGATACTTTATTTGTTTATCTTTCTCGGCTTTCACGAGGTTCCCGTCATGCGGGACCGTTATATCAACGATCATTGCACGCCGTTCTAGTCGATCCACCACCACTATATCAGGTTTATTGGCAACAATGGTCCTGTCAGTGATGATGGATCGATCCCAGTACAGTGTGACATGTCCATTTTCGAGAACTGGGTCGGGCACATACCTGTAGTACGGCACTTCTGATTCCACAAGGCTGTATTTCAGAGCAAGTTGCTGGTGGATAATCCTGGCTACTAGGTTGTGTCTATGCAAGTACTCCTCGTTAGCTAGACGAGAACACCCGGAGATTATGTGTCTGATTGATTCTCCTGGACGGTGGCATGCCCGACAGATGTCAACCGTGCCATCTTTCACAATAAATCTCCGGTAATTGTTCGTCATCATAACTTCGTCCATAATTGCACAGACAAAACCTTCGGTTTCCCCAAATAGGTCACCGAAACGTAGCCAGGCTACGGACGCTAGAAAGTCTACATCGGGTCCATGTAGGGCCCGGAAAAAGCGTCCGTGAAGCTCCTTACTCTGCCATACCTCCATGCGATCTTTAGTGTCAAGTACTACAGGCTTGCGCCAGTTCTCTTTACCCAAGGAGAGCGGGGTGAGGCCCTTGTCCACCGCAACCACATCTCGATGCATCCCCACGTCGGTTTCTAGGAAATAATCTCTGAGACTGCATATCTCGCGATTGTGGAGAATCTTAGCATTTAAAAAGCCTCGACCTCCACATTTTCGCGGGATATACAGTCTCATTACCGATGACCGTGGGTGATGCATTCGATATGCAGTCAGCAGCGTACGGACCCTCCTATCTATGGCGTCGAGTTCGGTCTGAGTCCATTTGAGTATGCCGAAAGAGTACATCAAGACCGGCATGACCCAACCGTTGAAGGCACGCACCTTGTTTCCGCCTGATAAAAGACTATTAAATACTTTTTTCAGGCGGCCAAAGAAGCGTTCCTTCAACGATTGTTTCATGTCAGTAACATTGATGCCCAAAGCTTCCGACATACCCAAATACTTATAGGTTTCGGCTGCGGAGAGGGCTCGAAGTTTTATGGAATCCGAGAGTTGGGTTCCCACGGATTCCACAATCTCCCCTCGCTTTACATGCATGACCGCACATTTGTCCACACCAAAATCCATCCTAATGGCGCTACTGAAAGTTTCAGTTACTTTCAGTAGCTCCATTAGTTGCAAATTGTTGGGGGCAAAGAGTTTTAGGTCATCCATGTAGAGGAGGTGAGATATAACCTGACCACCTCTCCTCAGTCGATAGCCTATACCTGAATCCTCCAGCAGTGTGCTTAGAGGATTCAGGGCTAGGCAGAACCAAAGCGGACTCAAACTGTCGCCCTGAAATATGCCTCGCTCGATCCTTATCGGTTCGCTATTCCTCTGGATATTTCGACATCCTGGATATCGAAGGACCGTCCTCCAATGCCCCATACATGACATCAGGAAGGTGCGCAGAGTTGTATCTACTTTATACAATTCCAGCACCCTCATGAGCCATGTATGTGGCACCGAGTCATAGGCCTTCTTGTAGTCTATCCAACATGTCGAAAGATCCTTTCGGGAACGACGAACCTGTTGGCTAATGGCCATATCAATGAGGAGCAGCTCCTTAGTACCGCGGGATCCGTTCCGACATCCATTTTGAGAGACAGACATGATTGAATTAGTGTCTACATGATTGTAAATCTTAGCTCTCAAAATGGATGTAAGAACCTTATAGACCGTCGGTAAACACGTGATCGGTCTATAATTTTTGGGTTCCGCGGTACTACCTGATTTATGGAGCAGGTGGGTAACTCCTGTCGTTAGGAACTGGGGTAGCGAACCAGACTCCAAAGCAGTCTGGTACTGAGCCGCCAAGCGAGCGTGCGACCTTTGCAACCATTTAATCCAGAAGTTGTGCAGCCCGTCCGGCCCTGGAGACTTCCAATTGGGTAACGGACGGACTGCACGAGCTACATCTTGGGGGCAGATGGTAATAGCCCCCATTTCTGGTATTAGATCGCAGGCTCGCTCGACTTCCCGAGCCCAATCACCTTCGGTGTGACTGACAGGCACCGACCAGATACTACGCCAAAAAGAACACATAGCATCATCGTCTGGTAGGCGCGTGTCAGCCACACTTTGGTCCGGTCGCTCCCAAGCCCTATATACCCACCTTTCATCACTTTGAAAAGTGCGGTTCTGGGTGTATCGATCCACTCGCCGCTTATACCTACGAATACGGTTTGCCCATGCATACACTTTCTGCTTCAGGAAGTCGATGCGCTCCGTGACACAAGACGTATAGTCTTGAGGACTGATATCAGTCCCCGAGAACGCCCGTCTCACAAAGCGCATCACTCTAGGGCGAGTATTGCCCTCCCTGAAGCAGATTAGTTTTCCGATGAGGGCTCTGGCCCCACCAATACGGCGTTCAATTCTGCACTGCCAAGCTGGTACGGCTGGTTTCGGTCGTGTAGCTCTTGAGTCATTGGCAAATTTGACGTGAGCTACACGACATGCCGCTACAGCCGCGCAGTACAAAATCGAATGAGTATCGGCGAGGTCTTCGCAGTCATCAAAAAAGTTTGACAACTGCGAATCCAGAGCTGCCACCAGCGCCCTATTTTTATTATGCATGGGCAAACGAGGTAAGCGTGGTCTACGTTCGGGCGACATGAATCGATATTCCCGAATCGCACCGTCCAAAGCACTCCTCAATTCCTCATTGCACTGGGTACTTACGTTAGTAACCCTATCATCAGTCCCCTCGTCAGCTTGAGGCGCGTGGCTTGTGGTGAACCGTGGTGGTACCACAACTGTCTGCGGCGGCGGCGGGGGGACGATGACATGGCTACTCTGCATTTCAATTCGCAAGCGATCAAGTACAGTGTCATCCAACATATGGTTACGCTGGATGACCCGCACCTGATCCGATAGTCGTTGTGTCGAAACGTTGACAGTTGGTTCAAGCACCTGAAAAAGAGAGAGCATCCGAACACGGTACGCGGTCAGATTGTTTCCTCCCTCTGTAGCCCCATAGTATGAGCGCATGACGTTTTCGTTGATGGATCGTGTCCATCTCATGCGCTGCACACTTCCGCCGGGAGCTGGGACCCTATCAGAGGCCGGTGGGCCTCGAGGTCCTAAACCGTCCGGCGGCCGGCGTCCTCTTCGTCGACGAGCAGGTGGTGGCGTCGTGGGCGGAGAGAAATACTCGTCGCTCGAGCTCGACGCAACTACCGCGGCCGGTGTCATCACAGCGCCCGCAGTGGGGCTGGGTACCGGCGGCGGCGAGGCGGAGCTGAGCGACGAGTCCGGAGGTGGTGGGCGTGCATTTCGGGCGGCAGATCTTGTCAACATTTTACCATATTTTCTTAATCTTCTTCATAATTGTTCGGAGGTGACATCTGTCATGTCACCTCCGATTCGGTATTTTTGATTATGCTTATTACATTTTTATATTTTACTGTCTTGTTTTTGGTTTTTCGATGTAATTTACGTTTCTGGTTTGATTTGAAATTAAAAAACTCTTGTGAAATTGAGTAGAAATAATTTTAACTATTGAAATTGCAGAAAATTTAAAATCATGAGGTTTTGTTGACACGGTGTTGCCAGTTATTATTATTATTATTATTACTGTAATATAAAGAACGATGGGCTCTAGCGTCCCCGAACTTGAAACTTAGCTATCAGACTTGAGACGTACCTATCTCATTTAAAAGGTATTTACTTACTTTCAGATCATTCATCATTCTTTAATATGGCGACGACCGTCAAAAGTATGGGGTTGTCTGGGAAAAAAAAGAAATGTAATTGGATGAATGTAGTTTAAAATAAGTTTGATTATTCAAAAATAAGTGAAAATCGTATTGGTTTTTACTTGTGCTTCATATGTGCTTCATGTGATATTATTTCAAAACTTAGACAACAGACTCGAGACGTATTTCATTTAAACGGTCTTGGCTTACTGATAATTAATAACTATGGCGACGACCGTCAAAAATTGAGTTTGATTTTTTAAACCAGAAATTGAAAATAGAATATGTTATTTTACACATGAAATACCTATATTTCTATATTTAACATGACATCATAACGTACCTGCCTGCACTTGCGGGGAATACTTTCTTTCTTTATTACTGAATGGGCCTGCTCTTGACCTCGATCACGCCTGAGAGGAAGCGATTGATGAGGTCTATGATGGATCGAGCGTGCCCAGAAGATGCCTGTTCACTCTTGTTTTGAAGAAAAACGGGTTAAATGTGGAAGGAAACACAGGCGCAAGCAGAGAGTTCCATACTTTGGCTGTGCGCATAATAAATGTGGAGGAGAAGCGCTAAGTACCTGCGACTGGTCAGGATAAAAACCAAGTGCGGATGGTACCTACCCTGCAGTGCGTCTGGGGTGCAGTGCAGTGTGGGATCAGTTCGTGGAGCTCCTGCGCACACTTTCCGAAGTACAGTCTGTAGAAGCCCGACAGGCAAGCACCATTACGCCGATGAGCTAGGCTGTGAAGCTTAGCCACCAACGTTTCGTTGCCTATGAGCCTTTTTGCTCTGCGATCCACCAAGTCAAGTGCAGAAAGCTGGTATAGAGGCGGTAACTGGTCCTTTTTCAATAAATTCCAGATAATTCTGTTAAAATCAACATTGCTAATGTTCCTGGTGTCTTGTAAAAAGGTTACGCCTACAAACTGTTATTTTTTAACCTGTCAAAGCTTACCTGACACACCTAGCCTTTAGCACTGGTATACCCACAGAACAGATAAAAGAGATGATAAAGGTACCTAGCTGTTCGTTGTTTTCGTTTTCCACTTTGCGTTTTCGATCTCTTTCACGGCTATAACTGACCCTTGCTTACTATTATTGTCATTTTTTTTTTGCAGTGCTTTCATGTTTTTTTTTTAAATATCTCTCTATTACATGGGACTTGAACATAACTGACGAAATGTGGGTGTACTAAAAGTTCATCTCTGCCTAACTCTTCAGGGAAAAACAGGCGTGTTTTACGTTGTGTGTGTGTTGTTACTTGTGAAATGTGGTTGTTCTTATTGGATGGCAGAATAAGTTTTGTTGTTTGTTGTCCTATAAAATAGAGCCGTAACTCTGTCTACCCCATTGTTGAATACACACGTAATCTTATGATTAAAGCTTAATATCACTAATACATATAAGCTGACAGTTTCCGGATATCATTGATAGTGGAGGAAAATGGAAGCAAGTACACCTATAAGTCAGCTTAGAAGTGAAGCTTTGCGTACCCCGCCGGATAATACTGGTGTGATGTTATGTATTTCACGTATATGCAAGGAATCATTAAATACCGAACTCGTGCGAAGTCTTGTGGCTTATCGAGCATTACAGGCGTAATAATATGTTATGTTATCAGTTTAAGGATATCTTAGTTTAACCGTAATGTTATCTTATGCTCGAACACATGCGGTGATCCTCCTGGGCATGCTGAGAATCAGGTTATCAAGCATTTCTTGGGGTAACCTGTCTCATTCTTGAATTGCGGCTTCCCTGAGCTCTGGAACTGTCTGGGGACGTGGCTGACGGTTCCAAACAGCTCGCTTAAGAGCATCCCACGCGTGCGCTATTGGGTTTAAGTCAGGCGAGCTGGCAGACCAGTCTAACCTTGTGATGTCGTATGCTCGGAAAACAGCATTGACTCGATGAGCTCGATGGGCGGGCGCATTATCAACGACCAGTACAAATTGGTGCCCATGGTTTACTCAGAATATTTTGACAATTACATCAATAGCAACTGCAATATACATGTCTGCTGTCATGAAGACTCAATACGGGATCAAAGGCGTTCTAGCTCTAATCATAATACCACCCCAAAAGGACACCGATTTACGCCTCGCTAAAACAGTTCAGTGAGGCGGGAAGCAAAGAACTGCCACTGGAACAGTCCAGTGGCAGTTCTTTGCCTTTCACGGTCTCCTGGTCTTCTCCAGACACGGACACGTCGGATATCTGAATGGTACTGATTCGCGATTCGTCAACGATAATCTACCGTAATAAAAAAGATTTCGATTTTTCAAAGTGATCGCAAACTTTTATTAATGTGTGTATGTTAGAAATGGACATGAGCCTAAGGTGTCGGTATTTTCTCAAATGCTACAGACTAAATATGATTTGTTTCTATTTCTAAACATAAATAGCAGTGGATGGGTTAAGTGTACCGTCGTTGTAGTAGGTAGTTAAAAATGTTGCGGGTGTTCCATAAGAAAACCGTATTTATTTTCTCTGGCCGAAACTTTAATTTTGAATTATGTCCTTTTTTGAATTTCGCGGGCTGCCTAAGCGCATCCACCAAGTCACGATCACGTGTGTAAACTAGTGAAGTGCGCTGTAAATTCAATTTATTTATTGTGTTTCATTGTGTATATATTTTTATTTAAATTTTATTTTAGTCGATTATCTGTTGATTGTCCAGAACTACAACCATAACTACTATTTATTTTTAATCTGTAACACTTTACTTCCTGTTTTTTAAAAGACTGAATTGCATTATAAGACAAAATATTATAATTTCGCGGGCTACCGGTCGCTTCCACTTTGGCCACGCATATACCAATGTATTTATTATTCATATTTTTGGCAAATGTGATAATTTCGGGCTCGAATAGTGAATTTATGACTTAATTAAATAAAATGCATATCTTTATATGGAAACAAAACAAGGGAGAAAAAGGAAATAAGTACATTTGAAAAAATACATCGTGTAAATTATACAACATATTATTACATGGAGTTATTATTTTTTTAAGATTGGTAACACAAAAATAATATAAAGTCATAAGCTTATTTTCGAATACCATTTGTTTAATTCATTTAAAAACAAAGTACGTTTCACGAACGAATATAGCTGGACTGATATTGCAATGGTGAAAATCCACAACCAACTAATAAGTAAGTTTATTATATACGTTCAGAATAATTTCAATTACTCTTTTGTTAGTTATGGGGGAATTACGGTCGCGAATCATAAATATCACAATTATTTTGTATAGACATACAGCCTGACAATGAACTTTATATTGCAAAAAACGTGCAACAATTTGAATTTTGCGGGCTCCCCCTGGCCCTTCCTCCTTAACATTTCAGAATCCTTTATCCACTTATTAAATAATAATACTATTTTCTGTGAAGTTACTATTATTATTATATTTTTATTGGACATGACTATTTCTTTGAAGCTCCAGAAATGATGAACTGTTGTCAATGTGTCAAGATAATGTCAATAACAAACGTCATTACTCATCCATGCCAGTGTGTACTGTGTGATAGTCATATCAAATTTTAATCAGCAATAAAATTATGTAAAATTAGTTTATCCAAAATGAACCATATTCTAAACCATAACACGTTGAGAATATCATTAAATCTAGCGAAAAGTGTTAAGCTGTTATATTTACCAAGGGTTTTTACACAACAACTAGTGAAATCAACCAGGGATATTATTTAGCACTAAATAGGGGTGTAATTAACACGTTTACTCATAAATAAATGATTCGATTCCACTAGTCATATGATATTGAAAGTCAATTTAAGTGATTTTAACATGCTATAGTTATATTTTATTATGAACGAGTATTACGAGATTGATGATCGTAAAATGAAAGGTACCCTTCGCGACTGGCGCAAAGCGCTGCGCACCCCGGCCACGTACAGGGTCGGTAACGCTGTGAGAGTTCAGCCACAATTCGTATTATTAATTGTGTTAATAGGAACATTCCTGCTGGTGTTGTGTTATTATAACTGGTGGACAAGTAGCCAGCCAGTTAGTGTCCAGAGATGGGCTAGTTCAGAGCGGCCATACAACACGACTTACCCGCTGACGAAACCGTTGATTGCTGGAGATTTAGTCACATTCAGGATCGGAATAGTGGCAGACTTAGATACCAATTCTAAAAGCAGTAGTAATAAACACACATACATAAGTTATTTTAAGAAAGGACAACTCAATTACCACCGTGGCAAGAAGTCAGTGCAAGTGTCATGGGACACACGAGAGCCCACTCTGTTGTCTTCGACATACTCCCACAAGGGAAGAGGCATGGAGCTGTCCGAGTTGATAGTATATGATGGAAGATTGCTCACTTTTGACGACCGATCAGGAATGGTAAGCACATTGTTGTCACTTTGGTTTCCTACTCATATCTAAATGAATTTGAAGTTAAAGATTTTATTATGTACTTATATTATAAAATATTATATTCAGATAGGTCAAATTTGTCATGTAAATTCAGAATTTCTGATAAAAAATAAAGTTTTTCCTTGTTGAACAACCAAACTTATTAAATAAACACTATTTTTTTTTGGTACACTAAAAAAACATTTAATGTAAAATAATACATGAAATAGCATTTCTGGAAGTTTTCTGTCACAAAATAAACATCTATTTTTATTGTTTTCCAGGTGTTCGAAATAGTCAACAGTAAAATAATACCATGGGTGATTTTACCGGATGGTAATGGCCAGGTCGAGAAAGGATTTAAATGTGAATGGGCAACCATCAAGGATGACATTTTGTACGTCGGGTCAATCGGCAAAGAATGGACAACAGCCAGCGGGGAGTTCCAAACCTATGACCCCATGTGGGTGAAAGCAATCAACATACATGGAGAAGTAAGATTATTAACACTAATAACAAAATTATTTGTCAAAATATGTGTCTTATACAATGAATTTAAATTGTCTGTTTCTAGATAATATAGAAGACACAATTCACATTAATCTAATGTAAGTTTTTGTGAAATAATAATTAAGTATGAAATAAGTTATTACTTATTTAAGCAAATTATTTTGTTTGTTCAGTGTCTGAATTTTCATTAAAAAAGTATGGAAATTACCAGCATATAGTTAGGACTTGGACATTTGTATTTTATGTGTTTTTGTAAGCAACAGCAAAACATTTAAAAATCATTTAATTTCATGTACAGACGCCAGCACATAAAGCTACCGCAATCTGTCAAATTTCTTTGATAGATTTTCAACTTTATTACGTAAGCATAAGGTTCATGGTCAATTGGGAAAATTTGACAGTTTGTGGTAGCTTGATATGCTGGCATCTGTACATACAGATATAGATATATATATATACAGTGGTCACATAATTAAGAACGATTTAAAGTTCCAGATTTTTTTATCTTAATCTTGTTATGATCAGTTATGTGTTCATTCTTAGAAGTAACTAGTTATGTTATGAAATAGCCACACGAAATAGACACACAAATCACTAACTATTTTTGTACAAATTTTCTTTATTCTCTAACGGCCTTATTCATAAAAGTTATCGAACATCTAAACAGTTGCTAAAGTGTAGTTTCTCTATGAAAAACCAGACTTTAGCAAGTGTTTAGATGTTCGATAACTTTTTATTAATAAGGCCATAAGTCTATAGTAACAAATTCTAATAGTAATGAAACTGGACAAACAAATTAAGAACGATTTATGAAACTGCTCGAGAGTTGTTTTATATCAAGCTTAGAGTAAATAAATAACATTATTGTGAAGTGCATAAAGAAAAAAGCAATTTAATATATGGTAAACTAAAATTAATAGTTAGTAGCATGTCCACGGTCTTTAATTACTGCTTTGTACCGGCGAGGCATTGATTCTATAAATTTTTGACATTTCGCAAGAGAGATAGAGTTCCATTCTTCAAAGAAAACGTTGTACAGCTCTCTTAAATTGCCACACTGTCGATTTGAAACCTTTTTCATGACTTCGCACCAAAGATGCTGTATTGGGTTTAGGTCTGGGCTGTTAGCTGGCCAATCTAAGACAGAAACTGATTGCGATGAGAGAAATTCCATAACGGTGCGTGCGGTATGCTTTAGTTAGATCATTGTCGTGCTGGAATGTTTGGACATACTAATGTTTGTACCTTATGTTGAAGATGTGCTTCCGGGTACATGGATACCCGGAAGCACATCTTTAACATAAGGTAACATTGTTTCTTCCAGTATATTCTTGTATCGTTATTGATCCAGGTTTTCTTTTATCAGCTTAACAGGTCCAACACCATGTGACCAAGGATTTTGTGTTGTCTAACGAACGGTATTTCGATCATCTCGATAAGATGAATTTCTCTGTTTAGGTACACGCGGAACATTTGAAGTTTGATACGTGGCAAAATGCTTCACAGCGTGGAAAACCATCGTATTTGAGCATTGCAAATGGTCGGCTATATTTTTGTACGATCAATTTTTCTCGGGGTTTTATTATTACCTACTTCCCTTGTAGATTTATTACAATTTTTATTATTCCGCATTGTCTTAGGAAGCAATCACCTTAAGACTTTTACAGCACTTAGTGGCGCCAAAATTATACGAATTATGACCTACAACCACAGAGCCACAGTGTTCTCTGTTTCAATTTGAATTAAAAAAAAATATTCAGCGTTCTTAATTATGTGACCAGCCAGTAAGTAGTAATAACAGGTTCAGATCTAATGTATTTTATATATAATTTTTTTAGCGAATCATGTGTATCAACAAATGTACCGAGAGAAATACAAAAAAATACATGCAATTAGTTATACTTGTTAATTTGAAAAAATCTTCTCTTTAAAAAGCGTTCTTAATTATATGACCAGCACTGTATAAGTAGGTGAACAGGAAAATTCCTGTGTAAAATATGGCAGTATATATACCTATATACTGCCGTATTTTACACAGCAATTTTCCTAATGAATATGGAAGCTATACATGACATGTACCTACCTATCTTATCAGCAAGGTTTACTCTGTCAATTCGCAAAGGTTATCTTTATTATTTTATCATATTTATATACATATATCTTATGTTAGGTAATCAGCCTTGTTCCCCGATGGAAATTCAAATAATGAGACTCATTTGTAATAAAGTGAATCAAATTTTTTTTTGCAGAATAGTCACCTTATCTCAATTAACTCTTTACTCAAGTACAGTGGCGTTACATACAAAAATGAACTTTATTTATATCATAATGTCCTCATTCTTCTAACAAACTGTGATCAAGCATTTCACACAAATATGTATATAAACATTATAGGAATAAGGTTAATTACGTATGAAAAGATACTTAGCTTGAATAAAATCAATGTTTGCTAGTATATTATTTGCCTATTTATCCTCATTGAGAATTTAGGCTACGATCTTGCCTATGAAATGAATGCTCTCTTCTAATATTTTGAAATGAAGATCCAGCACCATTTATACAACCATACCTTTTTAATTTACAGGTGCAGCATTTAAGCTGGGTGAACCAGTACAAAAACGTTCGTAGTTCCATCGGGATCCAATGGCCGGGCTACATGATCCACGAATCCGGAGTATGGTCGCCTGCCAAGCAATTATGGCACTTCCTGCCGAGACGGTGCAGTCATGAACCGTACAATGAGACGAAAGATGAAGTCATGGGATGCAACTACTTGATCACTGCTGATGCCAATTTCAAACATATTCATGCTCTTGAGGTAACTGTTTTTTTAAGTATTATCATTAATGTGACTGGATTCACCCATCTGGGAGCTAAGGCTGAGATCTAATTAAGGTACTTAGACTAAACTCAACCTAAGTTAAGTACAATATGCGTTTCACACTAATATGAACCTTATGTGTTAAGCGAATTTTATCAGGTAGTTCATATACATATGATAAATGATTTTATTTCTGTAAGTAGGTTTGTACAAACACTTTTACACGTCAATCGTATTTTTTTAAACTAGATGAGGGCTGCGTTTACTATCTGACTACCCTGAGAAGAAAGGTCGAAACAAACTCATATGAATATCTACATTAAGGTTATACAAATAAGGTTCGCATTCATAGAAACGCTTCCTGTACTAATGTAGCTTATGTAATGTCGAATTCTCTATAGATCTCAGCTTTACAAAACAATTCGAAAAAGAACTGTCAACTGAAGATGAAATACATGAATAACTGAATTTCATACCCTTTATTTGAAAATTTAGTACTTATGTAGTATTCCTGTTCGTCCCACTAATATTGTTAGTGGGACGAACGGGAATATTTATTATTTTAAGTCTTTTTAATTCCCATTGGTTTTTTCACCATTGAACAACCAACCTCAAATTATTTGAGTATTGGGAATTGAATGGGAAAAAAAAGTAATAAATTATTCAGAAGCAGTGTGACGAACGGGAATACTAGCTTTTTTTGTGTACCACATGTCATACTTGAACTACGAAACCCGCTTGTACTGCTACGGTACAAAGGTGCTGGCTATGACAAATTGTTACAGCCCGATCTAATTTTATTGGCGGCTCTGAAGTGCGCTACTCGTTCCGCAGTACCTCACCCCCACCCTCGCTGACAGGTGAATTTGTTACTGTGCAGAGACTCGCCTCATATTCCGAGCAACCATAAAGTTTGATTAGGACTGTACCATCGCCGTAACTGTAGAGTACGTCGTTAACTCATTACATTTTCTGTGCTTATACTGTGGATCGAATCAATGTTTACACAGTTGTATTAATAATCAACCTTATACATACAACATCCCATGCTGTATACCTACTACGTTATGACACGTTACCTAAACAGACGCGTTTGAAATCGCAGTTCCCTTATGAAAAAAATTAAATTAAGAGTATTAGGTAGGTACTGTATAGGTTGTCTGCAAATAAACTACCTTATGTTGTACAGGCTGGCTATAAAGTAACTTTAATCACATTTAACACTCGAGCGTTTTTAGAATAAGCTTTCAAATTAATTAGAATAGGTTTTTGTTTTGAGTATTAGCCTTATTTATTACATTGATTTAAATCAACGTAATAATATTAATGTGATCGGTGTATTCGTTCTGCTACGTCCCACAATATATAAGAATTAGTACAGGGAGCCCATAAGGCCCCTACAGTACCTGTACTCCATAGGTTTAGGTAGTTAAAGAAAAGGTAAACAAATCGTAAAAAGGGTTTTTTTATAGTTTACACTTTCTTGTTTAAAAATACGGTGTAACAAAATCAAATTTATTTTCGATTTATACGATAGTTTCCTTTTTTGTTAATGTATATTAAACTTAATTATTTATTCTTAAACTACTCTTCCTAGATGCACCTACTTCAACACAATTTTTTGGTTAGTTTTGTACAATAATATAATATTTTGTAATCTGCCTATTATAAATCTTACCTAAACCTTTTAAAAAATACAACTAATTGCTAAATTGGACAATACAACTGTGATGTAGTATGGCAACTGAAGTGGCAGGTATTACGTTAAGTCTGTTAACCAGACGCCTTTGAAAGCGCTCTCAACAATCGACATTTACGATTTTGCGAGTGCGTTTCGATTTTGTTAAATTGTGTACCTATTATAATTATAGCTAGCAAAATAATTTATGAAACAACGGAACGATTTATTATTAATGTGATAGATAGTTCATCAGATTCTGATTCAGAATAAAGCCTATTATTATAGGACTATAAATAATATGATTTTAACATTAAATTAAAGAAATAAAAAGTTTCGCATCTATGAGTCACGTTTTTTTTTTACCTTTTTTAACTACCTAAACCTATGGAGTATAGTAGTAATTATGTATATAATATAATACTAGCTTTGCTATGCTCTTACACGTTTTGTGAGCAATTAATTGATCAATCAACTTTGTCACTTTTCAGATAACTAAGCACCAGCCAAAGCATGGTTTCTCTTCGTTCAAATTCATACCGGGAACGAATGACGAAGCCATAGTGGCTTTGAAGACCACAGAGTTTGAGGGCAAGACGGCCACATACATATCTGCATTTATGACAGATGGCACGGTGTTGCTACACGACACCTTGGTAGAAAACCTCAAATACGAAGGCCTGGAGTTTATATGATAGTATATTAGAAAATTATACATAAAAATTGTTATACATAAAAATCGTAACTGTAAATATGTAAAATATAATATAGTTTCGTTATTTTGTGTTTTATTTTTATTCGCAACTAGCTGACCGCCGCGCCGGTCCTTCCAAAGCAATAAATCTTCTTCTTAAAAAAAGACATTCGGCTATTACATTCGGTGATGGGTGGGCGTTTTTGGGGGACTGTCTTATGTATTTTGACGTTCGAAAAGTGCTGATTTTCAGCCTAATTTGAATATAAATGACTTGATTTTGTTTCGGACTACTTCGAACATAGCCAAATCTGTCGAGCCGTTCTCAAGTGATGCGCTTACCAACAATCAGCATTATTTTTTTTATTTATAGAAAGATCACGCGCCCCACGATTTTATTTTTTGTCTGATCAATGCCCTAGATTGATGAGGAAAGTGGTGTGATGACTGGTACCTAGGACCTACCGAATTATTTTTTAGCTTTTAGTACATTATCTACATCATTATTTTCATTAAAACCGTTTAACTTAAGAAATTGTTTGTTACCTACTTATTTTATTTTCAAGTTTTTATTTCGTTAATTATTATTTCTCATTCTATTTCTTTTTTTTCATAGCGTACAGTATTTTAATAGTCAAGCCCTTTCATTTGATACCCATATTGAGTGGGTTGTGAAAAAATATGTAATCCGCCATTTTGTAGCGGCGGCCATCTTGAATTTACAATTGTTATCAAAACTGATTAAATTAAATTGTATTGTTATTAAAATTAATGGTGTGTACCAAATATCAGATCAATCTGCCAACAGGAAGGGGAAAAAATGTCAAGTACCTACTAAATTTGACCCAGAAAACAAACGGGGCAAGCTAAATAAAACCGTTTAAAAAGGACCGAGGTTACAAGTCACGAGGCCTTTATTTGTTATCGTTGTTGCTTCGAGGGGTCTCCGACCTAGAAATGTCAGTTACGTTCATAAACCTTATTGACATCCTTACCAAGACCATTGGAGGCGCATACCTACTGTCGTATTTCTGTGTTAGGTAATCATGTCACTAGGTTTACATTTAAATACTCACCGCGCGGTGGCTAAACTGAAGAATTGGTGAAGAGACCTACTTCATCGTCCTCTGCCTAGCCTTTTCGCAACTATGTTGTGGCCGGTTCCCAGTGTAACTGGATGCAGATGAGTACCTACCATTTAACATGCAGCAACTGCCTATCTGACTTTCACAACCGTTATCTTTACGTGCTGAGCAATTTTTTTAGGTGCGCCATCTATGAATCATGTTCTTTAAATTTAAGGCAAATAGTTCACATAGGACGTACTAGATGTCTTACAAAACGACTTAGACTTAACAGTTGATATTAGCTATTTTTAATTTCTAATTTGTTTTCATTATTTTAGTTTAATTTTTTCAAAAGAAATGGCCTTTATGGAAACGGAATAAGGAATTGAAAAATAAATATATTTTTATTTTAATTATTCTTTTAATTGAAAACTAAATTAACCTTTACAAACAATTTAAGAGAATAATGTGCATGCTTGTAGATTGATTAAAATTCATGGGAGCGGTTTATATTTTTAAACTACTGTAAAATTAATCTCACATTTCAAACATGGTTTTACATAAATCAGTCTATAAATATTAGAAACATTTAAGCAAATCACAATGAAGGATAGAGTACACCGCCCTACCCTATTGTTTGATAGCCAACCGGCCATTTTTTGAGAATTTTTTTTTTTGTATATTGCCGAAAAAGGTTTCTGCACTATACAGTTAGGATTACCATCCGTCCGGATTTGTCCGGACTTCTAGACTTTTGTCCGGCTCTTTAATTTGACCAGATTTTTTAGCTTAGATGGAATACGAATAATAAAACTTATAGAAGTAATACCAAAAAAGTCTTCATTAGTTATTAACTTCTCATTCATCTTAAATCAAAATATAAATCTTTAACTATTGCAAATATGCAAACAATCAACTACTTCAAACATAAAATATTTTCTTCAAAACAAAAATAGTTTTAGGTAAAATAATCAAACGGGACAACGTGCCGCGTGTGGCGAGTGCTCCCGCACCCCGCAAGCTCCCTCCCCTCGCGAGAGTCTGCTACCGTGCAGGTCTACCATATCACTGTAACTAAGTGGGTAATACTTTTATTGAAATGTCAGGACTTTTCAAATTTCTAAATGGTAACCGTACATACAGTAGTAATTTTTCCAAAAAAATGGTGATTGGTTATCAAGCACTAGGACGGCGAGTAGGTATGTATGATTAGTTATGGAACAAGAAATCCAGATGGCGGTACTCGTGACAGGTTGGCATAAAAATCCCGGGACATGGCACTCTATACCAGTACATATTATTATGGTCTGTGCGATATACCCTATGGTAAGACTGGACGTCAGACTTTCGGGCTTCTGACAATCCGTAACGACTGTCAAAGATCCACGAATGACAGCCGGGACCAACGGCTTTATATGCTTTCCGAGGCATGGAGTAGTCTTGGTGTGTAAATATGGTCACCAATCCATGGATCACCGCGGCAAGCGTAGCTTAACCTGATCAATAATCGTACGACTGTTATTACTTAGCTACAAGCCCCTCACTATACCGACTTATCATATTTAATTCTTGTCATCGAATCGTGCGTCGTATTTTTCATAGATCATTGAGCATGAACTTTTTTAAATTAATAAACAATGAGAAGACAAAAATAATATTAAAATAAAATTTATTTCTTTCAATACAACAAAAATAGGTACATTGTAAACTTACAACTGTATCTCAGTTAATGGCACTGGTCCTTATGTGCAGTAACTTAAACTATTGGTTCCTCGTTCAACTACATCATATAAGGCATACAGTAAAAAAGAGTGTTTTAAACCCTGAAGCATTTACATTATTATTGCAATCTCTCTTGAAAACAATACAAAGAAGGTTCCAAGTAACGAGAAAACGTCAGATCAAGCTGACATGTCAAAAATTGACAGCTTTAAACTGTCACCATCTCTTTTTCGCTCAGTCTGTTAGAAAAGGATAGCAATACTTTTCGCTTGTGCACAACAGAATCAGCGTCAATATCAAAAATATTCTGAATAATATATACAATACAATTGGCCTATCGCCTAAGGCTATAGATTGGATAACAATTAAAAATAAACTAATACCCAAGGTAAATTATGTACTTAGCAATAAAAATCGAATATAGGGTACATATCACAAGGTCTTAACACTAAAAACAGATATTACTAAACAAAATTAAAGCATACATAATATTCGAATACAACTAAGCCGATGCAAAAACTAGGAACATCATACCAATAAGATCTCCTTCAAACGAAATCACAAAAAAGTTTTAATACAAGCATAAAAGTATAGAATCTCATTTCAAGCCAATAGTTCTGGTGACTTCTTCGAAGACGGTCCACGCCATCGCGGCCATTAAAGTGCGACGCAACATTCTTGGTACTGCACCCTTGAAGTACCCTTTAACACCGTATGTCTGTAACAAAGGAGAAAATAAATTATTATTAAGATTTACAATAGGTCAGAACTTAGGGGGAGATATTTTATAGCGCTACAAAGTTAGTTTAGCGCGTGGTTAAAATCAAAACTAACGCTGCCATTTTGTTTTTTGAACATATGACATTTCGAAAGCAACTGCACAATTTTTTATCAACATCGCCCTCCTGTCAGTCGTTCGAGCGCTCAATGTAAACTTCTCCTAAACTATGGCCGATTAGGTTAGACAAGATATAATGTACGTAAACTACTTTAAATTCAGAAAAATGGTATGGGATTAGACACCTTACTTCAATTGCACATGATCCAGTTTCTATTGCAACTAAATCTATTTCATAAATGGTCCAATTGGTACTGTATTTTTCATGCTAAACGGGACTTAGTTTACATGTTGTCAAAGTTGACATTTCTTAGAAGGTGTGATCTTTCGCATCTGAAAGATTATTGAGTTGTGATTTACTTAATCGCTAATTATACTCTTGATTACCAACAGTATGCATACTCGTCGACAGGGGGCACGATTTGCCCTTCATTGAGGACAGTGATATCAACTCTCTTTATCACAATATTGATTTTATTAGCTTTGTCAAGAAGTCATGTATTGCAATTAAATCATGCGATTGCAAATACTATACTGTGGTCCAACTAAATATTTCATTTCAGTAAACAAACTAGCATGTGTTGTCTAATAGTTATATTGTGGTTATTAATTAATGTATAATATAGGTTCATTATTCATCACAATGCAAGTATTTAACTAAAATCAGTTTGAATTCAAAGAACTAGGTAGTTATAATATAATTTAAAAACCAAATAGCAACTACTACTGATTTGAAAATATTTTAGGATGTCAGTATGAAACTGTATGGGATGGCTCGGAAAAAACTATATTGACAGAAGAAATCTTCCTGCTCGAAAATAAATTGGTAGCCTATACGCAGGTTAGACCTCATTGGTATAAAAATAAAACAATTCTGATCCCGTGGCCTTAATTATAATTTAATGTAATTAGCAAAATATTCTTTGTAAAATTGACCTGATTAAGAAATAAATGAACGACCCCCACGAATATTACTTATATAATTAATTAAAAATTAAGTACGAGCTTATGTTAATGATGACTCAAAAACAAACTTAGCTGTAGGTACTCATGTAAATAATCTTCCTGATTTTAGTTATAATGTCGAGACCTTTGACATTTGTTTCTTGTTAATTTACAACATCGACAGAAATAAATGATAATTATCTATCTGATACGCACCTACAGTCCCATTTTATTATTCTTTATAATTAACTGTGTGATATCATTTGAGTTCAACATAATAAATAGGTGCCTAGCAACACAAAGTCAGCATTATGATTCAAATTGAGATAGACGCCAGCACATCAACTCTCAAATTTTCGCAATTGAACATGAACCTTATGCTTTTGTCATAAAGTTGAAACTCTATCAAAGAAATTTGACAGATTGGGGTAGCTTGATGTGCTTGCCTCTTTACTATGCCATCTAGAATTCGGTCTTACTATCAAACAACTTATTTATTTCATACTTAAACCTAGGTACTTTAAAAGTCCCCGCTTGCTTTATGCTGTCCCGGCCATTTAGAGTGTACAATAGTGGGGACACACCCCTAGCATTCGACTCACAGCCGATTTTTTTACCGTGCAATGAATTTTCAACGCACCTCCTGTATTTTTTTGAGGCGATAGAATGCATTCTGTTGGACTCTCAATGCTCGGTTGAACACTGAGAACTCAAAATCCAATGGGTTTATTGTGCATCGTTTTTTTTTTGGGTGTGGGTAATCATCATATAACTTCTCCCGCTCTGGGTAGAGCAGGAGGGCGTTTCAGACTTTCCCTGACTAAAACCCACCCGTGTTCCTTCAGTTGCCTGTATGCCAGGGGCCACGGTATCTCTTTCGAACAACCCGCACTCGCGTTAAGACTCGCGGGCTTCAGAACGTTTCAAAGTTAATTGGCGTTTCAGTATTTGGGCGTTATACACAATTTAATATTTTAAGTTTTTAAATTCTTACCTGCTGTACATATACGGCGGCGCTGAAGGCATTAGGAAACTTGTCTGGGTACAGCTGCATATTAGTCTTGAGGACGTCAGCAGGGTTGGTGGCCAGAGACGCGGCTATTCCGGCAACTATTCCGCAACTAAAGTGGACGGCACTGGCTGCTCCAGGCGACTGCAACCATTCTGAAAAAGGAGATAAAAGGTCAGTTTGAGGTGGAATTATATCGAGTAGGAATTTGATGGCACGGAATTTGAGTATAGAACATACTACTACAATCCTATAAAATGTATATCGGAAAATGCTTGTAAAAGAAAGGGTTGGCGCTTTAAAAAGGCCCATACACACAAACACATATATATGCTGTACAAAAGTCTAACACATATACAACATGTAACTTAAATAACGCACATCCTCTGGAGGGGTTATTGGGCTCATCATTATTCACAACTTTTATTATGGGGCCAACCCTGAAATCGCGAAATAAAATCTGCGGTGCCATACACTTGTGTTCACGTAACTCGTCAAAATGTAGGGAACAGCTGATTTTTTTTTCGCGATTTCAGATTTGGCCCCATAGTAAAAGTTGTTGATAATTATGAGTACAATAACCCCTCCAGAGGATGTGCGTTATTTAAGTTACATGTTGTATATGCTGTACAAAAGTCTACTTCTGCCTATCTTTTTAGAAGTGCTAACAAGCGTGATATTACGATAAAACATACCAACTTTCTTATAATTACGTAATCTCGTTTAACTTTCAAAAGGGGGTAAAATAAGTGTGTTATAACGATTATGTGTCTGTTATCTTTTAGTAATAATAACTTAGTAACTAAGTAACTGATTGACGCGTTTTGTACTAATTTTGTACATGTCATTTTAATGTTTATAAAACATTGCGCCTACGTACTTATGGTACGATGTTTTTTTTTTATAATGACGTACAAACGAGAACATAACATACATGTTATTAAATACTTATTGCAAAACAATGCATGACGTACTAAGTTATCTTTATACATTTAATTCTTCTGTACGTCTGTTGGTGGCACTGAATTCTTCCTAAATAGCTGTACCCATTCTGATTTATTAAAAAAAATGTGTGTGTGTTTGAGTGTGTTGCTGGATGGTTTAAATTCACAACGGTAGATGGCGCTGCGATCGAGTTCTGTCCCGTCAGCTAGTTTTAAATTAATTAATTATGAGACCATTCAATAAATAAGTCATAGATTTATGAATAAAACGGATACAGTACTGAATACGAAAGTCCTATCAAAACGATTAGATTGCCATCAATGTCTGGCTTGACAAACAAAAAACCCATTTGATGACGCATTTTAACCATAAAGTAAACATGATAGTGTATTATTATAATCTAAGATTATTTTGCTATCATAGGATTATAAAATTAATGATTTTTTGAAAATGCCATGTTTTGTTTCTGTAGGCTAGTCAGTAGTCACTCAGTTTTATTTTTATTGTGCAATCCTTTAATTGAACTAATAGAGTAAATACAACATTTGAAGAAGTTCCTATCTAAGTTAACCGAGTCAAACATGCGTACGAAGTACCTACTAATAATTAGATATTATTTATTAAGTACTCATGAATATCTAATGTTTATATGATGCAGTTCAAAGTCTGCAGTGTTTAAGAAGATTATTAAATAGTTATACCTATGTATTATTATACAATAGAAGTAGAAACATGAAGTACCTAATCAATCTAAAAAGACTGGAAGTATTGCATGACCTTTTTTTAACAGTACCTACTCATTTTATCAGTGTATTCGGGCTTGCAATTAACCTAATATTTTTTTGTATTGAAGTGGTTTGATAAGAAGCTCCATAAAAAAATAAAAAATTAACTGTTACTTATAATTAACAACCTTGTAATTAAGGACAAGTTTCACAGCTCGTTGTCATTAGAAAAAAAAAAATGATGTTTTATTATTATTACTATCTTCACGAAACTTAGCAGCAACGAGTGGCAAAACTGCCCCTTTTTCCGCAAAGGACCAAATATCTTACCTTTAGGTACTTTTTGCTTGGCTTGCGAGTAGAACATGAGGTACAGGCCAGAGAACGGCGCATCTCTGGCTAGGGTTGGGCCCAGGCCACAGGAAAGGCCACGGAAGCCCTCTGCTTTATAAATGGCCTTCAGAGCACCACCCAAGCTGTTGTATTTGTACACTCCAGATTCGTATCTGAGGAAGAAATAAAATTGAATAAGTATTATTTTTTATAGCAACAACTATTTAATCGTTTGAAGTGATGGAGAGTTTGTGTCAAGAGTTGGCAAATAGTACCCTCAGAAAGGGCCAGTTCCGAAAAATATTTAAAAAGCATAGAACCCAGAAAGGTGTGTAATATTATAACTATACGTAGGACCTACGTCGTAGGTAATACGGGTGACCAGACAGTAAATTTCCAAACAATTAACATATAAACCGTAGTGCGCTGATTACAATATCGACAACGTTGAAAGTCCTGAGTGCGACGTAACCTCGGATTACCATAACGATTGTTTACAGGTGACCTGAACAAGCGTCGACACAACGTGTTTCAATCACGAGGTGCAACACGTAATCGAGTACGTACCTACAAATTCGGGGACAATGTACGTATATTTATGAAGATGGTATTTATTGATAAGTGTCGCACTAACGAAAGGTGGGCTCATACATCTGATAATATGACGTCACAGACCAACCTACCGACAGTTATCGGTAATTAGTTCTACATCATGGAATAACACACGATTAAAAGGTAATTGGAACATTTTTGCCAAGGTAATTTTGATAATATTAATGATTATTTCAATTCACAATCGGTATTATCAATTACAATGACTTTACTAGAAAACAGATTGAAAGACAAACATATTTTTTGATTGCCTGATATTGTCTTACGTACCATTGAGTAAGTAAATATGCCTTCTAACCATTCCTCAGTGATTACACTTGAGTCAAATAAGATATTACTTAACTGTTACAGCAAATAAATTATTTTGTTTAATGAAGTGACACTATGACAATGTGTCGTTAAACAAAACTAGAGAATTTGTAGAGTTGCGTTGTTTGGTCACTGATTTCAACTTAAAATATTCAAGTGAAGTAAATGAGAGTGTTAAAGCAAGCCTTCAGGTAAGCAAAAAAATTGGTCTATTAAACAAAACCAACCCTATGTAATACATTGGTAACAAATTTCATAGCTTATAACCATCAACTCACCTAGTTTTAATCACAGTGATAGGTATTAAAGCAACGCCGCTCATGGTCCTTGCGACGACTCCTAACGTGATGGCTTCCAAGGCACCAAGGTCGCCATTAGTCTTCCCCATCTTGGCTTTAAGCCAGTGCAGGGAGGAGAAATAGATTCCCACTCCGGGAACGCAGCGAGCAACGGAAGGCACCATGCCCCTCCATAGCCCAACTATTTGTTCTTGCCGGATGATGTTCGCGAAGATCGTTATCATCCCGGGTTGGATTCGGCTGCTGTAAAAGGAGGTAAGGTTAGTGGTTATAGAATTTAGAGGAAAATGACGCATGTTGTATACTTTTTCAAAGTTTTTATTAAGGATAACGCAAGGGCAAGAGGCAAATGTTGGGTCCTGTGCTACACTTTGGCAATTTACGGTTTAAAACACCTTCATCGTTTCCAAAAGTCAGACTTTTGCGCAGTTTTTGCAGTTACTGATAGTCTTTCCGGGTGATTGGCAATAAAATAAACAAAATCACGTATGTTTATCAGTTATTAATAACTAAGGTTAGTTGTGAGTCCACTTTGCACGCGTCTGGGTCGCAACAACGCGGCCTTAAAGATAGCTATTTGAGAGTAGTAAGATAATGAGATACTAAACTACTTAAAATCTGAATCATTTTAAATATTATTCATATATAATTGTGAATAAATAAATAACAACAGATAAACTTAACTGCCATGTCGTGAATATTCGTGAAACTTGAACACGGAAAATGATAATAGGTCATTAGCAGTTTCGGGAAGCATTCTCAGAAGAGTACCCAGCTGCTATCAATGTCAATGTTAAGGATATTATGTAGTTTTAACAATAATGATTTACATATCTAATAATTATCTCAAGTCACAATGTACGTAGGTATTATACAAATTATTTGCTAACAGCTAATCAGTCTTTGGTCACTGCTCGTGCTTCCCTACATACTTTAATTTTGTTTCTTAGCAACAAGATTATATCGTCTGCTGTTATCTAGGAGTGAACTTATTTTTCTGTGTCTTTGGTGATTACTGTTTGCCTGTTACTGAGCAATTCTTAGTTTATTGATGCTAAGAAGAAGAGAGCTAGCCTATAACCAGCAGTTGACGTCTTTCAGATGAAAGAAGATGATGATGATGAAGTTTAAGATCTTTTCATTATTATATGTGACTTACTTGACAGTCGCCGCAACAACATGTTGGGTTGGATTCTGTAGACGAGTCTTCACCAAATCAAGCGGCTGGAACAGTATAGTACTGAAGGTCCCGGAGAATGAACCAGCGAGAAACGCCTTAAACACCGGGTGGTACTGTAAACATAAACATTATTTCTGTTAGCATATAAGTTCGTTCAATCAGAAGAGAACGATACACTTTGACCCTCACATGAGTCTTGAATGAGTTAACTTCGTGATAAAATGAGGCTATCATAGAATGTTGAAACTTACGTTTGCCACAATATCCATTCTGGGTTATAGTCAAATCCTTTTTGGTTGACAAGAAAATATCTTTTGTCAGGTAATATCTTTGGAATATACTCCGAACTTGTAATATTCAAAGTGAAATAGCCAATGACAGAGAGAGCTTTTGAGCCGAAAGAGCTTCAGGTATAAATTTAGATCGTATCCGAGTAGTCTGAATAGTAGATAGGGTTGATACGGTACATCAGAACAATGGTCATTTTTTGCAACACCTCGCTTGTAAAATGCATGTATGCTGGTGCCAGTATGAATTTTAAAAGAAACTTATACAACGCTAGAATTGCGTTCACAGAAAGTTTTGTAGCACTTTTGAGTCCACTTTCAATGACACTGGATTAACTTAGTTAGGAGAAAGAAAGTCACGGTCGATGAATTTAGCCATGAGTACTAAACAGAAGAGAACTGAACAAAAACTGTATTGCGCGGATAAAAGTAATCGAAGTTCAGCGATACGTAGGACGCACACACTGGTCGATCGGTGAACGAACACTGAGCGAGTATAGTGCGAGGCGATTATAAGCGTTTATTTATACGGGTCGTTATCAGTGGCAGACGAGGGACGCGAGCATCGCGGGTGAGCAGAGGTGGAAGGTCGCACTCGGCACCCCACATGATAATAAGTATCCGTGCCTACTGACTAGGGGGTAACGAGTAGCTCAGATAATGTAGGGTCGCCACTGCAGAGGAAGGATAATGCAACTCGCAATGCAGTTAACTCAGCCGAAAAACTTGTATGTTAGTATTTTTTTTTTTTTTGTGGCGACCGTGTTGGTAGAATGTCTTTCAAGCACTGGCCTTAACATAGAAACTCCATGATGATCATGATAAACAAATAGAATGTATCTAAGTCCTCTCCTAGTTTTAACATAAAAAGATTTAAGATGCTTTTACAAGATATAACAACACGTTAGAGATTTAATTTATTACTTATAATAAATTAATAATAAGTTTTTGTATCTTTATTAAAGGAAAAGATGGAAGAAGATTTTTTTTTACTCACGGAGAGAAAATCACCACACGCAACACTTAAATTGTTAACCATCACAATTCACAAACTACACAATGATGTAACTTCAACGCACTCAAAGACAAATTACTTGAAAACACGAGTACGAGTCTATTTATATAGATTCTGTACGTATGAAAAAGAGGCGTGCAATAATTATCAAAGTGACATTACAACGATAGATAATTATAAATATACGCAAATAATATTAACATACTTAGTAAGAAAAACAAGTATCTACGTAACATGCGATGCGTTATTGATAAGTCGATGTGGGGTCTTGACTTATCGTGGTATTAAATCTGTAGGTAAGCAGTGGAAATCGACTCTAGGGACCGTTCGATATAGAAATCGAATCGATCGATCATCGATTGGTTAGAACTTAGGATCTATTGTGGTAGGGGTATGTATGAGCCAAGGTGGCACTCGACCTCCGTGATGTCATTGTTTGTTATGTCATTGTTTGTTATGCTTGTTTTAGTAATAAAAGCCGATTCTGTAGCATTTCGTTTTATGCTGTGGAAACCAAACTTCGCATGAAAAAGAAAATGGCAAAGCACAAGGCTGATAAATCATTTATTATTTTTTATGCTTACTTTAAATTTATGTAGACAGTCATGTATAATCCTACTATCCTACTTTCTACTATATATCCTACTTCCTATCCTACTAAATGTGAAAGTTTGTATGTTTAGATTTTGGATGTTTTTGGATGTTTGTTACTCAAT
This sequence comes from Antitype chi, assembly GCA_947359405.1. Lineage (NCBI taxonomy): Eukaryota > Metazoa > Arthropoda > Insecta > Lepidoptera > Noctuidae > Antitype > Antitype chi. Next base: position 6,828,264 of record OX375814.1, read on the forward strand.
CACGCAAGAACGGCTGAACGGATTTGGATGAAATTTGGCACACAGATAGTTTATAAACTGGATACTTATTATCCCGGTAGTAGGTTCCCGTGGGATAATTATCGACCTCTACGCGGGCAAAGCCGCTGGCAAAAGCAAGTATTTCTCTTTTTTTTTTTGCTTAGACCCTATGTTATGTAGACAGTCATGTAAGATACGGTATTAAATCATATTACTTTTCTATGATACGGAAAAAAACATGTTGCAATTTTTGTTTTTCAGTATCATGCTTTTGATAAAGTTAAGTGTATTTTTTTTATAAATTACAAGGCTAGGCTAACAAGGGACCAGAAGGTGGTTAATGTTTAATTCATACCTGCTGCATATAAGAAATAAGACCTGTAATAAGCCTTTCTTCAACTTAATCTTGTTAATCATGTTTATTTGGATTGAGGCCTAGGGTCTTTCCATGTGGAACTCCAGTCACTTAAGAGTAAGTGACCGGAGTTCCACATGGAAAGACCCTAGGCCTCAATCCAAATACAATGCTTGGTAAAATTTCAATTTAACATTCAATTACGCGAAATATGTATTAGATATGTTATCTAAAAAATGATTTTATCTAGGTAATTAATGAAAATGAATGGTATGATTACATTTTGTTTATCATTATAAGACAATCCACTGCATAAGGCAGGGTGCCATTGCAAAAATATCTATTTGGAAGGATATTTTTTTTATTGGGCCGTCTATTTACTTTAGTAATAAAAGGTATCATGCCTAAGTGATTGAAATTCAATATAGAAATTATGTCAGACTACCTACTTTAATTTAATAAAAAATGTTTATTTAGTTTTTAGAAACGGATCAATAATTGCATGTGGATTATTTATATTTGACTTACTTACATAAGTGGAAAATGGTTGAAATTTTCGTAAGGAGAGCGAGTTCAAGTTTAAATGTTAATAATAAAGCAAAGATGTTGGTTACATATAAACTGAAAGAAACTATATTATTTACTTAGTCCATTTACCACATCAATACAATTTTTTTTTATTGCTCATGGGGACCGATAAGTACTTTGGTTTGCACCTCATTTAAGTATAAAATATATTTATTAGGAACTGTCATCCTTAATTCTTAAGACAATTAAGCACTTGTTTAAATATGGTCTGATAATGAAATCATCCCAATGGTCTAAACAAATAAAAAGAGGTGACCAAAGGTCAGTGATTTGACACTGTTCATTGTTCTTATGAGATACCAAAATAGGCCTTCATAACAACAAGTTTTTTATTTTTAAAAACCGTTGCTTAGCAACTTTTTAGAATTAGTACCTATTTTCAAAAATATAAGAGAACGCCTTCACAGACTGGATATTGTGCAACAATGGAAAATTTCGTGTCATGGCATGTTGGCCCCCTACAAAAACCCCACATCCATTCCTAACTTATGGGGGAGGATCCAACAACATAAATTGCAAAATAAAAAAAAAAATTACAAATCTCAGTGCTGTTCAACAATAAATTCTGATCTGACTTAAATGCGTATATTATAATAACTAAATCATAACCATTTACAGCCCTATTTCGAGCAGGTTTTTATGTAACTTTAAAGTTTTTAATTTGAAGAGCCTACTTTTAATTTTGTTATTACATAGGGTTCACAGAAAGCCTCACAAAATAATATGTGTATTTAGTTTGTGCTAGCACTAGTGTGATGTACAAACATAATATCTACATGTTTTTAGATAATCAATTACAGTTATCACTCCAGCCAGTAATTAGTCGAGTAATGAGTAAACAAAGATTGTTATTATTTCCTATACCATGAGCCAATCAAATAATCCAGATAGGTATTAAGGCTTTGTAAAATAAAAAGTAGTGAATGAACGTTTGCGGGTTAATTTTAATTGGTAAAAACACTCTACTTCATCCTGATAAGGTCATAGAGGACGCTTTATCTGTGAGACAAACAACTCAGCAGGGGGCCACTTACGTCTTTATCGGTAGAGTTCTGCAGGTCAGGCGTCGTGTCGATCGCCCATCCATTAGTAAATGCTACTGCCGATTGCGACATACTTATTATTTACCAATTTAGAACCAAAATATTACGCCGTAACCTCACTAACATTTTTACGTGTTTCGGCGCTTAGATAAGAATTGTGCACCGTTTTAATTGGTTGCCTTCGATTCAAAGGTGACTAATCATTCTTCTAAGGACACACCGGCCAGATTATTTACTGATAGCAGTAAAAAACAAGATTATTCAATCGTATATCTAATATGTTTACAACCAATATATTTCGGAAAACATCTAGACTGTTCTCATTCGCTTTTTAGCCATTTACGTCACTAACAGCTGTTTATATGGTTTTTTCTGCCAATGGAAACACGGGATCAGGGTTGCCAACCGTAACAAAAATTTCCTCGTACATAAGCAGCTAAAAATCTCGTATTTTGACATTCAAACCTCGTACATTTATTATGCATCGAAAACGTGCTAAAACCAAAATGAAGGCATATTGAACTACTGGATTTAGGACTTTTTACTCAATGAAATAAACGATTGCAAGTTTCCTACTAAATAAAACATCACTTTGTGTTGTATTTCAAAAAATCTTTATTAATACTCAAGTAAAATCACAAAAAAACTACACAACTACAAACTAAAACAATTTTTTTATATTATTAAGTACGAAAATTTGCAAGGTAACTTAGTTTACACCTCGTCTCCGAATATTATGTCAGGAACATCCTCACTGTCATCGTTTTTTCTGCCGTATATTTTATCTTTTGTCATGCGGCTATACATTTCTTTTGTGGGTTCAAAATTGACGCAGTTTCCAGTACGAGTTGAACCTTTTGCAATCTCTGCAGCAAGAAGTGTGCCGTTCAATGTTTCCACAGTTAACCGGTTTCTTATCTCTGTCTTTATTAAATTGACTTTACTAAAAACCCGCTCGCAGTCAGCATTCGCATGGGGTAGGGACAGTGTATATAGAGCAAAATGAGCCAGCTCGGAAAAATCTTCAGTTTTCAGTAATTGATCCCAAAACTTATCTGGCTCACTAATTTCAATCAACCCTTTAGGATGACGAGCTTGTGCATTTGGCAAACTCCTCCATTGATTGTCGATTATTTGTTTCTTTGCGTGATCAGCTGGTGCGATTATACGGGGAACCACTTCCATAAGAGGAGAGAAAGTAGAAATTTGCACCATGTGTGACAGAGATGACTAATGCGAAGAACGAAATGTTTTATTAGTCGGGGATTTCCCGGTTGACGGGATAGCTACCATAGACAAACATCGCGTAAATGCGGCAATGAAATTTTTGGTGTAAGAAGTTCCTACAAGTTCTGATAGATGGGCATTAGTTTTTACTATTATAGTATAATGGTAATGCAAAATTTTCGTATGGCCATATTATCAAAATCTCGTACATAATTGTACGAGGTAGATAGTGTCCTCGTACCTCGTACGGAAGACGACAAATCTCGTATTTGTACGAGGAACCTCGTACGGTTGGCAACCCTGCACGGGATTCTGCGTTTATTTTCTCATTTTACCTGAATTGAAAAAGAAAACTTACTGAACAACACTGACGTCGTTGACATCTGACGTTGACAATTTGACATCTCGAGATTGTGAATGTGATTGCGAATAATGCGTTCAAAAATAAGAAAAATACGGGGTTAATTAAAACAAGGAAAATTAATTTTCATACACATATTTTTTGTAGCTGTGGAATCAACGGAGTATGTACAGACGCCAGCACATCAAACTACCCCAATCTGTCAAATTTCTTTTATAGATTTTCAACTTTTTATTAAAAGCAACCGGTTATGGTTCATGTTCATTAGCGTAAATAACGTAAATGTTGTTGAACTGTCAAAATGAAAGCCACTTCTACTGTTAGTGTGTAACGCAATTACCCCTCTGTGTTTACTTTTTAATTTGTTTAATAATTCAGGATTAGGAGAATCGCATATTACCTATGTAGGTGTGTCTTCTTATCTTTTTAGATTATTTACAATGCGCATTGGAAAACAATTATTTGTAACGTTACCTGAATCAAATTGTTTTTAAATGTTAGTAATATGGTTTAGGGTAACCACCTAGTAAAGTCGTATACAATGTGGGTATCTACATACAGAAGGGACTGGGACCTATTCTATCAGTCGTAGATAGAGTTCCCAGTCACTAGTGAGATTCTCGCTCTTGCCAATAAATGAATAAAGACAAAATTATGTCTGTCCTTATTTTCCAAAAAAAACATAGATACCTACTTATTCTAACAATAGTGATGGAATATACCTAACTTAAAATATAATAAATGACCGCTATTATCGCTGTAACCTACCTACTTACTATAAGTAGCGGAATATTTTGCGCGAGGTTATCATTCTGCCCTGTCTACAAAGCGAAGTCTTGATGATAACACGCCGTTGGGGGTATGACCTTTAAATAATGAGCAATGAGTATGGACATCACGTGATGAGTTGATTTTGATTTTAACATGTGCACCACCCTGCGCACCGCAACTTGGCGATAAGTGAGATGCGCTGTAGGTATTTAAAATCTTTATCTTCGGTTGGCGAACTGAAAAAACAGCTACCTACGTGATTAACGTAGGCATAGGTCGGCAAACGGTGTGAGCGGGTTACAGGAGGCGCAGTTGAATTCTGCCAGGAACTCTCCGTTTTTAAAGCACATGTTCCTCTTTTATTTTGCGATATAAAAAGGGCTAGCTTTCAAAGAAAAACTCTAGATATCCTTTATTTAAAAAAAACTTGCACCGGGCGTCCCGCCCTTTCCGACGCCTGTAAGTGTAAAGGCGACAATCCTGTCCTTTAATTTTTTATCACAGGCTAGCGCCCCTGTTGGATTGGAGCATTATCGATCGATACAATTTGACTAGGTAGGTACCTACCTAATATGTTGCTCACGAAATATTCGAGCTCGCTCCGCTCGCTCTTAGCAGCCTTGCAAGTCTTATTTCTTTTCTGTAGGTACCTATAATTTGTTTTTGTAGGTACCTGAATACTTAAGTTTGATCTGAGGTACAAGGCTCAAATTTTCGCGCTTGCTTCGCTCACTCGTGCATTCTAGATTATATAATATAGGTAGGTACCTAGTTCATGTGAAGCTTTTTTGCGTACGTCGAGTCAGTCGATCGTAGCAATCGAAAATCATGGTAAGACAATCAGATTAATAACAGCCAGATAAAAAGGCCATCAATTTTTATGCAGAACAAAAGGTTCGAAGAGTAAAATTGTAATTCTAATCTATCTATACTATCTAAAGATCCGGAGCTACTGTTAATATCACAGTGATCTTTATTCTCGTTACAATAACGTTGATGTTGGGTTGCTGCTATTACAGATACCTATACATAAAATAACTGTAAACGAACTGTAGGCTAAACGATATCATATTTTATTGGTTCTTTAAGAATACGCAACCCTAACTTCGAAGCATCAACCTTTATTAAAATCGTTGCCTTATCATTTCAATGCAATTGAGTGCTTTTGCGAGGGCAGACCGAGCCTTGCAGTTTTATGACCCTGACGAGCATTAAAATAAGTTAATTAACAATAATTTAAAAATAGTACCTTATCAGCTGTAGGTACCTACTGTAAGATAGATAACTTATGTAGCAAAATTAGTATCGAAGGGGGCGTTGCATTTTCTCAGAGTTATCATAATAATTTGTTTTATAACTTAAAATACTAGTAGTCGATCAATCAAATGACGAAAGCGGCTAATTCATTAGCAAATAGCATTCTGTTTTAACCGACTTTAAAAAAAGGAGGGTTGTCTTTGTTCTTTTTTATGTAAGTATTGTTCATCCATTTCTCCGTGAGTTGCTGGGCTGATTTACATTATTCTTTTTTTATTTGGTAGAGGAAGCTCATGCGGTGGTACCACATAACTAAATAAAGTTTGAAAATAACTTTGCTTTGGTAAGTAAGTATAGCGTTTGAGTAAGCTTCAATAATTTTATGTCATTCCACTAGTAGATGTTGTTACAATAGTTCTTGTCAATGGGCTTTCCAAAACAAAAAGTTATCTAAAGCTTAAAATGCCAATGCATTGCACAACTTTCTTAGACAAATCCTTTTCTGTTCAGGCTGCTCGTTTGTGGAATGCATTGCCAGTTCAAATAAAACGCGCGCAATCTTTACCTATGTTCAAGAGACTCGTCAAGGAGCATTACTTGTTGTTGTGATTTTGATGTAGCTGTAATAATCTGTAGTTGTCATTTATTTTCTTTGCTTTTATATTTGTATGTACCTATGTATATAAGCATCTACTATACAGCATATATATCTATGTATCTATTATAGTATGACTCTTTGAATTTAAACCTTCCTGACAATTAGAAGAAAACTATAAGTAATCTAATGAATGTATATTAATAATAATTTAATTTTAATATCTATTTCTAATTTAATTTATTTAAATATTTTTATTTATTTATTTTATTTATTTATTTTATTATTTATGTACACACAGTAAAATACATACAAATACAGCATAAAAAACAATTGAGTACAAAGGTACTGCTTATTTCTATAGAAATTTCTTCCAGCAGACCTGCGAAAGGAGAAATGAAAAAGAAATGTAGACAATAGTGTGTGAGAACAAGAAGAGAAAATATGAACATGTGACGTCTTAAACTAAAATATAATATACTTACACACAAGTACACATATTATAATGCAGGAAATTAACATATACTTAAATAAATACATACTGATAAAATATATAAACAATTATTATAATACATAAACAATCAAGAGGAAAGGTAATGCTCTTTTACTCGACATTTAAATAGTGAAATGGTTTTCAAGTCACGAATGCTAGGCGGAAGTGAGTTCCACAATCTTACAGCATGGACAGAGAAAGAATAAGAATAATAACTAGTTTTATGGGGATGGGCTTTAAGGAGGGATCTAAGATGAGATCTACACGGTGCGTCGCTAGGACGAGCGTAAGAAAAACGCTCACGCAGGTAGGAAGGATAAGAAGGGTTATGTAAGATGTTGAAAAGGAGACATAAAATCCGAGTGTTCCTGCGAAGGCGGATAGGGAGCCACTTGAGTTCCTTACGAAGGTGAGAAACGTGGTCATACTTTCGAAGACCGAAAACAAAGCGAATGCACAGGTTTTGCAGGCGCTCAAGCTTGTTTAATAGCTCCTCAGTAGCATCCAAATAGCAGGCGTCGGCATAATCTATAATCGGCTGAATAAGTGTTTGTGCCAAAGAAATTTTAGTCTTCAAAGGCAGGAGACTTTGAAGGCATTTCAACGAATGAAATGAGAAATTTACCTTTCGACTGACCTCATTGACCTGAGCACGCCACGAAAGATTGGAGTCGATAACTACACCCAGATCTTTAGCGGTTTCGGTATAGTCAATACGAACACCATCGAGATATAAAGGCATCAGAGATGCAACATCAGCCGCATTGCGAACGAATCTGCTACCTATGATCATGGCCTGGGATTTAGCAGGGTTAATTTGCAAACCAAATGATTTAGCCCAGACGCTGATGCAAGCCAGGTCAAGATTCATTGCAGCAAGTGCAGAGCCCGCGTCAGCTAAAGTAAAATGCCGGTAAAGCTGCAAGTCATCTGCGTAGAGATGAAAACTAGAGGAAATTACTGTGGTAACAAGGTTTATGAAAATTGAAAACAGAAGAGGAGAGAGAACGCTTCCCTGAGGAACACCCTCAGTGAGGCTACACCAATCAGAGAAGGACTCCTCCAGGCGAACACACTGAGAGTGTCCTCGAAGATAAGAACTGAACCAGGCTAAAGTGGAAGAAGAGAAATTGATAGATTGGAGGATACCTAGTAAAATGTCGAAATCCACTGAGTTGAAGGCGCTACTAAAGTCCAGCAATACAAGAACAGTAAGGGATTTATTCTCCATTGCCCAGCGGATGTCGTCAGTTACTTTAAGAAGCGCGCTTACAGTACTGTGACCCGAGCGAAAACCGGATTGAAAAGGGGAAATCAACGAGTTTGACGCCAGGAAACATGATAGTTGTCTATGAACAATGTGCTCAAGAACTTTAGATAGAAATGGAAGAATAGAAATAGGTCTAAAGTGGGTTAATAAAGTAGGATTATTAGTTTTAGGTAAAGGTATAATATGAGCCCGTTTCCAAACTGACGGAAAGGAGCAAGAGGAAAATGAGTGGTTGAAAATGTGAGTGAGAACAGGAAGGGTTTTATTTTATTTTTTTATTTTGTAATACTATGGGTGTATGTGTAAAAACTGGCCTGAAATAAATGATTTTTATTTTTTTATAGTAAGTTGTACCTATATTATGCACCAGTTACAACCCCATTTTTGTGTCCACGCAATCACTGTCCATTCCAAGGTTGCCTGGAAGAGATCGCAGAAAGCGATAAGGCCGCCCATTGTATGTTTTAGTTTTTGAATGTTTTATTTTTACTATGTATTTTCTGGTGTACAATAGAGCGTATATAAATAAATAAATAAAAAGTGAAAAATTTAAAAGTTTATAAGTACAAAAATTTATCAACCGCCTTCAAAAAAAAAAACACCACAATGTAAAAAAAACTTTCATTTGGGTGGTTAATGGTATAAAATGAAAATACAAAACCAAAGGCACCGACTTCCGAAGTTAAAGTAATTTTTCACCTTTTTAGTGTTTTGTAATTGAAATGCAATGGTTGACGACTAGGTACCTACACTACAAGACACTTAAAGAACACTACACTACTTATGTAAAAGTTTCTTGCTCATTACCAAAGCATAAAGAGCCACTTGTCTTGACCTATAACACACGAAGCATTTCATGATGAGCTCTTGACCTGTATACTGCTGACTTTAAAAGAAAAAGCTTCATAAATCTTGGCTGGGGACAGATTTTATCAACCTAGATACTAGGACCAAACATAAAAAATTACAGACAGAATCTGTCTGTAATTTCTTGAGACTCATACATGAACTCTGTTATGTAACTGATAAATATAGGAGATCATGTATGAGTCTAGAACTTCTATAGAATCCAGATTGTTTAAAAGTGGGTCCTACAGTATTTTCATTTTTAACCAATTAAACGGTCTGAACAGTAGCTGCTAAGATATTTTGTTTAGGCACTACCTAGTTTGAGGCTAAATGAAGCGCCTGTGGGAATGTTAATGGCAAGCAGTAGCGTTTCATATGAAATTAATGTCATCGAGCGTATATTCAGCTTAGGCGTTGAAGTCGTAAGATAATACTGCGTTAATTAAGGCCCATAGTATCCTCAACTCCCGTTTGTATGCAAAAGCACGACTGCCCCCCGCGCCCGCGCAGGGCACCTCTGAGCCTTTATCTCAAAATGGAGATATTCCTTTGATTAATTTACAATTATTGTGCTTCGGCGATACTGTGGTACCTCTAACTATCTATTTTTCAGTGTATTTTTTTTCCAAATAACGAAGCCGTTTAGTAGGAGTATGGAATAGAAGCCAAAATATTGCGTGTTGGAAAATATTTTTTACAGCAAAAGTATTAACCATACAAAAAAAGTACTTCGGGCAAAATTATCTATATGAATCTATAGCAAATCATATATTTTTCAAATCTTCAAGACAAGCCGTTAATGAGCAGTACGGTTCATAAAGTGACCGTGTTACGCTACCAAACGGGACGTAGGCCCATAAATGCACATTATGCTGAAGAACTGTAGTCACGTGGACGCAGTAGTGTCGATAGTAGGTACTTCACGTTGTCTCGTTTCGTAAACAGATGGTCTTTTTTATTACAAGTTTGTCTTCTTAAATTACATTTTTATGTGCTCCTCTTGTTACTTAAAGCTACTGTTGCTTCGGTGCATTTGTCAAAATGTTATTATTTTATGAGTATCTAAATCGACAGCATTATGTAAGTAGTTTAATGTTGGCTCATGGTATCAGTAAGGTTCTATTGATGTTGTCTTTGCATCGGTAGCAGGTGCCTAGTTCTGGAAATGATGGGGGGATACAGGTAGTTTTCAATCACTCTAATGATTGCACTTGTCACAAACAGACCTTCAGTAAGTCGAGAAGTACCCAACTCATACAATAGGAATTATAAATAAAACACTATTTAGTTTACTTAAATTTTATTATTCTAAGTACTTCCATAAAGCATAGTAAATACTTTATGAAACTTACACAACTAGAATTACACGTCATCGTCAAATATATACGTAACTATACGAAAATATAGTATAGAATGTTTATAAAATCATTAATCACAGTGTGTACTAACATTCTAAATATATATGGAATGATTAATTTCAATCTTTAAATAAATAATAAAAAAATAGAAGGAAACCCTGATTGTAAGTCAAAAGCGATTATACATATTTTGTTAGACACCTTTAAAACATATACATAGATTCTCAACCCCTGTGGAGTTCGAAGGCACAAGTATTACTATAAAAGAATTTGTAATTCTAATAATTGTACTGTTTAATAAGATTGTGTGTGACGACATTGGCACAATTTTAACATGTTGGGAAGCGAAAAACGGAAATATTTATAAACTTAAAGAACGACCAGATAAAATCAAATGCTAGCTGACTTGAACTTATCAAAATATAAATTAACGAACTTCAAACGGCACAAATTATGGAATGGATTCGGAATGATTTTGTCACATAAATAGGTAATAATTTTTTAATGACTGCAACCTTGGTAAGGCCCAATCCCAAAGTAGTCGGCAGCGCTACAATATCGGAACATTTTAACCCCACAAAAACTTCTTCCATGGAAGAAAGTCTCAGAAAAATTCAAACCTTAAGTAGGTATGCCCATTTAGCCAAAAAGAGATTCAAAAAGAGTTTTTTACAAGGAATGGTCCTTTCCTATTCTAACATTAAGTCATTTGAATCTAATAAGTACTGCACTATGCATCATTTTGTTATTTAGTGTGTTTTCAGGGATGATTTTCATCAAGAAATCTTTTCGAAATCTTAAAAATACAACGTCAACATCTTCACCAAATATTTTTTTCTATCAACTTTGTAGAGTCAACACACTGTGCGTATTTTCCCATCCTATTTTTCTATAAAAGTTAAATACACTAAAGATATAGACGACAAAATTCTTATACATTTATAAATAGAAGTTTTAGTAAACTTTAAATATTAGTCAAAGGTTGTTTACTAATTCCTGATGCGAATCATCCCTATCCAACAAATATCGGGTGTACATTCAGGTTGAAGGCAGAACCACATTGACGAAACCCCACGACACGAATGGATGAACACCGACGAAATAAAAAATGCTTCGAAAATTCGAAATTCAAGTGACTTAAAAGCACACATGGAGTGGCGTAGTGTGTGGTTCTGTCTTTATAGTCAGACTGGAGTTTACATGTGCCTCGTGTTTCCAAAGTTGATGCCGCTCTGGGTGGCTCCCTTGTTGGAGCCGTACTGCAGGGAGATGACGCCCTGACCGGCCCTCAGCTGTTCCTCTGAGAAGTTTCGCACGTTCTTCTCGGATTCCTTTGGGCCTATCGAAGGCTTGCCGTAGTTACCAGCCTGGAATAGAAATTGGAATGAGTTAGTTAATTTCTCGTGGATTATAATTTGGTCTAGTTTTTGATTGTTGCTAGCCTAAGTGCTCATTAATTTGGAAATCGTGATGTTTTTAACTGTTTGATTTCGGACATATGCGTCATAGGCGAATCCGAAAACTGTTGGTCCTAAGTAGCCATAGTTGTACAATTTGTATGACGGTCCGTCCGAATTTAGAGTATGCCCAACTCGAATTTATTTATTTATTAGAGAGAAAAAACATTTACATGTCAACCCACACCATTATCCACGATTTAACAAGTGATTAAACAGAAAAAGAAAATTAAAACAATAGTCGCTGCCGCAGTATTGCTGTGTTACTTAGCTTAATTTAACTTAAATTAGGTACTCGCTAAACAAAATATCCAGAGCCATTTTCTTAAATAATTGCTTAGATAGATAAAGTAAGTATGTCTAGTTTTATAAAATTATGGATTGAACTCTGTTTTTTAATTCGGATATAGAGGTATGAGGAACAGGGTTTAAAGTTCACTCATACTCTATTGAAAAGGGAGGATTTTCCGACCAGACGGGTGTTGTGTCTGGTAGGCAACTGCCCGACGGTTGATGTCGGGATGTTGTATCTACCTATGCGATTCGCGCGGTAAACTCTGATTGCGCGATGCAGGATTTTGTGTGACGTGTGAGTCTTGCGTAGTTCGCCTATGGCATTGTAAATGGCGCCACTTCTCTTTTTGTTATTTTAGATATTTGTTGCGAAGTATTTTTCTGTAGTGCCGCTAACCGACGAAATTTTTTTGCGCTGGGGGGTCTAGAATGATATGCTGAATTCATGGTTACAGTTTGCGCACTGGTTATAAACTTATCCTGTATACATAATGTATAATTTTAAGTAGCAAAGTTTATCATATTATGAGTAATTAATTACCTTTCTGCCAAGAGACTGAAGGCAGATAACAACAGAGTTGAGGTTCTGCCTCTCCCACAAGTCGACAGTCTGGAACGTCTCCTGTGCGGGCACGCCCAGTGTCTTGGCTGCCTCGAGGAACGCGTTGATGTTCTCCATGCACTTGAACGCCATCTTGGACACGTTCACCTTCTTCACCATGTTTGGCTGAATGTCGTTGACAAGCCTGCAATAATAAGAGAATTATTTGTAAGTGCTGATTTACAATTATTTTAGTATAGAGGGGTTTCGTACACATTAGGTGCAAACAGATCCCTATAATATATCCCCAGGGCCTACGCCATCTATCCATCTTCTTGTCTCTTGCAAATCAGGGCTGAACACGTGTTACCTACTGTCGCTTCTATCATGGCAAATATTAAAAAGAAAAAATACAGATGCAGTTTGTGTGGTACGGGAAACCTTATACGCGAGAGCAACTAGCATTTGGCCCGTTTTAATACCTACATCACATAATGTAGACATTCAGATTTTATGAAATCGTGTTTATTCTTAGTCACTTTGAGGATAAAATATCTGTTGTGGTTTTATTTAACGAACCAGTGAGTAGAGCACAGAGCGGCTAAAGTAGAAGTATAATCTGTATAATATGTCCCGTAGGTATGTTATTTATGTAAGTACGTATATTACAAGCCACATAACACAATCGTTACGCCACCTGACAAACACCCACAATACAGCGATGACGGAATTGGATGATCCATTATGTGATGAGTTTGAGGGGAACCTTAGCATTACCGGGCTCGGTTACCTACTTAGATGATTGAAGTAATGTTATATAGTTTCAATATTAAGCATGAAGTTTGTACGCATGTTGTTCGACCTTGGGCCAATATTTCTGCCAATTTTGGCCACGAGACTTCCAAGGCGAGGCTTAATCCTATTTATCAATAACACGTTTTCAACTTAGCTTGTACTGCTGAAGAGTAATGAGAGAATGTTGGCTATAAAATATAGCTGTGTTTCAGTTAATAAAGACTTCGAATAGCCGTAAAGAGCGAGATGGATGACCGATCTTTACTCAGAGACGTAAAGCCGTCGTCGGTCGGTTGCCATGGCATGCAAATACAATAGTCATAATGGGTGGATTCTGTCTGGCAAACGGTACTAGCCGCACGATACGTCTATAGGCAACGAATACATACAAGATGTGTGTACTTTGACATGATGTAAAGATATATCTCCTAAGGATTTTGATGATGGTAGATGATTGATTTGTGTGGTAATTGCGTATCACACTTAAAATGCCTCTTATTTTGACAGTTCCACAACATTCCTTGCGTTATTTACGTTGTCGAGCATACGAGTTTTTCAAATATAAGATTAAATTATTTGCAATTTCCTTCAAAATTCTTCGGATTGTGAAGTATGTTTCGCAATTGGGGTTTTGGTTTTTGAGACTTTATTTACAATGTTGTAGGCCAGACTTGATGTAAAGTACCTAGCTGAAAACCAGCGCTGATGGTCTGTCTCGCACAGTTTCACAGCATTATGCTGAGCAATGGCCATTTTGCGTGGATGTGACGTATATTATTGCCCAACTGTTCTTGTGTTTGTGTGCTTAATTTTGGTTTTTATTTTCATGCGTCTTAATTAGTGCAAATAAATTTATTTTCTTTCTTTTACATAAGATAATACTCACTTGCACAAAATAGTACCGTCCTTAAGTACTTCGTAGAAGTTATCCATATCCCCAGATGTGTTGGTAGGCTCGCCAATGATCGCGTTGATCCATTCTAGGCACTCCTGCGCAAGCTCCTCGCTGTATTTGCTGTTGATCTGCAAACAAACCGAAAAATGACGTTAGAAAATAATTTGTACGTGTTTCTTTGCCCTTTTTTGGAACACAGAGTAGCTATTGGTTTATATACTGTGTGAGTGGATCAGTATGAGTGGCTAATATTGGTGTACGTAAGTAACTCTGACTTCTTCATGGTTAAATTGACAAAAAGTTATATAAAATACATTTACGCAAGTTTGAAAACATAAATGCGATATTATCAACTAGATTCTAAAGTCTTAATGTCGTTAAAATAATATAATATGGGACATTAAGTTTTAAAGGCTCTTTTGACTTTATAGAATTGAATGTTTCGTCTATCTGCAACGCAAATATATCAATGTTTGCAAGGAAGTTTACGATGTCCATTAAAATCGACCCACTTATACATGCCTAGACGAAACTGGCTGTCTGAAAAGACGATATACCTAGGTACATACTACAGTTATTATTATATTGCCAGCACCCTAATTGCGTAACTCACGATTAATCATAATCTGTTTCGTTCTGAAACGGATGCCTAAACCATTGCTTCATATGTTCGAAAAATGTGTATGCTCAAAAACTAAAATAACGCAATGAATATTGTTGAACTGTCAAAATGAAACTGAATATGATTACTGGCGTGTTACGCAATTAGGGTGCTGTTGCTTATACATATATGGATAAAACACCCTTTACCTAATCAATGGTAGAAATAATTTACTATAAGTACATAATAATTTAGGTACCGAGTGCCCTAAGCGATAGTTAATAAAGTTTTAACACATAACATCGCGCACGCCTGTAAGCCCCAAGGGGCTAGGCAGAGGTACAACTACCTATATAGGGTCAATTTTAAACCAGTGCCACCAAATTACATACCAACCAAAAAAAAAATCTGCTGTTTCATAGAAAAGTGCAATAGCGGTCAAAATGTATGGAACAGTTGATTTTTTTGTATAACCGTCGCAAAATTTCTACGCTAGGGAATCTAGAATGATACCTATGCTGAATTCATGGGTACAGTTTGCGCACTTATCCAGGATAATGATGGCATGAGGCTCGCTCTCTACAACCTACGAGATGTGGGTGTACTATCCTGTATAGTAGCCTCATGCCATCAGCCAGGATCTACTGAGAAGTTTCTGATGTAAAAATCCAATAGGTAACACTTTGCCCGACCTGGGAATCGAACCCAGGACCACTAGTTAAAAAACTAACTATACCTAATCAATGACGTCACACTATATTTTAAATAGATAGTAAGCATAATGCTGAAGTGAAAAAAACCTACATATTTCATTATGATCATTATTCAGGGTTTTCTAAGATCGTTTTGAAAAGTGTGTGGTTTACTTCTAACTAAACGATCACTTATTAGGACATTGGTGCCGATTCTGTAGTACACCGAACTAAACTAACTAAACTATCACTGAAATTCCTTACTTTTGGCTATGAGAATCTTAAAGCTATTCTGCAAAATAAAATCTCTAAACTTAAAAATATTTTTGACATAACTAAAATCGAGTTTGACAATCGCGACTCTTGCAGGCTTAGCATGACGCTTTCTTTTTCTACTCTTCTGTAGAATAGAAATCGCTTGTCTACATTTCTCGGTGCAAAATTGCCAACCTGTCTACACGGAAACAACATTTTTGTCTAGTCTTCCGTCGACAAAACGCTTCTCACATAATGATTTTTTCACAATTGTATGGAAAAAAATTAAAAATATTACCTACATGTTGAGATTATGGGGCTTACGTGTTTAATAAAGGGGCTCGAAATTATCATCATTTTTGCGATAGGACACACTATTTTCGAGATATAAGCAAACGAAAAGAAAAAAAAAGTTTTTGCACCTGAAGTCGAAGTGTTGGTGTAAATTTTAGTTCATGACCACTAGTTTTATTCCACACTTTTTTAATCGCGATTAAAATTAGTCAGATTTAGTTAGAAAAATTAATATAGTCAAAATTTTTGGTGAAAAACGGCAAACTCAGAATAGCAAAATTACCATCTTCACTAAATTAATAATGCAGTGCAATCTTAGTGCTGTCAAACTAAAATATAGTTAAGTTGTGTCAGTTTAGTCAATTTCAGAATGGGAAATCGTCGTTTGACAGGATTAAACAAAATTTTCGTGATTTTTAGTTTAGTTTAGAGAATTTTGTGACAACAGAATCGGCACCATTGTCATACTTGTAATGGTTTAAATATTATCGTATGACAAAAGTTGATGTAATACTGTTTCTAACGCATGGTCATAGTAAATCTCAGGAAATATCGTTTAATTTGGCACCTCTAAGATGTGATTTGCGTTGCAGGGTGCAACAATGAATACCTTCATTTAAGACCTAATTTGGTTATATATTATAACCTATATAACCTATATTACTTACTAGCAACTAGCTTCAACTTTCCAACTGGTCGACTTTTTGACAATTCAAAAGTGCCTGTAAATGGTTTAATTGAAATAAATGCTTTGAGTTTGAGTTTGATTTCCTGACAATATTTGCAAAAAAAAAAACACCTCAACGATTTTTAGACGATTCTCGATTTATTGGTGTGGCGGCTGCGGCCCCAGGGGAAAATATGCTGTCAGAACAATTAATGGTGTCCGTCATGGCAGGAAACGTGTTAGCAAACAAGAAACTGGTTTACCATATCTATTGGAAAATGCAGCAGCTAATCGAAGAGCAAATCAATTCGTCAGAGTTATAAAACTTTATACATATTTTAAAGTAATTTGGTGCAAAATATGGCGTAAAATTTTGCGGTGGGATTTTATTGCTCACTGGATTTTCAACTCTCGGTACTAAACCGAGCATTGAGATTCCAACAGAGTGCATGCCAGAGCGTCGAAAAAATACACGGTCCGATTTTCAACTCTCGGTTAGAGAATAAAATCTCGGGATCCTGAATTCCGAGATTTCGGGATGCCGGCCGTTTTCTGACCCGAAAATCCCGAGTCTACTTGGCTAATCTCAGGATGAAAACAGGTGTGGTTTCAAAATGATCTTGCGCGAGAACACATACCAGAAGGCAAATTCTCGTAATTTAAAACGTTCATAATCTAGTCGCAGTCTCTTCTCGGCGACAAACAAATGTCAAAAATGTATGGAGACTCGAGGTATTTTGACAGATTGAGACTGAGATCAGAAGGTGAACGTTCTTAAAATTACGAGAATTGCCCCTCAGAACACAAGATGAAAACATTAATGAGATGATAAAGAAGTTCCGTAAAGTAGTAGTGTACTTATTTCAAAAGATCGCCATTGGAAAATGAAACAGTACTTCAAAAATATATGCAAACTGAACATGGAAATTGCTGTAACTTCTTTGTAAAACCTGCACCATAATTGCGTAACACACGATCAATCATAATCTGTTTCATTTCGACAGTTCAACAATATTCATTGCGTTATTTACGTTGCTGAGCAGACACATTTTTCGAACATATGAAGCAATGGATAAGCAATCTGTTTCAACATGATTCAGATTATGATTGATCTCGCGTTACGCAATTATGGTGCAGGTGGAATAGTCTTTTAACAAGGCTGAAGCGATTTTTTCTTTTTGAAATTCTAAATAGTTTTTTTGTTTTGTCTTTTGTATTTCTTCCAAAAATATAGTTTTTTTTTAATCTTTTTTCTTTTCTTACTATATTGTGTTTTGTGTTGTGCAACAATATTTAAAACAATTTTTAAGAAATTACTTCTCTTTTTTTATTTGAGCCCAATTAGAAACCACATAGTCTAATCCCGGGATAGCCCAGGGATCCCGGGATTACAGTTAATAAACCCCGTAATCCTAGGATTGAAAAACATGCTCGGGATTGTAATCTCTACTCTCGGCGCAAAGTAGTACGTTAAAGATCCAGGTACGCGAAAAAATACCGTCGCGATATTTTTACGTCCGCGGAACGTGGCCTAAGTTGTTAAGGCCATGTTAACTTTAGATATTGTCGTTATGAGCGATAATAGTTCTTATTGCAATCTGATACGGGTTAAAATCTGTTGTACTTAATAAATTCGAATAATAAATGAGCAAGCATTGTCGTAAAAATGCAAATAAAATCGTATAAAATTAGATATTAACTATTTAATAATAAATAATCCATCACTGGATGCAGTTTTACAGATCATTTGGAGTTTTAAGGTACCTATATTTTTAATTATGTATAATTATAATTGTTATTGAAGGGATAAACTGGTTTTAAAGATAATTAAGAGGTGACTTTGATGATTTTTTTGATGCATTATAGTAAATGTTTGTGTTTTGTGTTCCATCACTGTATGAAAAAAATACTTTAAAATATCATATTTTTGTTTGCTTTCAAAATTATTTGCGGTTAAAGAGATACACTGGTTGAAAAAAACCACCTTTTTGAACGTTTTCAAGAAATCACCGCCTTAAATAAGGTTAGGATTGTTAGGTGTAAGGGCCGCCTATTGCGGTGAAAGCTGAAAGCCTCCTTCAAACCATTCCAGATGGTTCTATCCTTTGCCTGTCTGGCCCATAAGTTTCCGGCTATTTGTAAGATGTCGTCACTCCATCTTTTAAAAGGTCTAAATCATCAATACTGTACTGATATTTTAACGATTATAACTCTATAAATACAAACGTGTTACAGTCGTGAAATCTATTTTGTTCAACATAGGTACAGACGCCAGCACATCAAGCTACCCCAATCTGTCAAAATACTTTGATGGATTTTCAACTTTATCACATTAGCATATGGTTCATGTTCAATTGGGACAGTTTGACAGTTTGGGGTAGCTTGATGTGCTGGCGTCTGTACAATGAGACACTGACCTGCGAATTAAAAAAACACTAATGAAAATTTGTATTTCGCGGGCGCATCCACCTTAATTTATTTTCCACGAATATCGCTTAACCCTGTTTAATGCAGCAATATGTAGAATGGCACCTTTCTCCTCAGTTTGCGAAATTTTGCATTTAAATCATTTTGAGAGGACAAGGTATAAATAGGTGATGAATGATTCGCTAATGAATCTATTGGCAAATTATGCAAATTGTGATGCACAGTATTATGAAATAGCAGACATTGCAGAAAATAGCACCATTTTCTGCATTTATTAGTGATATCATCAGTCATTACAATGGTATCATTGTTTACCTAATATAATACCTAAGAAAAAACTATTTTCGAATACAAAGGTGGACTGTAAATACCGAGCATTTTAATACGAGAAGCTCTCGTGGAATGCTAAACTCCGTCGTAATTCGCCAAAAACCACTCGGTAGAATCTAAATCTTCGGAGCTCCCAAATCCGTGTAATGGGTGCTACACATGCTCGGGTTGGCACATTCGATTCGGCAGTATTTGTTGAACAACAAAGCCGACCCGAAATAATGACTACATTTGGTTTTCATTCGGCTCGTGCCGGTCAGCGAACTTCGTCCAGTAAATACCCTGGTACCCTCGTTCGGGTCGGATCGGCAAATTTAACCTAAGCCGAGTGGCTTTTTCTCGAACATACTATCTACATACTTTATTATTAATTTTTGCCGGCTGTGCCGAATAATGCCGACCCGCACCCTAATTGCGTAACTCACTATCAATCAGATTCTGAATCGTTTGCTAATCCATTGTTTTATAAATGTGCGAAAAATTTGTCTGCTCAACAACGAACCTACATAAATACATAGATAGATAGATAAAACCTTTATTTAGTGCACATAGAAGACATAACACTACACACAAAAATACATTTAACAAATGATCACAAATAACACGAATTGAAATAAAAAACAAGGTGCCCATTAAATCTACAAAAATAAAACATACTTATACCCCATTTATTATAGCTTTAGAAAAAAGAGGCTCGTAGAAGCAGGAGTGCAAAA
This sequence comes from Antitype chi, assembly GCA_947359405.1. Classification (NCBI taxonomy): domain Eukaryota; kingdom Metazoa; phylum Arthropoda; class Insecta; order Lepidoptera; family Noctuidae; genus Antitype; species Antitype chi. The sequence goes on from OX375814.1 coordinate 6,848,395, forward strand.
CATTTTATTTCAAAGTTAAGTTCTAACTTTTATAGGTAGATTTAAGACAGTACTAAATACTGAGATAAACGAAGTAAAAGTAATGTTTATTTTAAATAATGTTCTATTTACAATAACATCTTCATCACACATTACAAACCTACAACAAAACGAATGAATGAAACAAACAATCACATGATGATTTAAATCTAATTAAGATTATAAGGAAACAAAATATATTTTTTTTACAATACTTTATTTTAATTAACAACTTACGACCCACAATACGTTGGTAAAACTTCGTCGTCATAAACTAATTTAGTTACTCGGTGTTTTTCACTCCTGCTTCTTTTAGGTTTTTAGCATTGACACTTTAATTTTTTTGGCATAAATCGTAACTGCAACACGTTTAATGTAATTTTGTTACGAAGTGTACATTAAAAAGAACCTTTTTTAACTTCTGTCTAATGCTATTGTAAATGGAGTATAGGTGCTTGAAATATAGTGACACTATTACGCAATAAATAAATAACGCAATGAATATTGTTGGACTGTCAAAATGACAGCCATTTCTACTGTGTGATTCGTACTAACCCCGCTGCAGGCATGAGGTAGCATGAGCACCGATTTGTCGACGGAAGAATAGACATGACTATTAACTAAATGACGCGACTTACGAGACGTAGGTCGTAGGTTCGAACCCAGACAGGCGCTTTACTTTATGTAAAATATTTCATCACCACGGTGAAGGAAAACATCGTGAGGAAACCGGCATGTCCTAGAACCAAAAATTCTAAGATTTGTGATATCTACCAACCCGCACTGGACCCGCGTGGTGGATTACGGCCCACTCCCTCTCACAGAGAGTAGGCCTGTGTCCCAGCATAGGCTGATTATGTATAATTAACTAAATAGAAATAGAAAATATTTATTGTCCAGGTAATACAGTAAGCATAGATAGATTAACAACAAGTTGAGACGACATATGAGTAGCTTAAATATTACCTACAGCTAGTTACAAATATTATTTGCCAGTGAACCCCAAACTAGACAGTTAGTCTGTATCTTGGGGTTCAGGATACGAATACAACAGTGGAGACTAGAGAGGTGCTTTCAAGTATGGTATTTTATGAGTCTATGTATGTGTAACGTTTGTGTAGTGTCTGGCGTGTGTGTGGGGTGTGTGTGTGTGGTGTGTCTATGTAGCGTAAAATGTGTGTGTGTAAGTGTGTATTTTGTTCCCCATACAATATAAGTACTTCGTTTGATTCAGTGTCATGTCAGGGTCGTTATATTAATATTAAATGATGTACAATAGGAGAAGATGTTGAATGAATGTTTTTCTATTAATTATCACAGTTATGCGTTCTAAACGAATCATGATTTTGTAGATAATCGTATAATATAAGTACTTTGTGGCCGTTGAGTAGAAAGTTTGTTGTCAGTGTGATTTTAACCGTCTGGGAAGAAATATTCTTCTGAAATAGTCTACATTTATAAGGACCTAGAAAAAGATCGTTAGAAACGAAAGACAAAATGACAGATTGTAGAAGGATATCTACTACGCTCCGATGTCAAAAATGGAGAAACGAAACGTCACTTTGTATTGAATAAGCACTGTCTACTCTTCGTAGAAATAGAAAGCGACATGCTAAGCCTGCTGGACATGGATAAGGCGGTAAAAACTACATTACTGCGCCAAAAACCACCGAAGTGAAATAATTGTCTGAATGCGACAAGCATAAGGTATGCTGAATCCTGATCTAAGTTTAATTCCTGTAACGTTTTGATCTGTACCTATACCTAAATTCTTCTACAAATATGTTACAAACTGGAAATTAGGTACTAAACCATGTTATGCAGTTAGCGAACATCAACTGACTGTGAGCCCAAGGTCACGCTGATAAGAAATGAGCGAATAGTTTATTATAGCCACTGCCGCTTAGTTTCTGTTTTATTAATGTTTAAATAAAATTACTAAATTGGTAGCTTTTGCCAGCGGATTTGCCCGCGTGGAGTTCGAAAATTATCCCACCAGGCTTAGCGTGACGCTTTCTATTTCTACTCTACCGTAGAATAGAAATCGCTTGATACAAAACTGTCAACTGTCTACGTGGAAACGTAATTTTTGTCTACTCTTCCGTCGACAAAACGCTTCTTTACGGTTCTCGTGCTAAGCCTGCAGCAGAACGTACTTTTGGGATAAAAAGTATCCTTTGTGTTAGTACAGGTTGTAAACTACCTGTGTGCCAAACATCCAAATCCGTTCAGCCGTTTTTGTATGATTGAGTGACAAACATCATCCAAACATACGAACTTTCACATTTATAATATTAGTACGATAGAGAATAAACAAACTGCACCCTAATTGCGTAACACACGATTAATCATAATCTGGTTCATTTTGACAGTTCTACAATATTCATTGCGTTATTAACGTTGTTGAATAGACACATTTTTTCGAACATATGAAGCAATGGTTTAGCACTCTGTTTCAAAACGAAATAGGTATATTAAGTATGATTAATCGTGAGTTACGCAATTAGAGTGCTGACTGTATTCCCCAGGTCAAAACTCTCAAATAAAAATAATCTTATTTGAAGCCATAAATAAACTATCTTTGTAATTAAACTATTTTTGTAAAACTATTCCGTCCGGGCACTTTTTGCACATCGTTTGTTGATTTTGCATGGCAATTAAACGGCGAGTTCCTAGTTCGACACTTATTAATTGCTACTCTTGCGCAACAACAAAAATCTCAATAGGTATCCGGATTCAAATGATTCTGAAATGCTGCTAATCCTACTAATATTATAAATGTGAAAGTTTGTATGTTTGGAAGTTTGGATATTTGGATGTTTGTTACTCAATCACGCTAAAATGGCAGAACAGATTTGGATGAAATTTGGCACACAGATAAACTATAACTTGGATTAACACATATAATGCTTTTTAGCCCGGTAATATGTTCGCATGGGATCATTTCGCTGGCAACAGCTAGTGTTTAAATACTTTGCTTGCCGTTTTCAAAATGACGAGAAAATTTGTTATAATTATAATGGTTACTAAAACGATAAAAATTGTGGGTCGCTGTGATTAACTCGAGACAACGTTAGTGTTCTTCACCAGAATTAGCTTACCTGACAGGTCATATGAGGTACTTCATATCATTGTTTATTTTATTTGACTGTATATATTTTATTTTTTTAATATTTTCATTTTTGTTGAAGGTTAATTACTTACATATTATTGTATAGAATCAAGTTCTTCCAACTTAACAGACAGCTGTGCAGTTTGTTGCGCCACTTGCGCGTCTTCTTCCCAGCTAAAGCACTAGGAAGTGGTGAAGGGCGGGCATTTTGGGGGACTGTCTTATGTAATTTTGACGTTCAAAAAGTGTTGACTCACAGCCTAGTTCGAATAAATGACTTTTGATTTTTATTTTGGTTTTAAAGTGTCTGATTTTAATGTAGGTGCTTAATTGCTTATGCAGGATTGAGGTTAAGTTTATTTTTTATTGTTTAAAGTCATGTGCATGACTATAGAAATCTGAAATAGTAGGTACAGCCGCAATTTCGAAAATTAATATTCCAAATTTTCTAGTATTGACCGATTATCATAGAAATAATTTTATACGCATCACGTTCTGTGCTATGAACGTGTGCGATAGAATAGTCTCCGTGACTATAATGAAGTAACCGTGTTGATACGTGCACTAACAGCTGTACTAATTAAATATGCCGTTCTGTTTACCTACTAAACGGCTTGAAAGAATACTGGCTGATAATAAAGCCTTCAAATTTCGATATAAAGATAGGTAAAGAGTGATATAACCAATCCACATGTAGGTAGGGCTAGAAGGATGGGCGCATGTTTTATTTTATTTTATTCTGTGTGTGCACGCTAAGATGGTTTAATTTTCCTGATGGGTAAATTCTTCAGTGACATTGACATGATTTAGAATTAAATTGATTATCCCTAATAATAATTATGTGTAATTTCTTTCGATGACTGTTTGTTAAGTTAGTCATTAAATATGACAAAACACGCCTAAAGAATCAATAAATTAGTTAGAATTATAATGAAATAATCAAATCTTCCTGTAACAATACGAAAACTATAGTCACAATTAAAAAGGAATAGTTGTTTTATTGTCTTTGGGCTTTTAGTCATTTGACACAGTACATTTGTTTATGATACATTGCTACCTACTGTGCCGAAAATGGCGCGGATTGTGTAACAAGACCTATTTATGTGAGGGTAGATTTATATTAGTAATGTTATAGTGAATTGTCAATGGATAGGTCTTGTTATAGTCGAGTTACGTTTATGTCTTTTTGTTAGAGTCACTGTCAGTCATCAAATCATTTTGACATTGAAGTGAGTTATCAGTTAACAAATTCCCGACATGATTCAGTCTTGAACGAGGCACCAGAGTGACAAGTTTGTAAGGTTAGTAAAATAATGTAAAAATGCACTGAACTATGCTGAACAATTTATAATAAACATTGTTACTGCGTTGATTCGTTTGTTGTTTAAATTCTGTGATTCCCTTCTGAGACACGTTTTACATCTCAGAAGTGGGATTCGCGAGACGTTTTGTTTTGCTATGAACCACCCCACGTGCTCGACCGCCGATAAACCAAGTTTTATTTGTTTTAAAACGGAAAATCAACGCAATAGCAAGAAGAAAATAGGAATATAGGTGATTTAACTTTACATGATAACATTATGAACCCCGATTTGGCCGATTGAAGCAGATGCAGTTCCATTTCAAAAATGGTTAATATTGATGGTCATAATAGATTTAAATGATAAGACACAGAAATATTAGTATAAAATGGTAATCAAGTATGATTAAAGCAAAGATATGATAAAAGCCTGATAAAATAATGTTCCGGTTTCGTGATGCACATGGATTTAAAAAAAAAAACGTGATTGACTTTCTTCTGTAATCTATCAATTTCGCATCCCCTCGTTGGAAATCAAAGTCTATAAGAAAAGTATAGTGAACGTAAAAACTAGAAATAATAAAAAAACCCCAAAATGTGTCGCCATTTTTGTGATGCATACAGATTAAAAACACAAATACCTACGTTAGAATCTAAATTCAGTGACTTTGTTTTGCAAGATTAGTACACAATACATTAACAAAATGTTCTGAGTTTCAGGAAAATGAGCGACAAAGAACCTAATGCGGACTATCGACGCGCCAGCTACCTTTCTGGAAATTATGAAAGACAGAGGAAATATAGTGAAGCATCCCGAAGTCGAAAGCGAGACCTAGGGGAAATCGAGAGGCGCAGTCGTAGCCGCAATCGCAGTGGCCGTAGTGATGGCCAACAACGAACGCAAGGATCTCGGCTGCGCAGTCCAGCTCGTGATCGTCGGCACAGCAGCGAAATACATCATCAGCTGAGAAGCCGAAGCATAAGCACCACGCGAACGCTACTCGAGCAGGAACGCGAGTTGTCCAGGGAAAGGGAAAAATTAAAAACCCTTGAAAACCAGGTACGCAAGGAACGGGAGAGATTAACGGAACGGAACAGATCACGTAGGCGTTTTGGGACGCCTGAGCCTGGCCCGAGCAATCGTGGGCAGACAAACGCTGGCAATAAAAACTCAACTCGGTACCGATCCTTAATCACTCCCGCGAAACGACACACGCCCCGTGATGATACACATGAAGCACATGACAACAAGAAAACAAAATATATTACTACGGACCTGTTTGAGGATTTCTTTGTAAAACTTCTTAAGTCTAAAGCAGGGGATCGTGAATCGTTTTCTAGTTCAACTTTGAATAACGTCGTTCCAGACTTCGACCCTATGTCGAAAGAACAGACAATTAATATATGGCTCGATAAAGTCGACGAATGTTCCGAGATTTATAATTGGAATGATAAGCAAACGGTTCACTATGCCCTGCCTAAACTCACCGGACTGGCTAAGACATGGTTCCAGGGTCTGCCCTCTATTAAGCATACTTGGATTGAATGGAAGTCAATGCTACAGGAATCATTTCCTGCAACTGAAAATTATGCAGAACTTTTGACAGATATGCTTAATAGACGGGTACGCTCTGGAGAATCTTATGAACTTTATTATTTTGCTAAAATTAATTTACTGAATAGATGTAAGATCTTTGGAAAGCAAGCAGTGGATTGTTTACTTTATGGGGTTGAAGACAGGGGAGTTCGTGTAGGTGCTCAAGCAGCAAAATTTGATAAACCAGAAGATGTACTTGAACTCTTTAAAACGATCAAGTATCATAGTAGAAATCAGTCGGATTTTAACAAAGATTATAATAAGGATAAGCGTCCTAGCAGTGCATCATTAAGTAATAACTCGCTAAAGAATACAGATAATACGGCGTCAAACAAAAATGGTGGCGTGAGAGGGCCAATTAAGTGCTTTAACTGTCAGGGTGTCGGTCACCCCAGCTTTAAGTGCCCTAAGCCGATCGTCAAGTGCACTAACTGTAATTTTATGGGACACGATACTTCCCACTGTCCTAGATTAAAGAATCAAAATAATCTTTCAAAAGATAAAGAGGTCCTTGAAGTTTTCTTCAGTGAAAATAGTAACGACAAATACAAGGTTATGACAAATATTAACGGCATCGCTACAATTTGCCAATTGGATTTAGGTAGTGAAGCAACACTAATTCGTAAAAATATGGCTATAAGACTAGGATTGAAGTGGGAAACCGTTAATGGCCCATTTTTAAGAGGATTAGGGAATGTACCATACTTACCGCTAGGGCGTACTTCAGTGAATATAGATGTGCAAGGTGTTTCAGAAAGGGGTGTCGAAGTGTTTATTGTAGATGATCACTTGATTAATTATGATGTGTTGCTTGGACACAGCTTTACTGAAAGACCTACACTTAAGATCATTAAAACTCCAACCGATCTAATATTTGAACGGGTAGGACAGCAAGATGATGATTCTAAATTACATCTTTATACAACTTGTGATGTTACTGTGGACATCGGTGAGATGGTATCAGTCCCAGTAAGGTCAAACGTTGCTTGTACCGGAAATATCTATGTAGGCGGATCGGTAAGGGGCTGCGCTGGTCATGAGTACTATTTATTACCGGGAGAATATGAAATGTATATTTCTGAATGTCATTTATTAGTCCAAAATGTTGGTTCGAGCCTAGTGTGCTTCAAAAAGAACACCCTCATTACACGCGCTCAGTTTATAGGGTCGGGCTATTTAGACTTACATGTTCTAAGAGTTACGAATGATTTGAATAATCACGTCTCTGTTACTCCAAATTGCGGGACACAGCTGTCGGAAAATCAAAACCGTCAATGCATAACATTGCTAGAAAAATATAATGACTGCTTCTCCACTGGTATGCACGACTTGGGATTTACCAACGTAACAGAAATGGAAATTCACCTCAAGGATTCCACTCCTGTTGTTTATAGGCCGTATCGGCTACCTTACTCTGAACGCAAACTAGTTCAGGACATGGTTGGTGATATGATCGATCATGGTATCGTGCGAGAATCTAACTCCCCTTATGCTAGTCCAATAGTCCTAGTCAAAAAGAAATCAGGCGAAAAGCGTCTCTGCGTTGACTACCGCGCCCTGAACAGCCGCACCAAAAGAGATCACTATCCCCTGCCTAGAATTGACGACTTGTTAGATCAGCTGTCGGGCCAATCATTGTTCACGTCACTAGATTTAGCCTCAGGCTATCATCAAATAGCTATAGCTGAGCAATCTAGGGAGAAAACTGCATTTGTCACACCCGACGGACAATATGAGTACAATCGTATGCCCTTCGGGCTGGCAAATGCCCCAGCAGTTTTCCAGAGAGCGATCCACAAGATACTCAGTAAGGCCAAAGTCGGATATATAGTTATTTATATGGATGACATTATGATACCATCAAGAAATTTTGAGGAAGGGCTGACACGTCTCGAAGAAGTGCTAGACCTCCTACGTGAGGCAGGGTTAACACTTAAGATGGAAAAATGCTATTTCTTCCAAGAACGAATTGATTTTCTTGGATTCGAAATAGATAAAGATGGTATCAGGCCTGGGATCCAAAAGATTGAAGCTGTGTCTAGGTTCCCTGCTCCTCAAAATCAACATGAGGTTAGGAGGTTTCTTGGACTTGCTAGCTTTTTCAGAAGGTTTGTGAAAGGATTTGCATTAATTGCTAGGCCCTTGACAAGCCTTCTGAAAAAGGAAACACCTTGGAGCTGGGGAGATATACAAACGGAATCTTTCCATTCCATTAAAAAGCACCTAACCGAAAGGCCTGTCCTAGCCTTGTACAACCCCAGCGCAGAAACGCAATTACACACCGACGCGAGTAAATTCGGAGTTGCGGGCATCTTATTACAAAGAAAAGATTCGGAACCCTGGCGGCCAATAGCATACTTTAGTCGCCAAACGTCAGCGGATGAGATGAAATTGCACTCATTCGAGCTAGAGACACTTGCGGTCGTTTGTGCCTTGAACAAATTCCGCACATACCTTATTGGAATGAAGTTCACTATTATAACCGACTGCAGTGCGTTACGCTCTACTTTCACCAAGAGAGATCTCATACCTCGCATATCTAGATGGTGGATTCAATTCTTAGAATTCGACTGCGAAATCGAGTATCGTCCTGGTGAAAGAATGTCACATGTAGACGCACTCAGTAGGGGCCCAGTGTTAGTACCATCTGAGGACATCCACGTTCTAGACATTATGTCGGTTAGTACAGAGGACTGGATTTCTACGGTGCAGTCTTCTGACGAAGAGGTTAGACGTATTAAAGATGTTCTGGAAGACCCGGAAACATCTAAGATTGCAGGTATTCATAAGGAATACACAATTAAAAACGGACGAGTCTTTAGGACTTTAGGTGAGGGTGTGACCAGATGGGTGGTCCCAAAAGGCGTGCGGTGGCAACTCTTGAAATCCAACCATGATGACGTAGGTCATTTTGGTTTCGAGAAGACCTTGGACCGAATAAAATCACTCTTTTGGTTCCCGAAGATGCGAAAGTTCATAAAAAAATATGTAGCTGCATGCCTTGAGTGTGCTCACCACAAATTGCCTTCGGGAAACAAAGAGGGATTACTTCACCCGATTCCTAAAGTAGAGATTCCGTTCCACACTTTACATGCGGACCACTTGGGTCCTTTTCCACGAAGCAAGCGAGGCTACACTTACATACTTGTAATAGTCGACGCCTTTACCAAGTATGTTAGCATTACACCTGTTAGGAGTACGAAAACCAAAGAGAGTATAAAAGCATTGAAGACTCTCTTTAGTTACTTCGGGTCTCCCTCGCGGCTCATAACAGACAGAGGCACGAGTTTCACAAGCAAAAAGTTTAAGACGTTCGTGCAGTCGATTGGTGCAAAACACATTCTTAACTCTGTCGCCACACCAAGGGCAAATGGGCAGGTCGAACGGTATAACCGAACGATTCTGGCATCTCTGGGGTCCATGGCCCACGGTAAGAGCAAAAATTCGTGGGACGAACTTCTGCCAGACATTCAGCTAGGACTTAACACTACAGTTCATGACGTGACTAGAAAAACCCCTACAGAGCTATTGTTAGGTAGGACAGTGTCAAACCCGGGCCAAGGTATATTAAATAACGTAATCGATGACATAGGACAGAGTAGTAATCAAACTTTAGAAGAAATTAGGTCTGAAGCGAGTGAAAGAATTACAAGGAATCAGGAGGCAAATAAGAAACGGTATGACAAACACAGGAAAAAGGCCACGAATTATAAGGAGGGCGATCTGGTTAGGATAGCGAGGGCAATAGTAGCGGAGCCGGGTCAGTCTAAGAAGTTAGAAGCAAAGTGTCAGGGTCCATACAGAATAAAGAAAGTCTTACCAAACGATCGATTCCTCGTTGTAGATACCCCTTTGACAAGAAAAGGAGCCAAGTACGAATCAATTGTTGCTATTGATAAAATATATCCATGGTTGAGTTTTAATGCCCCTGCTTGCTCATCCAGCGATGACGACGATGAGAGCGATAGCAATTAGAACGAGTAATATTGTTATTTAAATTATGTGTATTTTTAAAAATTATATTTTGATTTGTATGTGACTAATATTATACGTTATCTGTAGTTAATGATTTGGGATGATTGTGATGTACTAGCTTGATGGTGTCTGGCATATGAACTTGTCAGGCCCTAAGAGATAAGTGAGGGTGCTTTGAGTCGGGCAGGATTGGCGTTGGGATTCGCCGCCCAGGATTGGCTCAAAGTACCGCCGCCGATGATGGAGTGACGGTGAAGGAAGTAGCCTCACTTCGCTCGGCAATCTACACGACAATAGATTGAGTGAGAATGTTTGAACTGGGCAGGATTGGCGTATGAACTCGCCGCCTATGAGTAGTTCAAAACATTGCGGCTCGAGCGTTGTTAGAGTGAAGGAAGTAGCTTTCACATCGCTCAAGCTATAAAATGAACTAAATTGATCATCTAGAATTTTTATTTTTATTTTTGCAAGGAATGAGATAAAACTGATTAATTGTTATTATTGTTAAATAATACGTAAACTAATGATGTACGGGTTATTTTTGAAGTGCGAATGAAAGATAATTGTTAGATTGATGTAAGATTCTCACCAAAACTACAATAAAACCCTTAGATTATATTAAGGAACGAAGGGACTCGTTCTTGAAGGATGGCCGACTGTAACAAGACCTATTTATGTGAGGGTAGATTTATATTAGTAATGTTATAGTGAATTGTCAATGGATAGGTCTTGTTATAGTCGAGTTACGTTTATGTCTTTTTGTTAGAGTCACTGTCAGTCATCAAATCATTTTGACATTGAAGTGAGTTATCAGTTAACAAATTCCCGACATGATTCAGTCTTGAACGAGGCACCAGAGTGACAAGTTTGTAAGGTTAGTAAAATAATGTAAAAATGCACTGAACTATGCTGAACAATTTATAATAAACATTGTTACTGCGTTGATTCGTTTGTTGTTTAAATTCTGTGATTCCCTTCTGAGACACGTTTTACAATTGCGAGTTTAATGATCAATAACTGACTGTTATAATTTAATATGAGAACTAAATCAGTTTCAATCAAAATTTACAATTGATAAAGTAACAAGATTATTTTACACACACATTTATTTGTGAATTCCTGTTGTTTGATTAAATTCCTTGACAAACCGGATCGTAGTATTCCACCGAAAACAACTCATGCGCACGATGACGGTGACGTAACCAGCCAAGGATTCAAACGTGACTCAGAGACCGGTATGTCAGACGTTTGTAACCTTAAAAAAATTAAAAGCATGGTCTCTTACAACCTGCTTTTATGGATGTATCAACTTTCTGTTAAGAAATATTAGTTACTCTGCAAGTGCACTTGTCTGGTTTTGGATCAACAACGAAGGTATCTGAATTTTAATTTGTCCCAGATCGGTCGTACCGATAGGCTCGTCCCTTTCATTAATATTCCGAAGCGTTGTCTAATTTGTGTTTGAAGTTAGAGGAAGTGATTTCTTGTAAGCAACGTCCTGTTTAAACTTTGTTGTACTGTGCTCAACAAAAAATGGTCTGACGTCTGCACCAAGTAAGTACCTTATGAGTAAAATATACTATGTGCACGAATATAATTATAACAGAACCAACCATAGGTAGCAGTTATCAGTTAGCTAGTCATTTATTAGTGTTTCCTTTCCACATTTAGGTTTAAACAATATATCAATGTCATTATTTACTATATTCAATTAATTAACTCCGTTGCTAGTTAACGTCGTTATCAAGCTAAAACAAAAGGTCGTTGGGTGAATTAGGTTAATTTTGATAACTATGGCAACTATCAATTCGTTAGTTCGGAAACTAAAATAGTTAATTTCTCTGTTATGTATACAGAACAATATAAACTGATAATAAAGTTAACAAATGTCTTGTTATGGAATGAATGGTAACTTTCATGGCATGTCATTTGATCTCTTCCCTTTTTAAGCGAACGTCGGTCATAAGCAGATGCGAATGGAGGCTGAGAAGGATAACATTACGAATATCAATACTGATGTAATGATATTAAAGCGTTCATTCACTACTAATCGCCATACGGCCATACAAGGAATCGGTTACAAAAACGTTTGTGGCCATAAATAACTATGATTCAATGTCAACGGCTTCAGTCTTTCGAAGCAGCACTTCCACGAAGTTACGTAAGTCAGATGATAGCTACAGCAATGAAAAACTTGAGGAAATACAGCTTACAATATTACAAATTTCAAATGAAACGTTTAAAGGATAAACGCAAATACTATTTATTAGGTCAATATACGTTTATTTAAGATAAATAATATAAAAATATCCAGCCTCGCAGGCCATCGTCAACAATGGCTCCAACAGTGACTAGTAAGGGGACAGGAATGGGGTCACCGCGCGAGGCCGGCTGTCAGACGCGGTCAATGCAATGCAACCAGTATTGATTTGCAAAAATGGGGATAACTTCAAGTTTAAACAAGAATTCACTTGATTATATCTTTCAATTAAACTTACGCTATAGTAAAGCCGCACCTGCGTGCTGCATGTGATAATTTCATAGTAAAAACAACGACCAAAATGAAGCAATACTACTTATTAACATGTTTCATATTTCAAGTCAGGCCACACAAGTAGTAATACGATCTTCACCTTTTTGTTAATCTATGTATCTTAACTTGCACAACATTGCCATGTTGCTTGTGCAAGCAAAATAGAATTCCATTTTAAATTAAACATCGAAGAGAAATTTGGTTTTTTTTTTTTTTTTTTTTGTGTGGGAAATCATCAAATAACTTCTCCCGCTCTGGGTGGAGCGGGAGGGCGTGTCAGACTTTTACTGACTAAAACCCACCCGTGTTCCCTCAGTTGCCTGTGTGCCAGGGGCCGCGGTATCTCTTTCGAACAACCCGCACCCCTGGCAGGCATCGGTCCTTGCGAACCCCACCTATTGGTGCTGACAACTCTTTGAGGCGCGCGTGGAACACAACGCGCCGTCGACCCGGGCTTGGTCCTTACCGGACAGCGAGCTACCCATTACTCGCCGTCCGCAAGCCCGCGCCTACGGTGGCCGGGAATCAGCCTGGGATTCCCGACGCCCAGGGCTTCTCCCGCGGCGACTACGGCCGTGAGGGCGCATATACTGCCTCTCCCTCACGTGCGCCGCCTCCCTCTTTGCGAGCATTACTGCTTCGCAGAAGGAGGTGACGGCTAACCATTCACTCTCGCTCCGTACCATGGCCTGCACCAGGGCCGGACGCGAGAGATCGCCGCCGCCGATCGCCTCCACGAGGACACGGCGGTGCTCCGCCCAAGCCGGGCAGACCGCCACCGTATGCTCCACCGTGTCCTCAGGGCGATCTTCGCAATGGAAGCACCCGGGCGTTTCCTCCCGCCTTATACGAAACAGGAACCTCCCGAAACAACCGTGTCCGGTGAGGACCTGCGTCAGGCGGAAGGTGAGGACGCCATGCCGCCTCTCAAGCCACTCCTCAAAGAGGGGACTTACCGCCGCTATCGTGGCGTGCCCAAAGAGAAATTTGGTCAAGTGTCAATCTTGAACATATGGCTGGTTGAAAGTGGCCTGTATTTAAGCCATATAAATGAATCCTGCGTAAAGGCCATACCTTATAAGGTGGGGTACTGTGTGGTGTAACAGAACCAAGCCTTATATGAGTCATCGTCTCGGTGAATTAGTATAAAATAAATTCTTTTGAGCTAATTGAACATCTGTTTCGTCCAAGTTATAGGTGAAGATTCGGGCATGAAACGATTCGTGAGTCGTGACTAATCCAAGTTGAACAGTTGTTAATGTAGTGAACATTATCAACAAGACGGTAGGTCTTGTCACCTAATAATAAATTAATTTACCCGGTCCTCACTTATCATATGCATTATGTATTTAGTCTTATTGAAACTAACTGTAACTCCGTAATTAGAAGAAGAGAGTAACTAATACATATAAACGTCCATCCGTTTGACCTGCATACTCGTTTTACTGATAAGGCGCATAGCCTCACGTACCTGTTTGTCAGTCAGAAAACACACTTATTTTGGTATTCATTGGAATGGCGACTTATAAAATATGAATCATTTAAAAGAAAATCTTCCATGTTCTTTTTACTGGACTACGGTTAAGGACTCCCACAAAAAACGTACTAAAACCGGTTGTAAAAGCTGTGTTAACTGATCCTCCTTGACCCACATGCGACCGGTGCGCAGGCGACGAGTGCAGGAAGAAAGGTGTCCTGACTGATAATTACAAGACCATAAAACTTCACAGATCTTGGGTTCACTTTTAAAAGTAACGAAATGTAAATTAAACCCACGGTGCCATGAATTTAAACATTGTGTGAAGACATAATTAATATTTATTTAGGTAGTTATCAAGACGACAGTAGGCTTGGTTGGCAGAGCGTTGCTGGAGCAATGACCGTTTAGGTATTGTTGAGAATGTTAAGTTTGAGTGGGATCCTATTTGAAGGAGGTGCTTAGTTAGTAAATACTTACGGTCTTATTCATAAAAAGTTATCGAACATCTAAATAGTTTCTAAAGTCTGGTTTCTCTTTGAAAACCAGACTTTAGCAACTGTTTAGATGTTCGATAACTTTTTATGAATAAAGCCGTTAGTAAATATCATCTGAATAATGTTGTAGATTATGAGTGGTAAAAACAGATGACAAATCATAATTCGAGAACTATTTTTAGAACAATGATGAATTGATGATGGTAGTTACGTCCTCTATAAATGAGATGTCATAATACTCACAACAGACAATAAAATAAATTGCTTAATTAATTAAACGCGTCGATCTAGTCTCCTCGAAGTCTATTTATGGTCGGGAAACATTGACATTACGTTGCTAACAAAAAAGGCAACTTTTATTTTAATAAAAAAGGTGACAAATGATTCATCTGTAACCTTGCTTCAATGCAAACGTGTGATGAGACTATACGTTACTTGTATTTAAATGCTAAACCGAGTCATTTGTATACAGTATACTGCCTATCTACTTTAAATTTCCTTGGAATGTAGAATACCTACATCACATAACCTTTATTCTAAACACTATTGTATATTCCATAATAACGGCTATAACAAGATATGCAAGTAGGTATGAAACGAATCCTATTGAGATTTTTTTTGTTCTACAAATATGTACTACTACATTGTATGACCAAATACTAAATAGTCGAGATAGGAACATACCGTCTCGCGCCGTTGGGTTTTTTAAATCTTTTTTACAACAATGGCAAAGGCACAGTCAAAAAAGGTTTCTGAATGCGTGATTGACTTCTTTTTTAAGGCTTTCCTAACCAGTTTACCCGACTGTTTAAGCTACCGTACACGTGTAGTCATTGTACCTACGTGCAACGTTACCCTACCCTCGTTGACGGTGGTGGCGCCTTGAACAGTCGCCGTGAAACCACCAGTAGCGGGTATTTTAAGTAGGTATCGAATCAAAATTGATAGCTGAAGATGGTTACGTACTGGCAAGTGTTACAATATTAATGGATCCAGAATCTAAGCAAACATCTGATGTGTGTGTATCAAGACCATCTGGCCCTCATATCTCCGCTTACGAGGTCACACCATCTGTTCCCTAAAGTAGGTCACGGCTGAGTCCTTGTAACACAGTTCTGGACCTCACAGGCTCACAGCATCCCCAATCAATAATCTAGTCGTGCAACGCGACCTATTTACGAAGAGCCACTCCCACATCACACTATAAAATAAAATTGAACTATAGCACATGGTCGGGTTATATAGCTTGAAAATCACAAGTTCAAAACTTACCTTTCTCTGTGCTTCGGCAGCAAATCCAGACTTGGTAGCCCTGTTGTTAGCCATGTTGAGTGAACTATCTAATTGCTAGCTAATATAAATAATAAATTAAATCACAGACACGGGTGTACGCCGTGAAGTCACTGTGTACAGAATGTAAACAGGCGCGCGGGTCAACACGACACGACCAAGTCACACGGAGACGGAGTCCGATGTGTGAGTGTGTGTATGAATGACATCATGCAACGCGGCGCGCCGCTGCCGGCCGGTACGAGCGAGCCTCTAGGCCTGGCGGTACCGTGTCGATAAAATCTTGCAAAAATTTCTATAGGAAAATAATATCTATATTTAGCACTTTTCTTTTTTGAAACTTATAAAAGAACTAACTACTAAATAAAACTTGAAACTTTACACTAAAAGATAAGCCTCAAGCTTTAAGAAAATATTAAAGTTCTATGTTTACGTAATTTTTATTTAGTACTTTTTAGTTAATTAAAAGCTTGTACAGACTTCAAGCTACCCCAAACTATCAAATTTTCCCAATTGAACATGACCCATAATATTCTTAAGCTGTCAAAGAAATTTGACAGACTGGGGTAGCATGATGGGCTGGCGTCTGTACTTATGAAAAAATCGTTTCTTTTATGCACGTATGATGTTATTGATGTTAAATAACTGGTTTGGTAATTTCTATCTAATTTACCCATTTTTTAATTTTTCAAGCCCAAACCCGATGAGGTTGCGTCGTTTTATTACAGAATTCTCATGGCCACCTTCTGGCTACATCATCAGATCAGCTCCATGTCATAATAATATTGCATTATTATCCGATTTACATACGCAAACAAAAGGGAAATGCCCATTGGCCATGCACAAAAATGCTTGAAATGAACAACAATGAAATATAATGCCACATTGCACTACAAATCGTAGAGAACCCATTACAATTTCAATAATTATCAAAAACCTAGGCAGAAGCCAGTTCCAATATTTTTTTTGTAAAATATAGGTGAATTCAAGGTTAGGTTAGGGTCCTGCCAAGGGTGCGGGTTGTTTGAAAGAGATACCGCGGTCCCCGGCACACAGGCAACTGAGGGAACACGGGTGGGTTTTAGTCAGTACAAGTCTGACACGCCCGACTGCTCCACCCAGAGCGGGAGAAGTTATTTGATGATTTCCCACCAAAAAAAAGGTTAGGTTAGGTTAGCTATCTACCGCCCGGTGGGTTCCCACATTGTCATTGTGGGGGGCTCAGTAGCCGTGGCTTCCCCACCCACGGTGAAGTGATGAGGAACCCGAGGTGGGCCCGCTCGTCAGGGCTTTTCTCGCTAAGCCGACGGCGTAGCGGCCAACTGGTTGCGGTGCCGCTGGGGAGGAGGAGTGTCGGTATTGCGTAGGCCGCTCTCCCTATCCCCTGCGGCCGAAAAGTGGTTGGCGACGGGGCCACTTTCCCGACCCACCGCAGGGGGACCGAGGGTGCCATACACGGGGTCGTTTGGCACCCATGCGGTGTTTAGTCCCTGGGTTGGTCACGGCGTGCCGTGCGTTCTGGCGCGCCAGTTATGGGGGTCATTCCCCTAAGAGGAGAGTCCGGTGACGGACAGCCGCGGTGGGTTCGCGGATGTCTTCCGCGTTCCCGTGTTCCCGTCATAAGCGGTACTAGAGGACACCGTAGAGTTTTAGTGGATTAGAGTCCCACATAACTGTGCTATCTCCCCGTGGTAGCGCAGTATGCATGAGCATTTCAGCACGTAAAAAAAAGGTTAGCTGTCTAAGTCCGTGTTCAAAAACGGGTAACAAAGTGCAGAAATAAAATCAAAATCCTTAAAAATTGCCACAGTCGTAGTTAAATATCCGATAAAGCAATATAATATGTATGTAGGTAACTCAAATCGCAAACGCAAAACCATGAATCAATCAATTCAAGTAAACAATCGAAAGAATGAAATGCAGTAATGTCAAACTGTCAGTAAGGCAAAGGACATGTGATGCATACAGCCTACGATACGTTTTCTATTTTTAACATAATTTGATAATTAATATTGACATGTATACATTATTATAATTAGACTACATTATTTTTTGACGGTATAAATAAGTCGAATTATATTAAACTAGCTGGGTTACCCGGCCTCGCTCAGGGAGTTGATATGAGATTGTATGGTAGTTGTAATAAAAGAACAATGTTCCAGTATATTCCACAACATTCGTGAGTGTTCTGGAATATTCCACAATGATCTGGGATATTCTCGAACATTCCAGACCATTCCCAAACATTCCACAACATTCCAGAATGTCCTGGATTCGACCCCACGACGAATGTTGCTTTATGTACCCCTATCAATAGGTAGCTCCACTCATACAAAAAAGTCTTCGAATGGTCCACAATGTTCCAGAATATTCTACAACATTCGAGAGAGATCTGGAATATTCCACAATGATCTGGAATGATATCGAATATTCCACAACATTTCCGAATTCTGTGGAATGCTCTCGAATACTCTCGAATGTTCTGGACTGTTCTAGAAATTTCTTGAGGGTGAAACTTCCAGCCCTTATATTTTCAAAAGTACGCCCTTCAGGTAAAAACGGGAAACTTCTTCATAGACGGGATATAGAGAGCTACCACACCATATAACTCCCTTGATCGTACTCGTTTCTGAGTTTTAGCGGCATGTAGTTCGTTATGGATTAATTGACGATCCCTGTTTGACTGAATGTTGATTACTCATGCCAAATAAACACTGACTTTCAATAAAAATAAGAATGATTTAGACTGATATCAAGTTTAAAATTTTAATTTTATCATCGTTATATTTTCACCCTAGGTTAAGAAACTTGAGAATTATTTCATTATACATATTTTGTTCTAAATAAAATTAAGGACTGTTAGTGGTTTCGTGTCCATTCCAGGCATTTTTTAGGGATTCCTCATTCAACTAAATCGGAAACCGGGAAGTGAGTCTTTAACTTGCCAGATTTCATTACAGACACCGGTACTGGTAAATAAAAGCTTGTAAAAATACTAAATACAGATAGGTAAAAGATTAATTTCGAAAAAACCTAGGTAAGTAATGAGAGTAGGTATGTTGGAGGAAGTTAAAGTGGGGCCAATACACAAAAGTTGAAAATACAGAACCGTTTGTCTTGCCATGGGCACGTGATGAGGAAGGATGGAACGCCTGTGACTAAGCGGCGATTTAACTAAATGTTGATGACTGGTAGGAGTGACAGAGACCAAAGATGATGAGGAGAGATAAAGATCACATCACCAGCTCACCCCAGAAAGGAAGACGAAAATGTATGTATATGTAATGTAATATTAGGTCTATGAAATTGCCGTTTTGCAGTACTGGCCAAATCAAAATAATTTTTGTTTGGGTAAGAATTCTAATTTCAAATTAATTTTATTTTAAAAACATGGATTTTTTTTTCCAAAAGTAGTCATTTGTTTATTGATTAGTGTTACATTTTCATCGCATTTCAATCTTTTTCGTCATCATGGATACGTTAAAAATTCGAGTAATTATGGAATATGAGTACCGTCGTGGCAGCAACGCGGCACAAGCGGCACGCAACATCAACGACGTTTACGGAGCTAACACTACAAACCAACGCACCACCTGTTATTGGTTTGCTCGCTTCCGTTCTGGAAATTTCGACCTGAAAAATGAACCTCGCGGTCGTCCGAAGACTTTGGTCGACAATGACGAATTAAAGGCGATTGTGGAAGCTGATGATACACAATCTACGGCTGAATTTGCAGCAGCTTTCGACGTTAGCGTCAAAACAATATTGGTCCATTTGCGTCAAATTGGCAAGGTAAAAAAGCTTGACAAATGGGTGCCCCACGAACTCAATGATCGTCAGCGCGAAGTACGCGTCGAGACGTGCCTTGCACTGCTCAACAGACACACAAATGAAGGAATTTTGAACCGCATTGTTACCTGCGATGAAAAATGGATTCTGTTTGATAACCGCAAGCGCTCAGCAAGTTGGTTGGATCCTGGTTCAGCACCTAAACAATGCCCTAAACGAAAACTTACCCCTAAAAAAGTGATGGTCACTGTTTGGTGGTCTAGCGCCGGTGTGATTCATCACAGCTTCTTACCAAACGGGGTGAGCATTACTGCAGATGTGTACTGTGAAGAACTGAACACAATGATGGAGAAGCTGGCACATCTCCAACCAGTATTGGTCAATCGCTCGTCTCCGCTGCTCCTGCACGACAACGCGCGACCTCATACTGCACAGCAGACGGTCTCCAAGTTGCAAGAACTGGGGTTGGAAGCTCTCCGTCATCCGCCCTACTCACCAGACCTTGCGCCTACAGACTACTACTTTTTCCAGAATTTGGATAACTTCTTGGCGGGAAAAAAATTCAATACCCGAGAGGCAGTACAAAATGCCTTTGAAGAATTTGTTGCCTCCCGTCCAGCTGATTTCTTTAAGAAGGGCATCAATAAACTGCCACTGCGATGGCAAAGATGCATTGATTGCATGGGTGATTACTTCGATTAATACAAATAAAAAATACATGAAAAAAATTCGTTTAAATTTTTTCATACAAAACGGCAATTTCATAGGTAAAGACCTATTATTATGTTCTCACTCAGTTAAAATAAACCAATTTACAACAATAAAAAATAAGAGGACAACTTATTTATCGATACCATATACAGGACAACACTAAAAGCTCGAAATGTAAAACGAAAACCAAGTAGGGAATACAAAGAGAGCAAACGGGTAAACAACATAAGCCCGTCCCTCTCTAACGTCTCGTCGAAATGGCGGCAACTTTCCGAGTGAACCGACCTTAGCTGAGGAGTCTGGGAGGCTTTTTACGATGTGGTTTAAAATGTTTGAATGTGCACAACAGCCTACTAACGCAAGACGCAACTAAACGTGGTAACTTATGCATTTCAATGAAGTTAATGAACCAGCCACTTACTTCCTTATACGTACTTTTGAGAGACCTGTAGAATGCCTAGCATTACCTAGTTGCTAACACTATTAGGCTGGAGACAATATTTACCGAAAACCGTTCCCAATACCTACATAAAATTTGGTGAGGTACCTATTTCGAATTTTGGTGGACAATCATACACTGCTAGGCATTATAACAATGAAAGCAACAAAAAAATGTTTGATAAGGTATGAAAGCGATTATGCACGTTCGACTGGCCTCTAATGTAATAATGAAGCATTCTTCATGTCATGGTTGAAGATCAAGGGCCTCCATTCAGTACTTCTAACTTTGTTCGGTTATCATTATAGCCGGTTGGTATAAGGCGCTGCCCAACTGTAGGACACCGTAAAATGCTTAGCTTTTTGTTGAAGTTGGGTGTATTCACAGAACAGAGGAAAGGGTGTATTGGTAGGTACATATTACAAGACAGAAAAAATGTAGTAAGTATACCTATAGATAAATATCCAAAAAGTGCGAATTGCTGTTCGTTAGTCTGTTCATTTTTATTTTTATATACCTAAGTAATATTAAATGAATTGCTGTTCGTTAGTCTCGCTAAAACTCGAGAACGGCTGGACCGATTTGGCTAATTTTGGTTTTGAAATATTTGTGGTAGGTAGTCCAGAAAAGGTTTAAACGTTGAGAAAAATTAAAAAAAATATGTTTGGTTGTCTCACAAAAAAAATCTGAAAGTTTTTATCGGCGGTACGAAGTTTGCAGGGTCAGCTAGTATTCAATAAATTAGGTAGGTAACTATCATATTTAATTTAAAGAACTTAAGAAACATCTAAAACTAAGCCGTGCATTAAAAAAGAAAAACTGTAAAATTAGGTAGGTACTTACCTTAATTTTGGTGGTCATTCGATTCAACCAACATCAAACGCATCACTATTTTTAACCTTATTTGTTGCAGCGACGCGCTATTTTCGAATACTTAAAAATTGCCTTTTTACCGCGACCTCACAATTCAAACAGTAATAATTATGAATATCTACATTGTCATATTATTGAATTTACCTAGAATTTCTAGAAATGCATGGTATACCTACTGTCAATACCTTGGTCCATACTAATAACAAGTAGAACTTTATTGACTACAAAATAAGTTTTAACAAATGCAATAATGTAGATATTACCTGAGGATGTTATGCTAATCTGTACGCTATGGAGCTACTATACGGTCTAAAATCGAGTAAGTATATAACACTAGTCTGATATAGACGGGTGATGGTACCGAGGTTTTGTCGTTATTCTACAGTCTGACGTCATTTCATGATTATGTACGGTTCTTGCATCTCCATGTTACTATACATCATAAACATTAATAGATTCATTAATCATGAGACAAACCTATGTAGGTTATATGTCTGCAATTTCATTTTCAAGTTTTATACTCTGAGCCCTATATCAGAACCTATTACCTCAGATGTCGTTCATCCATATTTCGGCATAACGTTATTTATACTAGAGGAGTAACCATATTCATTGCGTTATTTAAGTCATTGAGCATATACATTTTTCTAACTTATAAAGCTTACCAAGCTTATAACTTATATTATGTGTGTATGTATATTTTTAAATTAGAGTTTAATTTGTAATTTTATGATTTTCCTTCTATTGTTATTACACGCGTTGTCTACATCTCTGTTATCTTCTCTCCTATCGCAGGTGTGCTGGAAGAGATTTCTGTAGAAATAAGCATTACCTTTGTACGTATTTTTCTGTTCCTTTCTTCTTGTCTGTTTATATGTGTGTGCATAAATGGTTAAATAAATAAATAAATAAAGCAATGGATTGGCGATTTCCTCCAAAATTATTCAGATTCACATTGGCAGTGGTGCCGATTCTGTTGGCACAAAATTCTCTAAACTAAACTAAAAATCACCAAAATTTAGTTTATTCCTGTCAAACGACGATTTCCCATTCTGAAATTGACTAAAGTGACACAACTTAACTATAATTTAGTTTGACAGCACTAAGATTGCACTGAATTATTAGTTTAGTGAAGATGGTAATTTTGCTATTCTGAGTTTGCCGTTTTCCACTAAAAATTTTGACTATATTAATTTTTCTAACTAAATCTGACTATTTTTAATCGCGATTAAAAACGTGTGGAATAAAACTAGTGGTCATGAACTAAAATTCACACCAACACTTCGACTTGAGGTGCAAAAACAGTACTGATCTTTTTTTTCTTTTCGTTTGTTTATATCTCGAAAATGGTGTGTCCTATCGCAAAAATTATGATAATTTGGACCCCCTTTAATAAACCCGCAAGCCCCATAATCTCAACATGTTGGTAATTTTTTTTTTTTTTCCAAACAAAAAGTTAAAAATTCCATATAAAAAACGTCGAGGCTGCCCCCCTGCACACGCTTCATTCAGCTCTTAAAAAAAATCATTGCGTAGGGCACACAAGTACCACGTTGCGAAGCCAAAAGAAAAAAAACACCACCTGCAGGCTTGGTACGACAACCGTAGAGATGCGTTTTGTCGACGGAAGACTAGACAAAAATGACGTTTCCGTGTAGACAGTTGTCAATTTTTCACCGAGAAACGTAGACAAGCGATTTCTATTCTACATTAGAGTAGAAATAGAAAGCGTCATGCTAAGCCTGCAGGAATCGCGATTGTCAAATTCGATTTTAGTTGTGTCAAAATTATTTTTTAGTTTAGAGATTATTTTTTGCATAATAGCTTTAAGATTCTCATAGTCAAAAGTAAGGAATTTTAGTGATAATTTAGTTAGTTTAGTTCGGTGTACAACAGAATCGGCACCAGTGTGTTACGCAATGAGGGTGCTGTACTGTATAATTTATCGAATAGCCAGTCAGTAAATATACCCAGAATTTAAAATTAAACAACATGGATCAGCACGTGCAGAGAATTGACATTAACTGATGTTTTAGTTCATGTTAACGACCATTCTCAGTTTCCAGGGGGCCGATTCTACTAATTTGCAACGTTACACGTTAAATTGTGTTTCCACAACAGTTCGATTTCGATCGCCGTTCGATAGTTACTTAGAAAGTCATTCTACTATTTTATAAGCAAAATGGAAACTAAACTTAAAACGAATTGCAACTGAACTGTAGCAGGAACACAGCGGGTAACCCGCGCGTTACCAACATGCCAAAATAATATGTTTTATATACCACAAAGAAAAAAGTTGAATCTAAAAATGTTACTAAACACGAATATGTGGCACTAAAAGTATTTTCTATAATTAAAAGACATAATGATCATAATTTTATCATTAACTTTGTCCTATAGTTAACGTCACGCTCATGTTCGATTTTGTTAGTAGAATAGGTTTTGACATTGTTTCAATCGATCGTTGGCGTAACTAAAACGTAACCGCAGCTGTGTCGCAGCTGGACCGTTGTTCATTTTAGTAGAATGCGAAAACGCTTAAAAGTGGTGATTCGGTTGCGGTTCTATTGCGTTTTGTTAACAAATTTGTTAGTAGAATCGGCCCCCTGATACCGATAATAAAAATATAAATGATAGCCAAAGTAAATAAGTCCCTAGATAAATATCTTCAAGTATTGAACATGCAGATAGACTCCGAACGGCCAAAAACTATTTTGGTTGGTGTTAGCTATTAGATGTACGTAACGATAACGTTAATTACTGTAATTAACCCATCCAACTCATTCTGTTTTGTCGACATGTGCAATTAAATATTTAAGTCAGTGCAGCTTTCGTTTTGCAATAGTGCCATCTCTTCGAATCTACAAGAAGTCTTTTAAATCAAAGTACGGTAGAGCTACGGACGCTGTATCGTTCTTCACTCTATATAGGTTATCGTCAGCCTTGGTAATCTGGCTCGATTTGAATAGATGGCGTTCGTATCAATCGTAAACACTGGCTGCCTAGATCGACCATTGTGTTTTAATACGACGCTCTGTGCTAAAGACATTCTGTCACAGAAACGTCAAGGCAACTTGTCAGCCAGGAAATTGGTTCAGGTTCAAGGGTCCATGGTTCAAAATGTGAAACACCAAATTATGAGCTGATAAAAACCATAAATTTTTTTTGTAGATATGTTAGCTAAAAAATAAAAAGTACTACATTAATAAGCAAGAGTGGCTCGCCGCGGCCTTAAAAAGTTTGGGAAGAAACGGCAGTGTAAGATCAGAATGGAATGCCGTGCAAGTAGGAGTCGCAGAGGACGTTTTTATTCTAATACTTCTCCGCCGTGTCAACCTTGGAGCTTTCTGGACTGCTGCACCAGCTTCTTAATTTTATTGTCTCTCATTGGAGTCATTTATTTAATGCTGGAATATCACTGCAACACTTGCAACTCTAGTTGTGACCTAAAGGACATTCACAAGAGTATTTCAGATATTGCGGTAATACTTTTTGTTAATTGTATATGTTTTATTATATAAGGTTAAGTTATAAGTTATTTTCCCCATGTTATTTACTGATACTTATTGTTTAAAATAAATGTTGTTGCAGAAAAATGTAGCTAGCATAACGCACAGGTACCAAGAACTAGAGCTGAAAATTTCTCGGTTTTCTCAAGCAATACCGAAGTTAGAAGGACAATTTGAACTTCTGGAGGCGCTGACATGTGCAACTGAGAAAAAAGATACAGGATGGGATCCAAGAAAGAATTTGCCTTTACCTAATGTCGATGTATTTCTAAAGAACCCCTGTGAACCAGAGAAAAATGTCACCTGCCCTACCACTTGTCCGAATATGAAACCGAACATAAATTTTTCTGCATAGTCAAGACATCAAGATTGACTACATCATAAGCATAAATAACTTTTCCCACAAAGTGCTTTTTAAAATATTTAATAAAAATAAAGTTAATGTATCTTCTCTATTTCCTCTTCAATTCACACTTTTACCTCACACAACATCTGAAAAACATTTTATAATAATTGAATTTCCAATTTTGAAGAGTTTTTACGTTTAAAAGGCTGCATGTAATTCATGGGGCAAAAGTATTGCATTATATATTTAAGAAATGACTTGTGTTTAAAAAACACGCTGAATTCGGTCATCTAATACTTTCTATCATTTGCACCGCTACCGCGGCAAACATGTCTGGAATTATCAAAGTCATATTGGCAGCGATAGTGTTCTTCGTTTGACATATCCGATGGAGTTCCAGTAGATTTAAGAGGGTTCCTTGTATTGGTTGAAACGTTTTTGCCTGGTGGCCCTGTGGCCTTATGTTCCCGACCATGTGGTTTTCTATTACTATCCGTCTCAACCTCTACACCAATTTTCATTTTATTTGTTGTTAACAATGTTTGAACTTCAAAATCGTGCCAGTTATTATTATCTAACTTATTTTTGGCCTTACATCTAGCTTCTATTCTTTCTTTGTGCCAACATTCTGGTGTGTCCGTGTGTATCTGTTTTTTTTCGACTTCATCGAGCAATTCTTTTAGTTCACCGTGAAGACTATCGTATGCTTTTCCTATATTTCCTATAGTATCCTGTAACATAAAATTGATTCCTAGAACTTTTGAACATCTGTGTTTTGAATAATATTAAACACATTGTGGGGACAATATTTTATTTACCTTTAGTGTGTGTAAACTTTGTTTCATGTAGTATAATTCATTTTGTATCGTGTATCTTTCCCAATAGTTTATAGTTATATGACCTACTAAGGCAAACATTGCAAAGAAGAGAACAGTGTCAACACAAACAGTTTTTAAAGGTTTTTTTAGGAGTGCCGTTGGCATTTTGGGAAATCTTAGCACTAATATTTTTATCTACAAACATTGACATTTATATGCTTGTGGATTTAAATAATTATGGATTGTTTAGCAATTTTTTTCATTACCATTTTTATGAATTTAACTTGACACGTCTATTGACTGGAGGCCGTGGTGCCAACACAAGGAACTTAATACCGTAGACAGAGCATAATACTCACAGAGTACTTTTTTATATAGGGAAATAAATGTACATCTGGATTGAGGGCCCATTTTTTTCCTTGCGAAACGAAATAAGACTTACAGGGAAATTAGTAAAAAATAGTTAAAACTTAAAGCTTAAAGCTTAGAAGAATGAACGATGTGTTACATTTTAATAAAAAAAAGGTATTCTAATTAATGTTAATCTATGAGGTTGAGCCTAGCCAATAAAGCCGAAAATATTGGGCTCTCAGTTCAGACGTTTTAGTAAACTTCGACGTCCAATTACTTTTTAACAAATAACTTTTGGGTCATTATTTCTTTTTAACTAATTCACAGAGGTATCTTAGTAAAATATATTAAAGTCGTATGTATGTAGGTATTTCTTCAGATAAATTCATGTTTTTCCGATTCCTCAGTATAGACATGAATGAATTGAGGGCCCTAGATATACCGCCACAAATCTGTAATTTCATATTCTACAGATTTGGAAATTTCTCAAAATATTTAAGAAAATCTTTACTAAATTCTTAAATAAAAATGATTAACCCAGATAAAGTACTTTCTGAGATTTAGGCTATGCCACTTTATGCACGCGTCTGGATTGAGGGCCCAAGTTATTTAATCATAACAGTTCTATTCGTGTGTCTACGGTGAGTGCCAACCTTCATTGGTATGTTGTTGCATCACGCAATTAGTAGGTAAGTAGGTACCACGGAGTAATGAAAGGTAAATACTTTATGTATCAAAATTTCCATTCATTATTTATTTAAATCCTGCGGTGGAGCCAGTAACAATGGATCGATATACCTTATGTGACCAAGAAAACGTTGTCTCTCTACATCTTAATGCTCAGCTCATATAAATGATTTTGTGTATTATTTTACTATTATTAGGCATTATCTCCACGGGCGATAAAAAAAACGGTGATAGTGCCATCAAATTCAATAGAAGCTCCCGGATTTAATTTTTACATTGAGATGCCTGTCATTACGGCGATAATTTAAAAAAATGGCGGCGCGGGGTGACTCTCGTCGCGATTTTCTCGCCCTTGGAGACGCGCCTTACAGAAGGGATAAACTCTTCAAATGCCTTGCATAGTTAATCAATGACTAGCTTCTGCCTGGTACCTCATCTGCGTGAAATTTTGGCCCCCGATCCACCGCAGCGCAACCATCGCCCACTCTTGCTATTACCTACTTCGTTTTCTCTTAGCGTTAGATATTTCTTTTTTTCTTTTTGATCGGCCTTAAGGGTCATAGAGCAGTGGTAACTGCCGCGTCTTAGGAGTTGTAGGTCGTAGGTTCAAACCCAGACAGGTGGTTTACTTTGTGTAAAATATATTATATCATCACCAGTGCTTTCAAAACGGTGAAGGAAAACATCGTGAGGAAATCGGCATAATCTAGAACCAAAAATTCGAAGACTTTTGTGAAACCTACCAACCCGCACTGGGTCCGTGTGGTGGATTACGGCCCAGTCTCTCTTACACTGAGGAGGCCTGTGTCGCAGCAGTATGAACATTATAGGCTGACTGATCATTAGTACACATAACATATTATAACATGTAGATGACAGATATTCAGATAGGTCTAAAACAAAAACTCCACTTTTCAAGTTTTAATCATTTATTGCAGCATATCTCTACGAAGCTGGTAATATTTTGAGCAACATTTTCATTTATCATTATTTCTTTGCAGTAGTATTTTCTTGAATTGACACTAATAACTAGATAACTTACTGTTGTTGTTCCGTCTTGTTTTTACCGTCGAACGAATCGGTGTAGACATACGACATGAGCGTGACTTCCTGCAGGGAAAAATATCATATTTTACAACCCACAGCGTGGAACACGTAATATTTTTTTCCCCCAACAAAGGAAGCTTTAAATGAGAATTCAGATGTCATTGGTAGGGAAATATGCAAGTTTTGGTTACGCTGGATGTGGCAAAAATAATAATATCTAATCCATTTATAGATTTGCCTGAGATTATTTTTTTTGCTGAAGGGGCCTTCTCTTGACCTCGATCACGCCTGATGGAAAGTGAGTGATGGATGAGGTCTACGATAGAACGAGTATGCCCAGAAGATGCCTGTTCACTCTTGCTTTGAAGTCAGGTTAGACACTGACAGAGATTTCCACACTTTGGCTGTGTGCGTAATGAATGTGGAGGAGAAGCGCTGAGTACGACTGGTCGAGATATCAACCAAGTCCGCCATACCGGACGTGTTACTTTTAGTATCGACGATAAGCGATTCGATCGCACTTCGGTAATTCAATACATCGCCTGACGGAAAAGCTACCCACAGAAAACACGCAATTTTGATACCGCGCTCAAATGCAACAAGTCGCCAAAAGACGATGCAACATCGAAGAGAATTCCTAACTAACTGGTTAAAAGACACTGAACGAGACACAATAGAAGTTCTATCGTTATAAGTCCTGTAATAGTAATATTTGTTTGTTCAAAACCTTACACCTATTTACAATTCTTGTTCCTTATATTAGATCTAATAAGTAATTGGCAAGATACAAGACACGTGCAACTAGGCTTAAACTAAGAGGACTCCTGTGCTATAAGTACCAGTTTCTTCCTTCACCACCGTGATCGAGCTGCCGTTACAAGTATGGTGCGGTGCAAAAGTAAGTATTACTATAGGTAAGCATTACAATATTACTAATTACTTAATTAATTACTATCGTGCGTGTGTGTGCATCTATGAATGAACATTTTGATTTGTGAGTGATTGTGGTGTGAGGTGTGGTGTGTTTGTGTGTATATGTATGTATGTGGTTGCGCGTGTGAATTTGTGTGAGTAGCTGTATTTTATTTATTGGTAAGTTATGTAACTGTGTATTTTTACTTATTTTATTATAAAGGTATGGACCCATGTAGCACGGTTGTCTCCTGAAGAATTCTGTTTTGCATGGTTTCAAATACTAGGTCCTTTCTACGTTTTTTTTTCAATCGTTCCGGGTTATACTTTGAGGCTTTTTGGCTTATATTATAAGCAGAACCCTCCTGATATAAAGTTGTCGAACCGTTAAAACTTTACAATCCTTAATAGCTGCTCGGTTGGATACTGAAAGTGCTTTTTTTTGTGTATTACTTTGAGAACTGCTCGCTGGGCTCTTTCTAGGTTTAATATATGAGTTTTGTGTGATATAAAGTATTTCAGTACTGACTGGTACAGGGATAGATAGATTGCCTTCAACAGATTCAAGTCGCACACCCTGCGTAACTTCTTAAAACTGTTATTGACTTTCTAACCTAGAGCTTAGTATTTTTACGTAATGGTGGAAGTTCAACTGGTCGTCCACTTGTATTCCGAGATATTTCATACAGTTTGTTTTTTCAATAGGGAGACATCTGCATTCACTAATATTGTTTTGATTACAAGTGTGTGCTCGGATTTCAACCAATTCATTAGCAGATGGTGGAACCTTCTTTATCGAGAACATGAGGTATTTTGTTTTCTCTACGTTAAGGGTAAGTAAGTTTAGGTTAAGGTATCCAAGAACTGTTCTCAGTCTGGCGTTGGTAAGAACGGAACCTGTGACCTTGTTTTACCATGGAAGAGAACTGCCGTGTCGTCCGTATAAGTTATTATTTGACCATTTTGCAGATTTAAATTACATTTCTCATTTATATAGCTAAGAAATAAACTAGGACCGAGCACACTTCCCTGTGGTACAGCAAAATCGATGTTTGCACTATTACTTATGTACTTGTAAATTATTACTATCTGAGTTCTGTTAGTAACATAGTCCGTAAATAATTTAAGAAGGGTTCCTCGAATCCGTATAATCTCTATCTTCTCCACCAACCTGGGGACAGAAACGGTGTCAAAAGCTTTTGCTAGGTCTAGTTTACCTGCAATATGATCTGTTAGTTTTATTACCGCGTCCTCTGTAGATTTCCCTGATACAAAGCCGTATTGGTTTGGAGGAACTAATTTATTTTTATTTAAATAATTTATTATTCTGCTATTCATCAGTTTTTCTATTATTTTGGAAAGTATTGAGAGCACAGAAATTGGCTTGTAGTTGCTGACACCGACTCTGACACCAGACTTGTAGATTAGATGGACTACCGATAGTTTGGAATAGTGTGGGAAATGTTCCCGAGTTAAAGATTTAGTTGGCAATATGAACAAGAGCGGCGACCAGAACATCTCTAGCTAATTTAATTATCTTGACAGGTATATTGTCCCAACCTCTAGCGCAGTCTTCTTTTAGGATTAAAATAATTTGCTCAACTTCCTGCTCATCTGTTTCAAACAAAACTTATGAGTTACACACTTGCGGGTCATTACTGCATGTTGGGATGTCGTTTGGTACTTTTATCTTCCTTGCTAGGGTTTCACCTATTCTGACAAAAAAGATGTTAACACTGTTTACAGCCTCCTCTGTGGTTTCTTCTAGTTTGAGTAAGTCTAAGTTAAGTTCACGTGGCGAATTTATGTTTGCGATTTCTTTGACTAGCATACATGTTTCCTTTGGGTTTTTATTTATGTTTCCTTAATTCTGATTTTTCATGTGTCTCTACCTTTGTTCAGAATGTCGTTGCAAAAGTTGCGGTATCTAAAGTAGGTAGTTTTTAGGATTTTTAGGGTATTTTTATATTGAAGTAGGCCTGACTTTTACATAATTCAACCTTTCTATAGTTTTATTTAAAACTTTATGGGTAATGCGTGATTCTAGTGTAAGACACAGGAAAGTGATCGATGAGAGGTGATTTTATTATTACAATATTCGAACTAAATTCGGTTTTTATGTTTGTATGGTCTAAGCAGGTTTTGTCTCGGTTTGGAAGGCTGTGTCCTGGCAAAAGACCGTGCGTGGCAAGCATATTGAGATACATGTGCGAGCATGCATCCATATTGTCAGGGTTGAGTCTGTGGTCATTTAGTGTCCCTCAAAGCGTTAAAAAGGCTCTAATATAATAGTTCAGTAGTAAATCATGGACCTTAGTGGACGTGTTTCTATTGGGGAAGAACAAGCGCCGAAAGAAACCAACTTTTTTCTCAGTCTGGGCTGGTTCTGACTGCGTAAGTCGCATGCAATGACTGGTGCAAGCAGACAGGTCTTGTAGCTTTTGTTTTGACTGAAAAGACATTTAAAATAAACTCAGTGAATATAAAGCTCATCCTTAAGAAACTAATTATTGTTGAGATACAATCCTTCTAGCGACCTGATACTAACAGTTTCCGTGGTGTCGTCATGCACGTTGCACTGGAGGTAACAAATCTCATCAGCTACTGTTAGGCATGCCACTTCAGCACGTTTTACATCATTCTGGAAACAATAAATAAATAAATATTTTCCAAATAATTCTGAGGTGTTGGGTGCCTACCTATCAATGTATACGCATGTACCGTACCTAGCTATAGCTAATTACAAGTTAATACGGTCCACACATTAGAAGCAATAGATTTTTTAGTGTCAATATATGGAGCGTGCAAAAAAGACGTTGTTTCTGTTAATTACCAACCCCTCAAACGAAAAGCAACCTAAACTGCCTAAACAAATATAATTCTTTATTGCACCAAAAGTTTGTAATTATATCCTTATGACTATAAATATAACCCTAAGCTAGATGTAAGTTCCTGTGATTTAGGATTCATAAATTGAATCAAATCAATCCCCACCAAGCATACGAATTTCATCGTATTCCTCTTCACATATTTTCAGGTTATCATTCCTATCCAGCCAGCCCGTCCCTTAATGATCTCTTAAAGCAATGCCCTAAGCCAAGGTTCATACCTCACTAGAGGTGCCCTTAGCGTATTCGCTTAGTTTTATGTTTGCAGGCCTTAATTTATTGAGGTAGCCACAGGCAAGTCCGGTTAAGCAGCCGTGACTCCAAAAAAAAAACAGGTTATCCACGGGGGCCGACCGACACTTATTTAAGAAAAACGTTATAAAATGGTAATCACCGAAGGTAATTTTATCTTGGGTCTTACCGACATCTTATCTAAAACTTTTTTCATGGACTTGAGATCTTGGGTTGCGTGGAGTTTATGTGTGATGTCGGGTAGCAGCAAGCTGAGGAGCAGCACCACCACGACGGTACCGATAGCGATGTAGTTGCCGGTCATGGCGCAGTACGCCGTCCATAAGTAGTGCAGGGCGGTTTTGGTGAGCAGCTCCCACTCGCGGTACACAGTCATAGCTGGAGATACCGCTGATTGCTGCGAGCGCAAAGGCATTTTTTCGGTACGTGTCCGAAGGTAGAAACCTAGATTTTTATAAGACAGTTCAGTTCATGCGTTGTGTCTTTATTGTTATTCAGCATGGGTCATTTGGTAACATTATCCGTGCAAGAATCTTAAACGGGACAGAGACAAATTAAAACTAAAGTTAAACTTTACTACAGAGCTGAATTGTGCGTTTCGAGGTTGGCTTTCTTTGAATTGCAATCCACATATAGTGCATTGTTTATCAAAAACATTATCATGACTTACCCGGAAAAGAATAAAGCTTCTTCATATTAGCATATTAATATGATTATTTTTAAACATTTTACATGATGTGTGATTGAAAGTAATTTAATAACCATAAACCTAACCTCAAACTTTGAGTTGTAATTTTTTTTTGGGATGTTCTGAAATAAGCCATAGATTTAAAATATATGAACATATTAATTGAGACCTCATTTTGAGTCAAGCGGACGCTTTTTTGATTGTAAATCCTTTATAATAGGATTTTCATTAGTATAGTTTATCAGTACATTTCCGTGGAAAAGCTTCACCGATTCAGGGTACCTATACAAATACACGTCTGCTCCAAACCTCACCAGTCCTTTGGCAGACAAGGTCAAACACCAGATCCTTGCCAGATCATTCAATAATTTTAGTGGATCTGCGGTGGATCAGTAGTAAGTTAAGGCTCCGAGTGACGAGTTGTAGGCCATGGGATCAAACTCAGGCAGGCACTTTACTTTGTGAAACTTATTTCGTTAATACGTACTTGCTGCTCTCAAACAAAACTGTGGAAACATCGTGAGGAAATGCATGCAATCCTAGTATAAAAATTCGAAGACATTTGTGACATCTACCAATCCGCACTGGGTTTGCTTATGTTATGGTTTACAGCCCACTCCCTCTCACTGAGACTTAGGTTAGCGTCCCAGCAGCGGGAGCATTAGTGGGACTATGCGGATAATCGGCCGCTCAACGGTACAGCTCTACCATTATCTTTACTGCCTGTATCTCAATTTATTTAGAGTCTGCGCAGTACATATCTTTCTTTACCTCTTATAGTCTTCATCTCAGTGTTTTCAATTCCTTTCTGACCAAGAACACAATGCATTTTTTTTTGTCTGTCTCTTTACTTATCTACATTTATGTTCAAAAGTTTTTTGTCACTTGCTCCTCCATCATTCCTCCGCATCACATGTCGATGGGCTACTCCTCAACTATCTTGTAACCGCAGCGCTAGTTTCAAACTTTCTCTTATTACGTACATTCCTTATCGTATCAATTAGGAAAAGAACCAAACTCTTTAAGGTGCCATCTTTTCAAAAATATTTTTCAGCATTAGTTATGCACTTCGCCCATCGCCGGCGAAGAAGCGACCAGCAGTGCTGTTCTCTACGGAAACAGCCTTGCGCGCAGCGCTGCCGCAGCGGCGAAACAGCAGTGTGGTATTTACTAAGCTGCGAGTAGCTACACTAGCGCTCAAGGCTGCCACGGTCGTGAGTAGTTCTACTCAATCGTCATTCGCAGTATGGTGATAGAATGCATGGAGAACGCTGCTGCCCATTCTCTGGTAAGTCCCTTAGTCGCCTTCTACGACACTCACGGGAAGAAATGGGATGGTGTTATTCTTTTACGTCCAGCACGACACGGAACTACTCAATAATCAACTCAAATATTTAACCCAACAACGTCCTAATGGAGATTGATCGATTATAATTTTTTGTTGCAAGGCCTAATAAGCCTACGGAACAGGAGACGGAAGGTTACAGCTTGAAGTTCGTCAGCCACCATAACTGCGTTAGTGAATACCGTTTGAATGTGCGCTGCACGCTCGGTCAATCTCAATACAAGGCTATCTCGACGAAGTGCTTGTCGTAGAGTACAGCCAAGACAATGGTGCCGATTCTGTTGTACACCGAACTAAACTAACTAAATTATCACTAAAATTCCTTACTTTTGACTATGAGAATCTTAAAGCTATTCTGCAAAAAATAATCTCTAAACTAAAAAATAATTTTGACACAACTAAAATCGAATTTGACAATCGCGATTCCTGCAGGCTTAGCACGACGCTTTCTATTTCTACTCTACTGTAGAATAGATAGAAATCGCTTGTCTACATTTCTCGGTGAAAAACTGACAACTGTCTACACGGAAACGTAATTTTTGTCTAGTCTTCCGTCGACAAAACGCTTCTCTACGGTTGTCGTGCCAAGCCTGCAGGTGGTATTTTTTTTCTTTTGGCTTCGCAACGTGGTACTTGTGTGCCCCACGCAATGATTTTTTTAAGAGCTGAATGAAGCGTGCGCAGGGGGGCAGTCTCGACGTTTTTTATATGGAATTTTTAACTTTTTGTTTGGAAAATAAAAAAAATATTACCTACATGTTGAGAATATGGGGCTTGCGGGTTTATTAAAGGGGGTCGAAATTATCATCATTTTTGCGATAGGACACACCGTTTTCGAGATATAAGCAAACGAAAAGAAAAAAAAAAGATCAGAACTGTTTTTGCAACAGAAGTCGAAGTGTTGGTGTGAATTTTAGTTCATGACCACTAGTTTTATTCCACACTTTTTTAATCGCGATTAAAAATAGTCAGATTTAGTTAGAAAAACTAATATAGTCAAAATTTTTGGTGAAAAACGGCAAACTCAGAATAGCAAAATTACCATCTTCACTAAATTAAAAATTCAGTGCAATCTTAGTGCTGTCAAACTAAAATATAGTTAAGTTGTGTCACTTTAGTCAATTTCAGAATAGGAAATCGTCGTTTGACAGGAATAAACTAAATTTTGGTGATTTTTAGTTTAGTTTAGAGAATTTTGTGACAACAGAATCGGCACCATTGTCTCTTAGACAACAGCTTAGCGGCTATCAACGATTTTCTCGCTGAAAAAAGCGCAAAAGATACTTGAGTCCTTGTATTTATATACGAGGAATCTAGTATCTTTTACTCTTTTATAAGAGACACATATGTATTTATAATAATAATAGTTGACTGTTACAAGAACTATCAAAGGGAGTAGGTACTCGCTTAGCGACGCTCGCTTGGTGGGCAGAGCACTTGGTGAGAGACACACCCTTAGTACATACGCATACCATGCAGCGAGTAATCGATAACACGTTTTAATTAATAGCTCTACACACTTACAGGAAAACACACTAACTTACTTTATTAAATAACGCTTCAGTGACGTCATTCGCCGGTGAATTGCAGACTTGTGGCGGACACCAATTTTTAATGAAATTTTATCATGTCAGTGTATGGTGATTCCAGCCACTTCTTTAATGTGTTAAAATCATCATCATTACCAGCCTATACAGTCCAATGCTGAAGATAGGCCTCCGATCACACGCCATTCTCAGCAACTCTCGTCAAGCTATTAACAGCTATTACGATCTTTGCAGGGGCGAAGTTCGTGGTACCACCTAGCCTTGGGCGTCCTGCGTGACGTTTTCTAATTTGTCAATATGGTCAATTGGTTCTTATTTATCATTTTAAATTTTAGGATAAATGGCAACAATAACTATTAGCCACAAAAAGTTTTCAAACTCAGTCAGGCCCTTTACTTTGTGTATTTAATTTCATCACTTCTCTAAAACCGACGAAGGAAAACATTGTCCTAGAACCAAAAATTCGAAGACATGTGACATCCATCAACCCACACTGGGTCCGGAGAAAGACTGTACACCGATTTGGTTGAAATAAAATAAAATAAAATCTATAAAAAGTACTCTATAGTTGAAATGGCTTCTACAGCTCCCATTGCTCGTCTTGCCTAACAACAACGATAAGGGACCAAGTCTTGGACTTCAAATCAGCTTAAATAAAAGTTTAGTACTGAATATCTACTATTTGCTACCGATATAATTATTTAGCTGCCTCTTTGCATAGCTATGTAGTTATTTAACAGAGTCCTTGTCCTTGGTTCCTCCATCTTGATGGGCACGAATCTTGGATCGTTATCGGCTTGCTAACTAAATTAGAGGTAGTATAATAAAATTCGTATCTAGTCGGTGAGAAATTAGACATATTTTTATCAGTCTCAACTTTGTAAGTCTGTGTAAATTGCATTTGCGATGATTAAATAAACAAATACGTCACTTCCTTCTTTAATTTTTATTAATTATTTCTGAACTTGTCGGTTAATTGCAAATGGTGAAATCGAAGATGCACTTAACAATGGCAAGGAAAATTAATTTAGAGCCCTAATATTTTAAGTAAATAACGTTATAATAGATAAGTTACAGTATAAATTAAATTAATAACAAGACATAGGAATTACACTACAATATTATTGTTTACCTAACCTATAAATTACTAACATTCTATGCGCACGTTATGTACTAAAAAATATAGCACAAAATGTAAAAAATAAAGACTTAAGTATAAAATAACAAATGGAGTATCTTTTAGATTTTTATGAAAATTGTGTGTGGTGTTTAGAGGCAAACCAATTTATTTTGTAATGACTTCTACTTGTTGCACCATTTATCCTCACAGCACATGGAGCAACATGAGTTTCGCGTTGAAGCTGAAAGGTGATCTGAAAAAAAAGTTTAAAGTTAGTTCAAAAAGTAAAACCCGATTACTGAAAAATTACGCTCTAAAAAGTGTGAAACAAGAAAATATTCAGAAATTCTGAAACCCGAGGTTGTACCTATGCCATCTAAACAATAAATTCAAACAGTTTTTCAATGATGCCGTGTTGGGTATCAAATTTAATTTCAAATTAGTATATGACTAAGTTCCTAAAATCGTTTAGAAATAACTTATTAACAATATAAATACAGCGAATAAACTAAAACAAAGCGTCAAAAAACTCATCCGCATCGCTGTCGACTGGTAATGTACCCAAGAGACTGGCGGCATTACCACGTTGTATAGCAATGCTCAGCCTCTGGCCAAAGTAAAAACCAGCCCTTGGGTCAATTAGTATATTAGATATATATTTGTAAGAAAGTAAGTCCAAAAACTAAAACCCTACTGTTTTAGTTTTTGAAATTACTTTATATTTAAATTTTAAGACATGGGTGACACGGAAGAAAAAAAAATGTTTTTTTTTTCATTCTTTATGTCCATTAGAGGGCGCCATATTCAATTTAACGTGACATCACGTAACCTATAACCACCGGTCAAAATCTTAACCCTCCCTTTTGCTTCGCCGTGATCGGGTAAACATAAATAATTGCACGGCTGTGTATTCCGGAGGGCTGGGCAGAGGACACCCATATTTTTCCTGTTATGTTTCAGTCCCATGTTTTGGGGAGTGTAGGTACTATGGAAGAAATCTATTTCTATTCAGTTTGAAAACAAAATCCCGTGAACATGATGACCACATCTGTTAACCGCCCCCTACCGCCTAGCGGCCGAGCGGTGCAAGCAAAAATAGTCCTTAAGGTGTATAGATATGGATGTCCCTGATAGTACGTGAGCCCGATTGATCGCAATAGGCTTCTATTACCAAATACTGGCCACGAATATAGATTCCGGCTGACACTGATAAATTATTTTACCAGAGATCCGTGCAGAGTTTTGCATGTTATTATTATTAAAACCCTACTGTTTTAGTTTTTGAAATTACTATAGATTTAAATTTTAAGACATGGGTGACACGGAAGAAAAAAAATGTTGTGTGTTTTATTGTTGTGATTTAACACCATAAAAGGTGTATTCAGGAAACTTTTAATGACTTCTGTAAGCGACGATTTGACTTATAATTCTAAATAGAACTGAATAAAGTAATCCGTGTCCATACACCATTACAATTCGTCACACACACTTCTACACACCCACCCACAGTGCACACTTATGCTTAGAAGGTGCTAGCAATGACATCCCGTTTGTTTCTGATACATATAATAATTAGTGTATATTAAATTGTAAATCCGTAATTGGCTGTAAGATTAGTATATTTATCCTAAGTGAAATGGTTAAAGAGCTGTGGATTTTGTGAATAAATAAATGTTACACGTTTTGGTTTCAAGATTTATGGATTTTTATAATATTTTTATTACTTTACACTCACTTTTTGATAAGCACGGCTGCCCGGCTCCCCGGCTGCCCGGCTGACCGGCAGTCGAGAGTTTGTTTTTGATTCTGAAAAAATAAAGGTTTTTATTTCAAAGTATTTAAAATGTTGGTACCTACTTAAAGTTTCTTAGGGGGCGTCCATTAACTACGTGAGGCGTTTAGGGGGGGGAGGGGGTCGAGTCGAATCTCACCCAATCTTACGTGGGGGGAGGGAGGTTCTCGGCAAATATCACGTAATTTATGTTTTTTTCCGCAAAGAAACAATGTAACATTACGATAAAACCGGGCTAAATGAAGTCGAACATGTTTTTCCGCCAATATGGCTAAATCCTACAATATAATATTTATCGCGGTTACGCGAACGCCACAAAGTAGCACAGTAGCTCCTCGATGGTTAAACTGCCACCGGCCAGACAAGCCAGCCAAATGCAACGCATAAATCCAACGCAAATAAGCACAGATTAACGTTTTTACACTAAAGCCACGTATTTGAAATATCTCACGTGAGATTATGGGGAGGGGGAGAGGGTCGAGCCAAATATCACGACATCTCACCAGAGCGGGGGTGGGGGTTGAAAAGTCGCCAAAATTGCCTCACGTAATTAATGGACGCCCCCTTATTCTTTATTAAATGAGGAAAGGCCACAGTATTTTTCTAGATCTTCATCATCATCATTTCAGCCGAAAGGCGTCCACTGCTGGACATAGGCCTCCCCCAGTAGGGCAGGTTTTGCCATAATCGCCACGCTTAGCTTGGCAGGCGGGTTGCCGATCGCAGTATGGTGGTAAAATGCATAGAGAACGCTGCTGCCCATTCTCTGGCAAGTCCCTTAGTCGCCTTCTACGACACCCTCGGGAAGAAATGGGATGGTGCTATTTTTTTACGTCCGGCACTACACGGAACGGTTTTTTTTCTAGATATCTACCAAATCTCAAAAACAACGAAAAAATTCGATAAATTCATACGCATCAATTGACGAAAAAAACATCTGTTCCCTACATTTATGTTCGCATGACTCGTCAAAATGTAGGGAACAGCTGTTTTTTTTTTTGCGATTGCATCTTTGGTCCCTTAGTAAAAGTTGTTCATAATGATGAGTAGGTACAATCTCCCATTACGGTTTGTCGCATGTTTTCAATTTCAACCTGTATAAAAACATGTCGAATTGATATCCTCCTTCGTTTTGAAGTCGCTTAAAAAACGACTAATGGTATGCACCCTGGATCCAGTTAGGCTGGACGCCGACCGCAACATAGTACTTAGGAAAAAGGCAGATTGATTGAATTATGAAAAACCGTAACCCTTTAACCACCTCCTCGAATTCAGAAGTTGTGAATTCTGTTCGTATCCATCTATTTGACCGGTTAGTTCTCCTAAACTACAAAATGGATTATGATGCGGATTTCATCATAATTTCGAGAAATTCCGGAAAGCTTATTTCTACACATAAATCAATGTACTTATATGTACCTAATATAACTACATTAATGTGTTATTTTAAAATAAAAATATAAACTCACCTCGCACCTTTCAAATCTTCACTCACTTGTGTCTGTTGACAAGAATCACAGAGCTGAAAACAAAGAATCCATTATTCCTCTTTTTAACCGACTTCAAAAAGGAGGAGGTTATCAATTCGTCGGAACCTTTTTTTTTTTTTTTTTTTTTTTTTTTTATGTATGTTCCCCGATTACTCGAAGATGGCTGGACCGATTTGGATTTTGTTTGAAAGGGTATACTTCCCAGGTGGTCCCATGATCATCAAGTCAGGATCTGATGATGGGATCCTGGAGAAATAGAGAGAACTCTTCAAATTTTATAGGCACACAAAGCGATTAAGGTATTTTTTGGAAGAATACTTTCTCGTAGTGGTCTCATTTCAATTTGGTGAAGATTTGATGAAGAACTTTGGAGATAGGCAACGGAACTCCTCAATAAATGATAGCAAATGGACTGGGTTTGCTGAAATCTCATCTCTGTCTATTGCTTACACCAGTTCATAACATAACATCACGCCGGTATGCTGTGAAGGGGTAAGCACATGTGCACCACTAAAAAGTGAAAAATAAAAACTTTTTCCAAAAAAAAAAACAACCGACTTCCAAAAAAACACTACAAAGTGAAAAATAACTTTAATTTCGGAAGGCGGTGACAAAAAATTCAAATACAGCTCCAAAGACACCGACTTCCGAAATTAAAGTTATTTTTCACTTTGTAGTGTTTTTTTGGAAGTCGGTTGTTTTTTTTTTTTGGAAAAAGTTTTTATCTACTTATATTGCATAGGTCTCTAATTCCTTCATTGTAAATTTCCGAAACTACGTAAAAAAAAAATTAGGTCCTATGTTGAAAAAAAAAAGTATATAAAGTAAATGACAACCATGTTTAAATCATAGTATTTAATCACTTTCCAAGTTTAGATTAAAAAAATTAAAATGTTTTTGGATTTGTTTTTACTTTTTTTTATGTGTTTGTTGCTGTTGCGGTGTGTCTGTGTCGAATAAATGTTTTCTATTCTATTCTATTTATGCTAAACCTATTTATTATGAACCACATTTTTGCTGCATAGGTTTAAAATGATAATGGAGTATTCTCTATGCGTGGATTTGGTGGACTATCAGGTTTAGTATCTGTAATGTATTCATAGTTTTATCAAGGGTTTTCTTAGCAACCCTTAGAATACTACGGTACGAGCACTTCAATATCGAGTTTTTTCCTGTTGCGTTGCCAGAAAGCTTGAAAGTCTGTCTTCTCAGTTCTGATACTGAATAAGTGAGGGTCAGTCACAACCTCACAATAATGATAGGGACAATAAGGGTCTTCTCAGATTTTAAAACAAAGGCAGATTCCGCCCGGTCTAATCTGCCTTTGTTTTATAATCTGAGAGGGTCTTATTGTCCCTATCATTATTGTGAGGTTGTTTCTGCTCACTGTGTGTGTGTTTCACTTCAAGACTCAGAATGTTCCTGATGTGTAAATCTTGTTACCAAACCGGGGATCTGGTAACTCTTGCTCCGATATTTTAATAGCTTTAGCATAATAAGAATAAACAGCTTGTTAAATTCCCACTGCTGGGACACATGCCTTCTCTCCGTGAGAGAGAGTGGGCCTTTATTAATCCACCACGCTGGCCCAGTGCGGGTTTTTGGACGTCAATTGTCTTCGAATTTTTGGTTCTAGAACTTTCCGGTTTCTTCACGATGTTATCCTTCATCGTTTTAAGAGCAGTGGTGATAAAATAACTAACACAGAGTGAAGTGCTAGCCTTGGTTCAAACTGGGCTATCACTACTCTCGATATTTTTATATATCAAACTAGCTTACGCCCGCGGATTCGCCCGCGTGGAAATCGGAAATTATCCCGGGGGAACGTACTACCGGGATAAAAAGTATCCTATGTGTTAATCTAAGTTATAATTCTGTGTGCCAAATTTCATCCAAATCCATTCAGTAGTTTTTGCTTGAAAGAGTAACAAACATCCATACATACAAACTTTCGCGTTTATAATATTAGTAAGGATACTTAAAATGACTACAAACTTACCTTTGAAATGAGACACATTTCAATGGCCCTTGCAAAACTGTCATCAAAATTTGGATAGGTACTAGGTATAATTTGTACAGAAACGGTCCTAGTGGCGTTTGCACTGGGTAAGAACGCGTTAATAAGAGACCTAGTGTTTGTGCATGTATCTTGGTCATTAGCTGTGGTTTAAATAAATAATAATTAATAATTTAAATCGGTATAATAATAATTTAAATCGGTTGAACTGACTGTAAAAAAGGTTTGTTTTAATGTCTAATCTTATTTCAAATGGAGTATAGGTTATAATCTATATGTGCCAAATTTCATCCAAATCCATTCAGTAGTTTTTGCTTGAAAGAGTAACAAACATCCATACATCCATACATACAAACTTTCGCGTTTATAATATTAGTAAGGATACTTAAAATGACTACAAACTTACCTTTGAAATGAGACACATTTCAATGGCCCTTGCAAAACTGTCATCAAAATTTGGATAGGTACTAGGTATAATTTGTACAGAAACGGTCCTAGTGGCGTTTGCACTGGGTAAGAACGCGTTAATAAGAGACCTAGTGTTTGTGCATGTATCTTGGTCATTAGCTGTGGTTTCTGTGAGGTCTGGTATATTGACTTGGCATCTTTCGTCAAAGCATTCAGTGTGAGCTGAAAGGGGAATTAAAAATGTTAGATAAATTTTCGTCTCTTCGATCGGGGAGAACTACGAGTATATCTAACCAGCACCCTAATTGCGTAACACGCGATTAATCATAATCGGTTTCATTTTGTCATTTCAACAATATTCATTGCGTTATTTACGTTGCTGAGCAGACACATTATTCGAACATATGAAGCAATGGTTTAGCCTTTTGTTTCAAAACGAAACAAATTATGATGAATCGTGAGTTACGCAATTAGGGTACAGGGGGTAGTTGCGTAACAAACTAACAGTAGGATTACAATAGGCTTTAATTTTGACGGAACAACAACATTTCTTGCGATAGATATTTAGGTAGGGTTGTTTTTCGAACGTAAGAAGCAATGGATTAGCAATATCCTTCAAAATAATTCAGATAAAAAACATAGTTTTGCGTAAATAAGGTACCTTCAGAAAGTTCTTAAAATAATTACATCGTTCTCTTAATATGTCTTTAATGTCAGCGTGAAAATCTTACTAATAATGCATGCAATTATTTAATGTCACAAAATTCTATAAATTTTGTAGAATTTTCACAATTCATTCATAAATTACATTAAACCAACATTCACAACTTATAATCTAGGAATTTCTAGTACATTGTAAAAGCTTGTTTAAATTTTGTTAAATTACGCTTAAATTATTGGAAGGGTTTTTATTGTTCTTATCACACTTACACTTATACTTGGGACACACAGAAAGTTTTGCGAATAAAAAAAAATGTTCTATACGTAAATAGTTTTTTATTAAATCTTTTCAAAGTACTCTCCACTAGCCTATATACAAGTTTCATGCGTCTGAACCAGTTTTCGAAACACTTTTGCCAGTCCGCCGCAGACACATCGTTAATAGCCTGCTCGAACGCTGACAACGGATCTTCCGGTGACGAAAATTGTATCCCTTTGAGCTGATTTTTATTTTAGGGAATAAAAAGAAGTCACACGGTGCTAGGTCAGGGCTGTAAGGAGGATGACCCAGGAGTTTGACCGGCGTGCTGTCCAGGAAGTCCCTCGTTTTGAGCGCGGTGTGCGAAGGCGCGTTGTCGTGGTGAAGCAGTAGTCCGCGCAGC
The DNA here is from genome assembly GCA_947359405.1 of Antitype chi. Classification (NCBI taxonomy): domain Eukaryota; kingdom Metazoa; phylum Arthropoda; class Insecta; order Lepidoptera; family Noctuidae; genus Antitype; species Antitype chi. The sequence continues at coordinate 6,892,545 of OX375814.1, forward strand.
CCTGTGTTTAGTCGCTTGTTGCTCACAACAGAGAAAACTTCTGCCAAGCATTTGGTAGTATACCATTCAGCGTTGATGCTTCTTTGGTTCCGTTAAGGAATTGACACCAACTAGCCACTCAAATTGAAAAAGCTCGCGATCAAAATCTTCCCCCCGCTTCTAGATCGCTTCACTTTGGTAGGCGTGGAATCGTTTTGAAACACCCAAACCGTCGTTTGGCGCTTCGTTTCTGGATCGTATTGATAAATCCAAGACTCATCACATGATATAGCTGTTGTTGGATGTTAACAATTTGATGCACATGATATAGCTGTTGTTGGATGTTAACAATTTGATGCACATGATATAGCTGTTGTTGGATGTTAACAATTTGATGCACATGATATAGCTGTTGTTGGATGTTAACAATTTGATGCACATGATATAGCTGTTGTTGGATGTTAACAATTTGATGCACATGATATAGCTGTTGTTGGATGTTAACAATTTGATGCACATGATATAGCTGTTGTTGGATGTTAACAATTTGTGTTGTTGAATGTTTCTGATTGATAGTGTGTTACGCAATTAGGGTGCAAGATCGTAGAGTGGCTGGGGCGGCAATTTTAATGCAAGAAGCTAGATTTATTGCTTTAAAAACATAACTTGAGGAGGAGCTTCGATTGTACACACGGCTACACATCAAGCTATACATTTCCAGTATAAGCTGATCTCGCAATGTATAGGATTTCCGTACAGTGCGAGATCAACGTAAACTGGAAATGTATATATAGATTGATGTGTAGCCGTGTCTACCTGGTACTTAACTTATAAATAATTTATGGTTGCACTGAAATTGTACAGCCAATTAAATAACGAATCGGTCACTTTTCTATCATTGTAATGTAGAAAAAAGTTGTTTACAGATTGATCAGGTCCATACCTACGTATTTAAGTTCCAATTATGTCTATACAAAAGTATTTTTTCGTGTAATCGTGGTTCTGAACAAGACAGAATACAAGTATTTCATGCGACGCCGAGGTCGGCAGAAAACTTCCAAAAAGTCAAACATAACTCGAGTTTGTAACAGTTGTTTCTCGAATTTTTGTTTATCTTGTGTCCCATGTACTGCGAATTACCTTGTAATACCAACGTTATTATGAAACTTGTAATTAATTACACAGCTCGTGTTTCCAAAGAAAATCGGAAAGTTTGGTATTAAGGCGCGGGCCTCACGTGAGATGAGGACGCGATACAGACGCGGCAATAGTATGCAAATGAAAAAGCGACATGCTTGTCCTTTCTGTTTGTTCTGTGTCAGATCGTGTATAGAAGGTTGCGCTGAGATACCCCGCGAAATTCCTATTTGCATGTCAGTGTCAGATTGTATGTTGATTAAAATATTTTTCTAAAAAGGAGATTTGATCTTCATAGTTCGTTGAATGTAAATATGAACCTTATTCGTTTGTGATAAAGTTGAAAAACTATCAAAGAAATTTGACAGATTGGGGTAACTTGACGTGCTGGCCTCTGTACCACGATTGCTATAATAACATTACCATTTACAGGCCAACTTTGTTAAATCACACTGATCTTCAAAGAGATAGTAGAGCACGTTCTTCAGGTCATCATAGCTTGGTAGCATCGAATGTTGCATGTATTCTCATAGAAAAGTACCTACACTGTGTCTTCATACTGTGCCAAAGTGTCTAGCAAGCAACGCATTTCACATTTGACGTTTTCTAGTAATGCACTGAATACAGTTTAGAATGACATACGTATCATAATTTCAGCCGAATCTAAGACGTCCACTGCTGGACATAAACCTCCCCCAAGCGTATAGCCACATAGACCGCTACTGTGCTTCACGCATCCAGCTGATGTGTTGGAACCTCCTAATGATATTACTATTTCCATCTGCTGCAGCTGCATTTGGCGGCAGCTTAGAATGAGTTACATTGGTAATTTTATCTTTATGAGCACAGTGGTGGCCTAGTGTAATCGGCCGCGACTAGGTCCTAGGTTCGAACTCTGACAGGCGCTTTAGTTTGTGTTAAGTAATTATTTCATCATCACTGCTCTCAAAACGGTGAAGGAAAACATCGTGAGGAAACCGGCATGTCCTAGAACCAAAAATTCGAAGACATGTGATATCTACCGACCCGCACTGGGGCCCATTCCCTCTCATATAGAGGATACCTGTATCCCAGTCCCAGTAGTGGGAACATTATTAGGCTGCTTATGTACAGTCGAGTTCATTATTATATTGGCCCTTTCAGGCTTCAAAAATATATGAACGTCAAAAAATTACATAATATTGTGACAACTATAAGCATCATTATAATGAGGTCAAGATTTGGATTCATTATTATGTGACTGCTTTTTCGCATAATTTTTCATATTATTGTATAGACTGGAGATGGAGTTTTATAGGCCTCGCTCACGGCGACTTTTTGTAGAGCTGTAGTAGCGATGCTGTCGCGCATGTGTATCGATACAGCTGCGATGCTGTCGCTGGCTGTGTACCTACGCCCAGATTTTGTATCGCTACTATCGCGATGATGTCGTCGAGCTTCAATTGCGATCTTATTAGACTTCTTTCTTCTTTCGGCTGTATCGATGTATCGATACAGCCGCGCGTTTACATCGTTTCTGTCGCACGTTGCAAATGCGACTAATGCACGACAGTAGCGATGCTGAAGCGCGTTTACAAAACGCGCGGCAGCATCGCTACAAAAAGTCGCCGTGGGCGAGGGGCCTTAATCGTATTCAGTAACTTGACAGTTCAAAGAAAAATAATATTACCATACTAAAACTAATAGTGTTGAGGTAGTGAACGATTTTGCGTAAAGAGTGAATGATAAAAATGGTTTCATTTTAAATTAAACCATTTTCATCATTTGTTTTAAAACTTTTAAAAATTATTTGTAAGATGTGGAATATAAGAATAATTTATAATAAAATTAATATTCTTTTTTTATTTCGTCTAATAGAAAGAAACTAAATACATTAACTTACTACTGAAAAACAAAATATGTAACAAATTCTACAATTTTGAATAGTGCATATCATGTTTTAGACAAGTTATTAAATTTATAATAACAAAAATTGCATGCACCTACATAATTTCAAGTTCATTCAATTCCGTTCATTCTTATACACCACTATCATTTTTTTGTCAAAATCTGTTGCCCTTCAACTATCAAGTTACTGAATACAATTAGAAGTCCAAGTGTAGTACATATTTTTGATCTATAGGTTCTATAGAATTTATTGTGCTGCTATCCAACGCTCACAATATTTTGAATCCTTGACAGTGCCAATATATTAATGAACTCAACTGTACCTATCTATGATAATGATTCAGGGGGCCGATTCTACTAATTTGCAACGTTAAATTGTGTTTCCACAACAGTTCGATTTCGATCGCCGTTCGATAGTTACATAAAAAGTCATTCTACTATTTTATAAGCAAAATGGAAATTAAACTTAAAACGAATTGCAACTGAACTGTAGCGGGAACACAGCGGATTACTCGCGTTACCAACATGCCAAAATAATATGTTTTATTAATACCACAAAGAAACAAGTTGAATCTAAAAATGTTACTAAACACGAATATGTGGCACTAAAAGTATTTTCTATAATTAAAAGACATAATGATCATAATTTTATCATTAACTTTGTCCTATAGTAAACGTCACGCTCATGTTCGATTTTGTTAGTAGAATAGGTTTTGACATTGTTTCAATCGATCGTTGGCGTAACTAAAACGTAACCGCAGCTGTGTCGCAGCTGGACCGTTGTTCATTTTAGTAGAATGCGAAAACGCTTAAAAGTGGTGATTCGGTTGCGGTTCTATTGCGTTTTTTTAACAAATTTGTTAGTAGAATCGGCCCCCAGGTACCTGTCGTGTTGTAAGTTATCCATCTGCTGGCAACGCGTTCAGACATTATTTTGAGGATGTAGAACACCATCAGAACTAGAGTCCCTACTGCCACAGAGATCACCAGCATAGACTTCTTGACAAACTCCTCGAAACATTCCACCAAGTCATCCAGGTAACATTCTATTTGACCGACTAGCCTGTCGTGAATCCGTGACGAACACATTTGTTTACTTTTTATTTGAATATTGCAGGTTTTTGTTAAAATGTGTAATATATATACCTGAAAAATAATGACTTTTATTTCTAGACTAAGTAATTACCTACTAAGGTGCCACTATAATGGATAAGTTGTTGTGTGTTCTATTAGCCTAGACTTATACTTTAACTAGGTATTAGTAAAGATGCCTAATAAAAGTATGATACAAGTTCCTATATTCTAATAGAAAAGTATTGGACACTTCAAAAATCTTTCTCAGCACACACTCGTATGTTTTATTTACTACGCAAAATCCTATGTAAATATTATGAGGTCATCACGCTAATATCGCATTGATAGTAGTCTCTATACTCCATAGGTTAAGGTAGTTAAATAAAGGTAAACAAATCGTAAAAAGGGTTTTTTATAGTTGACACTTTCTTCTTTAAAAATACGGTGTAACAAAATCAAATTTATTTTCGATTTATACGATAGTTTCCTCTTATATTAATGGTATATTAAACTTTGTCATTTATTCTTAAACTACTCTTCCTAGATATAACTACTTGAGCACAATTTTTTAGTTAGGTTTATATAATAATATAATATTTTGTAATCTGCCTATTGTAAAGAGCCCAAATAGACAGGTTCCCTAAACCTTTTAGAAAATACAACGAATTGTTAAATTGAAAAGTACAACTGTGATGTATTATGGCAACCTGAAGTGACAGGTATTACGTTTAGTCGTTTACCACACGCCTATGACAGCGCTCTCAACAATCAATATTTTTGATTACGCGAGTGCGTTTCGATATTGTTAAATTGTGTTATTATAGCTAGCAAAATAATTTATGATACAACTGAACGATTTATTACTAATGTGACAGATAGTTCATCAGATTCAGAATACAGCCTAATATTATATGACTATAAATATATGATTTTAACATTTGAAATAAAAGGTTTCGCATCTATGAGTCACGTGTTTTTTTTTTGTTTACCTTTATTTAACTACATAAACCTATGGAGTATAGTTAGTAAATATTATCATACATACCACGCCATCCTCTTCACATTTTTAAAATATTGTGAATATTTTTTGTAAACGAAAACAGGGCGCATAGTATGTTTAGTTTTTGTATTTTTTTTAATAAATTCAATTGCACATCTTAGCGATGGAAGCTGACGTTATGATTTGTCAATGATTTACCAAAGAGATTGCCGAATGACAGAATAATTTGTTTATGGTCAGGTTTCAGGACATTTCAAGGTTTTAGTCGTTACAGTTCATCTGCAACAGCTTATGCTGCAGCTGCAACTGGGCGCTACGGAAATATAGTAAAATATAGTCATGACGACAGACATATAAACAGTAGGTCATGACCTAAACGGACTCTGTTTTCTTATCGTGTCGATGGCCAAAATAACACGAAAAAATGTATACCAATATACAACGTGTAACATAATCAAAATCAAAATCAAAAGTAATTTATTCAAACTAGGCTGAGAGTCAGCTCTTTTTGAACGTCAAAATAAAATTACATAAGACAGTCCCCCCAAAAACGCCCGCCCTTCACCACTTCCTAGTGCTTTAGCTGGGAAGAAGAAGTAGCGGAACAAACTCCCCAGCAGCACAGCTGTCTGTTAAGTTAGAAGAACTTGATTCTATACAATAATAGGTAATAAAAATTACGAAACACAAAAAAAAAAAACATAAAATTTGCCATATGTCAGCTAGCACACGCCATAAGTAACACACGACCCCATAGACCCCAATTAGGGTAATGAGTTAAAAGCCTAATATAATGATCTAACAACTTTTTTCAAGTCAACTGATAAAACATTACTTTATGCATTTAAAATTGAGTCTTATTGCCTTGAAATAAGACTATATCTCTGGCTCAATCGCCGGTAGGTATGGCAAAATACATAATTTTTGGAAAAATACTAGAGATGGGCCGACTATGACTTTGGCTGACTAGCCGACTAGTCCGCTGCAAAATGGCCGACTAGTCGGCCAAGCCGATCATTGATTTCGGTTGAGTTCGGGTGACATCGGCTATGTTCAAAATGGAAAACCTACTTATTGGGGTACTAGGTTAGTATACTTTGCTTATAATTTCCACAGACATATAATTTCACAGTATTGTCTTATGTCTGCTGTGGGGATCGGCAGCTGACGTAGATTCAATTTTCATTTTACAAAAGAAGGCAATACGTGCAATCTCTAAAATGAGGCCTTGCGAGTCTTTTAGAAACAAATTCAACTAAAGCGATATACTAACTCTGTCTTCTCTGTATATTCTAGAAAATATCTTGTATGTTCGCAAAAACTTGTGTCTTTTCAAAAAAAGATGTGATTTCCATAATCTAAATACACGTACTTACTAAAGATGAAATTGTGATTCCAAAATTTAGATTAACCAAAACTATTAAGTCATTTCTAATAAACAGTATCCGCTTCTATAACAAGTTGCCAAAGTCGGTTATAGAACTTAGCGATGGAAAGTTTAAAAACTTACATTAAACGTGTCCTTGTCCTTATCAAAAAAGCATATTCTATGATAAAAGACTACGTTGAAGACGGAAGTTTGGCATTCATTCCTTCAGCATATGTGGCTTCCCTGGTGCCTCATTAATAACTATGTGAAGGTCTATTAACTGCTCCCAAATTACAATGTAATTTTTTATTCTTTTTATTTTTTACAATGTCTGACATATTTTCGTCAATAATTGTCATTAGACATCAATTCTAACTTTTCTTGGAAATCATGTCACTTGGTTTAAATAGTTTCATTTTATTTATGTAGATTCTTTTACATATTGTGAATGAGAGAATGTTGTAGGCCTTACAGACTAGATTTGTAGACGATTTTCTATTCTTTATTTTCATTCCTCTAAGTAGGTACCTGGTACTTATTGATAGGCCTGCACTGACCTCTCATACCTATTATAACTGTAATTTGAAAACATTGTAAAAGCCGATTATTTTTTAAAGAGTAACCGTGGAGTTTCTTGCTGGCTCTTAGTCTTCTCCATAGAAAGCGACAAATTGGAACCGAGCACCTAACTTCTGAGGTTTCTTAAGTGCCCATGCAGGTTTATGTGAAATAAAATATTTTGATTTGATTTGATTGCCAATTGTTTGCTATGGAGTTTCTTCTTTTTTGTTAGAAGTATTAATTAATTTTACTTTCGGTATTTAATTTCTGGATCTAAGTCCAAGTAATTAATGGACAAATCGAAGGGTTCCTATTCCTTACTATACTAATTTCCTGATTGCACTGAAAGTAAACTGTAAAACTGATTCTATAATAAAAGTTATAGCAGTAAAGATTTCAATTTCATTTCAATCACAGTCTTCTAATTTTTTTTTTTTTTTAAATTGTTTTTTATTTAAATATTTAATTTAAGTACGAGTAAAAAATGGGCCGACTAGTCGCCGACTATAAATTTGGCCGACTAGTCGGCACATCACTAAAAATACCCATATTTTAAGTTAGGTACTGAAATCGATTCAGTAGTCGATTAGGAAAAAACTACTTTCAAAGTCTTGCGTTTATTCTGTTACATCTTGTAAATGTATAGTTTTCTAAAAAAAAATGGCCCAAAATTCAGCAACGTGAATACCGTTCGGTGACGCAGCTATTATCTAAGTCTTCACGTGTAGGTACAGGTGTCTTGGCAAACGGTGCAGAATGGGAGGTGAGTTATTATCTGTGGAGAGACACCGCATACACACTCGAGGTCTGAGCCATCCGTGCACCCTAACCAAGTTTTTCCCATCTCAATGGTGCACCCTCATTGTGGAGGTTGTCCTTGCTGCGACCTACTTGGGTACGATGTTTAGGTTTTCCAAGTAGGCCACGGTAACTTGAGATTTCCAGTCCATATGATATCGGTGAATAAATTTAAAATTATCCCTATTTTATGACCGATACCGTGCGCTATCTGTTCAAGGTCAAGGGATCAAGCGACAAACAGATATCCGTAGGTACGGTTGTTAAATTAATGATGAAAGAATAATATGCATGGTAGTTTGTAGAAAGGGATTAGTAACAAAATTAAATTACCGCTGATGGTGTATTGTTTTTGTTCATCATTATCATTTCAGCAAAATTGTCAGGGGACAATTTTGGCTTGGGTAGGTCTATACCTACCCAAACACCGCCACTTCGACCGGTTCTGTGCTTCTTGCATCTAGCGGATTCCTAAGGCCGTCACTAGGTCATCGGTCTACCTTCGGGTGGCCTTCCAACACTAAGTCTTCCAGTATGCGGTCGCTCCTCCAGAACCCCAGAACCAGTTACCATGGTTCTACTACGGATGTCTTCATTTCTGATTCGATCGCGTAGGGAAACTGCAACCATAGCCCTCTCCATTGCCCTTTGGGTGACTTTCAGCCTTCTTATGAGGCCCATTGTGGGCGACCACGTTTCAGTGCCATAGGTCATATGGGTGATTCTTGTTAGTTACTCAATATTATATTGAGGTGATTGGGGTCAAGCACTTGGTAAATAAAAAATAAAAAATCTTTGGGAAAGTTATTTGTTATGATGAGTACAATCATTCGCTTAAGTACTGATCACTAGTCACTCACTCTATATCCCTTCGGCTGTTAGGTTGACTCATTGAGAATAAAACAACAGAAAGGTAATTCTGTAAATTACTTGAAACTTGATGAAATATGGTAGTTTTGCCAAAAACTTACACGTAATTACTTAAATATATTAATTATTGAGTATCAAACAGCATCAATTTTCCTTACGAGCGACAAAAATCTCCTTTAAAGGTTGGGGGCCAAAAATGATGTCATAATGTGAATGTACCATAATTTTTGCTTATGGATGGCGTAATAATATCATTGTGATAAGTAATCGTTTGACAATGCAATAGAACGATATACACAGTCACACAGCTCATGCAGTGATGGAGATTTTCAAACACCAATTTAGGGGCAGTGTGATCTCCCGTTTCGTCGATTTGAACCGGTCGGGCAGACCACCAGATCTGTCAGCGCCAGACTGCTTTCTTTGGAGCTTTTTGAAATTTCGCGTTTACCATAACAAACCTCAAAATTGAAGAAGAAATCACCCATTTGCAGCATGTTTTGCGTGCAACAGCTCAAAATGTCGTAAAACCAGCCCAAACGTATGCCAATTTAGGTGGTGGTTGATTGACCGATATAATTTCCTCAATATCATATAAAATATGTGAAATTGAGGAAAATATATCGGTCAGAGACGTTTAAACGAACTTCCCGTGAAACCAGAGCCTATTTTTTTCATTTCCAACCAAATGGCAGCCAATTCACGTTATGAAATTACTTTTGCCTCACCTTGTATAATTTGTAGCGGCGATCGATTTTTAATTGGCGAATTCCATCGGATTGACGTTAAGCAATCAAAATGCAATATATTCGGCGATTGGACACCGCAACAATATAGTCCGCAGACGTGCCTGACCACATATTGTTGCCCACTTCCCATAATCCATGATAAAACGGGCAATATTTTTCCCGTGTAGCGCCGTCAGCGGAAAAAATATACATATATCTAGATGGGATCCGTTCCTTGTGATTTATTTCACTCCTGTCTGTAATTCCTCTAAAAATTAAGAAATGCTTTAGTTTTGCCTGTTTGTTTGTACGACTGTCACAGAAATGAGTGTTTAATCGGAAAAAAACCATTCTTTTGTTCGCCTACCAAGATCAAGAACATTAATATGCAGTTAAGAGCCAAACTCGAAATAACACACAGCTGGTAAGGTAATTGTTTTATTTTCCTGTTAAATTTCCAGTTTCCGTGAAATTTATCAAGAGTTGATAAGTTCTGTAACCCGTATACCTAGTTATACGTTTAGCATTTAGCAGTATTCAGCGTTATATAAACTTAGCATTTAATTTCGGTCTATTGTATCACACATGGCATTTGGTACCTAACACCCACACTACATATTCTAATATTAAAACAGCTGTGCAAAAAAAACTATTACAAATTCTAATTCAGTGACATCATTTGATAGTGAGTGAAACTTCACTGAAACAACTTTACATTGTTTTATATGATGGTAAACTTTTTTTTGAGTTCATAGGTGATATTTTTTTAGACAGTTTGTAGGACAGGTTTGTTTGGTAGGACAAGTAAGCTGGGTCAACGAAAACTGCGTTTACATAATTATGATATTTGAGATTTTTTGTTAAATGTTACGTTTGCGTGATGCACTCCATCCATTATTTTTCTAATCAAAATACCTAAAAGTGATTTATATACAGGAAAAAATTTAGTACAAAAAAAATCAGCTGTTTCATAGAAAAGTGCAACACCTACGCGGTCAAAATGTATGGAACAGCTGTTTTTTTTTTTGTAAAACCGACGAAAAATTTCTTCACCCAGAATGGTACCTATGCTGAATTCATGGTTATAGTTTGCGCACTAGTTAAAAACTCTTCCTGTATAAAGTGGTTTGATATTCATCAGTTTAGTTTCTTTAAAATAGTATATTTTATAACGAGGGACTAAACGAAGCCATAATATACCCGAGGTGGTTTGACTCCCGAGCGTGCGAGGGAGTCAATGAAACCGAGGGTATATTAAGTTGGCGTTTAGTCTCGAGGTGCAAACTGTACTTTTCACTTCGAGTGCGAGAAAAATAGTCAATTTAGTACAAAAACATGTACTTACCTAATAAATATTACTTAACAAAAAAACAGTACAAAGTGAAAAATAACTTTAATTTCGGAAGTCGGTGTCTTTGGAGCTGAATTTGAATTTGTTGTCACCGCCTTCCGAAATTAAAGTTATTTTTCACTTTGTAGTGTTTTTTTGGAAGTCGGTTGTTTTTTTTTTTGGAAAAAGTTTTTTTTTTACCTTTTTGTGGTTCACATGTGCTTACCCCTTCACAGCGTACCGGCGTGATGTTATGTTATGAACTGGTGTAAACAATAGACAGACATGAGATTTCAGCAATCCCAGTCCATTTGATATCATTTATTGAGGAGTTCCGTTGCCTATCTCCGAAGTTCTTCATCAGATCTTCACCAAATTGAAATGAGACTACTCCGAGAAAGTACTCTTCCAAAAAATACCTAAATCGCTTCGCGTGCCTATAAGTTTTAAGAGTTCTCTCTATTTCTCCAGGATCCCATCATCAGATCCTGACTTGATGATCATGGGACCACCTGGGAAGTATACCCTTTCAAACAAAAAAAAAAATCCAAATCGGTCCAGCCATCTTCGAGTAATCGGGGAACATACATAAAAAAAAAAGGTTACGACGAATTGAGAACCTCCTCCTTTTTGAAGTCGGTTAATAAAATAAAAATCACAATACCTATTAGGTATGTCTTTTGCTCTTTGCTTGACGTCAAACTCTTCACCAAGGAACATAATATATAGGAACATAATATTTGTCACTGGACATTCTTAATAAATTTATTTAAAGCCGAACTTTACACTCGACAAAAATTCTGAAATTTTCGCGGTCTTTTTTTTTCTTCTAAACCAGTAACAGATTAACAATTTAAAACACATGGCGCCACCTTGGCAAAAACCATGGAACTAAAACTTTTAAAAAACATTTTCGCAATGAAGATAGTCCTTCCCATCTCAATGAGATAGTCCACACTCCACAGATAATAGTATATTTACTGGCTGTTTGAGTTTGTCTATGTCACATGAAGGAAATTAAAAAACGAATTACTTTTTACTCCCTAGGGACTAAAGTGGTCACTTTAGTCCCGCTTCGTAGGGCTATAATAATGTCTTTTTAGAGCATGAGAAGTGAAAAAACATTATTTGGTGTCAAGTATGTACCTACCTATATCGAAACAGTGTCATAATCTCATTCTGCATTATTTTCAGTTCCTGTAGATTTATTTTACCAGCGCTGCCCCAAATTTCTATGAGATATAATAATATGATGTCAAAAGTGAATCGTAAATGTTCAAACGCAGTTTTTTTTATTTATATTATGGCTTGAGCCAATAAGTCAAGAAATTTAATTTAAAAAAATTCTTAGTCAATTTGTTTTTTCCATGGTAAACAAACAGTTTTCGATTTTAAGGCCAAGGTATTTTACGTAGGTTTTTTTCGCTCTATTGTAATGTTGTCTATAGTTAGCGGGAACCCACGTTATACAACTCGTAAATCGGGTCTGTTTCCGTTGCCACTGGGCTACTATGGACTCACCTAGTGAGCGCCTGCTTGTAAAATTGGGTGCACTTCAACTTACGGAGTTCAAGGACTTTACGATTTTACCCCCGGGGCGTTTCGAAAAGACAAGCTGATCTGTATGGTTAGTCTGGGTTGACTGCACATGGTGCAACAGACAAAGATAGGTACCTACTAAAATTTGACGGCACGGTTGGCGCTGTGGTTAAGCGATTGACTGCTGCACTGCGTGTCGCGGGTTCGATCCCCGCACAGAACAAATATTTGTATGACTTACAAGTAGTTGTTCCTGGTCTGGCTGTTTGTGTATGTGAGTTTAAATGTTTGTAAACGTACGTTGCCCCACAGGCAACGTTTAAAAAATAAAATAAAATTAATTAACGGACGTTATTGCACTGCTCATCCCCTAGACATTATCCGTTGGTGTCATGGTCGCACTCAGAACTGCTGAGCTGTGAAGCTCTGGGTTCCATTTCCAGATCGGGCAAAAGTGTTATTCGAGTTTTTCGTTAGGTATTTCTCCCGGAGTTTCAAAGTTGGTGGTTTGATAACCCCTTGTCTCGGAAAGCACGTAAAGCGGTTGGTCGCTTCGGATCTCACCCCGGTCGTATCGGATTGCCATTCCATCGGGCTATGAGAGTTATGGAACAGAGAGTACACCTGTGTTTCTGCACACACTTGTGCACTAATCTCCTGCATACCTGGTCATAATCTCCATTGAGATTGGACACAGTGACTAAAATCGGGAGGATTATTATTTATTCTTACGCCACGCATATGTGCGACGCTCCGTATTTCCCCAGTCCCTACTTCTCCAGATACATACAATATAGTAGGTACATACTAAAGTATACAGGGTGTATTTTTGAGACAGGGCTATGTGGGCAGGTAGGCTTTCGAATACCAATTCAAAAGTCGAACATCCAGTCCCGGTCCCGGCTAGGGATATCCGGATGAATGTCCTCTATGCAGACAATAATGTTGATGTGATTTTTTATGGGATAAATCTTCTTATTTCTTTTGTTGTGAATAGAAATATTGTATGGTGGTATTGTACGGTGCGTCAATCTGATGCAACGAAGAGATTTAGGCAGCAATATAAATATTCTACCACGCATCCGCCATAATTCTACTTAGTAGAACGATCTTCCAAATGAAGCATAGGTACTCGTAGGTACCTCAGTACCAAAAAAAAAAGTACCACCAGCTCACAGCGTGATCAGGTCAAAATCATGAAATCTGTGGCTGAAAAGATCTCATCCTCCCATTGGAAGTCCCTTGTTAAATCAGCTATCTAATCGTAATTTTCTTTTTAATTTTGATTTCTATAAAAATAAAAAATAAATTAGTATCGATTTTAATTTTAATTTCCATTTGAATCTCCATTTTTGTAATTATTTTTGTAATCTTGATTGATTTAATGTAATTGTACCTAATTAAAAATATTTTTATTTTATTTAACACTACAAATCATAATTTGTTTTGTAAGGGAAGTCTATTAGTATTCCATAAGGGCGACAGTGTAATTTCCTCCTCGAGTCACAGGTGTGTACGAATGAATAATCGGCTCCTACTGACATAGTGTCACGATGTCATATTCATATAATACGAAAGTAGGATGAAAATGGGATGGAAAGAAAATTATTAAAACACAATACCTATGGATGGAACTACATATATACTTTTGTTCCTGTCCTGTGTTCTAATTAGTAGTATAATTAAATAATTGGACTTGCTTGCACTATTAAATAAAATTTAAAAACTCATGTGTTTGATGGCTTTCGAAATACTAAAGTTTTTTTTACTTTTGCTGCTTATCTAGAAAAAAAAACAAGATGCGTTGATAAAAAGCTTTAGTGGGTCTTCGCCTGAATAAAATCAAAGTAGTTTATTTCTCACCATTACAAGTTACAGAGAAAGAATGAAAAAAAGAGGATGGAATGGCACAATATTTAAGCACATTACATATTCCAGATATTATTAAATGACTACCGTATTACTGTAATAATAGATTCATTATGGCTGCTGCAAAAACGTTTTTATTTGAATGAATTTATAAATAATGCTAAATAATCTTAAATTAATGTGACGATGATTAATAATTAACATTGAATGTATTGTAAAAACGAATGATAGAAAAGCATGCCATTGAGTGTAATCAATATCATCACTGTTTTATATGTCTGTGATCAATACATACAGGAAAAGTTTTTATTCAGTGTGCAAACTTTAACCATGAATTCAGCATACCATTCTAGACCCCCAGCGAAAAAATTTCTGCGTTAGTTCCGTAAATATCTGAAAGTGATATAAATGTGATGGCCAATCATATTTCGGCAACACATCAAAGGTTCCTTTGTGTTGTTCTGGTAACAGATTGCTCTGTTAAATGGATTTGACTGCTTTGAGCTTTTGCTAACATGAAAAGAAAACTGGTTCATTGTGTTTTCCTAAAACGTTTTCAGGGGGCCGATTCTACTAACAAATTTGTTAAAAAAACGCAATAGAACCGCAACCGAATCACCACTTTTAAGCGTTTTCGCATTCTACTAAAATGAACAACGGTCCAGCTGCGACACAGCTGCGGTTACGTTTTAGTTACGCCAACGATCGATTGAAACAATGTCAAAACCTATTCTACTAACAAAATCGAACATGAGCGTGACGTTTACTATAGGACAAAGTTAATGATAAAATTATGATCATTATTTCTTTTAATTATAGAAAATACTTTTAGTGCCACATCTTCGTGTTTAGTAACATTTTTAGATTCAACTTTTTTCTTTGTGGTATTAATAAAACATATTATTTTGGCATGTTGGTAACGCGGGTTACCCGCTGTGCTCCCGCTACAGTTCAGTTGCAATTCGTTTTAAGTTTATTTTCCATTTTGCTTATAAAATAGTAGAATGACTTTTTATGTAACTATCGAACGGCGATCGAAATCGAACTGTTGTGGAAACACAATTTAACGTGTAACGTTGCAAATTAGTAGAATCGGCCCCCAGGTCCTGACCAAGGAAAAATATTGCCCAGCGTTTTCATTAAAATTATAGAGGTATAAGAGACAGGGTGGAAAAATTGTCATCATCCAAAGAAAAGAGAAGATTCTCCAACCAAACTGATATTGTGTCTAGTGGGCTACTGCCATGTTTTGATGTTGTATACAGGATGTAAAAATACCCATAACGAAGCAGTCATCTAAGCATTTTGTACAGACGCCAGCACATCAAGCTACCCCAATCTGTCAAATTTATTTGATAGATTTTCATCTTTGTAACACATATGCATAAGGTTCATGTTCGATTGGGAAAATTTAACATTTTGGGGTAACTTGATATGCTGGCGTCTGTACATCAAACTAAGTATCTTTGTGCAAAAATAAATGCAGAGTAACGATTTTTTTAGTTAGTTTGAATATTCACTATTTACGGTAGTGCGCGATACATTTATCATTGAAACATTGTGCTTATGGGTGCATGTAACGTTGCGCTACAGACAGGGATCGTGGAAGTATAAGTTATAATATTTAAAACTTGCTTTTCCAAAAAAAGAAACCCATAAATGGAAGGTCCATCAATATCTCCGAAAGTCAGAAGGTTTCCAGGAATAGTCAGTTTCAAACGTTGATTACAATAGGAATTTGCCTGACGTTAATGCCACCAACAAAAATGTATAAGTACTACTTACTATTTCCATGCCTGTAATCTGTATTCATAACAGTTTGACAGCACCGATGGTGGCAGAATGCCGTTGCATTAAAAAAAAATACTTTTGTATATTTACCACAGAGTACTTTTTTATAATAATTACATAGCATTTAGCAGAGTAAATATATAATATTAATAATTACCTGAGAGCAGTGGTGTGATAACGGCCTCGACTTCAGAGTTGTAGGTAACACAGAACAATATTACGTAATCACGAATACAGACATCGAATCCCAAAATCACAATATTATAAAAAGAAAACTTGCTAAATTATAATGATTAGGGTAAAGAAAATAATATTTATTTGTACTTTTATGACGTTTATAGCCGTTTGGTATTCACCACGGTATGAGAGCAATTATACTGAACGCCAGGAGAAAACGATATGGAAACCAACAACAACACCAATGAAGCAGGCGAAGACGAATGCACAATCTACAATTAAATATATTTTACAATGGACGAAGTCATACACAGAACCATTCATATTCATGGAAACGGGTCAAAGGGCATTTATCAGAAGAAGTTGTTTTTTCCATAACTGCTTCATAACATCGAATAGGAGTCGATTAAATAATATAAAAGATTTTGACGCTGTGTTATTCCATGGGCCAGAACTGAGTTTTACAGTCATGCGTTTGCCGAGTAAAAGATCACCACGGCAAAAATATGTGTTTGTTAGCATGGAATCCTCTGCCAACTATCCCATGTGTAATAGTGTATATGATGGATTCTTCAATTGGACCTGGACATATAAATTAAACTCTGAAATATATTACGGATATTTCATTATAAAAAATAAGGAAGGTGATATTATCGGTCCAAAAAAAGTAATGCATTGGCTCAAGGTAGAAGACATGAAACCTATTGACGATAAACTTAAAAAGAAATTGAAAAGCAAAAGAATTGCCGCAGCATGGTTTGTATCACATTGTAGTACGACCAATAAAAGAGAAGAAATTGCGAAATTATTGCAGCAAGAGTTAGCCAAGTACAACATGAAAGCAGACATATATGGTGTTTGCGGAGATAAATATTGTCCGCAGACTGAAATGAAGAAGTGTTTACGAATGTTAGAGACTGATTACTACTTCTATTTATCTTTTGAGAATACGCTCACTGATGACTACGTGACGGAGAAGCTACTGCATGCTCTGCAACATTACACTGTGCCAATAGTGTACGGCGGTGCTAATTATACCAGGTGATATGACCTATATATTATATTGGATGGAGAGCAGTGGTGGGCCATTGGAATCGACCGCGATTCACTAGTAATTGTAGATCGTACGTTCAAACCCCGACAGGCCCTTTACTTTGTGTAAATTACTTCATCACCACTGCTCTCAAAATGGTCAAGGAAAACATGTGACATCTACTAACCCGTACTGGGCCCGTGTAATCGATTATGGGCTACTCTCTCTCACAGGGAGGACCGGTATCCCAGCAGTTGGAACACGCATAGGCTGCTTATGTATGTGTATATATCTATGTTAGTATAAAGAGGTCAAGTTTGTGAGTTTGTGAGGTTTTAGGGCGTAACCTCTGGATCTTCTCAACCGATTTTGAAAATTCGTTTGCCAATAGAAAGCCATGTTATTTGTAAGTGTCATAGGCTACATATTAACTCGAAAAATGAAAATATTTTTTCGTGGTAGTCGGATTTGCAAAGTAAGTTGGCGAAAAAACGGTCGAACGAAAAAAAATAGGGATCCCACCCGTGCGTAGCCGGAACGGGCAGCTATACAATTAAAGTTGCGAATCAAAGTGTTGTAGCGACCCTAGCGATGCGATTGCTGAATTGCATTTTTGATATTGTACGGGAGCGCCCGCGCCGGGCTCGCCAGTCGCTTACATACCATCGCCCTGCCACGTTCCTAATTTACCGTATTTATAATCGTGTATTGTGAACCCTAATTAAATATTCATCTAATTCAGTTTAATCCAGACTCGCCTATCATTTTACCTGAACCCACATTAACGACACGCACAACAAGTGGTGACCCCGAACGTTTACAGACAATAGTTTTTGAGTTTTTTTGTGTTTTGCGCCGTAAGCGACTCAGTGGCAACGTGGCAAGGGCGCGTCAGAATACCGCGTGGGTACAAGTGCAGTAAATAGTCTCGAAACTACTACGATGGCTACCCCAACAACAGCCGGAATAGCCGCGGCTGCCCAGGCAGCTGCCACCGGAGTAGCAGCAGTATCGGTGCAGGCGAGGATACCAGATTTTTGGACAGATTTGCCAAGGTCATGGTTCTGTCAGTTCGAGGCTATAATGGCACCGCAGAAGCAGGGTGACGCGCAGCTATTTGATATAGCAATCGCCAGGTTGACCCAGGACACAGTGCGGCAAGTTACCGATATAATCGAAGCCCCGCCAGAGTCAGGCAAGTACGCAGCATTAAAAAAGCGTTTATTGGCGGTTTATGAGGAAAGCGTGGACAAGCAATTCCAGAGGCTAATTGGAGAGATGGACCTGGGAACACAGAAACCATCGCAGCTGTATAGGTCGATGGCGGCCCTAGCCAGGAATTGCAGCGTGACGGACGAGCCACTAAAAAGGTTGTGGTTAAATCGTTTACCCCCGGGCGTGCGGGCGGTCCTGACAGTGACCGGAGACACGAAAATGGAGGAGCTCGCTGCAACGGCAGACAGAGTGATGGAGAACATAGGCACCGGTGAGGTCGCGTCAATAGCACCGAGCTCATCGGATGTGACACGCAGCACGGACACGGATTTGGTCAAGCATCTCAGCGCACTATCCGTGGAAATGAAGGAGTTGCGTGGAGAGATAAACGACATCAGGAAGCGAGACGGGAACCCGGGACAGGACCGGAGAGGACGGCGTTGGCAGCAGCGGCGCTACGGAGCCAGGAGCCAATCAAGGCCGCGCCGCACACCGAGTTCCCCGGACTGGCTATGCAGGCACCATTTCCGTTACCGGGAAAGCGCGCGAGCGTGCGAGTCTCCGTGTAATTGGTCCAAGAAACAGCAGGGTGCGGGAAACTAGAGGCGGTGCAGTCATCATCGGTGGGAGAGTGTACCGCGGGTAACCACCGGCTCTGCGTGCGAGACTATAGAAGTGGTATTGTGTATCTAGTGGACACAGGAGCGAATGTATCAGTGATACCAGTGGGGAAAGTGAGAGGTAGCAAAGTTAGACGTGAGTGTTCGTATAAGCTGTTCGCGGCGAATAACACTGAGATAAAAACTTATGGTGTAACAAAAATTTTTTTATAATCATTGTAAAAAATTTTGGAGAAAGGGGGGGTGTGATGTAGCGACCCTAGCGATGCGATTGCTGAATTGCATTTTTGATATTGTACGGGAGCGCCCGCGCCGGGCTCGCCAGTCGCTTACATACCATCGCCCTGCCACGTTCCTAATTTACCGTATTTATAATCGTGTATTGTGAACCCTAATTAAATATTCATCTAATTCAGTTTAATCCAGACTCGCCTATCATTTTACCTGAACCCACATTAACGACACGCACAACAGTGTTAATATGAAGTCTTAATTTTCAGATTCATGCCGGAAGGAACATATTTAAACGTTAAAAATCAAAGCATAGAAGCGTTAGTCAAACAAATGGTTGATATTATAAACGATAAGCAGAAGTTCTATGATTACTTTAGATGGACGAATCATTATTCGTATCATTTTCCAGAGGAGTTTTCTGAATCTGATTACTACTGTGACTTTTGTAGGAAGATCAATGATTTCGAATTAGTAAGCCGAACAAGCTATATTAAAAACTTCAAAGACTGGTGGAACCAGCGGGGTATTTGCAGAACACACTTAAAATGATAATGACATTTTGATATTATTTCGACAACATAAATTGTGTGAATTGCAGACGAATTTTTCGAACATGTATAAGCAATGGATTAGCAATTTCTTTCAAAATCCGTCGGATTTTGACTGAAAGTGTAACCCTTCGTCCTATAGAAAAGGCATCGTCACTCAAATATGCTAACGTCGCGTGCTTATTCCACTTTTTGTTCGGTGAACCTGAAACCGTGGGCGCGCCGTCAGAGGGCGGTTTTTGATATATGCTTGCGACTATCGCTATAAGCAGGAGTGCTGAAATCTAGGACGAGCTAACGAAATCTTTACTACTTGTAGATAAGATTGATTACCTATTTTGTTTTGTGTTTGTTTTTTTTTCAGTATTTTTGTTTAATAATATAGAAATTGTAAAAAGCTTTTTGTCTTTTATTTATAATAATTATATTTAATTTTTTTACTTTCCCTATAGTCTCCTCGAGTTGGTGATCAAAGGTATGGCACCATTTCCAATCGGTCCTATATGCATTTCGAGACCTTTTTGGGTACCTACCTTAGGTTCTAGCACAAGAAACATGTGTTGTAATGAAAAAATAATGATAATAATTGATGTGGAAAGTTCTTTTCCTCCTTTCCTATCAGTCGCCTGTTTTTCACAGATTCCGTTGGAGCGTTTGGAGAATTTACCCTTATGGCCATGTCCTAACCAAAAAATCGTCGCCCGACGGGACGCGGCAACGGTCGAGTTATGTATATGTCGTAGGTACTCACGCAATCAATCGATTATCTTGTGTACATCATAGTTCATACACACAGTACCAACCTAGCGTTGATCGCGTACTCGAACGACAATCGCTTTCGGTTAGGACACTGAAGATATTAAATAATTACTGTAATGGACCACGGAAAATAAAATTCTCCTATGTAACCAAAAATGTATAATGGAATGTGTCCTAGAACTGGGACTAGTAAAAAGTAAAGAGTAAGAAATAATAATCAAAGTACAAAAGATTACAGAAAGTTAAAAAATATATGAACAAAAGACGCGACGCTTATTCCACTTTTTGTACACCACCATCGGTCCAACCATTCCACCACCTTGCTAAGTCATTTTGGAGAGTCGTTTGATTCATAAAATTAGGATCATTTATCTTCTTACAGAAATTGCAATAGTAATCAGTTTCAGGATCTTCATCTGCATTGTGATATGTATAATGATTGTGCCATCTGAAGAAATCGTAATACTTCTCTTTGTCATTAATAATATCAACCATTTGCCTTACTAGCTCTTCTCCAGTAAGAGTTCTCGCATTCAAATATATTCCATCGGGCATGAACCTGAAAATCAATAGAAAGGATTCACTGTGGATTCACCTTACATGTATAGAAAAATATTTATTGATGGTATTTATCACTGTATGATATTAAACGCTTTTTTATCATTTACCATAAAACCTTCTTAAATTCTAATGAAATAACAGCAAAATTTAATGAATCAGTCTTGTTTATTATGGACGCTACTCCGCTTGTTTGCGCTAGCGACACAAGGTATGCGGGCGGAGAGGAAACCAACACATGGCAAATGTAAGAAAAAATTCAAATACGGGTGGGCTTTTTTGGGGGGACTGTCTTATGTATTTTGACGTTCGAAAAGTGCTGATTCTCAACCTAATTTGAATAAATTACTTTTGATTTTGATTCTACCTGGTATAGTTAGCTCCTCCATAAACTATTGGCACGGTGTAGTGCTGCAGCGGGTTCAGTAACTTCTCCGTCACATAGTCTTCGTTGATCGCGTTCTCAAATGACAAGTAGAAATAGTAATCGTTTTCCAACATTTGCCAGCATGTTTCATTACGTGGACATTTATTTTTTGTACATGCGCCGAATATATCAAGTGTCATATCGTATTTAGATAGTTCCTCTTTTATTTTTATTGCAACTCTTTTTCTTCCACTTCGCGCAGAACAGTTTGATACGAACCAGGCGGCAGCTTTTTTTTTACTATTAAGCTTTTCTTTGAGTTTATGATTGATAGGCTTCATTTCTGTTAACTTTGGCCAGTGCATCACTTCTTTGGGACCAATTATTTCACCATCTCCATCTTTGACTACGAGGTATCCATAAAATACCTCAGAATCCAATTTATACGTCCATGTCATGTTGAAGAAACTATTGTATCTTTCGTGATATACCGGATAATTTGCTGCAGCTTCTGGACAAACGAACACATACTTCTGATGCTCAGATCTTCTTTTTTTAGATAATCGTAAGATTTTACTTGTCACGTCGTGACAATAGAATAAGATGGCATCGTAATCTGTTACATTGCTAAGATATGTTCTATTCCATGTAACATAGCAGTTGTTTACAGGGCAGTTTCTTTCAAGGAACACATCTTGACCTATCTTCATAAAAGTAAATGGTTCTTTCTCTGGCTTTCTCCATTGCAGAACATATTTTATACGTGGTTTATTGTGTTGAATTGCCTTTGTAGATGTTACATTAGTATTGTTGGTTTCTACACTTTTTTTAAAAAAACGTGGAGTCCAACGAAACCCACTCAAGTAACACATTATAAAAATTGCAACACCGTAAATAAATGCTATTCTCTGAGATTTCATAATTATTTTCATTTTTTGGATAGATGGATGAACGGAAACTAAATGATACCTTTGCTAATCTAACTTTCTTTAATTTATTTAAATATTCTAGAAATAAGTCTACATTGGTTGACACATTTTTTTTGACATTGACTCGACAAGTTTATAATTGTTAACTTTTTGAATTGTTCAAAAAGTATGTAAATTTTTTGCAACTTTTTAATGTTTATGAGAGACTAAACACAGTAAATACGATTATTCAAATTGAGTGGCATGTAAGAGGATTTAAGAAATAATAAGGAAACAAGTCATAGCGATTTGGACATGTGAGTAGAGCATAGAATATCAAATCAGAATTACTTGTACAGTATACCTACTTTAACCTACTTCTATTTTTCTCTGTGGCAATTAAACTTGAATAAGTACTTTTTTTATTTATTCATTCTGAATCTATAGTACTTACACTTATATTTTCATTGTACACTAGCTGACCCGACAGACGTTGTCCTTTTTTTTTACATGGAGATATGCTCATGCATGCTGCGCTACCACGGGGAGATAGCGCAGTTATGTGGGACTCTTACCCACTAAAACTCCACGGTGTCCTCCAGTGCTGCCTGTGGCGGGAACACGGGAACGCGGAACCCGTCCGCGAACCCGCCGCGGCCGTCCTCGTATGGGAATAACCCCCATCACCGACGCACCAGAACACATGGCACGCCGTGACCACCCCAGGGATCAAATTGCACAAGGACACCAGACGACCCCGTGCCTGGCACCCTTGGTCCCCCTGCGACGGCTCAGTACAGTGGCCCCACCGCCTACCACTTTTCGACCGCAGGGGATAGGGAGAGCGGCCAACGCTATACCGACACTCCTCCTCCACTGCGGCCCCACGGCGTCCGCCATCAAACTGTGGCGGCTCCGTCCAGGCCACGGAAGGGAAGAGCGCTGCTCAGAAACACCGGCACTCCTCCTCCGCCGCAGCCTATAACCCTCAGCCGCGATGCCTCCCATTCGAAATCGCGGCCCGCCTCAGTTGCGGTGCACCTCACCGCAACCTACTTTTTGGCCGCTATGTCGTCGGCTTGGCAGCAAAAGCCCTGACGAGCGGCCTGACCTTGGGGTTCCTCTTCGCTGTACCGTGGGTGCGGAAACCACGGCTACTGAGTCCCCCCGCAACGACAATGCGGGAACCCTCCGAGGGGGCGGGGGAGACGGACGTTGTCCTGTCTTAACTATGAATGTTGAATTCGCATTATACAATATGTTACCGGCCAAACCCAATTTCAGGCCAAACTAGTTTGTCCTAGGCCAAACAGACTTACCCTACGCCTGATATGTCGCAGCCAACTAGCTTAATTAGACGTTTCGTTAACAGCCTTTGGAAGTACCTAACGCTCGCCGGCCGCTGTCGCGGTACCTCTCGCTACGCTTGCTCGGCTCGCGCGCTTTTGGTCACAGTTCTAACCCACAGAAATCTTAATAATAAGGCAATATTTTTTATATTTTTAAATGTTTTTTTATGAGGTTATTATAGAAAAATATTTAAAAATGTAATTTAATATGTATTCAAATGAATAAAAGGCAATAGAAGTCACATAGACGCGTGACCTTGTCGCCGCGCTTATGTGTTGGAGTACACAAGTGCACGCGGAGCGTTTGTTGCGGTTTCTTGTGTTATTTGAGACGCGGAGAGGTAAACATGGTGTTTTGCAGCATATCCAACTACGGAAACTCGTCCAAAACTTGTGACTTAACAAATAAAGGAATAACATTTCATATGTAGTACTTAATTTTTGAAATATTGTCGTTTTTTAGCAAATATAGACAAATCAAATATTTTCACTATCACTACTACGATTAATCACAAAAACGATTTTCTTGTCAAATCAATAACCATTAACGCTTAAGCTTATTCATGTCTACTATTACTACTGCTGAAAGCAGCAATGAAATTATAGTCATACGCAATAAACAAAAATCGCCGTTTGCGTAAATTCTAGGTACAAGCCGCATGAGTTGGCCGCAATTTAGTGACGCGCTACTACTATTCTGTATCGATAATTATTTACGTTCAGCTTAATACTTCGTTTTACCAAATTGGAATGTATCATGTTTTTTTTAAATATTTAAATATGTTTATACACGACTGTTTTTTACTGTAAGGTGAAGTATTGGAGAGCCTTTAAGATTTGTATAATTATTTAATAAACTAAATGTACGTACACTTATTGTTTTATTGTATTCCATTTCCTCATAAATAAATCGTCTAAAAGGGCGTTGACGAAAGAAATACTTTCAATAAAATTAATGTCATAAAATTGATGATGCAAAGTGCATTTGTAGGTGTAATTGTGTATCTATTTTTTGTTTATGTAGTAGTAGCTGTGACCAGGGTCGGACTGGGCCGGAAGGGCCTGGGTGGCTGATCACAATCCCGGGGCCCGAGACTAGACCATGGTGATGGGATACTATCGAAAAATACTGAGATACACAAATTGAGATAAACAAACTATAAAAAATTTATTACTATACTAAAATACAATACAATAGTAAGTAGGTATTTACTTAGAACAAATTATATAAAGTTAGCCAATCAACATTTTTTTTTAAAGAGGAGAACTTTCAGCTAAGCAGTTAATGACTCGATCGTAAAAGCTGTTGTTTTCGTCATCCTTGATTAGATCCGATTCTGTATTTAATATAATCAACGAATCCAACAGTTCTTGCCCCAGTAAAGAACGAAGTCTCGTTTTAATGCGCTTCAATGCTGAAAATCGTCTCTCACAAGTCACTTGCGTGAATGAAATTGTGAGAATTACACAATATGCAACATATAAGGTGGTGTACGTGCTGATATGCATATTATACTGTGATAAAAGTTTACATGCACATGGTATGCAACTTTGACAGACGTCCAAACCACTTCTGGAAAAACACATGGCGTTCTTTGCTGCCTGGTCTAAGTCTAAAACATCTTCGTCGTTTTCTTCGTCGCTTTGTGAATCTGAATCTTGCTTATGCTGCCTAGGAGAAATGTGCTCATCCCAAAGAGTTTTAGACAGTTCACTAAACTTATTTGCAAAAGATTCCAGTTCTTTTGACAGCAACTCTCGATCGACATTTGCAATTGATGCGATAGACTTTAGCGCGTCATTAGGAATTCCATTTTCTTTGATTTTATTGAAGTTTTTCGGGTCCAAACAAGCGGCATCTTTCATTAAATCTTCGTTGCACATGAATTTTTCGTTTATTTTAACTAAAGCTGTATTAATAATGACTTTGTAGACAGAAATAGAATAAAATCTCTTTGGGTCTGTAGCCAATAATGCTACTTCATCTTCACATAACTGCTCATGTTTCTTCGGTTTTTTAGAAATTCTTCGTAACGGTAACGTGGTTTGTACGTCGAGATCAATGTTTTCAGCGTGCATCAAGTCTTGAACATCGGATGCAAATAAACTTGCAGCTTTGAAAACATCATCAAAAGTATCTAAATGTCTTCGTAAATCCATGTCTAAACATTTGATGAATCCCCAAGCTTTAAGATAATCCAATGTAGGGGTTTGGAGATATTGGCTTACTGGGGTTGATAGGTCAAATATTTTCTTGAACGTGAAGGCTGTCAGGATAGTTTCGAATTTCAAAAAAGAATCCATCAAAGCTTTTGCTTGGAACGAAACCTTTGGCTCGAACTCCGTGCTTGAAGATATGGCACTTAAAGTTTTTATCAACGCCACATATCGAGTTTTCTCCATAACAGTGGTCAAGGCTTTGTCTTTAGCCCACCATCTTGTTTTTCCGATATTCTGTAATCGTCTCAATTTGTCTTGTCCAGCTGTTAATTCTGAAATTTTCTCCACCCATAGAGATGTGCGCTTAAATGATTCATGAATAAATACACTGGTAGACTCCAAGAGCCCAAACAAATTCTTGGCTTCAGTACAGCTTGACGTCGCGCCTCCCAGCACTAAATTTAAAACATGTGCATAACAATGTGTGAAAATTAATTTTGGCACTTCTTCCTTCAGTCTTGCTTGAAGACCATTATACCTTCCCGCCATATTTCCGGCGCCATCAAATGACACGCTAATAATATCTTGCAAATTTAAGCCTAACTGGGCTAGTTCATTGCTTACAAGAGCTCGGTAATCTTCTCCTGTTGATTTCCGGACAGGGACCATGCTGAGCATCCGCTCTTGTGGGATCCCACTCTTAACATAGCGCACGCAAATTGCAGCCTGGTCAACAACGCCAACATCCTGGCAAGAATCCACATTAAGGCTAAAAGATTTCGCCGCCTGGATTTCTTTAACGATTTCTAGTTTAACTTGACGTGCACATATATTTATTAATTTATTTATAGTGGTTTTTGATAAAAAGGTAACAAGCCCACCTCGACCCTTACCTTTTCCTGAGTCTTTTCTTTTTTTACTTTCAGTAATTGCCTCGGACATGTGCGCCTTAAGAACTGGATCATACTTCGACAATAGGACAACTAAATTTAAAAAGTTTCCGTGATTCTGGTTGTCGTCTGCGATATCCGCTAACGAGTACAAGGCCTCACTTTTTCCACGATAAGCAATGCCTTGTTTAGATATAAATAGTATTATATCAATTATTCTTTTCAGGACCAGACGCCTATTGGAAATCTCTTGCATATTCTTTAGCGTGAGATGTTGTTCCACATTTCCTCTTTTTTTGCTGTAAGCAAGGCAACTACGGCTAACTGATGACTGTGGCTTTCCTCGTGTTTGACAAGTTGTTCATAAATATGTTTTTTGGATGGAGTAACGCCATCAATAAATGGACTTCTTCCTCCTCCTTCTTCTTTCGTGGCGTCAGACGCAAAACACATGCAGGTGGTACAAAATAGCTTGTTTAATTCAAGAGAATAAGAGACAGATTCTCGTCGAATTAAAGTTCCTGTTGGTAATTTTCGGTAGTAAACCCGATTTGCATCGAAAGGCAAACTGTTTTTATCACCCGAAGGTTGGATAGGGTGAACAGATAAGATACTTAATTTCTCGGCAGTCGTAGCATTTTTCCTTGGCGCAGCAAATTCAGAAAGTTTTTGAATTTGACTGCAATCATCGACTGTTAATGTTAGTGGCTTTAACGCAACGTTATCAATATTTCCACCAGATCCAGTGTCGCTGGACGTAATTGAAGTAATTGTGTCTTTAGGATTAGAAACACATTCATTTGCTCCTTGTGGTGCTGTGTCTTGCGTGATTATTATGGGTAGAGTCGCCGCTGCTATGTTCTCTTCTGAATTACTTGCATACGAAAGTGAATCCAATTTTTCGTCTAACATTGATGATGATGATGAGGGTCCTATAAAAATAAAATATTGTATAAATATTTAATAGCTATACACATTCAAAAAATATCATTGAAATCGGTTGAGGGGTTTCAGAAATTTTAAAAGTCCGTTTTTCGTCTGCAATATGCGTAAAGGGATTTCATTTCATTACAAAAATCATCTATCTATGTTCAAGGGTATGGCCGGGGCACTAATGAGTTAATCAGCCAAGACTCTTGTTTATAATAACATTAAGATTTCTAAAAATGTAGCATTCCCTACAATATTCCGTACCTATCTGTAGCTTAAAATTTATACATCAAAGTCAATATATAAAAAGACGTAATTTTGGCTTAGAACAGATACATTTGACAAATTTGTAGATTATAATGAAGCATAGAATTATAACACCCAGAAGCCGTCTCTGCGCCCTGCAATCACACCCAGTCAAATCACACCACCATCCACCGTGGTGTGATACGCTCGACAGCCCCGTAGTGTCAAAAGTCAACCGACCCCGTGCGCATATCATGTACATTTTGGTTAACTAAAAACAAGTTTGTGTTAATAAGCCTTATTAAAACTGTACAGAAGTATATATCCATTTCCCATATTTTTGGGGAAATGTCATTTGACTGGTAACATTATTTTACGTTTGTGTTGCGTGCGACTACCAAGCAAAACGATGTGTGCGTTTTGTGCCTCAAATTTTACGCAGCGGCCAGTAGTAAGGCTATCCTTCTGGAAGCCAATTCTCAGTCAAATAGAGATAGAAATATGCTTATGTCGCAAAAAAATGGCCGATGTCGTGTGTTCCCCATACAATCTCATCCGACATTCCTCAATTTTTTCGGCATATTTCTATCTCTATTTGACTAAGAATTGGCCTCCTAGGCGTTATAATTCTATGTAAAGAAGGAATTAAAAAGCGAAACTACAGGTAAAACTAGCTAACAAATATGTAAAGATTTGTTAAATTAGAAAAAAAAACTGTATTAAATTAAATCTATTTACCTGGTTGCGATTCGCTCCGATTTTGAGGATCTTCAAGCTCTTGAGATGTAGACGTGAAGGAAAGCCTGGATTGCTTTGGGTTCGAAGCCGCTGTTTGTAATTCTATCTTTCTTTTATTTTTCCGTTTCTCCGAACCAGATTTAGGTTTATATGCCGCTGAACGTGACTGAAACCGTGAAGTATATATCAATTTGAGTAATACTTAGGTACCTATATAATATTAGATTACAAATGCTCCAAAGTGACTTTTTTTTCAGAAAGCAATAAAAATAATATTATGCAACTTACCTTTTCCATTGTAACAGTTTCTCGATGTAACGTAAGTCAGTATAATATTTAAAAACAACGTAATTGAACTAGAGTATCGGCGGTAAGGGCAATACAAACCGACTAAACATTGGAATGCGATTCAAGGAGCAGCGAACGCACGCGTCGGGGATTCCCCAAACCACAGACTCTTTACTTGCGTAATGCGTTCCGTTTCATCAAAATTATGAGATGAGAGTGAATAAATACGTTACGTTTCTTAATTGTTATTTATAAATGTTGCAGTTCCGAATTCATCGAGTTTTTAACCTCTATAGCCCTAGTGTATGCTTGGCGCCCTGCTAGCTAGATCTAGAAAACCGCGTAAATTGCGAATTTTACGCGTTTTTGCCGCGACCTTACAACAGCAAAAATGTCTCAGTCCTTCGAAATCATGACCGATTCCTGTAGGGTTTCTTGCTTTAGTTTATTTTATAAACGGCGGAATAAACACTATTATTATTGATAATAATAATAACCACTATAATACTTACATAAAAGAAAGCGAAATAAAACTCCCATAATTTTCCGGCAATTTTAGCCCATTGAAATGTTACCTACAATTTAAGGACAGAGTATTGCATTTATTACAGGATGCAATTTTATTTTTGGGACATGTGTGGGGGGTCAATAGAAGCTTAATCTCAAGTTTGTGGGGTCGCCACCCAGGTCCCCCGGCCGCCATCTTGAAAAAAGGGGTGAAAACACTTTTTTCGCGATATCTCGTAAACTATGCATCTTACAAAAAATTCGTCAAGTCATAATTTGTAGCAAATTATTTTGTCTTTCAATTTTTTTGTAAGACGCATAGTTTACGAGACATGCACGCGGGCAACCGTAGCACAGGGGGCACGCTGCGCGGCCCCCCCCCCCTGTGCTGAAGTTGCCGCATGCCTCTCAACCCAGGCCTGTGGGGGGGCCCGTGCAGGCTGGGGCCCGGCTGGCAAATGCCACCTCGACTGTATGGCCAGTCCGACGCTGGCTGTGACCCGGCGACACTCGTCCCGATATAAAATTTAGTACTATAGCATTTCTATTGCCTTATTATTAAGATTTCTGTGTTCTAACCTAACCTTACCTAACCCATTTAATCGGGGTGCCCCGGCTTAATAAACCAGTTTGGCCTAGGACAAACTAGTTTGGCCTGAAATCGGGTTTGGCCGGTAACATATATATAAATATAAAATTTATGCGCAACTTTCCTATTTTTTTCTTTCAGAAGAACCTTCTCCTGACAATAACAAACACAACAACAAAAGAATTAGTTAAATTGGTCCAGCCGTTCACGTGTGATGCCGTGACCAAGGGAAATAGGGATTCATTTTTATATAATATATAAGATTGATGTACACTAGCTGACCCGACAGACATTTAATTCGCATCGGTATAATATGCTGTATGCATGTAGGCATGTAGTAACTGCTGCACCTGTATCCAGCTCTATAGTGTGTGGTTTACCATTTAGTTGTAGTGTAATATTGAATTTATCATTTTGCACGTTGTTTATGTAGAATATGTTATGTATTTCATATATTTCCTCTTCATCCATGGACTGATCATTTACTATCTCTAGCTGTTTCTGTTCCCTGAGACATACTGATTGAATATGTCCTTTTTTATTGCATTTCTTACAGAACAATCTATCTTTTCGTCTGCACTGCGTAGCTGAATGATTTTCTTTTCCACATCAGTAACACTTTAGTTTTCTTTCTTGTTTATTATTTATATCGTCTGAAAACCCTTGGTATGTATTTGTATTTTTTCTTTGTTTGCACCTATATGTTTTGGTTCTTTGTTTTCATTGATATTTTGTTTATTTTTGATTAAGTATCTGAACCTATTTCTTTTGTTTCAGCTTTGGAAGTCTCAGTTGCCAGCGCAATCTTAATTAAATCATCCAATTTTGTAGAAGATTCTTGTGAGAATCTTTCTTTGATTTCAGAGTTACGCAACCCTCGTATGAACTGTAGCTACCTACTCGCAGATGAGTCTCAAAAGTACTATGGTTGCAATTATTACAAATAAAATTACATTTACCGCCTATTTCTTTTAATCCCGCCACATAATTAGGAATGCTTTCACACTCATGTTGTTGTCAAAGGCAGAACTTGTGTTGTTGGGCTACTTCTCCTGGTTCAAGGGCAATTTGATTTCTTCATAATTTTATAAGGTCATCATATTATGTTTTGGATTCTGGATACTCTGGTGCTGTTATGTTCTTTAGCACTTGGTAGTACTTAGGACCAATACAATTAAGAAACATTTGCACTTTAAGGGTAGCGTTGCTGAAACCTTTCAATGTAATGTAATTTTGGAATCTTTGTAAGTAGGATGAAATGATTAGTTATTTAATCGTTTTAAAAACTAAAAAACACGCTTTAAAAACCTAACTAAAAAAGTAGAAAATAATTTAATTCTAAAAACTCTGGGGTGCTTTTTGAAGTGTTTTTATAATCAATTAATATCAAGCACCCCACGCTTTTTAATAGAATTAAATTATTTTCTATTTTTTTCGTTTGGTTTTTAAAGCGTGTTTTTTAGTTTTCCAAACTATTTTTTTTTTCTATTTTTTAGTTCTGCTAACTACAAAAGCGTGATTTGTCAGTTTTTTTAATTTATTGAATTGTCATCGGTCCTCGATAAGTCTAGAAAGTTTAAATGAAATCTGACCGTTTGAAGTGGGTCAAAATCAAGTCCAAAGGAGTCGGTTACAAACAAACATACAAGTGAAGCTAATAAAAGCGTGTTAATAAAAATAGAGTTATGTATGAGACTCTTAGTTAGTATTTCAATTACTGCCTTGGTATAAGGGACTAGCATTGTGGTGTACACAACCTTCAGTTCAACAGTCTCTAGGCTGCGGTGTGGATAGTGTAGATATTATGTGGATATCAGATTGACTTGTCTTAAGTCATTGTATTTGGCAGGATATTAAATTAGAGGGGTGTGCGCGAACTTGCGAAGGTCGATTATATTCGAAACTTTTACCTCATGAGAATTTAATATATCAAGTGCAGCATTTTTCTCGTGAATATTTAGTGATTAACAACCATGACGTTGGGAAATTATTAAATGTGAATACCTAGTATTCAAAGTCAAAGTCAAAGTCAAAGCATTTATTTCAAATAGGCACTTAAAAGGCACTTTTGAACGTCAACATTTACATTGAAATAGAATTGATTCTAGTCGCCCCTTCCAAAATGTAGTTTCGTATGGAGAAGAATGGGCAAGAAACTCCACCGTTACTCTTTTAAAATGTTTCAAGTACAATATTTACATTCATTATATGATTATGTGTGAAAACGATGCACCCAGAATAAAATTACCATACCAAAATGGGTAAAAAGAATCAAATTGAAGCAATCAGATAAATTAATTCTGTGATAGATACATGGTGTTCACACATTTACAAACATTGTAAAAGTAAGTATAGGTATGATTTTCCTACAATATTAACAAGTAATGAGTCAGTGTGTGAGTTAAAATAATTACTGAGTGTAAATCAATGTCATAAATATAATTAATTATATGTACAATTCAATTAGCAACCAGTTTGATTTTGTCTAGACTCTAGATTGTCCTATGGAGCAGGACCAGCATGTTTCCAAGCATTCTTATCTTGGATATAATCCTCTAATTTGTAATACGCTAGTTTACAAAGTTTACTTTTAATGTGAGCTTTAAATTTCCTTTCATTTAATTGCAATATATCACAAGGTATTTTGTTGTAACATTTAACACAGTACCCCATAAAAGATGTATGTACTTTAGCTAATCTGAAAAATGGTTGATCTATTTTGTCTTTGTTTCTAGTATTAAAATTATGTCTATCACTTATTTTATTAAAAAGATGTAGATTTTTTCTTACATTGAGTGCCTATGTTTAACTGCGGCAGTTTTACTGCTTAATTTATAAACGTTGCTTAAAGGTGATGAATAATTAGCGACTGTTAAGCCATACATTTTTGACGTTGCAACGTCTCTTACCTTCGTACCAGTATATCGATGGTACGCGTGAGTAAGGTGACTATTACAACAGCCGTCAAGATGCTAATTAATAATTATACGAAATATTTCATATTTTGCGTGATTCTCAGCGTCACTCTGCTTTCGCTTTTCTATAATTTGAATACCT
The DNA here is from genome assembly GCA_947359405.1 of Antitype chi. Taxonomy (NCBI): domain Eukaryota; kingdom Metazoa; phylum Arthropoda; class Insecta; order Lepidoptera; family Noctuidae; genus Antitype; species Antitype chi. Next base: position 6,925,650 of record OX375814.1, read on the forward strand.
TCTATACAGAATCGAGCTTTAAGAATTCCATACAAAGTAAATCGTTAGATTTGAAATACGTATTAGTATGGACGTCAAGTATGAACACTGATCCGATCAAGTATTTGGGTTAAGGCACAAATACGTTTATAGACAGAAAATGTTCCTTCACTAACTGTTACGTATCATCAAATAGACAGTTGCTCAAAAGTGTAGCGGATTTCGATGTGATATTGTTCCATGGACCAGAACTTGAAAAAAATTATTCCTTACCTCAGTCTCGTTCACCTTATCAAAAGTATGTTTTCGCCAGTATGGAGTCATCAGCAAACTATCCGGTCTGTAATCAAATATATAATAGTTATTTCAATTGGACGTGGACTTACAAATTGAATTCTGACGAAATTTTTGGATATATCAGTATAAGAGATAAAGAAGGGAAAGTAATAGGTCCAAAAGAAGAGATGCGTTGGCAGAAAGTAGAAGAAATGATGCCTATAAACGACACTCTGAAGGAAAAATTGAGCACGAAGAAAATTGCAGCGGCTTGGTTTGTATCCAACTGTGGTGCGCGCAGTGGAAGAGATCTCATTACCAAACGGCTCGTAATTGAACTGGCAAAGTATGGCTTGCAGGTTGACATATATGGCAGTTGTGGGACGAAGAAGTGTCCTAGGAGCAATATGACAGAATGTTTGCGGAAGTTGGAGACTGATTACTACTTCTACTTGTCGTTTGAGAATACACTCGCTGACGACTATGTGACGGAGAAGTTGTTGCACGCTCTCAATCACTATGCCGTGCCTGTGGTGTATGGTGGTGCCAACTATACAAGGTTCCCTAGTTTTTATAATTTTGAAACTATAAAAAAAAAACATTTTTGACACAATTATGGTCCACCTGAAAAGTGGAAGCGTGGAAACAAAACCCTTTAATATAGAATATTTGTGACATAATATTATTCATTAGCATCAAAGTAAGAATCGCGATCAAATATGATTATTTAATAAAAATGATTTCGTATCAATATTTCTTTGTGTGAAGGGACCTACGGGAACCAATAATATTATGTATAAAACCATGACACTGATATGTGCCGAAGGGACAGAGGACCTATGTATTATGATTAAGCCTTATGTATTATTAGACCTATTGCCATTGACCAGGCACAAATCAGACTTGAGCCCTGAGGCTGTTGCTAAGAAATTCCTTGTGGTATACAACAACGCATTCCTTAGATATACCTCGGTACTAGTTCCATGAAATAATAACTTTTCGCCTTTCATTTTCTTCATAGTTAATTTACTTTGTGTAAATTATTTCATCTACACTTCTCTCAACGGCATGTCTCAGAAGAAAAAATCAAAGATATGTGACATATTTATACCAATCCGCACCGCACCGCCGTTTAAGATAATGGGCCACACCCTCTCTACAAGAAGAGGTCTGTGTCCTAGCAGTGGAAACATTATAGGCTGATTATGCATTAATTTCTAGGTTCATGCCGGAAGGAATATTCCTGACAGCGCAACAGTCACGCATCAGGGAGCTGGCGAAGGAGATGGCGGATATTATAAATGACAAACAAAAGTATTACGTGTTCTTCAAGTGGCACAACCACTATTCTTACCACGAACTGAGAGAGTCCCGCGACACCGACGCCTATTGCAAATTGTGTGCGTTATTTAATGATAAAGAACAATTTTTAAGAACTAGTGTATATGAAGATTTTGTTCACTGGTGGAGTCCACGTCATACATGTGGAGATAAGTAAATATATGTAGTCCATATTAATATACTATATTTGTTGTATTGCATTAAATTATTTTAATTATATCGAAGACTAATTGAATTTAGCGTTTTTATTGTACTACCGCTCAATATAGGTATCTTGTAAATATGATTCTTAGCACATCAATTATCCCTACACATGCAGCGCATGCGGCTTTGATAACGTCGGTCTACGTTTCCACTGCAGCACACACTATACACGAATGCTGTAGCGCAGCACAAATCTGAATCACGATTTAATATAATATTATAAAGAAAAGCCGCCTTTCGTACCTAGTCAACAGGTGCACAGGACACGTGCGCATGAGTGCCAACCAATCGACAAAATGGCCGCAGGCGTCGCTTCTCTGGCCGTTCCACCTCCTGCAGCGCAGGTACCAGCGCAGGCGGTTCCATGTGCCGTGTGTACAGCGTTGACAGTGTTGAGCTGCGTAGGCATTTGGGTTGCAATGGTCGATAACACTTATATTTTCTTGCAAAGTGAAGCTAGACGTGTGCATAGCCTCTCAGTGCGCAGCAGTGTGGCTGTAGCTAATAGGTACTTCTGCACTACAAAGCATGGAGACGCCTCTGCTGGCGTTGCTTTGTGCTCTCTATAATACTGTACTTAGACAGTGATTTGCCATTGCATTACTCGCACGAAAAAATTATGTTCGCTGCATTGTTCGTACGAACTTGCGATCAAACACTTTCCATCAAATTCGCTTACCCTTTTTGTGGTTACACAAGTTTTATTATATTATCTAGGATCATGTATAATATTACACTATCATGTCTATCTGTAGGTATATCATCTTAATCCATGACTCAATTATGACAATGTAACAAAATAAAATAATAATTTTTGAGCCTTGTCATTTTAATTTCTTGTTGTGTTAAGTAATATTTTTATATATGACAAAATATACAATAGGTAAGATGTACGAGCACACATAGTTCAACTTGATAACGGATTTGGTGTAGGTACGGCTTGCGTAAGAGATTATGATTCTATCTATATGACATCAGCATCATCATTTCAGCCGTCCATTAATTGCTGAACATAGGCCTCCCCAAGTTCCGCCACTTCGACTGGTCCTGTGATACTCGCATTCAGCGGATTCCTGCGGCCTTCACAAGGTCATCGGTCCATCTTGTGAGAGGTCTTCCAACTCTACGTCTCCGGTTTGCGGTCGTCACTCCAGAACCTTTCGGCCCCATCTGCCATCTGTTCTGCTAGCAATGTGGCTGCCCACTGCCACTTAAGATTGGCAATTCTTTGTGCTATGATGGTTACTTTTATTCTCCTGCGGATCTCATAATTTCTGATTCGAACACGTAGGGAAACTCCAAGTATAGCCATCTTCACTGCCCTTAGGGTGATGATGATGATGATGATGGGACTCCCTTTTCCGCGCTTAGCCTCCCATTCGGTCCGTTGTGCGTGGGTGCCCTTAGGGTGACTTTTAGCCTTCTAATAAGGCCCAATGTGAGCAACCACGTTTCACTACCCGTAGGTCATCACTGGCAACATGCACTGGTCAAAGACTTTCGTCTTGAGACACTGCGGTATTTGGGACGAGAAGCTGTTGCGTAGCTTCCCGAATGCTACCCTGCCGAGTCGGATTCAACGTTGACATCTTTCTCAAAGTTGGACCTACCTAACTGGACAATTTGTCCTAGGTAAGCGTACTCGTCCACAACTTCGAGTGCAGCGCTTCCGACCGTTATGAGCAGAGATCGGATATTCGGATGCATATTCACCTCAAGTTGAGATGTTGGATAACATGGAATGCGCTTTTGTATCGAAAAAGTCTTAATTTAGGTAAGTAATTCATATGTTTTTTGTTTTAACTAATACTAACCACCCCTCCTCCAGTGCATACACATATTTGTATCGGGTTAAACATTAATTTTAAATTAATACACCTCTGAATAGTTATGTAATCCAAGAATCCCGGGGTTTTTAATAAATATTACAAATAATTTATAAAGCCGTTTCCATACTTTAAAAATTATCTTTAGGTAAATATGTATCCGAATATCCGATCCCTGGTTATGAGTTATGAGGGTGGGTGTTACATGGGCATTTGACATACAGATATCAAATTCAGAAACTGACAAATATGCACCCTTTCACATTTTTTTTTTACGTGCTTACTAGAGGCCCGCCCCAGCTTTGCACGCGTGCAATGGCAACATTTCTAAACATCGAGTTTTCTTTGCTATATCTGAGTGTTATTACTATGTCTATAGATAAGATTATCAAATATTCTTACTTGATAATAATCTATGTACTTTCCTGATATTGAAGGTAAGATTGCATGTAGTGATTTGTAAAATATCGTGTAATGTGGTAAGCATACTTAAACAATAGATACATGATATTTTACTCATACGATGTTTTAAGAGGGGAGGAGTCTTCGAGGAATTTGAAAAATAGGTATTTGAAGAAACTATTGCCGTCACGCTGTCAGTAAGTCTGCCCCCGTAGTGTTTGATAGGGACGGGACAGCTGCAGCTCCACAGGACAGAGGAAATTCTGTGTGCAGCTCAGACCGAAATTATCACAAATTTTTTGACGATTTCGACGTTTCGTATTCCCCTTTTTTCTCCTCGAAAACTGAGCCGATTCAATTATTTTTTACATTAACATTTTAAGAAAGAGTATGTTTGGGTTCTTCTCATTTTTTTTTATGTTAAAAACGTTTCTAATTTGTCTGGTAGTCCTCTAATCACGGCGGTAAAAATAGGGCATTTTTGTAATTTTTAGAGGGTCATATTTATTTTCTTATATGACCCTCTAAAAATTACAGGGACGTGTTTACAGCAGACCTTGAATTTATGAAAAAAATAATATTGCTCAAGAGGCATGCCTCTTGAGCAATATTATTTGCATACTTCAGGAAGAAAAAAGGGGAATACATTTGTATGGAGAATCGCACGCCCTGTTCCCTCTTAATTACTTAATCATCCAACATTCCGATGAGGGTAGGCAGGGTACTCATACGTCCATAAATGAGTGCTGAGCTGAATAGTAATAAATAAATGTTTTAAAGGCGGGATGATAAAAAGAAAGACAGCAATGGTATATTTAACTTCTAGGCGCTAACGATAATAGCAAGCTGAAGTGGCAATGGGCCGCCCACTAAACCAGCCTTGGAACTATTGACGTTGGGGTAGATGATTTGTGCGAGACCGCGAGTTAACGATCGTGAAGTAGGACGCCCTCGGCTCGGGGTAGATAGCACGACGATCTTTCAGCTGGATGAGAGTAACTGGAGATCAACGTGAATGAAGTGCGATTGGAGAAGCTGATGTTCAGCAGTGGACTGCTATTTGCTGATGAATAGGTGAACTTGCTTATCAACGGATCAAACTACAGACAAAGTTAATAACTACATGGAAGGGACGGAGCATTTCGGTTAGCAGTATATGTCGCGATATGTTTTACACAGTGCAATGCTTATCTTTATTTATAGCTTTTGCTGATGACGTCACCCGCGTGAATATCTAAAATTATCACACAAGAACGTACTACTTGAATAAAAAGTATTCTATGCCCTTATCCAAGACATGTGCGCCTTTTCTTCAAATCCGTTTAGCTAAGGTTACGGTGTGAGTAATTAACGAACATCAAAATTATAGATTCTTATCTATAAAATAATAATTTAGGAACAAGGAATGTATTGTAAGTTTTTTTTTTGGCTGATATGACTAATTGAATTATCATGTACTTTACTATCGACAGTATCTAACCAAATGTAGATTCTTATAAGCAAGTGATGTATCGATAAATCGGTTTCGGCAAAAAATTGAGAATTCGGCGACAGTTTTTGTTTCGACCGAAAGTTGACTGAATCTTCGACTTGAATCGTCTGAAACTAGCGTTCGTGAACTGACAGTTAGTAATAACATGATAGTTATCTGAAGACTGACGCTTTAGTTGGTCTGGTTCAGGTTCAAAGCAGCCAAAAAATATGTAGATATAGAAAAAGAAAAGGAATTAAACATGTAATTGTGTAACACATCAATTATGAAAGAATGTTTGTGTATTTAAGAATGTTGCTAATCCACTGCTTCATAATTATGTTTGAAAAGTATGTCTGAACTGTCAAAATGAAAGCGATTGCTACACCGTTGTATTTATAATAAGAATACCGGATTATTGGGACTTGGACTCGCAAACTGAAGAGAGCCCACGGACAGGAGGATTTGCTTTTAGGTTTTGCATGATGAAGACCTTTTCGGTTGGAGGTTTTATTATTATTTGCCATCAGTTCGTTTCTGAAATTTTTAACTGACCTTAGCTAATTACGTTTCCAAAAACACTTAGGTATTTAGATATAAAAGAGATTTCTAAAAGAGTAACCGTGGTGTTTCTTGCCTGCTCTTCTTCATATGAAACGACCAACTGGAATTATGCACCTAGCTTCTGACGTTTCATAAGTGCCCATGTCGGTTAAAGTGAAAATATCTGGATGACCGGTTTTTTTTTGTTTTGAAGTTTTCTAAAAATTGAACCTAGCTAGATCGAATTATCGCCCCCGAAACCCCCTGCGTACTAAATTTCATGAAAATCTTTGGAGCCGTTTCCGAGATTCAGATTATATATATACATATAAACAAGAATTGCTCGTTTAGTGTTGGTTATAAGTGAAATAAAATATTTTGATTTGATTTTGATGGACAGACAAACGTAAAATGGTCCCTTTGGGCCTTACATAAACAGCTAAATGCCAATATAATCTACATGTATCAGCGGTTTCGTCTTAAACTAAAAAGGCGCCGAATGTTCATTTTGAGTATCGGTATCAGCTAAAAATCGCGTGTCACTGAACTCTAGTTTTTATCTAGATTGTTTTCTAGGTCATTTATTTAGGAACAGTACTTAAAGTCATACGCTATTCAGCTCTTTGTCCGTCTGTTCCATGGTTTAGTAATATGGGTCTCATATGGTCTATTTTCTTTTGATAATAATTATTTTGTGATGGACAATGCAATCTAATAAATACAATAAAATACTTTTAAAAGGATAGTAGCTCCAGTTTAATTCATCAGCTGTTATTACTAAAGTCTTAAATTAAACCATTCTCTTAGAAAGATGGTGCGCGTGAGTGTTTGTGTAAGCTGACTGTAACACAAGTTATAACGATGGTAATTAGTAAGTGTGACCAATATTTCGTCATTTGTGTGATTCTCAGCGTCACTCTGTTAACACTTTCCTATAATTTGGATTACTATGGCCCAGAACCGAGCTTTCAGGTATTAACACAAACAAATACAACGTCAGACATGAAATACTTATTATTATGGACAAATGAGACTGAACCAATTAAGTCTAATTTGCGTGAAGGCAATATACCGTTTAGAAACAGACATTGTTCTTTTACTAACTGTTACATGTCGTCAAATAGACAGTTGCTCAAAGATGTTGCGGATTTCGATGTGATATTGTTCAATGGACGAGAACTCCCGGACAATGCTTCACTTTTGCCTCAGTCTCGTTCACCTCATCAAAAATATGTTTACGCCAATATGGAGTCCTCAGCAAACTTTCCAGTCTGTAACCAAATATACAATAACTATTTCAATTGGACTTGGACTTACAAATTGAATTCTGACGCAGTTTTTGGATATATGAGTATAAGAGATAAAGAAGGGAAAGTAGTTGGTCCAAAAGAAGAGATGCGTTGGCAGAAAGTGGAAGAAATGATGCCTATAAACGACACTCTGAAGGAGAAATTGAGTACAAAGAAAATTGCAGCGGCTTGGTTCGTATCCCACTGTGGTGCGCGCAGTGGAAGAGATTTAATTGCCAAACAGCTCAGCAATGAACTCGAAGAGTATGGCATGCAGGTTGACATATATGGCAGATGTGGTACGAAAGAGTGTCCTAGAGGCAGTATGAAGGAGTGTTTACAGCTAGTGGAGACTGATTACTACTTCTACTTGTCATTTGAGAACTCATTCGCTGACGACTATGTGACGGAGAAGTTGTTGAATGGTCTCAATCATTATGCTGTACCGGTGGTGTATGGTGGTGCCAACTATACAAGGTTCCTCAACTTTAATTAGTTACTCATCTTTCTCTTGCCTTCATCCCAATTTATTTGAGTCCGCGCAGCATTTGCTTTTATCCAAACTTCTCTATAAGTCGTCATCTTGGTAGTCACCTCGTTCTAGCCATATAGGTACCTAATTTTTCCCCATAATAAATTCATCGTTGTCTTCCCCTGCTCGTATCTATAGCTTTTCTCAATAATTCTTAAAACTTTCCTAACGAATTTTTTCTGCTAAAACGTTGTTTACTAACCCATTATAAAAGTAGATTATTGTTGTGTTTCGCAGAAATTATATAAACCATATGTATAGTACCTACTCATACAGTTAACTGATTAGTTATCGCAGTCATCATCAACATAATATTTTTCTCCATTATACCATTTTTCTGGTTCTAATAAAAAATAATTTCCAGGTTCATGCCGGAAGGAATATACCTGACAGCGCAACAGTCAAGCATCAAGGAGCTGGCGAAGGAGATGGCGGATATTATAAATGACAAACAAAAGTATGACGAGTTCTTCAAGTGGCACAACCACTATTCTTACCACGAACTGAGAGAGTCCCGCGACACCGACGCCTATTGCAAATTGTGTGCGTTAGTTAATAATAAAGAACAATATTTAAGAACTAGTGTATATGAAGATTTTGGTCAGTGGTGGAGTCCACAATATGACTGTCAATAGATTATTTTCACTGAATATTTTATTACAATTTATTAATGACTACATACCTACTCAGTAACATTTTGGCATTTTATTTTACTTCCACTGCCTTCCTAGGATTCCAGCCAAGTGCGTGTTGGACGACGCACAGTGAATGGTTCCGTACTTCAGTAGTCGGGATACATATTTACGCAAGCACAATATTGATGTCATCGACGGCGGCGCCGTAATTCCACGTCTAACCGCATATTTCGCATACGGGTGGGAAAATCGATCATTCGAGCCAACCCACCTCCTCAAGAAAAGCTAACAAGGTGTTACTGACAATCTCACAGAGGGTACCTGGGTTTCCGAAAGACCTGTACGTAGGAACCCAACCACCGAGCAATATTGTTGTATATGTATGTATGAGTAACCTTTCTCACAATTTCGTGCGTGGATTCGCCAAAGATCGATCGAATTTCATAATAACAGATGGTCAGACTGTAGACATTCAAAATAGGCTTTACCAATTTTACACCTGCGATTAACCAAAAATCTTCTCAGCCTGAGTAGAAATAACCTTAGATAGGAACAATTACGGGCCATAACCCCCTCAACAAACATCTTTTTAATATAGGCGCCACAGACAGCCCTTGCGGGGACTGCCATGACGCTGTAGCGACACTACATAAAAATACTTCTATACAATATGTAGAAATACAAAAAGAGAAGTGGCGCCATCTACAACGCCACAGGCGAACTACGCAAAGACGCACGTCATAGAAAGCCTAGATCGCGCAGTTAAAGTTTACCGCGCGATTCGGATAGGTACAACATCCCGACATCAACCGTCGGGCAGTTGCCCACCAGACACAACACCCGTCTGGTCGGAGGATCCTCCCTTTTCAATAGGGTATGAGTGAACTTTACACCCTGTTCCTCATACCTCTAAAACGCCAAGGAATCAACCGCCCACGTCATCTTGGAATGCGAGACCGTGGCTTCACAACTTGAAAAAATCCTCGGAACAATGAGGTCGCCCCGCGAAGCCTATGAAGCTCCCAGGGCCTCAAGTCTGCTATTACCATAGTGTCAGAATGGTCTATCATTGATTTCATAAATGTTGATTTTGACAAGTTTGGTAATCTACTAATATAATGGCGTCATTTTGACTTTCCAATGATCAGCCACTGACACTCCATTGAAAGAAATGACATTTATTGGTAATCTTAGCAATCTATTTTTGATCAGTGATCTACCATTAGAACGTCATTGTGCAGTCATTGCTTTTAATTCGTTACAAGTATCGTGTTTGTGGAATATTTATTGAATGCAGACAATGTATTCACTACGAGCAAATATTCTCGAGCTAACCAACGCAGTGGATGCTAGAGAAAGAAGACAGGCGGAATGCAGAAAACGTCGTCGAGCCCGTCGCTTGACGAGAAGACTCAGTAAGGGGGTTAATTGAAGAACTCATTCCTCTTATGGCCAGACCGCGTCAAAACGATAGCGTATCGGTAGAAATGAAGGTGAGAAAACTGAATTTTACATTGATTTATTATTCTATAGATAGGTAGCTATAAACACGAAATAGGTTGATTATTGTCATATTTTTTATTGCAGATTCTAATAGCGCTTGCATTTTATGCATCAGCCTTCTACCAAAATTTGATTGGACAGAGTGCCCTCCATAATGTTTCACAAATTACTGTGTCAAGAGCAAGTAATGAAGTACCTAATAGAGTCATTTAAAGTTGCAATACAAAATCCAATATCGTTTCGATTAACTTCGCCCTTCATTGGTGCGGCTGCAGGTCTTGGTGGTTTTCCAAATAATCAATTACGAGCCAAAATTTGCTCAATTAGCACCATTTCGTATAAAATTAATAAATACAGGCTTCTCTAGAGATAATTTAATTATACAAACAAAAATCTAAATGAAACACTGAAATGAAAATAAATACCTAACAAAATACCGGCCGCTAGAACTCTATACAGATAAACGTCAGTAAGCAGTTATGTCACATTTAAATTTGACAGCTAAACAAATAAAATTTGAAAGAGAGAGTTGAAAAGTTGAGTTGAAAAGAGTTGAGTTGAAAAGAGTTGTGAGTTTTTTGCTATTTACGGACTTTCTACTACTTCAGATTGCATATAACGCTAATAAATAGTACGTAATGAAATCTAGCTTGAATAAAATAATGCTTAGTTAGTTGAAAATCGAACGCTGAGTATCACTCGCACTGCAGTCTGCAATCTGTTGAATTCTCAATGCTCGGTTAAACACCGAGAGTTGGAAATCCAATGCGCGAAATATCCCGCTGCGCTTTTATTACGTCCGTGTGAACGTCGACTCAGCCTTGCATTACTGCTTGGAAGAAAATTTTGACCCGCCACGTGATCTTCCCCGCTGCCGCGCTGTTTAAATAAACTGTTAACTAATGTCATGACTTCATGAGTCATGTTTTAGTACCTAATAAAACTCTACTTGCTGAATTTGGACACCCCATGCAGATTCTGAAATATTTTAATGATATTTTTTGGTGTCGATGAAGGAATAGAGGAACATGTGAAGCTGCTATTTGACTATCATGGAGAGAATAATTGTCAATCTTGATTTTAACACTTCCTCAATCAACTCAAATCATAGACAATATAAAATACATGTTTTTCTATTCTATTTTTTTCATATGGCAAGCAAAGCTGATGTCGACTATTCTGCCAATGTCTAAAGTGAATTGGAAAAACGTGTGAGTTATTACAAAAAAAAAAACCTATAATGATCTTCGGTGATACCACGGTGATACAGTTGGGATAACTGTTGATCTTGTGGGGGTAGTACTGGATACATGTTTTTCCCATCTCAATGACTCAAATCAATACTCTATTCTATTCTATTTTTAAAGGTTCTGGCTCCATCGGTAACGTTCGATGATTTTGCCAATGTCAAGGTATGAGAAAGTAATGATCGTAAACTGTTACACAACTATTGATCAGTGTTTGTAGCGGTGGCATCCATGGATCCCCATGCTAAAAAAGGACAAAACATTTTTGGTTAGTTAATGTAAAACGTCACAAAATAAGTGTTAGAACATTCAGTAAGTACATACTTATATAAATATGTAAATAGAAATATCGACTATAACTGGATTTTATTAATGCTAATGAATTTATAAAAGATTTTAACTGCAGGTGTATGGGCTAAAGATAATAGATAAGGAATGTTAACTGGGCGGGGAACATCAGAAGGGAGAATGTCGTAAAGGGGAGTAGTTAAACGAGGACAGGAAAAAAACAAGTGTTCCAGAGTACCCTCATCCAGACCACATTCACACAAAGAGGAGTCCCTCACGCGGATTTTGGCCAAAAAAAACTGGTGAGCAAACAAACCCAAGTCGAAGTCTAATTATGACAGAGGTGGCTATTTTACTAGAGAATTTTAATTTGCTGAACCAACATTCAGATGGAATGAATAGTTGGATAGACCCATAAAATCTTCCCTTCAATAATCTAGTTTTTTGCCAATGCTCATTCCAATTCTTCATCATCTCGGGTTTAACAAGACAGTGCAGATCTCGGGGATAACAAGACGGATGAGACTCGATCCCATTCCGAGTAGCCAGCTTAGCAATCGAATCCGCATTTTCATTATCAACAATCCCAGAGTGACTGGGGATCCAAGCCAGAGCAATCTCCAAGCCTAAGCAGTGGCATCTATATAGGAGTTGTTTAATCTTTAGGATAAGGGGAAAATTATGACGAGAGCGAAAAGGTGATTTTATTAAATCTTGTAGACAGCTAAGAGAATCCGAGAGAATAAGGCTTTTGTTGAGTCTATGTGATTAAATGTACGAGACTGCTTCCAAGATAGCTATTGCTTCCCCCGTGTAAATAGTACCAAAAGCAGGGCTACGAAAATTAAGAATAATTTTGTATTTCGGGATCCACATAGCTGATCCTACATTACTATTATCGGACATCTTAGAGGAATCTGTAAATAGCGTCAGCCAATCGTGCCAGTCCTCTGCTAGAATCCTGTTGAATTTGACATTAGCAGCAGGGTCATGTTTGGATATACCGAAGTTAAAAATAACTTTTGGTTGGAAGAGCAAGGAATCAAAATTTACTTCAAATAAGGGGTTTTTATCAAACTGGACTAAGGAAATGTGCAAATTATTGAATTTACTGAAGCTGTTAACGAGGAGTGGAGGATTTTTGTGAGACCAATAGCGAGATGTTGGGATTATCTGAAAAAGTGAACGGAGAGCAGGGAGGAGAGGATGACATTTATTCTGGATGACTTTATAAAAAAATCTGTCACAGAGATATTGTCTACGTAAGTGAAGGGGGGGGCTCTAAACATTCTACCTGAAGGGCATTAATAGGTGAGCATTTCATAGCACGCGTGATAATACGCAAGCACTTGGATTGAATCCTTTCCAGTTTGGCCAGGGCTATTTTGTTGCATGGTTCCAACAGAAAGGTTCCATAGTCAAAGTGACTACGGACTATGGCATTATATAGGATTTTCTGGAAAGTTGGATGAGCTCCCCATCGAACTCCAGAAAGGGCACGTAAGACATTAACGCCTCTTTCGCATTTCTTTGAGATGTAATCCAGATGATAGAGACCAGATAATTTTGAGTCAAGAATGAGGCCTAGAAATTTTACTTTGTCACGGATTAAGATGGGTTCATGTTCAACGTAAAGATTAATGGGGGGGATATTCCGCTTGCGAGAAAAGACAACTGCATTGGATTTCGAGACCGACAAACTTAAGCCGTGATCGGTCAGCCACTGGTTTAAGAAGTAAAGGGCAGAATTTAAGCGAGATGAGGCCTCTGAAAGGGAAGCTGAACTAAAGTAGAGGGCAATGTCGTCGGCATATTGTAGGATTTTACAGAAACAACTAACTGAGGACTCCAAATCATGTGTGTATATATTATAAAGAATGGGGCTTAAGACTGACCCCTGGGGTAGGCCCTTCCACACTAGACGGGATGGGGAGAGGTATTTGGTGACGGACAGAAATAGAACGGGACATAAGGAGACTACAAATGATGTTGACCATCCTCACAGGGATACTCAGCTGTAGCAGCTTTTGCCTGAGTATTGGAAGTTGGACATTATCATAGGCTGAAGCTATGTCTAGGAAAACACCGAGAACACTTTTATCATTGGAAAAGGCAATGCGGACATCAGACATGAAGACACTTAGACTATCTAGAGTTCCCAAATCAATACTCCAAACATCAAGTTACTACAAACGTCAAGTTGACAGCTGTCAAACTCGTTCTTTGTCTGTTGGCATCGAAACAGTAAATTATTGCTATTGTAGTAATATTGTTAATCAAATGAATTCAAATGCAATTGTATTTGGTAGACGATAATTTTATTTATTTATTTAAGAACATAGAGGACTTACAGCTAATAAAAACAGACAAAAGAAAGGAAACTATAGTCACCAGAAAACCAATTAAAAATCCTCACGTATAGAAATATTATAAAATAATTTATGGTGTGAGCCCAAAAACAAAGAAAAACACATTGCCTTATATAGAGAAGAATAATATAAATACTTAGTATGCAAATATTTAACTAAAACAATAAGTATAATCACGTGAATATTAACAATTGCAACTAATCGTTTCGGGGACCTTTAAAAACTATAGACGCGCCGTCAAATATGTTTATAAATATTGTATGGTTTGTAAATATATACGTACTAAATAAGTAATTGTTGGAAATATATTTTAGTCATGCTAAATTATGATTGTATTCCTCATTTATTAGATTCTATGACGAACGAAGCGGATATCTACAGGTGACAGCTGGCTGACATGACAGTTGACAGTTTGGCACTGACAACTCTTACAAGTGCCAAATGAGAGAAAACATGAAGAAATGTGTTGGTGTAGTGTTTACAATTAGTTTTTAATTAAAACCATGGTAATAATACGATGGTATTGCGTGAGTGTTTGTGTAAGTTGACTGTGACTACAGTTGTAACGATGGATATTAGTAAGTGTAACAAATATTTCGTCTTTTGCGTGGTTTTCTGCGTCACTCTGTTATCACTCTTCTATAATTTGTATTACTATGGTCCAGAAACGAGCTTTCTAGTTTCACAAACATGTAACATACACAAACTCACGCCTTCTTTACATGGGGATAGGCAGAAACTACAGAACACCACCCTACAGGTTTTAAAACAATCAAATACATCGTTAGATTTGAAATACTTATTATTATGGACAAATCAGACTGAACCGATAAAGTCTAATTTGCGAGAAGGCAATATTTCGTTTAGAAACAGAAAATGTGCTTTTACTAACTGTTACATGTCGTCAAATAGACAGTTGCTCAAAGATGTTGCGGATTTCGATGTGATTTTGTTCAATGGACGAGAACTCCTGGACAATGCTTCACTTTTGCCTCAGTCTCGTTCACCTCATCAAAAGTATATTTACGCCAATATGGAGTCCTCAGCAAACTTTCCAGTCTGTAACCAAATATACAATAACTATTTCAATTGGACTTGGACTTACAAGTTAAATTCTGATGAATTTTATGGATATATTACTATAAGAGATAAAACAGGGACAGTCATAGGTCCTAAAAAAGAGATGCATTGGGAGAAACTAGAAGCAATGATGCCTATAAACGACACTCTGAAGGAAAAATTGAGCACGAAGAAAATTGCAGCGGCTTGGTTTGTATCCCACTGTGGTGCGCGCAGTGGAAGAGATTTAATTGCCAAACAGCTACAAAAAGAACTAAAAAAGTATGGCATGCAGGTTGACATATTTGGAAGATGTGGTACAAAGGAGTGTCCTAGAGGCAGTATGAAGGAGTGTTTACGGCAAGTGGAGACTGATTATTACTTCTACTTGTCATTTGAGAACTCTTTCGCTGACGACTATGTGACGGAGAAGTTGTTGAATGGTCTCAATCATTATGCTGTACCGGTGGTGTATGGTGGTGCCAACTATACAAGGTTCCTCGATTTTTATTAAAACTCCATTTACCCATCACCCTCTTGCCTTTAACCTATTTTATTTGGGTCAGCACAACATGTCTTTCTCATCAATACTTCTCAGTAAATCATTATCTCGACAGTCACTTTGTTTTGGTCATTACCATCTTTTACATGGCCATAGTCAGAACCATCCTCATTCATTCTTAAATTTTCCTCACAGCATTTTTCTACTAAAACTTTGTTTATTATTTCGTCATAAAAATTTATTATTGTTGTGTTTCATTATGAGTTCTGTGTTGTAATTGCTTAAAGTGCAGCATCATCTGGCTTAGTAATGGCGCTGTCAGTGAAAAAACTATGGATCTATCTTTGTGTCTTCATTAGTATAATTAAAGCCACCAGGTCAGATAAGCTTGCTGTATTATACTTGCATTAGGGCTCCACTAAAACATAAAAGCCATGTTGTTTACATCGCCCGAGTGGGCTCTAAAATCATCCCACGAAAACGTAACACAGAGATAAAAAGTATCATGTCTCCTATCTTCACCTAGGTCATGGTATACCTTTGTGCAAAATTTCATTGAATCTGCAATGTACAAAAACTCACATTTTTAGCAACAATATTTTTTTTTTTTTTAAAGACAAACATTTATTCATTCGCTGCATTTCAGTTATAAGCCTGTTACCATAATTATGCTAGATATGGACATGTGTATAAGCTTACTAAGGAATGATTTTAAATATAACATTTATATAAAAACAACAATAATATTGACGTGAATGCTTTATTATTTTATTAAAAAAATCGGTACTCCGTATGCTTTCTAACCCTATTGCGAGTGCTCTAATACAGGGTGACTTGTAATTTAATGCATTCCTTCCAAGACATGATGGTGTGACCCATTTGCAAATATAAAGCCTAGGAAAAAAATCATGGGGTTCAAGAAAACCCAATTTTTATGTATTTTTAAAAAATTATCAGAATTCATCACTAAATATCACAGTTAATTCTCAAGTGCAATAGTCTTTCTTGCTATTCTTTTGGGTACCCAATATCTTAGCAAACCTTTCGATGTATCCAAATGTTCTAAAACATCAAACAGTTAAAAGTTAAAGGCAGATGTTCGTAAACCCTTTTTATCAAAAATCATCTAGTTCAATGAACTTTGAGACCAGTTATCTAAAAATTTTACTATGGCATTGAGCCTATTCGACCTTTGCTAGCATTATCGACTGTTTTATCGGCGCGTCTGGAATATTTTTTTAACGTTTCTAACTTCGTTAGATAGCTGATTAAGTAAATGAAGACGTGTTTCCTCCTAATTTGAACGCTTAATGTCTTAATGAAGTTTTGAAATAACTGGTGTATGCGTGGATAGGTTTGGGTATTGGGTACCCAATAGAATAGCAACGACAGCATACAATTTTAGAGTTTTTAGAAAAGTGAGATTTTGTGACGAATTCTGGGCAATTTTATAAATAAATAAAAAATTGCCTATGCTGGAATCCCATGAATTTTTGCCTAGGCTTTATGGGGTGCTTAATGGATCACACTATCACATCCTGGAAGGGTTACGTCAAATTACAAGTCACCCTGTTTATGAATTTTATATCTTGCGCGACTCATCTAACACAGAAAATACATTTTATAAGAGCAGCAACTGCATGTTTGCTTTCTGACACAATGCACTGTGTAACCGTATTGTTGCATGAGCATAAAAAAAATATCTAAAAATCGCGGTCAATTCGCGATAAATCGAGTAATTCCACTTTGCCCCACCAAGCCCGCCACCCTGGTGTGGCAAAGTGGACTGCCTAAAATTTTGCAGTGGAATATGCCCCACTATTCTGATTTGATGGGGCGGATAACACTAGCATAAACACTTTGTGGATTCTGCCCCACTAGGGTTGGCAGCTCAGGATTTACGAGACATTCACCGCCTCATCTAACCCAAATGATTCACCAAAAATAGAGGGGATATGGCGCTCGGCGGCCGCTGCCGCGGCACCGCTCGCTTCGCTCGCTCGCCGTCGCGCGTTAAGGGTCACTGTTCTAACCTAACCCAAATGATTCAAAAATACATGTTAACCTTCATACACAAATCCTGAGCTGCCAACCCTAGTGGGGCAGAATCCACAAAGTGTTTATGCTAGTGTTATCCGCCCCATCAAATCAGAATAGTGGGGCATATTCCACTGCAAAATTTTAGGCAGTCCACTTTGCCACACCAGGGTGGCGGGCTTGGTGGGGCAAAGTGGAATTACCCGATAAATCATCGCCATTTCTATAGAACCTATTAAAAACACCATTACCGTGCCTTTCTTCTTTGTTAATTATATCGTCCATTACTTGAGCATCCAATGTGGTGGCAGTATCGGCACGGCATTGGAAGATAATGCAAAACGTACTTCTCGCTGAGCACAAGAGAGTTAGGAGAAATTAATCTGCCTTACCTTTTCCCAACTACATTGGGGTCGGCCTCTAGTCAAACCGGATGCAACTGAATACTAGTATTTTACATGGAACGACTGCCGATCTGACCTCCACACAACCCAGCTACTGGGTAATACGATACCCCTTCGTAACACTGGTTGTCAGACTTTCGGGTTTCTGACTACCCGTAACGATTGTCAACGATTTACAAATAAGAGCCGGGACCAACGGCTTAACGTGCTTTCTGAGGCACGGAGGGTAAATAGGCGAAGCGAACAAGCGAATCGTCGGTTGCCGCTCTCATACAGTGTATTTAGTGTGGTATATGATTTGTGGAAAAGATGAGATTCATTCATTTAATCCGCAAATGCGTAAATTAAGCGTTATTGTAAGATCTACCAAAACGAAATAACGAATGTTTTAAAAGTTATAAAAAACATTTCCTTTCTTTTTGTCGTAGGGTGTATGGGGTCCACCAAGACCTTAGGGCCCAAGCCAACCTCACCTGCAAGTCAGTGCATCTGATAAATGACGAACGAGGCGCTAGCGAAGGCTTTCCCTTTGGGGTTGGGAGGTTGGACGCAGTCGCTCCTGTAAAGGCCACAATTTGCCAAACCATAATATAAAGTACAGCAAAGAATTACGCTATGGATAGGATGCCGCCGCAAAACGGCGCGCAGGAGCTTCGTTCGACTCCTGTGGCAAGTGAACGAGGGCTACGGTGTTAAGCCTGCGAAAAGTTTAAAGTCAAACGCTTTGAGCGCTGCCGACTCCAAATCAGGTGGTGGCTTGATGAAGTAAAATTCCAGGAGTTTACCATAGCTACCAGCGATACGTGCGCGAGCATTGATGGCAAACCCATCCAAAACCACTGAAACATGATTCAAGCAGCTATGACTGGAGCGGCAAAGGCAGTGATTGGCACGTCTAAGGGTGGACGTAAATGTGACAAAGAGACGGTGGTGGAATGATACAGTCCAGAGGGAGATATGGGTGAAGAAAGCCCTTTTTAAAAAGTGGCAAGCGTCCAAATCTGAAGATCGTGACGCCTACAGGGCTGCAAGACACGCCGCTAAGAGAGCCGTAGCCAGAGCCAAACGACACCATTCACAACCACTCTACGTTAAGCTGGAATTGTCTGAGGGGCACAAAATCATCTACAAGTTGGCACGCTCCAGGGTCAAAGCAGCACATGATATTTCCAATTGCTGCTGTGTTGATAGACCTTCGCGGCAACCTGTTATGTGAGGACCTCGTGGTGAAGGAGAGATGGTACTCGTACTTTCACGACCTGCTAAACAAGCAGCATATAGAGGTGCAGCCACCGAATCTCCCTCCGAATCAGAGACTACTGCCGCCAGTAAAGCCTGAAGAAGTGGATAAGGCTCTTCATCGCAGGAAAAATCTGAAACTTGTCGGAACCGATGGAGTTCCAATCGAGGCATGTAAGGCGATGGGCTCTCGTGGTGTGGGCATTTTACCCAAACTGTACAACCGCAAACTCTTCACCGGCGAGATCGCTCATCAGTGGAGACTGAGTATAATCAATCCGGTCTTCAACGGCACGGATCAGTGCCAAGAAACCGACAGCCAGCGCGGTATAAAGGTCATGGCCCACACCATGAAGCCCTTTGAGCGGATATTTGACTCTCGGATCCGACAGGAGTGTACAGTTTCGGATGGACAAAACGGTTTCCGCCCTGGCCACGGGACCCGGGACCTTGTTTTTGCCCTAAGGATCATCATGGAGAAGTATAGGTCAAAGAATACGCCCCTGCATTTCTTATTTTTGGACATGGAGAAGGCCTTCGACTGTGTTCCTCGTGATGATCAGTTGGGCATTGTGGTCCAAAGGAGTACCAGAGGCCTATATGGACATCATCTGAGACATGTACCGTGGATCCGATTCCATTGTTCGAACCGCTGTTGCGACACCAAACCCTTTCCCATCACTGTAGGAGTACACCAGGGATCCGTCCTTAGCCCGTTTCTATTCACCGTAGTATTAGACGTTGTGTCAGACAGCATCAGGAACCCTCAAGAGCGGCCCCCGTGGCTGCTTATGCATGCTGACGATATCGCGCTGGTAAACGCCGACAAGGAACGACTATTAAGACTCGTAAAGGCGTGGAAGGGTAGGCCTGAGAACGGCGGTCTGAAGCAATGTGGCGAATATCGAGTACTTGGCCTGCAACACAACAGATCTCACATCCGTCCGCACAAGCGAAGACATGGTCGAGCGCACGGACTAGTTTAAGTACTTGGGATTTGTACTCCACGCGTCTAGTGACATCGACTGCGACGTTAAGGTTCGCATTGCTGCTTCGTAAACCAAATGGCGTGAAGTGTCTGGTGCCATTTGTGACGCCAAGCTGAAGGGACAGGTCTGTAAATGTCCATCATTAGGCCTGTTCTTTTTTACGGCAGTGAAGCGTGGCCACTACTTGAGCGGCACAGGCAAGAACTGCGTGTCACTGAGATCAATATGTTGCGCTAGATGTCCGGAGTTACCCGAAGACCGCGTCAAGAACTCACGTATTCGCGGCAGCCTTCTTATCCGTGACATAGCAGACAAATTGCAGGAGTGTCGCTTACATTGATACGGGCACGTTTTAAGGCAACTGGCAAGCTACGTGGGGAACTAATGTCTGGCTATGCCGCTATAGAGGTATGAGGAACAGGGTGCACAGTTCACTCATACCTATTGATAAAGGGAGGATCCTCCGACCAGACGGGTGTTGTGTCTGGTGGGCAACTGCCCGACGGTTGATGTCGGGATGTTGTATTATGTGAGTCTCGTGGTAAACTCTGACTGCGCGATGTAGGATTTCTGTGACGTCAGTCTTACGTAGTTCGCATTTAGCATTGTAGATGGCGCCACCTCACTTTTTGTGTTTTCAAGATTTTTGTAGCGAAGTATTTTCTGTAGTGCCGCTACACCGCCTCCGCCGCGCCCTGGCAGAAGCGGAAGACCCAAAAGTGCAGGTGTGACGTCGAAGCGGATGACATGCGTACCAATAGACTCACAATAAGGTATGCAGCAGACCGTCCATAGTGGAGGGTTAAAAGCAGGAAAGCAGACCCCGGGCTCCGAAAGGATGCAACCGGGATAACGCGAAGATGATGATGATCTTTTTGTCGTAATTTTTGAATACCTATTATACTCACGCACACGTTAGTGTACTTGCGCTTATGTCCGTTTCTATCACGGGGTAACAGGCTTAGAACTGAAATTCAGCGAATCAATAACTGTTTGTGCCCATAGCTGTAATGTCTAAATGTCCAAAATATTGTTGTAAAAAATATGATTTCTGGTACTTTCAAACTGAAATAAAAAACCCAGAGGGTTAATTGTAGATTTTAATTGCAGCATAAAAAATGTTCAAGATGTTATTTTCCATACGAAAACACTTTTTTCTTGTCCGGCATTTAATTTTGTGGGTATAAAATTAATGATGTCCTTTCGGGAAGAGTTTTAGCGTTTTTAGACTTTTCTAATACCTACTTAAACTTCAGTTGGTCCGATAGTTTTTGGATCCGCAGATGAAACAGGATAGATTGGCTTTTTTTGTGAGAATTGCTCATTTTCTTGCTGACAGTATTTATTTTTTCAAAATCTGTGAATGCAGTTCAATATGATTGTTTCAAAAAATTAGGAACAGTCATAAGACCGTTTTCTTGTACCACCTCGATCAAGGTAGGTACCTGTCCTTATTGCCCCATCTCAAAAGTATAAAGGTAAGTATAGCGTGATTAATTGATGATGACCATTTAAAAGGTTAAATCTGTAACTGCTCTTACCCCATAGCAAATATCGTGATCATCTATAGCCTACAGATTGACCAAAATTTAAGGGATCTATGGAAAATTTTAACAAAATCCAGGTTTTTGCTTGATGTTGGAACATACATTCTCATAAACATACAAAAATTCTAGAAATTATGTTTTTGGTATTAGAATCGACCTCGCAAGTACAGTTTTGACTTACGGTTTTATTGTAAATAGATACATAGTTAGGATTTCGTAATGAACTCGAAGTCTTGCGCCGCGAATTCGCTACTACGACATCCGTTGTAACACTGTTGTGTTACAACGGATGTGCTCACAGTTCACAACCCGTTCAATGCAATCTCAGACATACCTACGTAGCAAACCATTCGCGGCGCATGCCTTGCGTCTAACCTAGGCTTGTCGTGTTTTGCAAAATCAAATGTATCTGCAGAAATGATAGTAATCATATCCATAGTGATTGTCCTTATTGATTAGTTATCGCCGTCATCATCAACATAATATTTATCTCCGTTATACCATGTTTCTGATTCTAATTAAAATAAATTTCCAGGTTCATGCCGGAAGGAATATACCTGACAGCGCAACAGTCACGCATCAAGGAGCTGGCGAAGGAAATGGCGGATATTATAAATGACAAACAAAAGTATTACGATTTCTTCAAGTGGCACAACCACTATTCTTACCACGAACTGAGAGAGTCCCGCGACACCGACGCCTATTGCAAATTATGTGCGTTAGTTAATAATAAAGCACAATATTTAAGAACTAGTGTATATAAGGATTTTAGTCGGTGGTGGAGTCCACAACATGACTGTCAATAGATTATTATCACTGACTATTTTATTTCAATTAATTAATCACTAGGTAGGTACTCATTTTGGTATTTTATTTTACTTCTACTAGGCAGTAGGAGTCTTAGGATTCCAGCCAAGTGCGTGTTCGATGACGCACAGTGAAGGGTTCCGTACTTCCGTAGTCAGGATGAATAAGGTAAAGTCACCAGTCCCATGACTGGTGATTTTACTGTCCATACAGTATAAGCGATTTTTTTTGTATTTGTTTTGTAATTTCTTAATTTTTCAATATTTCTTTGGGATTTGGAGGTAAATGAAAAGCTCTTTTCTCAATCATCATTCAATGTTTAATTTCAGTTTAGTACTCAGTACAATAAAATATTATAAATAAAAAACAATCCTACTTAGACATCATCAATGGACTGTAATAATACAGTGAAGGACCCCCAATTATGGACATTATCTAATTATGAACAGCCATCAATGGACAGTAATAGTCCAGTGTAGGACCCCTAATTATGAACAGCTAGTTATGGAAATATGAATAATCAAGTGAAGGACAAAAGTATTCGTTATTAACGAAATGCTTCTCTTTAAGCAAACCGGTCAGCTATGTTATTTGAATAAAAACAACCTAACATTATTATCTATACTAATATTAAAAAGAGGTAAAGTTTGTGAGTTTGTGAGGTTTGAGGTTGTAGGGGGTGATCTGTGGATCTACTGAACCGATTTTAAATATTATTTTACCAATAGAGAGCCACGTTATTTGTGAGTGTCATAGGCTATATATTAATCTGAAAAATGAAAAGACTTTTTATGGTAGTCGGATTCGCAAAGTAAGTCGGAGAAAAAACGGTCGATCGAAAACGTTTCTTACGAACGTGATATAAATGATTGAGTTCTAGAGAAAAGTTATAGAATTTGATAATGCCTGCAAAAAAGTCAGCGACAGCATGTCTAACTTTTATACTTAAGTCACAAAAAGTCGTATTTTTATATAAAAAAAAAAAAAATATTCGTTAGGTCATGTTTATTGGTAATTTTATGCACAATTATGAATTCTTATGATGAATTACTATTACTTATGAATAAGTAAATTTATCGTCTCAAGTATTTAAAACAAAACATTTTTCCCTTTTACTGCATCTAATTTGAACGAATAAAGAGATAATACGACATAGGTATGGAACCGCGACCGTGTCGTAACTCGTAATCTATTGAGTGATATAAAAATGTTTACCGCTCAACGAAGTGGGCACGGGTCAGCTAGTAACTTTAGATATTGTCGTTATGAGCGATAATAGTTCTTATTGCAATCCGATACGGGTTAAAATCTGTTGTAATACATTCGAATAATAAATGAGCAAGCATTGACGTAAAAATGCAAATAAAATCGTATAAAATTAGATATTAACTAGGTATTTAATAATAAATAATCGATCACTGGATGCAGTTTGGCATTTGGAATTTTATGGCATATTTTTAATTATAATTATTATTGTTATTGAAGGGATAAACTGGTTTTAAAGATAATTTAGAGGTGATTTTGAAGATTTTTTGATGCATTAAAGTATGTTTAATTATGTTTTGAGTTCCATCACTCTATGCAAAAAAAATACTTGAAAATATCATATATTATATTTTTTGCAATTATTTACGGTTAAAGATATACACTGATTTAAAAGCGTTTTCAAGAAATCACCGCCTTAAAGAATAGTACCATCCCATTTCTTCCCATGTGTGTCGTAGAAGGCGACTAAGGGACTTACTAGAGAATGGGCAGCAGCGTTCTCTATGCATTTTACCACCATACTGCGATCGCCAACCCGTCTGCCAAGCGTGGCGATTATGGCAAAACCCCCCTTTTGGGGGAGGCCTATGTCCGGCAGTGGACGTCTCTCGGCTAAAATGATGATGATGATGATGATATCAAGACAATACTCGAAAGCCAACTTTAAGCAAAATAAACTAACAATTTCGTCCTTACACAAATAAGTGTTAACGAACCTTTTTAGAGGTTAAATAGAAATTCCAAAATCAAAACATTCTTATTCAACAGAGATCTTTAACTTCCCTGAGTTTTCACAGAGACACAACTATTGATATATAGGTATCTGTCTAAAAATATTGTAACAAATAGTAGGTAGGTACCTAAGTAGTTATAGGAACTCTCAAAAAGTAACAATCTCAATTTAACTCTATAACTATTATAAACAAAGTATTGCAATTCCCGCGCGCAATTAGCAGATACAATAGAAATTATATTGTTATCGGAACACATGGTGGCACTTGACATGCGAAGAGTTAAAAAATTAACATATAAGTAAATGGTAAATATTTTTCCATTTCAGGTACACACTGCTACGCATCAAGCAATACATTTCCAGGATAAGTTGATCTCGCATTGTATAGGATTTCAATACAGTACGAGATCAGTATAAACTGGAAATGTATAGCTTGATGTGTAGCCGTGTGTACAGACGCCAGCAGGTCAAGCTATCCCAAACTGTAAAATTTTCCCAATTGAACATGAACCTTATCGTCTTGTAATAAAGTTGAAAATCTATCAAAGAAATTTGACAGATTGGAGTAGCTTGATGTGCTGGCGTCTGTACTTTAAAAAAGCCGCTATTGTTGACGGTTTTAGGCTTTTGAATTTTTTCGAATTATAGCTCCCCCCCTATTATACCAAATTTGATCTGCACCCTAATTGCGTAACTTACGTTTCATCATAGTTTGGTTCGTTTTGAACCAAATGGCTAAACCATTGCTTCATATGTTCGAAAAATGTGTCTGCTCAGCAGCTTATATAACGCAATGAATAATGTTGAACTGTCAAAATGAAAACGATATGATTAATCGCGTGTTACGCAATTAGGGTGCAGGAGTGTCGCGCCACCGAAACGTTTTTCTTCTTGATAGAACTATTGCACTT
The DNA here is from genome assembly GCA_947359405.1 of Antitype chi. Lineage (NCBI taxonomy): Eukaryota > Metazoa > Arthropoda > Insecta > Lepidoptera > Noctuidae > Antitype > Antitype chi. Next base: position 6,951,049 of record OX375814.1, read on the forward strand.
ATTATATTGTATTTTTTATTTTACTTCCTTTATTTGTTTTTAACCATCCCGGGAAAGTATTGATCTTCGTAATTTAATTAGGTATAACATAAATGTATTTTTCTTTATTAATTGCAGGGATGTCTTTTAGAGGAATATTTTCATCTGACTCTAGTGATTCAGTTGTGTTTTGGGTGGTGTATCTGGTCTTCTTCAGACAATCCTAAATCTTGGTATTTTTTTTTATATGGTTTGATATTTTATGATATTCATTTTATTCTGCTGATGAACTAGATGATTCAATTCTCTTCCTTTTGTTATCTACTGTCTTTTTATTTGTAACTTTCTTCGTTTCTTTAGCTATTTTCTTTTTAATCGTTGTTTTTCTAGTCTCTCTTTGATTAATTCTTTGGTTTTTCTCTCCTTCCTTCTGTTTCTTTTCATTTTCTTTCTTGATCATTTATGCTCTCCAACTCTCACTAGTGATTGCTGAAGGAAGACGTTCCTTACTACGCCTTTTTTCATTTCTGGATCTGGCCAAAATAAAGCACGTTTAAATGGCGAGGGAATATTTTCCTTCATTACATTTTGTGGTTTTGAAGGTATGGGCTTGGATATAGTGTAATTTGATTCAGAATTGTGAACTTTATTAGGAGTAGTATACATTGCCGAGCAGGCAATATCTTTTGACATCGTTTTCGTTGATTTTGTAACAGATTCAATATTTTCCTTTATTATATTTTGGGAGTTGGAAGGCAAGGATTTCAATATAGTGTCATTTGTTTCAGAAGTCTGAACTTTGTTCGGAGTAGTATGCATTGACTGCTCGGCAATATCTTTCGAAACCATTTTCGATCATTCTAAAACGGATTCAGCTCTTCCAATGTCCTCTTCTTGTAAATCTGGATTGCCACCACCGGTAGCATTCATATCTGTGCAAACTTGTGACGTACTTGGTCCAAAGTACCTTCCCTGTATATTTTTTGTGCCAACACTTGGTGGTTTTTCAGAGATGTGGTGAGAGACGTCTAATACGTGTTCAGGTAAACTAGAAATTGAATTGTCAGCCACAGATGCCTCAGATGTTTGTGGTGGCAATCATTCGGATTCTCTTACATGTTCAGATTCGGTTGTAAGTAGAATGCGCTTTCATCAGTATTTAAAATTCTAGAATAGAATAGAATAGGTCTTTATTTGCTTAGAATGTAGGTACATAAAAATAAGTTGTTAAATTAAATAATAGGATCCATGTACATTCTGCCTTAATATAGCATGCAAATGTTATATAAATTATAGGATAATAAAGGGTCAGTGTCAGGGTCACTTATTACTTCAAGCAAGTCTTTATTTGCAAGGTAACCTTTAATTACTTCAAACCAACAGAGTATGTCTTTCTATATATGTGTGTCTTCTGTAACTTCATCTCTTGCTTTACTTAAATTTTGCGCTGTGCGTTCAGAGAGATCTGGATGCCTTAAAAAAAACGAAGATTACCACTTTTTTCCTGGCCGATTGTTTGTGAACGGACAGGAATCTAAATTTTTCTCAGATATTATTTTTTGGACACTATCAAGCAATTGTTCTTTGGTCACAGGGAAGGGTTTTCAGCCATAAAGGCTATCCATCTCCCAAGTATCCTTTCTTCCTGTAAGTACAGTAGCTGGACCTAGATTCCAATCAATAGGACTTTTGCCGGTGACTTTATTATGTAAAGTTATCCTTGGGACTCCGTATCTTGTAGCGGCAACAGATATTTTTCTTCTTTTCTTACTTCTTCGATAGCCTTGGCCATTTGTTTTTTTTTTGTGTAGTCTTTTCTTAGTGCCATTTCTAGGTTGAAAATAAATTTGTTAGTATTAGAAATACGTTGAACCTATTGCAGACACCTAGTTATGGACAGAATGTCCATTACTGGATAGACTAATAAAATTTATTGCAGATTTCTAGAGAAACATGAAGATATACTAGAACAGACGCATTATACATGAAAAAAAATATAATAATGAAGTTCACTTTATGGACACTCTGTCCATGATTGGGTGTACGTGCTTGAATAATATCCAGTTATGGACACCGGTAATTTTAGGGTTACAATAACAATTACATTTTGGGTTATATTCATGTTTTACTATTGATAAATCACTAAATAATATGAATTTCAACAACGACGATACATCTGACATAAAATAAGATGTTATGTGTGGGTAGGTACTTACTTGCATCGCGATTTCTTGTAATAAATTTACGGTTCCCGACACCAAATGACACCGCGTAACTAACAACCGTTATGGCCGCAATCAAAATGGGTGTCGGTTGGCTGTCAAAAACAGTTGGTAATGTTGGTATGACAGCTAAAATATTGACACAACTGATCGATGTTAACATTTGAAAAAAAAAACACTGCCCGTTTGCTTATGTTTGAAGGTAAATTCAAAAAGTGTCCATGTCTGGTCCGCGTCCAACATAGGCGCCATTAAACATTTTGTCACACTATGAAAATCAGCTGTCAGATGATAATGACATTGACGTATGGTAATATTCAATTTCAACAATATTATAATAAACGCAAATTATTATTTTGTGAATAGAAAGGTTGCTATTTAATTTTGAAATAATTTATTTCCATTTCTGTAATTGATAATTCATAGACTGATGTATTGCTAATGGTTCAAATTGTGATTACTATTGTAATTTTAAAGTAACAAATTGTTGCAGATTATTCTCAGATCTTTAAGATGATGTTAATAAATTTGATTTTACGTTATAGATTACAAATACTTAATTAGATTCTAAATTGCTAAATAATCTTGTTAAGTCCTAACCACTACTTGATTTGTTAATTATTTAAATATGTTAAAAGCCGTAAAATACAGGTCTAGCTGGTCTAGGCGTCATTAGGGGGTTAGGATCAGATTTGTGGCAAAACATTCATGTGCTATTTTATTGTGACTGGCTTGTAACATGTATTTTTAGTGTCTAATAAATGTTTAAATTTTTTATATTTTTTATTTAGCAATTATTTTTTATATTTTTTATTTAGCAATTATGTATGACCATCTCCGATTGGTCTAAAATGGTGGCAGAATGGGCGGGTGTTTTTTTCCTATAATAATAGAATTATCAAAATCGGACTACTCTGTAAAAAGTTATGCGTGGTCATACATAATAAATTTAATATACGCGTCGACTTGAGGACCTTTTCCGTTTTTTCGTCGGTTGATAAAAGTGGATAAATGCATAAAAAAACATTTAGAAATGACTTATTAATGGTATTTCTAAAAACAGCTAAGTTTTGTATGTAGTACTACTATTCAATACAAACAAACATGTGAGTAAACAAAACCTCAAATAATTTTAGTTAGTGTTCGTTAAAGGATAACTGGAGAATTTATAAAGTAATTAAAGCACATATTACATTTTTGAGATATGCTTGCCCTGCATTTGAAATTTGCTCTTCTAATATTTCTATTGTAATCACGCTGAAAACAAGGCGACATGAATATAAATAATAATATAGACAAAATATTTACGTGAAAAATGAGATCAGAAAATACTTAACAGTTATTTTGACATCAGAAACGTTAGAAGTCGTCGTTTGAGCTACAATTTTACCAGTTATTACTGCATTTCTATGATTCCTAACTGTTTGTTCTACATCTAAGACATGCCTGGACTCTGAAGAGTTTTTGACCTTATGACATATTCTGACCACGCTGACGACCATTATTAATCGGCCGGAAGCCATATTTTTATCATTAAAAACTAAATATATTGTAAACAATAACATAAACATTGATGGCACGACGACAGATCAGAAAAGTTTCTTTTTTGACTACACCGTGGCGCTCGTCTCGATTTGTGCTGCCATCTATAGTTCGTGCGCGTTCCTTAACTATGACAGATTTGTCGTTTATGACGGACAAAGCGTTTTATTTACGTGGCAATACAGGCATTACCGACGCGCGGCGCAAACGCAAACCGCAATACGTGGCAGCTCTGGCAGTTGACAGCTGACGATGCTGACGTGTCAAACAAGAAATGTGTCGGTGAAGTGTTTACAATTTTATTAATAGTTTGATTTGATGGGTGTGAGTGTTAGTTTAAGTTGACTGTGAGGTCAGTAGAGTTAGTACGTAAAAACGTACTACAGTTTTAACAATGGTTATTAGCATATGTGAGAAATATTTCGTCGTTTTCGTAATTCTCAAGCTCATAATAATACCATCAAATACATCTGCATCGTTAGATTTGAAATACATATTACTATGGACAAATAAGACTGAACCGATTAAGTCTAATTTGCGTGAAGGCAATATCCCTTTTAAAAACAGACATTGTTCTTTTACTAACTGTTACATGTCATCAAATAGGCAATTGCTCACAGATGTAGCAAATTTTGATGTGATATTGTTCAATGGACGAGAACTTCCGGGCAATGCTTCACTTTTGCCTCAGTCTCGTTCACCTCGTCAAAAGTATGTTTACGGCATTATGGAGTCCTCAGCACGCTTTCCGGTGTGTAATGAAATATACAAAAATTATTTCAATTGGACTTGGACATACAAATTGAATTCTGACGAATATTTTGGATATCTGAATATAAGAGATAAAGACGGGACAGTCATAGGTCCTAAAGAAGAGATGCATTGGGAGAAAGTAGAAGAAATGACGCCTATAAACGACACTCTGAAGGAAAAATTGAGCACAAAGAAAATTGCAGCAGCTTGGTTTGTTTCCAACTGTCGTACGCTCAATCGAAGAGAAATAGTTGCCAATCAGCTCAAACATGAACTGGCAGAGTATGGCTTGCAGCTTGACATATATGGCAGATGTGGTACGAAGAATTGTTCTAGGGCCAATATGAAGGAGTGTTTGCGGAAGTTGGAGACTGATTACTACTTCTACTTGTCATTTGAGAACTCGTTTGCTGAAGACTATGTGACTGAGAAGTTGTTGCATGCTCTCAATAATTATGCTGTACCGGTGGTGTATGGTGGCGCCAACTATACAAGGTACCTTGAGTCTATAACTTAATTTACTTATTATTCTCTTGCCCTTATCTCAATTTTTTTGGGTCTGTCTGATATGTATTTTTTATCACCCTATTCTATGCATATCATCTTTCATACAGTCAATCTATTGTTTCTTTTGTCTTCCCCTACTCTTTTAGCCATCTTCATTAATTCTCAAAACTTTTCTTGCCTAAAAAAGTTTATTCACAAAAATTGTGCACAAATGTAATGTCATATTAACGTAACATGCATTGTATTTCTTCTTTTTGCTAAAATAAATTATTCTTATTATATCATCATAAAATAAAATTATTGGCTTCTGTATCAAAAAAGGCAAATTTATCTTAGTGATTTTGTCACTTAAATATTGAAGACACTGGCTGGATGGATATACAGGGCGGCAGGGACTTTGACGCACAACCTGTTACCATGGCTTCAGTTCCTACATGATACACAGCATTGATACTTTACATTGGTTATTAAAAAAAAAAAACTCTGCTTTAGATTTAAACCTCATAGGTATTACGCTTTGTTTGGGAACAGCTTATTCTTTATTTTATAACCGACAATAAATTTTTCACCACCGTAGAGTAGAATTATTTGTGGGCTGAATTCATTTTTTCTGATTGCGTGTCGATGTCTCTGCCACCCTGTATACATAATAATTCATTTCGTATTTACACCACCAGTCCTGCGTCGCCAATTCTACGGCCTCAACAAATCGCCACATCAGCAGCATTTGCAGCTACGGTATGCTCATAGTAAACGGTTACCTGACATGAGGTTTTGCAAAATCAAAAACTGCTGCAGAAATGATAGTATTCATATTATGCATACCTAGTACCTAGGTGCTTTATACTTATTGATTAGTTATCATAGTAATCATCAACATAATATTTCTCTAAATTATACCTTGTTGCTGGTTGTGATTAAAATAATTTTCAGGTTTATGCCGGAAGGAATATACCTGAAAGCGCAACAGTCAGGCATCAAGGAGCTGGCGAAGGAAATGGCCGATATTATAAATGACAAACAAAGGTATTACGATTTCTTCAAGTGGCACAACTACTATTCTTACCATGCAGTGAGAGATTCCCGTGAAACCGACGCCTATTGCAAATTGTGTGGGCTTGTTAATAATGAAGAAAAATCTAAAACTAGTGTATATGAAGATTTTACTCAGTGGTGGAGTCCACATGTCTGTAAATAGATTTTTTTCAGTGACTATTTTATTTCAATTTATTAAAGACTCATAACTGTTTGGAATTTTAATTTACTCCCACTGCCCCATAAAAAAATACCATGTTGTCATGTACCTATGTGAATCCAAACCTATAGAGAATGTCAGTGGTAATTATTATAATAATTATGTGGAAAGTAAACTCGAATTCTATCAAGTTTGTTCACAGTTTTATTAGATATGATGATATTTATTGCCATTGTAATGAGGTTAACCTTTTAACCGCCCGACTTCATATCAGTTGTCGTGCCCCCAGCGCCCGGCACAGTGAATCGAAAAATAATTACTTACAACAAAGAGGGATGTGCAATACTTACAAGACTTCTAATTAAGAGACTAAAGTGTATTATGTGTTCCGTTTGACGTCCGAAGTCCATTTATGGGAGAGTACATCGTCTTTTTCCCGCGTTTACTCGCTAGATGACGCAATTTCCGTCACGTAAGTCGACCTCAGCGCCACCCGTGGCCGTATCTGGAACTAACTAAACAGCACAGAGCAAGCCGCCATTCGTTTGTCGTCGCCATATTGCTCTGTGGGTAAACGTCAGTTTGCTAAAAACAAAAGCGCTGATATTTTTTTATGATAATTGTTTATTATAGAAAAAAATAGTTATTTTTCTACTTATCGTTGGCTTGCTGTTCCTGAATGCAAAATATTATTTAAATAAAAATTACTAAAAACTAAATTACTAATTACTAAAATTACTTTGGTTTCGAAAATAAAAAATAATAGTTTAAAAAACTAAAAATTCGCTTTAAAAACCAAACTAAAAAGAAGAAAATAATTTAATTCAATTAAAAAGCGTGGGGTGCTTTTTGAAGTATTTTTATTATCAATTAATGTCAAGCACCCCACGCTTTTTAATTGAATTAAATTATTTTCTTCTTTTTAGTTTGGTTTTTAAAGCGTGTTTTTAGTTTTTTAAACTATTATTTATTTTAAATTTTTTAGTTCTGCTAACTACAAAAACGTGTTTTTTTTATATATTTTTTTCCTTTTTTATTAAATTATTGAATTGTCATCGGTCCTCGATAAGTTTACAAAGTTTCAATGAAATCTGACTGTTTAGGGTGGGTCAAAATCGCGCTCTAAGGAGTCGGTTACATACAAACAAACAAACAAACATACAAGTGAAGCTAATAACAAACAAAAAATTACCCACGGAGAGTTACATGCTGACATACTGACATACTGACATACAGGTGAAGCTAATCTAGAGCGTGTAAAAAGTACAAAGTCGCTCAGTTGACATGCCGTATGACGAAATAACATGGCGGCTACTGTTTCATGGTGTTCAAAAACAGGTAAAATAAACTGAAATCTTTAAATTGTATTTTAAAATTTAGTTTGTTGTTTCATGAACTAAAACTAACATTTTCCGACTGCATTTTGGCTAAGCTATCTCAATAATATATTTTTAGATTGTTTTTCTCGTATAGAGTAAAATACCCTATTAAATTCTGTATCTACCTATCGAGCTATCATGTCTTGAGGTGGAGCACCAAAAACTAATTTGCTTTTTTTTCCGAGACCAATTTTAAAGTAGCAAACTTCCCATCCCTTCTTCTTTCTCATAGATTTCCTTTATAAGTCCTACAACGTACTGACGATGACGACTTCCCCGATCAATAATAATGCCAATATTTTGATCCAGCCTGTCCCCAATAGTGATAGCTGTCCCCCTATCAGTGACGCCCTGAGCCGAGGTCCGTACCCCACAGGGGGTGCCCTCAGCGTGCAGTCGCTTAGCATGTAAATTTTAGTTTGTAAGCCCTGGCTGGAGGCGTTAAGATTAGTTTCTTAATGGCAGCCCCAGGAAAGCCCGGTTGAGCAGTCATGGCCTCTCAAGGCCAACTGCGAGATGCCCAACTAAAAAAAAAAAAAATGACGATGACGGTTCGCTTTTCTGCTCCACACCTAGTGTTAGTAGGGTGTCTCTACACCTTTCGCGCTAGACTGGTTGGGGCCCCGTTCGCACAATAAGACTGGCGACGGGTTTCAAGCTTAGGGCTCACCATAAGGTACCTACATCTCCCATTCTGTACCCGACAGGGAGGGGAACTTATGCCCGGTCCAATCAACCCGTGGTGTTAAGAATAGGGTTGTTAAGTTTACATTGATCTTCCACAATTCCCTAAAGAGCCTCCCCATTCCCTAGTCATGGAGGACGCCCTAATTGTGCCGTTCTTCAAGGACCCAAAGTTCAACGTCAAATATGGCGCCAAATTCACTGCACTGCAGTTAACCTCCCTACATTCATTGAACGTGATCTCAGGCAGTTTCACGGCTTTCTTCCAGTGCAACCGTCGTAAATTTTATTCAAAACACTTAGTTCTATAAGTACCCATAAAACCTAGTTTGTTTAATCCTAAAGAAAAGTAGCGACCAGTGACGAACATAAGAATCAAGAAAAACGCATCGGTTTGCGGGCGTCACACGTGGCAGCCGTCATTTGCCAATACCCAGCAAGCCAGCCGTCGAGTGAAGAAAAGGATTTGCTGTTGCTGCTTCGGGAGTCTGGGGACACCGTGAACCGGAGGTTTAGCTTAAGGAGAGTAATCCGTGTTCCTAACCTTTTCTTACCTAACCAATTCTCTGGATATTTCTCGCATTGTGTGTAATGGCCGACTTGCTACGGTGTTGGGTTTATTGTATAAGCTAGCTTTCGTGTTTTCTTTGTGTTTAGGCTTTCATTTTGATTATTTTATTTTAGTTTAAGCACAAAATTCAAGCACGTGTGTCTCAGCGTTAGTTTTAAAACTAATCAAGCTATAATATACGATCACGCGCCCACGCGCATTTCATTTATTCTGCTACAGAATTCTGTTATAGTATAATCTCAGCTATATAAATTGGCTAGCCTGCCTATATAACTCGTTCTATCTCCTGCTATTTCAGCACAGTCCTATAGTATAACTTATCCCATACCTGTACCTACCCCAAAGACGTTAGCTACCTAACGTTAAATGCCGACTATTCCAGCGTACTTCCGTGAAGTGCAGCGCATCGGTATCCCCGCAGCTCGTCCGGTTCCGACGCGTGCGCCGCTAGTCCGCTACGTGTGCGCGGTGCCGGTGCGCGCTGCTGGCCTAAGCTCGTGCTATAGCGACAGTGCAAGCTACTGGACCTGAGCTTATCTACTCTTCAATCGGGTTTGAGTGCACATTTTATTTTTTCATGTTTATTCGCCTGTTATTGGTGACTATTATATAATCTATAAAAAATGAATAAAGCAGAGCTCAAACACAGTTAAATTAAGGACAGTATGGAAACTAGGCATGCGACTTTCGTCTTTGGTCAAAATGTAAATTCAAGATGGTGGCTGCGGAAATTTTCTCTTTGTTTTAAATCATTTATAGGTACGTGAGAAGGAACTTTGTTCATGAGTATGACTGAGGTCTCCCAACCGACCGCACACGTATTTTAAACAAATTAATCTAACTTTATAATTATTTCATAACTAGCTTATGCCCGCGGGTCCGCCCGCGTGGATGTTGGCTATCGCCTTAAAAAAGTAGCCTATGTCCTTCTCCATATCCCAGGGAATATCTGAGTGTGCCGTTTCGACCGTTTCTCCTGAGTTTAGCTACTGTCCATAATTATGTACCTATGCTGAGGCTCAAGGTAGAAACAACTAAGTCAAATGCTTATATTACTAAAAGTTTAATAATTTCTACTACTTCCAAGGTTGTCGATCCCCTATGATTATTGTGTCCCTGCACTATAGTGGCTAAAGGACATGCCCAGTTTCAGCCTTCGGATTCGGAATCAAGTGCAGGACTACATTTATTACTCTAAGATTTAAAAAAATAGTTCTTTTTTATCATGTTTAAACTATTTCGATTAAAGCCGAAGGTTAAAATAACTGAAAAAACAGTACCTATGTTAATTGCTTCTGCTTGTGGCTTTTCTCATATACCTATGCACTTCCTTTTCTTTTTCTTTTTTTATTTGCTTTTTTTTTGAAGGAAGGAAGGAACAATATGCACCTAACTAAGTACCTACAAAATATAAGTAAATCGAAATTGCAAACATGCTTAGCAAACGAATGGTTCGCCTTGAGGATGAGCAGCAGCTGGCCATGATAGCAAGAGGGGTGCTATCCCCCTTCTATGGAATCTGGTGATAAATGACCTTATCACCAAACTCAACGCCAACCATTACTTTACAATAGGTTATACGGACGACCTCGCAATCCTTGTTTCGGGGAAGGTAACGGGAACGATTTGTAACCTCACTCAGCAAGCACTACGTATCGTAGAGAGATGGTGCAGGGAATTTGAACTATCAGTGAACCCCACCAAAACATGATCTAGTCATGTTCACCCAATAACGAGCATTAGGCCCGTTTCGCCTTCCGAAACTGTTAAAACACAGAACTTCAGTTGGCTAACGAAGTCAAGTATCTCGGGGTTAAATCAAATCAAATCAAAAGTCATTTTTTCAAATTAGGCTGAGAATCAGCGCTTTTCGAACGTCAAAAGAAAAAAAAAACATAAGACAGTCCCCCCCGAAACGCCCACCCGTCACCGTTACTTTGGACCACAAGCTAAACTAGATCATTCATCTAGACAACAAGCTGAACAGGGCCTGTATCACCTTCTGGTAGTGCAGGAAAATTATAGGTAAGAGTAGAGGAATGAGAGGTAGTGAGGTCTATCACCCAAAATTATACTATGGCTGTACACCGCAGTGATCCGCCCCATGATCACCTATGGGGCCGTGGTCTGGTGGCCCCGCACCAAGCTAGCTACAGCCACCAGCAAAATACAGCGCATGCAAAGACTAACTGCATGGCGACCACGGGCTGCATGTGGACAACTCCGACTGCAGAGATCGAAGTCATGCTGGGGCTACCGCCGCTCCACCTATTCATACAGCAGGAAGCGATGATGGCGGCGGCGCGTCTAAAGGCAATAAATGTCTGGAGTAAGAGAGACACACAACACACCACGCTGCTTAAGGAACTCAACAGTGAGTTCATTACGAAGGCAATAAATGACCGGGTGCCCAAACAATTAATCTTCGATAAAAAATACAGGGGGGGAAATGGTGTAGGCCTCGGTGGGATATTCCTATGCTAGTAGGTCTGGACCTATAAAAAGCCGAGCTAGAGCTGCAAACGTACGCTCAGGAGCAAATAATAATAATAATAATAATCACTTTATTATCAGGCAACTAAGGCCCATAAATAAAATACACAAAAATAATCTTAAACAATAATAACAAACTAATACATATTAATAAACAGCTTAAAACTATAACTAAACACGTAAAGTCGTCGGCATCGTGTTTTGCTGCGAGGTGTCACGTAACCGTCCCCGGAAACGTCGATATACGACACCTTTCGGCCAAAAGTCCTCTTTCAAGCAGTGCTGTAGATGGTGCGTTGGAACTCGTACCACGAATGACTTAAAGTTGGCGTCGTGGCGCGATTCCAACCTTTCGACCCTCAGAGTCCAGTTGGTCTTCACTTTCAAGTACTGCACCACTTCCTCAATCTTCGTGGAATGATGCAGACGCGAAATGTACAGCTGCGTCGTAGGTACAGCAGGGCGCAGCAACATGCTGGGTCCACTCGGTGCGGTACCGTACAAGTTACGAGAGCAGGGCTTCTTCTTCTTCTTTTCTACCTTCGTGAAACCCTCCTCATCAACTAGGCCGGTTCTTGGCAAGGAGCTACCAAACCGCAAAGCAAACCGGTGCAAAGCTGGGCTATCAAACGCGCACCTAAAGTCCTATCTTACACGTCCTCGCCACTGGCATGATGCGGTGGACCCACATCTAGTGGGTAGTCCACGGGTAGTCCAATACCCCGGGAAACGTCCTGGCCTAACAACGAGCTTTGCACAAAACACCGCGTGGCCTTGATAGCAAAGTGAGAAGGGGAAAAGCGAGCCTTCAGCGCCTTAAAACCGAAAATCTAGCTAAGGGAGACAACCCCTACAGAAAAACCAGCGTGCGGCCCGAGAGGTTCGCCCCAGTACCCTATGGTATTTATACTAAGGGACGGGGGTCTGAACTTCGCCGTTTGGACTGCGATGAAGGTAAACCTCTATAAAACAATCTCCTAATCCTACAGTGTGGGGCGCGCCAAAAGAATGAATGACTGACAGGAGAGTCAGCCTCTAGCGACCAACTCGACGTACTAGGCGACCCGTCGTAGTAAGAGCCTTCTTTTGAGGATGGGCGTCACCTTATCAGCGACCATATATCGTCTCGTACTCGTGGGAACAACATGACTGATCTTTATAATGAAAACTCAACGCGCCAACCAAATCCAACAAATATCACCCCTACAAGGGTGCTCATCCAACAAATATTCCTAGGAATATTCGAAAACAGACCTCGCTCCTACTCCGCCAGCGAGATCCCAATATCTACACCTCAGCAACCTATAACCAACTTAATGCAAGGTTCACTGAACGCTTCGAAAGAAGTAACGGGCAAGAAAAGATTACTACCAAGCCCTGATGGTATAGAGGGACCATCAATCCAACCTAAAACATAAGAAGCATTCAGAGATATAGTTAAACAGCTTGAAAAAAAAAATTGAATTTTATATATACAAGCCTAAACAAGAAAGAAGCTTCAAAGTGGTCCTTAAAAACCTACATGCATCTACCGATTTAAATGAACTACTCTATAATGAATACTTGGAATATTAAACAAAGGAAAACTAAAAAGCAATTGCTAATGTTTATTGTGGAATTAAAACCTAACGATAACAACAAAAGCATGTCAAATGCCTTTTAAATTGTAGAATAACCTTCGAGCCTCCTCGGCCAAAGCGTGAGATACCACAGTGTGCTAAATGCCAACAGTACGGGCACACAAAGGCTTATTGCCTTCGGAACCCCAAATGCATCAAATGCGCAGGAGATCACCTGTCGTCAGACTATCCTCGAAAAACTAGATCTGACCAAGTTAAATGCACCTTATGTGACGGAAATCATCCTGTTTGAGAACTTCAAAAAATTACATTTCCTGCTAATCCTTTTTTTTCCCTCTTTATTTGCTAATCCTGAAACAGCAAAAAAACGCTACTCTACAAGACCCGAACCATTACAACAAAGAGAACTGTAGGGGATTCGTAATGAAAACACCTTTGTAAATTACACTTTCACTTTATTATATCACTCACTATATAACGACTACAAAATACTGGATTAGGTACTGCTAAGAATATATGGACATAACTTGTATGGACTTGTACTTGGTGACTATTTGAACACTACTGATTCTAATATTGAAAAACTATTATAACTAAGCCGGGACTGGTCACTACCATGTGACTGCCACACTAGCCAAGATTACAGTAAAAATGTGGAGAAACCGCCATCTGCCATCGTCTGCGGCGCAAAATATTTAGTACGTTTATTTTACAATAGATGGTGCTTTCATAAAAAAATAATTTCGAACAGATATCTGGCTGTCTGGATTAATGGAAAGGGCTTTAAACCTATTGGCCTCGCCTCGGGCCACCATTTTGTTTTTTTTTTTTTTCAAACTGTTGTTGCACAAGAATATCTATGTTTATAGCTATAGGACATAGAGAGAAACAAAAAAATTCTGTCACATGATATCCTAGGGTGTCACATTAACGAGATAAATACTGGTAAAGATAGCTTTAATGAGTCCATATATTTAAATCTCATTATATTAGGTCTTTACCTATGAAATTGCCGTTTTGCAGTACTGGCCATTTCAAATCAAAATGATTTTTGTTTGGGTAAGAATTCTAATTTCAAATTAATTTTATTTTAAAAACATGGTTTTTTTTTTCCAAAAGTAGTCATTTGTTTATTGATTAGTGTTACATTTTCATCGCATTTCAATCTTTTTCGTCATCATGGATACGTTAAAAATTCGAGTAATTATGGAATATGAGTACCGTCGTGGCAGCAACGCGGCACAAGCGGCACGCAACATCAACGACGTTTACGGAGCTAACACTACAAACCAACGCACCACCTGTTATTGGTTTGCTCGCTTCCGTTCTGGAAATTTCGACCTGAAAAATGAACCTCGCGGTCGTCCGAAGACTTTGGTCGACAATGACGAATTAAAGGCGATTGTGGAAGCTGATGATACACAATCTACGGCTGAATTAGCAGCAGCTTTCGACGTTAGCGTCAAAACAATATTGGTCCATTTGCGTCAAATTGGCAAGGTTGACAAAAAGCTTGACAAATGGGTGCCCCACGAACTCAATGATCGTCAACGCGAAGCACGCGTCGAGACGTGCCTTGCACTGCTCAACAGACACACAAATGAAGGAATTTTGAACCGCATTGTTACCTGCGATGAAAAATGGATTCTGTTTGATAACCGCAAGCGCTCAGCAAGTTGGTTGGATCCTGGTTCAGCACCTAAACAATGCCCTAAACGAAAACTTACCCCTAGAAAAGTGATGGTCACTGTTTGGTGGTCTAGCGCCGGTGTGATTCATCACAGCTTCTTACCAAACGGGGTGAGCATTACTGCAGATGTGTACTGTGAAGAACTGAACACAATGATGGAGAAGCTGGCACATCTCCAACCAGCATTGGTCAATCGCTCGTCTCCGCTGCTCCTGCACGACAACGCGCGACCTCATACTGCACAGCAGACGGTCTCCAAGTTGCAAGAACTGGGGTTGGAAGCTTTCCGTCATCCGCCCTACTCACCAGACCTTGCGCCTACAGACTACTACTTTTTCCAGAATTTGGATAACTTCTTGGCGGGAAAAAAATTCAATACCCGAGAGGCAGTACAAAATGCCTTTGAAGAATTTGTTGCCTCCCGTCCAGCTGATTTCTTTAAGAAGGGCATCAATAAACTGCCACTGCGATTACAAAGATGCATTGATTGCATGGGTGATTACTTCGATTAATACAAATAAAAAATACATGAAAAAAAAATCGTTTAAATTTTTTCATACAAAACGGCAATTTCATAGGTAAAGACCTATTATTAAAAACATTAATTAACGCCTCGTCAGATGATGAATGATGTGTTACAATTATGTACGTAGGTACCTAATCACATTGAAATATTATTACTAAGTAGATATTTAAGGTGGAAAGACTTAGAATCTATAGAATAAAATAATAAAATCAAAATCAAAAGTCATTTATTCAAATTAGGCTGAGAATCAGCACTTTTCAAACGTCAAAATACATAAGACAGTCCCCAAAAACGCTCAACCATTATATGATTGCGTTCATCCTTTTATTCAAGGGTGGGCGTAGCTCATGTTGAGGTTGTTTACTAACTCAAGAATCTCACGTAACTGGCAGCCAATGATTGGGCTGTCTATGTTCGAACAGTCAGGAAGTTTAGTTTTCAAACTTAGAAATATTTTGAAATAGGTTTTGTTCCGGCAGATGATTGATTCCTATGACAGAGGCGCGTTGCTGTAATATTCTTGATTTCCTGAATTAAACGTGGAGTTACACAGTTAAAACGTTACCACGTATTTTATTTTATAACCATCCTTTCGCCCGGTACCTTGGGAGTTCGGCAGAACTCTCAGAGTATTATCGTGCAACGCACGGATATGGTGCAACGTCATTTAAAAAAATAATCAAAAGGGCGAACCGGGTCGAGGTCAGTCTCCATACAATAAAGTTCGATCCCCTTTATAGTTTTATGAATGTTAACGAATATCGTCAAGTAATAATTGAAATTCATTAAAAAAAATGATTAGATATTTTTTATGTGATCCTTGTGGCTTTTTTTAAGGGCATTAATTACGCAAAAATTGTCTAAAATGTATAAAACTCAGGTTAATCAAAGTGAAATAGAATGTTAAAGGATAGCGTCTATTTGCCGACAACAAGATGCATTTAAAAATATACCTACCTATGCTTCCACTTCCTTATCCCACGAACCTCCTCCTATTGACGTTGGTTAAAAAAATGTACAGACGCCAGCACATCAAGCTATCCCAAACTGTAAAATTTTCCCAATTGAACATGAACCTTATACTTATATAATAGAGTTGAAAATCTATCAAAGAAATTTGACCGATTGGGGCAGCTTGATGTGCTGGCGTATGTACCTATAGCGACTTTTAATTGTATTCGGTAACTTGACAGTCCAAAGAAAAATTATGTTACCGTACTAAAACTAATAAGGTTTTTTTTTTTGAGGGTGGGAAATCATCAAATAACTTCTCCCGCTCTGGGTGGAGCAGGAGGGCGTGTCAGACTTTTACTGACTAAAACCCACCCGTGTTCCCTCAGTTGCCCGTGTGCCAGGGGCGACGGTATCTCTTTCGAACAACCCGCACCCTTGGCAGGCATCGGCCCTTGCGGACCCCACCAGTCCGGCGTACCAGGACACATGGCACGCCGTGACCACCCCAGGAACCAAGCAGCACAAGGGCTCCAGACCACCCTGCCACCCTTGGTTCCCCTGCGACGGGTCAGCGCAGTGGCCCTACCACTTCTCGGCCGCAGGGGATAGGGAGAGCGGCCAACGCTATACCGACACTCCTCATCCCCTGCGGCCCCACCGCGTCCGCCATCACACGGTGGCGGCCCCGTCCAGGCTACGGAAGGGAAGAGCGCTACTCAAAAGTACCGGCACTCCTCCTCCACCGCAGCCTGAAGCCTTCAGCTTATGCCTCCCATTCGACATCGCGGCCCGCCTCAGCCGCGGTGCACCTCACCTCACCGCAACCTACTTTTTGGCCGCTATGTCGTCGGCTTGGAGACAAAAGCCCTGACGAGCGGCTCCACCTTGGGGTTCCTCTTCGCTTCACCGTGGGAGCGGACCACGGCTACTGAGCCCCACCGCAACGTCAATGCGGGAACCCACTGGGGGGGAAACGAATAATGTTGAGGTAGCGAACGATTTTGCGTAAAGAGCGAATGATAAAAATGGTTTCATTTTAAATTAAACCATATTTATAATTCGTTAAAAACTTTAAAAAATCATTTGTAAGATGTGGAATATAAGAATAATGAATAATTTATTAATAAAAGTAATTTCCCTGTTTTTTAATTTCTTTTCCTTGTTTTTGAATAGAAAGAAACTAAATAACATTACTATCTACTGAAAAACAAAATATAAAACAAATTCTACAATTTTTAATAATGCTGATCATGTTTTAAGACAATTTATTAATTATTATTTTTTTAAATTGCCTGCAAGTACATTATTTCAAGTTCATTCAATTTCGTTCATACACCACCTCACTATCTTTTTTTTTTCAAAATCTACCCTTCAACTGTCAAGTTACTGAATACAATTAAAAGTCGAACTATAGGTACCTAGGTACTTACCTAAGTTGATAGTTGTGATTATGTTTATGATACAAACAATTAATTTGAAATAATGTCGTGTACCTAAGTGTCAGTGATGTAGTGGGTACCTACTCAAATCTTTTTATTAGTGATGGAACAAAGTTTTGGTTTCAGTGTCGGTTGTACCCCGCTTTTGATTCGGCCGCAGGTTTTGCTTTGGGCAAAATTAGTCTGCAACTGCTTTGACTCGACTGAAACTAGCGTTCGAGGCTGACAGTTACTTGTTATAGATGCTACAAGAATCAAGTATTGAAATAACACGATCGTTTCGTTAGCTCCGATTGTGGCCACGCGCAAAAGATCCTTGTACAGCTAAAAAGACAATGTCCCGATTACATTGGCAGGGATGGTGCTCCGTAATGCTGCTACGTGCCGGGGGGCTACCCTAAGTACGAAGTCCGTCGTATCGGTCGAAGTAACGGGCGTTTCCAACTCCGTATCACTTACGGACTGAAGATTAGTTTGGAGCCCGAACTAAGAATGAATGACAACACGATTTGATAGCGGTCCCTACTCCCGATATGTTTTTGTCTGTCAAAAAAACTTTACTTAAACTAAACTACTAAAAAGTTACTTGGTTGTAGGATTCACTAAGAAGTTTCGAGGGAAACTGCAAACATTGCCCTTTCCATTTGCCCTTTGGGTGACCTTCAGCCTTCTTATGAGGCCATTGTGAGTGACCACGTTTTGATTCAGTACCCTAGGTCATCACTGGCAATACGCATTAGTCAAAGACTTTCGTCTTGAAAACCTGCGTGTTGTGGGACGAGAGGATATTGCGTAGCCTCCCGAACGCTGCTCAGCGGAGTTGGATTCAACGATTGACCTTGGTATTGATAGGCAATCGCTGTGAAAATTTCAATTTCATCTAGTTATCTATCTGTGTGCCAAATTTCATCCAAACCCATTCAACCGTTTTTGCGTGACTGAGTAACAAACATCCAAACATCTAAATATCCAAACAACTAAACATACAAACTTTTACATTTATAATATTAGTAGGAAGTAGGATAGTAGGATCACACTTGATGATAGGTTCTTTATTCACATTACAATCTAGTCTATTAGCTAATAAGTTATATAACTTAAACTGCTAAGTAACTATAAAACAAGGAAATCGTCCAATAACGTCTTTTTTATTCACTATAAGTTAAGGGGAAGACCCTTGATTCGTGTGTTCGTGTGTGTCAGCACTCCAGATGATGAGTTTCATTACATAACACCACGCTTTTCTTTTAATGAATCATTAATTGCATACGTCGTAAAATACCGTGGATAAGACGATTGATCACTACGAAATGTAGGTATGGGAAAAGTTTTTTCCGATTTGTGAATTTTCCAGTACCTAGGTAACCTAACCGCAGTTGGTCTATAAGAGTCACGAAATTACATCGCTTAGCATAATAGAAATAAAATAAGAATTAACGTTCTTCAAACTGACTACCATTTTTCCAAAACTTGTGAATACAGGTAGCAATTTCTTGAGGAGTTAAGGAAAGTTTTCTGAGAACGTTTTTCTGTAACTACAACGGTTAAGGTAGCTTCCGTTACTGTCTCGTCTCAAAAATCTACCTAGTATTAGGTACTCCGATAGGACATGGCAGCAAGACAAGGGCTGATGGAATTCTTGTTCTGTGTTAGGTACAAGGTTTGATTTCCCCGCTTGGTTCTAGAGATGGACGATTCTGCGTGAGCCATGGCGGCAGTCGGTGGTAGTTATTCCAACCAGCCCAATATGCAGCCCAGGTATGTTTACAACACCTGCAAAAGATTTGAGTGACTCGGAGGTTTCTGTTCTAATCTAGGTGACGCCTTGCATTCAAAGAGCACATGCACAACGGTTTCCTCAGTCTCAGCTCCTAGTTGTGACATTCTAGTGTTAGTCTAGTCGAGGTAATACTTATATTTTTTCCTTAAGTTTTAGAGAACGCTGCTTGAGAGTACGTTTTTGGGTGTCCATAACTTTCCTGGCTAAATACTTAAATAAACAACCCAGCGGACTGGATCGTGCCGGCTGGCGCGTCGCGTGACAAAACTCCGAACACTTCTGTCTAACCCTTCGGGGAAACGGCTTAGTGTTATGTATGTATGTCGAGTGAGAAAACTCAGACTCCGGTTCCGGAGTCAGTCTTTTATTCCTCGGTTTTCCCTCATCTCTTTCGGGCCTGAGTAATCACACTGTTCTTCTGTGAGTATTATATTGTAATGCTTTTGAAAGTAGTGTAATTTCGGGGCTTTGTCGCAGGGTGACGCCATCATTGTTTGTCGTTCGACCGCACCTTCCTTTATGTGTATGTGCTTGACTCTGGGGTATTTGCTCAAGGTTCCTGATTTATATTGAGCCTAAAGGGGGCCACGGCCGCCTCTTTTCGAACGATGAGGTGTAGAGGTAGCAGTCAACATTGCATATTGGTCGGCATTGGGTGTAGTTCTCATACTGGTAGTAATTGTTACACAAGCGAACAGCTGCAGTTTTTTGAGATCTCTTTTCTGTGGTCAGGTCTGTCTTGGGTCACCAGACAGTGAGTATTTTCTTGGGTGTCATTTAATATTACGCCTATGTGATTGGCATAGCCTCCGGTGAAGTAACCTGTCATTCAGTATTTTGATGAGGCTATCCACGTCCAGGTTCCACAGAAGCTTGCCTTTGAGGTCAGCCCTTCACCATGATGGATGCAGTGTCATTCACTGGGACTTGTATGTACAGTCCTCAGTTTGAGCATGTTGGTGGTCCAGCCACTCAGGGTTCAGTCTATGCCGTGTCTTTCGAGGGCCATGAACATGGTTTTGTGAAAGACGCTTGATGTCAATGATGGCGGCCAGTGATGAGTATTTTTAGTCCACTGCGCATTCAATTTTGGAAATTACGCTATGAAGCGCGAATCCTGTTGACTTGCCTGTGGTTCCTCTCGCTCTTGGTTTGTACCGCCCTTGGTTTACAGCATGGTTTAATAGGTATTCTATTCTTCGGATAGGTAATCTGCTAATTTTCACGGCGTATTCCAGTAGTCCACGGTCTCTTAAGATTACTTGTGTCAGGTGCCTAGCTAGCAGGCTAGGTGGCGTTGATACCCGGGCCATTGGTACGCCGCGGGTTACGCCTCGATACGGGTTTTCTTGCGTTGGTTGTTTGTGTAAACCGGATTCTTCTATGGTCGAAGCTCTTGCTTGCCACTTTTCAGACCAGCCTTCTTAGGCTCGTCCGAAAAGTGCTAGTTTGTGATGAGGATTGTAGCGTTTTTGTAGCAAGCTTAAAACTTTTCTAATGATATATAATTTATTCCTATAGGAGAAGATACCACCTTCCATACATTTCCTGGCATCATTCAAATTTATCGATGTTTTTCAATGGTTCATACCCCGCTCTAACTACCAAACCAAGACAACTGTGGGTGTGCAATGTGAAATCCTATGTATGGGTAATCATCAAATGGGTGATCCTCACGGAATGCCTCGATTTTTCGAGACCCTATCAATTTTAAAGAAAAAACAAAAAGTAAGTAGGTACCTACCTATACATCTATTTATCAAATAAGTCAACGAATTTTCATTTTGATAACAACTCAATATCAAATGGGCACATTTTTAAGTTGACTTATAGTATTTCTCGGTAAAAACCAAAATTACCCCTAAAAATTAAAACACTAAAAACCATCCCTTATTAGTAAAAAAGAAAAGTATCTGGGGGCCGATTCTACTAACAAATTTGTTAAAAAAACGCAATAGAACCGCAACCGAATCACCACTTTTAAGCGTTTTCGCATTCTACTAAAATGAACAACGGTCCAGCTGCGACACAGCTGCGGTTACGTTTTAGTTACGCCAACGATCGATTGAAACAATGTCAAAACCTATTCTACTAACAAAATCGAACATGAGCGTGACGTTAACTATAGGACAAAGTTAATGATAAAATTATGATCATTATGTCTCTTTAATTATAGAAAATACTTTTAGTGCCACATATTCGTGTTTAGTAACATTTTTAGATTCAACTTTTTTCTTTGTGGTATTAATAAAACATATTATTTTGGCATGTTGGTAACGCGGGTTACCCGCTGTGTTCCCGCTACAGTTCAGTTGCAATTCGTTTTAAGTTTAGTTTCCATTTTGCTTATAAAATAGTAGAATGACTTTTTATGTAACTATCGAACGGCGATCGAAATCGAACTGTTGTGGAAACACAATTTAACGTGTAACGTTGCAAATTAGTAGAATCGGCCCCCTGCTTTCGTCTGGCTGTAGTTTTTAACCCCTGACGCAAAAACGACGGGGTGTTATAAGTTTGTGATTACCTACAACTTAAAAGGCCATTTTTTTTTTGTTTAGAGTTATTTTATGGGTCGGGGGTTTTTTAAATTTAACTTTTATGTATACAATATAGGTACCTATTGTACATTGTGTTGCGATCGATACGAATAATTCGAAATATCGTGAAATATCGATATGTGGCCTCTTTTATATGAAGTTAACTGAGTGCGTCACTAGGACAAGCACACTTTCCTACTTAAAAGTTGCCTTACGCATTCCAGTTCATGTCGTACGTTAATTAGGTAGGTACCTACCTAAATAAGTTTTATAGTTTTATTTTATTTTATTGATAGTTATTACGTTATGAATTGATAAATGTATTTGAATAAATACGATAAATTATGACTACAGCCGAGTTATTCAATTGCGTGCTTAACGTTTTACGTATTGGGGATTGGTATTATGAAAGTATATTTGTAAGTGAAGTGAGTGTTTGTGTCAGTTGACTGTTGCTCTGCTATAAACATGTTTAAAAGTAAGTTTGTGCGAAATATCTTCATCTGTTGCGTGATTCTCAGCATTACTCTATTATCGTTTGTCTATAAATTGAATTACTTTAGTTCAGAAACGAGCTTTCAGGTTTCGTTAAAAGTAAACAAATCAAACTTGAAATACTTATTAATATGGACGTCAAATGACACTGATCCGATCAAGTATTTGGGTGAAGGCACAAATACGTTTATAGACAGAAAATGTACCTACACTAACTGTTACGCATCATTTAACAGACAGTTGCTCAAAACTGTAGCGGATTTCGATGTGATATTGTTTCATGGACCAGAACTTAAAAAATATACTTTATCCTTACCTCAGTCTCGTTCACCTTATCAAAAGTATGTTTTCGCCAGTATGGAGTCATCAGGAAACTATCCGGTCTGTGATCAAACGTATAATAGTTATTTCAATTGGACTTGGACTTACAAATTTAATTCTGACGAAAGTTTTGGATACATGAGTATAAGAGATAAAGAAGGGGCAGTCATAGGTCCTAAGGAAGAGATGCATTGGGAGAAACTGGAAGCAATGACGCCTATAAATGACACTCTGAAGGAAAAATTAAGCAAGAAGAAAATTGCAGTGGCTTGGTTTGTATCTAACTGTGGTGCGCGCAGTGGAAGAGATAAAATTGCCAAACAGCTCCAAACTGAACTAGCAAAGTATGGTATGCAGGTTGACATATATGGCAGATGTGGGACGAAGAAGTGTCCTAGGGGCAGTATGAAGGAATGTTTGCGAAAATTGGAGACCGATTACTACTTTTACTTGTCGTTTGAGAACTCGTTCGCTGACGATTATGTGACAGAGAAGTTGTTGCATGCTCTTAATAATTATGCTGTACCAGTGGTGTATGGTGGCGCCAACTATACAAGGTTCAGTAGCTTTAATAAATGTTCAGAAAACAGTTGTTGCATAACGTTATTTAAAAACGTTTTTAATTGAAAAAATAATACCAAAAATATCGTTTGGGTTTTTGTTGTTGCCTATGATTACACGCCAGCACATCAAGCTACCCCAAACTGTCCCAATTGAACATGAACCTTAAGCTTTTGTAATAAAGTTGAAAATATATCAAAGAAATTTGACAGATTGGGGTAGCTTGATGTGCGTCTGCACAGTCAGATAAAAATCTTGGGATTCAGTTTTTGCTCTCTGTTATCGGCAAAAATAGTCAGCGACGTGGTAGAGGGGCCTGTGGCCAGGATGTGGTGGAAGAACATTTACATAAGGCAAACCAAGCAGTGGAGACTAAAGCGGGGTTTACATTACTTATAATTAGTGTCGTGACACAGTACCTTGACTGTTCTGATTCGGGCTATAGCTAAAGGTTTTTAAAAAGCTGATAAATTCAACTAATACGCGGTCATATCTCATGCTAACTGCTCAGATTAGTTAGCTGGAATAATTGTTGATATTATAATGACAGCATGTCAGTTGAATTTATCAGCTTTCCAAAATCCAGGCGAAACAGAATAGTCACGCTATTGTTTCACGTGTGTTTCATAATGTAAACCCCACTTAATGCAGCATCTTATTGTTGTTATTTTTTAGTGCATTTCACTCCTTCATGCCTAAAATCCCCTAGAGCTATTGCTATCTATTAATAGAAATAATGCATAGTCAGACTATGAAATTGCTTTTGAGAAATTGTAGACCCAAAAGAACTCACGACCCAAATCGATATACAGGTTGAAATTGAAAACATGCGACAAACCGAAATGGGAGATTGTACTCATCATTATGAACAACTTTTACTAAGGGACCAATGATGCAATCGCGAAAAAAAAACATCTGTTCCCTACATTTATGTTCGCATAACTCGTCAAAATGTAGGGAACAGCTGTTTTTTTTTTTGCGAATGCATCTTTGGTCCCTCAGTAAAAGTTGTTCATAATGATGAGTACAATCTCCCATTACGGTTTGTCGCATGTTTTCAATTTCAACCTGTAGATAGAATAAACGAAATTAGAACTAGTTCATATTTTATTTCCAGGTTCATGCCTGATGGAATATACCTGTCTGCGCAAACGACATCAATCAAGGAGTTAGCGAAGAAAATGGTGAATGCTATAAAAGATAAAAAACTGTATTACGATTTCTTCAAATGGCACAACCACTATTCTTACCACTACGTGCAGGAGTCCTATGACACAGACCCCTATTGTAAATTGTGCGCTTTAATGAGTGATACAGAACGATTTTTAAGAACAAGTGTTTATAAAGATTTTACTCACTGGTGGAGTCCACAACACAAATGTCCTTAGATTATTTTAACATTAAGGTGAACCTAGTCCACATTTTTTTGCATACAAACTTCGGGAGTGTGTTACTCCACTGTCTGATATGGCATATCCTAAGTAAAATATGATATCGTTTTGTCTTATTATTAATATTGTCTGTACGGAAACAGAATACTAAAATAAAAACCCATTAAAAAGTTAGGAGCCAACAAAGATTCGTTTTTCTTGCTAATTTTACTTAACTTTGGGCGTGTTTAAGTAATAAAAGAAGTGTAAAATCTCTAAAACCAAGTCGATACCGACAAAGTTCAATTATCGAAAAATTCAATAAACTCGATTGGTCATTGATGTATGCATTGGCTTTTTCATAAAACCCGATCTTCCAAAGGACTTTCCTTAATTTTTTCGCCAATTTTTTACTATAAATGATCTTGCATCTCACTCAATAACGTTGTGCGTGTAGACTAGAGTCTAACTGCTCATCGCTGATACTATCTATGTCGGGCACGACGCCTAGTGAGACAGCGTAATTTTTAGCCAGGGCCACCAGTGAGTTCGAGCCCGCGACTAGGTTCCCCTTAAGAGATGAATCGTCTAAAATTAGCCATTTTTATTTTACCCACACTACCTTCTAATAGGTAATACTTTGCTCATAGTATTTCTTTGTAAAACTCAATCGTCTATTTAGACAAACGATAAGGGATTCTGTCATAATTAAGGCAATAGCAATCGAATAGTCAATGTAACCGTCGTGTAATCTCGGCTTTGGTTCTAGGGTTTTTTTTCTAGGATCACTATAGCTTGTCGACTGTTCGAAGATCAAATTAAAACACGTAAAAAACTTCAGACGTACATTCAAGTAATATGATAACTTCGTTATTTTTCCAATTCTTTCCTTTATCAAGTCAGAACAGACACCTTTTGAAGGCATTGATCAGACTACTGCATAGAATACACAAAGCATCTAAGTTCGAACCCAGACAGGCGCTTTACTTTATGTATTCTATGCAATACTTGACTGTACGTCTGAAGTTTGAGATATGTATTTTAATTTATGTTCTTCGAACAGTCGACAATCTATACAGGATAATATTTTAACCAGTGCGCAAACTGTAACCATGAATTCAGCATATCATTCTAGACCCCTCAGCGCAGAAGTTTTTCGTGGGTTATAAAAAAAAATCAGCTGTTCCATACATTTGGACCGCGTAGGTGTTGCACTTTTCTATGAAACAGCTGATTTTTTTTTATAGAACTGACGAAAAATTTCTGCGCTGGTGGTCTAGAATGATATGGTGAATTCATAGTTACAGTTTGCGCACTGAATAAAAACTTTTCCTGTAGTGATCCTAGAAAAAACCCTAGAACCAAATTCGCGATTACACGACTGTTACATTGTTCGATTGCTATTGCCATAATTATGACAGACTTCCTTATCGTTTTATTTTTATATTTGAAAATTTATCTACATGTCAAAGTCTGATATTGTCATATTTTTTATTCGGCCTAACATGTAAAAAGATTGCTGAATGTTAATTAATCTGCAAATCTGCGATTGACATTACTATATATATGTATAATATTATTTTTTAATGCTGAATCATTTGAGCAGATTATATCGTGCAACAAACAAGCAAAAATAAAAATAAACGAAAAAAGTTACAAAAAAGTTTGCTGAGTAGGTAGTCACACAAATCTAATAATTTATTACTTATAATTATAATTTTTCTTGGGTCGCACACTATCGACTGTGTTTAAATTATTATTATTAACTCTGACGTGGTTAGCGATTAGAGGATTCAATCCAGCCCTTTTTTCTAATCCTGGGATTTCGGGTTTAACTACAGTTAATCCCGGGATCCTTGGATAGTCCCGGGATTGTATTGGTAATGAAAAGTCAGTAAACCGTGTCAAAATCAGTTTTTTATTTATCTTTTGGCAAAGTATTTAAGTTATAAATCTACAAAAAGCCGGTTAAACAAAATTATACTTCAAACTTCTTCTAAAATAAACAAACTAGGCACTTCTGTAAATGATCTATAAAACGCAGTCGGGTAACTAACAATTAAAGTTAAAAAAAGAACTTAGACTCATTAGGTTACCTAACCCATAAAAATAACTATATTCCATCAATGTTTAACCTCGTATTAATAAATTAAATAGACCAGACACTTTATAAATACTTATTTAAACTGCGAAAACAAAATTTAAGAATTAACAATCTCAGGCTACCAGTCGGTTATCGTTTAAGGTAAAAGTTCGTGAGCATATTCGCAAGAAGTTGGCAGAATCATCCCAGCACTGATTTGCTGGATTCGTTTTCTCCTCTGCCTATCGTTATTTCTCAAGACAAAGTTTATTTTCGTTAAATATAGATGTATGTATGTATTATTTTTCGAGTTACCTATCCCTTATGTTGCACATGCCATGTTTTGTCTCTGCGTCACCCTAAGGTTGACTGGTAGAAAATGCCTCAGGCATTAAATCCGCCTTTGTACAGTATTTTTTTACATGTGCATTAAATTTTAATAAATAAAATAAAACAATGCCGAAGTTTCATCTCCAAATATGGTAATCAAATTGTATTAATACCGAATATCCCGAGATTTGCTAAACTTAATCCCGAAAATTTTAGGTCTATATTACGACCCCAGAATCGGGATCCCAGCACGATGTCACAGAAAAATCAAACGTCGAGAAAACAACTGAATAACTAAATTCAAAACACAAATGCATAAGCATAAACTTGAAATAAAAACGCAATATATTTATGTATTTTTATATACATATATATTTTGGTATAAGGAAGTCAAAAAGTCATTATTTTCGATAAAGCTACCTACATAATTTCAATGCCATTGTTCCTTGTTATGTTATAAAAACGTGCTGATTAGTGTATGAAAAGGAAAATTATTAACTGACTTATGTATTTGTTCTATTAGATGATTATTTTTGTAATAAAGAATTCCAGTTAAACATTATTATAATTCGTACAAGGAAAACGGTTTAATGAGGTAGGTAAGTAGGTACAGTTCCAATTTTAATTTTAAAATACACTGGAAGACAGTAATAAAAGCCACTAAAGCACACTATAAATATGGACAGTATGGAAACTTTGCTAATACAGTAATTACAGTACCTACGCTCTTTTTTAGTTTGGAAAATTGAACACGGCTTGCAGTAGGCGTTGACTGGTAGAAATCCTCACGTGAAAAAGCGTTATTATACAGGTATCCTGCATGCGACTTTCTTCTGTGGCCAAAATGTGAATTTAAGATGGTGGCTGGGAAAATTATTTTTTTGTTTTAAATCATATGAGAAAACGAACTTTGTTTCTGACGAGGGTCCCTGACCGCACACGTTTTTAAATAGAAATCAATCTAACATTATAATTATTTTATGTTAAGAATTACAGTACGTCATGATAAAAGAAAAACGTAACCCTCCTTCTGGCGCAGTCGGGTAAAAACAATCTTTTTAATGAACTAGGTAAATTTTTTCTTTTAACGAAATTTTGTATGTACCAACTGTGTACAGACGCCAGCACATCAAGCTACCCCAAACTGTCAAATTTTGCCAATTGGACATGAACCTTCCCCCAGTGGGTGCTCGCATTGTTTTTGCCGGGGGCTCAGTAGCCGTGGTCCGCTCCCACGTTGAAGCGAAGAGGAACCCCAAGGTGGGGCCACTCGTCAGGGTTTTTGCCTCCAAGCCGACGACGTAGCGGCCAAAAAGTATGTTGCGGTGAGGTGCACCGCAACTGAGGCGGGCCGCGATGTCGAATGGGAGGCATCGCGGCTGAGGGTTACAGGCTGCAGCGAAGGAGGAGTGCCGGTACTTCTGAGTAGCGCTCTTCCCTTCCGTGGCCTGGACGGGGCCGCCACCGTTTGATGGCGGACGCGGTGGGGCCGCAAGGGAAGAGCAGTGTCGGTATAACGTTGGCCGCTCTCCCTATTCCCCTGCGGCCGAAAAGTGATAGGCGGCGGGGCCACTGCGCTGACCCGCAGGGGGATCAAGGGCGCCATACACGGGCTCGTCTGGGGCCCTTATGTTACTTGGTTCCTGGGGTAGTCACGGCGTGCCATGGGTCCTGGTGCGCCGAACTGGTGGGGTCCGCAAGGGCCGATGCCTGCCAGGGGTACGGGTTGTTCAAAAGAGATACCGTCGCCCCTGGCACACAGGCAACTGAGGGAACACGGGTGGGTTTTAGTCAGTAAAAGTCTGACACGCCCTCCTGCTCCACCCAGATCGGGAGAAGTTATTTGATGTTTTTTTATTTTTTATTTTTTCGTTTAAAAATATACAAAAACTTTTAAAATTGTGTGCAAAAACGCTAAAGCGTCTTTTAATAGCAATAAAATAAAATCAGCTGACGATAAAATAAAAACGACCTGGCAAATAATATGTAGGATCAGGAGTGCCGAGCGGTATATCGTCAGGATTTGGAGTTCCCATTATATTAGGATAAACAAGACTGTGTAAACAATTACAGGGTTTTTATTACAGGAATAATTACACAGATAAAAGTAACACAATAAAAATGGTAATGTGTAGCACAATAAAATAAGTTTTAAAAGGACTATGAACAATACAGATAGACGAACAAACCCTTTAAGGTTCCAAGTTCGTATAACGGCGTAAGCCACAGACAAAATCAAACTGGTTGTTAATTGAATTGTATAATTAACTAGCTTCTGCCCGGGACTTCGTTCGTGTGGAAGTCGTAAGTCACCACAATTTACTAAAATGACCACCACAATTTATAAAACTTTCCTGTATACTACGTTTGTAGTTTCGGTTACAGTACAGTTGTCCGTGTGAGAAGAAGCTTGTTCTGAGGTCGACACTCGCTCAATGGCCTTATGGCCATTGAGCCTTCAATTTGCTAGAGAATACTGTGGTTGTTCGCTGCAGCTTGATCATTTTTGGGCGTTCAAATACCCGTTCACACACCCAAGAATATTATCTTAGTACGGTATTGGACTTATGTCCTTGTACACTAGACAAATGTGATCTTCTAAAGTGGGAACTACTCTACCAAGAGCCTCTGGTAGGTTCATCTATAACTGCTCTCCTCTGGTAGAGTATCTTCAATTACTTTAAACCAAACTCTCATGTTGATGGTTAAGCGCAGTCTATAAACTTGTGACCATAGAGTAGATCTATTCAACGTAGCATTCATCTCGTCAGTCTTAGTTCCTCGCCTTACCATATGTAGTGTTTGCCGGAAATCGCCACTAAACAGAAGTGTGATACCACACATTATGTCTTTGTTGCTGCGGATGTCTTGTCCTGATAGCGATTTCAAAAGACATGACCGTGATTGCAATTTGGCCTTGCACGGAACTTTTTGTACTTTTACAAAATGTGTGTTAATTTTGGGAGTGCAGGATGGTAGATGTCACATGTTTTCGAAGTTTTGCTTCTAGAATATGCTGGTTTCGTCACGATGTTTTCCTTCATCGTATTGAGAACAGTGGTGATGAAATAATGTATGTGTCACCGTATGATTGTGAACACCGTTAGTTTATAATCTATCTTGCGAGATTATAAACTGTTTATAAATTGTGAACTGTACCATACTGCTTACAATATGACGAATTAATTTTAGATAGTTTGTAATCCATCCGTGTCAAACCGTAAAATTTTACAATTAATTTTACACGAACCTGCACTTACCGACAGGGTTCACAATCTGTCTGATTTTATCATCCGTTATATTGTGAACCATCCCTGATTTACCGATCGTGATGGTAGCGAAATCAGTTGCCGTTACCAAGCCAGGGCACCCCGACCGAATAGGTTAGGTTAGAAATGCGACCGACCGCGTGCGAGCCGAGCGAGCAATGCAAGCGGCGCCGCGGCAGCGGCCGGCGAGCGCTACATCCAAGTTAGTGGCAGTTACTTGGTTAATTAGTAACAGCGCTAGGTACCATCCGTCGCATGCAACTTTGATAGCAGTTCACAATTTGTCGGTTTGTCACGGGCATATTATAAATTATTGAGAAATAGTGCGTAATATTGTAAAGGGTTTTTGCAGTACACAACTTTTCGATAGTTTATAATCTCGCGAGATAGATTATTAACTGAAGATGTTCATAATGGTACAGTGACATATATATAGTAAAGCACCAGTGTAGCAGACGACCCGGGTGCGTCCAACATCAGTCCCACTATTGTTGACGTGCACTCCCTACTATCTGAGTCGAGTGACGTGACTCCACTGGTTGCACACGTCACTATGCACCCTTGAATGTAGTACTTGTGTTGTAGTACAATCCATAAGGACCTCGGGAAGAGAAGAGTAGCAATGCGGAGGCCATGTTGAAATAAAATGTAGATTTCTAGTTTGAGTTTTGTCCGCATCTTTAGGATTCTTCTTAGTAGTTGCCTCTTCGATGGCTGTGTTGCGACTGACCAAGTGGCATTTTTTTTTGGGGACGGCATATTGCAGGTCAACCTAGGAGCTTGTCGGCTGCATAACTGGACCTACCTGTGGCTGTCTCCATATATTAAGGCCTCCAGCCACGGCTTCAAAACTTAAAACAAAGCGACTACACGTTATGGGCATCCTGTAGAGTACGGACCTCGGCTTAGGCGTCTTTAAGGTGCAGGGGGGGGGGGGGGGGTCAGCAAGTAATGAATTAATAATTAGGGACGAAATGGGAATGGAAATGACGAATTAGGGCGCGGGCTGGATCGAGCAAGCCGTACTGGTGGACTTTGTACTCTCATGGAGAAGGGTTGTAGAATGTAGAGTCTTCGGGAATGGTTAGGGTATGCCATGGCCAGCGAATCCTAATAACGCGGGGCCCACCCGCATTAGTCAGATTCGCTGCCCGTGTCGCAGCCGGCTGCCACAATCAGGGGATTGGGGTGCTTTATAGCAGAGTCGACTAAGTGGCAAGTGGCAAGCAAATGACACGCCTTTCATACGGGCTACTTTACCTCACAGACAATTTTTAGTCAATAATCTTCCTTAATTATATAAAACACCACATTGAACAAATCTACACGTAATAAAAAATCGTAGAAAATACTTAAACTCCAAAAACTGTAGTTTGTACATTTACCAGTCTTTTAATAACTTCGAAACCAGTGGTCCGATTTACATGATTCCAACTGGAATACCCGTTTTATACTCAAATTGTGTGAACCTGAAATTATAAAAAAATGTACATAAACAAAAAATCATATTTTCAAGTTACGTAATTATACGACTATCCATAAATTATAAAAAAAAAACCTTTTATAAGCTTACTTTAATCACTCTTATTAGATTTTAAAATGAAATCGATTTGCTTATCTAAGCTAGATATAGTAATTTAGAAGCATAAACATCTAAATAAGCAAAATATCTTTAAATTCTCATTGGTCTCTTTGAAAACTATTCTGAATCACGACTCGATATTCGATTTCGACGATACGAAACAACCGCTACTTCTAAAAAAATACCAATCTTGGGTATCAAACTGAATAGTCCAACCGCTTAGTTATTTTACCTTGTCGAAAGCTGCTTATATGTCCGTTCATGATCCAGCAGTCAATCATGTCTCAGCCATGATTGACTGTTTAGCTCTTGAAAGGTAGAGCGCGATGTTAATCATACCTACCTGTTACTATCTGCTTTGATCCCTACTAGCCCAGTGAGGTACCTAATGGAATAATTCGACTGTTGTCATACACTGGTATTTGTATGCGCTCTCAGCTAAGTAGTCTAATTTCCTACGTAAATGTATGTACAGATTCTTGCGGACGGCGAGTAATGGGTAGGTAGGTCGCTGTCCGGTAAGGACCAAGCCCGGGTCGACGGCGCGTTGTGTTCCACGCGCGCCTCAAAGAGATGTCAGCATCAGCTGATGGAGTCGCAAGGGCCGATACCTGCCAGGGGTGCGGGTTGTTCGAAAGAGATACCGCGGCCACTGGCACACAGGCAACTGAAGGAACACGGGTGGGTTTTAGTCAGTACAACTCTGACACGCTCTTCTGCTCCACCCAGAGCGGGAGAAGTTATTTGATGAAGTTACTGTTTGTAACAATATCATGATTTTAAAAGAGTGTCCATGGAGTTCTTGCCCGTTCTTCTCCATAGGTACCTACGCTTTGGAATGGGCAACTAGCTTCATCTTCCTATCTCACCGACCTTGACAATTCAAAAGTGCCTGTAATTGGTTTATTTGAAATAAATGCTTTGAGTTTGAGTTTGAGTTTGATGATTTCCCGCCCAAAAAAAAACCTCTTTGCGATTGCCGACTTTTGTAATAGATACTCAAACCTCTGTGGTCTAATAGAGTTTTTTGATCCCTATAAGAAATAGGATCGACCGGCATCACATTTTTGATTTGGTGAAAATTGCCCATTTTCTTGCTAACTGTACCTTTTTTTTATTTGTGAATATGATTAAGAACGGTCTTATAAGGCCGTTTTCATGTGGCGACAACGGTTGAGTTACCTACCATTATTGCCCCCGTCCAACCTGTGTATGTTGTGATGTCCATTACTGCTGCTTAAGTCCATAATGGAAAAGGGTGATGATAATCATATATAAAAGGTTAAATCTGTAATTTTGCAATTTTCTAAACTTTTGACTCGTCTTTTTACAATTTGCGGTAGATAGTTATATAGATAAATCGTTTATTCGTAAACTATAGACGAACACCAATACATTACAATACTGTTCATCTACCATGGCAAAAATCGTGATAATTTATACCCTACGGTCTGCGCAGACATAGGAAATATCTATGCAAAATATAAACAAAATCTATTCAGTAGGTAGTTTTTGCGTGATGCTGGAACATACATCCAGACAAACAGACAGCAATTATAAAAATATATTTTCGGCATTAACGTCGAAAATACTAAGAAAACAAAATATTCAATGTACAGTGTTGACTTCGCTACGATTTTATTATAATAGGTATTTATTATATTATGACATTGATTTACACTCAGTGTCTACTCACATACTGACTTATATATTACTTGTTAATATTCTAGAAATATTGTATATTTACTTTTACAACGTTTGTAAATATCACATATTTACAAACTTTGTAAAAGTAGCACCATGTCACTATCATAAAATTAATTTATCTGTAATTGCTTCACTTTCATTCTTTTTACCTATTTTGATATGGTAATTTTATTCTGGATGCATCGTTTTCACATATAATTATATATTGAATGTATATCTATACATATAATAAAATTGTAACAGGCCGATGTCTGTACATTAAAGATATTGAAGAAAAAATAGTATGGGGGGTCTTTATTAGAGCAACAGAAGCCAAAACAACGGTTATTAGAATTTTTGTCTGTCTGTATGTTTGTTACCGCATCACGCAAAAACCACTGCATGGAATTGAATGCTGTTTTCAATTATGTATTCCGAGAGGTCTAACTTAAAAAATAGGCTATATATTATCAAAAAAAAAATGATTATCTACTTGATTCTAAAGTCCACGCGTATGAAGTCGCGGGCAAAAGCTAGTGACACATAAAATTTTAAAAGAGTAACGGTGGAGTTACTTGCCTATTCTTCTCCATACGAAACTACATTTTGGAAGGGGCGACTGAAATCCATTCTATTTTAATGTAAATGTTGACGATCAAAAGTGCCTTTTAAGTGAGTATTTGAAATAAATGCTTTGACTTTGAACGCTTTTTCGACTAACCAAATTTTTTATTTTATAAATCTTGGTACTACCTTTTTTAATGACCAACAAAAACGTATGTGGCCTGATTTAATAAAAAACATTTAGAATGAAACTACATCTAAATTAGATAGGTACCTATGGGCTATGCCTTAAAGTAGGTTTCTACCACATTTTAAGTTATTCAAGCACAATTTTCCCAATACACTTTTATGTTACAAATTCTTAAATCTTATTGAATCACAAAACATTACAATACAATCACATTACTGTGGGCAACACTACTTATATTCTATTAGATAGTACCTACCACAGTCTATAAATCATACAGTCGTCCAACGAAGACATCTAGACAGGGCAATCGTGCAGAGCGTAAGGGGCGAGACAGGGGAAGGGCGCCCCCCATGCGCTCCCGAACTGCGTACGTTACCGTGTTAGTAGTTCGGGAGACAACTTTCAGGGCTATCGTGTGTCAATTTATTATTGTTTTAATTTACGTAAAATAATTAAAATGGTGCATACGACTTGTGTCGTGAAAGATTGCAAGTCGTCATCTTACATTAATAAATAACTACGATTTCATCAATTATTTCCGCGCATGGATGAAAGGTAAACAAATAAATATTGTTTATTTGATAGAAAGAAAATAGGTACTTGAAAGTATTCCGAGCCCTGTTTTTTGGCGCTGATAACGCCAAAAACCGACGTAAAAGGTGAACGTACTTGGAAACCCTAGTACTCGTCGATTTTGCAAGTATGTAAATATTTTCCATTTTGTCTTGTCAAATTGTCAACGTTAACAAAATGGCGGAAGTCAACATTAGTAACGTAATCTAGCAGCATTCATTCTTTGAATAAAATTAAATGGGTGTCATTTTCGTGATTTCTTGGAGTGATAATTCATGAAAATGGTATCCATTTTGAAATCCAAAATGGCGGACACATTTTTTTTAATAATATGATGTTGAAGTTAATTATTGTTTATAATAATATAACGGTTGATATAACGGTCCCGCATGACGGGAACCTCGTGAAAGCCGAGAAAGATAAACAAATCAAGTATCTTGACTTGGCTCACGAGGTTGTCGACATGTGGGATGTGGACTCAGCGATCATTGTACCGATAGTTGTTACAGCCAATGGCTTGATAGCCAAGAGCCTCGACCAACATCTGAGGAGGCTCTCGTTGGGCAGCTGGGTCAAGGGCTTGATTCAGAAAGCGGTACTCCTGGACACGGCTCGCATTGTTAGGAGGTTCCTCTCTCTGTAGCCCTGACCGCCGGTAGCTTGGACCTTGTTCCCGATACCGGTGGGCTACTATTTTTTATATTTTTAAATGTTTTTATATTTGTATACTAATATTTAAAAATATAATTTATATGTATATTTAATTGAATAAAGGAAATAATAATAATGTTGATGACGATGTTGATCTAAAATAAATATTGTGTACAACCCTAGCTGTTGCGACATTGCCTACACGTTGTCTGCATTTACCACGAGATCAAAGGCGTCGTTCTACTGTATCTTTTTATACTGTGATAGTACAGAGGCTAGCACATTAAGCCATACCAAACTATACAATTTTCCCAATTGAACATTATCTTTATCCTTTTGAAATAAAGTTGAAAATCTATCAAAGAAATTTGACAAATTGGGGTAGCTTGATGTGCTGGCGTCTGTACACAAGATTATAAATATGTCGGGACAGGAGGCCGATTGGAGCTGGATTCTTCACTGTTGAACATTTTACTGGGCGTAGATGTGAGTTGCGGGCGAGAAGGAAAACTCTGAAGATGATTATTGATTTTCAGGTTACATTTGACCTTGCCGACGAAACGTTGGACAGTTTTTAGATACATGTTGCCCGCACGATGTCAGATGATCAATAGGGCTACCACAACCGACAAGAGATGATGCGTATATACTAGAACAGATCCAGGGACTAGGTATTTATTGAGACTAGGTAGCACCTATTCCTACTTTTAAAATACTTACTTGATCCATCTAGTCTCATTGTGCATAAGCGGCGCACTCGGCACCCGCGTGGCTCACTCGAATCGAAGTACCGGCGCGGCGGGATAGCAAGGCTGCTTTGCAGCTCAATCGTGTTTGCCTATTACAGATAATTCGTGTGTCAGTCATTTGAATATAAACTATATTTCAATGCAATTAAAAGTAATGCAAAGCGCATTCGTGTTTGGCTTAATCATTCGTGTCTCAGTAACCATAATTCAATAGACATAAAAGTAACGCAACGCGCACTCGTGTTGTCCAAGAATACATTCTGTTCTTTTTTTAAATATGTATACTATGCCGCAGTCTTTTCATCTTTGTCTGTCAATACTCGACAGTAGTCGGGACTTCATCAACCAATTTACTAGGCAGATTTTACACACTAAGTATTGTAAATACTCGATGCGAAATGAATACTTTAGACTAAATGCAATGCAGTCGAGTACTCGAGTATCAAGTACGGACTCGTGCGGATGTGATTCCGGCTCGCCGCCGCCGTTTTGATACCTACTCGGGGCTATTCGGCGTCGTAATCGGATACGCGTATCGGACTTATTTTGAAAACGGTTTTCGTAACGAAGTTTTGTTATGTAAAACTTTTGATTTTGTTTTGATGCCAGGTGAGAATATATCACCACTAGAGTGATGGAAAAAGTAGAAAGATGTGTACCTACATTTATGTGCTCTGGCACTCACCAAGTTGAATGCAATGGCCACGAGTGTCCCTTGTGAAAGATTATTTTCGTCCTGTGGATTATTATTAAATGATAGAAGAACGAGGCTGAGGAACGAGGAGACCCGAAAAGTCCAACAATTAATGTTGTTAAATCAAAATTCTTAAGGCTGATTTTCTACGTGTACATAATAATATATAAAAAAAACAATGATTCTAGATAGGTGATTAAAAAAAAAAAACAAAAAAAAATATTAGTCTGAAAATGAATTGAAATATTTTAAATACGCCAACAATCTTCAATGTAGATAAATCTTTACGTTGACAGTCTTAAGCCTGTGTAAAGTATGAAGGGAAGATTGCAATAAAATTCATTACTGCGTACGATACATGCATAGACGTATCAGTGGTACGCAAAGACTAAGCATACTCTAAAGTATGCGTACTTTGTGGACAAGGTGGAACAGGTATTTGGATCGAGTTTTTGTACCGAATTGGACTAGGTGCACCTAGAACAAAATTTACCTTGTACGACTCATCTTTACCACCGACCACGCCGACCACGTTGTTGAAGCACTCTCGTCGACTCGCACAAACGTCAGGCTAGACTTTCTCGAAACGCGCCAACTTCACACTTGCGTTTAGTTTTCAATTGACATCCCGTACGTATCTTCCGATAGCTAAAACTTTTTGGGAGTCTTTTAATTTCACATTTCAGTCAGAGTAGGTATCACAGGGCTGATAAAGTAGGTAAATCAAAAAATGTTACAAATTCTTGAAGCAGCAAGTCATTACGTCCTACGAATAAAATCTTTTGTTTCGATGTAACCCGCTGTTGAGGCGCGCTAAGAAGCAATTTTTTATGTATATGACAAAAGTGCATGGCGGCAACAAATAAGGTTCTAAACAGCGATGCGGTTGAATATGTAAGTTAAATGGAATGACCACAAAATTGAAAGTAATTTTGCCGATTTAATTAAATTAAAAAATAAATACTCGGCTCAGTGGAATATTGTTTTGGTATTTCTTTGTTGATTGAATTTCCTTTATTGTCATTACTTTAAATATGATAGTTTACGCTCA
The DNA here is from genome assembly GCA_947359405.1 of Antitype chi. Lineage (NCBI taxonomy): Eukaryota > Metazoa > Arthropoda > Insecta > Lepidoptera > Noctuidae > Antitype > Antitype chi. The sequence goes on from OX375814.1 coordinate 6,989,052, forward strand.
AAATTTAGAGAATTATGCGACCCAAAATATTTTTTTGAGCTGTCTTACGATGTTTTTATCATGATACTATTTTATTTCCATGAGGTATTTTTGAACAAGCTTGTAATATGTGCCAGTGACAAAAACCTACGCGTTTTACGATGTCTACGTTTAGACAGCGCCTTAAGGCAGCACAAGGTTAGATAAAGGTACGGTAATTAAAAATTGCCAGTGATATGGAACGTAAACATTAATAGCCCGCGGTTTCATTCGTCTCTGAGAGAAACTACTTTATGTAGGTACTCGTATGGAAAATGCACTTTGTAATATATGTTACCGGCCAAACCCGATTTCAGGCCAAACTAGTTTGTCCTAGGCCAAACTGGTTTATTAAGCCGGTGCACGCCGATTAAATGGGTTAGGTTAGGTTAGAACTGTGACCAAAAGCGCGCGAGCCGAGCGAGCGAAGCGAGCGGCGCGGCGCCGCGGCAGCGGCCGGCGAGCGTTACTTCCAAAGGCTGTTAACGAAATGGCTAATTAAGCTAGTTGGCTGCGACATATCACGCGTAGGATTGTCTGTTTGGTCTAGAACAAACTAGTTTGGCCTGAAATTGGGTTTGGCCGGTAACATATACAATGACATAATTAAAGGCCGGACCCACCGGTGAGCTAAATTTCAACTGAATCGGAACTTGGAAAGTAACAAACATTCAAATATTAATGTTTATTATTTTATGCAATGTATACCAATTCAAGGATACCCCGCGAAATTCGAATTCTGTTACGCTTTTGCAATTTGTAGGCATTGTATGACTTTTTCATGAAATAGTTATTCAATGGGGTTATATGAGTTTAGAGGGCAATTTGATTTTTATTATTATTATTCTCATGTAATAGGCTTGCTCCCTATTACATGGGACTTAAACAGAACTGTCGAAATGTTGGTATCCTATAGGTTTGGGTACCTCTAACCTTCCTCTCGGGGAATACAAGGCGTGAAGTTATAAAATTTAAGTAAGACAATTTCTCTGCCTTATAAGCCTTATGACCTTAAGCAGTTGCCTAATTTCTAAAAATGGGTTGGTAAGTACGATTTTGCCATATCTGGCCAATGCAAAGCCATAGTCATAATGCCTGAGAAAGTAATGATGTGGAACAAGTACCTACGACTGGTTTGTTCTTAGTCAAAATGAAGTAAAAATACATAAAAGGTTGTAAAAAAATGTTAATAAAATTTGTTATTATTGTTGGGATTCGTTCAACATATTCATGATGCATTCAGGAAATCACTATAGATTAGCCGCGCTGATAAACAGTCTCGATTAGGTGTACCTATACCTAACATACATATGTGCCTTTTTATAGTCAGTATCTCCTAAAGCACACAGATTCACGTACTCCTTTTTTGTATGTAGTTACAATCCGCAATAATTAGCAATGAGGGCCTTGTGCACAAAAAAGACTGTAGTTTTTGTCATAACAGTGATAATGTTACTATCACTATATAACGCAACGAGAACAGTAAAGGGCAGTTATGAAATAGTTTCAGACAGTGTGAAGTCAATAAGTGGTTGGACGTTTGTAAAAAGTGATGTGATAAAAAATGTGACAAAAAAGAAAGTGGACTTAAAATATATTTTACAATGGACGTCGCCATCAAATATGCCTTTCGTGTATATGGGCAAGGGACGGGATGGATTTATTGAACGAAAATGTCCTCACACAAACTGTATAGTGACTGCAAATCGTTCGTATTTCGGCGGAGATTATTCAAAATTTGACGTCATTGCATTCGCAGGGCCAGAAGTGGTTATTTATGATACTGCACAATTACCTCAAAAGAGATCCCCTCATCAAAAGTATGTTTTCGCAAGCATAGAATCTGGAGACAATTATCCTATCTGCTCTAAAAGATTCAATGGATATTTCAACTGGACATGGACGTTTAAATTAGACTCTGAAGTAAGATGGGGCTACATAACTATTAGAGATAAAAATAATGCTATAGTTGGACCAAATAAAGAAATGCATTGGATGAAGTTGAAAGACATGGATCCAGTTACCAACGATTTTAAACAACAGCTTAAAACGAAATCCAAAGCAGCGGCGTGGTTCGTGTCCAATTGTAACTCTAGAAGCAATAGAGAAGAAATTGTTAGACAATTAACACGTGAATTAACAAATTATGGTTTGATCTTAGATATATTTGGTACCTGTGGGAAACTAAAATGTTCACGGGATAATGAAGATGAATGCGATAAATTAATTAAACGGGATTACTATTTTTATTTATCGTTTGAAAACTCTTTTAGTGAAGACTATGTTACCGAGAAGTTATTACGAGCGTTAAATAATGACGCCATCCCCATCGTATACGGTGGTGCTAATTATACTAGGTACGTATTAATTTGGTTGTTGTTGTTTGGGTTTGAAAGTGGTCTGGTGTTACCCAGTAACTGGGTTGTGGTGGTAGGTACGATAGGCAGTCGCTCCATATAAAATACTGGTATTTACCACCAACACAGTTGGGTAGGCAGATGAAGTTGCTGCCGGGGTTCGAACCCAAGCTGGCACTTTCATCATCGTCATCATCATCTTAGCCGAAAGTCGTCTACTGCTGGACATAGCACATAGCAGTTACTTTACTTTGTGTACATTATTTTTCACCTGACAACCTCGGAAATATTCTGTTTGTCATTCGAAATCTGCGTGCAAAAGTGCATTTTACCCGCTAGCGTGGAAAGAGTTTTTGAAATTCGAACCTTCTATTCAATAATTTTCTATACAGCCAGTCCACTGAAAATGCATTAATACATATTTCATGTCAGTGCGCCAACCCCATTTTTAGAATAATCGCACTGGCCAGCAGGACGACTGCATGAAATAAAACGAAACCTAAAAAAAAATCGTCTCCTTTCAATTCGCTTTCCATAATTTTGGTTTGTTTTTTGATAAAATCGTAAGAAATCATAAAATATGAGCGAGTCTAGCAGCGATGAAGATATAAATTCAACACCTGCATAGTTAGTGCAAGCGGTACATAATGCCGAATTGAGTTATCTTCTGGAAAAATCGTGCGAGAAGTACATAATAGCATACAATTTGTACAATGCATGGAGACATTCTAAAGGCGTGAAAACGTTTTCGAAGACTACAATGCAATGTTATCATACTTAATTGAACTAAGTGCACTTATTTAATATATTATTTAGGCTGTTTTTCTCGCCCCTGGCATTTTCCTCGCTGCAGTGAGGTAAAAATTGTGTGTCTCGCTCGGCAGCAAAGGTATTCTGCGTCTCGTACCTTTGAAAGCCTCGCTACGCTCAGGATTCTATATTTGAACCACTCGCTGCGCTCATGGTTCAATCCTAGAATCCTTCGCTTGCTCAGCTTTCAATACAAATACTCGCGCCAAAAAACAACTTTGCAGCCTTGCATAACAAATAACTATTATCACCACTACTCACAAAGCGGTGAAGGAAAACATCGTGAGGTAACCGGCATGTCCTAGAACCAAAAGTTCGAAGGTATGTGCAACGACCAGCCTAGTGCGTGTTGACTCTCTCTGTGGGAGGTAGTAGGCCATAATCCACTGAGAGAAGACACGCAGGGACCTGCAAACAGAGAGCAGGCCTGTGTCCCAGCAGTCCCCACTGCTGGGACACAGGCATTATAGGCAGATTATGGTATGCTTATTTCATCACCACTGCTCAAGATGTGTATAAATGATGCGAGTACTGATTGATATTCTTGTTTAAATACCCAAATAGTCCTATCAGGCAAGAACATTCCCACCGTTGGGACTCAAACCTTCTCTTAAACCCACGAGATCCACCATGTGGACCCATTTTTTTTTTGAGGATGGGAAATCATCAAATAACTTCTCCCGCTCTGGGTGGAGCAGGAGGGCGTGTCAGACTTTTACTGACTAAAACCCACCCGTGTTCCCTCAGTTGCCTGTGTGCCAGGGGCGACGGTATCTCTTTCGAACAACCCGCACCCCTGGCAGGCATCGGCCCTTGCGGACCCCACCCTTTGGTGCTGACATCTCTTTGAGGCGCGCGTGGAACACAACGCGCCGTCGACCCGGGCTTGGTCCTTACCGGACAGCGAGCTACCCATTACTCGCCGTCCGCAAGTCCGCGCCTACGGTGGCCGGGAATCAGCCTGGGATTCCCGACGCTCAGGGCGTCTCCTGCGGAGGCTAGGGCCGTGAGGGCGCATATACTGCCTCTTCCTCACGTGCGCCGCCTCCCTCTTCGCGAGCATTACTGCTTCGCAGAAGGAGGTGACGGCTAGCCATGCACTCTCGCTCCGTACCATGGCCTGGACCAGGGCCGGACGCGAGAGATCGCCGCCGCCGATCGCCTCCACGAGGACACGGCGGTGCTACGCCCAAGCCGGGCAGACCTCCACCGTGTCCTCAGGGCGATCTTCGCAGTGGAAATACCCGGGCAGTTTCCTCCCGCCTTATCCGAAACAAAGTTTCTGATGTTCAAAATGTATTTTTATGTGCCTATTTGAAATAAATAATTTGTCCACCATTAGTTGAGTAGCAACTATAACCAGTTTATTTAAATGATGAGGGATAATTTACTATTTTATTTTTACAGATTTATGCCAGATGGCATTTACCTGGACACTGGACTACAAACTACAATGCAGATAGCAGCAAAAATGTATGAATTGATCAATGATCCGGAACAATATGCAGAGTACTTCAAATGGAAAAATCATTACTCGTATCATAAAAAAAGTGAAGATGTTAAAACAGATCCTTATTGTTTATTTTGTACTACTTTGAACAATGAAGAAATGGTTAAAAAGATTACAATTTATGATGATTTTTACAAGTGGTGGATGTCGCCTACGGGTCGGTGCTGATTTGAATCGAGCCAAGGTTTGTACAACTGGGTTATGTCAGAGATTTTTTTTCTCAATTGATCTTTGTATAATAAAAACTTTCTATAATAAAAAAAAACAAATGTCGCCCGACTTTCGTTACTGACTGTACCCACTGCGCCAGTTCACCACTATTTTCTTAGGTACTAGTGGAACCAGACGATGTATCGGCACAAAGATAAAATGTTATCAAACAACGCAATATGAGCCCTTGATAACAACTTATAAGTATATTTATCATATTTGTGTATTTTAGATAAAGCAGAGCTAGAACTACGAGGCAGGTTAAATCTGAAATTGGCATAGCCACCAGTGTAGCTTGTGGTTCGGAGTTTCTCTGAACCTAAGTACAGTAACCCACACGTGTGGTAACAAAAGCTGTGTAAACATAATCAATCTATAATATTCCCACAGCTGGGAACGTTATATTTGGAGTGGACACTTGACTCCACGTCAATTGCATAAAAACCATTTTAAAACTAAAACAGTCCCTTTTTTAAGATGTTTTATACGTCTTACGTTGTTCGTTTTAATATATTTTTGAAATTATCCTACCATGAAACTAAAGGCAAATTAAACATACAGGAAAAGTTTTTATTCAGTGCGCAAACTGTAACCATGAATTCGGCATATCATTCTAGACCCCCCAGCGCAGAAATTTTTCGTCGGTTATCCAAAAAAAAAAAACAGCTGTTCCATACATTTAGACCGCGTAGGTATTGCAATTTTCTATGAAAGTTGTTTTTTTTTTGTATAACCGACGAAAAAGTTTTTCGCTGGGGGTCTAGAATGATAGGATGAAATCATGGTTAAAAGTTGCGTACTGAATAAAAACTTTTCCTGTATAGGTACCTAGTTTACAAATTAATTAATAAAAAAAATTGGTTACATTTAAATTGCTTTTTAGTCTTATGGTCTAGTAGGATAGTCAAAAATAACCGTTACAAAAAGGTTATTTTTAATAGCGAAAAAGAAATTGCTTACGATAGTAACGTGGATAAAGGACGCAATTAAAATCGTAAATAGATCAAGTATTCAAGTGATGTGTTGGTAAATACACTTAACCTCATCTAAAAGTGTAACTCTTATGTAAAAACCATTAACCTTAATTACCAACACAAAGCTGATTACAGATCAAGTGGACTTAGATAAAGGCTCTCATTATTTGAGCACTGATATCACAAGCATTCATTAAAATTCAGTTGAACTAACAGAGCTAAAACCAGCTGAAATTAATGATTTATAATGTATGCTCTTCATACTTGTATTTTGTGACAAGATAAACAGAGATGTTACACAAATATAATACATATAGGTATGTTATAGCTGCAATGGGCTGGCCATTGCAGCTATTAAGAATTTCCTAATAGAATAATACTGCCAGACCTAGGGATCGAAACTAGGACCCGCTACTAAGCAGTTCTGCAAACTAACACTAAACCAGCGAGGATGAAATAATAAACACCGACCCCTCGATCCTTGAATAAAAACATGTAGGTACCTAATAGGTACCAATAATAACATGCATATAACAAAATCGCAGTTATGCAGTATCGGTAACTTTATCCGGGTAATAAAATTGGACTTGGATACAATAATGTAAAACATGCATTACTGAAATACAAACGATAACAGAATGCCAGTCAAAGTGAACACAGACGCGCCGAAACAATCTATCAATACTTTGTAGAAGAGACTAAACCAAATATAGTTCTATGAGTGTGTTGAACTACCAATTAGATGTTCGACTGGTTTTGAAAAGTCGTGAGCCTTAGTTACGGGTCAACGCTCATGGTTTGCGTTACGTGTGTACTTCTCTCCAGCCGTTCAGTTCGTCCGACAAATAATCCAAATCAACAAATTCAACGGATAGAATAATATTTATGCATATATTTTATTATGGCTATTAGTAAAATGAGAAAATTCACCAGCAAATTATTTATTTTTGTGATGTTTACTGTTCTCATAATAACAATGATAAAAAACTATACAACCAACCAAAAAAGATTTCATCTACACGGAAGTAAAGCAAAGCCAGGAATGAAATACATATTGCTTTGGACCGAAGAAGAAACCATACCGTTTGTGTATTTGGGCCAAGGAAGAAGAGGCTTTATCGGCAGGAAATGTGCATACACCAACTGTGTAGTGACTGGTAATGAAAGTCTTTTGGGTAGTACCACTGCATTCGACGCAGTTCTTTTTCACGGACCGGAGTTAACTAATTCTTATGTTAAGTTGCCAGAAGAACGGTTGCCTTACCAAAAATTTGTATTTGCAAGCATAGAATCACCAGCAAATTACCCATTGTGTGTTCACAATTTTAATGGATATTTTAATTGGACGTGGACATATAAATTAGAATCGGATGTCCGTTGGGGCTACATTGCGATTAAAGACTCTAACGGCAACGTTGTGGGTCCAAAGAAAGACATGCATTGGATAGAATGGAAGGACATGGATCCTGTCAATAAAACATTGAAGGCTCAACTTAAAAGTAAACATAAAGCTGTCGCCTGGTTCGTATCTAATTGTCGTTCAAAAAGTCGGCGTGAACAATATGTAAACAATCTTAAATACGAATTAATGGACAAATATGGTTTAGATGTAGATGTGTACGGAGATTGTGGAAAGTTTACATGTCTTCGTGAAGAACCAGAATTCTGTGGAAAAATGTTGTACAAAGATTATTACTTTTACTTGTCTTTTGAGAACTCTTTTAGTGAGGATTACGTTACAGAGAAATTGTTGCATGCCCTACAAAATACTGCAGTGCCAATTGTTTACGGAGGAGCTAACTACAGCAGGTAAGTTGAACGGAATTATCGTAGATGACAACTAATAGGAAAGTATGAAAGAATAAAAACTTTTTCCAAAAAAAAACCGACTTCCGGAAAAACACTAGCTACAAAGTGAAAAACAACATTAATTTCGGAAGTCGGTGACTTTGGATATGTATTTAAATTTTTTGTTACTGCCTTTCGAAATTAAAGTAATTTTTCACTTTGTAGTGTTTTTCCGGAAGACGGTTTTTTTTTTGGAAAAAGTTTCCCTTTGGGGTCAAAACAATGCGATAGCATGTGATAGCAGCAATTGCGGTTGATTTGCTGTCATTTTTTTAAGAGTTCCGTTGTCTGTCTACGAAACACATCATCTGGTCTATATGAAATTTAAATGGGACCATTTCGGTATAAACCCCTTGCGAACAAAAAAAGAATTTTGCAAATCCGTCTATATATGACGGAGTTATGCCCAGGCATACATAAAAAAAAGAAGGTTGTACCTTCCTTCATCAGCTCAGCGTCATGAGATGATGATGACCAAATGTATGAAAAACATTGTTAATACCTAGGGCAACCCTCAAATGTGCCCTCAATTTCCCTGGGATTCCATCATCAGATCCTGACTTGGTGCCAATGGGACCACCTCAGAAGTATAATCTTTTAAATAAAAAATATATTTTGAGAATCGATCCACAAACGGAGCAGAAATCGGTGAACATACGTAAAAAAAAATACATGCAGTCGAACATAGAACCTCCTCCTTTTTTGAAGTCGTTTAAAAAGACAATACATGATGCGCCGACTCCAAATAAATTTGCATAACGGCAGGAGAATGACGGTGATTCCTTACGTCAACGCGTATTGTTATAGATGCAGCTGAAAATAAATAGAACATCATCATTATTTGAACTATCTTTAAACTATATCTAGAAGTTTAAAATAATTATATGTCAATAACATCTCGTGCATCGGACAAACATGGCTATACCTAATTAATAAATCAAATACCTACAAGTCGCTTTTACAGACTGTGTGTGCGCTTAGTTCTTCTAAACTACACAATAGTTTTTGATAAGAATCTAAAGATTTTTTTACTAGAAGGTTTGTGTATTTAAATTCTACTTAGATATAGCACAGAAATCTCGATGTTTTGACTCATCGATAATTCAGTAAATTGCACCGATGTGAAGCAGGGGGTCGCTAGTGTTAAAAAAATAATAGTTTAAAAAACTAAAAAACACGCTTTAAAAACCAAACTAAAAAAGGAGAAAATAATTTAATTCAATTAAAAAGCGTGGGGTGCTTGACATTAATTGATTATAAAAATACCTCAAAAAGCACCCCACGATTATTTATTTTCTATATATGTATTTTTTTTTCTCATTTTTTTTTTAAATTAACGAATTGTCATCGGTCCTCGATAAGTTTACAAAATTTCAATGAAATCTGACCGTTTAAAGTGGGTCAAAATCGCGTCTAAAGGAGTCAGTTACAAACACAAGTGAAGCTAATATGTATAAAGCGTGTAATAAAACATTTCATTACAGGTTCCTGCCAGAACGATCGTATTTGAATGCGAGGGAATTAAAGATCCCGAAACTTGCAGAGCTGATTGATCAATTGATCAGTGAGCCTTCGACCTATGCAGAGTTTTTCCGATGGCAGAAGTACTACTCCTACCACAAGACAACGGAGCTGAACGAAACCAATGAGTATTGCCAGATCTGTGCTGCTCTAAATGATGATAAATTGATGGAAACCACGTCAGTATATAACGAATTCAGTGAATTTTGGGAAGTGTATAATACGTGTTGAGATAATCAGTCTAGATAATAATTTTGCCATACATGTTCTTTTTTTAAATAAGTATAGCAATTAGTAAAATTTGAATATAAATTAGGGACATACCTACTTATTGTAGTTCGTTCTAAAATGTTTGTTAAATCTGTGAACTGACGTTTTATAAATAGTTATATAATAGCAGTAAAAAATGATGACATCGTATTATATAATGTACAAAGGAAGTGTATAATAATTACGTGTAGAGAATCAGTCTAGGCAATAACTTTTTCATAATTTTTTTTTTTTTATAATATAACAAAAGGTGATTGTATATAATGGGGCACACATAGTTCGTTCTAAAATGTTTGTTAAATCTGTGAAGTTACGTTTTTTTATAAATGATAAATAGTTATTTAATAGCAGTAAAAAATGATGACATCGTATTCATCACAGTCATTTAATTCCACAACAATTTAAAATAAGTACAACAATAGTTGCATGAATAGGATTCATGATTTTTTGTACTTTATTACGTAGTAAAATGTGTAAAAAAATAACATGAATCGTTTTTATTCAGTCATAAAATCCTGGCAAAGGCAAAGAGTTATTTAAAAGCACGATGCATGAAATTACACGAATTTATGTACAGGTAACAGTTTTATACGATAAAATATATTTTCCACGAAAATTACACTAAAATTTGAAATGTGTATGCAACAAGCAATGGAGGGGCGTGAATTTTTAAATTGGTTATCTCTTATTGTGTATATTCGAGCTAAGAATAGGTACCTACAGTGGCGTGCAGTCTATAAAGACAGAAAGACACTGCCTAACTTACCTAAATCAAGTCAATATTTAAAAATATTATTTTAACAATAAACAAAAAATCTTTATTCATAAATCAGCTCCACCTGTCGAGCGTCGGTCGTGTCATTAGTATCAGCGATACAATACCCATTCGTTCGTACAATTTGACGCAACTTCGCATTGCGATGCACTAGCGCCGCTGAGTGCCTCGAGAGAGACACGAACTATTCGCGGCTTAATGTGTATAAGTGTGCTCTCGTGGTCATGCAGATTTATTGGGTGTGGGTTCCTATACTTACGTGGCACACAATGTAACAATTTACGCACGGTGCAACCGTACAGGGTAGTCACTGGCTTTTGACACTACGAATTACGAAACTTACCGAAGTTTTCCGAACAAAGTTGGTTATGCGACTATTTTTTAAAGTAGCAATAATTCATTGAATTTTCGCTACATAAACTACCATTAGATTTTTGTCGTATTCTTTTTATTTTCCGTTTTCCGACGCCATTATTTGTTTTGATCTTTGATCAAGTTTTGATTTATTTGTTTTGGTTGTGAGCAAAGATAGCTTGTATTTTAAGGTTTTAACGTTGATAATAGTGTGAAAAATAGATAATATTCACTGTGAAAGTTTTTCAAGTGGTGTGTGTACCTATAGAGAAAATAAAAAATGATGCATTTGCAAAACTATCTTTCGGTGAATATAAAAAACCTGTGATAGTGAAAAGTAGTTATACACCGGATTTTCAATTAATACAAACTAAAGGTAAATTTAATAGTAAATTCAATACTTACAAAATAATATGATTCATATGTTTGCATGGTATGTAGGTACAGTAATCGGTTGAACTGATATTTTTTTTTGCTTTTTTTTATTTCTGCCTACCCTGTCTAAAAACTCTGTGCACGCCATTGGGTTCCTACGTACCCAGAACTGAAAAAAGTACTTGCACTTCTTTCAGTTCGGTACGTTCAGTTCTGGGGGCCTACTACGTAAACACGATGTTCGTAGTTTCCCCGAAGTTACGTACCTTTCCAACTTTGTATAACTTACGGACATAAGATTAGTTTAGAGCCCGAACTAAGAATGAACTACAACACGATTTGACAGTTGACCCTACTCCCAATATGTGTTTGCCAGTCCAAAAAAGTTAATTAAACGGCTGTAGAATCCTACATCCGACTACGAAGTTTTAAACTACATTCGGACGGGTTCGTATCTTCGTTGACATAGTTAGATAGTAGGCCCCAGGTTCAGTCACAAGTGATTGGATTAAGTCTCTTTAGTATGAACCTATCCAGGGGTAGGTGCATACTAAAGAAACTTAATCCAATCTGGAATTTACTTATGAGTCCCTAGATGGGACAAAGGGCGTCCACAGATACTGTCAAAGTGTTAATCTGCGGGGTAAGACACATAAAATGCCAATAATTCGCAATGCCTTTAATTTTGACAGTTCAGAGTTTGTTGTTTCAGAGTTTTGCGTTTGATTTCACTTAATGTTTCCCCGATCTTCTTCGCGTCACATAAGAATGCGTGTGTGTGTCGTTATTGCAGTTAAGGTTCATTTTATGACCTCAATTTTGGTCGATGATTTTTTAATGATAATTTATTAATGTTATTCAAGCAGTAATTGATGAAAAAGTAATGAGATGTAGAGGTTCTTACATTTTGGTCGATGATTTTTTAATTATAATTTATTAATGTTATTCAAGCAGTAATTGATGAAAATGTACTGAAATGTAGAGGTTCTTACACTCATACAATAACCCTCTGAATACAGATGCACGAGTTACCGCGACAAGTGTGAATGACTGCGTAAAAAATTGCGTAACACGCTATCAATCAGAATTTGAATCAATTGGAAGGATACTGCTAATCCTTTGCTTCATATGTTCGAAATATAAACTCTGTCTACTCAACAGCGTAAATAACGCAATCAATTTCGTCGAACAGAAAAATGAAAAACATTCCTATTATTAGTGTGTTACGCAATTTCCGCTCTGATCAGGGTTTAACTTATTCATGATATACTTTTGGAATGGACTTCACGGTATTCCAGACGACCATGTCTGCGGTATCCTCGGGGATTCAAGTCTAAAGTCATTGGACTCGGGTCCCATTACCAGTAATGAGAAGAAGAAACAGAATCAAGCGGACAGAGAAAAGATGTGGATTACTGATGACGTGACTGTGCTGGTTGTGTCACCAAGGATGCAGCAATGTTTGTGTCGAGTTCTACTTCTAAACATGACCAATTTTGACCAATTATCGTGTGTGTGTGTGACGAGAGGGCGATGACACAATATTACTAACATGTTTCAGCTCCAAGTCCACATAAGTCATAATATTCGTATTGTTCTTAAGGAATTAAACATAAATGCAAAATGTTATAATTTGGAATATCATGGACCCAAAACGTGATCAGGTCCACATAGTAAGTAATACCTACGTCCTGGGTTACGATTTAATTTATCTGTGCATACGATCAATCTGATTAATCTACGCTTGCCGCTGTTCGCGTCCCGGCTGTCATTCGTGGATCTTTGACAGTCTTTACGGGTCGTCAGATGTCCGAATGTCTCATATCCCTAAGTAAGGAGTAGGTATCCAATAACTGAGTTGTGGAGGTCAAATAGGCAGTCGCTCCAATTGAAATATTGATAGGCAGATGATGATGACTTAAAATAAAATGGTGTCGAAGTCGAAACTGTGCGAAGAGTATTTTTGAAAAAAACTAATTTCTACGAGGTTTGGTCTGGGGTCGATTCTAGTTAGTGCCGAAAAAATAGTTTTTAGAATGTATGCCTATTTGTCAAATGTATGTTCTAGTATCACGCAAATACTACCAAATAGAGTAGGTAGGTATGTTCGAATAAAATTTTGCTTAGATATTCCCAATAGGAAAGAAGGTCAGCCTAAAAATCAGGCTATAAATTATCACGATATTTGCTATGGGCAATATTGCATTATGTTCGATTTCTTCTACAGTTCACCGTAAATTGTAACAAGATTAGCCAAAAGGTTACAATATTGATCTATGTATAGTCACAGATTCAACAGAACGCTACTTAATTATTAATTATCTGATATTATTTACGAGAAAAAGCATTTTTTACCGTATTTTCTCAATTATTTATGATTTTAGTTGCAACTATGCAGTTCCTCTGCAAAGTGTCCGAAGAAAATTAATTGCAGCAAATCAGTACTTTCAGTTCATATAAATTGAAAGTGTTAATTTGTCGGTAGATATTTATTTTTTGTCAGCCACTGCTTCGGGAGTATAAAAATAAAAAATAAAAATCGGCTGAAATGATCGAAAACATTAATTCGATTTGGCTCTTGTTTAACAAAACCAGGCCGATTCTCACCTTGACCCTGACCTACTTATAGGCCTGGGATTCAGTCGGCGCGTTCCGGACTCAGGGAGGCTGCCTGCTCTCTCTCTCTTGACAGATTACCTTCCTACGCGATTTCAAGCAGTATATAGGTACCTTTGTAAGAATCGTATTAACGAACGTTCCTGTAGTTTCTGCCTACCCCTATTGGAACAAGGCGTGAATGTGTGTTTGTTTTGTGCAGTAACTGTTCAATCTAATTCACAATGCGGTGAAGTGTATGTCTTAGTAAATTTTATTTTTATTTTTTATTTTTATTTTATTCATTGGACGATTGCGGCGGTAAGTCTTTGGATTGACAGAGAGAGACTGTTTCGCATAAGGTGGGAGGAAACGCCCGTGTATTTCCACTGCGAAGATCGCCCTAAGGAGACGGTGGCGCACACAGTGGAGGTCTGCCCGGCTTGGGCGGAGCACCGCCGTGTCCTTGTGGAGGCGATCGGCGGCGGCGATCTCTCGCATCCGGCCCTGATCCAGGCCATGGTACGGAACGAGAGTGCATGGGTAGCCGTCACCTCCTTCTGCGTAGCAGTAATGCTCGCGAAGAGGGAGGCGGTGCACGTGAGGGAAAGGCAGTACATGCGCCCTCAGGGCCGGTGCCGCCGCGGGAGACGCTCTGGGCGTTGGGAATCCCAGGCTGATTCCCGGCCACCGTAGGCGCGGGCTTGCGGACGGCGAGTAATGGGTAGCTCGCTGTCCGGTGAGGACCAAGCCCGGGTCGACGGCGCGGTGTGTTCCACGCGTGCCTCAATGAGATGTCAGCACCAACTGGTGGGTTCCGTAAGGGCCGATGCCTGCCAAGGGTGCGGGTTGTTCGAAAGAGTCACGGGTGGGTTTTAGACAGTCAAAGTCTGACACGCCCTCCTACTCCACCCAGAGCGGGAGAAGTTATTACATGATTTAGACCCTGACACCAAGCTGCAGGCAGTGTAGGGAAGCAATGCCATCCTTGGATGGCAGGCTGACCAGACATCTGTTACGCCTGGACAGAAAAGATCTGCGTCTGGTGACTGGAACCATCACAGGACACTGCCCGCTAAACAAAAACTTTTAGACAATAGGCATAATGGACAGCCCCTTGTGTAGGGCTTGCATGGAGGCCGAGGAAACCGTTGCGCATGTGATTTTCGAATACACAGGTGTAGCCGAGATTAGAATAGAAACCCTCGGGGCACCCAAATGTTACACGGATATTCTCAACAGACCAACTTCTGGAGGGAGGTGGGTTGGTTGGTATGACACCTGAAGACCGCCATGGCTCACGCGCAATGGTCCACTTGAAGGACTAAGTGCGGAAACCAAACCCATTACATAGAACATAAGTAAACACTTATGTTGTCTTTGACCGATTTCAGTAACGTCCAAGATATACTCAGAAAGTAGGTATAAATGAATTGAAAAAGTCAGCCCAGATTTGAACCCACATAACCTCAAGTATGAGAGGCAAGGCGTTATCCACTGGGCCAATAGAATACAACTTGCATAGTGGCAATAATTATTTAACATGCAAATTGCAAGCACTTTCGCATCTGGCTATCGCCGACACCAGTCGTGGTTTAGTTAAAATTACCAGCTAAACATTAACATACAAACGCTTGTTATAATGAAGCGATTATAGAAACGCTAATTAGTTCCCCATTGGGCTTCAAATTAACATTGCTCAGCGATTATATAATTATTATCTTATGTAAAATATACGATGGAGTTTCATAATAAATTAATTGTCCAACCTCTTTTAGAAATAAAGAAAGAAAAAGTATTTATTGTGACTCGCACAGAAAGATCACACACACTAAACTAAACACACAGACATATAAAACAGTAGCAGACCAAACATTAATCCATAGTCGATGGACTTGATTCTCTATCCTTTTTTTGCTAAGCGTCAAGTCGTAAGCAGTATCTCGTTCTGTCACCTGTTGTCACACTGACTCACACATAGACAAAATTTGAAGCGTAGCCCGTCTGTCCCGCGCCGCCATTTCGATAAGCGACATTTATCCTGAATCGCGTTCTATGTTTCAACCGCGAAATATTACTTGAAAAATTAATTGTTTGGGACAATTACACAAAAATAAAATGGTAAAGTGCTGTGCGTACCAGTGTGACAGTGCTAGCTACCACAAAACACCTGGATTGACCTTTCATCGGTAAGTTTTTGTATTATGCTGTGTAGTCAGGGACGGATTTGGCAACAAAGACGATTTTTTTATTGTATGGAGAATATTTACCTATCATGGAATTATCAAATAGAGACACGGTTTACTCTACGATATTTCATATATTTTTGGTGACATAGTTTGAAAATATGGCAGAGTGCAGATTGCCAGTGTAAACATACATTCTATGATAGTAAAATTTATAGAATCGCTCCGGCCCGGCGGGTACACATGTGATACGTTACAATAGAAAATCAATTGTGTCTCATTAGCCGCTTATGTTACCCTGTCTGTGTGATGGATAACATGAACGATGGTGGACATAAATCGGTATAGGCTACTCACATAATTTTAACATTTCATTCAGCAGGTAATAATTGAGCTTACTAATATTTTTCCAGGTTTCCAAAGGATGTAAGTTTACGGAATGCATGGATTTAAAAACATGAAACTCCAGGATTGAAACTGAACCTCAAATGGCGCAAATATTCTAATCTTATTGAAACCTATATGTTCGAGCCGTTTGGGGTTGAAACTCTAGGGCCATGGGGTCCGAGTGGCAACTTAGTTTTCCGAGACATTTCCAAGCGGTTGATCGACTCTTCACGTGACCAAAGGGCTGGCTTATTTTTCAGCCAAAGAATCAGCATTGCCATAGTGGCAATGCTGCCAGCCTTTGTTGGCCACTTTTCTCATTCACAACGATGCGGACGTATTATTTGATGCCCTACGATTCTTTTATTTTTTGTATACCTGTACATATTATTATTTTAGGACCAGTAATTTTTAAATTATGAAAATAAAGAACATTACTTGTCGTTGTGATCTTGTTCTCGTACCAAACTGTAATAATCTCTGTATAGGCTTTTATTTTCGTTCGTTTTAAATTTTGTATTTATGTATCTATTATTGATATGTGTGTATCTATTTTAGTATATTGTAAACACATTATTTGTACCAACAACGTCCCCATTTTATGTCCAGGCTAATCACTGTCCATTCCATGGTTGCCTGGATGAGATCGCGGAAAGCGATAAGGCCGCCTATTGTATATATTCTAGTGTATTTTTTTGTATAATGTATTTTTGTAGTGTACAATAAAGAATATATAATTAATAAAGTTAAAAAAAAAATGTAAATATTCATTCATTGTTTTATTTCAAAATTCCTGATATATTTATATGCTAGCTTTCAGGCATACCAACACCTTAACTCTAGGTCCCACCACGCTGGGCATGCGGGTTAATGACTACAGGGAGGGGTCGCCTTTTACAGTAACCACGGGAACAGATGGGTGGTTATATTCGTTAAGACTTTATTGATAAGTAATCTAAACTTCATTTACCCAGAGAATATCGATTTTCGCGGATTTTCAGTAAGATTATCGGTCGTTTCAATATCGTTATATAATACCGGCAACCGGCCCTAGTCCGGCCCCTTATCGACCACACTCTCTATGTGTGCGTAATGGGTACGCAATTTTTAGCGAATGTTTGGTCTGCTACTGTTTTATATGTCTGTGACTAAACACAATAAAATAATTGTAATATAAAAAACAAAATTTCGTGAAAGTAAAAAATAAAAATTGAAAGTCCTGTATGAGGCCAAAAGGCCCTTCAGCATGATGCTGCGACATTTAAAAAATGTCGCAGGGCTGGTATTCTGATAGGGCCCGATGTGATGCGCGGCTTTTATTAGTATTTCTCTAGGATATATGTATTTACCTGAAATGGGACTGGGCGGGTCACGTCAGCCATATGCACAGTGACTGCTAGGGAACAGTCGTCACACGGTGGGTACCGGAAGAGGAACGGTGCCGCTGAGGCCGGCCCACGAAGAGGTGGCGAGATGACCTAGCCGCGTACCGCAATGGTTGGACCGAGGTGGTTCTAGAAAAGGATTTGGGGGAGGCCGTTGTTCAACAGTGGGACAATGTAGGCTGTATATAAAATAAAAAAACCCGATTGTCATAAATGTGCACCAGTCATAGTCAAAATATTGACATGATGGCTGCATTGGTAGCTTAAGAACAGTATTTTAAACGAAAATAACATTACAGACGACACGGGAGTACAGACTGTACTGTAGTGTTATTCTGTAAAAATCTCACCGTGAAAATTAAGGTGAAGTGAACTGTCAGTAGTGTCAATTTCTAGCATCAGTATACAATGACAGCTCAGATTGAGCTCTCTTCACCTATTCTTTCACGGTGAGATTTTTACAGAATAGCACTACTGGTAGGCGTCAGCAGTGAGGCGTGCGGGTGAATCCATTCATGCCAATCTTTTGACATTGACAGCCCCAAGTGCACAGTTATAATAATCGTGTTTTATCACACCTATCTTAGAGAAATACATCTTTTATTAATAAAACAAAAACCCATGCTTCAGTTTTCATGGTAAATAAGACAGGAACCAATAAAAGTTAACACCTAATCTCGACCTTGGCTTTGAAACCTTAAGTTGGCACAAAACATCGAAGCAAAGTATTAAAAATTGAGTCGCGAGGTTTCCTCGTGAACAAGTTACGAGTATATTTTGAAAAGGCATGTCGAGTTAGTGTGGGACATCAAAGAAGCTTGTAAGGTTTATTTCTGTACGGAATTAGACATCTAAGGCTTTCTACAATGTTTGGAGTTGTTAGTTTTATTGACCTGTTAAAAAAAAGTCGAGAGGTGTCGTGTGACACCTACGCGCCTCGGTGTTATTGCGTTAACACACTAACAGTAGGAATGGGTTTCATGTTGACAGTTCAACAACATTCATTGCATCATTTACATTGTTGACCAGAACATATGAAGCAATGGATTTGCAATATCCTTGGAAACTATTCAGGAGTTATAATTACACTAGCTTCCGCCCGCAGTTTCCCCGCGTGGAAGTCTGAAATTATCCCGTGAGAACGTACTACCGGGATAAAAAGTATTCTATGTGTTAATCTAGTTTGTAATTTATCTGTGTGCCAAATTTTATCCAAATCCGTTCAGCCGTTTTTGCATGATTGAGTAACAAACATCCAAACATCACTTACTTTCACATTTATAATATTGTTAGGATAACCAAAGTTATTGCACAAGCGTTGCCCAATTGCACAATACCTAGTCTTAAATATTGACATTCATGAGGTTTAAATGACGTGTTAAGTGGATGCTTATAACCGATTAGTACCTAACTGCCTTTGGCAATCACGAAATTGAAAATCTACACACGATAAGTATATCGACCTCGTAATTATTTACCACTTTTGACAACAATTATTAACAGTGGATTGCAACTTCACTAAGGTTAAAAATATCTATCTGTCACATACCCAAAAACCTTGTATAGTCTAGAGGTAAGACGACCTGTTTATGACCAAGAGGTCTGCTCGGTCTTAATCTAAGTCCACCTGACTAGCTTTCACCATCTTATCTAAATCTGTCGCTGTAACAACAATGTTAACAACATTCTTGTGTTTAGGCAGTTAGAGGTCAGATAGCTAGTTCCTTTGTAGTTGAGGATTCCGGGTGAACCTCGCTTCCATCTTCGACCTGATCATCACTTACTACCAGGTGAAATGAAGGCCAGGGCCTAAACAAAGTGATAGGCAATCAGCGCTAACTATGGTAGTAGCTACTAGGAAATTAAAAAATGTTAGTACCAATTTTATTGAAATAAGCTGCGTACCAAAAGGCTTAGGTCAATCTTGTTGGAAGCCGTCGTAGAATAGGATACTTAGATATAGTTTTTTGCAAAGTATCTACGTAAAAAAATCAGTTGTTACATTTGTGTTGCAGAAATACGAAACGTTTTGAAAGCGATTGCCACTTGACTAGGCTCTCTTATTTTTGCTGAACATACTAATGCCATGTTTTATTATTCAAAAAGATTCGGTAGTATACGTACTGATATAAGTTTTGTAGTTTTGTAGAGTAAAAACTACAAAACAGGAAATCCTGACGAGCAAAATACATTTTAATCTCAGGGTGATAAAGTAATTCCGAGGTCGACTATAATTAGTTTGCAAATCAGTCGGTCAATGGTTGTACGAATTAGCACGTATGCTTAGTGAAGGCTGTAGTTTGCAGTAAGCCTACGCTGTGAAGACAGGCGTGCTTATCGGTGACACGACAATCTGATGCTGACATGTGAAACAATAAGTATCAGTGTTGTCATCATACTCGTCGATCCCCTGCAGTGTTGCTAGCATAAATACAGGGTGGATTTTTTAGATAGGGCAGTTAAAGCTGCACTCTAATTGCGTAACAAAGTATCAATCAGAATCTGAATAATTTTGAGGCATATGATGAAGATGATGATGGGACTCCCTTTTCCGTACCTAGACTCCCATTCAGTCTGTAGTGCGTGGGGATTCGGCTAACAAAGCCAGCCGCCCAAAAGGACAGAGGCTTCTTGGGAGTTTCACAGGCTTCGCGGAGCGACCTCACTGTTCCGAGGATTTCTACACGTTGAGAAGCCTCGCATTCCAGCATGACGTGGGCGGCTGATTCCTCGGCGTCAAAGCAGCCCCTGCAAAGCAGGCTGTCGGTGGCGCCTATGTTAAAATTTCGAGGGATATTGCTAATTGATTGATTTATATGTTCGAAAAAAAAATCTGCACAATAACGTAATAACGCAATAAATGTTGTTGAACTGTCACAAAGAAACCCATTCTTACTGTTAGTGGGTTATGCAGTTACCCCGCAGGCACCTTAACTGTTGCAAATACAGGAAAACGATCTTAAGAGAATATCTTTAACTACTGCAGTCAAATCACAAATTTTGGAAAAATGAAACAGTCAGCTAGAAAAACGTAAATGCTCACGTTTTGATTTTTTGTTGCCGATCGATGCCGTTTCATACAAGGATTAACTTTTCTGTGCAAACTGAGGTTAGAGTACTCGAAGAACCCCAAAACGCAAAAATACTTTTATAAAAAATTACCATGGCGCTGGATGTACAAAATAGGTACCCAATTAAGCACATCCTAGAATCTTTATAAAACATTGCATCTCGCCTTGTTTCCTCGAAGGGTTCAGCAGAGGTGTACCTATATATAGTACACCCACAACAACTAGACAAACGATGCCGTTAAAAAAAAAACTTACTTGAAACAATAATGAAGCACAATTCCCCTTTTATGACATCTCCGTAACCAGGTTAAAACAGCCTCAAGGACCGTGCTACCATTGCTTAAAACTTTGGAACATGAGGTATTAAAAAAATCTTCAAACAACGACTTTACAGCCTTTCATTTGTAACTTTCATTTATGAGATTTAAAAAAATTATCTGCTTTGCCATGCCTACTGCCGACTGAGCCAAAGAAAATTCAATCTTATTTCACAGCTATAAGACCCAATTTTAAATGCATAAAGTAATGCTAGGGTCAACCCGTTTTTCTTTATAAAAACAGTCAGCTTTAAAAAATATAGTTTTGATCATTGTATGCTTTGAACTCAGTAATCTAATTGGGGTGTATGAGGTCTTGCGTTAATTATGTTACATGTTGTACTTGTATAGGACAGGAATAAAAGAAAGAATTAAAATTAAGTGCAAAATTGCAACATAAAAAACCCACTGAAGGGTGTTTTCGGTTTCATAAATAATAAAACCAGTTCTCCTGTCGCAGGTATGCTGGAAGAGATTTCTTTAGAAATAAGCATCACCTCTGTACCAATTTTTCTGTCCTAATCTTCATGTCTATTTACATATTATGTGTGTACATAAATGGTTAAATAAATAAAAAAAAACCTAAAATCTGTAGCCAATTAGCACTACGCGGCGTTATCGTTCCGTTTAAAAAAAAAATTGCTCTGCATACCGACCACGACCGCGTAAGTATTGAATTTTTCTATGGAACACAGCTGATATTTTTTATTTTATAACCGTCGTGGTTTTAGACGCAGGGGAGTAGTAGAGTCAGAATCTTGTACTGAATCCATGGTGCGGCGATTTTCCAGCCACCCTGTATACTAAAAAGAGCTGACTCTCAGCCTAGTTTGAATAAATGACTTTTGATTTTTTTGAATAGTGTATATTTTTCATAATTACATTCATAAAAAAATCTAGAGAACCGCATTTTTACAGGAGAACGTCCTGTAAAAAGTCTGTGTGTACAGTAATGTATGCCATAAAATGATGTTTTTATGCTACCCATAGTTGAGAAAGGGCATATGACGAGTCATATTTAAAATGCCGTTGGGCATTTACAACTGTATATGAAATATTAGGTTCCATAACTACTTACGTAGGTACAGGAACTATGAACTAGTTTCCAGAAATACAATAGTCGCTGCCGGCTGAGATAATGATCAAAGACTCTTGTTATCTAGGCTTGGTCAGCTGTTTGAGGGCTTACCTTTTGTGGTATTGAAGGATCGTTGGAAAGGGGGAAACGGCGGGTACGGGTAGAAGTGGGTGGAAGATTATGAGCTGATGAGCTTGTTACTATCGGCTAAGGTACCTAGGTATAGTGTAAAGCGCAGCGCAGGCAGTCCGTAACGCATTACAAAACTCCTTCTTTATTTTTAATCTTCTATGTCACTTTGTCACATTGTGTTTGAACTATCGTACACTACAGATAGGCCGCACCGCACTTTTTTACCCAACTATAACGAAGCAAAAAGCAGGGTTATGATTTAGAACGGTATGTATGTAGGTACCTTTATTTATCTGTACCCTCATTACTTCTGAACTACTATCGTAATTTGGCAAAAATGAGGTATATTTGGAATAGTCTTGGAAGAATTTATCAATTTAATGTGACGTCACAGAGCACATAGGCTATTCACATTTAATTGAATATGGCGCCCTCTAGGGGCATGAAGGGACATGAAAAAAAACGCTGACAGCCGTCGTATGCCTAGGTACCCTAACAAAACAATTAATTCAAACAGTACTCAGCGATTATAAGCTTGAGGGCAAAGTGGCATACAACCACGGCTTTCAGATGAGAATATTTTCATGTTTCATACTTTTTATAGTATGATTTTTAAGTAGTCGGGTTTTAGTTTGTTTGGAAATTCGTTGCGCTACGACGGAAATATAAACCAGCCTATTATACAGGGTGTCCGGTAATTAATGGATAACCTTGAAATGGTTCATGGTAGAACCATTGGCCATTCAGAAAAAACTTTATTATCCTGTAAAAATAAATCCAAAAAAAGAACAATCGACTACCGAAAAAACACTACAAAGTGAAAAATAAC
This sequence comes from Antitype chi, assembly GCA_947359405.1. Taxonomy (NCBI): domain Eukaryota; kingdom Metazoa; phylum Arthropoda; class Insecta; order Lepidoptera; family Noctuidae; genus Antitype; species Antitype chi. The sequence continues at coordinate 7,012,054 of OX375814.1, forward strand.
TTTAATTTAGGAAGTCGGTGACTTTGGATATGTATTTTTTTTTATCACCGCCTTGTGTTACAGTAAAAGAAAAAACAGAAAAAAAAATGTTTTTTATGAATGGCCATTAGTTCTACCATGAACCATTTCAAGGTTATCCATTTAATACCGGACACCCTGTATACAGTTATGGTGTATTTATGCAGGTAGTAATAAATCAGATAGGATTAAAATAATCATATGGTTCCATAAATCAGTTTGCTATCGAAATATAATGTCTAAGCTACTACGAGAACAATTACAAAAAGATCTAGAGAAATGACCTTGATAATTACAGTAACAAAAAGAGATTATACTTAGGAAAATTACCCTGATAATTACAGTAACTAAAAGAAGTATAACATTTTGACGGTCACGATACTTTTGCTAAGCCCACTGTAGATATGTTACTTTTTTTCATTTAGTTGCCTCAAACGTCATTAATTTATTTCAATGTGTCTGTTATTACATACGAGTAATACACATCAAAAGGTACTTCGTTCCAATCGAGTGTCTTACGAAACCTCTCGATTCTTTTTCTTTCTCTTGTATTTCACATGACATTACAATCAAATCTACATCTTCAAATAATAAAACAAGAGCGGTGCGGCGTTTACTCTCGTTCATGAAACAGGGTCAGTTCCGACCCTGACCTGTTGCTATCCGGGGTAAGGTCGCACAAGACTGTAACGTTACTGAATATTTCATTAACTACTTTTGTATGATCCATGTAAATTCTTTGTTTTTGAGAAGGTTCAACGATTACCGTATTACCGATTGTCATATTTGTGTATTATGTAAGATGCTTCTTATGGTAGGTACTGTAAAGGTTGGGTGTTTACCGAATGTAACCCTAAGTTAGCACCGGCAGCTAACGAAATGGCTTTGTCACATTCGAAATGTCAAGAAAATCTAGAATCAATATCTTATATATAAAAATGAATCCCTATTTCCCTTGGTCACGGTATCGGCATCACACGTGAACGGCTGAACTAATTTCGATAATTCTTTTTTTGTTGTGTTTGTTTTTGTCAGGAGAAGGTTCTTATGAAAGAAAAAAAATAAAAAAGTTGCGAATTCAAAGTTTATAGTTAAGACAGGACAACGTCTGGCGGGTCAGCTAGTTTCAAATATTTTTATATTAAGATTTGTTTCGGAAGTAAAAAGTTGATGAACAGGCGCGGTGCTGTAAAGATCTAAAATGTGGAATGAACAATATTAATACCTATATAATTTATATTTATACGCATATAAGCGTTTCATTTATTAAACCACGGTACCTGGAACCCAGCGGTCCTACAATACTTACTAATTATCGAAGTTTACTTAATGAGAATGCGTACCATTTTTTACACCTATTAAAAATACAGAGGCTTGAAGTGTTACAGGCTCGCTTGTGATTTGTAAGGCATGTATGCTGTAGCATTAACTGCAGCACCACGTTGTGTTACTGGTGATATTGGAGATAGTAATGGTAGCGGCGGCGATATTGGTGGGACAGCCAGTTGTGGTAGCGGGCGTTGTTGGTAGACAGTGGTGGCGGCCGTGTTGATGATCCATGTTCCACAGATGGAACAATATCCTCTTGTAAGTCCCTTGATGACTCATGAATCAGGTTTCGATTTGCTCGAACCCAATAGGCTTGTCATGTTTAAATTGTTGCCATATCCTGAAAATATTATTGAAATGCGTTTTATTACATGACATGACCTAACTGGCGATTCGTGGGCTTTACTACTTATAGGTTCACCACGCCCAAATCCTTCGAGGATGGCTAACACTCCTTTCATCGTTCGTGATCTTCGTTTCATCGCTCGTCTTCCAGTTTTGACAGATCGGTCCAATTCATTTTACTATTTTCTTTCAAAGACTTCGCCTACATAGAATAAAAATAAATAAATAATTCACCTGATAGTTATTATCATTGGAAATAAGAGGTACCTATAAGGGCTGTCCACTGAGCATGTCAAAGAAATAATAAATACTCACCTTCATTTTAACAAGTGGGTTATTTATAAAAAAAAACACATTTGAATAAAACAGTAGTGTGCACACAATAATGTTTTTGTGATATTGTCGCATTTTATACGCAATTACTGTGATAAATTCCCTTGATCTAAAATAAGCGGCTTATAGTTATTGTTCACACTCTTTAAATGTAATTACGAGATTTAAATGGAACGTCAAAAACGTTTTAGTACTTCCTACATTCAAAATGGCAAGCGGCGGCGGCGGCATGGCGGAAGCTGTGGATAAGTATATTTTTTTTTTTGAGAACTATGTTAGGCAAGTAATATTGAATTAATAAATCCATAGTAACATAGATCTTAATTTTTAAATCATATTGTCAAACCTTAAATCATGAACACTTATCGATACCAGAGGGCTCAAACTGGACATTTCATTTGGCCCGTAAGTTCATCTAATACCATTTAATGAATTTTTCATGAAATGGTCATGCAATGGGATTGAATTAACTTAGACACTTTTACAACACTGTATTGATGATTTTAATGATTATAGTTCTGTGAATACATACCTACTCGGGAATCATATTTTTTTTCGACCAGGCATTGACCTGAAAATTGCAAAAACCGAAAGAATATAATGTAGAGTAAGATGGTTCATAAGGTGCAGTCGGGGAAGTTAAATGTCAGATAACCCAATTGGGACAGTACCTACCTCTAAGCCAATTTTCCGTGTAATAATTTCATGGAGCTGTCAAAGAGTGACAGTAATTCTTGTAATTTGAATGTACTGACAATGTTAAGGTTGGTACGCAAATTGCTAACCAATTAATTTTCCAAACTTTGCGTACGCTTTATAAGATTTGTTACTTTATTCCAAAAATAACACATTTTTTTCGGGATTATGTGTTTATTTATTGCGTCAGAATAAACAAAAAAAAAATTTTGGATGCAACTAAGTAGAGCCTGTTGAAAACAATTAGCAAAGTTCGTTAAACAATGGCTCAGTATATATTTGGGCAGGCGTCAGTCAATTAAGATTTTCATTTGTAGGTGTTTCGGAAATATTTGGATTAAAATTGAACAAGGATTATTTTTTTCTTGTTTTCAACTTATTATAATATCGGTAGTAATATCATGTGGTAGGTATAGTCGGTAGAAGGTACAAGTACAGCATAATCCTCCGTTTCTCCAAAAACCACTGATTTGGTTTCTCTCGCTGGCGGTGAATGGTCACATAATAGCGGCTGTCCAAATACAAAGCAGTGGTGACTTACGAGGTTAGGCCGCAGGTTCAAACCCAGACGTGCTCTTTACTTTATGTAAATAATTTAATCCTGACATCCACTAACCTGCAGTGGGCACTCTTTCTTACATAAAGGAAGCTTGTGTCCCAGCAGTGGGGACTTGATAGGCTGATTATGCAAATACAGAGCGTTTTGTCAAATACTAGAGAAAATGCCAGATTTTTATGACAGCTGTTATAATATGACGGAACCGCTTTCCTCAGAAAACCAAGCTACCGAAAATGAGCAAATTAAAAACAAAAGAAAGTCTTCAGAAAACTGGCAACGTAAAAAAATCACTAGAAATAGTAGCGTAGATACTTGCAAAGTTTGCAAGCATCTCCATTGAAACATTTATGAAACTCGATAAATTGGCTGGCGTTCGGAAAGAAGTTGCTTAACATTTAACAAGGCAAGTTAGTAGAAGTTTGCCACAACAATCAGGTGAGGCCTATTATCGACAAGTACATACTATAGACATTCCAGGAGTTTGGAACATTATAGAGGCTGATCGGAAAATCAAAATCGTTCTAAAAGGGCCCGATGTTTTCAGGAAATATAACTAGGTATCTGAAATAAATAGGTACTTCGAGGTGGCGCGGGCAAAGAGTTCCTGTAAGGATTAGTGGAAGGCCTTTACCCAACAGTGGGACAGTATAGGCTAGCAAAAAAGTACTAATTAATTTCGAAGTAGTAGGTAGGTAAGTATAAAATAAAAAAGAATCACCGACACAGTTACAATTATTCGGTAAAGAAACTACTCTTCAGTTGTTTCAGCAATTTTACTTTGTGAAAACTTTTAGGAGATGTTTACAAAACATTTCAAAGATTCCCAAAGTTCAAAATAAGCAGTATTGCTAGTACCAAAATAAAGATTAAAATACCTCTATTTTATCTAATACCTTTAAACGAGCAATTCTTGTATACCTATATGTATATATAATCTGAGCGTTTGGGAAGCTTCGCAATATCTTCTCATCCCACATACCGCAGTGTCTCAAGACGAAAGTCTTCGACCAATGTGTGTTGCCAGTGATGACATATGGAACCGAAACGTGGTCACTCACAATGGGCCTCACAAGAAGGCTTAAAGTCACCCAAAGGGCAATGGAGAGGACTATGCTAAGAGTTTCCCTACGTGGTCGAATGAGGAATGAAGAGATCCGCAGAAGAACCAAGGTAACCGACATAGCCCAAAGAATTCCCAAATTTAAGTGGCAGTGGGCAGGGCACATTGCTCGCAGAACAGATGGTCGATGGAGCTGAAAAGTTCTGGAGTAGCGACCGCGCACCGGTATACGTAAAGTTGGAAGGCCTCCCACAAGGCGGACCGATAACCTTGTGAGGGCCGCAGGAGTCCGCTGGATGCGGGAAGCACAGAACCAGTCGAAGTGGCGGAGCTTGAGGGAGGCCTATGTCCAGCAGTGGACGTGTTTCGGCTGAAATGATGATGATGAATCTGAATCTCGGAAACGGCTCCAACGATTTTCATGAAATTTAGTATGCAAGCGGTTTCGGGGGCGATAAATCGATCTAGCTAGATTTCATTTTTAAAAAACGTCAAACCAAAACAAAAAACCTAGCAAAGCTCAGTAGTCATCCAGATATTTAATTTTCGTAAAGTATGAACCCTTTCAAATGAGCACCAACAATGAGTCCCATTGTTCCATGTTCCCATAGAAATGGGACCCGCCCCCTAATTAGGATTCTGGCTTATTGTTCATTAAACATGAACAAGTATTATGTTTTTTAATTACGCACTGACTTACCATATTTTAGTGCACAAAAGTTTTAATTATCTACGCAGATACGCCTTTTTCCCAGCTATGTTGGGGGTGTCTAACCTGATGCAGCTGCATAGCAGTTGTTTACATGGAGCGAGACTGGGAGCCGATCGTAACATAGGAATAGGCAACGCAGGCATGGGCAATCACACCCGGTCACGTCATTGGCCTTTTGTTTATCACAAATAAGTTTTTCAAAGTGTTTATTGCCGTCAATGTTCAGTCGTTTGGCAAAAAACGAATAAAAGTGAAAGAATAATTATTTCGTATATTTATTGGCATTACAGAAAAAAATACTCCCTAAAACTATAAAAACAGAAAAGAATTATTATAATACCAAAAAGGGCCTCAACTCAGCATAATGTCATATCGACGGTCCCTACTAGTTTAACAAAAATAAGTCTAAGGTGGAAAAATGCACTTTATATCCATCATGACATTACATTAACTAGAACATGATATACACGTGTTTGAAACTTTGAAGCACTCTCCTGTAAAATTTGTCATTTGTAGTTAGGGGATTGTGCGTAGGAACCGTCGATATGACAACACAAGGTGAACCACCACCTCACGCGGAATTTCAGCTGCAACCCACAAGTGCACCCGAACCCATTAAAAACAAAACAATTCTATACTGCATGCTGATAGATACTTTTGCTATGAACTTAGTACCTCTTAAAAGTGCATACCACGCTCGGTATTCCCTTGTCCAAATGTGACGTCACACAAGCGGTCACTTTTGCATGTCCCAGGGGCAAATTAGTGCCATCTGAATTCGTAAATTGGCAATGGCCTTTACGCCGATACGTCGATATACCCGGGAGCATGAGAGCTAATTCCAATTATCAAGAACTAGGTTACTGTACGCGGAATTGTCCGTCAATTTAGGCAAGTTTGGAGGTACATTGAATTGGATGCAAGTCATGACTTAATGATGGGTTAGTCATTAATTTATAATACAGGTTACAGAATATGGCAAATGGAGAAAGGGGACTACATGCAGCTAAAAGGAGTTAGCATTGCATTAGGTACCTACATCCTGGAAATTGCCCAGAACTTAAGTTGCTGTCTGCTCAAGTCTGCCGAAGACGAAACACAGGCTGGCTATAAATTAACTTTAATTACATTCGAACGCTCTAAGCACGAAGACATGTAGGTAACATCTACCAACCCGCACTGGGCCCGCGTCGTGCGTTATGGCCCGCTCCGTCTCACAGAGAGGAGGTCTGTCTCAGCAGTGGGAACATTATAGGCTGATTATGAGTGTGTGTGGCATTCGAACTGTCAAGCTGATTTAGAGTAAGCCTTTAAATATTAACATAGTTTTTTTGTTTCGAAAAGACAGACTTGCATGGCAGCGGTGCAGTAAACAAAGTATCCATTTAAAGCACACTAAAAAGGTGTTTTTATTAGTCGATCCCGGTACGAAGAACCTCGGGTTCCCACAGTACATACCGGCAATTGCCCAGAGTTTAAGTTTTCGATGGATAGACGACAATACATCTAGAGCAAAAGGAATAAATCACTGGAATCCGATGGATGAGGTAGGAACAGGATCAGCAATGACTGATCTTATACCCAAGTATTGTGTTGGGTCTTTGTCCAGCTGTGGACATCGTTCGACTGAATGATGATTATGAAAGCAGACGTGGGTAACTACACAACTAGTCACAGTGTCCATTTTAAACAAATGACAATCGTTCACACAGCTAATTCATTGTGGTCGCATAAATGATGAACGATGGTCCATTCTAATTAGTTCACTCTAGTGTATAAACTAAATCGTATTAGCCGGTAATAGCACAATTTGTCCTACGTTTCTCTATAATTTATTCGATTCACAACGTTATATGCTAATTTATTTCGTGGAAAATTTATAGTATAACATTTCAGCAAACGATCATTGCAATTTTTTACCGATTTCAAAAAGAAGGAGTTTATCAATTCGACATGTTTATTTTTTATGTATGTTCGGGCATATATCTACAAACGGATTAGCAAAATTCTTTTTTTGTTCGAAAGGGGTTTATTCCGTAATGGTCCCATTTAAATTTAATTTAGATCTGATGATGCGTTTCAGAGACAGACAACGGAACTCTTTAAAAAATGACAGCAAATTAACCGCGATTGCTGCTGTCGCATAAAATATGCATTGTTTTGACCCCAAGGATGATAACATTTCGAATTGGTGTGGGGTACTTTAGCTAAAATGTGAAAAATAAAAACTTTTTCCAAAAAGAACCGACTTTCCGAAAAACACTACTAAGTGAAAAAAGTTTTTGAAGTAGGTACCTACAAACTTCTGTAGGCACTTTGCACTTTTTCTAAACAGTTAACGAATGAACCGGGGCCTACTCTCTAAGTCCGTCAACGAAGATATGGGCCCGTCTGAAAATAGTTAGATATTTCGATAAGAACCTTTTTATTTTTTTGACGGGCGAAAACTCAACGGGAGTCAGGAGAGCTGTCAAATCGTGTTGTCATTCAATCTTAGTTCGGGCCCTGAACTAATCTTATGTCCGAAAGTGATACGGAGTTGGAAACGACCGTAACATCAGCCATAACTACTAGGAGTAAGGCGTATTTATCGTAACAGCTAAATATAACAGGTAGACAGACTGTTACTGTGACTGAAATAACAGCTACTGTTCCTCGAAGTAATAAAATCCCTTACACACGACAGTCACAAGCTTTTCTCTATTCATTCCTACGACAGTTATCTTAGCTAGAATGAGATAAAAACTGTTACTGTTACATCCTGTTACTGCGTCACAAGCTATTTCCTTTTCTCGCATAGGTGTAGCACCTTAGTTAGAAAAAGAAGTCCATGTGTACATGGAACAGGAACAGGCGAAACAAATATACGATTCTATAGTTTGCTCACACTTATAACATGTCACAAAATAACAGCATGCTATTTTGTAACACGTTTTTGGAACTGTTATTTATGTGGAACAGGAACAGGTGGAACAGATATGAGATAATAGCTGTTACAACCCACTCATAACAACTACGGTCTTCGTGTTTAGAGCGTAGTCCCCCTAAGGCTCGGGTCGGTGACTATGAATCGCATATACTCGGTTCCAGTCATAAGTTTTCTCTTCTATCGAGTGGGAGGAAATGCACATGATGCACTTACCGATTTTTATAAACGGTACAATTTATACGGTGCTTAGACTCAGGCAGAAAATATGAATGTTGATATGTTGTCTTTCGTTATCTAAAGGAGCTTACCAAATAAATAATTTTACTAATGAAAGAAGCTGATCTTTGTATGAACTACATGGTTAAATAATAATACCACGTATATCAAAATCAAAATCAAAAAAATCAAAATATTTTATTTCACATAAGCCTGCATGGGCACTTATGAAACGTCAGAAGCTAGGTGCACGGTTCCAATTTGTCGTTTCCTATGGAGAAGAGCCGGCAAGAAACTCCACGGTTACTCTTTTAAAAATAATTGGCTTTTACAATGTTTTCAAATTACAGTGATAATAGGTATGGGAGGACAGTGCAGGCCAGTCAATAAGTACCAGGTACTTAGAGGAATGAAAATACAGAATAGAAAAACGTCTACAAATCTAGTCTCTAAGGCCTACAACGTTCTCTCATTCACAATATGTAAAAGAATCTACCTATATAAAATGAATCTATTTGAACCAAGTGACATGATTTCGATGACAATCACTGAAAATAAATAGTAGGTAGTAAAATTGATGTATAATGTCAAATAATGACGAGAATATGTCAGACATTGTAAAAAATAATAATAATAAAAAGAATAAAAATTAACATTGCAATTTGGAAGCAGTTAATAGACTTTCACACGGTTTTGCTGTTAATGAGGTACCAGGGAAGCCACATGTGCAGAAGGAATTAATGCCAAACTTCCCTGTCTTCAACGTAGTCTTTTATCTTATAATATGCTTTTTTGATAAGGACACGTTTGATGTGAGTTTTAAACTTTCCATCGCTAAGTTCTGTAACCGACTTTGGCAACTTGTTATAGAAGCGGATACTGTATATGCATTTTAATAAAGGCACGCGAAACACTAATACTGTAGAAAATACCTGGTACCTATGTGGTTAATCTTAGTGTTTCAAGACGTGAATGAGCGAGAAAGAGGTGCGTCAAAGTTTCTCAATCTCGATTTACGACTATGAGTGAAGCCGTAAGTTCGTATATATTAAACCCGGTATTAGTCTGAGCTTGAAACTTTGCCTAGCTTTATAAGATACTCTGAATATGAAATTCTTTATTGGTCTAGCGGTAATATTTACCTAAGTACCTACGCTGCAACTTCATTTTGTGAAGCTGCAAAAACATCGAATTACTTTAATATTGAATTCGAGCTTCTAGCAACAGACTACGTCATAAGCAGAGATCGGATATTTGGATGCATATTCAGCTAAAGTTGAGATGTTGGCTAACATGGAATGCGATTTTGTATCGAAAAAGTCTTAATTTAGGTAAGTAAGTAATTTGTTTATTTTTTGTTTCAAATAATACAAACCACACCTCCTCCAGTATATACACATATTTGTATCGGGTTAAACATCAATTTTAAATGAATACACATCTGAATAGTTCTACCGAGGCCTTAGTGTGAGTTTCATTTAACCATCTCGATCAAACGCATCGAGCGCGTTTGTCGTACCGATTGGCCCTGGATTGGAGACGGACCAATCGGAGCGCCGCCCGAACGCGCTCGATGCGTTTGCTCGAGATTGTTTAATGAAACTCACTCTAGAGCCACAGTATCTACTACAGTAGAAAGTAAACATGGCACATTTCGTTCAAGAAAAAAAAATAGCTTTGGGAAGTCCTGTCTCTCTCAATCATAGCTCTATAACAGTATCTTTCTATAGCTTATTATAATCATATTCAGCCTTTAATGTACCCACTGCTGGACCACAGGCCTCCTCTCTGTGAAAGAGAGTGGGCCATAATCCACCACGCGGGCCCCAAGCGGGTTGGCGGATGTCAGATGTCTTAAGAAAATCTCTGACAATTTTTTCCTTCACCGTTTTGAGAGCAGGGGTAATGAAAGAAACACAAATTAATGTGCCTGCTTGGGTTCCAAACCCACGACCTACAACTTGTATGCCATGGCCATTAACACTGAACCACCAATGCTCTTGCTTGCTGCTTATACATATAGCTTGATGTGTAGTAATAAATCCTAGTTTTTCGACAAATCGACGGATTATTTTTCTCCATATTAGAGAGTCGATATGGGCGCATTGGGCACTAGTGCCAAGGGCGCTTGGACAATCGGTGCTAGTGGAAATGGAACTGTAATTGTCAATCAACTCAGTCATTCGGCAGCGGATATTGACTAACGAAGCAAAACGCTGCTCTGTTTAACACATTTCTTGGTTAAGATTTGGTAGGTGACACACATTCAGGAAAAAAGTAGGGCCAAGGTAATAGGTTAATAAAGGGCTTCACTCCACTTGTCGAAATGGCTAAATAACTGAATTCAGACGAGTGTTATTGCATCCAGCCAAGGTTAGCCTCCTTAAAGTTAGAAAGAAGAAAGTTCAGTTTTCTGAGATCAGAAGCGTTCTAAATATATCTCCTGTCTCCCTAAAAAGACCTAAACTCAGACGACTTAATTAAGCCAAGTGAAATAAGCCCTTAATAAAATGTCGGGTAGTAGGTAGTTTTCAGTTAAAAACTTGTAAAAAAAGCCATGTGGAGTTGTTGTTTGTGGAGCCTTCTGATATGTTAACCTATTTCTACTATGGACAACAAATAAATTGGAAAATAATAAAGCTTCCGAAAAACAAATTAACTTCCTGCGATCTGTGGTTGACTGTAATACTATATAATATATGCTGTGTTAAAATTAAATACCAAAAAAATACCAAACTTCCGAAAAAAAATACTAAGTTTCCGACAGCATATGTTCTGCTAAAATAATCGTTTTCTTATGCTCTCTAAACCAGCTTAATATCTAATATTGGTTGAAGAATAACTTTTTTAACCCTCAATTTTGTGAAATAGGTTAGGTTAGGTTAGGTTAGAACTGTGACCAAAAGCGCGCGAGCCGAGCGAGCGTAGCGAGCGGTGCCGCGGTAGCGGCCGGCGAGCGCTACTTCCAAGTTGCTCGCAGAATTTTTTTCACCATTTTCTAATCCGGGTTTTGGGATGAACATGCTTTAACTGTAGTTTTCGTTAAAATGCAATCTATGCTGGTGGAAAAATATTACGTCAGCAAATGCTGTTTTAATTTTTCGGAATTTTCAGCATTTTACTCGGTCGTTTTTTTATGCATTCGCATACAAGTTGTCGGAAAATTAGTATTTAAAGCAGTAAATCTCATATTTTGAGTATGCTCAATATTTAAATTTTTTCGGATCTTTTATTACTACCCAAATAAATTTAAGAGGTGATGGTTAATTGTCCGTAATATTTTTTTTTCAGGCAACCTAAAAAGATAAGATAAACTAAATTCAACGAAAGTGTCTGGTTTAATGTATCAGGTACTATATATCGATACAATAAAATTAAGTAAACAAATCACATTGTCGTCCAAAAAGGATTCATCCTCGACGAAGATTATTCATGTTAAAGTTTACGAATAAAACTCGTGGCTGCAGCTTTCACTCCATCAGAGTCGAGTTCCGTCAGCAATAAATAAAGATGGCAAACTTTGTAGGCACCTCCCATCTTCCCAGAACCGCCAGGAGACGCCTGTTGCTTCAGATTAAACTTTCTGAATATCTATCGACCACTTTGCAAATACTTTTCGAGATATTGCTCGAGGCTTCTTCGAGTATTGATGGAATTCGCGCGAAAACTTTTGGGAACTTTTTTTTTTGTTGGTAAGTTTTTATTTGTATTGTATGTCGGTTTTTTATTACAAATGGTTTCCCAGTGGTTGAAATTCCACCATAATTAATTTACAGCTTAATGTATTTCTAATGCATCATAATACCTGCCTATAAAAAGTTAAGCTTTCTGTAATCCCTTCTTCAAATAAACTTCAACTGTACTAAATTTCATACCGAGGACTATGAAATCCACATAATTTTCGTAAAAAGGAGTATAAAGTTGTGATTCTCGTATTAAATATAATATTCTACCACAATACAACGTACATGGTAAATACCTACGTTGTATTTGTAAAATATGTTTTTATCTGGGTAGGTACATTTAGGCACTAGGTAACCGATACGTTAAAATAATAACCAATTACAATTCATAAAAAAATATTATTAAAAGGACTTCCTTTTAATAATATTTTTTTATGTAGGTACAAATTATTCTGTTTATTGAACCAAAAAGGATGTCTTCAATGTCTTGTGAAAAATAAACATACAGGCTGGTTTAAAACAACACAAAAATGTAAAAAAAAAGAAAACTTAAATATTATGGCGTTTTATGTTTGTTTGACCTAAACCAGCCAGTTATACCAATATTTATACATTTTAACTAAAAAGGGTTGTTACAGTTCTAACCTATTTTTACAATAGAAACAATACTCTTGACAGCAAAATAATAATTACTTGTGAAATAATGCAAAACATTTCAAAATATTTACAAAAACTTTCATGAAGCCATTGCGCCGTTGTGACGTTATAATTAAAGGAACAAACCACATGAAAGGTACCAGACAGCTTTCATTTAATTACGTGCGTTTACAAACGACATGTCCCTTTGAGTTATGTCAGCAATCCTTGCTGTTGTCACCCTCCAACCTGTTTGTTGTCAAAAAATGGATTTACTTATTAAGTGATGTGTTCTTTATTATTTAATTTAACTAGCTGACCCAACAGACGTAGTCCTGTCTTAACTATGAATATTGAATTCGCATTATATATATGTTACGCGCAACTTTCTTATTGTTTTTCATTCTTATGAACCTTCTCCTGACCATAACAAATGCAACAAAAAAGCCGTTCACGTGTGATGCCGTGAACAAGGGAAATAGGGATTCATTATTATATAATAGATTACTGTAATTTTAGTTTAATATTTTTGCCTTTACCAATATAAAAAAGACGTGCGAAATAGGTTTTCTTTGTATGTAGGGGATAATCTTCAGAACTACTGATCCGCTTTCGAAAATTCATTCAGTAATTGGAAACTATAGCATTGCCGAGTGTCATAGGATATATTTTATGTTCAAATAAGAAATTGAACGCGGACACAATCGCAGGCAGAAATATATTAACAAATACATTCTTAATCTTACAGATTGCTGCTGATTTCAGCGCATCCAATAATCCACTTTCGACTGAAGACGTTGAGTTGAAATTAAACAAACAAATATCAAAGTTTTTGTTAGATATTATTTTCAAGAATAAACACTAGACCAGTCGAACTATTAAGTAAAAATCTCACCGTGACTGTAAGGGTCTTAAAATGGACTTTGAAATGAAAGCAGTGGACTGTATAAACTGTTAAGATATATCCAATAGAATTGTACAATATTATAAATAGACGGCGCGCGTGTGTCGTCGGTTACTCTCGCTAATGAAGTGTGTGGTCCCTTGGCCCCACTCCTTGACCCGCGTAGTCGCCCGCGCCGTCGTCCACGCAGCCACCCGACGCCTGACGAAGAAAGCCGAAGGCGCCCGAACAGTGACATCTTGGGTAAAGTGAGCTTGGAGTGGGTTGTCAACAGTGTCAATCCCAGCATCAGGCCATCTATTCTAGACAAAATCTCACCGCGAAGGCTTAGGTGAAGTAAGCTTATCAATAGAGCTGTTAATGGTGTCACTCGAAGTGAGCTGTAATTCCATCTGATAGTAGTATCAGATGGAATTACAGCTCACTTCAAGATCATTTCACCTAAGTTTTCACGGTGAGATTTTTACAGAATAGACCGGCTGTTCAATTGAGCACTACTGACTGTATTATTTCAGCAGAGATTACACCAAATATTTTGTAATCATCATTTGCATAGCCTTTTCCCAACTATGTTGGCGTTGGTTTCCAGTCTACCCAGGTACAGCTGAATACCTGTATTTTACATGATACGACTGCCTTTCTGACCTACACAACCCAGTTACTTGGTAAAACAGTACCCCTTGGTAAGACTGTTTATCGGACTTTCGGGCTTCTAAAACGACCCGTATGGACTGTCAAAGATCCACAAATTACAGCCAAGATCAACGGTGTAAAGTGCTTGCCGAGGCACGAATAAAAAGATGGCTATACCCATCCACGGATCAATCGCGGCATCGATACCACAATCCACATATTTGTAACAATGAAACCATTTTTTATTGCTGCCTAATATTTTTTCCGAAATTATGGATTTTAAAAATAAATATCAGAGACGAGAGAAGCTTTTTATCCGTCTATTTTTTTTTCTCTTCCTAAATAACTTGCCACTGCCTATGTATATTTAATCCATCAATATTTAATAGCAGCTTTAATATATGAATACCAGCGAGCAGGTGTGTGGCGTATTGTAATCTATTACCGATCGGCGGGATCCAATTAGCATCATAAACGATTTCTACTTATCTAGGTCGGCTTAATTGAAAATAGAGGCCGATTGCGTCGAACTGTGCTGACTCATTTATAAAAAAATGTTTCTTTTTTGTTTTAATCAGTTGATAACGTCACATAATAACATAAGGCCTGTAACTTTCAAAGGGTTAGGCAGAGGTGTACTTAAAGTACCATCAATATTTTACCAGTTATGATTTAGTCCCATGTAATAGAGGGCGAGATAAACAAATAAGGCCTTATTTATAAAAAGTTATCGAACACCTAAAAACTTGATAAAATCTGGTTTTTCATAGAGAAACCACACTTTAGCAACTGTTTAGATGTTCGATAACTTTTATGAATGAGGCCGATAAAGTATTGCTTTTAAGAACATGGTAAGATGGAGACAAATGAAGAGTTATAAATATTGGACAATAAAGAGTGTCAAAAATTTAGACCGTTTTTTAAATATTGTATGCGTCAGCAGTGTGACAGAGATTTAGTTAATTTTATGTAAGTTTCAAAGGTGAAGTAATATTACCTACTAGATTTGGCCTGCAACTGCGTCAGGGCAAAATTTCTAGTTTTTAACCCCCGGCGGAAAAAGGGTGTTATAATAACATAAAATATATCCTACAGGTGTACCCCGTTACGTCGTTTTCGTTTAGCGTTCTTCTTGACTTGTGCACGGCTCCGAATGAATGTAACGTAGTGTGAAACCCCTTATACGTTTCTTAAGAATTGGGCTATTAAATGCGAAAATAATTTTTAAATCAAAAGATTACCGCGTTCAAATAAATAAACAAACTCTTCAACTTTATTGTATTTGTACTTATAGATGTATTTGTTACACAACACTATTAACACCTAATTCATTACCAACCCTCAAAACACATGAAAGGAGGTCTCCACCAAGATATCAGCTATTTAAATCCAACATTACCTTCAAATAGCAACATGGCTGAACGAGTTGGCTTTGAAATCGTCAAGTTGCGGGCGGAATGACGTCGGAGTACTAGAGACGTGCCTCATCTACATAATAGGATTACCTGTAGAGACACCTCTTTGAGATATTACGGGATTCAGAATGCGACAGGCAAAGTGCGCCGTCCTTATTTTAATTAACGAGTGATGAATAGGAATCTGGCTTGTTTAATAATATAAATGTAACATATTATCATGTTTGTATTCATCAAGAATGTCGGCAGAAGTGTAAGTATTTTATGTCCTATGTAATAGAAAGCATCCCTAAGAGGAATGGGTACACTGACTGGTCCAGTCTGTGTGGTTATTTCCTTAAAAGACCATTTCAGACACCAATCTACATGGTCTTCACATGATTTGACCAACATTTTTGCTGGACTTTAAACCACTGAGTTTGTTTCTGCCTTTCTTCTCAAAGTAGTCGTATAGGAAACACCGACCTCATCTAGTTTTAAAATATATATGTAAAAGGTCTTTCAGTGACCGCCCACTGAGAAATTTCCTATCGGTAACCGAATAGGCTCCAGCAGTTTTTAAACGTCTAACGTTACCTGTCAACTCCTGAAAATGTATTTGTGCATAGACGAGAAGAGAAGTGACACAGTAATCTCTCCAGAAACCCTCACTCCACAAAATCACTGTAAAACATAATCTCAGTAAATTGACAACCAACAAGAACTGTCATAAATCCCGATGGCCAGGAGTTACCAACATGATGTTCATTCATACCACACCTGTACAAGTACTGCCAGGGGTGCGGGTTGTTCGAAAGAGATACCGTGGCCCCTAGCACACAGGCAACTGTAGGAACACGGATGGCTTTTAGTCAGTAAAAGTCTGACACGCCCTTCCGCTCCACCCAGAGCGGGTGAAGTTATTTGATGATTTCCCAACCTCATAAAAAAAATGAATATTGCCTATGTTTGTTTTTCAATACTTTATTACTTTGAGATTCGATCAACGAAACTGTCTTCTAACAAAACTTGTGTGTGGGTGTGTTCACTAACTTTTTCGACATTACCAATTTCACGCGTCACGAATCGTAGATAAACATGTTTACCCAAAATAAAAAGGGCAGAAACTAAGTTATACCTCAATAACATAAAATAATATCGATTTTGAAGTAGGTAGACCTTACATTTTGTTATTCTATATTCTGGCACACTGGAAGAGCTCGTGGCTAAATAATTACAGCCGCATGGTCGATCGAAGGTTAAGGTACACTTGCCGCGGTCGGGTCGTGGAAAGGTGGCCCAGTGTACGACTAAACGCCGACAGACACTACACTGATAGACTGAACACCGACAAGACTTTTCGCCGACAGTACTCTTCGCCAACAGGGCTCATAATTGCGACCAACCGCGCGCGAGCCGAGCGAGCACAGCGAGGGGTGCCACGACAGCGGCCGGCGAGCGCTACTTCCATGTTAGTGGCAGTTACTTGACTATTTACTAATAGCGAGTAGATCATTCCATCTCCATAACGGGGTGTTCCAAACTTCGTCATGCGTCTTAGTGGATGTTTTTTTTTTAGTACATAATGTATAACTAAGTTCATAAACATATTTTTTTTTAATATATGATTATTAGTCATTGGATGCATGAAGTGGGCTGCCGTTGTAAGACGATTAAAATGCCACGGTTTATGTAGACCTCTGTCAGTTATGTTCAACTGCCATATAATAGAGGCGAGCTTATCAATCGGGAAAATATACTGTCTCCAGACTATTACTAAGAAATACCTGATGAAAAACCCCAACAAAACTTTACCAGACCTGGGAATCGTAACCAGGTCCCCATGCTTAGCAGTAGCGCTTACGACTACTAGACAAACGAGGAATTAGAGGCCAAAGTCAACGACTCCATATTGAAAGTACTTCTACATTTTTGAACATCTGTGTCTTAGTGCGTATAACCTCAAAGCATTTGTTGTACCTAATGATCTGAGAAAAGTTTCAATTCACCAAGAGTTCGAAACTTTTTTCTTCGTAACAAATTACGAAATATTTTTCTTTGGGATATTATTTGGTTTTCTTACATTTAAATAGCTGGCCAGTATTATTAACGTGGATACCCTTGAGATCAGCTTTAGGGACCACTCTGAAGATTGATATCCACTAATGTTAATGTAATGTGTATTCTGTACCTTCTTGTGATTTATGTGTATAGTTCAATTCTTTGGGATTTAGGTACCTACATGAAGATTTTGTGTGTGAAAGTCAAGGTTAATGTACTTTGATCATCTTATGGTTTGATGAAAACAGTCAATTTTATAAATTTTCTAAAGTTTTCATAATTAAGTATTGTTTATCGGAGTTAGGAATTTCTATAACTTTATTGTTTGTATTATTATGTACTGGCTGGTTTTTACAACTTGATACAACCTGAAGATTTCTTTATTACATCCAAGTTAAACATTAGTATTATAAAGGTAGGTACACATAAAAATTCCGGAATAAATTCTTTAAATGATGTTGACAATTGCATCAAAAACCATTGCGCAGTTTGGAACGACAACGCAGTCATACAGACGAACACGAAAAGCGACTTCAATTTATAATAAGTAAGTATATAAATATAGATATAGAAGTAAAAGATAAACGTAAATCATGATTAAAAAACTGATTATTTATAGTCAAAACGTTCCTAACTAGGTATAATTACCTAATGTTGTTCATACCTACTTATATCACCCAAAAAGAACGAACTAACGTAAAACACAGTTACTATCTCGTTTACTCTCACTAAAAATAGGTTTTTCCTTTTTGTACCACTAGAAATACCTAAGAAAAAGTCTCGCTTAGGTCCGTTCAACTGCTCGCTAGTAAAACAGAGCTCATGCACTACAAAAGCCACCCATAGGTACTGTTACAAAATAAAAGCGTTTTTTTTTTTTTAAATAGTTAGCTAAGGACACGCTGTTTCTGCAGCTTCTCGTAAAGTTGCTCCTACGCAACGGCATCGGCGACTTTGTTTAGCCCCGCAGTAAACAATGAGTTTTTCTAAATCAGTTGTGATAAAAACAGTATTCTATAATTCATTCGGCGAATTTCTCAATAAAAACTCCAACTACTGCAGGAATCGACATAGCCCGAAGAATTGCCAAACTTAAGTGGCAGTGGGCAGGGCACATTGCACGCAGAACAGATGGCCGATGGGGTCGAAAAGTTCTGGAGTGGCGACCGCGCACCGGAAGACGTAAAGTTGGAAGGCCTCCCACAAGGTGGACCGATGACCTTGTGAGGGCCGCAGGAGTCCGCTGGATGCGGGAAGCACAGAACCGGTCGAAGTGGCGGAGTTTGGGGGAGGCCTATGTCCAGCAGTGGACGTCTTTCGGCTGAAATGATGATGATGATGATGACTGCAGGAATCCATTGTAGCAATTTTTACGTAGGTACCTACTTTGTTATTTATGTAATGTGTGTGTAAAATTTAAATTCCAATTGGTATTGAATTGAATACATTCTTCTTTTCGTTCATAGATTTCTTAAAGGATCCTGCAGAATGGTGCGACGCGACGGTGATAGCGACGCGCGGTGCGACCGACGCGATTCTGGTAGAACAATTTCCATGAAGTTTTCATAGAAATTGTTCGACTAGATTTGTGTTACGCCTGTCTGCGGCAACCTTAACGCTAAATCCTACATGGATGAATACCTTAAAATTGTATTTTTTTAGCTATTACCGTTGGTTACAAATACAACATACCTACTTTATTTATTAAATATTTAGATGATATCATTACATGGCGGAATTAGTCTGCACTAAAATGTTATGTAAATACCCACTTAACTTATTTTGTATCCACCACATATTAGGTAAATAGACGATTTTGATTTTTAACTTATATTAAAACAGTAGATGTTCAATTCAAACCAAAAGATTCCATATTTCTAAAGTTCTCTGCATTTACACTATTTTAATACATTCCATTATTTTAACTCCCTTTTATACCACAGAATATAAAGGTACAATTCGGAACAAACCTGTGTAACGAGATCACAGTCTCTATGAATACATAGTAGTTTACTCTTTTACCTCCCTGCATGTAGACACTTGTTTGAGATGTGTGGGTTGTATTTTTTTTGTTAGCATAATTATATTTGATCTTTTTAGTTTTTTGAGTGTCTTTAAATAGACTACGGACTCAGGTAGGCTGAAGTAAAGAAAACCTGCTCAGCACCCTAATTGCGTAACTCACGATTAATCACAATCTTTTACGTTTTGAAACAGATGGCTAAACCATTGCTTCACATGTTGGAAAAATGTGTCTGCTCAGCAACGTAAATAACGCAATGAATATTGTTGAACTGTCAAAATGGAACCGATTATGATTAATCGCGTGTTACGCAATTAGGGTGCAGGTGAAGATTCACAGATGACTCCGCCCTGGAGTCTAAATGTGGTGCTGTCCCACCAACAAGCTCTTAATATCTTGTCCAGCGTGTCCTGCTGTCTGCACGCTACAGGAGCTGCTGGACGCTGCTGAAAGTGCCAAAGTCGTAACCAATTCTGGGCGAGACTGTATTTAGATTGCTATCGACACGCCACGAAGAAGATCGTTTTAGTTTTTACAACTTTTAAATGTTTCTTAAATAACATCATAGTTTAGTGTGATATTTTTTATCATCGTGTAGAGAATTTTATCACAACACAATATCCGAAAATTTGTGTTATATCTGTGGAGAACGTTGTTGGTCGCACATTTGTATAACCCCTGTAGGCTTAGCACGAGCACCGATTTGTCGAAGAAAGAATAGACATGACTATTAACTAAATGATGTACAATAGGAGAAGATCGTTCGTTCTAAACGAATCATGGTTTTATAGACAATCGTACATACTTTGTGGCCGTCGAGTAGAAAGTTTGTTGTCAGTGTGATTTTGACAGTTTGGGAAGAGTATTTTATAGAATCCCATATCAAATGATTACAAATTAACACTGAAATTTATAAAAGAACATTTTTTTTAAAGAAATGTTTAATATAATTGAAATTTACAACTTACAACTTTGAACTTTAAATTATTTACATTTATTAATAAATATTGTTACAAAACACGGTGAATTTTTACCCGACTGCGGTGGAGCACAATAGGAAGGTAACGTTTTTAACCGTCTTGCAGTTAAAAGTAAGTGATAGGTTCATTAAATTTCGTTAGACAGTTAAAAATAATACTGTGTATAACAGGTTGTTTTGTATAGAACGAATATAAAATGAAATGGACTTATGATAAAGGTATTCTGGCAACCATAAATTTACAAGAAGGAGGTCCATTTTCGAAGGTCACACCATATTTTTTCCCGTACTCATCATATTGGATCTCGTAGACAGTCTCCCATCCGTCGCGCTCAGCAGCTTTCTGCGTTCCATATGACGTCATCCAGGCTCCATGTATTGCTACCCCGTATTCTTTACATATCATTCGTCTGGAACATTAGAATTTTGATAAAATGTATCATTCAAGAAGCAACAAGACGAAAAAGTCTGACGACCAGTCCTTCCAAGGGGTATCGTGTTATCCAGTAACTGGGTTGTGGTGGTCAGATAGGCAATCGGAAGTCGAAGGAATGGGGAAAAGGCTGAGCAGATTAATTTATCTACAATCTATCACCTGGTTTACGATAATCTGATCTAGTTTCGCATGTTAGTCGGTGAAAAGAGAAACAGAGGGACTATATTCATTGATTTAAAATAGATACTACGTCTATGGAATTTCTTGTCCGTTCTTCTCCATATAAACAGACTGCGTAGCCCGTTCATAGAGAAAGATAAAGTTCTGTACACTGACACTCGGCGATACTGTAACTTCCCTTACTTAGTGAAAGAATGATCGAAATTGGATTAGAAGTTCCTAAGATCATCCCTTGCATTCACACCTCTTTATGTTTTAGTCTGGTTAAGATAACTTGATACGATTAAGAAGATGAGCTACTGACCTGACTCTAAGCAACTCCTGCGCAATTCCAAGTCCTCTATACTCAGGACGCACGAAAACGCCTCGGTCAATGAAGTGTCGTTCCAGATTAAATTCCTTGAAACTATCGTATGCAGACAACATACCACCATATACTTCAAACAATTTTTTTAACGCTTCTGTTTTAGGCTGTAATTGTACCTGTAAAATAATATTCCAATACAAAACTCATTTATTTAAATAATGCTGAGAATTTAAAAAAAAATAAACGTTAGGATATACATCAAAAGACAGCTTCCAAAATAACAAAACTTCTCTACACTAACTAGTATTTTATGAAGCCGTTTACGAAATTTGGTTGAATAAAGAACCAGCTCATTCATTATATCAACATTAAAAGGATATTTGATGTGGTGCATGAAAACGTATAGAACTTAAACGATATATAACTGTTAATACGTCTGTAGAATCACGTAAATCAGCGAAATCGGAAAAAAATCTTATACAACCAAGAAATGTCGCAACAAAGACCCCTTGTTCAGCCTGTTTTATCCCAAACCTAGCCAAAGGTCTCTCTTCCGCAGGTTTCCACTCTTCCCTGTGTCACCTGTGTGTTACCTTGTCCGGCAATTCTCTCAAAGACAAAGACCCTTAGTCTCAAATAATCTGAGCTCTTAGCAAATACATTATCTTGAACTGTATTATGTCTATATATGTGTATATCTTTAACAGTACCAATTTATGAAATGGGTTTCTTTATTCCGTCTATCTACAGATACGAAGAATGGCTTTTAATAACACCTATTTCATTTTCTATAGGCGACTCGCACGAAAATTTGTGGGCGAATCAACAAGTCCAGTAATACGTATTAGTCAATTCAAAACGTGCCACTACGTATTTCTGGAGATGACGATTCGCCCACAAATAATTCCCTTCTATCATTTTCCATTCCGTAACTATACTAGGGCTTATTATTAAACGTTGAATGTAAGTCCGGTCTCATCTCTGGCTCATCATGACTCTTTTCATTTATGTACACCAGATTCTTTTGTATTGGAAGAGGAAGCGCTAGTGCAGACCACGAAATTTTTTTTTACGTTTTTTACAATTTGCAGGTCAGTGCTAGATTGTATGTTGATTTATACAACGAGTAACATAATTAACGCAAAACCTCATACACCCCAATTAGAGTACTGAGTTAAAAGCAATAATACGATGACCAAAACCATTTTTTTTAAAGCTAACTGATATTATTAAGAAAAACGTGTCGACCCAAGCATTACTTTATGCATTTAAAATTGAGATTTATTTCTTCGTGTACAAGATTGAATTTTCTTTGGCTCAATCAGTGGTAGGTATGGCAAAATACATAACAAAAAAATACTTATATTAAAAATTACTGAAATCGATTCAGTAGTCAATTAGGAACAAACTACTTTCAGGTCTTGCGTCTATTCTGTTACACCGTGTATATGAGTTGCAACCGTTACACGTATTTATTTACAGGATTAAAATCATTATTACAACTCTCTAGGATCATTTAATCCCATTGATTGACTATTTCATGAAAAATTTCGGGGGTACCTTAGCTCATCCACCTTCATCATCATCAGCTGCCTAGAATTTTCCCAAATATCTTGGGGTTGGCTTCCAGTCTAACCGGATCCAGCTGAATACCAGTATTTTACATAGAGCGACTGCCTATCTGACCTCCACAATCCATTTACTGGGTAATACTGTACCCCATAGTAAGACTGGTTGTCAGACTTTCAGGCTTCTGACGACCCGTGACGACTATCAAAGATCCACAAATGACAGCGGGGACCAACGTTCTTTCTTTTTTTTTTTTGTTGGGCATCTCGCAGTTGGTCTTGAGAGGCCGTGACTGCTCAACCGGGCTTTCCTGGGGCTGCCATTAAGAAGTTAATCTTAACGCCTCCAGCCAGGGCTTACAAACTAAAATTTACATGCTAAGCGACTGCACGCTGAGGGCACCCCCTGTGGGGTACGGACCTCGGCTCAGGGCGTCACTGATAGGGGGACAGCTATCATTATTGGGGACAGGCTGGATCAAAATATTGGCATTATTATTGATCGGGGAATTTAAAGCTACTGGCTCAGCTGCGGCGCGGGCTGGCGCTTCAACGAGCAAGGGTCGGTCGGGGCAACGTGCTTTCTTAGCGCATCCACCTTATATACCTTTTTTTGTATCACCTCCTCTGGTGTCCCTAACATCATTATAGACGCTCCAATGATGTCTTGTATCTCGCCATCACCGTGGTCCAAACAACAAATCACTGTGTGAGTTGCTCCATCATCTCTCCTTTTCAGTATATTTCGTTTGAGTTCTTCCATTGCTTCTTCACTTTTTGGTATTCCTTAAACAAAATATGTCCTTGCACTGATTATCATACGGTTCTAAATTGACTTGATCCCAATATGGATATTGTGGTATCGCACATGAATGGTAAGAATTTGACACTGTCAGCGCCTTTGTGTAGTGATGGTAAGTGCGATTCTCGTAGTGCAAGTGAACCACTGGTGTGCAGTTGCCTGTATTACTTAACTATTAAAAGAAGTTAACAAACTTTGAGGGATTAACTTAAAATAATAGAAATCATTTATTTGCTTATAAGTGTACAGATACGATGTAATTTTGACTACGAAGGAGAAATAACTTTGTATTTATCTGTGGGGGCTTGTAATTAGCAATTTAGTTTTATATTATAGTTATTATAATGTTATTAGTCTGTAAGCCTTCCGAAAATAAATTAAAATAAAAAATATTTTACTTATTATTTTGATAAGTGTAGGTACTTGTTAATACACTCCCGGGTGCTCGGTGGGTCGATTTAGGAGTCTAATGCCCGTTTTCACCGACATCCCCTAAGTTTATGGGATCCCCTAAGCATGGTTAGGGGGCTGTTAAAAGGTGGTTTCTGTTTCACCAACAGTAAGGGGTCAGTTAAACGCTAAAAGGTCCCCTAAATTTAGGTGGCCGAAATGTGGGCCCATAAACCGGCATTTACGTATGTGATCTCTCAAGCAACGAACATGGATAATGATATATTAGAATTTGTTGAAAATTTTGAAACTTTTTCTACTATATTCATCATAAATAATAGTCGTAGACCAAAGATATTTCTGAAACGACCAAACGACTTCGAAATTTTAATGAAACTGACTTTTTTTGGAGATATCAGCTCATAAAATAAAAATTTGCTGACAATTTGCAAATTTGCGTTAAATTGGTAAAATATACCTTACGATGCACATTCACTAGGTTACCAAACAAAAAATCTTAACTAATTATGTTCCAACTCTCTATCTAGTCGCGGGCTCGAACTCACTGGTGAGCCTGGCTAAAAAGCACGCTGTCTCATCAGCCATCGTGTCCGACAAAGGACGCTAGTGTACACGCACGTTATTGAGTGAGATGCAGCTGATCATTAAAATTTGTAGTAAAACAGTCGCGTATTAAATTAAGAAAAGTCCTTCGGAAGATCGAGTTTTATGAAAAACCCACTGTATAAATCAATTACAAATAAAGTTTATTGAACTTTTCGATATTTGAGCTTTGTCACTACTGACTTGGCTTTGAAGGTTTTACACTTCTTACACACCCAACGTTAGGTTAAATTAGCAAGAAAAACTAATCTTTGTTGGCTCATAACTGTTTAATGGCTTTTTATTTTAGTATTCTATTTTCGCACAGACAATATTAATAATGAGACAAAACTATACCATGTTTAATTTTTGATGTACATTGTCAACCATGGAGTATACACTCCCGAAGTTTGTATGGAAATATTTTTGACTAGATTATTATTCATAATAAACTCTTTGCAAATCCCAAAAATAAAAACAAATCCTACGTCACGACGTCACAATTGAAAGAAGTGTCAAATACAAATAAGACCACAGATAACACGCGACGTTTCGTAATGTGTACACAGAGTAAATAAGTAAGAAAACATGAAATTCATTAAAAATGTGAATGAAATAATATATAATATTGCTATCAAAACACGATTTATAAATATTTGTATCCATATAAGTGTATAATTTAGAGAATTTTTAAAAAAGCTATCTTGTTACAAAGTATCGATAAGTTCATAGACGAATCAGTCACTGTTATAGAGAACAAAACGTCACATAGATATGTGTCCCCTAGTTAGGAGGTAAAAATGATGGTGAAATGAAATTTAATTTAGGGGCTAGTTTAGGGGAGCTTTTAAGCTAAAAGTCCCATACGTAGGTGGTAGTTTAGGGGATGTCGGTGAAAACGGGCATAAATCGAGCCACGCTGGAGGTTTGTCTTTAACTTTTTTAAATGATCGTGAATTTAAATTCGGAACAATGACGATACTAAAATTATAGACATGTCGGCCATAAAATCTGCATAAAATCTTTTACTTTTACCTATAATTATTTTGACGTAAAATGTCGGCTCGAGCTAACGTGGAATTGCACGTTAGCTCGAGGGGTCTGGGAGTAGGTATACCAGCATTAGGTACGTACCTGAAGCTTTAAATGTAGACTCTTCTTTTGCAAAGTAATTCATGTACTGTTCCAAGAAGTCTTCATAACGATCTTTGGGCAAATCTACTATACGAAAGTTAAAAACAACACCACTTTTATTTGTCGCTGAGAATGTAGACCACACTTTGGAGGAATTCGACATTTTATCAAACTTTTTAAATGAATATCTGACACACCAGCGTACTCTATAGATTTATATATCATACTAAACATTACAAAACGTTATCAACTTTATATTTGTTGGTAAATATAATTCCGTCCAAAGATATAATGCCTTACAGCCTAAGTAGTAGAAGTCATTTTCATTTAAACTGATTTTTATTTGAATATCAATAGGTATCAATAAACAGACTATCTTATCTGTATGCTCATTATGTAGGATAGATATACAAATATATATATATAGCCGCATTCAAACAAAGAGGGGGCAGACTATGTACTGGGCGTAAGTACCTTATAATATGGGTAAATAACAGATGATTTGACAGGCCTGAATTTGAGATCAGAATTACCTTATTCAGTTTATATGGCATAAAAATTGTATTTATCTTAACCCTAACGAATCATACTAATATTATAAATGTGAAAGTTTGTGAGGATGGATGGATGAATGTTTGTTACTCTTTCACGCAAAAAACTACTGAACGGATTTGGATGTAATTTGGCACACAGATAGTTTATAACCTGGATTAACACAAAGGATACTTTTAAGGCCTTGGTAACTTTAAATATTTTCGTTATGAGCGATAATAGTGTAGTAGTTATTGCAATCCGATAGGGGTTAAAATCTGTTGTAATAAATTCGAATAATAAATGAGCAAGCATTGTCGTAAAAGTACAAATAAAATCGTACAAAATCAGATAATAACGATTTAATAATAAATAATCCATCACTGGATGCAGTTTGGCATTTGAAATTTTATGGTATATTTTTAATTATAATTATATTGTTATTGAAGGGATAAACTGGTTTTAAAGATAATTAAGAGGTGACTTTGATGATTTTTTTGATGCACTAAAGTATGTTTAATTATGTTTTGATTTCCATCACTCTATGCAAAAAAGACTTGAAAATATCATATACTTTTTTTCCTCTCAAAATTAATTACGGTTAAAGAGATACACTGGTTTAAAAACCATCTTTTTGAGCGTTTTCAAGAAATCACCGCTTTAACCCAGTACGATTCCGTGGGATAATTTACGACCTCCACACGGACGAAGCCACTGGCAAAAGCTAGCATTATAAATGCGAAAGAGAGTTTAATTATGTGATACACGCGTCGTAATTTTACACAAAAATGACTGAACGGATTTCGATGATATTTGGCACATGAGTACACTATAACCTGGATATAGATCCTATGCTATGCCTATGCTTAGGCTTTTTTGACCGACTTCAAAAAGGAGGAGGTTCTCAATTCGTCGGACCCTTTTTTTAATGTATGTTCCCCGATTACTCGAAGATGGCTGGACCGATTTGGATTTTATTTTGTGTTTGAAAGGGTATACTTCCCAGGTGGTCCCATGATTATCAAGTCAGGTTCTGATGATGGGATCCTGGAGAAATAGAGAAAACTCTTCAAATTTTATAGGTACACGAAGTGATTTAGGTATTTTTTGGAAGAGTACTTTCTCGGAGTGGTCTCATTTCAATTTGGTGAAGATCTGATGAAGAACTTTGGAGCTAGGCAACGGAACTCCTCAATAATCGATAGCAAATGGACTGGAATTGCTGAAATCTCATGTCTGTCTATTGCTTACACTGGTTCATAACATAACATCACGCCGGTATGCTGTGAAGGGGTAAGCACATGTGAACCACTAATAAGTGAAAAAAAAAACTTTTTCCAAAAAAAAAACCGATTTCCAAAAAATTATACAAAGTTAAAAATAATTTTAATTTCGGAAAGCGATGACAAAAAATAAAAATACAGCTCCAAAGACACCGACTTCCGAAATTAAAGTTATTTTTCACTTTAGTTTAGTTAGTGTTTTTTTTTTTCACTTTGTAGTGTTTTTCTGGAAGTCGGTTGTTTTAAATATATCAAGAACATCTCCCGACTCACCCAATAACACTACCATCATTTTATTCTCATAACAAAAAAACCGCTTTCCAGCAAAATAGTTGGTACAAAATATTCATAAATCCATGTCTACGATCGTACCTGAGGCACGCAATAAGTCGACGACTCCATAACACACGCTAGGTGACACTGAGTGAGCCGTTAGACGCGGCTCGTGACGTAATTGCGCCCATCGAGTGCACGCGCCGTACAAAATGGCCGTACTTTCAGAGCCTACAAATAAAGGAGTAGGTATACATAAGCTGAGCCCAAGTTTCGTAATATAGATATGAATTACGTTGTGATTTATGTTATTTTTTTTTATAAAATATTAAAGAAACTTACAACCAACTAACCCAGACGGAGATGGCGGGATGAGCTGGACTCTTTTAATTAAGATTGGTCCTTGTCAGCTTTGGATAGAGAGAGGTGGAAAGAGAGTAGGGAGGCCTTTGCCCAGCAGTGGGACGTTACAAGCTAAAAAAAAAAAAAAAACAACTAACATAGACAGTTTTGTTAAGGTGACCGTATTAAGTATGTATTTACAAAATTATAATCATCAAATACAGCCAACTGGGAACGTACTATCGGGATGAAAACTATGCTATGTGTTAGTCCAGGTTATAAACTATCTGTGTGTCAAATTAATTTAATCTCATTGAATGACTATCATGCAAAAGTTGTATAATGATGATTTTAATTATACATTAATTATACATATATGTATAATTGTATAAAACCATATTTGTAACGGTCGCGAATCTTATTTTGTTCAACATAAAACCAGACACTGACCAGACAATCCAAAAACAAAAACGTAAATAAAATTGAATTTCGCGGGTTACTTTAGTGCATCCTCTTTATAATTAGGGGCCATCCATAAATTACGTCACACGTTTAGGGAAGGAGGGAGTTAACGAAATGTGACATTGTGTGACAAGGGGCAGGGGACGTCAAAAGCTTTGTGACGTCACAGGTTTAAATCACCATTATCTAAAATATTTGACTTTATGTTAATTTTATTAAAGTTTATTAAAAAAAAATATATAAAAAAATGGAAAAACCATTATTTTCATTTAACTATGTACTTCTCAATATAAAATTTAGAAATACGTGACGTCATACAAGGGAGGAGGGGGTTTCACAAGTGTGACCACTTGTGACAAGGAGTCTCTCTCTCTTGTCTAGGTAGACCTAATAGCTTAAAGTAGCTTAACGTCACCTCTTTTTGCGAAGCAGTAATCCTCGCGAAGAGGGAGGCGGCGCACGTGAGGGAGAGGCAGTATATGCGCCCTCATGGCCCTAGACGCCGCAGGAGATGCCCTGGGCATCAGGAATCCCAGGCTGATTCCCGGACACCGTAGGCGCCGGCTTGCGGACGGCGAGTAATGGGTAGCTCGCTGTCCGGTAAGGACCAACCCCGGGTCGACGGCGCGTTGTGTTCAACGCGCGCCTCAATGAGATGTCAGCATCAACTGATGGGGCCCGCAAGGGCCGATGCCTGCTAGGCGTGCGGGTTGTTCGAAAGAGATGCCGCGGACCCTGGCACACAGGCAATTGAAGGAACACGGAAGGGTTTTGTCAGTAAAAGTCTGACACGCCCTCCTGCTCCACCTAGAGCGGGAGAAGTTATTTGATGATTTCCGACCAAAAAAAAATCTCACGATGACAGCACTTCCTAACACTTCTCTATGTTTTTACAAGGTGCTGGTTCAGAAAAGAGCTGCTGAATCTTTGATCTTAGTAAACGTCATCTCGGCTCCTAAGGTTCGTAGTGTGGTGTTTTAACACCACCCACAGCCTTATTTTTAAGCCAGGTTATGGGTTAAAACCTTTTCTTAAGAATAACGCTATCAAATGTACAAAGAATTTTTCAAATCTAACCAGTCGGTTCCAAAGATTATCCCCTACATACAAACTTACAAGTAACCTCATTGTAGATAAGAGTTTGTAGATAAGAGATAGAAACAACAAACACAAAGAACAGTCAATCTACGATTAAGAGCAATAGTTTGAAGGCCTTAATACTTAACCGTTCATCTACCATGGTTAAGAAAACAGTAAGACAAGAACGATTCTTGGTAACGAGTTTGTAACTAGGATGATGTTATCTCGCGAATTTATTTGTTTATATTGGCAGTGCGACATCCCGAAGGAGTTCAAGGAAAGGGGTCGTAAAATAACCAGGAATAGAAGTAAATGTCGCGGGCTGCAAGAATTTATGATTCCGACTACGGATAAAAGTTCTCATAAAGCTATCATAGTAGAGTAAGATCATAATGTGTCTGTTTGTGTGTTGATCGGAAAAAACAGAATGTAGGAGAGCTTTTAGTCATATTTTTCAACTAATATCTATTATGCATCATCTGCCTAGCCTTTTCCCAAATATGTTGGGGTCAGCTTCCAGTCTAACCGGACGCAGCTGAATACCCGTATTTTAAATGGGGTGACTGCCTATCTGACTTCCACAAACCAGTTACTGGGTAATACGATACCCCTTGGTAAGACTGGTTGTCAAAATTTCGGGCTTCTGACGACCCGTAACACTGTCAAAGATCCACGAATGACAGCCGGGACCAATTACTGCTTAACGTGCTTTCCGAGGCACGGAGGGCTCTTGGTATGTAAAGATGGTCACCCATCTACGGACCAACCGCGACAAGCGTAGCTTAGCCTGATCGATCGATCCGTACTGCTGTTAATACTTTGCCACAAGCCCCACTACTATCCATTATTAAACTCACATATGTATGTAGGTAAACAGGGTCAAATTAAATTAGCTGGCAATACTTTACCCACGTGTTGGGTATCGATTTCGGAAACTAATGAATAAAAAGCTTTTTCTTCATTTGGTGGCCGAAGGTCAATGACCGTAACTGATCAACTGTTATTGTAATTTTTCGTGGAACTTAAATATTTTTTACGAATTTCCAAGAACTATATATAATATAACAGTAGTTTAGTTGCCCTAATGAATTTATCACAATGTCATTAAAAGTTTAGAAGAAAGTTGGATGTCGAGAAAAAATATAGTTTTTTTTTTGATTCATTAGTTTTTGATATCGATACACAAAACGTGTGTAAAGTATTGCCAACTAATTTAACACATACATCATGAACATGGCAACCGACATGCTGACTACTGAACGCGACAATGAGTGCATCCATGTAGAGATTGAAAAGTGTGGGTTAAGTTAACCCACCTTGTCTCACCCCACATTCAATAATGTTCTCCGATAATGTTCCCTCCCGCCCATCTGACGTTGTTAACCTGGTGTTCGTACCAATACTTGAATAAATGTTGACAAGTTATTTGAACCTATATATTCGAGCCGTTTGGGGTTGAAACTCTAGGGCCATGGGGTCCGAATGCCCACTTAGTTTTCCGAGACATTTCCAAGCGGTTGGTCGACTCTAAAAGTGACCAGAGGGCTGGCCTACTTTTCGGCCAAAGAATCACGTTGTATGGCAATGGTGCCAGCGTTTTGGGCACTTTTTCCATTGACAACGATGCGGACGTAATTTTGATGCCGTATGATTATTTTCTTTTTTATATACTTGTACATATTATTATTTTAAGACCAGTAGTTTTTCTATTTTAAGGTTGATAACAAAAATAGACGGGTTTGAAAATGTCTTAAAGGAATTAATGAAAGTTACCACTCCGAGTAAACATGTTTACCCGAGAGTCGCAAATTCAGGACGTGTGTAACTCAAAAGTTGGTGAACAACTGAACACACATACAATTTAAATCGCGAGACTGTTTACTTACTTCAAATCATTGTAATCATATATGTTTAAAGTAAACAATTTAAAATAAAATTATGATATTTCGAAGAATAGTAAGAAGCCTCGAGAGACTGTTTTTAACCATCTGATTCTCAGTATAAATAACTAATGCCAGTTATTCTCATTTTAATTTAAAAACTCCACTTCGATAAAACTTAGCAATGAGGTCATTTGGCAAGATCGTGCTAATAAAGAAAATAACGTGACATTTTTTTTTTTTGTAAAATACACTCCTGGGCTCCATTTTTTACTCACTTATTAAATTATAAGCCAGTGAAAAAGTTTTTAAGCAGTTTTGAAGCTGACATACTGGCCATAATTTCGGTATCACCTTTGTTCCAAATTTGAATGGATGAATTAGAGAAAAGAAAATACGAGCTGGTTCGCTCTTAAAAGAAGCAAATTATAGCATCTATGTATTTGATGAGTCAATCGTTATTTCGTTATTGGTTTTGTTTTGCACAAAAAGAGATTTTCCTTATTGATTCATCCATTCCGTCGCTTAAATTATGGATACTACGCCTGAAGTAGCTGCGCAAGCTGTGGCACTTGTTTAGTCTGGTCTTATTCAGCGAATCGTAATTGCACAACTTCATGTGAGTCGTTCTGCCGCCTAAAGAATTTACCATCGATATCTGGATACTAACGGCTTCGAGCGCCGTCCAGGAGGATCACGAAATCCAGACACTATAGCACAATTAGATCGGTTTATCTTTACCACCAGCCTGCGTAATCGTCACCTGACCTCAGTACAGGTCCAAGAACAGCTTCGAGACTTTTATGGACTGACTGTTTACACTCCAACTGTTAGAAGGTGGCCTGAAACCTCATAAGCCAGCTAATGGTCCCAAACTGTCGATATAACCTCACAGAATGTCCGCGAACTCATTCGACTCAACGTCAAAGGAGCCAGGTTCTTTTTACGGATGAAACCAAGATTATGCTGTATGGCAATGATGGATGTAGAAAAGTGATCTACCAAAGACAAGAAGAACGTCTTCAGCAAAGTTGCAGATAAGGTGAGTTATGCCATCGGAGGTAATGGACAGTCTGGAGTAGTTTAAAAAAAATGGAAAGTGCCTACAGCGACCAGCGTTGACAACCAGCGCTTGTAGACGCCGAGACGCGCTGACATGTCAGCGCCGTCTACCAGCGTTCTGCTTGAATACACCTTAAATAACATTATTTTCACGTTGTACCTATAATATTTTTTTTTTACATTCAGGGATATTATTTTTTAAGTAAATGGATACCCTACGTCAATTTTCCATGAAATAGTCATTAAACCGCGGTTAGTCCATGCATGTGTGACCATTTTTACACCAAGACCCCTCCGTGCCTAGTAAAGCACTTTAAGCCGTTGGTTCCGGCTGTCATTTGTGGATCTTTAACCATCGTTACGGATCTCCAGAAGCACCAAAGCCTGACCACCAGTCTTACCAAGGGTTATGGTATTACTCAAGTAACTGATTTGCATCCGGTTAGACTGGGAGCCGACCCCTACATAGTTGGCAAAAGACTGGGCAGATGATTAGTCATTTTCTGCAACTGTCAAGGAATGACAGTTATAATTTCAATAAACGGTAATTTATGTTGGTAGTCATCTTGCTTAACATTTACTTGACTGACTTTACCTACTGAGTTATAGTCGTTGACGCACTTCGTTAGCTTTGTTTACGTAGACTCACTAATGACATCTCATTAGGCACCAGTAGACTGTGAACGACAACGTGTTTACATTTTAAATATTTAAGACGAACTAGAACGTGATATAGAACTATATTATATAGTAAGAGTGGAAATAGTGTAACTGATGCTCGAAGCTTTTGGTTTATTAGACCATTGGCCGTCATTATTTTAAGGATTCTGACTTCCAAATCCTAAACCAACAAGTTGATAACCTTGGGTGTCAATTTCAGATACCTATAGGTACCAAATTATGATATTTTTTACTTAAAAATTGTTTAACCGAAGGCATGACCTTTTTCTTGATCAAACGCATTTTAAAAACATGTGCGATCGGGGCCTCCCATCCGGAACAAAGTTCCTTACGCTATACTCGCACGCACACACTTTTGTAAAGAAGAGACGGGGAGAGGCATAGTGTAAATTAAATACGCGTTCTTAATACAGAGTCATCTAGTATAAGTTTTATAGAAGCTCACATTAAAATGTTGCCATCTTGGATTTTCATTTTGACCTCGCTATCGGCTTTAGCACCCTCAAAAACCAAGAAAGCGACACCCGTGACGATAAAAAAAAAATATGTTTTCAGCCTCCACCTTGTATTTTCAATTTTAGGATGCTGAAGCCAATACTGAGGACTGTTGGCTTCTGAATCCTCAAAAACCATGAAAACGATCTCTCTCTCAAATAGAGAAAGTCGCATAGAGGAGACAACGCTTTTCCGCTACCTAACGATTTCTACCAGTTTACTGCGCGTTAAAGAACTTCGTTCCAAGAATATGCATCGAAGCATACGGATGGCGTAAACTATGGTGGCCTTTAGCAATAAAAGAATAACACATATCTTAAACTTGTATTCTAGCAATCATGAATTTAGAAGAAGGAGGATCTTTGCTGAATGTAATTTTAAAGATGTTTCCAAGCTCTTCAGATGTCAGCTCGCAGACAGTCTCCCATCCATCGCGCTCTGCAGCTTTCTGCGTGCCATATGACGTCATCCACGCTCCGTTTATTGGGATCCCGTGTTCTTTGCATATCAGTCGCCTGAAAAATGATGTAAAAAATGACGCAGGGGAAATTCAGAATCATGTACTGCATTCATGGTAACAGGTTGTGCGTGGATGTCCTTGCCATCCTGTATTATTAGTAGGATTTGTAAGGACAAATAAAAAAATAAAATAAAAAAAATATTTTCCTGAGCGGATTTTTTTTTAAATTTATAGTACATGTTCAAAAAAATACAGTTATACAAAAATAAGTACTATATCTACAAACGTGTGGGTGAGCACTGCCCTCCAAGCTAGGTTATGAAAATCTATGTTAAGAAGAGGCAGTCCGGTCCCCTAAGGTATGATGATGTAAAGGTTACATAGTGCTTCTGATGCTACTGTTACAATTTTGGAGTTTAGAATGATTTTATGAAATAGGTCAAATGGATGTTTTTAACATGACAGGATTGATTTAAGGATGAATGCGCATGGCCTCCCGGAGTCCATTGGACGAAGATAGTATGGTTTTAGTGAGTTCTGACAGATCCATGAGGGTGTCTACGTGAATTCAAGTATAAAGACTTTCAAGTAACTGGTAAATTTAAAAATGTTTATGATGTACTTTCTGAGTATATCTTGGACATTACTGACATCGGCGAAGAAAAATATTGCGAGGGTTTGCCCTCAGTGGGCAAATAATAAGCCGGTATTATTATTTTTCTTATTCAAACAGTAACTTACCTGACTTTGAGAAGCTCTTGTGCAATGCCAAGCCCCCGGTACTCAGGACAAACAACGACTCCCCTGTCACTGAAGCAACGATCTAAATCGAATTCCTTAATTTCATTGTATTGAGTTTCCAAGCCATGCATAATTTCAAATAGTTTCTGCATTTCTTTCGTTTTAAAGTCATACTGAAAAAAAAAAACATTGTTCACTTGGTTTTTTAGCTTGGCCGCTGATTCGACGAGCGTGAGATAAGATACCAATATATTTGAATACATTATGTTCGGCATTAAAGATTTAATTTACCTCTGGTTGTGGATCATATTTCGATACTAATGCCATTACAGATGCTCCAAGGATATCCTTAATTTCGTCATCATCGTTGTCTAAACAACAAATGACAATGTGAAATCCATCTTCATTAGTTGCTTCTGATAGAAGGCCCTGTAGTTCCTCTACAGCCTTTGGATTTTTTAGGAATCCTTCGAACAAAAAAAAAAGGAAAATATGTCAGGTCTGCTGGAAAAATTTCTTAAGAAATAAATAAGCCATAACCTTTGTACGAAAATTATAATTATATCGCAGCCATCTGGGATCAACTTTAGAAACGTGCTACCCGAATTTGAGTATATTGATGCATGGGGGGTGTAGAAAGGGGTTTAAATAACTGCCCCCAAGAATTTTTTTTTGCCGGAACTCCATTCTTTTTGTAACATAAATTTTTGAAAAATCTTAAAACGAGTCGATAAGTAGTAATCATTTATTTGACTTAGGATGCAAGAGCGAGCGAAGTGAGCTCGGGACTTGGGGCACCCCGACACGGACATTTTAGGTTACTTCAAACCCCGCAAGCAGAAATAGGAGCCCCGCGAAGCGGGGCTCCGTCGAGCTATCATGGCAGGTGGTTAAGGGTAGTCTTTCCCTCCCGACGCCCGCCCCTAAAAGATAGATTTATTAAAATTGGCCTCTTGGCATACATTTAGTATGCAAACTTTAAAAAATCATAAAATGGAAACGGTTGCTTTCCGGCAAGGGGGGATTATGGGGAGGGGGTTCCTCCCTCCCCCCTCCCTCCTCCACCCCTTTCAACTCTTTCCGTTTCTAAATTTTTACCGCCATCTGTATATTTATTTATTTATTTATTTATAATAATAAACACACCAACAGCACTGTCACTTACATTTCAAATAAAACTTACATCTAATATTGGCATTTCAGTAACCGTGCAAATAACAGGTATGCATGACATTGACATAATGAAAAAATTAGAGACAATAAGAAAATAAAATAAAAAGTGTGTCCAGCAAACCTAAATCTAGAACACTACGGAAAACTTAGTGTACATAATAAAATAAATAAAGTGATTATAAATTGGATTTATATATAGGAAGCGATATTACAATTGGTTACAAGCCGCGTGCCTGATGAGATTTCCAAACGAACGAACTTTCATTTGAGAAACTCTTGTGCTACATTTCATGCATCTATATCCAGCGGCTTAGACCGCGTTGTCTATCAGTGAATTTAAGATTAAATCTATGTATTATATATATAATAATAATAATAACATTGTAATCAAAACAGAACAACTTACCAGCAGCTATGAAAGTTTTCTCCTCTTTCACAAAATGATTTGTGTACAGATTTATAACTTTGTCATTAAGATATTTAGGCATGTCCACTATACGTAAATTAAGAACAGTACCATCTTTTTTTCTCACCGAGAATTTAGACCACACTTTGGGAGACATTGACATGTTGATAATTTGAGAAATTTTCTGCAGTAGATAAAAAATTGTGATGTCTGTGTGAGCAGTTTTCAAACAATAATTTCGTTAGACTGATTTTATTTTAAGTGAATTTTTAAGCGTCTTTATTAATGTCACTGCTATCTCTTAATGTGATTATTTTATTGTATCAAATATTAAGCAAGCCGGTTATCTTATCAGTCAGTGTTGGGCGAGTAATGTTGATGATGACATTTGGGAATATTGACAAAATACTTAAATGATTAAATAATCGTTTGAGTCACACACGTACATACATAAAACTCACGCCTTCTTCCTATTAGGCAGACACTACAGAACGCCACCTGTTTAGTAACAGGTATCATATAAAATGTACTGCGTACGCTGCGCCTGCGCCTCGCCTACACCTTACGCCGTTTCTGTGTAATTCACGCCTTACATACTACGTTTGCTTTGTTTTCGTTCATACATCTGGCTATACACCTTTCCTTTGTGGAGAAAATCAATCAGTCTTACAAACAAACTAAAGATCATCATCATCTGCCTAGCCTTTTGGGGTCGGCTTCCAGTCTAACCGGATTCAGTTGAGTACCAATATTTTACATGGATGGACTGCCTATCTGACCTCCGCAGACCAGTTACTGGATAATACGATACCTCTTGATAAGACTGGTTTTTAGACTTTTGGGCTTCTGACGACCCGAAACGACTGCCAAATATTCGCGAAAACAGCCGAGACCTGTGGCTTAACGTGCTTCTCGAGGCACAATCAGTATGTAAAGATGGTCACCCATCCAAGGACCAACCGCGGCAAGCCGGTTGAAACCCCCCGCCCCCAGGCTGTAATTACTTAGCCACAAGCCCCACGATGAATATGTTCCTTATGAGCGAATTATTAAAAGGTTTTTCACGGTGAGCGGGCACGCCCTTTATGCCTAGAGGCTTTTATTTAGATTGTAAGTTCTGTTTACGTTTTTTTTTAATTTTTAATTTATTATTAATTATTTCTACTTGAGTACCTATAGTTTTCAATGTTTTGATGGTATATTGGCATGTGCTAGCTGATATATGGCAAAATTAATGTTTTTTTGTGATTCGTAATGTTATTTACTTACTATTGTATAGAATCAAGTTCTTCTTTAACAGACAGCTGTGTTGCTCGGGAGTTTGTTGCGCCACTTCTTCTTCCCAGCTAAAGCACTAGGAAGTGGTGAAGGGCGGGCGTTTTCTTATGTTATTTTGACGTTCAAAAAGAGCTGACTCTCAGCCTAGTTTGAATAAACGACTTTTGTATTTTTTTATTTTGATTTTGATTTCACGTTGCAGGAATTTGCCAGCAAATTAATTACATCGCGTATTTTTGGATGGAGACTATTTTGAATTGATAAGTTATCAACTTCTTTGAATTCTGGTAATCCATCATCCTTGGATTACAGCATGCATTTTAAATATGTTCTGATAATAAATACCTATATAGATTATTTTAATTAATTTGATAGGGACTTTCCTCATACTAAGTTTACTCAATATTTTTTCTGAACCGTTCGAAAGAAAACCCGCTCGCAGCGGGTTCGTCTTGAACAATTTTCTTCTGACGTGTGCTGTCCCGCGGGTGTGCCGCAGGGTGGTGTTCTCTCTCCCCTTCTCATGTCATCTCTTTCCACTTCCATTTATCCATCTCCATCTCTATTGATCATATTAACGAGTGGTCACGGTTTTTGGACGGCTAATCAACCCTAAGAAATTCCAGGCTATAATTATCAGCAGCATGTATATATATGCGGAATAGGCTCAATGTTGTGTCGCTGTCTCCACTCTGTCTGAATGGAGCTCAGATAGAACAAACAGAAACGGTTAAAAATGTTGAGGTGACGATGGACTCTTACTTAGCGTGAACTGCCCATGTTGCTCAAGTTAGTCACAAAGTGCACTACACGTTCCATTCGTTCAAATTCGTTCACCGAAATCTCCTTTGCTCAAACTCTCCTAAAGCCCATTTATTGACCACGCTGATGCATGTTATTTGGATGTGACCGAGTAGTTTTTAAATCAAGTTGAGCGTTTGCAAAATACCTACTTTTGTTTTGTTTTTATCCTAATAATATGATCACGTTTCTAACTTTCGCAAGATCCTCAAGTGGCTCCCTATTGGAATTCTGAGGATCTCTCGGATATTTTGTCTACATTTTGTCTCATCTATCGCAAGTATTCTGGAAGAGATTTCTGTAGAAATAAGTATTGCCTTTGTGCATATTTTTCTGTTCTTTTCGTCTTTTCTGTTTATATGTGTGCATAAATGGTTAAATAAAAAAAATACAATGTATAATCACAGCATTCTTTATTTTTCTATACTTTAAACGTTGAAAAATAAATAAACTTTACAAGACAAATAAATAAAAAGATATAGAAAGAAAGAAAGAAAGAAAGAAAGAAAAGAAAGAAAAAACGTTTATTTGCGGTAAACATGACGCAAAATGATAAGGAACACAAAAAAAAAATAAGAAAAGGTAGCAAAAAGAACTTGACGAGATTCTACAAAAACGTTTCTTTTACTTTTTTTAATTGACTCAAAAGGAAAGTTATCACAAGTTACTTATTGTATTTTAGCAATCATGTACTTAGTAGACTTAGTGTCGCCTTCGAAGGTAACTCCGAGTTTCTTTCCTAACTCTTCAAACTGGATTTCGTAAGCAGTCTCCCATCCATCGAGCTCAGCAGCTTTCTGGTTGTCAGATGACGTCATCCAAGCTCCGCTAACTGGCAGTCCGTGTTCTTTGCAAATCAATCGCCTGAAAATATACAAAGAAGTTATAGAACTTTTGTATTACAAAATAGGTACTGAACTACTGACCCATTGTCAGTTAATTTTGTTTTATGAAAATAGTACCGATTTCATCATTATTTCATCGGTATCGCGAGCCTGGTGTTTCTGGAAATTCTATCACTTATCTATGTGAGGTGAGATCTCATTTGTAGGACGAGATCTTTTCATGGACAAAGGTGTATAAAAATTTCAACCTGACATAGAAAGGTTCAATGCTATGAACTAATCTATACATACATAAAAACATAGTAATATACAAATAAACAAAATTGAAGTATCAGTTTGCAACGGCAGAATAACGGCTTTGTACTAAATGCATATGAAAGTATTTAATGTAACAAAAACACAATGATTAAATTCTTGTTCGTCTTTTCGTCGGTCTGTTTGTTCCGATTAATCTCCGAAACGGCTGGACCGATTTTTCACTGGTTTCACTGGGATTTCACTGGCAGTTAGCTGATGTCAAAAGGAGTGACATAGGACGCTTTTTGCCCGAAACCCGGGCGAAGCCGCGGGCTCAGTTCAATCAACTCAGCCTATCGCAGTCCACTGCTTGACCTAGGCCTTCCCCATATTGCGCCACAACACCTGGTCCTCCGCCTTCCGCATCCAGTCTATCCCAGCCACT
The DNA here is from genome assembly GCA_947359405.1 of Antitype chi. Taxonomy (NCBI): domain Eukaryota; kingdom Metazoa; phylum Arthropoda; class Insecta; order Lepidoptera; family Noctuidae; genus Antitype; species Antitype chi. The sequence continues at coordinate 7,052,459 of OX375814.1, forward strand.
TTCTTTAGGTCGTCGGTCCATCTAGCTGGGGGGCGTCCCACGCTACACTTGCTGATACGCGGTGTCCGCTCCAGGCCTCACACACGGGCACAGTTAGTGGGATTTAAACATGGGATAGGATATTTGTTAAAACAAACCTGGCTTTAAGGAACTCCACTTCAACACCAAGTCCTTTGTACTCAGGACTGACAAAAAGTCCTCTGTCACTGAAGTAACGGTCAGAATTGAGCGCCTTCGCTTCGTCATAGTACGACGCCATTCCATAGAACATTTCGAATACCTTCTTCATTTCCTCCGTTTTAAAGTCAAACTGAAATAGTATCATTTTATAACTGTTTATGGGTAGAAGAACAGGCTGACTAGATAGATTAGGTGAAATATATGTATTATTCTAGCAGAAGAATCATGATGACCAGGAGTCATGAAAGTACTCCATAAGGCAAGTTGTTCTGCCGTGTGAAAACAACCATTTAAATTTCACGGTGTGTATTCTCCAAGACCGCCGCTTCTATCCCACCAGTACACCTAAAACTCCCACTACATCACTATTCTTCTAACATTTCTACTCTCCCTTGCGACTGTCCTCCTCTTGAACGTACTTCTTCTTTTAGATACCTTGGAATTCTTATCAACAACCACCTAACCTTTAAGCACTATGCAAAATTTCTGGCAGAATAAGAAAACTTATTCACACCATGCGTAGACTACGAGGCTGTCTACCCCTAGACACACTACAACAAGTTTACCTAGTGCTTTATCAATCAATAATTCAGTATTGTATCAACGTGTGGGGCAGTGGTGGAAATACCTACTTGATTGAAGCTGAAAGAGCACAGAGAGCGCTTCTTAAAGTAACTTTTAAGAAGCCCTACCGGTTTTCTACTGATTTACTCTATCGCGAAACGAGAGTTCTCAGAGTCCGCCAGCTTTTCATTATTTCTGCCTGTATTAAACTTAAAAACTGAAAACGCACTAAAATATTAGAAGCAGGCCCGACTATACACCAATAATAAGCAAAAGAAATGATAGAATCCCAACACCTGACGTCACCTCATTGCTAGCTAGACGCTCTCCGGGCCTACTCTCTCATTAATACATACAATAAGGTCTGCAAACTCTGCGAAATTAAAACACTTAAACTCACTTAAACTCTTTCGAATGAAAAAAAAATGTTAAGAAAATGCTACATATTACTGGATATGATGACTTGGAACAATTAATTTAACGACCCTGACCTGACACTGAATCAAACGAAGTATATTTATGAGGAACAAAATACACACTTACGCACACTCCTTTACACGCCACACACACACGCCACACACACACACCACACACACGCCAGACACCACACAAACTTTACACATGCACTCATTAAATACCATACTTGAAAGCTCCTCCACTCTAGAATTCGTATCCTGAACCCCAAGTTACAGACTAACTGTCTAGTTTGGGGTTCACTGGCAAATAATATATGTTACTAGCTGTAGGTAATATTTAAGCTACTCGATATGTCGTCTCAACTTGATGTTAAACCTATGTATTACTTGGACAATAAATATTTGATGAAAAATACCGCTTTACCTCTGGTTCTGGATCCCCTTTCGATGTTAGAGCCATCATGGAAGCTCCAAGTACCTCTTTAATTTGGTCATCACCGTTGTCTAAACAACAAATCACAGTGTGGAATCCTTTTTCTTTAATAGCTTTAAGCATAGGCACACGTAGTTCTTCCATTGCTGCTGCACTTTTTGGTACTCCTGCAACGGACAATAAAAAAATAACAACTCTTAGTAATTGAGTTGATTTAAATACTTTCATAGTTGTTTTTGAAATATTATTACCATGTTATATTTTACCATCTTTTCTGCATTTTGTTTTGTTCTATGTATTTACACTGAGTTAGAGTTTTTCATCATTTACCACGAATTAGGGTTTGGTATGCATAATATTGAATATATTTTAGATACGTGCCCTGATAAGAAACCAATTATCTCAAAACTATTGTGTAAGCATGAGCACATTATTTCTGTGTGCGTCAATCCAAATAGAAACAACACATACAATGAATACTAACTAGACTTCGTGAATAAGGAAAAAATAATCTTCAAAATGTAACTTACCAGAAGCTTTGAAAGTAGCGTCTTCAGTCACATAATATTTCATGTACTGATTAATGACTTCGTCAAGAAGATTTTCAGGGGCGTCCACTATACGTAAATTAATAGCAGCACCACCCTTTTTTGCTGTGAATTTTGACCACACTTTGAGAGGAGACATTTTGGAAATGTATTAGGTACTTTAAATTTTTTTTTAAACAAATTCTGTTTTATTTTACGTGAATTAGGAATGTATCTTCACAAGTTACTACAATACTGTCTCTAAATGTTATATGAACTGCTTTATATAGAGAGTCATATTGCAAGTAAGGTGTTATCTAAAGCCAGTAGTAAAATGATGAAGATGTATTTCGGGAAAATTGGTGAAATACCCAAAAGAAGGAAAATACGTTCTTTATGACCTTTTTATTTAAACAAGGGGAAAACACGTTGGTATTTTTAAATTTGAGTTGGAATATTAAAAAAATAATGAAACCTAGGTTTGTCAACAATAATGAATAGGTTTTATTAATTCAGCTCCGGGATTTGTTAAACTTCCCGAGAAGTTACCTAAAATATAAGGGTAATTAATGAATACATATAAACTATACTTACTAGAATAAATAACTATTAATAATTGTAGATAGGTATAGCAAACAACACAACATGAACAAAGTAAATAATATTAATGGGTAAAGTTTTTATTAATGATGGTAACTTTCTTTTTAACTGTTCTAAATTGTCATTCAATGGGATCATAATTATGAACTTAAATGGTTTATATTGCTTAGATTCTAATGATTATAATTTTGTAAAACCGTTTTTGTTACGATCACGAATAATGTTTTAATCAAAATACAACCGAGACACTGACCTTGTCTTAAAATATTTCTAGGGATAGTTATATTACGCGCTGTTGTTGTTTGTGTTATGTGCGCTAAATCGGATCCTCCATAATATATAACACTTCCTATTGTACACTATCTATAATGATTTTATGTTGGTCCTACCCACAGTCAATAACATATCAGTCTGCACTCGAATAATCAAATCCAACGAGAATAATATCGATACTTTTACCCACACACTGCAAAAAGGTCAAAACTCCAAAACTGGATTCCTCGTCGATTTAACGATATCATTGAGCCTGTTTGTTTTCAATTAATGGGAAAGCTGCGAAACATGTAAACACAAACAAGAGGGATTATACAAGATCTGCCGCAAAGACGTGCTCGCACCAAATATTGGTGTTTTTTTCACGTTTTCTCCTTTATCTATGGTGTTTTTGCTTAGATATCATTCTACTGACAGCTATATGGTTATGGTACATCATTGAAGTCGGCTTTATGAAACTTGGTATAATGATTGGGATTTATAACTTTTACTCAAGTTATGTTGTGCCACATATTCTGTTATTTAATTTTTTTGCAACCTTCATTCAAACAAGATGCTATAGGTTTAAAATCTTAATCTCTATTGGCTTTAGTAATACCATGAAAAATCTTAGACGAACCAACATTAAAGACAACATTTTATATATCTATAAATATAAATGATATACTAATGTTATAAAGAGGAAAGATTCGATTGTTTGTTTGTTTGTTTCGAAACTACTGAACCGATTTGAAAAATTATTTCACTGTTGTGAAGCTACACTATCCCCGGGTGACTTAGGCTATATTTTATTCCCGTATTCCCACGGCAACGGGAACTGTGCGGGTGAAACCGTGGACCGCTGCTAGTTATTTATAAATACATAATATATATAAAAGTTATATATTATATAGGATTTTTGGAGGTACGCCCACAGAATGCATAATACAATACATGGTATTACTTACATAATTTTTATCGTTAGCGCCATAGATCGTTTTATTAGTAGGTATAATAGATTTTTTCTCTAATTTTAACTAAGTTACCTAGAGAAATACCTTTTGTCGAATCGTTATATTAACTTTGAAGTAAGAAGCCAGGTAAAGTTAGTTTTTACTATCAGCCAAATCTGGACCTTCGTCGGCATTAAGTGCAATTATCCCATCTTCGGCTCCAGTCAGCTTGATATCGTTAATAGATAACAGTACCTACTGGATAAGCAGTTCCCTTGAAGAAAAGATAAGGGCCCTCCCAACTTGAAAGTCTTGGGCCCCTGAGGTTTAACGATCTTGAGATTAAAATCATTGTTCGATACCTTGCCGTTAATGAAAACGGAAAGTAAGATCCTTCTATTTCCGACGCCATTGTAATGAAATGTATTTTCTAGCTCAAATAAAAATAAAGGTAAAATTTGTGAGTTCGTATTTCGGAACTATTGTCGTCTATTCTATAAAAATTTCACCGTGCAAAACTGATGTTAAGTCAACTTGAATTGAGCTGTCAATAGTGTCAATCCCAAGCAAAAGGTGGAATAACACCTGACTTCATGTACGTTTCTGTTATCGCTGTCACTCTCTTCACAGAGTAGACCGGCGTGCGAAATCGCCTGAAGAAGCTATCATTGATATACTACTAGAAAGTGGACGTAGATTATAAGTTATGTTTAAGTAAAAAGAATGAAGGCCAAATTATAAGATTTGAACCTAAAACCTTTGGCCTTCATTCTTTCTATTATTTTATTTTTGTTAGAAAAGTCTCTATAGTGTAATAAATTGCTATCCTTTGAGATTTCTGGAGTGTTTGTTTGTCACTTCTCCGGATTATAGGTTTGTCGTAAAACGATTTGGTACGAAAAACAAAACTAATTGCTAAAACTGTCACCGTTATATTACAACGAGTGACAATACAATCTTATTTATCTTATTTCTCGACCTACATTCTTGACGACCTTGCTTATTGCCGGCTAGACGCATTTATACTCAGACATTACGATTAACACAAATTAGCTGATTTTAATCCAGATCATAATTAGCCCTTTTAGTATAATTGCCAATCGCAAGTCTACCTTAATTGGTAATTTATTCTTATTGGATGCAATTACAATTAGCTTTAATGGGGAATGGCTGAGAAATGCCGCGTTACTACGGCCCGGTTGCTCACAGGCCACGCTGCGCCAGGCCAGGCTGAAAGGCCGTGGGAACTGTCGCATCCGTAGAGGCCTGCGGCGCCCCGTCGTCGCTGCCCGTCCAATCCGTCAGGAGATATACGGCGCGTTTCTTTTTGCTTTGATTATAATATGGCATGCTCAGCACGGGCCGCGACAGGCCTCGACAGACGTACCAACGCCTGGCACGCGCTGTCAGTTAGCGGGCCGTGGGAGCGCGGCATAACGTAGTAATAGGATATTATTATGATAAAAAAGGCCAATTATTATAGTAATGAAATGCAATATTCAGTAGGGTAACATTTTAAACAGGATTAAAAGAAAGTTGGCTCCGCTGAATCGTCCAAACTGGCGAATATTCTACCTCGTAATTTTATACTCATTATTGCACGTTGTAGATAACATTTTAGTACCAGCAACCTTAAGGTCAAAGAAACCATAAGGTCATAGCGGTCAGATAGACTCATCTGGGAATGTACAGCTGTCTTAAGCTTCTACGAACAGACAAGGGTGTTAAAAAAAACATAACCCTTCTTTGGCTTTGGCTTTGGAAGTCGGGTAAAATCTGAATAAAGAATCCCCCTTTTTTTTGTTAAAGTTTACTGGAAATTCTTAGTACTATGTGATAAATCCCTATCCTTTATGAAAAGATTTTGCAAAATTATAAATCTGAATTATACTATACCACAGAATTTCAAATCGGAGATAAGGGCTGAAAAAAAAATACAGTTTCCTTTGCATAAAGTCATCAAACGTAAAATTTTGGGATGTTTGACATCAGATTTCTCAATCTTGAAAGACGTAACATTATCGTCGTAATAACCATTTTATTTGTACGATGATCACCAAACTGTAGCATTTTATGAGTGCCAATGCTTGTTGTAAAACTAGATAAACATTTTTCGAGAGAATAAAAGTCAGAAAGTTACAAATGATGGCATTATTTTTGGTCCCTTTTATTGCTCTGTCTGTTTTGTTCTACGGTTATGGATGGGTTAGGCCTTGTTTTTGGAGTTTCAGCGATTTTCTTACACACTGTGTACGTATTTATTCGTAAGATGTACAATTGCGAATTTCTTTGTCGACTGGGGACTCAAAATTTCTTAACTTTTTCTGTTTCGTAAGGTTTTCATATGACTTTTCGTAAACTTAAGATCACATACCTTGTCATTATAAAACAAGTGGTAACTTTGTGCCAAGCTTAAATCTTTCAGTCAGTTTTTGTGTTTCGAACCATATTCCAAAATTGCCAACATAGACTCGGGTTAAAAATCAGTTTTTATATTTAGTTTAACTATGACGGTTAACCTCCTTATTTCAAATCCGGGTTTTTATTCAGAACAGGTTTAAACCACCAAGCCAGTTTTTAACTTAAGAACCCAATATGTATAGAAATGCAGTTCTTTTTACAAAACTGACGACTTAGTCATTGTCATTTATGCATTAAGAACTTTACACACATCGAAATAAAGTTCAAAATGCCAAAACTGACTCAGACCTTTAGGGTGTTGGTGTGGTTTGTAAAAAGAACTATGTTTCGATTCCTGTTAGGTTCTTATTTAAAAAAAAAAACAGGCGCGATGCTAAAATCATTCCTGAAGAAAATCCATGTTTGACCGTTAAGTTTTAACTCAGGTACCAAAGATCAAATAAATGACGTACTGGGTGCCTGCATTTGAACATAAGCTACCTTTAATACCCTGACAGCAGATGGCTGGTACAAAATCCATAATAATCAGGGGCGGCGCCGCCAGGGTACCAGGGTGTCATGTGATGACGAGGGTGCGATCTACTTTAGATAAAGGAACGTGTGGAAAACGGACGTGCCTCAAACTAAAAGAGAAATTAAATCATAATAATATTTGTATGTTTTTTGCTATTTCTATGTATGTTTTGACCTAACACACGAGGTTGTAGACATGTAGGACAGGGGCTCTGCAATAATTGCACGGTTAATGGTCTTATAGCGGACAGCCTCGACCCACACCTCAGGAGGTTGTCATTGCGCGGCTGGGTCCAATGGCTTGGTTCAGAGACCAGTACTCTTGGACACGGCTTGCATAGTGAGGAGGTTCCTCTCTATAGGACCCTGACCGCTGGCAGCTAAGACCATGTTCCTGATGTCAATGGGCCACTCAAAGCGAAACCCAAATTTAGGTAAAGATAATCCAGATCCATCAAAGCCGGGCTTTCAAAAAACCAAGATTAAAAATGAGTTGGCCAGGAATAAAAACGCGTGCTGTCTTGCATGTCACACGTCATAATGGACGTCAAAGTAAGTTTGGCGGCAAACGAAAAATCGAGCGTGGGTTTTTGTGGACAGAATTGATATTGTCTGAAAATAATAAGACCGACGAGGACGACTTACTTTAGATACGTAACATCACAGTCACGCCTATAATAGTTTCGGATAAGGCGGGAGGAAACGCCCGGGTGTTTTCACTGCGAAAATCGCCCTGAGGACACGGTGGAGGTCTGCCCGGCGGCTCGTGGAGGCAATCGGCGGCGGCGATCTCTCGCGTCCGGCTCTGGTTCAGGCCATGGTACGGAGCGAGAGTGCATGACTGGCCGTCACCTCCTTCTGCGAAGCAGTAATGCTCGCGAAGAGGGAGGCGGCGCACGTAAGGGAGAGGCAGTGTATACGCCCTCACGGCCTTAGTCGCCGCAGGAGACGCTCTGGGCGTCGGGAATCCCAGGCTGATTCCCGGCCACCGTAGGCGCGGGCTTGCGGACGGCGAGTATTGGGTAGCTCGTTGTCCGGTAAGGACCAAGCCCGGGTCGACGGTGCGTTGTGACGCCGACGCGGTCGACGCGCGCCTCAAAGAATTGTCAGCACCAACTGATGGGGACCGCAAGGGCCGATGCCTGCCAGGGGTACTGGTTGCTCGAAAGAGATACCGCGGCCCCTGGCACACAAGCAACTGGGGGACACGGGTGGCTTTTAGTCAGTAAAAATCTGACCCCTCCTGCTCCACCCAGAGTGGGAGAAGTTATTGACGATTTTCCAGCCAAAAAAAAAGGTCACGCCTATATTCACTAAAGGAGTAGGCAAATATGTATAGTAGCTACCTGGTAGCTACAATCACATCGGCTCATGTTTTAGTTCAATATTATATTGCTATAATATTGTCAGGAGACGAGCCGAGGAATTCATCATGATTATCATTTCAGCCGAAAGAGGTCCACTGCTAGACAAAGGCTTCCCCCAAGCTTCGCCACCTCGACCGGTTCTGTGCTTCCCACATCCAGCGCATTCCTGCAAGGTCATCGGTTCACCTTGTGGGAGGCCTTCAACTCTACGCCTTCCGGTACGTGGTCGCCTCTGCAGAACCTGTCGGCCCCATTGGCCATCTGGTCTGCGAGCAATGTGCCCTGCCTACTGCTACAGGTTAACTGAACACAAATCTATACGAGATGCTGCTTAGAATATACTTATTTGACAGTCCCGAATCTACGCTTCACGTACTTACATTATAAATACAAATTAGACGATATAACAAATACTAGGAAAAAGCAATAGTATGTTGATTATATAACGAGCTCAAACACTGTGTGTTTGTCTGTAAACATTCGATTCACGGCGATCAATCATTCATTGGCACAATTTAACAATGTTGTAGCAAATTGCATTATTTATGAACAAAACCTGTTGTGCTCATTAACCGTTAATCATCTGTGGCCAGTACTGTTTAATGCAGTTTGTTTAGTGTGACGAAACTAGGTACATCATTTTTAACCGAATTTAAAAAATGGTTCTATTTTCGTGCGGTATGTATTTTTTATGTATGCTCAGCGATAAGTTCGCAGATTTTTAACTGATTTCGAAGATTTTTTTTTTCTATTTGAAAGAGCATTTTTTCCTTATATATTTTACTGGCATTTGCCAGCAGCTTCAACCGCGTGGACTCGTGGAGATTGATATTATTCCACGGGAACGTATTACCGAGACAAAAAGTCCTATGTTAATCCAGGTTATAATCTATCTGCGTGCCAAATTTCATCCAAATTCGTTTTCTCGTTGTTGCGTGATTGAGTAACAAACATCCAAATATCTAAATATATACAAACTTTCACATCTTCTGTATATATTATATTATTCTTAGATATTCCTCCTTCCAACCTACTTGGTCTGAGTAAAAGTGTATAAAACAGGCATAGCGAGCTGTCAATGTCTTGCCCCCGGCTGACCCTTGCTCGTTGAAGCGCCAGCCCGCACCGCAGCTGAGCCAGTAGAGTTAAATTTATTAATTCATTAATCGGGATTAATAATAATAATGCAAATATTTTGATCCAGCCTGTCCCCACTTGCTGTCCCCGTACCAGTGACGCCTTGAGCCGAGGCCCGTGCTCCGCAGGGGGTGCCCTCAGCGTGCAGTCGCCTAGTAATTTAAGTAGTTTTTAAGCTCTGGCTGGAGGCGTTAATTTTATTCCTAATGGCAGCCCCAGGAAAGACTGGTTAAGCAGTCACGGTCTCTCAAGGCCAAATACGAGATGTCCGAAAAAAAAAAACTGTCAATGTCTTGCTTTCAGCTCGGTTTCCGGATGCAACGGACGTATTCTAGGGTCATTAAAGTCTGATTAGGGGATCATAAATATTTTTTATGTACCTACTTATCATTTACCTAAGTGCTTGTTTCTAATTAAAAATAATTTAAAAGAAATACAACTTTTTAGGTGATTTTGTGATTTGTCTTTATTAAATATATTCCGCTTCTGGTTTCCAAGATTATTATATCTATATACATTTAAAAAAGAATCCCTGTTTCCCTTGGTCACGGCATCACACGTGAACGACTGCACCAGTTTTTCTAGGTAATTCTTCTTTTGTTGTTGTGTTTGTTGTTATCAGGAGAAGGTTCATACGAAAGAAAAAAAACTAAGAAACATAAATTTATAAAATGCGAATTCAATATTCATAGTTAAGACAGGGCCACATCTGTCAGGTCAGCTAGTTTATAAAATTAGAAGAATAGTAGGATAGGATTAATTTTGCTTGGGTAGTTTTTGAGTTAACCTCAATAATACGTGTTTAATCCACTTTGTGTATGTTGATGATGTTGTAAAATTTACATAGCAAGTCACTATTTGTGAAATACTAATTTGTGTGTAGGCACCTCAACTAAAAAGTGAAAAAAGGTTTTATTTGGTCAACTAGGAAATGGTGATCGAAAACTAGTGGTTTCCACAACTGCAGCAGCAAAAGGTTTGCCTTTGTTTTCACAAACTAACAAAGCTGAAAAGTTTTGAGTGCTTCTATTTCGCCGACTCATTGGAATACAGCAATACGGTTCAGTGATTTCATATATATATATATATCTTCTTTTCACGTAACGGCTGGGACTATAAATTGAGCATAATAATGAATAATATCAGATAATAATTGTCCATTGGCCAAGGCAAAGGCCTCTTTTGATACATGATAGACACGAACATTGATCACCATGCTTCTATGGCAATTTCAGACTTATCTAAACTATTATTATATAGAGGTAAAACTTGTTTGTTTTTATGTTTGTATGTAGAGTGTAATCCCTGAAACTGCCGATCGGATTAGAAAAAATCTTTTTGCATTTGATAGCTGAATTAATGAGGAAGGCAATAAGTTATTTAACATCACGCTACAATTGTCAGAAGCCGTGCAAAAGGAAAAAAGTCAGATAGAATGCTAAGCGAATAAAAGGTGTAAAAGTGTTTGTACAAACCTACTTACAGAAATAAAATCATTTATCATTTATCAAATACGAAGTAAAAGCGTGTGTGGGTCATGGGATGCGACGTAGTGGGTTCGTCGCCTTCGCGACTTCGTCCCCCGACCAAATTTCACGCGGATGAAGTCACAGGCAGTAGCTAGTATTAATTTTCAAAGTTTCCTCATGATGTTTTCCTAAAACGATGTCAATGATGTCCAAGACTTAGAAAGTAGGAAAATAATATGAATTAAAAAAATCACATGGGTTAGATGGTTTTTTTTTTTTTGGTTGGGAAATCATCAAATAACTTCTCCCGCTCTGGGTGGAGCAGGAGGGCGTGTCAGACTTTTATTACCTAAAACCCACCCGTATTCCCTCAGTTGCCTGTGTGCCAGGGGCCGCATTGCTTATTGCATAGATACACATTTCAAATGTTTGTATAGAAATAGTGGAGGGGCGTTCGCATTTCTGGAGTAGTTTATCTTTACTGTAAAAGTAAATACTAATGTCGCATCATAGATAATAAGTTTTAATTTTCTGTTGTGTATGCATGATACTGCAAAATTTAAAAAAATATATGTTTGTTACTTAATTAGGCAAAAAAATAAACTGTCACTTAATTATCATTCATTATAATTATTATACCTCCCGTAGGCATTCCTTGTAAGTGGTTAGATTTATGTATGTCTATGTGTCAATCTTTAGCAACACTGTGATTTTATTTTGTAAATATATTTTCTCTTGAAAAGCCACAACAATTTTTGGCTTTAATTACTGTGAAAGGCAACATCGGACAATTTTTTTAACAAAAAAAAAGGTTTTCAATTTTTCATTGTGCCCGTGCATATTTCATTAAGCTGAGTGTGAACGGGGCGATTTTTGGGAGAACCCTGTAGCATAAAATAATAAAACCCTGAAGCGAAACAAGTGTTTACTCAAAATCTATACTTTAATATATATCTCTGCTGTACCCTTTCACTGAGAAAAGGCCACCACGCGGGCCTAGAGCTGGTTGGTATTTGTCAAATGTTTTTGAATATTTGGACATGCCGGTTTCCTCACGATATTTTCCTTCACCATTTTGAAAGCAGTGGGGATAAATTTCAATACACAAAGTATGGCGCCTATCAGGGTTCGAAATCACTAACTCTTAAGACGCGGCGTATTCCACTTGCCATCGTTGCTCTCAACTTCTTACACGAACAATAAAACCACAGGTCCATTCTGAAATAATTCTAGCACAAAATAAAACAACAATAAAAAGGCATTCGCATTTATCTCATTACTTTTTTCTTGCAATTCATTATACAAATTGTTTGTGAAAAGCTGCAGTGTCCATAAAAACCGTTTTTATCTAACGTTTAGTGTACCATTAAGCAGTTTATCGCATATTAACAAGAGTGTAAAAGATAGCAGCTTGGAGTTGTCACTTGAAACAGGTCAAGTGTACAATGCGAAGAGAAAAACATGATATTGAAATATTTAAAATGTGGTGCCGCGTTTGTTTTACGATTTCTGAAACGACGTTGTCAGTAGGGAAACCAAGCGTTAGGTTTAGGAGGTACATTGCGTAGCGATGTGTATAAAAAAAAAAACTCCTATTTACTGGGTATTCATTGCCCATTTGGTGAGTGACTGTTACTATAGCTATGAAAGCTATCTTTAATATCTGCACTGTCTATATTAATGTCCCAATGCTGGACAAAGACCTCCCTACTCTCAGTTCATATCTCTCTGTCAAAAGCTGCCAAGGACCAATTGTTATTAAAGGAGTCCAGCTCATCCCGCCATCTCCGTCTGGGCCTGCCGTGATGTCGTTTGTCATAGAAGTATATTTTCCATTATTTAAGAGTCCAGCTCCGATAATTGTCTTGATTCTCGGTCTTATTTCCTGTATGGTGGGGTAATAGCATTAAGCATTATCAGCCAGTATCTAATGTTCCCACAGCTGGGACTTAGGCCTCCTCTTGTGAGGAGATGGGTGTACTGAGAGGGTAATTGCATATCGCACGTCAATCAATCAACTCAGCCTATCGCAGTCCACTGCTGGACATAGGCCGCTTCCAGGCTGCGCCAAAACAGTTTATCCTCCGCCTTCCGCGTCTAATCTGTCCCAGCCACCTTTTTAAGGTCGTCGGTCCATCTGGCTGGGGAGCATCCCACGCTACGTTTGCCGATACGCGATCTCCACTCCAGGACTCGTCTGCTACACCGTCAATCGGTCCTTCAACAAACATGACCAGCCCACGGCCACTTCAGCTTGCACACGCAAATACAATTACCCTACTGCAATAGATCGCTGGGTCTTAAATTTTGACATCAATTGTTTCATAGGTTTGAAACATTTATTTGCTTAACAACATAAATGTAATAAACGAGGCTGAACTGACAAAATGAAAGGCATTGCGATTGATTGCCCTTTTCTCTGCTACGCAATTACCCTGCGGGTCATCCATTCTTATTTATTTAATACTTACACGTATGTTTACAACTTAACAAATATTATTTTATGCTGTCACAAAATTAGAAGAAAACTAAATTTTTCCACATATTCCCGTCTCAAACATTAAAGATGGCCGCCCTATTACCGAGCGCGTCCCACGGCTATAATGTTATTTTCCTTGCGGCGCGCGGCGTCCGGGCAGATGGCCGTAACGACCGATACCGATACCGAAACCACGTTTAATTGTCGCCTTAAATAAATGCTGACCGACACTTTCGTTATTTTTATACGACCCTGGTAGCGGATATTTTCTTATAAATTCGGAGCATTTTTAACTACATTTTACAGTCACTAAAAGCGATAGGTTACCAGGGACGTCGGATATAGTCGAAGTTAGTAAGAAATCGATGAATGTTTTCGAATTATCTATTAATTTTATTTTATTTTATTCGAAAACATCCATCGGTTTCTTACTTAAATTCAACTATATCTGACGAAGGGTCGTCACCAGGGGGTTACTTATGTCTTTTGGTGACCGTACCCATCTATTAATGAATCCGAAACATATTAGAAATCCTTTCTCGTATATTTTCGGACAGCACGCTAAATCTAGGGACTGCGGTGTCTGCCTCATAGCGTCTGCAATATATCTTCGAATGACGACAATGAAAAGTTATTTATGAAAGTAAGTTTGTGTGTTTTTCTAGAGAGTATTTCTTGACACCGCAAAGTCAAATCCCGGTACCAATTTTTTTTTTCATGACGGTCGTTATGTTGCGACAACCGCTCGCCCTCAGTCACAGTGCCTGTCCGTGCGTCCGTCCGTCCGTGCTCTTTGCCGATTCACCTGTCAAAATGATAGAAAATGCGATCAATTGTCATTTTGTGCGTGTTCCGAAATTACCCCACAACAACACACGAGCTTGCCGTGTTTTCAGTCATAATTAGGGGCTTCGTTTGAAACTAAAACTTTTTGGGACATCCCGAAACTTCAAACTCAATTCAATTCAAATTCTAACTGAATTCAAAACAGCAAAATATACATAACAAGGCAACAAGTTAGAAAGGGTCGTTCCCAGCGGTCCACGAATCTATTGTTCTCAAAAAATTAAAATTCATACTTTACTTCCCAACGACTCCACGACATTTTAAAATATTTTCTTTCCCTACTGGTTCATGAGAATGTTTGGTACAGTCAAAAATAAAAGTATGGCTAAGGAATGATTTGTTGGATTCGCCTCCGCCCCGAATAGCAGAATAATGATTAAACATGGAAAAAAAATCACGAAAAAAAATATTGAGCATAATTCATTTTCTCATACATTTTGTGTGTCAGCTTTTTAAACGCTATATACCTCCGAAGTACCAGGTTGACATAACTCGGTAGAAGCATACCTAATATAGTGGTATCAGTTAGAAAAAGCTTTACTCCGTCGAAGTAACAGGCTCTCATAACTCAGTAGGTGCACACCTAATATAGTTGTGTCAGCTAATATTTATTTATTAAAACTTCTCGCACACAAAAAAAAGGTACAGAGGTGGATTTAATGCCTTAGGCATTCTCTACCAGTCAACCAAGGGGGGTGAAGAGATTAAATGGCAGGTGCTTCGATTGTGAGGAACAATGACAAAAAAAGACTGTAAAAATACAAAAAACAAATACTGATTGACTGTCTTTCTTACAAGAAACTGTTTTTACTGACTGTACTTTGGAAAAATCTCGTGGACCCGTTGGAAATCCATTTAGAAGCATATAAAACATTATTATATTTATTTCATGGACCCGGTGGGAAAAGAAGAACAATAGAATCATGGACCGCTGGGAACAACCCGTTAGAAATAAATACCTCTGTACAGTGACTGAAGCGAGAGAAACTGTATTAAATTGACTCGATGTACCTGTCTTACAATCTTGTAGATAATTTACATAACAGCATAACAAGCGGTGATTACAGCAGAATTACGCTGTTATTCATTTATCTCATCAAGAGTTTATAGTTCCTATATAATAGCTAATCTTAACTCTGATAAGGCTGGGACATTAAGACCGAGTTTTGAGCAAAATTATGCCACAGGAAGAAAAAAATGATTTTTTCGCGCAAATAATAAAGTGAATGGTGCTATACATGGGATTGTGACCAACTAGTTGATGTCCGAAAATTCTCGACTGTTCGGCTGTTCACAGTGGTGTGCTGGTACTTACACTCATGGGAGTGAATGTTGAGTGTGGCAAAAGAAGCATGAAAGAAGAATAAATGCTGTGGAAATGCGTTCCTTGCGAAGCACGCGTGGTGTGCCTATGAATGATATGCTGATGAATGATGTCATAAGAGAACGGTGCGGTTTAAGGCGGTGATTTCATGAAAACGCTCAAAAAGGTGTTTTTTTAAACAAAAAAGGTGGTTTTTTTTTAACCGTAAATAATTTTGAAAGCAAAAAAAAATTATGATAATTTTCAAGTCTTTTTTGCATAAAGTGATGGAACTCAAAACATACTTTAATGCATCAAAAAAATCATCAAAGTCACTTCCTAATTATCTTTAAAACCAGTTTATCCTTTCAATAACAATTATAATTCTAATTAAAAATATACCATAAAATTTCAATCGCCAAACTGCATCCAGTGATGGATTATTTATTATTAAATACTTAATATCTAATTTTATACGATTTTATTTGCATTTTTACTACAATGCTTCCTCATTTATTATTCGAATTTATTACAACAGATTTTAACCCGTATCGTATTGCAATAAGAACTATTATCGCTCATAACGACAATATTTAAAGTTACCAGGGCCTTAACCATCTCGATCAAACGCATCGAGCGATTGGCCCTGGATTGGTGACGGAACAATCGGAGTGCCGGACGCGCTCGATGCGTTTGATCGAGATGGTTAAATGAAACTCAGACTAAGGCCCTTAGGCCTTAGTCTGAGTTTCATTTAACCATCTGAATGTATGAACGTAAACGAGACAAAAAGAGTATGTAAAGATCGTAGCAGATAGCGTTCCGTATCCCCACGAGAAAAGGCAAATAAAAGTTAATATATGTATGTATGTGAAACGCATATTGTTGAAATTATAGGTACCTACACAATAAAGAAGATACGAAAGCCAAATCACAATTTCGCAATTCGAAAATTAACATAAAAAAAATAAAAACATATTCCTTATCTTTCATAGGCGAATCAATTTCCTTTTATAGAGATCCGTCTATGCTTTTTAGTACTTAAGTAAGTACTTACCTCTTTTATTTCGAGTGTCTTTGTCAAAGTCCTATCATAATGGTCTAGGTATTATCTAATAATGAATAACCTTTTGACAAGATTCTGTAGGCAAACAGGCTGTTTGCTGTATTCAGTACTCAATTACTGATTAATAACAACGTATTGATTGGCTCATCAGGTGCGTAAATTAATATCAGTAGGTCAATAATAAACTATGGACACAAGTAGGTACAATGTTAAACTATAAATTAATTTCATATTCACACGGGAAATGTATTTAAAAACTTTATCGTAACTATTGAGCCTGCCATTAGGACATTATGAGACCTTTTATTTGCATGTAGGTATATGAAGTTTGAATAGTGGTTTTTGAATTTATTACATAAAGCTACTTAAGTGTATATTGTAGCCGAGGCGCACCGCATTGCAAAAATGCGTAAAAGCACACCGGAATCATTGTTTTAATTAGATTCAAATTTAGAATTTGAATTTGAACTGTGCCCAGTCTAATTGCAATGAGGCTGCGCCCGCCAAATGTGTGTGAGCCTTAAGTGTGAGTTCAACAGAGCCGAAGGTGAGATTTATTATACGTAGAATTACAGAAGGGTTTTAATGCCTTTTAATAGTATAATAATATACTTCGTCTAAGTTATAGCAATTTATCAAAAACACAATAGTTAATTATCATAGTAAATATGGCGCCCATATCCAACAATCCACAACGGGGCAAAACTATACGTAATGAGAGCAGATATATCCAACAATCCACAACGGGGCAAAACTGTACGTAATGAGAGCAGATAATATCCAACAATCCACAACGGGGCAAAACTGTACGTAATGAGAGCAGATAGATAAAATATCTTTTTAATTTTATTTGAGTTGCACATGATAGATAAAGTCTGTTAACTATTTTTGATGTCATAATTGAAATTATATATATGAGACCAGATAAATAGCTTCTGTACATGTTTAAATAATACATAGGTGACTCTTTTTAAAACACTTCTTCATAATCTGTACCCATGAAGCGACAAAAATCTGAGGTCCCAAGAGTACTATTTTTAGAATATTCTTAACAATTATTTGCTTCAAAATAGATCACAGGAAGCCTTTCCGAAGATATCAGATATTCCAATTTTAATTAAAAACTTTCCAGTTATATTCCGTACCGCGGTATATT
This sequence comes from Antitype chi, assembly GCA_947359405.1. Taxonomy (NCBI): domain Eukaryota; kingdom Metazoa; phylum Arthropoda; class Insecta; order Lepidoptera; family Noctuidae; genus Antitype; species Antitype chi. Next base: position 7,070,141 of record OX375814.1, read on the forward strand.
TCTATTTCGGACTTGAAAGTTGTTCGTAACATTTACATTACAACTTATTTAACTAATTGCAAATTAATTTGAAGAATTGGAATCGTTTACAATATTAGTCTAATTGGTTTGCTTTAACAATTTATTGCAGATGTCCCTATTCTAATACAACCAATATAAAAAAAAAAATATTAAACAAATGTTTCTGCGGAAAGCAAATTATCTGATATTGGAGTTCATAAATGCATGCAGCGTTATACGTAAGTGGGTTTAATGTTAACTGGAAAATAAACTACGTGGAACGTCCTATTAGTATTTAAAGTAGAAAAGCAGGAAGCTAAGTTAATTCCAAGTATTTGTACTTAGAATGACCCCGGACTTGTTTACTGAAAATTAACAATGAACTTAAAAAGGCTCCCGACCAGCGCGACGCGACTCTAGTAGATCAATTTCTATGAAGTTTTCATTGAAATTGTTCTATAAAAGACGCGTCACTCTGTTGCATCGCGCCTGTCTGTGTGAGCCTAAAAACGTGGTTCGAAGAACGAGGGATTATCAGCCGTAATTGCTTATAGCTGGTCAGAAGCAAAACGAACTCTTGGCTGAAACTGCCAGAATCCATACGTCAGTGAATTCTTAGAAAAAAAAAAAACAACCGGCTTCCAAATAAACACTACAAAGTGAAAAATTACTTTAATTTCGGAAGTCGGTGTCTTTGGAGCTGTATTTGAATTTTTTGCCACCGCCTTCCGAAATTAAAGTTATTTTTCACTTTGTAGTGTTTTTTTGGAAGTCGGTTGTTTTTTTTTTGGAAAAAGTTTTTATTTTTCACTTTTTAGTGGTTCACATGTGCTTACCCTTTCTCAGCATACCGGCGTGATGTTATGTTATGAACTGGTGTAAGCAATAGACAGAGTAGAGATTTCAGCAATCCCAATCCATTTGCTATCATTTATTGAGGAGTTCCGTTGCCTATCTCCAAAGTTCTTCATCAGATCTTCACCAAATTGAAATGAGAAAGTACTCTTCCAAAAAATAGCTAAATCGCTTCGTGTGCCTATAAAATTTGAAGAGTTCTCTCTATTTCTCCAGGATCCCATCATCAGATCCTGACTTGATGATCATGGGACCACCTGGAAAGTATACCCTTTCAAACAAAAAAAAACAAAATCCAAATCGGTCCAACCATCTTCGAGTAATCGGGGAACATACATAAAAAAAAAAAGGTTCCGACGAATTGATAACCTCCTCCTTTTTGAAGTCGGTTAAAAATTATAAACTATGAAAGAATCACAAACCAGTATAAGCTGGCCTCGTATTCTATTGAAATTGCGTACTTAGGTAGGCCAGCTCAAGGTATACGTGGTACCACTGACGTGTGGTCGACTGGTTTATGCCAGCATGAACTTACCTTCTGTGGAAGATTAGAATAGACTCGTAGAATGATTTTCTAGGAATAATGATCAAAGTTGAACAACAAAATGTATTTTATTACTCGATCCCGTACAGAGGGCTTTCTGTACCGAATCGAGTAGTAAAATAGTTACTACTATTACTACTACTAGTAGTAGGTACTATTGGAGCCTTTTGGTACGTACCTACTCTTTTACCTCACCGTCTCGCACCAGCCCTCACGCTACACGTCTAAAGCTATCTCGCGACCTCTTTCTGGGCCGGTCTCGATGGCGCCTTCCGGCGTCAGGCACCCTTTGTGTGGAGTCTCTTGCCCAGCCGTCATTGTGTTTGCGGCTAACGTGATCGCCCGATTCCACTTGATCCTGTCAGCCTTCTTTCCTGTCTATTAAGGCGCGTGCCCTACCAAAACTTCGCGCCAGCCGTGTTTTGGGCAGTTTTTTGGACCTATCTACTCGTTATTTAAATGAAATATCAACTTTAAAAAAATACATTAAAATCCTACATTATCTTGATTCCACAATGGTTGTTTTCGTTTTTTTTTTAAGTAGTATTTGTTTAACAAACCTCCTTACAACGATACCACAGAAATGAGTAACAATGATTGATAACATGCATCTCCTCGTGAAGTAAGCTTTATTTTAGTTAAGTTACTGACATTAATAGATAGACAATTTATTAATGAAGTTAGTAATGATTTTTTTTTGCAGAATAGTCTTAAGATTCTTAAAGACAAAAATGACGAATTTCTCTTGAATCGATAACCATGACGAAAATTTGGGTTTTTTGGCAGCCAACATCTTGGTTTTGCATTTTAAAACCTCATAATGACTTTAGCATCTTCGAAAAATACGAGAACGATACTCATGCCGGAATTATTATTTTCTTGCATCTGCCATCTTGGATTTTAATTTTGTTCTCATTATTGGCTGTCTCTCTTTGTCTCTGTCTATTAGTATACATAATTAAAAGTCAGTTTATTTTAGCCGTTACGTGGCGATTTCGGAATTACGAAAAGTTGGATCAATTAATAATTCAATAATTAGATAATTATAATTATTTAATAGTAATAAAGATTCACTGAATTGAAGACCAAAATGTTTTTACCTGCATTAAAAAACGTGTCTTTCTTATAAAAGTAATTTTATTTCATTTTATTGAATGCCTTATCTGTAAATTCTAAGATTCTGTGATGTATGTGATTTTTACGTGCATTCATAAGTTGTTCGCTAGATGGCGCCAGTAAAGTTTACGAAGTATTGTAGAGGTGAGGTGTGGTAAAGACGGAGCGAATGCTCAAGGTGTTTTGCTTGGTGAACCGCCTTAAGCCTGTTCTGCCCTTATAAACACGCACAGATTAGAACAATATGTTTCAACGTATTTTCACTTGTGCTGCTATCGGAGTCGCGTCACGAATACAGTGTAATTACATCGTGATATTCTAGTAATAGAAGGCTCGAGCCGGCGCGGTGCACATACTGATGAGCAAGAAGCTTAAGGTCAACATCGACTGAGTCTTGTCTATTACATAGAGCCTTGTCTGAGCCTTGTATATTTATCACATGTTTGACGAAGCCCCGTAGAAAATTATTTTCAATTTTTTTCCCTGTCTGAAACCTCATGGTCGTGGGTTAATGATATTTCCGTTACATTTTTGTTTAATTTAGTAGAATAGTTCTTTATTTGCACAGAAAGTAGGTACATGTTACAGATGTTGAGTTCAAAAATTATCCTTATATTAACTACCGTAACTGCAGAATAAACCTATAATAATAAAAACTCAATGAATACATACACAACACAAGTTAACCACGTCAAGATGAAATTCAGTAAATAATTTAAAACAGGCAATACAATACTTAATTTCAAGTTTAATGATGATGAATGATGTAATGTGATTATAAATTCATCAAGTTCGAGGTCAATACAGAGACGGCACGTTTGGCGCAGTGGTTAAGCGATTGACCGCTGCGCTGCGTGTCGTGGGTTCGATTCCCGCACGGAACAAATATTTGTATGACCAAAAGTACTTTTTCCGGGTCTGGCTGTTTGTGTATGTGATTTTAAATGTTTGTTAACGCACCCACAATACAGGAGAAATTCCTAGTGTGGGGCAACGTTTAAAAAAAAATATCAATGATTTTGATGATGACAAGTCAAGAGTAAGTAGAAAGATTATAGGTAAAGTTATAATTTATTTATATTGTGTACAGTGGGTGAGAGGCTTGTGGCTAATGTAGTAACAGCCGCAGAGGTTGATCGATCAGGTTAAGCTACGCTTGCTGCGGTTGGTCCGTGAATGGGTGGCCATCTTTACCAAGAACCTTCCGTGCCTCCGAAAGCACGTTAAGCTGTACGTCCCGGCTTTCATGGATATCGTGCATTTGACATTCGTTACCAATCGCCAGAAGTCTGACAACCAGTCTTAGTTAGTTACTAGGTTATCGAGGTCAGATGGGCGGTCGGTCCACGTAAAATACTGGTTTTCAGCTGGAAACGGTTAGACTGGAAGCCGACACTAACATAGTTGGAAAAGGGCTAGGCAGCTTACCGACAACTTATATATATTTTATGTATAATATTAAATAACAACAATATTGACATTGAAGTTACCTGCAAAGGAATATGAATACCCGCTCATTCGCGAGTTACGTTACCGGCGGGTTTGCGGTTACCCTCCGGGATCATATATCTACCAAGGATAGAATACCAAGAAATGTCCTTTATAATAATAAATATTTATTTTTATTTCGGAAAAAGAATCCATAAAGTGTTAGTAACATAATATTAAAACAACTTATTATCTAGTGTTAGTACCAATCACCCGCTGCACAAACTGCTTCACAATTGGAGAACCGAAACTCTCCGCTACAGTTCTTAGGATGCGGTTGCGACTGCCTCTCACTCGACTCAGTAGCGAAGCGGTTTTCTTGCGCACAATCGCGTGAAAACCGTCGGTACGAGCTTGCGCAAACATCTCCGACGCACTGCAATAGCGAGGAAGTCTCAACAACATCCTGAAACCATTATTGTACTGGACTCGCAGGACATCTAGCGATCTTTTGGTGTAATTGACCCATAGATTACTCGTGTACAGACTTTGGCAATAAGCCTTAAAAATAGTAATTTTTACTTGGTCCGTACACCGAGCAAATCTACGGGCCAACATGTTGCACCGGACGGCGAGTGCCCTGCGCTCCCTCCTATATCTACATGGTCCTTAAGATCGTCGGAAAGAAAGTGACCTAGGTATTTAAAAGTGGATACCCTTTTGATCACTGGCCCGTTTATTAAAAGCACGGGTCCTACTTCACGGCATTTTCCGCCGACCCCAAAGACCATGTATTCACATTTATTTACATTATAAATTAATCCATGTACGGCAGCATAGGCTTCACAAGTCTCAAGCAACTCTCTGATGGCCCCTGCAGACGGAGCCAGCAGCACCATGTCGTCAGCATAGCTGATAATGGACATCATAATGACTTTTCATTTTATTTTGATAATCGAAATGTACTGTATTGTGTTAGTTAATAATTCCTAATAATATTAGTATAATTAATTATGTGTTATTTTATGTTTAATTATGTTAATTAATTATTTTCATTAACTCAACAGCATACCAACATTGTGCTTTGCAGTGCCCTGACAGGGTTCATGTACAAAAACCGACAGTATTGTAAAATGTGTGATGTGCATGAGAGCAAATAAATAAATTAATTAATTAATATAAAATAGTTCAGTAAAATTGTAACACAACCAAATATTTTATTACTTGTGTTTAAATGTTGTTCTTATATTCGCTTGAAGTAAGCAGAAATTCCTGGTAGGAACTAAAGCTAGTAGGTACCTATTATTTGTTGCGGGGAAGGCAACGAAAATCTTTGGCTTCTTTAAAATTATGTTTATTATGGAATGATCGTTTTTCTATCTAATTGGTTTTCACAGAACACAAGAGAGATTTTTCTTAGTAAATATTACGAGTAAGTCAATCAACTCCGCTTGTCGCAATTCACTGTTGGACATAGGTCTTTACCAGGCTGCGCCACAATACCCTGTTCTCTGCCTTCGTTTCTGTCCCAAACACCTTCTCAAGGTCGTCGCTCCATACAGCTGGGGGTGCCCCCCTAAGCTTGCCGAAACGCGGTCTCAACTCCAGGACTCGTCTGCTCCAATGGCCATCGGTCCTTCTACAAACATGGCCAGCTCACTGCCACTTCATTTAACTTACTCTCAAAGCTATGTTGGTAACTCCAGGTCTTTTTCGGATAATTTCATAAGCCACCACCACCCTTATTGTATAACACTCTATCAACCAGAAGCTGAATCATTTTGAAGGACATTGCAAATCCATTGCTTCATAATTATGTTGGAAAAAATTGTATGCTCAAGGCTCAACTATATAAATAACGCAATGGATTCCGTTGAACTGTCAAAATGTAAGCCTATTCCAACTGTATCTGTGTCTTACGCAATTACCCCTCAGATATAATCCAAAAAATAAATAGCTTTCGGGTATTAGTGCCAACAAATTACTATCAAAAACTTACAGAGTGCTCGTTTTTTAACTACATCAACACATCAGAGAGGCCTGTGTTAACCTGTTTATATTTTTAAACAGCTTAACATTTATACCTCTTCGAAATTTCATGGTATGCTCTGCGCTGAAGCTGCAGATAATGTTAAAATAGATCATTCGAAAAATAATTAACTGCAATTCGAAATCCATTGCCAAAAATAGCCCAGTTCCAAGTGGAAGTCATTATCTTCTCAATATTGTAACGTTGCGCTTTGCAAGTTACAATTTAAAAGAGTTTAGTCTAAGAAGCCTTAATAATAACAAACCTATCTAAACTCAAAACTATACTATAATTACACAAAACTTTCAAAAAATAACCTAGTATAATATTTATAAGTAAACCTAACACTTAAATACATCATTATAATTAAATAATATTGTACGGAACTTCCGACCGTTTATTTACTTAAAGGGTCTTCGTTCTATGCGCCCGCGCATCTCTAAAACGATCATTAGCGAGCGTCGCCGAGAAGTGTCGATTCGGTTGGGCCTGGTAAGGTCGATGATTAGTCAAACTGAGAGCGCTTGAAGTGACGGCTGTGTCGCTTGCTCCGAACCTACTTACTTAAATAATTTTGATAACATCGCTAAATCCCGCTGGGGTAAGTTTCCATGTATTTTATTAGAAGTGCTAACTGTAAGGTGCGCCTAGAATTTCTTAAAACTAGTTTTCTGCTGTATTTCTTCCTACCTTCCTATCTGGGACACTGTGACCTTTTAACCTACGAAACGTGGTTCCGACAGCTTGCTTACGCTTCCATTTCTGTCTGGATTTCCAGGATTATAGTCTACCTTTCAACCCTTTCGCCACGTCGTCGTGGTTCCGGCATCAAGGAGGACGCTTGGAGAAGATCCTCTGCTGCGGAGTGACTTACGCCTACCCTACGCTGAATAATTAACGAACACCGAACCTGGAACTGGAGCCGTTAGTTGCGGGCAAAGTCTGTGACGGGACCATCATCACCTTGGAGACGGTTCAGGCCAGTGTTCCCTACCCATTACTACCCTCTGCAATCAAGTTGAGACGGCCACGGAATTTTAGGCAATAAATAATAAGTGTACTGGATCATCGAGCTCTTATTATTTACAAACCCCTACATACCTACCTGCTGACAACCCTCTAAAGGGCAAGTGCGACAGTGGCGCCTTAACGTGTGTTTCCAGTGGCCGAATCATATCTTGATTCCTTTTTTCCGAAGTACAGCTGTTAGGTCGATCTACCTACATTGTTGCTGTGAACGTGAAGGTGATAATCTACAGCAAAGCGAACTGGTACGTACTTTCTTATCTATTAACTGTTTTTTTCTTCACTTACTCATTACCATTTCTATGCCTATTAGTGTCTGGTTATTGTTAGCTGTTACGTATTAGTTCTATCAATTGTGAAAAAAGATGGAAGATTTATATCATCCACTACCTACCTACACTAATAAAAGAACTTTGATAATTTAACCTACTATACGATAAGTAGCAATTTTGTTATACGTAACAGTTCGCACAGCTAAATTCTTCTTAATTTTCACATCATTTATTAATTTACATTTCTTACATTTCCATTAGTTTCTTTTTATTTCTCTCATTTCCTCAAGTCACCAAGCGTAAAAGGTAGCTAGATACTTGCATAATTGTAAAGGGCACCATATATATCTCTTGATAATATCTATTCTTTTATTGTATTCATTAATTAATTTCTTTCATTCTTCTAGAAAACATGGAAACATACCCTATTAAATTTTTTTTACTCAACAAAAATAAATTAACCTATGAAGTGCTTATTAGAGGCGAAGAACCTGCCTCAACCGTACTCGAACTTTGAAAACAAAACTCCTACATCCTAGTCGTGACTTGTTGCTTTAGTAAGTACTGCTTACTATTTCCAATAAAGCGTGCGACAGCCGAAATTGTTACTAAGATCCTAGAGGAACAAGTATTTCTAATACATGGTATACCTTCTACAGTGATACTTGATAATGGTAAACAATTCATAAGTGTAACGCTAAAACAAATGTTTGACAAATATAAGGTACCTAAAATACATTTTACTCCTAAATATTCACCACATGTTAATACAGTCGAGCGTTATAACAAAACAATAATGACAGCTATCTCAACTTTTATCACTACCGATCAACGCAATTGGGATCAGCTGGTACCTAAAATACAATTCGCCGTGAATAGTTCTGTTAATGAGGTAACCGGTTTTACTCCGTCGTTTCTAGTGTACGGGCGTGAACTAATTGCTTGTGGATCGCACTACGTTGATACGGAAAACGATGAAGATATTGTTTTTCAACCTCGCGATTCCTACGCTGAGAATTTAGGTGTGTTGTCTAGTATATTTAATAAGGTTCAAGCACTATTACTACAGGCTCATAGTAGGAATTGTCAACATTATAATTTACGCAGGAAACCTGCCGAATTTAATATCGGTGACATTGTTTGGAGAAAGACTTTTTATCAGAGTGATAAGGATAAATATTTTAATAAAAAATTAGCGGCAAAGTTCATAAAATGTAAAGTTATTGGTAAAAAGTCCCCACTTGTTTACGATCTTGCTGATATGTCTGGAAAACCGCTAGGGTCTTGGCATATCAAAGATATCAAACTTAACAACTATAAAGTCTAAACTCATTACATAGCTTATCATAGTACCTAACTTAGCCTTAATTACACTAAAACCTACTACTTAAACTCTAATGTGTTAAATAAATAATACTATTTTAATACATTTAAACTTGCTAATTGAGTATAATTATTTAATAATTTAGTTATTACTCTGCTGCTATGGTCTCAAGTCTGTATTAGTAGACTGGATGATTTTATGAAAGGTGACTATTAGCGTGAGGTATGAAAGTGAAGTCTGCACGTTTTAGTCAGTTTAGTTTAGTAGTGCAAGTCGGATTTTGCAACTAGTACGCAAAATCCTTCGCTTTCTGGCGGGGTACTGTAACGTTGCGCTTTGCAAGTTACAATTTAAAAGAGTTTAGTCTAAGAAGCCTTAATAATAACAAACCTATCTAAACTCAAAACTATACTATAATTACACAAAACTTTCAAAAAATAACCTAGTATAATATTTATAAGTAAACCTAACACTTAAATACATCATTATAATTAAATAATATTGTACGGAACTTCCGACCGTTTATTTACTTAAAGGGTCTTCGTTCTATGCGCCCGCGCATCTCTAAAACGATCATTAGCGAGCGTCGCCGAGAAGTGTCGATTCGGTTGGGCCTGGTAAGGTCGATGATTAGTCAAACTGAGAGCGCTTGAAGTGACGGCTGTGTCGCTTGCTCCGAACCTACTTACTTAAATAATTTTGATAACATCGCTAAATCCCGCTGGGGTAAGTTTCCATGTATTTTATTAGAAGTGCTAACTGTAAGGTGCGCCTAGAATTTCTTAAAACTAGTTTTCTGCTGTATTTCTTCCTACCTTCCTATCTGGGACACTGTGACCTTTTAACCTACGAAACGTGGTTCCGACAGCTTGCTTACGCTTCCATTTCTGTCTGGATTTCCAGGATTATAGTCTACCTTTCAACCCTTTCGCCACGTCGTCGTGGTTCCGGCATCAAGGAGGACGCTTGGAGAAGATCCTCTGCTGCGGAGTGACTTACGCCTACCCTACGCTGAATAATTAACGAACACCGAACCTGGAACTGGAGCCGTTAGTTGCGGGCAAAGTCTGTGACGGGACCATCATCACCTTGGAGACGGTTCAGGCCAGTGTTCCCTACCCATTACTACCCTCTGCAATCAAGTTGAGACGGCCACGGAATTTTAGGCAATAAATAATAAGTGTACTGGATCATCGAGCTCTTATTATTTACAAACCCCTACATACCTACCTGCTGACAACCCTCTAAAGGGCAAGTGTCACAATATAAATTAACGGTCTATACTTAGCGGGATATTTGCTGGTGGAATGGGTAGCATCATGAATGTGGAAATAATTTATAGCCCATAAAATCACTGGCGTACTAATTGAATTGTAATAATTCGCAATTAAAGTTTAATAATACGGAAAATGGGCTGTGTCCAATACAGTATACGTGGCTTTTAACGGCTTACGTAGATTTTACTTTTAACTGTAGCTTTTTACATTACATTCTTTTTTACTTTTTTGGGATCTGTGGAATAGAGGAGTGGACTGTAAGTATTGGCTGGTTGTTCTGTAGGAACTGAGTTCTGCTCGTTCGCCCAATCAAGGATGCAAATTCAACAGAGAAAATCTAAGTACGATTCACCTTTTTCCCGCTGCGGCCGCTTCTCAAGCGTGGTCGTTCCTCTGGGTGGAATGTTGATCACACACACGGTACATAACACGGTAATGCACAATTTGTCCTTGTTTTAGCAATTTGCACTCACGGAGTTCAAAATCAGATTGTATTCAAGTGAGCAATGGCGGCAGACTCCCTTGTCCTTTTTCGCACACACTTTTGATGATGGCGCGCGCGTCGCGGAATCATGCGTTTTGGCGGGAATGGGAACCAACCAATCGCGTGCCGCCTTGGCGAGCGTCCATAGATAATTAATATTGGATTTGACCAATCATGGGCTATATACAGAACAGGATCTGATGGTCGTATTAACAGGGTGGCATGCTACCCAGCAACTGTTTTGTGGATGTCAGGTAGGCAGTCACTCCAGTAAGACTAGAAGCCGTCCCATCATAGTGACGAAAACGCTGGGCAGAGTCATTGGTTGCATTAACGAACTATTTGAACAGGCTCTACCACACAATTTGAAGTCTTCATTTATGGATGGAGATGAGATAATGTTTTTTTTTTCGGACATCTCGCAGTTGACCTTGAGAGGCCGTGACTGCTTAACTGGGCTTTCCTGTAGCTGCCATTAAGAGTTAACTTAACGCCTCCAGCCAGGGCTTAAAAACTAAAATTACAAACTAAGCAACTGCACGCTGAGGACACCCCCTGTGGGTTACGGGCCTCAGCTCAGGGCGTCACTGATGGACAGCTAGTGGGGCCAGGCTGGATGAAAATATTGGCATTATTATTATTAGACGGGGAATTTAAAGCTACTGGCTCAGCTGCGGCGCGGTCTGGCGTTTCAACGAGTAAGGGTCGGTCGGGGTGAGATAATCTTCTCGTACAAGAAACTGAACAGATAGCCGATGAGGCTGATGACAACCGCGTACAGGAAAACGTAGCGTCGGAAGGCTCCCACAATATGAACCGATGACCTGGTGAAGGCCGCAGGAATCCCATGAATGCGAGAAGCACAGAACTGGTCCAAGTGGCAGTGCTTGGGGGGGAGGTTTATTTCCAGAGTTGAGGTGTTTCAGCTGAAATGATTATAATGTGATGATAATGACAAGATACTATCTGACATACGTTGTCTCTGTAGCTTTAACTAGACTTGTAAATACAGCGAGTTAAAAAGATAGTCAAATAGTCAACCAAGCGCAAGTCTCACATGCAAAATAAGTTATATGTGAACAACCTGTATTATACAATTCATCGGCTGAATGTGTTAACAAAAAGAGAAGTCATAGATGGCACTTAGACATTTAATTTTTTTGTCAATTACATTCACACATATAAAATAAACAATAAATATTGTATAATTATCATAATATAAATACATTTAATTAAATTAATAATTATTCATATTCTAAATGCTATTACTTATATTATTTAATTTTAATTATCCATACTAATGTTGCTGTGCCCTTACAGGGTCCATAACTGTATCCTAGCTTTAAGCCTATTTGTAACAACTTAATTCACATTATGGTATGCAAATAAATGAAATAAATAAAATAAATAAATAATTAACGTTTCTTAACCTCAACACCTTCACAATTTACCATAGCATGCAACTATATCCAACTACTAAGAAATTCCATTAACTCTGCTCAATAGACGAAACACTAGTAAATTCAATTGTATCTAAATCTGAGCCTAAAGTCTGAATAGATTACAGGAATAATGGTGCTATTAGGCACACTCCATCAATACTGATGTAGGTATACTAAGTAAATGATGCGTTGAATTATATACTTGTATATACTATTGTATATACTCACGTGGATTGTCGAATCTAGTTAAGCTTGGAGCTTAGGTAATGTTCTGCATTTGAAAATTGTCTTGCGTTTCAATAACATAACGCCACGCCTACTTTCCCTGAAGGGTTTGGCAGAGGATTATATTTTGCCATGTAATAGGAGCCTATTGCCATCATACATACGTATTCAGCCTATAACGTTCCCACTGCTGGGACACAGGCGTCCTCTCCGTGAGAGGGAGTGGACCGTAATCCACCACGCGGGCCCAGTGCGGGTTGGTAGATATCACATGTCTTCGAATTTTTGGTTCTAGGACATGCCGGTTTCCTCACGATGTTTTCCTTCACTTGAGATCAGTGGTGATTAAATTATTTACACAAAGTAATGCGCCTGGCTGGGTTCGAACGCACGACCTACAACTCGTAAGTCGCGGCCGTTTTACCACTGGGCACACACGGGTACCAATCCAGACTTTGGACACTTTGCCCGACCTGGGAATCGAACTCAGGCCTTCAAGCTCGGTATTAACGCTTCGGGTTGCGACTACCTACTAGACTAACAAGACAGTCAGGTTCAATGACGATTCGCACCTTTAGAAGTATAGAGACCTAATGCGAAATTAGCCGCAACCAAAATAGGTCTCTATGATTCTAATAATTCTAAATGAATTCTAAATAATTTTGCTTGCGGCTAATTTCGCATTAGGTCTCTATACTTCTAAAGGTGCGATATGTTTTGTATATCAAATTATTTCTGCTATTTAATAAATAATTAAATCCATAGTATAATTTACTTGAAAGAAAAATACTTGGGTATTCTTTCTTGAAGTTACCTACCAACATAGTAAAAGAAAGATGAGAGTATCTAAGATCTTAAAAAACATACAAATAAAGTTGAAATGTTCCTCAAAAGCAAAATCATGAAGGTTTTACTAATGATAAGTACTGAAAATAATTTACCACTTGTAGTTTCCCGCCTACAACAATAAGTTTGTTCCGACTTATTAAAATTTCTGTTTCAGGACTGTAAATCGTATACAATATTTTTTGCCAAAACCATTGTTGATTTATTGTTCATGTGTACACTTTTACTGACCCTTTGTCGAAAATGAAATAAAACAAACTCAACAATTTGGTGTTTTAAGTAAACACGAATGTGGAATTTCAATTTAATACCAAGCTGTATTTTTTGTTTGGTCTCACTTTTTTTTTGGGCCATACTGCATCTACGAAATTCAATTAAAGATTATTACTTATATCTTATTTTATAGTATACTAACATTAAATATGGATCACTGTGTCTGATTTATATAAATAAATAAAATTCGCTATAAAAACTCGGAAGTGTCATCTAAAGTGTTGTTTTTATTTGTCAAGTAACTATGTTTAAGGTGAATGCGCAGTGGTAGAGCGAGAAATTAAAATTTTGTTACGTTTTTTGCAATTTTCAGGTGAGTGTCAGCTTGTTACTTGATCAAAATATGATTTGCGACTATAACATGTACGTATTTACAGATTTATAATCATTAGAATCAATAATACATCTTTCTAAGTTAGATTTGTTCCATAAGAACAAATTTCTTATGAAAAAGTGCTTGTGGAAGAAATCTAACTTATAAGAGATATATTAGACATTCTAATGACTAAATTCTGTAAACACGTACCTGTTATATTCGCAAATCACATTTTGATCAGGATACAACCTGATACTGACCTGAAAATTGCAAAAACGTAAGAAAATTTGAATTTCGCGGTCTACCACTGCGCATTCACCTTAAACCAAAAAGCTTATAGATAAAAGTGGAAGCCACACTCCAAATAAAAAAGTGAAGATGACCTGTGGCCTAACGCTCTTTTTCTAAACACATACATAAGAACGAGACAGTGATATGTGTTTTCTCTTTCTTATGTATGTATTTAGAAAGAGAGCGCCAGCCCACAGTCGTCTTCACTTAGGTATTTAGAGTGTTGCCTCCACTTTTATCTATTAGCTTCTTAGTTTAAACAGTCAGGATTTTTTTTAAATATTATATAGGTATTAAATTGACACACTACGTCAAATTACCGTGACAACCAATTGTCAAAGACTGTTGTGATATTTGGACACTGGGTTGGTAGTTAATTTGGTAAACAACAAACACTGACTATAAAAATAAATGTCGAACAATGAAATCTGTTCATTCATTATTATTTTGCACTAGCTTTTACCAGCGGTTTCGCCCGCATGGAGATCGAAAATTATCCCACGGGAACGTACTATCGGAATAAAAAGTATCCTATGAGTTTTTCCAGATTACAAACCATCTGTGTGCCAAAGTTCATCCAAATCCGTTCAGCCATTTTTGCGTGATTGAGTAACAAACATCTAAAGAATACATATACCAGAATACTAGCGCTGCGACACTTTTTAAATGTCGCAGCATCATGCTGAGGTAGGAGCCTTTTGGCCTCGTGCAGGACTTTCTGTTTTATTTAATTTTTAAATATTTTTTTCCTCCGAGAAATTTGTTTTTTTTTATAATTCTTGTACCATTGTGTGTTTATTTTAGTATGTGATCTTCCTGTGCGAGTCACAATAAATACCTTTTCTTTCTTTCTTTCTAAACATTGAAATATCCAAACATCTAAATAAAAAAATAGTAGGATAGTAGGATTCGTGGATTTGAAGTTTCATAAGCTTGTATTGAATAACGCATGGCGAATGATCACAATTATATTAATAGTATTTTTTTAACATCTCTATATATAAAAAAATGGGTGGAAGCCAACTCACAGAGGCTTTTAGACAATTTTTATGTAATACAGCACCAAGCGACGATTATCCCTGTATGAACAATACGGCATCCCAAGAAAAACATTTATTATTTTCTAGCAAAAATATGTGTAAGTACAAAATAAACAGGAAAACTGTTTCGCACAGAAATTATAACAACACCATACACGATTTTGAATTATGTTAAGTGTAATTTATCCCCGCGTTCCCCGTATGTTTTAATTGGTAGCCTTGAACTGGGTGAGAGAGATTTACGAGTGATGCTACACAAATATGAAGGGTATTTTGGTATTAATTGAACATGTGGGAATTCCACTGGCTATAAGAAGTACTTTATAAGGTTAGGTGAATGTTGTATCTTTGAATCATATACAGAACTAGTGATCCACCCCTGCTTGGTATGATTTTTACGAGTTTTCTATAATACTATCATCCTAAGTCTAGCTTTTTCCCAACTGTGTTGGTGTCGGCTTCCAGTTTAACCGGTCGCAGTTGAATACGAGTACTTTACATGGAGCGACTGCCTATCTGACCTCTACAACCCAGTTACTGGGTGATAACATACCCCTTGGTAAGACTGGTTTATTTTTATTTTTTATTAAATAGGAACAACAAACAGCTACATTATGGAATGTTACAAAAAGAAAACATAAGTTACATAAATAATAACGTAGCCCACAGCGCTGTTGTGTTGTGTTGGTTGTCAGACTTTACGGTTTCTGACAACGACGACAGTCATTCTTTCCTTGATATGTAAAGACGGACAAACCGCGGCAAGTGTAACTTAACCAGATCGATAGAACCATGCGGTTATTTTTACTTAGCCACAAGCCCCCTCATTTTAGTGATAATACATATTAACCATCCGGATAACCAGTCGTTGCGCAGTATAACGCGGTCACACAGGTAGACACGAAAACCGACTATAATCTACACTTTTATATTTATTAGTAAGTAAGTTTTTGATTTTATAATTATTAACAAATTTTATTTTATTGTAATTTTCGTCACTTTAATTAACTTCGTTTCATCATGCAAACCCTGTAAGTGCACGCCTTTAAGTGATAAGTTCATTGTAGTACTATATTAATTATTACTAAACTTTCTGTTTAAGTTTATGTGAACTAGTCGTTGGAGTGCCATAGTAAATAAATAAATACACTAATATTACAAAGAGGAAAGATTTGATTGTTTGTAATGGATATACACAAAAACTACTTAACCGATTTAAAAAAAAACTCCTATGAAAACCTACATTATTCCGGAGTAACATGAGCTATAAATATCACATGGACGAAGTCGCGGGCGAAGTGCTAGTTTATCATATGTACGCACACATATATATAGTGAACGCCTTTTTATTTTTGACGCCATTATTTAAGTCCCTTAAATTGTTTGAGCCCAATAGTTTGTCTCTTAGGTGGTCACGTTATTCACAGCATCGGTGGCGTTCTTCGGATCCTAGTACGTGCAGATGTACGGACACTTTGGATAAGTATTTCAGCAACCGTCATATTAGAACTGCTGAAATTAATCTACCTACAATTCGACGGGTTTAAGACAGCCCTTCTAATAATACTTATACGGTAATGCAAATAGAGTTAATTCTCTCCAAAAATAAAGAACACCTACTAGGATTAATAATGAAAGGTCCAACAAAAATTTGTGAAATGCCCAACTTAGAACCCAGACAAATAACATAAATCAACTTAAAACTTAAGATGGGTTTAATAGACGTTATCAAGTAATCACAAACTTAGTTACCGAGTGCCTAATTAAGCTAAGACTCAGTCACAAAGTGGATATTGCTCCAGGGAATACGAATCAACATCAAAGTCTGCCATGTACCTTCATACATGTACTATAAATGTACTTGAACGTGAACGTATTTAGTTGTGGATTTTGAAGTTATTATAAAACAGACACCGCGCCTATATTAGTAGCAGCAGAGCTGGCCCAGTGGTAACGGCCGTGACATAAGGTCGTGGCTTTGAACCCAAGCAGGCACTTTCATCATCAGCTTAAAGCAGTCCACTGCTGTACATAGTCCTCTCCAATTGCACGCCATTCGGCTCTATTCTCGGCAACTCTCGTCGCTCCAGCTAGCCTGAGGGCATCCTACCTCACGTTTGCCGATTCGTGGTCTCCACTCAAGAACACATCTACCCCAACGGTCATCGGTTCTACAGCTAATGTGGCTGGCCCATTGCCACTTCAGCTCGCTAATTCTGTGAGCTATGTCGACAACTTTGATTCTCTGCCGGATCACCTCATTCCGGATTCTATCTCTCAGAGATACTCCGAGCGTAGCTCGTTCCATAGCTCGCTGAGCGACCTTGAGTTTATGAACCAGCCGTACCGTGAGTGTCCACGTTTCGGCTCCGTAAGTCATAACAGGCAGGACGCCCTGATTGAAGAATTTAGGCAAGCACTTTAGTTTGTGGAAATTATTTCATCACCACTGCTCACAAAACGGTGAGGGAAACATCGTAAGGAAACCGGCATTTCCTAGAACAATGGTTCGAAGACATGTGGATTAAGTCCCAGTCCCTCTCACAAAGAGTAGTTCTGTGTCCCAGGAGTGGGAGCATTACAGGCTGCTTATACTTACTGCCTATTAGATAGTAAAATCATTATCATTAAGGAGATTTAATACAAAAAATGTACTTGGTCTATATAGTGTATCTTTTTAAGTATATGGAATAGGACAATTTGGTGTTTGTTTTTTGTCTAAGCTCAGCATCTTATAAAAGGATACATGTTACAATAAAAATTTCTCGGTACAAAAAAAATTGCATAGTTCTATCTATGTTTGTTTTTTTATTATCAAGGCGTAACGCTTATGATTTCCTGAATGGAGTTTACTTCAAAACATAGAGCGTACGAGTAAACGTATCAAAGCAGTTTTAGTTTTAATAATACTTTTTATTTAGAAAAGAGAGTACAGACACATTGTCGCCATGTCTTCTTTTTTCATTATCATATTTTCAGGGTAGACTCTTAAATGTGCCAAATGCCAGGTTAACGGAATAAGAAGTACCTAGAGCAAACAGAAACTTTCGTCCAACATTCTAATTCTTCTTTTGTTTTCTTTTGCAGAAGATGGCTCCAACAGAAATCCAAATTCCCGGAGGCACTGCGAATAACAGTATTTGCAGCAAACTTTCTTCGTTAATAGATTCATTAGCACTGACTAAAAGTTCGCAAGTATTGTCAACTTGTGCAAAAGCTTCGCACGCCGACTCGCTGTAGTTTTGTTTGAAATCCAGTGATTTTGCGGATATTATTGTTTAGTTCTGGAGATGCAACGTTAATTAACTGGCGTTCCATGTTTAGTTGAGAATTCTCCTCTTGGAGTTTAATAATTGTGTGCGGTAGGAGATGAACGCTTGGTAGAAACTCTGCTCGTTATTAAAGCATAACAGATACTGTCAGTGGCTTCTAATTTATTTATTTCTAGCTTCTGCCCGCGATTTTGTCTACGGGACATTTCTTCTTTAACATTAAATAACCTGTGACACTAGGCAATCGGAATCGGATTAGAATTTCCGAAGATTACCCTCTACATAAAACTCACAAAAACCACCTTAAATCATTATTTTAATATTAAAGATTGACCATCCTTAAAAGAACGAGTGCTTTTATGACCACTTTATGACCTCTCAAGGTAAACTTAGAAGTTCCATGTTTTCATGTAAACTCGATTTAATACTTAATAGGTACTGAAAGTTCATGAATTACCTACCTTTTTTTTTGGGTGGGAAATCATCAAATCTCTTCTCCCGCTCTGGGTGGAGCAGGAGGGCGTGTCAGACTTTTATTGACTAAAACCCACCCGCGTTCCCTGTAGTTGGTGCTGACATCTCTTTGAGAAGCGCATGAAATACAACGCGCCGTCGACCCGGACTTGGTCCTTACCAGCCAGCGAGCTACCCATAACTCGCCATCCGCAAGCCCGCGCCTACGGTGGCCGCTAATTAGCCTGGGATTCCCGACGTCCAGGGCGTCTCCTGCGGCGACTAAGGCCGTGAGGGCGCATAAAATGCCTCTCCCTCACGTGCGCCGCTCCCTCTTCGCGTCGCGAGCATTACTGTTTCGTAGAAGGAGGTGACGGCTACCCATACACTCTCCGTACCATGGCTTGGACCAGGGCCGGACGCCAGAGATCGCCGCAGCCGATCGTCTCCACGAGGACACGACGGTGCTCCGCCCAAGCTGGGCAGACCTCCACCGTATGCTCCACTGTGTTATCGGGGCGATCTTCGCAGTGGAAACACCCGGGACCCCTTATGCGAAACAGGAACCTCCCGAAACAACCGTGTCCGGTGAGGACCTGCGTCAGGCGGAAGGTGAGGATGCCGTGCCGCCTCTCAATCCACTCCTCAAAGAGAGGACTTACCGCCACAATCGTGGCGTGCCCAGCACTGGGTTGCGATAAGCGCACTCTTCATGTCGCCATGTGATCCCGTCGGAGCTCTGTCCGCTGTGCTGCGATCTTGCGGCAGCGGAGTTACGCCCCGACCACACCCAAGTGTGCGCGAGGACCTTTGCCTCCAGATCCCATGACGATGAATAACCTACCGTCAAGTATCTACTTCTTATTGTAAATGTATACACATTTTCTCCCATTAACAAATGTTGATGGCTGTGTCCACTTATTTAAAGTGGTCTGTAATAATATTGAACCGGAGCACTTACGGAATTACTTCCGCGACTGTCCTGTCCTGTCCTGTCCTGTCTGTCTGTCTGTCCTGTTTAACAACCGTCGCAAATTATTTTGATGCAATGTTTTCAGGTATTAATATCTGAAATTGAAAAGTAGCCCTAAAGTATTTTGTAACTATCTACTGCTGAATAGAGATTACAAAATGGCCGCTATAATAATACTTACCTTACCGCCAATTAAATTATCTTACGCCTGGATGTTGGATGTGATGATGGCAGTGTTATTATGACTAACACTAATTCTTTCATACATTTCATTCTGTTTAAAACTAACATATTATTACTGTATTCAGTCAGTCAATTCTAGTGTGGTTGTATTTTCTAGTTTACCTAGTTTAGTCAGGGAAATTAATGATAAAGCAAATTGACACCCTACATTAATTTGCTGTTTTACAGCCATTTCATACAACTATCAAAGACTGGCAGTTGAGATTTGATTAAACGGACAATTTAAGTTAATAGGTAATTTTCTGAACATTAAGTTCGCTGAGTTTATTTATGTATTTCCTTCCTCCTTTTCCTTCTACTAACATACCGTACCGTACCTAGAAAAACAAGAAAATTCACCAAGAATTTCAGTTATATCATCTGCGAAATAAAACAAACGAGCAATAACTCCTACAAGTTGTCGGCAAACATCACGAACGGAGGGATCTCGTATGAATTGCTGGTAATATGATCCTGGGTTGTGAGATCTATCTCGAACGATCCATTGTTCCCCTTCTCACGGCATGCAAACGACACTAAGTTCAGACAAATAGGCTTCTTCCAGCCAGAAACGTACACATGGGGAATGAGGTTGGTATGCAGACAAGAAATCAAAATATAAAGAAATATTTTTACAGTTATTTCATTCGTCATAATATTTTAAACATAAGATAGATACTGTAGTCTGATTTCTGAAAGCGGAGGTTTTGAATTTATCAGTTGCCAAATAGCATGTCAAGAGATTTTGATTGGCCATTGTAATTTCATCAAACGATCACATTCAGAGCAACCATGATCAGACTTGTCAGCATTGATGGCGAATGTACTTAAAATGACTTGATCTGATACTCGATGTCGTTCGTAGATCTGCAGACACAGATTTACCTACGTAGCAACCATAAACAATCCTCTCCTTCGGCATAGCCACAGTCGAATTAAAATTGCATATCTATGGTTTTTAGATTTTGCTGGCGATTGTACAATTGGCGTCACGTGGTTTGTGGTCCCAGTCGGCGGATTCAAAAACACTATTGGTCGAGTAGGACCGCGGTACCAGTTTCACGGTGGTTACTACTGTTTATTCTCTATTACTTTTGCCGACTGTACTCACAGACGCGCACACAAATCATTCCGTAGATATCTAGGGCTTGTTATGTACAAACTTTGGGGTACTGGCGTGTACAGTGGTGTTAATACCCAACCTTGAAAGGGTACCAAAGTTTTCAGTGACAAGGGGAACCGAGGAAAGACGAACTGTCCGCAACGAACTTCGAACTGCATTGTTTAGGCCCACACTGATGGGCGACTGGCCGTGGCCTAATCTGAAGAGAAGAAGTTTGTTTGTGACATCCCTGCCGGTTCGTTGGAAAGTGGAGCTATTGTTATTACTTGAACAGGAGAATCAAGGATGGCACATAGATAAGATTTTCTCATAAATATAGAAAACCGGTAGTGTTAGAAAAAAGTCGTAGTTTATTAAAATTTTAGTTTAATTTAGTATTTTAATATCAAGGTAGCAAGATATTGTAATCAATGTGTCAGTCAAGCAATCAGTCCTTTAATTATTATTAAGATTATTTGTAATATAAGATTAATGTATGTGGTGGTGTGGCTATGCTTCTCTTAAATAAATAAAAAGTGGGACAGTATAAATGCTGCCTTATTTTGTTCTAAACGCTCGCGTACACCTGCTCCTTCATCGGCCGAACTATGTTCGTAGGTATGTCATCGACCGAGCTCGTCCGATCAAAACCAAGATAATGTTTAAAAGAAATTGAGTGCGTACACCTAGTTACGGACGTCATCGGCCGATGTCGGTTGAAGTAGTGTACGCACTCACATAATATGAGTGTTCGGCTCGTGTAAAGCTTCCGACTTTATCCAAAACTTTTACTGTTTCACACTTTCAGTAGGTAAGATAGAAAAATCTTTCCTTATCCCACGTATTTCGCTCAAGTCGTAGGCAAGCTATGACAGTGTATGATTGTTTGGCAACAGATCACTGAAAGTTATTGTAAACAGATTGAGCTCAGCTAACATAATAAAATGGATGACAACATATAATATATTCTGCAAATCCTTCTACAACTTGTTTTGTGAGTTTTGTAAAATTTATTTAATTTCACAAAAATTATATATAAGCTTACACTGCGACTATACCTACGATTTCAATTATTCTACATAACTGGGTTCACCTACGCAAATACCTGAAATCCTTCAGATGGTATACCTACCCACGTAAAACTCGTTTCCTCTCCATTACTATATTATCTGACATATGTAATTATATTATTATGTGCCAACGACGTGTACGGCTACGGGTACCCCTTTGTGAAAACACAACTAAGCTCTTACACAATTTGACGATAAGCGTACCTCATTATTTATGAAAGCATTTTATTATCTGTCTCCTTTATTAATCTTTGAACCGGTTAATCGTTTGAAAATGGAATCGTTAACCTTTTCTTTTTTTTTGCTTGTTCACAGAATAATACCGATTATGAATTGTGATACGAATTCCAGTTTTATTATCGAGCTTTAAAGGTTATTTTGGCGCGTGGCAACTAGGAACTAACGCTGCCATCTTGTTTTGTCAATACGTTTTTTAGGGGTCTGTAAATTAAAGGGAAAAACGGAACCCTTATAGTATCACTTCGTTGTCCGCCCGTCCATCCATCTGTCTGTCGATCTCGACCCTTTTTCTCGGGAACGCGTGGAGGTATCTAGTTGAAATTACTATCAAATACTTAGGTACTACTGTCCCTTGGAGCTCAAAAAAATCAAGCTACGCTTGAATTTCACAACGCTATACAAAATACGGCTATGTTCCGACATATTTTGAAACTCGCAAATAAATTTTAACCTATATAAGGTAATTATCCCGTTGACCAAGAATCGTGAAATTTAGTTAGAAGCAAAACAGCACAAGTAAATCGTTAGTTTGTTGTTTTACAACATTTTTTTTTGCGATTACAAACTTCCATTTGCGGTTGTAACCGCGTATTTGAAGACGTAGGGTTGGAAGGCCTCCCACAAGGCGGACCGATTCAGATGGCCTGGTGAAAACCACAGGAATCCGCTGAATGCGAGAAGCGCATAACTAGTCGAAGTGCGGTGCTTGGGGGAGGCCCATGTCCAGCGTCAGGTGGTGCATCTTGAATTGCCATCTGACGTTATGCTGACCTGAGGCCCTTTTGGCATTGTTATCAATATTTTCTGTATTTTTTTATAGTTTTAAGGTTTTTTTATTTTTTAACCATTTATGCACACACATATAAACAGACAAGAAGAAAGGAACAGAAAAATACGTACATAGGTAATGCTTATTTCTACAGAAATCTCTTCCAGCACACCTGCGATAGGAGAGAAGATAACAGATCATTTTTACGCTGCTGTAATGCCAATAAACGCATTTTTGAAGTTCAACCGCGACATAAACAACGTGTAACGGAAAGGGTATATACCGTATATACATACAAAAGGGATGGCTTCTTTGTATGATATCAAACGATATTGGAAGGGTTTTTTAATCCTATCTCTACAAGTTCGGAAGTTATGAGAATTTTTAATACATTGATACCAGAAACCGAACTTTTCAAATTGAAATAAACACATCACTCGGAAGAGATTTATCGTGATATTGGCCACAAACGTGGAAAGTTATTGACTTACGTAGTGCGGTGACACGTTTGTTATGATTTGAAACCGAAAATTTGGTATCAATTCTTAGAGTATTTTATTTTGAGCTGAAACTGTGTATAGTGATTCTATACCAGCTGTTATCTTTAGTGCTTAAGGATAGCAATAGGGTTTTTGTAACACCCTCTATAGCTGTATGTGAAAACTTTTTTCTAAAAAGTTATAAATTCATCCCATGTACGGAACTATTCATTGTGCGACGTGCGTGGTTTGACACGCACTTTTCCGGTTTTTGTGACAATGTCACAAATCTTTACCGGCACTGTAATTATTGTCACAACATCACTATCATTCAGGCACCAAAGATCCCTGCAGAACTCGAGTGCCAGAGGCTTCATCGTATGGTGGTGAATTTGTGACAAAATCAGGATAGGTTACCTATCTAAGCTTTTACCTATAGCCATCAGCGGTTCCCAAGGAATACCTTCACGCACAGTTTTTATTTCGGTACATAATGATAAAGGGCCGATTTTTTCGTGGATTTTTCAATAATCAGATAACATATATCTGAAGAATAATTATTATGTCAATTTGACATATTTTCTAAACAAAAGCCGCCTAACCGCAATATTTATTCCTTAGTAAGTTATCTGACTATTTAAACATCTAATATTATTATCAAAAATTGTTCAGAAATTGATCAATCTCCCAACCTCGCTGGATCAAGTAAATGAGCAATTGATTCACCTACATAACGTTAATTTCCATGGGAAATCCATTAGCCCAACTATTCCCATTAATTATTCATTTCCTCAATACATAATTATGATACATTTATATTTCGTAGTAAATCTGGATGATGTTCGTACTATTTCGTAGTACCATTAGGTTAATACAATAAGTGGGAGATGGGAGACAAAAATAATGTTTTAGAGTCTTAACCAAAATTGAATGCTTTAATAATGCCGTATGCCTCAGTGATTTAAAAATGACGCCTATAGGTACCTGTGCCTTTAAGCATATGCTTAAAGATAACTAAATCAGATACCTGTAGGAGCCTTTAGCATATAGATGACATAAGCTAAAAAATATAGTTCTAAGTCATACACACCTACGCTGCATTACAACCGAAAGACGTCTACAGCAGAACATAGGCTTCATATAAGGATTGCCATGGTTCGGTATATAAATATAGGTAGCTAAATATTTTTTACTAAATCTTTCCCCAAAATAAAAGAAGAGAAACCATAAAAAAATGCAAGATAAATCACCATCACTTTACTAACTCGAAATGAAAAGCTGATGAACGCGGACATAAAGCCGTGATTACACAATGTGCCTCTACATTTTTAACTTCAATGTAAACCGTTGTGTCATCGGACCGACCCTTCCTGGGTCCGTTAAAAATAATACACTAGGGTCCGCACCCAGTAGGGGCTGTCAACCCGTAGTGACGGCCTGATTTATCACCTGAATTCCTTACTAACAGTTTGTTCCTTTATTACGGCCTTTAAAATTAAGCCCTTAAAATTTGGAGCATAGTTTTGAAAAAGTGTTATATTATATCAAACACGACAAACACAACCGTTCCATACATTTCAGTCGAGTTGGTAAATTTTGCATCGGACAGTTCACAATTTTTTCGCGCTTAATATTATGAAATTTTTAATAAATTAATGTATTATGAAATTAAATATTTGCACACCACATTTAATGGTAGAATGTAAATGAGCCATATTAATAATAACATCATACTACTTTGTACACCTACATTTTGGCAAATAAATTACGTTTTACTTATTACAATGTTAGTTTCCATGGAGAAAATGGTTTGGTATGATGGTCAGTCAGCAGCATACCCTAAAATATGACCACACCTTTCTGATGCATGCTGTATATGCTGGTTAAGTCATCATGAGAAATGGGGACATTGACTTCGGGTCGTCGTCACAATTATCCAAAGAACTAAACTTTCCAGATGAATTTAATGTAAGGCTAAAGATAGATAAATGATGTTCTTTATTTCGCAGATTTGTTTGACAAAATGCGCCTCTCCTACGTGTGTTTACGTTGTAGTCGCGTTGTATAAGTCATCTATTCCCACAATTTACCTATATTTCCAATGATGTAGTTCACTTTTTTATTCCTGTAACTGCTCAACCGTTGCGTAGCTAGCAGCGTAACTAGTAGCACTAAATCCCCTGTAACGTCAACGTAATCAAAGGTTACGGGAGGCAGTTTGATTGATCAGTCGTTTGGCCACAAATATAGTAATTAGCTCGAGGTCGGTATTCTTGCTCAGAGTTATAAAGTATTTTCCAGGTCCTTAGTCGCTTGTCATTTCGCCTGGATATTTTACGCTTGCTTGACGACAAAGATTCAAATAATAACTAATTTGTTTGATCGATATCTGCACCGGAGAAACCCGTTGCACAAATATTGATGAGGCTCTCATTGTCCATCACTACTCACTTCACGTAAGTTTTCATAATGAGATTTTACAGAATACACTGACAGTTGTTTCTTGAAAATATTCGTTTCTTTTTTCAATTTTGAAAACTAATTCTAAATTCGAAGTGATCGAATGCAACCAAAGTCTTTTTTTCTACCAGCTTGCATGATGTAATGTCCCTTTTGCAGACAACCTTTACAGTACCTACCATCTATTTACAATGTAGGAAGACGTAAAAAACCTAGCGTAAGTTCATGGTCCGTGAATAGACTACGTAATCAGGTAGAATGCAAGTTCGTCGAAGTAAATCACTTTCTACTTTATAGGGCGTCCGGGAATTTGAGAGACTGCATTCTTCGCGGGACTTTAGACTGTATAGAATGCCTTGGAATCTTGCATTCATTATGTTAATTAAAAGATAATGTTATTGATGTTATAGAGTAGTTATGAATACAGAAAATGGTACCTGGAAGAAATCTAACCATCTCGTACTTAGTTTGATAAGTATTCAAGTATACATGAACAAAAGAAGCATTTTCCCAGTAGTACTTTCTACCTTAAATTAGTGATGAAATTAATATCATCTAATTAACCTAATTTCATCTCTAGCTCTACATATAAATAGAATCGCCATAATTGAATATCTCAGCTTTATTACCTCACCTCAATCTAAATTCTGCCAGGCGGAAAATTTAGTTTCTATTTATAAAACATTAATGAATATAAATAGAAACCAAATTAAACTATTCCCACCTAAATGAGCAAACATTCAATAAGTATGAGCGTATTTAGATAAATAATATTATTAATCTATCAATATCACTAACGATGAGCTTCCAGATGTCATTTAATGTGTTTATTAAACCAAGTGTACAAATAAATACAATATGATGCTAACGAACACTCATCATAATTAGACGCTGGTTTTCATAATAAAATCTAGCGTCGTCTAGTGTTAGAAGATTTATTCATTTTAATGCCAGATGGAACTGCAGAGTTTAGGTATTGTAATGGTTATCTATAGCTGTTTAAAGACAAGTACGCGCTTCGAAATTCATCGTCTATCTTCGGAAATACGAATGCGCGATGATGACATTTAAAGAGCTGATTTAACAATGGAAGTACTTGCCTATTTTGTATTATCATGGTTACAAAATTATAGAATAACAACTCTATGCAATTCCAAAAAGCTTTTCAAACATGAAAATCTTGAGTGACAAATTACCATCTGTGATCGGAGTAGGCAACCCTTTTAACAGACAACCGATTACAAATATTCTTTTGTTTGCCGATACTTACCGAGTCCCATATAAATGTGGTCAATTTCTGATTATTGTTGTTTGAGTCAGCTTAACTAATAAGTATTTTATTCGCTTAGTGTATGTAGATGATGTTACGCTACCACCGGTGGTCCGTCGGTACCACAGCTAAAAACTAAACAACAGACTTAAAAAAGAAAACACTACAAAGGGAAAAAAAATGAAAAAACAAAAAAGTAAATACACCGACTCCGAAAGTTCACTTTTTAAGGGTTTTTCGGAAGTATGTGTATGAACTATGTTATCTTTTTTTAAATAAACTTTTTTTACAAAACTACTTACTTAACATTAAAGGACGTCACAATGATAATGTACATACAAGGTTACTGTAAGATCAGTTAAAATAGTTTTACGAAAGAAAACCTAATCTATTCTTGTTTTATCTATTTATCTAATTTTATGGTCCCGTTCCGAGGCCATTACCAGCCCACAGTAGCGGTCACAGCAAGCGAGATAGACCATTCTGTTATTCTCTTTTATTCCTTTTTTATTTGAAGAAGAAAACAAACAGTAGATAGCTAAATATAATACAATCGAGTCGTCTATAACGAAGAACGTTTGAAGAATGTTCTCAGCACCCTAATTGCGTAACGCACGATTAATCATAATCTGTTTCGTTTTGAAACAGAGTGCTAAACCATCGCTTCATATGTTCTAAAATTGTGTCTGCTCAACAACGTAAATAACGCAATGAATATTGTTGAAATGTCAAAATGAAACAGATTGTGATTAATTGTGTGTCACGCAATTAGGGTGTAGAATCTGAATCATTTTGAAGGAAGAAAGAAATAAATTTTATTTGCTCGAACATGTCTATACTTAAAGAATTAAAATAATACATGCATGCAAGATCTTAAAATAAGAGTGACTCACGACATGTCTGCCATTTCTCATGGCGTGCTAATCCATTTATTTTCAATTTTCGGAAAAACTGTCTGCTTAGGAATTTAAACAACGCCATTAATGTTGTGGAACTGTCAAAATGAAAGCGATTCCTACTGATAGTGTATTACGCAATAACCCCTCTGAATACCTTACTGAATTTTCAAAAACCTAATCAGAATTAGAAAAAAATGAGCAAACGGTAGGAGTCTTGGCAGACCAATGGCCCGATGAGTGAGGACCCCACGATCTCCTGTACGTCGTCTACCAACAGGAGATTGTGGGGAAGACTAGACTTGGACAAACCAGGGAAGCATAGCACTAAAGGGTGGAGGCAGTGAGTGGGTTGCACTTCTGCTAATGATGACAAAACAGAATAATGCATTTGTACCTGAAAAAACACATCAGATATTATTTATTATTTTGGAGAATAAAGAAAGCACAGGTAAACGCCATTTATAGCTGGTTCTACTAAAATATATTCTAGTAAAATTTCCATTTTTACTCGATCACTTATTTCCAACAACGCGAGATCTAAAACCGATGAAATATTCAAGCGCCACGGCACCACTTCATAGCACGCTTTGGCTTTTCGTCAGCATAGCTTGCTGAATCGCTTTAAACATTAACATGTTCCATGAGTGCTGTGCACGCAACGTACAGTCAAAACAAAAGATAGAAGAAGTATACAAGGCAACAATTTGCAAGCTGTTTCTGAGTGTTTTAAGAACGGGTGTATATATAACAATAACTTCTAAATTCTCAATGCAAGTCTTATAAAATAGTTTC
This sequence comes from Antitype chi, assembly GCA_947359405.1. Lineage (NCBI taxonomy): Eukaryota > Metazoa > Arthropoda > Insecta > Lepidoptera > Noctuidae > Antitype > Antitype chi. The sequence goes on from OX375814.1 coordinate 7,098,930, forward strand.
CTTGTATCAGAAATCACTAAACGTATTAAGCGTTAAACGCACTTACAAAATGGTTCTCTTTGTGTCAATGATTTGAAGATGGTGGAGACAGAATAAGGTTTATTTATTGATTTATTTATTTAAATACTTTATTGTACACCACTAAAAATATATAATAAAAACAAATTACACTATAACATTTACAATGGGCGGCCTAATCGCTTTAGGTTTTACATATCTTTAGTGGGAAATCATCAAATAACTTTTCCCGCTCTGGGTGGAGCAGGAGGGCGTGTCAGACTTTTACTGACTAAAACCCACCCGTGTTCCCTCAGTTGCCTGTGTGCCAGGGGCCACGGTATCTCTTTCGAACAACCCGCACAATCGAACAACCCGCACATATCTTTAGCGTTAAACGCATTTAGTCATGTGTGGTGATTTACCTTTGCTGTTGGCTAGATTAACCACGGAAGGACCCATTCTATTTAGTTCCTTCTGAAACGATAAAGGAATAAGAAATCAAATAATGTTTATTTTCTCTCTATGTTGACTGTACCTTCAACCCAAAAATAGAGAGACATTTCTCTCTATGCTTGTTAAATAATTTTCCGTATGAGTAACAGAGATGCCACCACACCAGATAAACCATTTTATTTACTTTATATTACATACAGTATGAAGGATTACTCATGGTTTAAATATGCACTCCGGATTTTATTGTAACTCTCCAAAAATTTATTGGGCTACGGTCACTGGTTTGCCTGACTACCAAACCAATAATTTGGGAGCACAATATTACCCTGAAGAATATTCAACCATCGCCTACTATCAAAATATGCCTAGCCCAACTAGGTAAGTATGTTGCACTCGGCTTCCAGTAAAACCGGATGCAGTTGAATACCAGTATTTTACACGGAGCGACTGCTTATCTGACCTCCATCACCCAGTTACTGGGCCCCACTATACCCCTTGGTAATACTGGTTGTCAAAGTTTTGGGCTTCTGAGTACCCGTGACGACTGTCAGAAATCTATGCCGTCCCTCGCCTACAATCATAGTATGATTAAATAATAAGGTACATTATTCCTTTCGTCAGACACACTCATGTTTATTATACAGAATTTATTCACATATGATAATTATCTAGGTATTTTTTTCCGCTCAATTGACCACATTATTTTAGTCTACCTTTTTATTATTCCTATTCAAACATTTCACAAAAACAGTGACACAAATTCTGTAATTCAAACCCTAGTTCATTTACATAAAATATTTTGCAAAGGCTCTATTACTTTGAGCAAATAAGGGCCTAACTACAAATGAAAATAGTGACCACTTTTAAGCCCCCAAGTTACACTTCTGAAATAAGCTGAGTCTACACAAAGCCTAATTAAAACCCTCGCATATAACAACACTATACTGTTTACGGTTGCTTCACAGTGAAGATAAAGCCTAATACGGTCTGTTTTATGTCGAACAAGCTTGTTGTCCCTTTTTATCCTCTTTATTCGGATAGACAAATATGTCGAATGTGTTCACCCCTTTACGCTTATGGCGTGCTGTAATAAGGGCCGCCACATGTCCGGATTTTGACCGGATATCATTAATTTTATGTCTTATTTGGACCAAAGCTCAAAGCATGTTTTCAATAACATCCGAAAGCCTTTAATCTTTTCGCCGCTTCGTAAAAGCTGTAGAATTATTATTGGTGTGCATTGATATTTGGATTTTATTTGTTTAGGTACGTTTTAATTATTGTTCTTATACAGTGATTATGTTATTATTCAAACTGGTTTCAGTGCTACGTCCGGTACATTTGAACTAGTTTCGCAACCCTATTTGTTTGTAGTTGGAATAATTTCAGTATTTCAACATAAAAGCTCCGTAATGGAGTTTAGTGCAATGTGGACATTTTCACATTTTACTCTGACGTATTTGCGAAACTATTTTCTATTAACATAGTGACATAGTTCTAGAACAAAGAAATGATGATTTTTGTACAGCTAAAACACAAATTCGGACAATCGACATAATCAGCTTCTTCTGGAAGACGATTATATCCAATAGCATAACATATATCAGTAAAATCGTTAGTTACTTAGATTTTGGAACGAAATTAAAACTTAATTACAAATTCTATCCTTTTTAACTTCATATTTAATCTAAACCTGATAAGCCTATGCAAATTTACACAAACTATGCCAGCCCATTTTTGATCCCAAGTGAGCTCAACAAAAATATTACCCACAATTTTATGTATCAAAGTGTGAATACATTATATTTTAATCTTCATATTTAAAGTCTTTCGTTTATTCTTTATTTAAATTAAATTAGAGACGATTAAAGAAATACAAAGTCCATTTCAGAGTAGAAAATTCTAAAGGTGTAGACAAAACTGTTTGGCTGAATGTAGCTAAATCAAAATTAAATTCGGATTTATCCTTACAGCCTCTATAAGTGGTGATTTGCACTTACCCTGGGCAGTCAGCACTGCTACAAATATCGCTGACTTCAGCCGTCCTCAATAGGCATATCGTTAATACGATAGCACTAAAGTTGCACAGAAATAATGCACGTGCTTATTCTATTTTCAGGAAAGTTCCAGAAGATAAACTGCACAGATAATCTGCGTGCGACCCCAATAGGTCAAACTTGCTAGACCCTCTCAAAAAACAGTAAAAACTCCAACAAATAATGTCATAATAATATCTTTTACGTCTACATAGCCCGAATTAGTTTCGAGATGGGATAAGTGAAAAGAAAAAAAGTCAGGCGAGGCTGAGGTTCCAAATTGCGGACAATAATTCACCTGGCGTACCATCTGGCCATACCGAATGAAACGCATTTAGATACTGAGAGAGATATTAAAAAGCCAGATCTCTTGTGTTCTCAACACATTAAATTAAAATATGAACGATCTTAGGCCCTTTTTAAACGTAATAAAATTGCAGAATAATACCGTTTTGTTTAACAATGATCGTCATTTGTTTAACTCTATGTGAATTATAAATGGTTATTGCTGTTAAAGCGTATATTATTTGATGCTACCATTTTTTTAATTTTATGTATTTAAGAGATCATATTGCATAAGGGCAAAGCTAAAATAAAGCTTATGTTTTAAACACAACTAAGCTTTAAAAATCTGAACTCTCAAAGAAATGTAAATCCTTCAAACATGGACTCACTGTACTTGCAACAGGTATCCTTTGAAAGTCACTTAGGACACGAACGAGGTCTTGTGTTTAATAAGACGCACGCTGTTTTTATCGAGTTCAAAACGTAGCTATTGAGCACTAACATAGGTAGTATTTATTCACATCATAGACTTTAGTACACAAACTCTTCTTTTAAAATCATCGGTATTTCCTAGGGTGAATTCTACTATAGACCAAATTCTGTAAAACGTAAAAACAAATGGGGGATTTAAGTCGATTTTTGCCGTGCTGCTGGTCGCTTACCAAAACGCCATCCCATTTACATAGATCGATAAAAATCTCAGGTGACTAATTCATTTTGCATCAAAATATCGACCTTCATGCAGTGAACGACCGCCTGCGACTGAGCATTTTCACGGTCGATTTTAATAGCCCGCCGCATGCGAGCTATCGCCGCAAACCTACTCTAATTTGGAACTTGGGATTTTAGTCACCTACGGCCTAGCCGAATTGCCGAACCCGAAAATCGTGTAGCTCGTGCTGGCTTTACATGTGTAAAGCCCGCATTTCTGTAGGCAATAATAAACATCCATCTAGGCCTTTTAGATAATAAGTGGATATATTCTTTAATTATATTTTATATCAGTATCACAATTTAATATACTGTCATACCACCGACACGACGAAGAGGTCTAAATATAATTTCATAATAAACCTTTAAAAAGTCTAAAAGTATTAAACATTAACGTTTTTCCCGAAGTTTTCTGCTTAAATCGAAATAAGATTTTCCACCAATCGTATCTGAAATTGATAAACGCGACAATTTCATTTCAAATCGTTATTGCTTGCGAGTTGATCGAGTTATTAATTTTAAGAACAACTTCTTGTTGTGGCATTCACGTTGTGTTTATGCCATTAACAAATGGGATAAAAACGTCCGATATAGTGTATGAGGTAAAAAAAGAAAAAATGGGATAAGTATAATATAAGTAGTTATATTTCATTTGAAACAGCGCTTATTGTAGCAAAACATTTATTGGTTTCTACCTTTTCCCAGCCGCTTCCTCCGCGTGGAAGTCGAAAATTAACCCACAAAAACATATTGCCGGGATAAAAAGTGTTGATCCAGATTATAATCTATCTGTGTGCCAAATTTCATCTAAATCGGTTCAGCCGTTGTTGCGTAATTCAGTAACAAACTTTCAATACAATACAATACAATATTAGTAGGATTATACAGGAAAAGTTTTTATTCAGTGCGCAAACTTTAACCACCATAAAAAAACCACTTTTCCATACATTTTGTGCGCGTAGGTATTGCACTTTTATAAGAAATAGCTGATTTTTTTTTGCAAAACCGACGCAAAATTTCTTCGCTGGGGGGTCTAGAATGGTATGCTGAATTCATGGTTACAGTTTGCGCACTGGATACAAACTCTTCCTGTATTGATTTTTTTCTTTCATACTTTTACAAATAGATGATAAATATGAGAATTTCGTAATATCGTATTCCATACACCAGTGAAACTTACCAAAAGGCATAATAAATTCCACAAAATCCCCATTTAGGAATTAACGGTGTCATATAATATCTTGAATAAAATCACTTAGACAGATCAAACGATCGTACCAAATATCGGGAAGGAATAAAGTTAAAAATGGATTCCGTGCAATTTATTAGACAATTTGATTTGCACAATGGTTTGGATTCAATATTCGGCGGGGGAACGATTTGCATTCACGCCGCCGGCGCCGGCGCGTGGCGGTGGCGACCGACGACGACGTCGGAAAAGCTCGCGATTATATCTTTCTTAGGCTGGCTTTCCACCTGTATTGCGCGAGGAAGCGGAGCGGTGAGTGAATGATGCAAATATCCACCAATGGAATTACTTCATATTAAAAAGGGAGCGAGTCTATTGATGGATTTTTTTCACTCAGTTTCGATTCTTTGCTGGTGTGGTGGAAAACCTACCTTATGCATGTGTAAGTATCTATGGAATGTCTACTATCGGATACCATTGTTCGACACAACCCCAGATTTGACACAAGTTTTCCTTGTAAATTTTATTAAGTCGAACAACTAGATTTAAAAAGGTCGGCTCTATTTACCATTGTGGGATCTTTTTATTTCAATGCTTACATTAATAACGGAAGAGTTTATGGATTTGAAAATGTCTTTCATGGATAATGAGAGTACTGGATAAAAAAAAATAAAATAGGAGGTTTAAGTATTTTTGAGGTGGAAATAAGAACGAATTTACTTGCCCGAATCGGGCGAATCGTAACTTTTAAATAAAATAATATTTTCTATAGGCAACACGCATGAAGTTAATTTATTTGTGGGTGATCAAGATCATCGACAATTCCAGAAATTCGTATTAGGCAACTGGCACGTTAAGAATAAAACGCTAAGGGAAAAACGAAAAGTTAAGAAAAAAGTACACTAACTTTATTACGTAAAATACGAATAGTCATGATTCGTATTCAGATAGGCAGTCGCTCCATGTAAAATACAAGTATTCAGCTGAATCCGGTTAGACTGGAAGCCGACCCCGAATTAGTTGGGAAAAGGATAGGTAGATGATGACGAAAAGTCACGATTCGCCCGATTTAATATGCTGAAATCTGGTATCGTTTGCTTACCTTACTTACTTTAAAGGTACAACACATTACAACACATATTATTGCTAGATACTTTTAGTAATTTTGGATTTCTTTATTAATAATAATGTTATGAGTATCTGTAATCTGCCGAAAAGTTCTGTAATAAACGAATGTTTATAGAAATACGATGCTGGCGACTTTATATGACTTTTAACGAATCATAACTGATGTTAAACATTTGTTTATTCACGTCATCTTGTCTATCACAATAATTATACCATGTTTATCTAAGCTCTAACACGTCATTTGACTGTGACGTTTTAATTTCCATAATGATTATTTTGGCGGCAATTGTGACGGGTAAAAGCTCTACGCGATCACATAAATAAATTATTGTCTATGGTGAATTTCTAATTATAAAATCACTTAAAAATAATATTACTAAAATATTATGAGTTTACAGAAAGCACGCCTGAAAAATAATAGCAACTCAAAAATAGACATTACAAAACACAAACAGAAGATGACGGATAAAAATCACGTTATAGTTACGTACTTATTTGTGATAACCGAAGATTTTTCGGTAAATACCACCAGTCTAGCTGATGTTTATCGTTAGACGAGAATTTATGAATCTCCAGCAAATTCCGGGAAACGTTACACCGTGAGCGAGAAAAATGTAGCTACAGACTTATTATCTGAAGTATTCAAAATTCGAACACACGGTAATCGCGCCGCGCGAAAATCAATTCGGTTTGTCCATCAATAGCAGCTACTTAGTTCTGGATGTATGGGGACCGTACCTGTAACAGGTATAGGGGAAGGCAGGGCGGGGAACGCAGGACCAGTGCACCCGCCGCCTCCGCCCACTGAGGACGCCTCGCGCGCTCCCGGCACAACACGCGTCTACGATTCTATGCACAATATATAGTGGACAAGTGAACAGTTCTAATAGTGATCTCCAAATCAAGTGTTCTTTTTCTGAATTTTTTTTATTTTTTCTTATCTGTATTTTTCTTCACCGAGTGAATGACGTTCGGCTCCGAATTCTGCATTTGTTAATTATTTCGGTATGTATTTAATTATAATTATTTATTTACAATTTATTTTTAAATAATAATCTTTTAGATTTAAGCACAATATTACCACATTATTTCTAATTCAATTATGTATCTACTTATTAAATACGACGGTATTATGAATTAAATTAAAAGCTTTTCCAAGAGCCCGTTTGACCTTTTACGTTTTGAGAAGCTTTTCCATGAATAAACATGATTAAATTTTAATGAGGGTTTGGTAATGATTTTAACTGATATATAAAGAGGAATCTACCATCGGCCTGCAAACGTCTTGTTCTGAAAAATTGATGAGATTTCAAATAGACCAGTACAAAAACACCCATTAACGAAATATTCAAATAATGGACAAGCTTAACAAATAAGACAATGGTAATTATAATTTCCATAGGGTTGGTTGTAACAAAAGTTTATTCACGCTAGTGAAGGTAATTGTTTAATCACATCGTGTTAACAAAAGGCTTTCGGGGTCAGCCCTGGCTTAACTTGTTGCGTTCGGCGCTAATGTAAGTTGATGTAAAATGTAACGTATTTTATGTTGCACTCCACCACCGCAGTGTGGGTAGAATAATAAACGAAGAAGATTTTAATATTAAATGCGAATAACCAAAAAAAAAAATGCAGTTAAATATTGAAAGAAAATTTTATAAAAAAATGAGATGCAATGATGATCTGGATAAAGACGTGCAAATGTCTAAAACAGCACAATGATCAAACTTTTTCTCATTGAACATGAAAGAAAGCATATTGTACGCGAGGAAAATTCAATGTGAAAAGATGCACCAATTAGTATTTCGTTACATTGTCTCAACGGTAACATCCGCTGGAATATTATTTCAAAGTGTAACAAAATATTGCAATTTTCATTTCCTTTACAAAGGTTTATTTTTAATTCGGATTTACAAAGAACAACATTGCTTTGTGCCTCCTACGTATCAAAGCTTTCAGTCTAATTGGACCTATTTTAATACTATTTTTCATAGACAAAGAGAGACTGGCCGGAAAACAAAAGAAAAATTGGTACTGCGAAAAATTCAAACGTCGAATATGAATTGAACGGCAGTATTCTTCTATCACGCAATCAAAATTAAGAAAGGGTTTAAACTTTCCAGAATAAAATTTCACATTTTCGCAAATTGAAACTTTTAGTAGATAAACTAATTTCAGTTCTGTGACGTTAGGTAAGATTTTTTTTGTTTATGTAGGTAACTCCTTCCTTTAATAAGGATTGGTACTTGATCGCTCTGGATAGAGAGAGGTGGAAAAAGAGTGAGAGTTGGAAGAAGAGGAGACTTTGCCCAAAAGTGGAAGATTAATGGGTTTAAATTAAAATAAGAATGATCCGCTTTCACATCAATAATGGCAGCATTAGTAATGGTAGCTTTGAATTTTATTCCATAAAGTATAGCACCGCCAAAGACCACCTCAGAACCCCGCTACCAAAACTACACCTTACAAACAGAACAAATCAAACAATGGCACAAAATAGTTGCGATAACAATTTTCAGTAACCAAAACCAAATCAAGTTATTAAAGTTGTACCGGATTCAAAGTTCGGTCACAAAGGATAATTCTTAGGGGACTGCTAATCTGTATTTTGGCGATGTTCCAAGTCCCAAGAGATTAGATAGATATGGCAATGGTTCGCCGAGCCCGCTGTTGTCATTAACTTTGTATCTCTACAGCTTCAAATCTGCGGATTCGTAAACATTCAGTGAACGCTAAACGGTCTAATGATGATTCACTTTGTGAGTTTGGAACTGAGATAGGTACCCTTTTGATATGATTGTCAATTTGCCCGAGAATTGTTCGAGTTTAGCACTGAAACCTCTGGAATAATTTGATACTGCTTCCTTAGAAGTCTGTTTTTGGATAATCAAATGATTAGATTGTTTTATATTAATGTTCTGTTCAGTGAAACTCATGTGTGCTTGAACCCCTCATTGACAATAAATACAAATTAATCCAGTGTGTATCAGATTCTTTGTCTTTGCGCAAAATATACAAATCTGGTACAACAAATGAGTTCTAGTAAATCCAGCTATCATAACTTTGAAACCTTGCTATTTATTACAAAGTATTCAACAAAACACCACCAAATCATCTGCATAATCTTAACACTATGAATACGTAAGTTTAAGCACCATATTTTAAAGTTTAACTTTTCTTCACGGAAACTAAGGCGTAGAGCCAAAACTTTGGGCAAGAATTTAATTCTCTATATCGTCGACAAGACAAATTGCAAGAAACTTTAACTGAAAATTAAAACTGGCACAAAGCCTGGACAAAGAAGCCATATAACGAACTCTTCCAGTAATGTTTATAGATATTTTTTTTTGGAATTGGAATTCATAATGTGCCAAGCTCAATTCTCATTGTTTTTGGAAACCCGTTTGGCCTTGACACCGTCTCATGGAATGTACAAAATGGTAATTTATCAAAACAATGTCAATAGGTATTTTAATGAACTGTGAGTAAGTAGCTTGATTACCCATACTTTACGGGCATGGAAAAGTGAAATGAGCACATATTTCGAAAATATTCTAGAACAATTATGACTGAATTGGTGAAACTGTCAGTGAATATTGAGATGACGGTTAACAGATGTTTGGCACAAAAGACATAGGATTAAAGGAAAGAGATGAATTAAAAGAGATAAAATAAAAATTTAAAAATTGTTGTTGTTGTTAAGTTTCTAAATTATAAACTATTAAAGTGCCTATTTCAGGTATTATTATTTTTTTGATTTGTCTTATTGGTCATTCTTTTTAATGTTATGAAAATATTTGTACGCCGATACATACGGCTAAACATGAATGGACTGAAACGATGTATCTAATATCTTGCATGCTCTTGTATGTATACAATGTTTAGACAAGTAATTAAATCTTATCTTATTTTATCTTAAATCTCTAAAAAGTAAAAAAGTAACATTTATTGGCCTTTTAAGCTGTAGGTAATATTTTTGTCAAGGCATTGTCAAGTCGGGGGACGGCTAATGAAAATGCTAGGCCTCCTTTGTTTGGCGTTGATCAGACCCGTAGAAGTTGCTCGGATCCCTTCATCAACCAGAAAAGAGCTGATAATTTCCAAACGGCGGAACCGATTTTGATGAAACATGTCTAAGAACACTCCCGACTAATTCATCTTTCAAACAAAAACAAACTAAATCAAAATCGGTTCATCCGTTCGGGAGCTACGATGCCACAGACAGACACACACACACTGACACGTCAAACTAATAACACCCGTCGTTTTTGCGTCGGGGTTTAAAAAATATAACTTCAAAGAACAAACAACTGAAATACACATAAACTTACAAATAACGAAGATTATTGCAAAACCCAATGCGTCATAAAACCTTTCACGCATATTCAGCCTATTGTGTTCCCACTGCTGGGACATAGATCTCCTCCCTTCGAGAGGGAGTTGTCTGTAATCTACCACACGGCTCAGTGCGGGTTGCTAGATGTTCACATGCCTTCGAATTTGAGGCTACAGTACATGCCGGTTTTCTAACCATGTTTTCCTTCACCGTTACCGTTGTGAGAGCAGTAGTGATGAAATATTTACACAAAGTATTGCTCTTGCCGGGGTTTAACTGAATTGGAACTCGTAGGTCAGGGTCGTTGCCACTGGACCATAAAAGCTTTCGCCTATACCAAATGCACTAGCACAAAATTCAGCTTACATTGTCAGGGTGACATTAAGCTTTAAAACATAAATACAGTTTTCCTTTTATTTTAACATTGAACCTTTTTACTGAACACTATTCAAGAAATAAAGAATAACGTCAGTCATTCCATTGTACGTATCTTTGTTATTACGGGTTTCCATCCCATCGGACTATGACGGTGCGGGAAGAGATAGATCGCACCTTTGTCTGCGCCCAAACTTGTGCACTATAATATCTCCCGCGTAGATTGCAACTCACCACTGAGATGGGCTGCCAAGACCAAAATTCCGTCAGGAGGACTACCATTATTAAGTAATCTCTATGTTCTAAAGCCATAATTCACAACATCTCTAGATACCCACTATCTTTTACAAAAGGTTCAAAATTGTGCTCTACCTAGTATTTTCTGACTGTTAAGTTTTATGGAGACATTATCTATAATCGAGTTGTCAAGGAGTATCTAACTGAATAATGTGGTTTCTTTGCTTCCAAAAAGGTATGGGTTTGAATATTCATAACCAACCCAACAGGAGATTAGCAGTATCAAAGGCTACAAAACCTTTACAAAGAGGTGATTATTCTAAATTCCTCATATACAGACTGTCACCACACAACCCTGTTTCGTTACAAGCGGGTTTTAATCGCGAACAGAGAGGGTTGAACATTCAGTCGCGGTATTAGCACAGTTTATGATTTTAGTTTGTGTTTCATGAACTTCATTATCATATTCCACGTAATATAGTTCTCGCACACTACTGAGTTGGTGTAAATTCTGGTGAGAGATATGCTGGGAATGCTTTTTGACATAATTAACGTTGACCATAATAATTAACAGGTACGACTAAATCCGTCCCATTACAAATCAAGCTCGCTATTATATTATAAACTTTATTTAGAGCACGGTAAAGTTCTTAATATAAAATTGACAACTATGGCCGTTAATTTTTGTAATAAGAATGTAAAGAATAGAGTTCGAAATTCAAAATCGTTTCGATGGTTTAAACCTGGTTCTAAAGATAAACTTTCTTTTGTAATAAGGCCGTACAGGTTTTGCACGGTTGACGATGAATATTTTGATGAAAAGGAGAACCTAACTTCCACGTGTATCAAACTGTTTTAACTTCTGTAATTTCTCTGAGGTCTACATCGGCTGAGTCAGGTGGTCCAACTAGCTATTATTGATTAACAAACTGATCATGCGCACGCCCAGTACTCTTAAATAGGGCAAACACTTGCCTATTAAAGGGATTTGTTTTTTTAAACACAAATTGCAGAACCGTTTTACGTTCTGTCTTGATCAAAACTCATTTTTTTATTGAATCAAAACTATTTCGTAAAAATATGTCAATTTATAGCAAATATAATTTTGAGAGCTATATTGTTGATTACATTATGATTACACACCAACTGGTGGGGTCCGCAAGGGCCGATGCCTGACAGGGGTGCGGGTTGTTCGAAAGAGATACCGCGGCCCCTGGCACACAGGCAACTGAGGGAACACGGGTGGGTTTTAGTCAGCCCGGGAGAAATTATTTGATGATTTCCCAGCCAAAAAAAAGGCCGGTCTGGTTCGAACACGTTCTACAAAACTCGTAAGTCGCAGCCGTTACTACTTGATTGTTGATTATTATTTTAAATTGCCGCGAAATGAATTTTGACATGGCCTTAAGATGTCAAAAATATAAAATCACCTCAAGAAGAAGAAAATCATCACATTTCGCCAAATCATACGTAGCGCCCTAGTAATCCGATTCCCTCGAATTCTTCGTTTCTTGCACGCAGAGAAATCAAAACACTTTGCATTTCTAGGTCAGTGTGGGGAAAATTATCATATTGATAGGAGGACAGTCCTTGCCTATGATGGCCCAATAAAATTACATGTTTATGATAGACGGGAGGGGGTGGAAAATGTTACGTACGATATTTTTTTCATATCATCATCTGCCTAGCCTTTACCCAACTACGTTGGGGTCGGCTTCCAATCTAACCGGATGCATCTGAACACCAGTATTTTACATGGAGCGACTGCCTATCTGACCTCCACAACCCAGTTATTGGGTATTACGGTACCCCTTGGTAAGACTGATTGACAGACTTTCGGGCTTCTGACGACCTGTTTTTTCTTGTATTAACGATAAAAGCAGCCTAATTCTCACACTGCAGAGAAAAGTTTTCTTCTCATACAGGGAAGTCATGGCATTGATCACCACGCTTGCAAAACGGGTTGACAATTCCAGAATTATATTCTAGGTTTTTTTTCTTGATTGGGTCATAAACAGGCTTTTTTTTTCGCTCTGGGTGGAGCAGGAGGGCGTGTCAGACTTTTACTGACTAAAACCCACCCGTGTTCCCTCAGTTGCCTGTGTGCCAGGGGCCGCGGTATCTCTTTCGAACAACCCGCAGCCCTGGCAGGTCATATACAGGTTGAGTTTAGTTTTAAGATGGATAAAATGTTGAAGGTTTAAATGTTACCATGAAAACAGAGTTACATTTATTGGCCTGCACCCTTTAGATCAAATCTTTTTGTTAGTAAAAAATAACAGTATTTAATACATGTGAATGCGAATGCGTATCCACAGCCCTGCTTATGCATACCCTTTCCACAGTTAATATCTCTGTTAACTTTGTCTATTAACGATGATGATTGTGTCAAAATCCCTGCAAGGCATTTATGAAAACAAAAATATTTACTTAGATTTGCTTAATTCCGGAGCGCTTCCAGTATTTTAGGAGAGAAAATAATTAATATTCTTGATCTTTACCCTTTCTTCTTTGATTTTAGCAAGCTTTGGACTCTTTTCGTTTGAATTATGAAAGCAAGTTATTCACGTAGGTTATCAATGTCAATATCAATTAATAGCATTACATCGTATTTGAGAAAAACGGTTCCGAGTCTTTTTGTTTGTTTTTGGAGTCGTTCGTGTTTTTGTGCTGAAATGCCAATAAATGCATTTTGCTTTCTTTCCTGTTGTTTCTAAATTATTTGATGGCAAAAGTCGAAAAATAAATGTTCACTGTAGTGACATTCAAAGATTTATGTTTATAAATGGGATTACCTATAAACTTTCTAGTTTTTATAGGAAATTGTAATTACAAAAATATAAGTAGTTCATTCTATTATAAAACTAGCTCAATACATTTTATATACAAAACGAAAAAATTAAATACATTTAATAAAAGTACAGTCCAAGCAATTTTTTATAGTGAATAGGTACTAAATACTTCTACTAATAAACCTACATGGAGGTAAAGTCTAGCTAGTCATTAAAATATCCATCATATCGGCCTGTAATTTCGCCTGCCTGTGAACCTATATTTATCTACCAAACGAATATTAGCTATACACTTCAAATGTAGGCATACTCTACTATTTACTATATACAATATCATAAAAAGAGAACTCGTAGTTATAAGTATGACGGCGCTTCGACGTTTTGAGAGTGTCAAGAAACGTCAAAAATGACAGCAGACATTTGGACAAGCGCGGGTTGACGTTTCTTCACTCTGACGCAACTCCGGACTCTTTTGCGCGCGCAGCTGTCAGACGGGAGGATACCCGTTGGCATGGCGATCAAGCAAAACGTATTCGGTGGAGCGTCGTTGCATTTCAATTAATTATAGAGTGCTGATTGTGATTCCGTTAATATTTCTGTTAAAATAATAATTGTGTATTTTTCATTATCCTCAACACGTGGTTTAAATTCTCCTCGCCCGCCTACCCACGATAGCTCGGCAGCTACAATGAACCTAGATCTAACTGATGATGGCAATGTGCCGTTATCAGAAGTGGGATATGAAGGGCTTGCTTCAGAGGAGAATAGTCGCACGAGATCTTCAGCGCCGGCATCAGAACCAAGACTGTCTCAACAGATGGAGCTGTTTTTATCCCGATTGATGGCTATATCACAGCCGCAACCTTCGAGCAGCACGTCTACTCAGTTGATTGAGTTTGATCCGGATGGCCACGAAGCGGACATCGAAGGTTGGTGCAACGTGACAGAAATCGTAGTCAACAACCGTAAGTCAGAAGGTGCAGAATTACTTTTGTTACTTACACGTGCACTCAAAGGCCGAGCTGCTACCTGTTTAACACGGCTACAGGCATCGCAGCTAACATGGCCTCAAGTAAAAGAAATATTGCTTGCGAAGTTTGCTAAACCTATGCTGCCACAAGATTACTTCGATGAAATTCTACGTTTTCAAGTTGGGGTTAAAGAAACCGCGAGCGAGGCGGACATGCGCCTTTGGAACATCATTGAACGCATCCCGCGGACGGAAATGTCCGAAGATGTTATAACGGGATTCGTATCTTCAGTTTTATGCCAAAAGGAAGCCGTGATTCGCCGTGAGCTTCACTCTCATAACCTGACCACTAGATCTCAACTTCTGCGCGTTCTTAACGGCATTTCACTGAAACGAAGGCATGAGGGTAGCGATAACCATGATGCGGATGTGAAAAGGACTCGATTCAATGAATCACGCTTCACGGGAACATGTCACCGCTGCGGTACTTTGGGTCACAAAGCGGTGGACTGCCGCAAGAGAAGAGAAGAGCCTGCTACTTCAGAGAAGACGCACGAACAAACATCCAGAGCCGCGGATAAACCAAGACCAATCACCTGCTTCGTGTGTGGACGACCAGGACACTTGGCGTCGGCGTGTCCAGATCGAGCGGGAGGTGGCGGAGCAGCGGGGGTCAAAGAGGTCCACGTGTGTGAACGCAAGGCATCTAGGAGCACCTTGACTACATCATCCGGTGAGCCCGTTTCCTTCCTTTTTGATAGCGGATCGGCTTGTTCATTAGTAACTAACAGCTACGCCGAGAAGTTTCCAGGTACTGCGCAGAATGATTTAGTGTATCTGACGGGCATTGGTAGAGGGGATGTAGAATGTTTTTCCCAGGTAATTAGCCCCATCAATGTTCAAGGCGTCTCGCTGTCAGTGTTGTTTCACATAGTACCTAATGACTTGCATGCTGAACCGAAGCTTCGTCTAGATTTAGACACCATTAGGCATAATGCTTCCGAAAACATCAACAAAGCTGCTTCGTCAGAAGTAGAACGCTTTAACCGAGGTAGAGCAATAGTGAGACCATTTAGCGTAGGTGACTTTGTCTTTATCAAGGGTAGTGAGCGTAACCAAACCAAACTACAGCGAAAGTTCAAAGGTCCTTTTACGATTGTCAAGGTACTAGATCACGATAGATACGAGCTGAGAGACATTGATGGGTCTAACCGAACCTATAAGTACGCCCATGAAAACTTGCGCGCAGTACCCAGGGGCTACGGTGGATTGATGGAAGTAGCTACTTCGTTATTCAACGAGGCAGAGGAGGCCGAGACGGCGGAAGTCCATAGTCAAGAGAATGGAATGGCAACATCTGATGTTGATAGTGATACAGTATCGGTATCTGGTTCACACACTTTGACCGCAAGCTCTGGCACCCTCTCCGCCTCCGAACTTGATGAGTAGTAAATGGTGAGTTTATAACAATTGTGTAAATCCTGTTCTTTTCTCGAGAATCGATCTGGAGCGTAGGGCACTGGATAGGCAGTTGGGAGCGGCGTGGTGGATCAATGGGGCTGGCCTAAACTGGGTCGATGCCTCTGATCAGACCACGTCTTCCTACGTGGTAGGTAGGGTAGTTGATCGACTGGGCTGGCTTAAACCGGGTCGACGCCCACGATCAAACTACGACTTCTCTAGTGCGAGCTGGGTGGCACGAGATTGAGCCGGGACTGGCCTATGCGGGTCGACGTTCCGGACCAGTTGATTGCAGCAGCTGCGTGTGGCTTTCGTAACTGGTGGAAGGGGCGCTGACTGGTTGTCCGGTCCATCGCACCATGCGAGATGGTGGGTGGTCGAAGGGGCGCCTGAAGTCAGTTGTCCGCCCAGTGTGTTTAATTCAGATATGAGGGGTGAAGATCGAGATCTTTTCAAGCAGGCAGCATAAATGGGTAGCTAGTCAGGGATGGGCGAGCATGCCCATACGTGTACTACAGATTTGCATTTGGTCTTTGCAGATAACTCGAGGCGTAAGTAGTCGCACGAGGACGTGCGAATGTCAGTTCGGCCGTGACGGCGCTTCGACGTTTTGAGAGTGTCAAGAAACGTCAAAAATGACAGCAGACATTTGGACAAGCGCGGGTTGACGTTTCTTCACTCTGACGCAACTCCGGACTCTTTTGCGCGCGCAGCTGTCAGACGGGAGGATACCCGTTGGCATGGCGATCAAGCAAAACGTATTCGGTGGAGCGTCGTTGCATTTCAATTAATTATAGAGTGCTGATTGTGATTCCGTTAATATTTCTGTTAAAATAATAATTGTGTATTTTTCATTATCCTCAACACGTGGTTTAAATTCTCCTCGCCCGCCTACCCACGATAGCTCGGCAGCTACAATGAACCTAGATCTAACTGATGATGGCAATGTGCCGTTAAGTATATTATTAATTGCAGTTGTTATTATTATGGAGTCTATTCAGCACCCTAATTACATCTACCTCTTTCAATCGCAATCTGAATAATGTTGAAGGATAATTGTTAATACTGAACACCGAGAGAGGCACACAGTATTGTAAATTTGACCTTTTGTGTATACTTATAAGGTTGAAATAAAACAAACAAACTGTATACTGTTCTATAGCTGGCAATATATTTAAAAAATTCACACGAACCCAACCAAATCGTTGTAACGAAACCATAGCGTGATGTACATTTTGCGACACCGCCATCTATCGAGCTTGATAACAAACTTTTTTTAAAAACACTAATTATTATGGTTTCTTCGTGAACAATAATGCTAATCAATTGCTTCATTTGTTCGAAAAATTGGTCTACTCAACAACATAAATAACGCAATGAATGTTGCTGAACTGTCAAAATGAAAGCCATTTCTACTCTTAGTGGTTTACGCAATTACCGTAAAGGTCTTGCCCTAGACTGCTTTAATCAGCTGACTATTGACCAGGAACAGAAGAAGAACATAGTTTTGTTTTCTCCCTCCGTTTTCACTACAGTCTCTACTCTACTCCAGCTTCCATTACTGCTATCATAGTCCTCATTTTCATTCACATAACTAAAAATAAGTTAGCAGGGTCTTGTCCAAATAAAATAAAAGTTACTTCCACCAAGAAATATAAGGAAAAACTTTTGAATAATTTCGAGTTGTAAAAACTTGCGAACAGCGAATTGTACACTTGCCAGGGAAACAAAGACTTCGAAACTATAATTTGGTTTTATTGAATGTATGCATTGGAACTTTGTACGGCTCTGGAGAATACAATTTATCTCTTAGGGATAGACTGGGTTTTTCTTCAAACAAAATGCTTTAAATTGGAGAATAAGTTGTTGCTTGTTAGCCTGACTTTAAATAGACACATATGAAATACTGTCCTTTCAATATCGATACTGTTAATTTGAAGAGGTGCAAGAACTAAATGGTGATAATAATACAAACATACATAAACTCACGCTTCTTCCACGGTGGTAAGCAGAAAGTATAGAATGCCACCTGCTATGATCTTCACATACTCCTTATCTCTAATTTCCGTTCATACATCGTCATACACGCACGACGGTTGCGAGTAGTACGCACCTAACCTATCTGAAGATTAAGGTCACTATATGGACTCCTAGGGCGTCTAATAATGGCAATATTAATTATATAAAACTAGCTATCTTTTGGACGTAATTCACTCTAAACGGACGTAGGTTGCCGAATCATACTCAGTGATAGTTGGATAGGATAGGTACACCTAGTTAACTAAATCTAAAAATAATATTTTCTTGACAGCTGTCAACCTGCTAATAATGTTGAATAAAAAATCTTACAGCATAACTTCCACCTAATATTGAATCCCCATCATCAGTAATAAAATAAGTTACGAGTTACCATAATGCCAAATATCTTTATCTACCGGCTTCAATAGTTACCTATCTCAAATTCTGAGCATTCCTATCCATATCCTATTCTGAATTCATTATCAGGACTAAATCCTAACACAAAAAATATTAAGTGAATTAAACAACAATATTTTTCCACAGAAAAGAATCTTCCTCTTTCCTACCATTATTGATATTCAGGATACAATAACAATACAACTAACCGTTAATCTCCTTGATGGCTAAATTATAAACGATAGTGCGAATCTTCGGGGATTCTCGACTCGGCCGAACGTTTCGATTTTTGCCTTCGGGAGTTTGTCGAGAATTATTTATAGGCAGCCGTTACAGAACATAGATAGGTACAGAAAGTCAGATCCATACAACAAGCGTAAACGAACACGTACATCGAGTGCAAGTGCACTCGCGACTGGAATTTGTTTGACATAGTAAGATCTGTTTTAAGGCTGATAGTCGCCCAAAGGGCGATGAAGGGGGCTATGCTTGGAGTTTCGCTACGCGATCGAATCAGAAATGAAGAGATCCGTAGGAGAACCAAAGTAACCGACATGGCCCGAAGAATTGTCAATCTTAAGTGGCAGTGGATGGGGCACATTGCTCGCAGAACCGATGGTCGATGGGGCTGGAAGTTTCTGGAGTGGCAACCGCGTACCTACTGGAAAACGTAGCGTTGGAAGGCCTCCCACAAGATGACCTGGTGAAGGCCGCAGGAATCCGTTGGATTGGAGAACCACAGTTCAGGGGGGCTACTCTCTAACTCCGTCAACGAAAATACGGGCCCGTCCGAAAATAGTTCGAAACTTCGAAGTGACTCCTACAGCTGATTAATTAACTTTTTTGGACGGGTAAAACCATATAGGGAGTAGGGACAGATGTCAAATCGTGTTGTTATTCATTCTTAGTTTGGGCCCCAAACTAATCATAGGTCCGTAAGTGATACGGAATAGGAAACGCCCGTTACTTCGACCGAGATTACGGATTTCGTGCTTAGAGAGTAGGCCCCCTGAACCGGTCAATGTGGCGGTGCTTGGGGTAGGCCTATGTCCAGCAGTAGATGTCTTTCGGTTGAAATTAAATGATTAGTGAGATCTGCATACCTACGTAGGCAGCAATGTATACGAGCGTTTTCAGCGTTGTTGTTGTAGACCTTTTGTACCTATCTACTCTGTGGCAATAGCCTGGGGCGACTCGGTACCTACTCGTATCTGAGGTAAAGAAACCCGGGAATAGCTGGGGGAGGTAGACCTCGCTTTGTTACATTAGTTACTGCTCAGCCGGATTTAAGCGGTGACCTGAACAGCTCTTAACAGTTAATTACGCTAGTAAAAGTTTGTAATGAATTTTCTTGGTTCGCCAGATTTTTTAAGAAAGTTTATATTATTTTTGTTGGCGTAGGTGATGTATAATAAAGTAGGTTGTGTTGAAAAAAGGTCAAGGTTTCTAAATATAATAAAGTTCACCTTGCATACCTCTTTTTAGAAAGAATTTTGTAGCTTTTTAATGCATAAGGAGGCCCTTGCGAGGGCTGAATTTAAAGGCAAATCAGTTTATTCGTATTCTGTTTTTTTTTTCTTATTTTAAATTATAGTAAGTAGGAATACATTTTATTTTCGAAACAGATATTTCCATAATATACAGGGTGATTGGAAGATGGGTGCAAAGCTTTAAGGCGAAGATAGTACAGACAATTTAGAACCATTTAAGCCATGGTTGTCTTAGACGAAGTCTTACCAAATATTTTTAACCAAATTTTTAAGTTTTTTTTCGGAAATTCTCAAAATTTAATGTAAACTGCATAATTATGGCCAAATTGAATGATAAATGAATTCATTTTTTATTTATTTAATTAAAGTAATGTGTAAGCAATCAAGCAAAACATGTTTTAGGCTTCTGTGTCATTAGAAATTTTTTTTACAGACATTTAAAGCTCAGAAAAAATAAAAAAATTGTACAATACGTCTTTTAAACCTTATTAAAAAAAAAAAATTGGTAAGACTTCGTCTAAGACAACCATGGCTTAAATGGTTCTAAATTGTCTATACTATCTTCACCTTAAAGCTTTGCACCCATCTTCCAATCACCCTGTATAAGCTAACAGTCTTTAAAAAAAAATGATGTACTTGGCCATACTGCCAGCCTTTTGGGTACTTTCTCTGTTGATAGCTACGCAGAAGAATTTTTTGATGCCATATGATTCCTCCCCCTTCTTGTATACCAGGTGTACCAACACCCTCCACGAAACCTTCATTTCGCTGGAGGGTCTAAAATCTTTTACTGAATCGATGGTAACAAATTGCGGGTCGATGTTCCCTGTCACCCTCAATAAGTAATTATCATTTATCATTACAACCACAAGCCATATAATATTTCAGGTATCGTCTAGCGACTAGAGTCACGAATCATAGCCAAACTTACCTTCAATGAAGGGTAAGTCAACAAAATAAAAGTAAACATCTGATATATTTGATAGCAGTTCGTACAATAACAGTGGTATAGTTCTTCCAATTCCCAAGCAAACGTCATGTGACTTAAGCCAATGTTATAAGGTATAAATTGCAATGATTGACGCGCGTTCGTGAAATGTTACAACTATAATAGTTTCACGGTCAGCTATATAACGCAGCATAATATATCATTGGGGGCTATAAAGTTTTATGTCGGATTCCAGTTCTTCAACATTTCAGCCGCATTGGAACTTGCAGCCAAAATAGACCGATAATATGTTGCAAATAACTGTTGCTATCTGGAATTTGAGCTCGTCCGCCATTTTATCCGGGATTTTTCGGCATATTTTTATAAACCTCAAATAATTCTCATTTTGCTCTCCTAAATACGTTATTGAGCACCAATAAAATGAATGTGCCTTTTTGAACTTTACTTTTATTTTTGGGTCCTTTAAATATTAAATAACCAAATTACTGGGACAAACTCTGATGTTGGTCACAGTTATAACCAAACCTAACCCTATATGGGTTAGTTTATAACTGTGACCAACTGGTGTCGATTTCAGGGGTTTTTTTTTTGGGTGGGAAATCTTCAAATAACTTCTCCCGCTCTGAGTGGAGCGGGAGGGCGTGTCAGACTTTTACTGACTAAAACCTGACTACCCGTGTTCCCTCAGTTGCCTTTGTGCCAGGGGCCGCGGTATCTCTTTCGAACAACCCGCAACCCTGGCAGGTAGTCGATTTCAGGGTAGCCCTAGCTTAGTTACTGCGACCAACTGTGAGAAAAAGCCAGAATTATAAACGAGGCCCATTTATTTAAAAAAGATGTGCATCATTAGAGGTCCAAAAAGGTTTTACAATTTCATTCATTTAAAAAAAAGTAAATCATTATAAGTTCAATAAGTTTTAAGAGGATCGGTTAATTATTAGTTACCCTGTTCTTTTCTTGTCTTGATTCTTAAGCCTAACTAACATAATATGTATGATTTTTTTGTCATTTTCATGGTAGTTAAGACACTAGAGTTACACACCAACCAACTCATAATTTAATATTTTATCAGTAGTTTGTCAAGAGGTTGTCTAAAGGTGCGCTTATACGAGCAACTAAAATTGCTCCATATTGGGCGATTCTCGTCAAATATGACGTCACGACTACGTCCAGCAATTTAGGGTAATTCCAACATGTAGCAACCTGTTGCCAGAGATACGGCCACACAATATGGAGCAACTTAAAAAACTAGGCAATGCGTCTCCCCCGCCGCCTCCGCCGCCCCGGCCGGTTCCTCTCGCAAAAACGAGACGTAGTTATACGTACAAACGAGATAGAAAGAAAATTGACAAATAAAAATCCAAACCGATTGGATAATCGGCAACTCATGA
Organism: Antitype chi; assembly: GCA_947359405.1. Classification (NCBI taxonomy): domain Eukaryota; kingdom Metazoa; phylum Arthropoda; class Insecta; order Lepidoptera; family Noctuidae; genus Antitype; species Antitype chi. The sequence continues at coordinate 7,121,148 of OX375814.1, forward strand.
AATATATGGAGCAATCAAAAGCAATATTGCCGAAACATATAGGCAATTTATTGTTGTTGCTCCAGATTGCTCCACTTAATTGAGTGTTGCCGAGCAATAATTGCTTAAAAATTTCCCGTGTAAGAGCACCTTTAAAACTAAAAACTCAACATGTAAATATATAATCGGTATCTGTGTACCTAAATATATTTTTTGATTTTTCGTTTTATTACTGTTCATTTAATTATGTTTGAACTAAAATACTACAAAGTTCTCCGTCTACAAGGCAAATATTAAATATCTTCAACAGCTATAAAAATGAAACACAGCGACATGAAATACCTCTGAATATTTTAATAGCATTCTTAGATACCTCTTCAAAGTCTTATTAAAAATGAAAACGTTATGAAAAGGAAATATTCAACTGACTGCCGCGTTAGAAATATTGTTCACGTTTGTTTATTAATTTTTATTGAAAGTCAAATATAGTGTTTCCATTATAATAGTAACGTACCTACACATTGTCAGGTAATTTTTCCAGGAGTAATGGTAGAATTTTTCGAAATCATAATACATACCGTGATCCTTATTGAATAACAGTTATACTCATACTGTTGGATACGTGGACGTAAGAAATGATCCCGCGGGAACGTACTACCGGGATGAAAAGTATTGTATGTGTTAATCCAGGTTATACACTATCTGAGTGCCTTCCATCCACATTCGTTCAGTCATTTTTGAGTGAATGAGTACAAACAGACATCCAAACATCTCAACATCCAAATATACAAATTTCCTCATTTATAATATTAGTAGGATCTAAACATCCAAACATACAAATTTTCACATTTAGGTATACTAAGTGTTAGTAGGATTCTAATTAAACTTATAAATGCGAAAGTGAGTTTGTTTGTTTGTTACGCTTTCACACTAAAATGACCGAACGGATTTAGCTGGAATTTGCCACACAGATATTTTTTTACCAGGATTAATATATAGGATACTTCTTTTCTGGGAAGTACGTTCCCATGGGATAGTTACATATGCAAAAGTAACTCAGTTTGTCTGGCTTTTAAGTTTTTACACCTTAACGACTGCACCGATTTAGATTTGAAATTTAGCGCACCAGAAGACCATGACTTGAGTTAGGCCCTAGGACGTTCCCGTGGAATAAGTTACTCCTACAATTAAATTTCGTAAAATAACTCATACAATAAAATACTCCAGAATAGTTACCAAAACTAGTTAAAAAAACTACGATTGCTTTCAGGATGTTTATGAACGTGACCAGCGTTTCATTTACTTTTTTAAGAGACGTTCAAAGTCTAGGAAACACAATAATACCTATTGAAGTCGTATGTGCATATTGGATTTGTCGACATATTCAGTAATGACGTATTCATTCGCATGAATCTGAGAGAGTAGTAGATGTGTAAGGATTTGACGACAAAGCTCTGCTCCCCTATTCTGAGAAAGATTTCTCCATAATCTGTGCATGTTACTTGTTGAAAACTTGAGAGAAAATATCTGTCGGTTTCTCGCTGAATGTTTTTCGTTTGGTTTTTTTCCATCAGGAACTTCTCTGTGGCAGCCTGGGGTCTAGATTTGTGCCCAGTTTATAGCAATAGGCTCGCCTCTTGTTACGTGGCACTTAAACATAACTGGCAAAATGTTGGGTACACACAGCGTCAGTATGTGCTAACCCCTCAAGTTTTAAAATGTTACACTGCTACAAGCTACAACCTTAAATTCGTTTTGAATAATCTACATAATACTTCAAAAAAAGTTTATTTTTTCGACTTGGATTTGAACCATCGCATTACCGAACGTCGGCGTACTTATACCTACCAGTAATTTGACGGACTAAAACGAAATAGAAAAATACTTTATATACAACAAAAAATGCATGACTAAAAGCACATATCGTGCCCCGGATCCGATCCTCCAATCCTATGCATGGCTAGCGGTTTTGTAACCTCCGGTCTAATTAGACGCTGAACGATTTCTCGTAAATGTTAACCATATTCACTAAAACAATTCAGTAATTATAATAAAATGTTTTTGCAAAATACAAACAGTAACTTCGGCCCAGCACGGATTTGAACACACATGTCTTTTAGTGGGGTAACCACTTAGTGGAGCTGTGTATACATGTGTACACCTCTGCTCAACCTTTTGGGAAAACAAGGCGTGATGTTAAGTATGTTATCAATATTCCCCCACAAACGTTTGGTATAGTGTTGTGCATAATGTCCTGGAGAAGTTCATGTCTATTGCAAGCGTTCTGCAAAGCATACGTTCTGGGGTCGATTGCCAGGTCTGGCAGTGTTATTCGGTTTTTCTTTCTGGAATTTCTCAGTAGCAGCCTGGAATCGCAGAAGTAGCAGTCTCGAATTGTACCCGGTTGATGGCAACAGACAACATGATAAGACAATACAAGACAAGATAACATGGGACATAAAAATTACTGCCGAAATCTGAGTGTACTGTACAATCGGTGCACCTCTGTCAAATCCTTTGGGGTATACATGCGTGATGTGATGTTATGTATGTTATGAACAGAGATCGGATATTCGGATGCATATTCACCTAAAGTCAAGATGTTGGCTAACATGGAATGCGCTTTTGTATCGAAAAAGAATAAAGGAGATGGAAAACGGTGGGCCCAAATGTAATAAGTTGAGATATGATCTAAAAAATTAGACATATTTTTTTATCTAAGAATATAAAAAATCACTTCAATTCTCAATCTGGAAGCAGAGAAATATGAGAAAGATAGTTTTCGTGAGATTATCGATTCAATAATCGATTACACAGTTACGAAAATAAAACTTTTGCACTAAACAATTAACTCAAAGTAATTAAATGCACTATATATACTTACGAGGTCATATTAATAAATCAAATATCAATTAATTACTGAAAAACCAATATTAATGATTATCGATTCCATATCGATTCAAATCTCTCTTATATTTTTAGTCTATGTCACTGACATGACAGCTGACTGACATTGACACTAGACAGTTGCCGACTGTTCTTGTTTGCTCACTCGTTTAGTGTTTTCCGATGCGTTTTGAGTGCTTTCCCGATTATTCGCCATTTTTCACGACCACTGCTTTGTATTTTACGGATTCTGACCCTGCCTGCCTTGTACGACCCTTGCTTTCACCTTGGACGAAGATCGCTCACACGTTTGACTTGGAATTGTTATTTTGGATTTTACCACGGGCTTGTGGATTGGATATTTCAAACATTTTCTAGTAAATATAATAACTATTAGTGCAAAAGAACACATTTTTCACTTCAGGAATCAGCTGTTAATTATAGATTGTAACATAACCTCACTTTTACTTAATCTCTTTATCTCTTATATCTCTGTTCTCAGATTGACAAAATCCGCAGAATTTTCAGTGAAAGGTTGATAATATATAAGCTATTAATTGACACCACTTTCATCTTCTTACACCTAGGCCCAAGATTGTATGTAATCGTTTCAGTCTCCTTTAGGTAAGTAATTTGTTTATTTTTTGTTTTAACTAATACAAACCACCCCTCCTCCAGTACATACACATATTTGTATCGGGTTAAACATTAAATTTAAATTAATACACATCTGAATAGTTATGCAATCCAAGAATCCCGGGGTTTTTAATAAATATTACAAATCATTTAGAAAACCGCTTCCATACTTTCATAGCTCAAAATTATCTTTAGGTAAATATGCATCCGAATATCCGATCTCTGGTTATGAGTGTGTTTTTTCCTAGTGTAAAAAGTTTTAAGTAGTGGACAACGTACTGAAACTAAGGCTTTTTATTGCTCCCAAGAGGAATTTTCATGACTTGTATTATAACCGCACCAGCGTTGAATACGCGATGCGTTTATCTTTGAATAATTTATTTGGAGGTATTTCTGTATGCGCCTGTGTCGATATTTTGTTTTAAAACGAAGTGGGTATACAAAAGGTCAATTTTCCCAAAAAAAAAAACTGCGATATGTTACATTTCTGAATTTGAGTTACACTACATCTTATCAAAAATCCGCCACTTCGACCTCATCTGATCCTGACTTAAGCGTGCATGAAGATAATCGGCTTACCAGCCTGGCTGCGTAAATTGGCTAACAACTTTTACTAAACAACTTTTTTTTACACGAAAATCTTTATTTTATGCTGCAAAATGTACACGGTAAGCAGCCAAGTTAGATAAGCTACTAGCAAGGCAATTAGGGTGTGAGAAAATCTGGCGGAAATACCTTATACTTATTTATTTTTATTTTTTGTGCCACATATTTACATAATACAAAGTAAATTACGTAACACATCATCAGAAGGACGGCTGAAGGAGAAATGAACTTGGAGTTACGATAACAAGGGTACTCCAGTTTTCATATTCGCGTGTTTTTTAACCCACTTTTTTATACATATTTTTTACACGCTTTATATTAGCTTCACTTGTATGTTTGTTTGTATGTAACCGACTCCTTCGAGCGTGATTTTGACCCACTTTAAACGGTCAGATTTCTTTTAAACTTTGTAGACTTAATGACAATTCAATAATTTAAAAAAAAAACTGAAAAGTCACGCTTTTGTAATTAGCAGAACTAAAAAATAGAAAATAAATAATATATAAAAAAAAACTAAAAACCACGCTTTAAAAACCAAACTAAAAAAGTAGAAAATAATTTCAAAAAAGCGTGGGGTGCCTTTTGAAGTATTTTTTAACCGACTTCAAAAAGGAGGAGGTAATCAATTCGTCGGAACCTTTTTTTTTTTTGGGCGGTGACAAAAAATTCAAATACAGCTCCAAAGACACCGACTTCCGAAATTAAAGTTATTTTTCACTTTGTAGTGTTTTTTTGGAAGTCGGTTGTTTTTTTTTTGGAAAAAGTTTTTATTAATCAATTAATATCAAGCACACGCTCTTTTTAAATTGAGTTTTTTAGTTTTTTTATCTATTATTTACTTCAAATTCGGAGTTTTTCCTCATTTGTGTGTCGTATTCACACACGCTGTCATACGTAATATGCCTGTATAAATGTGACTGCTTCGTTAGTCTAGTGGTCGGCAGCGCTACAGATGAGCATGAGATCCTAGGTTCGGTTCCCAGGTCGGGCAGTATTATTGGAGTTTTTTCTATATGGAATTTCTCAGTAGCAGCCTGGATTCTGGATTTGCACCCAGTTGATGGCAAAAGGCTTACCCCTTATTACATGGGCACTTAAACATAACTGTCGAAATGTTGGTGTTAGTACACCCAAATTTCGCCAGTCATGTGTTCCACTGAGCCTCGCATTTTTTTTTTAAATTTAGTTAAAACTTCAAAATTCCTAATAATCTGGTGGTCATTCGATTCAAGTAACACCAAACGCATCGCTGTTTTTACCTTTGATATTATTCGACGTTGTAGTAAGAGAAAACTATTTAATATGGCGGTACCGACCTAGGTTGAGAGCAGGATTGCCATGTTTGTTTGTTAATTTGTTCATTTAAGTCAGTTAGACAGATCCCAGTTATGTTAACCTATAGTTAGGTACCTACACCTCTGTGTCCCAACACTTTGGGGAAACAAGGCGTGTTATTTTATGTGTTTTTTTATTATAGGAAAATCAAGTTCGGACATTTTTCCTCATTTCTATGTCAATTTCACACACGCCAGACGTGCTTGACGACTGTCAGACGTGCTTCAGAAACGTCGAGATCTATCCAAGGTCGAATGTTTCGTCACAGAGGGCCAAAGCTACGTATTTTTAAAGTCACAATACAGACCCATGTATAATAAAGCACAATTTCAGCAAGAGAGGGCCTCGCATTCAAAATTTTATTCACAAAAATCTTATTTTCATGTTTTTCATGGTGGCACATATTTCACGAAATGCCTACGTCGGCCATTGGGGAATGTTAATGGCCTGTTTATTATTAAGACACAACAATGAAAATAAATTATAAAGTTAATGTAGGTAGATCCCTTATTTGTAATTAGTCACGATACGAGTAGGTACTATTAAAAGCTATAATTTATTGTCGATAAGCTGTGTAATTTAATAATGATAATTTTCTTAAACTTTCTCTTTTGTTTATGTGATGATATGTTCTCTAGAGGGTACCACATTCAATTTAAAGTGACGTCACATAACCTATACCCAACGGACGTTTAAGACGCTTCCAACGTTTTCTCATATTTTGTCAAATTATGATAAGTAGTTTAGAAGTTATGAGGAGGGAACAGATGAACAAACAAACACACATACATACTAGTCAAAACCGTAACCCTCCTTCTTGCTTCGCCGTATTCGAGTAAAAATGAGCAAGCTTTGTAAAGAAATTCTTTCTCTATTTCAAAGTAGTTCCTGCATTTTAAAGGAGACAGCATAATACGATCAGCGGGGACTTATCCGTATCAACGCTGTATTCAATGGTAATTCAATCAGTTGCAGCAGAATAAATCTAGACACAATAGCCTTATTCTATTTGAAGAAATACCACAGATAAGGAACAAAATCTGTGAAATTGACATTAGCATCCATTGGTGAACTTAATAATGCTGTCTTTAACTTTTGTACGCGTCATTATGACATTGACCGAGTGCCTATGATCCAGCTCCCAAATTGCATAACATACAATGGATTAGCAATCAAATTCTGATTGATAAATCAGAATTTGATTGCTAATCCATTGCTTCATATCTTCGAAAAATTTGTCTGCTAAACTACGTAAATAACGCAATGAATGTTGTTGAACTGTCAAAATGAAAGCCATTTCTACTGTTAGTGTGTTACACAATTACCTACGCTGGGTTCGATTCCCACGTCAAAGCTATGTATTGTTGGGTTTTACCGTTAGTAATTTGTCAGTAGCAGCCCGTAATCTGGATTTGTACACGGCTGATGCCTTCATACGGAACCTTAACATTGCTGGCGAAATTTGGGTGTACTATTTATACAACCGTTTCTTTTTTTTTCCTTTGAGCAATCCTGTTGGGTACCACTCCAACCGACTAAAACCCCACTGTTCCTTCCTCCCGACACATGGTAGTACCATGTGTCGGGAGCCCGGGAGATACTTCTACATTCGCCGCACCTCCAACTGATATCAGCTCGCCATGCTCCAGCGTGCCCCAACACCAAGTGCGGCCGATCCCATGACCGCACATCCATAGGTACAGGTCTGCCTATTTGCCTCGCCTTTTGGGGATACAGTCGTAATGTTATATTACACAGAATCTATATAAATAAAAAGAAAAGTCCTGACTGACTGACCCCGACCGACCCTTGCTCGTTGAAGCGCCAGCCCGCGCCGCAGCTGAGCCAGTAGAGTTAAATTCCGCTATTAATAATAATGCCAATATTTTGATCCAGCCTGTCCCCACTCGCTGTCCCCTTAACAGTGACGCCCTGAGCCGAGGCCCGTACACAGGGGTTGCCCTCAGTGTGCAGTCGCCTAGTATGTAATTTTAGTTTTTAAGCCCTGGCTGGAGGCGTTCAGTTAATTCTTAATGGCAGCCCCAGGAAAGCCCGGTTAAGTAGTTACGGCCTCTAAAGGTCAGCTACGAGATGCCCAAAAAAAAAAGGTTCCCTTTATAATGTAGACAAGGAATAACGAAGAACTTTTAGAAATTCAACCCCTAAGGGAGTTAAATAGCGAAGCAGCTGCCAAAAGCTAGTTAGCAATATTCTGCATACCTTACGTTCGTTGGTCTAGTGGTCGCAAGCTCTACTGCTGAGCATCAGGTCCTAGGTTCGAATCCCAGTTCGAACAAAGTGATATTAGGTTTTTCTTTCTAGAATTTCTCAGTAGCAGCCCGGAGTATGAATTTATGCCCAGTTGATGGCAAAGGTTCGACTTGACTAAAATATAACTGGCAAAATAAAGGTGTACCTACTATAGGTCCTCTGCCACTCTGCCCCTCCCTTTGGGGAAATAAGGCGTGATGTTATGTATCTTAGCAACATGGGGAATTAAGAGGAACCTAGTCGCGGGCTCAAACTCATTGGTGGGCCTGGCTAAAAATCACGCTGTCTCACCAGGCTTCGTGTCCGACAGAGATAGTATCAGTGATGAGCAGTTAGACGCTAGTCTACACGCACGTTATTGAGTGAGATGCAGGATCATTAATTATAGAAAAAAATTCGCGAAAAAATAAAGAAAAGTCCTTTGGAAGATCGGGTTTTATGAGAAAGCCAATGCATAAACTAATGACCAATAAAGTTTATTGAACTTTTCGATAATTGAACTCTTGCGGTACCGACTTGGTTTTGGAAATTTTACACTTCTTTTATTACTTAAACACGCCCAAAGTTAAGTAAAATTAGCAAGAAAAACGAATCTTTGTTGGCTCCTAACTTTTTAATGAGTTTTATTTTAGTATTCGGTTTCCGTACAGACAATATTAATAATGAGACAAAACGATATCATATTTTACTTTGGATGTGCCATGTCAAACAGTGGAGTAAAACACTCCCGAAGTTTGTATGCAAAAAATGTAGACTAGGTTCACCTTAAACGCTTGTTATACAGGATGATTGGAAGATGGGTGCAAAGCTTTAAGGTGAAGATAGTATAGACAATTTAGAACCATTTAAGCCATAGTTGTCTTAGACGAAGTCTTACCAAATTTTTTTTTTTTTATGAGGTTTAAAAGACGTATTGTACAAATTTTTTATTTTTTCTGAGCTTTAAATGTCTGTAAAAAAAATTTCTAATGACACAGAAGCCTAAAACATGTTTTGCTTGATTGCTTACACATTACTTTAATTAAATAAATAAAAAATGAATTCATTTATCATTCAATTTGGCCATAATTATGCAGTTTACATTAAATTTTGAGAATTTCCGAAAAAAAACTTAAAAATTTGGTTAAAAATATTTGGTAAGACTTCGTCTAAGACAACCATGGCTTAAATGGTTCTAAATTGTCTGTACTATCTTCGCCTTAAAGCTTTGCACCCATCTTCCAATCACCCTATATATAGCGTTGTGCCTAATGTGCTCAGGAATTTCATGTCCAGCTGGTGACATTTACGCGTTAACAAGATGAATTAATTGTCCACGCCATATTGGCCGTATTACAATAAAATATTAAATTCAAATAACAATTTAACTAACAATATTAACCTATGTATCTAAGCACTATTGTTATTGTTGTTATTTTGTTGTTATTGTTGTTGTTATGACATGTAGTCACTATGGGTGACATGTATTTGTGTGTACTTATACAATGCCTGAAATAAAAATGATTTGATTTTTTAAATTTATTTTTTGTTATAACTGTTACCGGCCAAACCCGATTTCAGGCCTAACTAGTTTGTCCTAGGCCAACCTGGTTTATTAAGCCGGGGCACCCCGATTAAATGGGTTAGGTTAGGTTAGAACTGTGACCAAAAGGGCGCGAGCCGAGCGAGCGCAGCGAGCGGTGCCGCGGCAGCGGCTGGCGAGCGTTACTTCCAAAGGCTGTTAACGAAACGGCTAATTAAGCTAGTTGGTTGCGACATATCACGCGTAGGATTAAGTCTGTTTGACCTAGGACAAACTAGTTTGGCCTGAAATCGGGTTTGGCCGGTAACATAACCACCAAAATAGAAATATGGACCTGAAGTTAAATTTATTTATTTATTACCTTATGACATTTAACCAACCCAATAGCATTGAATTTTCCATCAGTTTGAACCTTTAAACTTTTGCTCTATCAAAGAAGTTTGAAGGACCGAATCTTAATTAACTATCACTATTTCTCAAAGTTAATGGGCGTGCCCGACAATTAAATAATAGACTTTATAATTTTCAGTGCTGTTGAGCAAGTTCTGAAGTAACTTAATTGATAAATACTTAATCACTTGAGCGATCAATTCTCGAGAATTGTCAAGAAGTTCGGATTACTTATTTAATTTGAAATTCTCGACAGGTATTTCAGCTGTTGACGATGATAAATTACTTTATTAATTTTAAATTATTTATATTATATTTCCGCCTTTAAACTTTTGTTTTCCGTAAAGAAATTACTCACATAGTGCACTAGAAAGAAACGTCAGTCTTTTTAAGGGTTATCGTAATACCCAGTAACTAGGTTGTGGAGGTCAGATAGGCAACTGCACCATGTAAAATACAATACAGTATTCAGCTGCATCTGGTGAGACTGGAAGCCGACCTGAACATAGTTGGGAAAAATCGAGGCAGATGGGATGATGAGTGCATTAGATACATTTAAATGTATCTATGGTTAGAAAAAACTCCCTGTGTTTTTGTTCACATACATACACATACAAGTAGACTATAAATTAATGTTACCCAATTTATTTGATTTATTAGGAACCATTTACTAGCCATGAAAAATAAAATACTTCTAAGAAAGTACCACCCACTGAGTCAAAAAATTGCAAGTTCAACATTGAAGAATTGGGCGAGGGTTAAGGTTATGAGCTCTTAGGGTTTAAGAATTTTATTTCTAAATCATGTAACCTCTAGGTATCCTTTGAAAGTTTTTGTACAATCGTTGACCGGACGGGAGACCAATTTATAAATCAGGGTAAATAATCGAACTGAATCATCTGACTGACGACATCTGACCAGCGTTCAGCAGTAGCCCAACCAGACGCACACCACGCAGTATCCGTCTGGTCAGAGGTATGGAATTTTTAACCTTCATAATCATAAAAGTTTAATTGCTTAGAAAGTAGGTACAAAACTTGTGACCCCTGTTCTCTCTACCTTAATAGGCTCAAAATTTTTTAAAATAAATGTTTAATTTTAAAAAATAACATGTCAGTCAAAAAAATTAAAATAGATAAATTATTATTAATCAAGCAATGCAAAATATTAAACATTTAAGGGTATTATTACTTCACAATATTTATTTTTTCAGGGATGGTTTAATCCACCGCGTCAGTTTTTGAATAAAGAACCCAATAGGTACGTTTAGAATGCAGTTCTTTTTACAAAACTGACAACTCAGTCCGGTGCTAAGTTGTCATTTTTGTATTAAGAACATTACCCAAATCAAAAAAGTGTAGTGTCATTGAACAAATCAATAATTGAATAATAGCACTTGTATCAAGTAATTGGATTATACTCCTACCGAAAGGGCTGGCCAGCACTAGCAAAAGACAGAAAAGCGAGAGGGAGGCCTTTGTCCTGCAGCGGGACCACCAGGCCAGTAAGATTAGATAGGATTATAGGAATGTCAGGTTCTTGTCTCTCCACCTCCAAAAATTGATAACTAAAGCCCGGCAACCCAACACAACAATCACGCGTCGTTTAGCAGAACAGGCAACACGAACAGATCAACAAGGCGTCCCAGCATAACGTATCGATTGACGCATTCGCGGGCCTTCTGTGTGGCGAATGATTAATGATTACTCTCGCACATTGGGTTTATCAACGTAAACGGTGATGCTATGTTGTTCGGTAATCCGGTTCTGGTAAAATTTGTGCGGATTTTTGTTTTTTTGAGGCAAATATTGTGCAAATCCGGTATAAATACTTAGTTAAACATTTACTAACATATGCTTTTATTTCGTAGTTAGTTTTACTTACTTTATTTATAAACGTAGCTTCATCAATTCAGCCGAAAAACGTCCACTGCTGGACATAGGCCTCCCCTAAGCTCCGCCATTTCGACCGGTTCTGTGCTTCCCGCATCCAGCAGACCTAAACGTAGATTAAAATTAAGTAATTGTTAGCGACTGATTCAAATTAAATATACCCCTATAAGATTAGGGACTTTTGACTTTTACGAATCTACTATAATGTGACCTTATCTTATTGCTTTTAATTAAAAAAACACTCTAAAGAGTATGAAACAGGATTTTTTTTTATAGAAAAGCCGTATGCCACTTTGCCCTAAGGCTTATGATCGCTTAATATTGTTAGAATGTATTGTTTTGTTAGGGTAAGTGACAACAGCTTTCTGTAGACAGTAATATTTTCTTGTTTCATATTTTTTAGAGCGTGATTTTTCAGTCGTCGGGTTTTAAAGTGTTTGATCTTATTTTTAATTTAGGGTTAGCTAACAATTATTTTTTTTAGGAAACTGCGATTTATCACTCATCACAATACAATAGTTGTAACTATCTAAAATAAAAAATGAGAAGTTTGTTTGTTTGGATATTTAAGTGTTGAAAAACTTTATTAATATAATTCAAATTAATCTAAAATATTACAAATTTCCTATAACCTAACTTAACTAAAACGAATAAACTTAAACAAAGCGTCGACAAACTCATCCGCATCGCTGTCGACTGGTAATGTACTGCTAACAATTTATACATATTTATTTGAAAAGTGCTAATTAAACCCTTTCATTTGAGATCTAAAACGGCCTCATTAAAAAGAAAACCTAATTTGTCAAATAATGATAAGTAGTTTAGAAGTTGTAGTTTAGAGTTGAAGTTTAAAAGCTGAACATACAAAGTTCACACCGGTCAAAATCATAACCCTCCTTTTTGCTTCGTCGTAATCGGGTAAAAAGATGAGAAAAACTCAACAATATTTTTATGTTTCTTCTGCTAACGAGTCTCGTAAAATGTCAAACAACAAGAAATTAATGTTCGCAATTAGGTCTGTACCTTCGCTTTGGAGAGACGCCACATTATGTTTTATTGAGTCAGCTCTCGTAGACTAGCCATTATTTTAAACTTGAGGACAGCTACTCCAAATAGTTCAGCTCAGACGGACATTTAGGAGCAGAACTCGTTAAAAGTTCCCCGGACTTGTTGTCCTTGTAAATATTATGTTTGTCTCAGTGATCTTGTTTTGAAGTAAAACATATCTTTATCCTATTAAGATTATAATCATCATCATCATCATTATCTGCCTTTTACCTAATTTTTGGAGTCGGCTTCCAATCTAACCGGATGCAGCTGAATCCCAGTATTTTACGTGGTGCCTATCTGACCCATAACCCGTTTAAAACGTACCTACTGTTATCACTTTTGGCAAGTTGCGCAAAATTTTATGTTTTACGACTGCTTATGTTTTTAGCTAACCGGTTACCTTGATTATATATAAATAATTTGTAATGTAACTATTTATTAAAACAGGCGTGATAAGATTTGTGATGCTAATCAAACGAAATTTGTAAATTAATTGGATATCAAATTGACTAGTACTAAATTAAAACTGTCATTGTTGACGCTTGGCTAAAACACGGCCAATAGACTGTAGTATGTCAATTTAATAAACATTATCCCCTAACCATACTAAATAACTCAAAAATAACTCAAACAAAGGAACCCTTCAGAAAAACAATTGAAAATCGCACAGACGTAATCGAAAATCAAGCGCCCAAAAAATTCCCTGATTGATTTGAACCTGTGGAACAGTACCAACATAAGTAAATCGTCGGCAACAATTGCTGCCTTTCACAGCCAGACAAGAATGCTTCAGATATATATTATTGGATTATTTTCTGGGATACAAACGAACAAGGTTTTCGGGTCAAGAGTTGTGGATTCGAGTGCGCGTGCTCTGGATGGCTACCGGTCGTTACGCGTACCGATGTTTACCAATCATAAAATAGCAGAATTATGCTCTTTGCTCGCTCGCAGCCATATTGAGTGCCGATGATGCTCGGGAATTGACTGATTATGGAACGCCGAAATTCTATGTACATTATTGTGCTTTTGGCTGATGATTTCATGCGAATATCATTATTGAAAATGGAAATGGTTATTATAAAATCCGATTGCCTTTTGCTGGCTTAAAACAGTCATATTGGTAGGAAATAACTAGGTATTTACTGTACTTCAATCTGCCTAGCCTTTTCTCAACTATATTGGGGGCAGCTTCCAGTCTCACCAGATGTAGCTGAATACCAGTAACTATCTATATAAATACCTGACTGACTGACTCATCAACGCCCAGCCCAAACCTTTGGACCTAGAAAGCTGAAATTTTGCACAGAGATTTCCTTTATAATGTAGACAAGGAATAAGGAAGGATTTTTTGAAATTCAACCCCTAAGGGAGTTAAATAGGGGATGAAAGTTCCGCACGGGCGAAGCCGCTAGCAAAAGCTTATTTTACATAAACCGAATGCCTATCTGACCCCTTCAACCCAGGACCACGATACCCTTGCCAGGACTGATTGACAGACCTTAAAGGTTCTGACGATCTGTAACGACTGTCAAAGATCTAAAAATGACAGCCGGGATCAACAGCTTAATGTGCTTAGGTTTCGATATTTAATGGATGGTCAGAGATCCACGAACCGCCCGTGACATGCGTAGCTTAACCTTCAATCGACCCATGCGGCTATTTTTATTCAAAGTCAAAGTCAAAGCATTTATTTCAAATAGGCACTTAAAAGGCACTTTTGAACGTCAACATTTACATTAAAATAGAATTGATTCTAGTCGCCCCTTCCAAAATGTAGTTTCGTATGGAGAAGAATGGGCAAGAAACTCCACCGTTACTCTTTTAAAATGTTTCAAGTACAATACATATTTACATTCATTATATGATTATGTGTGAAAACGATGCACCCAGAATAAAATTACCATACCAAAATGGGTAAAAACAATCAAATTGAAACAATACAGATAAATTAATTCTGTGATAGATACATGGTGTTCACACATTTACAAACATTGTAAAAGTAAGTATAGGTATGATTTTCCTACAATATTAACAAGTAATGAGTCAGTGTGTGAGTTAAAATAATTACTGAGTGTAAATCAATGTCATAAATATAATTAATTATATGTACAATTCAATTAGCAACCAGTTTGATTTTGTCTAGACTCTAGATTGTCCTATGGAGCAGGACCAGCATGTTTCCAAGCATTCTTATCTTGGATATAATCCTCTAATTTGTAATACGCTAGTTTACAAAGTTTACTTTTAATGTGAGCTTTAAATTTCCTTTCATTTAATTGCAATATATCACAAGGTATTTTGTTGTAACATTTAACACAGTACCCCATAAAAGATGTATGTACTTTAGCTAATCTGAAAAATGGTTGATCTATTTTGTCTTTGTTTCTAGTATAAAAATTATGTCTATCACTTATTTTATTAAAAAGATGTAGATTTTTTCTTACATACATAATATTTTCATAAATGAATTGGCAAGGTACCGTCATAACATTAATCCTTTTAAACAGTTCCCTGAGGGATTCGCGGCGACGTAGATTATAAATGGCTCTGACAGCTCTCTTTTGCAAAATAAAGATGGATTCAATGTCAGCGGCCCGACCCCACAGTAAAATGCCATACGACATAATGCTGTGGAAGTAGCTAAAATAGACCAATCGCGCGGTTTCTACATCTGTTAACTGTCTGATGTTTCTAACAGCATAAGCGGCCGAGCTTAGCCGCCCCGCAAGAGATGTTATATGAGCTCCCCATTGTAATTTCTCGTCTAGCGTGATTCCCAGGAACACCGTATTTAACCACAAACCCGTTATTTCTCAAGAATTTACTGCACTTATTTAAAGTAGGTACTAGCTTTTCTCAGTGGCTTCACCCGCTTGGAGGTCAAATATTATCCCACGAGAACGTACTACCGGGATAAAAGTATCCTATGTCTTAATCCAGGTTATAATCCATCTGTGTGCCAAATTTCATTCAAATCCGTTCAGTCGTTTTTGCGGGAAAGCGTAACAAACATCCATCCTTCATGCATCATCACAAACTTTCATATCAATAATATTAGTACGATTAGGAACTGTAAAGGTTTGCTTATCTTGGCGTTAGTAGATGTAATGGCGCGACTGCAGTAGAAGAATTTCTATGAAAACTTCATGGATATTGTTCTACCAGAATTGCGTGCGTCTGGTGGAACCTTAATGTTCATCATTATAATCATAATCATCATTTCAACCGGAAGACGACCACTGATGGACATAGGCCTCCCCCAATTTGGAGGGGCTTGTCATAATCGCCACGCTTGGCAGGCGGGTTGGCGATCGCAGTATGATGGTAAAATGCATAGAGAACGCTGCTGCCCATTCTCTAGTAAGTCCCTCGCCTCGCCTCCTACGACACCCACGGGAAGAAATATGATGGTGCTATTCTTTATGTCCGGCACCACACGGAACGTAATGTTCAATTCACTTTTAAAGTTAGAAAACACGTCAAAGATGATGAGACACAACAAGTTAATGACACAACTTGTAACAAAAGTTAAAGTTTCAAATTACAAAGTAACCAGCTCCGCCTTAGCAGGGATGATTTTGTTAAAGTTTATCAGATTAGGGTAATAGTACTTCACCAGCTTACTCGAATTCATTATTATAGTCTGTAGATCGGTCCCGAGATTTCCGCCTCGCCTCACCTTGTAAAGTATTATGTTCCACGATACATCTAACCTGTAAATTTCACTGAAAAGCTAGCACAAATTCAGTTTCAAATTCTAAATAAACTGATACAAATCTTATTTATTTTCTCAGCCTCGTTTCAGCAATTTTAAAGGGCGTAGAGTTGTAATATATTTCTGGCAGTAACATTTTATGCGTAGGTACGATCTACATTGAATATTCATGTTTTAATCTCTACTCTTAAAATATGAATAAGTAAAAACGTGGGTACTAAAAGGGCCTCAAAATAACCGGGCACTATTCAAAATCCGTACCGTAATTAAAACATCGTTGAGAAGAAAATAGAAATGGAAATTTTTCCTAAAAATTATGGGAATACCTCACCATTCAGACAGAAGCAATTACGCAAATATCATACCGGAATATGCGAAAAGAATCCGCAGATAAAACATTCTACTGAACATTTTATAAGTAAGAAGGTCACCATTACCTGTTACCACACCCTTCCATTCAGCCGGAAAATATCGCGGGCCGAAAAATTCAATAATAAAAAGTTGTAAGTCCAAATCCGACGGTTCGGAGATAGGATCGGGCGATTTCTACGTGATTTGTCGCGAAGAGATGGGGCTCCAGCCAGTATGAAGCTGATCTATTGTGATCGAGCTCCCGAGGGTCGCACTAAGTGAATATTTTTCTGACTGGCAATCGTTCGTAGTTCCGACTTCGTAAAACGGGAGGAAAGAATTTTTATAGTCGAATTGTCGTATCTGGTTCAGGTATTCAGGCGAAATGTAATTCCTGTTGAAATGATGAATGCTATTTTCGCATGTGATTTTCGTAGGTTGACGTTTTGTTGTCTTTACTGGGTAATAATTTCAATTTATAACGTAGCAAAGACGAGGAACAAACATGAACAGAATAGAAATAACTTAGTCACTGAAAGAAAACTACCTGATGCAGTACATAAACTTGGTTCTCGCTTCCATACCTGAAATAAAATAGAAATATTTAATAAGTGTAAATAAATTCTCCATTCCACGTTCATGAATACAAGTTCTGAATTCAAAGCTACGAGTTCCACCTGTAGCTCAAAAATGCAATATTTATAAAATTGAGTCCGTAGATAATCCGGCTTCGATGTTGGATGAACAACATCCCAACATGACATACATAATTAATATCGATACAGATATCTATGAAATCATAACGATGTATGTAGTAGGTATTTCCACATAAATAATGCATAACATAGCATATACAGCCTATAATGTTCCCACTGCTGGGACACAGGCCTCCTCTTTGTGAGAGGGAGTGGGCCATAATCCACCACGCGGGCGCAGTACGGATTAGTACTTAGATGTCACATGACTTCGAATTTTTGTTTCTAGGACACGCCGGTTTCCTCACGATGTTTTCAGTCACCGTTCTGTGAGCTGTGTGTGTGAAAACGCCTGTCAGGTTTCGAACCTACGACCTATTTACAACTCGAAAGTCGTAGCCGTTTTACACTGGGTCACTACTGCATCATAAATAATAATCATTCTTTATTACACTCTATTTAAACTCATTTTCCCTTACATTATGGAAATTTAAGCTCCTTCAACATTCGGTATTCAAGACACTTTTCATTGTTAGAGAAGAGACTTTCACGCAACGAAATTGTATGATGTAGATTTATGTGCCATAAGCAATATCCTACATATTTTTTGTTTTTGAATAGGTATAAAAAATACACAGGAAAAGTTTTTATTCAGTGCGCAAACTTTAACCATGAATTCAGCATACCATCCTAGACCCCCCAGCGAAGACATTTTTCGTCGGTTTTACAAAAAAAAATCACCTTTTTCATAGAAAAGTGCAATACCTACGCAGTAAAAATGTATGGAACAGCGGTTTTTTTTTTAAACCGACGAAAAATTTCTTCGCTGGGGGGTCTAGAATGGTATGCTAAATTCATGGTTAAAGTTTGCGCACTGGATAAAAACTTTTCCTGTATTGTATTTTAAATACCTATTCCAAAAATCAAATATAGAAGACAAAAATGTGTACCTAGATTTTAATTCTTAGGAAAAGAATAGAAACTGGGGTCTAAGTGCGTCAACAAAGATACGGGCCCGTCTGAAAGTAGTTCGACACATCCGAATTAACCCTACTCCCGATTAATTAACTTTTTCGGAGGGAAAAAAATACTTTAAGAGTATGGACGACTATCAAACCGTGATGTCATTCATTCATATTCTAGTTCTACTAGTGCTACAACTACTACTACTAGTTCGGGCCCCGAAGAAATCATAATGTCCGTAGAAAATATGGAGTAGGCAGCCCGTAACCTCGGCCGAAACTACGGATTTCGTGTTTAGAGAGTAGACTCCATGTTTCGAATAACAGCAAAGCAACACGTCACCGTTGATAAAACAAATGGGTTATTCTAAAAGTTATTCTTAAAGGCCTGGATTTAGCGTTTATTGACAGGTGCTTTTCAATTACGCATTTTATGCAAAACGTATGAGTGACTCATGGGCATAATGCGCGCTCTTGATAAACTAAGTGCAGGCTTAGCAAAAAGCTTTTGTGATTAATTTATAGCATTTGTTTACGGAGTCTTTTTATATGTTTCAGAGTGGGTATATACCCGTAGTTTTCAGTTATGGGTAAAACTTAATTAAATATGTATTTTACTGTTATCAAAAATTCACAATAACATCATTTAAAGGTTTTTTAACACGCTTTTTACTAGCTTCACCTGCATGTTTGTAAGCATGTTTGTTAATAACCGACTCCTTTGAACTTGATTTTGACCCACTTTAAACGGTCAGATTTCATTTAAACTTTGTAGACTTATTGAGGACCGATGACAATTAATTAATTTCAACAAAAAAAGAGAAAACATAAAAAAGCTGAAAAATTACGCTTTTGTAGTTAGCAGAACTAAAAATAGAAAATAAAAATAGATTAAAAATTTAAAAAAAGTTTTCAAAACCAAACTAAAAAAGCAGAAAATATTAGTGTTTTGTTTTATCTATTATTTTCGTTTTGCGTTTTTTGCTTCTAATGTTTTTTTATTGATATCGCCTAATGGAAAGCTATGGATGAGGTCTATGATGGAATGAACCTGCGATGCGATGCCTGTCCACTCTCGCTTTGAAGTGATAGATTCAGTGCTTCATTATTGAGCTTAATTTCACCATGAAATAAACATAATACAAGCCTTTATAATTTGCAGTCGTCCGTCCTATCATAATTTTCCGAAATTTATTATCAAAAACCACTGACGAAAGGCGAAAATCCATTAGCAAAAATGTTAAAGAGACATTTTTATAGGTTTATTCTGCACACAATTGTGTATTTATATTTTTCCTCTTGAGGTCCGTTTCACATTTCGTCGCCGCGGTACGGGTAATGGCATAGTTTCCGTATGTCCGTCCGAACGTCCACGGTCCACGACCGAGCCATAATGGAAACACATTAAGTGAATTGATATGGCTTATGGATTCCCCGACGATTAAGAGAAATGTTTTTTTGGGATAGATACTGATAATTTCATTCATGGAATATATTGGTGTTCCGTGTGGTGCCGGACGTAAAAGAATAGCACCATCCCATTTCTTCCCGTGGATGGCGTAGAAGGCGACTAAGGGACTTACTAGAGAATGGGCAGCAGCGTTCTCTGTGTATTTTACCACCATACTGCGATCGCCAACCCGCCTGCTAAGCGTGGCGATTATGGCAAAACCCCCCTTTTGGGGGAGGCCCATGTCCAGCAGTGGACGTCTTTCGGGTGTAATGATGATGATGATGATGAATGGTGATTTAATGTGAGATTGCAGATTGCTGCATTTATTTAGCTAGCTACTATAGTAGATTCATTTTTGCTTCTTTAATGCTACTTGCGGAATATGTAGACCTGATTTATATTTAACTCCTTAACGTATAGTCACCAAAAGACAAAAGTAACCAAGGTCATCGGATATAGTAGATGCATTGTTTTGAATAAAATAAAATTTAATAAATTAATTGTTTGTTTTCTATTAATTTTATTTTATTCGAAAACATCCACCAGTTTCTTGCTAAACTTCAACTGTATTTTGACGTCTTTCATTTATAATATGTATATAATAAAAATCTATTTAGAACTAAAACTACAATAGCTACATAAGAACACTTAATACGTGTAAGATGACCTAGAAAAAAAATAAAGCTACACGTGTAGGGTAAAGTGGAATTGATATAAATTACTCCATCTATATTCAGTTGCCTGTTACGATCTGTAATAAGCATCTAATTCCTAATAAAGCGTTTCTTCTCCGCACCAAGTACGTGACTTTTATCTTAAAGACCACAAGCATGCAGCCATGGTTTTATAAGACTATAGTTATTAAACTTGGACTAAGTATTTATTTTTATGTTCGATTATTGGAATATAACCTCTCTAAGTGATTGTTGGCTATTTCTACAGTTCTATAATAGTCACAAATAATGACACTTAATGAGAAAATAATGGAAAGAAAATTCAGATCTTTTGTGAGAATCATATTATCATATTTTTATCATATTTTTTTTTTTTTTTTATCATATTTTTGATTTAATGATACCATTATAGAACGTATTTTTATTTGGTAACTATTTCAACACAATAAATTGAGGTCCTTTGATAATACTGTTTTATTCATAATTATTTGAACAGTGGTGGCTCAGTGGTGGTGGTAACGGCCGCGACTTAAGAGATGTTGCTCGTAGGTTCAAACCCAGACAGGCGATCTACTTTGTGTAAATTATTTCATCACCACTGCTTTCAAAACGGTGAAGGAAAACATCGTGAGGAAACCGGCATGTCCTAGAACCAAAAATTCGAAAACATGTGACATCTACCAACACTCACTAGGCCCGCGTGGTGGATTACGGCCCACTCCCTCTCACAGAGGGGAGGCCTGTGTCCTAGCAGTGGGAACGTTATAGGCTGATTATTTATGTATATATGTATGTATGATTATTTCACGTTCAATTTATACTTGCTGGCCAAATAAATACATATTCATCAAATAATTTTTAACATTTGTATTTTTATTCTTAATCATCATTATTTAGATAAGTACATAGACCGGAAAAGTCGAAGTTTTTCTTCTATTTGAGGAAGGAAAAGTCAAACAGAGTCACAGAGCTGAATAAATGTTTGAGAGTAGATAAAGTAAGTGGGGGCAAAAGGCAGTTATACTGGAGTCAACGAGGCGTGAAGAAGTCGTGTCGTCTTGCAATCCGTTTGTAAGGATGTGCCACTGATTGTTGCTACTCTATGGTATTTTTGACGTTTTATTGCGAAAATAATGTTTAGGGCAGTTTTGTTATAGAATAACTCACTAATTTTGATTTGATTTTCATTTATTAACAAATGTTGACAGTGACCAAACTACTGTCTTAATTACAAGCATTTCATACTACCTGTAGAACCCTGCTGATCCTGTATTGAAGCTGATTATATCACTTCACTGGAACATCACTACACTTAGCCTCTCGTGCAGGCACCTCTTCGCTTTCAATTGTTTGGCGCCATTCGTGGTGACTGACAGTTGACATTAGAGATAGCTGTCACTAATTTCAGCCCTGCATAGTGTATAAATAATTATCTATAAATAGATACATTACCTATGAGGGTGATTCCCAAATCATAGGTATAGGTACAGTCATCAAAAGAGATATGTCTATATACAAAGTTCGTTTAAAAATATAAAAGCTTTATAGTAAAGTTGATACAGGCATATTGGCAAAACGTTCAAAAATTCTAAGTAAGGTGAAGTTTGAAAAATCAAACGATAGTATAATTTTTCACGTCAGCATAGTTGTAATTTTTTAAATGTTCAATAAGCTGCTAGCTTTCACAAAAATATAATAGGTCTTTACCTATGAAATTGCCGTTTTGTATGAAAAAATTTAAACGAATTTTTTTCATGTATTTTTTATTTGTATTAATCGAAGTAATCACCCATGCAATCAATGCATCTTTGCCATCGCAGTGGCAGTTTATTGATGCCCTTCTTAAAGAAATCAGCTGGACGGGAGGCGACAAATTCTTCAAAGGCATTTTGTACTGCCTCTCGGGTATTGAATTTTTTTCCCGCCAAGAAGTTATCCAAATTCTGGAAAAAGTAGTAGTCTGTAGGCGCAAGGTCTGGTGAGTAGGGCGGATGACGGAGAGCTTCCAACCCCAGTTCTTGCAACTTGGAGACCGTCTGCTGTGCAGTATGAGGTCGCGCGTTGTCGTGCAGGAGCAGCGGAGACGAGCGATTGACCAATGCTGGTTGGAGATGTGCCAGCTTCTCCATCATTGTGTTCAGTTCTTCACAGTACACATCTGCAGTAATGCTCACCCCGTTTGGTAAGAAGCTGTGATGAATCACACCGGCGCTAGACCACCAAACAGTGACCATCACTTTTCTAGGGGTAAGTTTTCGTTTAGGGCATTGTTTAGGTGCTGAACCAGGATCCAACCAACTTGCTGAGCGCTTGCGGTTATCAAACAGAATCCATTTTTCATCGCAGGTAACAATGCGGTTCAAAATTCCTTCATTTGTGTGTCTGTTGAGCAGTGCAAGGCACGTCTCGACGCGTACTTCGCGCTGACGATCATTGAGTTCGTGGGGCACCCATTTGTCAAGCTTTTTTACCTTGCCAATTTGACGCAAATGGACCAATATTGTTTTGACGCTAACGTCGAAAGCTGCTGCTAATTCAGCCGTAGATTGTGTATCATCAGCTTCCACAATCGCCTTTAATTCGTCATTGTCGACCAAAGTCTTCGGACGACCGCGAGGTTCATTTTTCAGGTCGAAATTTCCAGAACGGAAGCGAGCAAACCAATAACAGGTGGTGCGTTGGCTTGTAGTGTTAGCTCCGTAAACGTCGTTGATGTTGCGTGCCGCTTGTGCCGCGTTGCTGCCACGACGGTACTCATATTCCATAATTACTCGAATTTTTAACGTATCCATGATGACGAAAAAGATTGAAATGCGATGAAAATGTAACACTAATCAATAAACAAATGACTACTTTTGGAAAAAAAAATCCATGTTTTTAAAATAAAATTAATTTGAAATTAGAATTCTTACCCAAACAAAAATTATTTTGATTTGAAATGGCCAGTACTGCAAAACGGCAATTTCATAGGTAAAGACCTAATATATGAATTTGAAATGCTTTAGAGAGGAAAAGTACGTATATAAAGAGCTTTGCTTTATAAAAAAATCTAAAATAAAGTCAAAGTCAAAGCATTTATTTCAAATAGGCACTTAAAAGGCACTTTTGAACGTCAACATTTACATTAAAATAGAATTTATTCTAGTCGCCCCTTCCAAAATGTAGTTTCGTATGGAGAAGAATGGGCAAGAAACTCCACCGTTACTCTTTTAAAATGTTTCAAGTACAATATTTACATTCATTATAATTATGATAGAACTATTTTTATTTCAATTAAACTAACTACAGCGAATAAACTAAAACAAAGCGTCAAAAAACTCATCCGCATCGCTGTCGACTGGTAATGTACCCAAGAGACTGGCGGCATTACCACGTTGTATAGCAATGCTCAGCCTCTGGCCAAAGTAAAAACCAGCCCTTGGGTCACGGGAAGTGTCAACCAGCCGTTTGGAGATTTCCTTGTAGAGAGCATGAGCACTCGGACCCCACGGCCCGAGGGTTTCAACCCCAAACGGCTCGAAAATATAATTACCAATAATATTGTTATACTTTCGCCGCTTGAGGTTTTCCGCAGCCGCAGCGGCAACGCCAGCACAGCACACCGACCCAGGAAGATGGGATGGCGCAAGAGTATCGACACACGTTGCATTCCACACTAAAGGCCTACCCATCTTCCATGGAAATAAAGACATGCCGTCCGGTCTCTTGCCATCGTCGCGTGCCAAGCCAATGGGTTCTAATACAGCTGGAACGCCGACGGTGACAAGAGCTCGTCGGATGATGTCGTTAATGTTTGCGTGCCGCGCTAAGCGACCCGCACTTCGGCTGCAAGATAAGCCGTGGTGTCCGAGACTGTTGACAACTTCGCCACAGTGACAGCGATGAGGAGAACAACATGGTGCTCCTAATCGTAGGGAGGCAGCGAGGCGGAAAGTTGTGTCGTCGAACAAAGTGCCAATGTTCGACGACGGTAGTGCATGAAACCACAGACCCGACTCCCATTTACCCACAGCCAGTAGTCGCGCACGCTCTGCAGTAGTAGTAGAAGTGTTCAGTAAATTCTCTTGTACAACTCTGCAGAGCGGCTCATCCCACTGTCTCTGGGAAAATGGATTATCAGGTAGATTGGAGTTCGGGCAAGCGTGTTTTCAGGCATCCATAGCCTCGGTGAGGCACGGCACATCAAAATCAATCAGTGTGGAAGCTAAGATTTTCCTGATGAATTATGATTGTGTGAAAACGATGTACCCAGAATAAAATTACCATACCAAAATAAGTAATCAGAATCAAATTGAAGCAATACAGATAAACTAATTCTTTGATAGATACATGGTGTGCACATATTTGCATATTTTCGTACATAAGTACCACATTAAATACATACCCATTACAAAGCCGCCATCTACGCATTCTATACATCAAAATAACAAACATTGCACATACTAAAATAATTATTACTTGAACACGACTTTTATTTGCATGGTATCATAAAGCTGTTTAGGTTAGCGCGCAATGCAACGCACGCAAGAGATTATACGTATGGGTGTTTTCAAAATCCTATTATTATTATAAACAAGCTTTTGCCAGCAGCTTCACATGTGTGGAGGTCGGAAATTATCTCTCGTAGAAGTTTTTGCGTGAAAGAGTAACAAACATATATCCATCTATCCTGAGAGGACTTTTATAATACGCACATTTATAATATAAAGTAGTAATTCCAAACAAATAAAATTTTCACATACTGTAATGTGAACGTTTCATACTTTATTTAAATAAGAATAAAAAAAAACTAACTAACTAAACAAATAAATACAAAAACAAAAGAACACTTAGGCGTCGAATTATTCGATTTATATTTCGTGATGACAGCGATGCGGACGTTTTATATGTTTGGATGTTTCTAACTCAATCACGCAAAAACAGCCAAACGTATTTGGATGAAATTTGGCACACAGATATTTTATAACCTTGATTAACATATAGGATACTTTTATCGGTAATACGTTCCCGTGGGATAGTTTCCGACCACGATGCGGGCGAAGCCAGTGGCAAAAGCTTGTAAATAATAATACCCAGGTAAGTTTAGAATTGATAATAATAAAGAGACCTGTGGTTTAATCATATATTTTATTTTTATGACCGGTAGATTCAAAACTGCGCCATCTTATACAACCCTACCCTCTGTCCTGTACGTGGTCGAGTAGGAATGTTTATGGCAGATAATGGGCACTTCCACGTCCTTCGAATGTCAAGCCTACATAAAGACATTTGAGACTACACAGTCATGTTAAGATTAAATGTTTATTATGGTCTTGAGAGATAATAGGTACATCATTTCCACTTACCTGAATAAATTCATTGGTTTAATAGGTAATTCTAATTCTCCAAAAGGATATGGCTAAACACAAAGTTTTCCTCAAGAAAGGTTAAGAAAAACACCGTAGACCAAAAAATTGAAGACATCTGCCAAACCGCACTGAGATCGCGTGGTGGATTACGGCCCACACTCGCTCTCACAGCGTGGAGGCCTGTGTTACTGTACAGCGGTGGGAATATTATGGAATTTTCCTCCCATTATATCAAATTCTACTCTATTTTATTTAGTTTTGATGTTACTAATTACTAAAATGAAATGTTTTAGTTCAGACGTTAAAACGCTGGTGCTATTTAAAGTAATTAAGTCAATTCAGGAACATTTACTGGTTCCATTACTGAATAACGATTGGCATATAAGTAGGTAATTTGTATTTTGTTCCACGTCTATACCTAGCTACAACGTTAGTAACCTACATCGAGCAAATCGATTCGCGTTTTCATATAAAGCCATTAAATATTCTTTGACAAACGAAGCGTCGCTTCAGGTTTAAATCAATTTCGAAGATAACATCGTTTCCTCTATCTTTAAAATATTTAAACTTTATTTTGACCGGCTTAAGCACCCTTGAAAACCATGAAAACGACACAAATAATGAATAATTTGAAAATTTTCACAGCCGCTATCTTGGATTTTCATTTTGACCTTATTATTGGCTTCAGCGCCCCTTTTTCACTTTTTCGTTATGTGACGATTTCCGTAATTTTACTCCTATTGCAAGCTGCGTTAAAAACTTCGTTCCAATAAATTGCACAGGAATTGAAGCCGCTGTTCACCAATACATAATTTTCTTAGCAAACTCAACTAAAATACCTGCCCAAAACTATTACATAAGGAAAACTAATCGCATGACATACAATTTGAAAACAACATGAAATTGTCATACCAACACAATACGGCCTTCCGAATCATTAGTCATTACGCAGCGATACTGTGACGTACCGTTAGCGTGACGACTACGTTGCGTGACGTCAACGTGACTCGGTGGAGCGAGTGAGCAATGACAGCAGCATTGTTTCCTCTGAGGGCCCGTTTGATGTGATCCTCTCACTCCGTTATGAGATTAACAGAAATGATACTAGAGCGGAAGGATGTCATGTCAACAGAATTGAGTTTTGATTGGGATGTATTCACAATTCGTGTTGTTGCGCTGTTGTTTTCGGTTTTAATGAAGGTTGTGAATGTGAAATGTGTGTTTGTTTGATGTTAATCTGCTTTACGATTTTGGAGCTTAATATTTTATTGTTGGATAATTTTGAGGAAGGTCCGTTTCTGATCTGCATATAATTGACTATGCAATGGTTATTATTAAGTCAGACTAAAGATGACTTATTGCGTGAGCTGCACCACTCAAATCTAATGCACCATAGGTTTTGTCAAACCTTTAATGTGTAAGTACCTAATACCATGAATACCATAGACATAGCACCACCAACACAACACAAAAACTCTGTATGTTCTGTGTCGAGGCGTGGTCTATTTTTTGCGTGAACGCTCTCCACTCAACGTCGCGTTTGTCTTAACTTAAATTAATGGACGGAAAAACTGGGAACTACTCGTAACAGTTGTGAACTTCACACTTTGTTCCGTAAATATGTTACTAATGTAGGTGAAGAACGAGAAGTGAAAAGATAACATTGTGTTATCACTTCAACTGAACGTTCTTATAGATGAAGGTTGCTGGACCACTGGTGGCGTTAAGAATTTACCTCTAACCTATTTTAAAATTACAACCAGAAAAGAGAGGTCTATGCCCAGCCGTGATGAATTCGGGAAAAATAATTTATCATCATACTCCACAGAGTATGATGATAAATTATTTTTTTTTAGCTTCAGATTTATATAATATAATATAATAATATAATTTATTTATTTCAAAAAGTGTGGTACAGTCTGTTACAATAAAATATTTTTTTAAATTTAGGGTTAAGTCGAATAGAAATAAAATAACATGATTGAATCAGGCATCTTTCGAGGTTTAAGTTTACTGCACGTTTAATAACAGGAAGGTAGTAGGTACTTGATTTTGTGGTATTCCAATTTAATGAACAAAGGATAACCACCACAAAACCATGATACAGATACAGAGATGGTCAGATCTTACGAGACAATGGTAAAACACAGAACGTCTCCTAGTGTACCAAGTGGTCCACAAAAACAAGTTCCTTTGCTTTACCCATGCACAAGATTATTAATGTGAAAGTTATGTTTTGATGCTTGTTACTCAATCACGCAAAAGCGGCTGAAGGGATTTGGATAAAATACGTATATTTGGATATAGTACGTTTCCGTGGGATAAATTTCGATATACACGCGGGCGTAACCGCTGGCAAAAGTTAGTACGAAAGTAATTTGTTGGCAAGAGTGGAAAAACCATAACATTCGTCTGAAGTTCTGCTGATGCGATTACCCATGTAAAAAAGTAGGTGGGTACTTAATGTGAATACCACTTGACATTCTACTCAACCTGTAAGGGAAAAGGAGCGGAAAGATAAGTAGATAACATCAAAAAGTTGATACTGTTTAGCTGACTGTAAATGTATGACCAACTTTATCGAAATATCAGCTTACTTTTGCTCTATTTGTCACGGGTACTATTGTCATACGAGGATTAGAGATGTACTTGTGCTTGCGCCACGATTTATCTATAAACCGAATGATATTATTTTATACACCACATAGTCACCGGGTAACACTATTTAGTCAGACTGGTTGGAAGCCCATTGAGGCTTCCAACCAGTCTGACCAATGGCAATGGTGTTACTCAATGACTGGGTTGTCTCCACAACCCGGTCACCGTTTATAGGCAGTCACTCCATATAAAATAGGTACTGCCATTCTGCTGCATCTGGTTAGACTGGTAGCTGACCCTATCATAATATATAAACGGGGAAAAGGCTAGGTAGATGAAAATGATGACTTTAGATACAAAAATAATACCTTAAAAAACTAAAAAACACGCTTTAAAAAACTACTTCTGCTAACTACGAAAACGTGTTTTAAAGTGAAACTTTTATTACATCGTCTCAAACTTTTTCGTCTGTCTGTTGCATGTCGCGTGACGTGTCGCGTGACGGTCGGCCGCGGAGTAGGGATAAAGTGAAAGGCGCTCGTCAGAGCAGCCGAGGCCAATATGGCGGCGCCTATAGTTCGCATCAGCTGACCGTGTAGTTTTTAGTTAAATGTCTATAATGTGAAAAAAAGTTTCACTTTTACGGTGGTTTCATAAAACCACACAAGTTTTTTTTTTTTCATTTTTCTCATTTTTTTTTTAAATTATTGAATTGGTCGGTCCTCGATAGGTTTACAAAGTTTCAATTAAATCTCACCGTTTAAAGTGGGTCAAAATCGCGCTCTAAGGAGTCGGTTATATACAAACACAAACAAACATACTTACCTACAAGTGAAGCTAATATAAAGCGTGTAAAAATAGTGATATTATAGGGCAGCTATACGCCAATCCAAAGGCGACTATGTGTTAGTAAACAAAAAGTGAAGTGATATTTATTAGGTAATCGTTTATCATTCCCCACCCGATCGCTTAAGAACTTGGTAAACGGAAAATTAGTGAACCCAAGTGAAAATAAGCTACTTTTAATCCTAGCTGCGACAGTGAAGTCACGAACAAAAGTTAGTTCATTATATATATTATTTTACATACTATATCATCCTCTAGTAGGTTAGGTTTTAGTGGCAAGAGTTCACGACAAGCATAAAATGTGTCTTTCTCATGCCAAACTTTATCGCGAGGCCAATACAAAGGTCTTGAAATGTATGACACACAATATTTTCAACAAAACAAAAGGTAGCAGTAGATATTATATTGTAGGTACTACTTGGAAATAATAATTTTACATGCATATTTCACAAATATGAGGGGCTTGTGGCTAAGTAATAATATCCACAGGGGTCGATCAATCGGCCTACCCAAATGTCCTTTCTTTGGTATTGTTCGTCAAATCTTTGAGCTCCTCAAGTTCTGAGTTGAGCTGCATGATTACTGATAAATGCGTGCACTGATTGGACAGGTCCACTCAATCTGTGTGGTTCTTTCCTCAAAAGACCATTTCAGACACCAATCCACATGGTCTTCACATGATCTGACCAAGATTATGTCTGGACTTTAAAAGAGACTGTGACCTCTGAGTTTGTTTCGGCCTTTCTTCTCAGAGTAGTCAGATAGGAAACGCCGACCTCATCTAGTTTAAAAAAAATATGATTGACGTGTAAAAGTGTTTGTACAAATCTACTTACAGAAATAAAATCATTTATCATTTATCAATCCAGTTAAGCTACGCTTGACGCGGTTGGTCCTCGAAAAGCACGTTAAGCCGTTGGTCCCGGCTGTAACTCGTAGATCTTTGACAGTCGTTACGGGGTGCCAGAAGCCTGAAAGTCTGTCAACCAGTCTTACTAGTCTTACTTGGTAATCCAGTAACTGGTTTGTGGAGGCCACATAGGAAGTCGCTCCATGCAAAATACTGGCATTTAGCTGCATCCGGTTAGACTAGAAGCTGACCCCAACATAGTTAGGAAAATGGTAGACAGGTAATGATGTTGAGGGAAAATAATAACCACTCATCTGGTCTAGTAGCTGTAAATTCTCAATTACAACAAAAAAATACCCTAATTCAGTGAGTTTTTATCGTTTACTAGCTGACCCGGCGAACTTCGTAGCGCCAATAAAGATTTCAAAATAAAACCGTTGTTTTTACTACTTTCCTTTATAATTTGTCACCGTTTAAACCTTCCCTGGACTGCCACAAATATTTCAAAACCAAAATTAGCCAAATCGGTCCAGCCGTTCTCGAGTTTTAGCGAGACTAACGAAGTTAACGCAATTCATTATTATGTATATAGATATTTACCGATAGAGTGATTTTAGACTTTTGACAATACGTCCTTGACTGTATCAAAAAGCTTGAATTCTAAATCTAGCCAAAAAAATCAATGAAACAACTAAGACAGATAAATTCTCTGGTATATAGCAAGTTCATGTATTATGCGTGGGAGTGATAGTGAGACGATCCATTGTACCATTTGTTGCACAATTTTAAATTCGCTTTCAGAATAAATAAACGAGAATGTGGCGTTTATTGGCTGAGTCCGATGATTTTATAATATAAACAAATGTATGTTTTAACATTATGCGGCTTTTTGTTTTTATCTACAGTCACCGCGTACAGTTGGATGTGAATGAAAATGTATTGAAATCTGCGCAAACTAGGTACGTTCTTCGAAAAACCCGGTCGGATTTATACCCGTATTCATGAAAAACAAAGATTAAACAACACAAAAACATGTGAGGTTTCACCCACAAGTTTTTGTGTTGCGGGAACATTTCATACACTGGGCGGGTAGAATAATTTATGTTGACGACAACACAAAACGATGTTGCCAACAACATCAAACGGTTTTGGTACAACAGTGTCTCGCAACTATTGTTTACCATGAATACGGTTTATAAACGAATGATTAAGAAGAACCAATCACTGCTTATAATTTTTTATGTAAAATGTACTGGTTCCGTATTTTAGGTACATTAATATTGTAGGTTGTGGAATTGCGTACGCTATACACAAGCTTTACATCGTGAAACAATTATCAATACAAATTCTACATGTAAGTATATTGTATACAAAGCTATCGGATGCCTCGAGCGGCAATCTGGCTCCAATATTGTCCTGTCATTTTCAGACATTACGGAATAAAAAAACATATCCGATATTGAAATAATCTCTTTTGAGTTTTGTGTGTAAAGTATTTGTGATACCTACGTATTTTTTATAATTTAATTTGGAATACTTTATGTGCAGAATAATTGGGATTTTGGGAAAGCGAGCTGTTTATGCTTAGTTTACGTAATTAGGGTATTGATTTTCAGTGAATAGCTGCGTTGCTAATTGACGTGGCAATGTATAGGTACTTACACGTGCTTCTATGTAATTTTAGAACAAAGATATAGAAGAATTCAAGCATCAAATTAACCAATTTAGCCAACATGAGTTGGGTGGCGGATGTTTAGCCATTTTGTTTAGACTTCATCAGTGGACGCTGAGATGAAACAACTTACACGTGGATCGATGATTGAGATGACAAGTGTTCCGTAGCTCATAAAAGTTAGAAGACGTGGTTAATAACCTGAAGTAGACAGATTGTTTGATATTTTAAAACGATCTATAGGAATATCGACGCAGTAACTGTAACCATGAAATCAGCACATGACTCTGTACGTAGAGCGTAGAAATTTTTCCTCAGTTATCGAAAAAAGGAATCAGCTGCTACATAGAAAAGTGTAAAAATGTAAACAAGGTGAAATTTTAGTCACCGTTTAAATTTTTCAGAGTGTTGGTATCCATGAAAAAAAATCGGACCTCCCATGCAAAATCAATAGTCAGCTGATCTTTTTTTTTCTTATTGTGACCCATGTTCCTTGGAGAAAGTTGTTCAATTTCACGGGTACTATCACCCTGAAAAATTTAAACGGTAGGCTTTTGCCCTGCAGTGGGACAAGCAGGCTGATTATTATAAAATACTAGATTCCGCCCGCGACTTCGGCCGCGTGGAAGTCGAATATTATCCCACGGGAACGTACTACCGCGATAAAAAAAGTATCCTATGTGTTAATCTAGGTTATAATCTAACTGTGTGCCAAATTTCATCCAAATCCATTCAATAGTTTTTGCGTGAAAAAGTAACAAACATCCATACACCCATACATACAAAATTTCGCGTTTATAATATTAGTAAGGATTAGTTTAAAGTAATATTACAAAGAGGGAAAATCTGTTTGTTTGTAGCATGTCTATATATGCTGCTAAATGCCTACCCTTCGGGGTACCTGATACCAACAGGAATGAGTAATTAAGAGTTTTTCTTTCGGTCTCGTTTCCGACGTTAAACAGCCAGAAACCAATCTGTTAGTCAAAGCTTGTTTCGATTAAAATTTTTCCAATTAAAACGTTATTTACGAATACGCAATCAACCCTGAAAGGCTTCCGAAATGTTGGTAAATATCAAAAGTTAAATAAAACTATTTTCATTTCGACGTTTAGTCACTTTTCATGAATTTATACGAAGCTTGAAATTCATATGAAAGAGACAACCTTGCCAACTTACTGCAAAATATTACATTGAAAATATTAATATAAAATAAAAAAAACTAACAGACACACATAAAGAATTTACAATACTGACCAAATTGTTTTGATGAATTACAGTACTATTGGGAAATTTTGCGATAAAGTAAGCACAGCCGCACGGATCGATCGATAAGGTTTAGATACGCTTGCCGCGGTTATTTTTACGTATATGGATAAAAATCTTTACATACCGAGACCATTCTGTGCCTCGGAGTGCACGTTAAGCCGGTCCCGACTGTCATGCGTAGATCTTATTGCTTTGGCAGTCTGACAATCAGGCTTACCAAGGGGTATCGTATTATTAGATATTGGGTTGTGGAGACCAGATAGGCAGTTGGGGCTCTATACTGAGCAGGTTTCAGCTGCATCCGGTTAGACTGGAAGCTGACTCCGACATAGTTGGGAAAAGATTAGGCTGACTAATTGATTAATTCGGAACATAACTTACTTAGCCTCAAGTAACCCTTAAGTTATACAAACGCCCAAATAGACGCCAAACTTCGAGTACATTAAAACAGTTGTTGATTCCGTGCTAACAAAAATAATCGACAAGACCTAGAATCTTATAAAACCTTGTCATTTAAAACTTAAAATCCTCTAACTTCTTTTGCGCAAACGAACGCTCGTGGGTCCACCGTCCGACGCCTTTTAAAAAGAATGACTGATGAAATTCACAGAAGTCACTACATAATTGAATAGAACATTTTTGTGCTGGACAATTAAAATTAAAGTACAGAGATTTTCAAAGCTCTTACGTACTATGAGGAGTACAAATGTACGCCGGAGGAATGCCGCCTACAATCTCCTACGACCCTAGCTTAGTTACGAATGTCCCAGCCAACGTTGGTAATTAAACCTTACGTTGTCAATAGCCCTAAAAGCTCTAAGCCAAAGCTTACCACAGTGCAGCTACCACTTTATCTAAGGTACTTGTAACCTTTTAATCCGCCTCAGACCACAGCACTAAAGGCTTCCTGTGCCCGGTCCTTTATAGACAAAACTAAGGTCAAACACATGAACCCCCCCAATCGGAAGTCCAAGTAGCTGTGTTGAGGCAAATTGTACTTCTCACAGGACACTAGAAATGTATTGTCAGCTTAGTAATCACAGTTGATTACGGTAGTGTTACACGATTGCTCCAAACTATTGTCCGTTTACCGAGTTGGGAACTGAAGCACTGATTTTGTATTCACAAGATTGTTATTTAACATGAATTTTGGAAATGTCATTTGTATATCACTGAGTATTCGGTATAAATTCGCCTAAACATTGAAATGAAGATGCAAGTTTTAAACAAAGGTGGTTACAATCTTAAATGATCACGAGACGAGTAGATTATGAATTGTGTTCCACATTTAGCGTAGACATACATTTAATTGAGTGAAATCATAGTTACAACAAACTAAGAAAGGTTTCTGTGGCTATGTAATAAGAGTCAAACGGTTCGATCAATCAAGTTAAGCTATGCTTGCCGTGGTTGGTATACACACCAAAACCCCTCCGTGCCTCGGAAAGCACGTTAAGCCATTGGTCTCAGTTGTCGATCGTGGATTTTTGACAGTTGTTACGTATCCTCAGAAGCCCTGAGGTCTGACAACCAGTCTTTCCAAGAAGTATTGTATTATCTAGTAACTCAAAAAAAAAACATATAAGCCTGCATGGGCACTTATGAAACGTCAGAAGCTACGTGCACGGTTCCAATTTATCGTTTCCTATGGAGAAGAGCCGGCAAGAAACTCCACGGTTACTCTTTTAAAAATAATGGGCTTTTACAATGTTTTCAAATTACTGTGATAAATAATAGGTACGGGAGGACAGT
Source organism: Antitype chi (assembly GCA_947359405.1). NCBI lineage: Eukaryota > Metazoa > Arthropoda > Insecta > Lepidoptera > Noctuidae > Antitype > Antitype chi. The sequence continues at coordinate 7,155,903 of OX375814.1, forward strand.
GCAAGCCTGTCAATAAGTACCAGGTACTTAGAGGAATGAAAATACAGAATAGAAAAACGTCTACAAATCTAGTCTCTAAGGCCTACAACGTTCTCTCATTCACAATATGTAAAAGAATCTACCTATATAAAATGAACCTAATTGAACCAAGTGACATGATTTCTATGACAATCACAAATAATAAATAGTCGAAATTAAAATTGATGTATAATGCCAAATAATGACGAGAATATGTCAGACATTGTAAAAAAATAAAAAGAATAAAAATTAACATTGTAATTTGGGAGCAGTTAATAGACTTTCACATAGTTTTGCTGTTAATGAGGTACCAGGGAAGCCACATGTGCAGAAGGAATTAATGCCAAACTTCCCTGTCTTCAACGTAGTCTTTTATCTTATAATATGCTGGATAGTGGTCAGTTAGGTAGTCGCTCCGTGTCAAATACTGGTATACAGCAGCGTCCAGCTACATTGGAAACCGACGCCAACTAGTTGGGTCAAGGCTAGGCAGACGATGATGAAACTTAGAATATACTGCCCACGAGACGAACCACACTTTACACCTGGTAACCCAATGGTTCCGTGTGGTGCCGGACGTAAAAGAATAGCACCATCCTTTTTCTTCCCATGGCTGTCGTAGAAGGCGACTAAGTGACTGATTAGAGAATGGGCAGCAGCGTTCTCTATGCATTTGACCCCCATACTGCGATCGCCAACCCGCCCGCCAAGCGTGGCGATTATGGCAAATACGCCCCTTTTGGGGGAGGCTTATGTCCAGCAGTGGACGTCTTTCGGCTGATATGATGACCCAGTGATAACTACTCTGTTACGTTCCTATTCTCGAAGTGTAAGACTAAAAACACCTGTTTCGTATCCAAACACATTAGAGTACCGGAAACATTCGTTTTATCATGCAGCCAATTCGCGTACTCTACGCTCCTAAGTACACGCAGCAAAAAAAAAGTAAAAATATATGCCAGCAATGCCTAACAACGAGTAGGTACCTACTTGGTTACTTATAATGGTAGGTTTAATTGCTGGATTCGTTTTCTCCTCTACCTATCGTTATTTCTCAAGACAAAGTTTATTTTCATTGGATATATGTATGTATGTATGTATTAGTATGTATTATTTTTCGAGTAACCTATCCCTTTTGTTGCACCTGCCATGTTTTGTCTCTGCATCACCCTAAGGTTGACTGGTAGAAAATGTCTCAGGCATTAAGTTCGCCTTTGTACAGTATTTTTTACTTGTGCATTAAGTTTTAATAAATAAATAAAATAAAATACATGAAAATATGTAACATACATTGAAAAGAAATATACAGGGTGGCTTACGTCAACGCACAAACGGAAACCATGAATTCAGCACATAGTTCTTCTAGCCGGGAGTTTTTAATAATCAAATACTTACTCGGTAATCAAAAACTAGCTTTTGTCAGTGGCTTCGCTTCGCTTCCCAAATTTCCTCAAAATCCGTTCAGCCGTTTTTGTGTGATTGAGTAACAAACATCCAAACATTTAAACATACAAACTGACATTTATAATATTAGTAGGCACTAGGATAGTAGGGCACAGGATAAAGTCAGCTGTTTCATAAAAAAACTGCAATACCTACGCGGTCAAAATGTATGGCAGAGCAAAGTTTTTGTTTAATAACTGATAAAAATTTCAACGCAGGGACGTTCAAAATGGTAACAGGTTGTGCGGCGATGTCCCTACAACCTATACGTAGCTTAATATTGCAATCATTTTACAGTCAATCCAAAATGATTTACTCGTAATTGAATAAACTAATTATGTTTTAATTAAAACACGATGGTTTTATCACTCTTGTGACCATGACGAAACGAATATGCCTATTCTACGTACTTTGTTAAACTACGAAAGCAATGTCTTGTGCCTATTTTACGTTCCAAACCCCGCATTACACGTTTCGAGATTCGCTCGAAAATTCATTACTCGCACCGAGATACGGGAATGCAATGATAAATCTCAGCAAATACGCGTATTTGATAACTAAAATCGGGCCTAGCTAATGCATAACTTGATAACTAAAAGCTTATGTACGTCATTGTAAAGCCACAGTAAATAATCCACGGCCGCCATTGTATTGGGCCGGCTGAGGACAAACAATGTTGCATTTACACAAATAGTCGTTCATTCAGTGGAAACTGTTCTGTTGAATGGCGTTCTTTATTGTGAAGCTTTCTTCGATCAATTTTTCTTTTTGGTGGACGTTTTAATCTGTGGCAAGACTTTTTAAAGTGTGTGTTTAGTATTCGTGAAGAAAATAAGTCACTTTTGAACTAAAGACCAGTTGTTTAGATATTTTTGACCTATCTTTGCACTTGCGCCGAAAGGCGTCTGCCGCCATGAATGGGTTAAGTTTACTTCGGTCAAGGAAGGTTGAGTAATTTGGTAAGGTAATTTTAACGTGTTTTGAAGTAGGCTCAGTCTACTCAGTCTTTGCCGCCTTATTTATTTATTTTATATATACTTTTTTGTACACCTGAAAAATACATATCAATTACTTTGTTATACACATTTGATTACTATCCGAAAGATTTTGAAGGAAATTGATAATGTTTATTTGGTATGTTTGAAAAATTCGTCTGTTCAACAATATAAATATGACAATGAATTTTGATGAACTGTCAAATAGAAAAGCATTGATATTGTAAGTGTGTTACCCAATTCCTCCGCTGGTCTCTCATATGCTGCATAGCAATGACTCCTCTATAAATGAGAAAACTACCACGTTTTTAATAAGGAAAATGGCTAATGGATACTTGATAGTGGTAAATAGTACATTTTAATATCGGTCAACGAGGCCTTATCAAATACGCAATATAATGGCTTGAAACCGTTGGGTCTTTTGCTACTGATAGTTCTAATACACCTAGTATACACAATAGGTTTTATACACATTACTGTAGGATTGGTATAGAACAGGTCTGCCCCTGACCACTGTCCTACTGTATAGACACGGACTCCCCTGCTTCGTTTACTAGTACTTAATTATTAATACACTAAACACTCACACAGCTATTACTCAAGCAGAACAAATTGCCGATCCATTGTTAAATCACACAACGAAAGTAAAGTAACCGATACACTACAGGACTGAATTCAATCTCCCGGATCCAAGATAAAAATATAAAATGTAGGTTTCAATCAAGATCCGTGCGAAGTCCGACTTTCTAAGATCTGTTTACAAACTGAATTAGTATTCCGGCTTCGTCCGAACGTATAAATAAATAAATGTTTACCTCCAAAGTAAAGCCTTTGAGCTCTTTATTTACTTTGTCCAGTTTATTCCGTGTGACAGTTGAGCTGCAAATGAAAGTGACATAAATTCTGTTGCGAGTAATAGTTTCTTTAGTTAGTCTTAGAACTGACAGTGACTTGGTTGTATTATAGTCTGACTCCTAGAATTAATATCTAGCAGAATAAGTTCGTTAGCGACGTTTGTGAAATCAGGGAAATTTACTGTTAGGCAAATTTATTTATTTATTTAAAAGTTAGACCAATGACTTATTCACGAGAAACATAAGATAATAAAAATAACATATGCATTGAGTTATGGTGAATTTGTCACTTACAGGCATACCCAGCACTTGCTTAAAAAATTGCTTCATAAATATACGTTTTAACAAAAAAAAAAATACTTACTCGTAATGAGGATAGAGAAATTAATTAGAAACGAACGACAAAACATTTAGTAAAAAACAAAATCATAATCTAAATGAGAATAAAAATTAAACAATCAAAATCATAATCGAAATAAGAATAAAAAATTAAAATTATTACTAGAATCAAAATGAAGCATTAAACTTAAAATTAAAGAAATAAACAGTAAAATAGAAAATCAAAATTCAAAACGGTAGAACGCGATAACCAGTGCAAAGAGAACATTCCAATTTTTTTAAGTGGCAATATGTGGCAAAAACCAAAAAAAAAATAGTAAAAAAAATTACAAATTAAAAGTTAAAAGTAGGTTTTAAAGATGCATTGCTAATAGTTTTAAGTTTACTGCGAAATTAGGAAAATGTGTCTGTAAATATATCAATATTGTTACAGATATTTATCTATCTATATAAATAAAAAGTACAGCCCTGACTGACTGACTGACTCGTCAACGCCCAGCCCAAACCCTTGGACCTAGAAAGCAGAAATTTTGCACAGAGATTCCCTTTATAATTTAGACAAGGAGTAAGGAAGGCTTTATCGAAATTCAACCCCTAAGGGAGTTAAATAGGGTATGAAAGTTCCGAGCGGGCGAAGCCGCTGGCAAAAGATAGTTTTATTATAATCAAGCAAATTGACGCTCTAATTGACCGTGTTAAAGGCATTTGATTTGAACGAACAACGTTGCGGTTTGTCGTGCAATTTAAGTTGGCAAAGGAAAGTTCAAGGAAATTCTTATACTTAATTCTTCATCATCATCTGTCCAGCTTTTTGCCAACTATGTTAAGATCGGCTACCAGTCTAACCTGATGCAGCTAAATACAAGTATTTTACATAAAGCGATTGCTTATCTGACGTCCACAACCCAATTACTAGGTAACATGATAAACTTTGGTAAGAGTGGTTGTCAAACTTTCGGGTTTCTTTCTGATGACCCGTAGCGCTGTTAAAGAACAACGAATGACAGCAATTATTATATCGCATCTTTAGAATTATAGAGACCTAATGCGAAATTAGCCGCAACCAAAATAAGTCTCTATAATTGAATCGGTTAATTAAGAAAGGGAACAGATCACGAACGACAAATTTTTCAGGAGATGCAAAAAACCTTCAATATCTTAATTATAAATGGAACGTTATGTTTTTTTTTGTCTTTTATGTTAAATAAGTATAAAATACGCAATTTACAATACTTTTCTTCTTGTTTTGACATTTAATAGTTTACCAAACAATGGTTCAAAAGTAGTTGACTTGTTCCTTTTCATACTCAACTGGATAAAAGTAAGGAAAAATAAACAAAAACACACTTCTAATCTGTATAACTTTATTCATTAGCGTTGTTTGCGCTAGTGTTAAGCCAGTTTTCGAAAATTTTGATAAAATAGTCCTTATGAGTATGTGGTATGTACTGCAGAGTGAGTTTCAGATCTTCCATCTTTTTTATATTGATGGGTAGAGGACCATTGTACACCTTTTCTTCTGGTAAAGCTGGAATAACCGATCGGTTCCTTCGTAAATCGAATGTATTAACTCGTGTTTTATTATTGCATGTGCCCTATATTTTCCAAACGAATAGACTGACATATTCCTTTTCTTAACTGATTTGTAGATCTTGCCATAAACAATTAACTTTCATTAAAATCGCCGTTAGAGAAAAAACCTGACCTGTACCCTTTCTTAACTAACCGATTCAATTCTAATAATTCTAAATTAATTCTAAATAATTTTGCTTGCGGCTAATTTCGCATTAGGTCTCTATAATTCTAAAGATGCGATATGTACGTAAGTAATGTGATAAAATGAAACTAAATAAGATTGTCATCCAAGGCTAATAGTGCACTTATGGGAATTGGTAGCACGAACGGCTTATTCGGTCAATTTGCACGCATTTAGGTACTGGCCCGAATCGGGTCATCATCATCATTTCAGCCGGAAGACGTCCACTGCTGGACATAGGCCTCCCCCAATTTAGGGGGGCTTGCCATAATCGCCACGCTTGGCTGGCGGGTTGGCGATCACAGTATGGTGGTAAAATGCACAGAGAACGCTGCTGCCCATTCTCTAGTTTGTCCCTTAGTCGCCTCCTACGACACCCACGGGAAGAGATGGGATGGTGCTATTCTTTATTTCCGGCACCACACGGTAATCCGAAACGGGTGAATCGACACTTTGAAATAAAATTTTATTTTCAATAGGAGACTTTAACGAATTTCATTTATATGTGGGTAAATAATTTGTGGGAACCGACAACTCCAGAAATACATATTTGGCACGTTTTGAATGTTAATGCACTTTATTACATGTGCGGTGGCTTTTTTAATAACTTTATTGTATACAAATTCGGGCAAGTAAATTCGGGCAAATCGACTATTATGCCGCATTAACCATTAATTTTAACAAGCTTTTTAGTAACTTACTTAGACCGTATGTTACTGGTTACTGTTTGTCACCCAATTTTTGTCATGGTTATGATATATCTACATAGTCAAAAGAAAGCGACATTTGAAAATCATCGTGCTACAGCAGCAATTATGTGAGGAACCCAAAACTTGGCAAAATTTTATAAAAGAAGGTTCCCTAAAATAAAACCCAACAACAATTTTCTCGTAGAAATAATATTGTTGAAAGCCCAGGATTGGAAAGCATTGTGCCTGATAAAAGGCAATAGGCTTTTCTCCGTGGGGACCTAATAACACTACCTGTGCGCGACAAAAGTGGTGAATGACGTAGATAGGTGTATGACGACCGTGACATAGTAGGTACCTGTGGGCGTTTTCATATTTTGTTATCTTTCATTACCTAATGTAGTACTTTTGCTTCCTACTAGAATTCGACTGAATTTATTTTCAATTTCGGTTTTTGAAAATAGTCTGCAATTTTCGTTTTCGGCTTAAAACAATAGGCATTGGGAAGTACAATCATTACTTTCAATTTATGCATTCAGAGAATATTCACAGTCACAACAATTATAAGCTCAGTAACTCGAAAACTTGTGCCTGTCAAAAAGCAGATAGAGCAATCGTCCCAGCAATCTTACATGACAGTCTACCACATCATTAATTACTGTATCGTGATGTTTTCACCAAACACGCTATGGCGTGACTTTCAGCGATATCGAGCCAGTTGCATTTGTGTCGCACTTTGTGGAAGAAAGAGCCAGTGATGTGACATCGAGGTTTTTTTCTTTTTGTTTGTTATGACAAGTTTTTATAGTCTTTTCGGGCATAAGGTGTAATGAAAACAAATATAATAATTTTGGCCAGTGTTTGGAGTACCTACTAGTCTCTTCAGAAGGAACTCAGAAGGAAGAACTCGGTATGGCATAATAACCATAAGCATTATCAGCCAATAATGTTCCCACTGCTGGGGCACAGACCCCCTCTATGTGAGTGGGAGCGGGCCATAATCCACCACGTGGACCCAGTGCTGATTGGTAAATGTCACATGTCTTCAGATTTTTGATTCTAAAACATGGCGGTTTCCTCACGATGTTTTCCTTCACCGTTTTGAGAGCAGTGGTGATGAAATGATTTATGCAAACTTAAGCTCCTGCTTGGGTCCGAACCCACGACCTACTCGTAAGTCGGTCTCGGACTCGTAAGCCGAGGCCGTTATCACTGGGCCACTGCTCGAAACCCAATATAAACGGTTTATTTTACAAACAACCATGATTCATATATTATGGACTTGTCAGTGTATTCAGCAAGGTGTTAAAAAACTTCTACGTTTAACTAAATCCTAATCATCAGCGCCACGTCTCAATTCTGCGCTTGCGCAATACTATATCGCGCAGCGTTCTGTTGTTTCAACAATAATTTGATTTATGCTCCAGTGTGTATTTGTAATACGTCTATTTTAATATATTATTAGACAGGAATGTCTATGGGTTCCGAGTGGAAATAGAACGGGCATGTGTAATTTCAGTGAGAAGTGCATAGTTCTTGTAAATCAGTTGTTAGCTTTGTTTGAATTCGTACGATTCATAATTATTGATATTTGTTCAAATATTTATGAATGTGTGAAGGTGAGAATGGGTTAACGAGCTTTGTTAGTTCTGTTATTTTATTTTGTTGAGGCAAATTGATAGAAAATCGATGAAAAACAAACGATTGAATTGTGTGGAACGTTTTGTGTGGATAAGGTAAACTTACGGAAAAACTGTAAAAGATTTTACATACAAACGAGACGAGTCATAATGTAATCATTGACATTGTATGACGCGTGTTAGACGTACATAAATGTCATTACAAAGGCGAATTGACTTTTCAAGCTTTTTTGGAATTAGAATAAATAAGCATAAGTAGATATTGGAAGCAGTGGAAACATTAAAAGGCTGATGCCTTCTAATGTTCCCTCTGCTGGGACATAGGCATCCTCTCAGTAAGAGGGAGTGGGCCATAATGCACCACGCGGGTGCAGTGCGGGTTGGTAGATGTCACATGTCTTCGAATTTTTGGCTCTAAGATATGCCGGTTACCTCACGATATTTTCCTTTACCGTATTGCAGTGGCGATGAAATAATTTACAAAAGCGTCTGTCAGGGTTCGAACACTTCGAACCTTCAACTCTAAGTTGCAACCGATTCCACTGGGCTACCAGTCTCTATATGGATTTGACTACAAACCAATATTTATAATACCACTTATAATTAAATAGTTGTGGGTTATTATTCATTATTTATTGTGGGTAGTTTTTAACTTCTCCCAATCTCTGTAGCAAGATCTAGCCGTTCAGTTTAACAAAAGCCATAAATAATCTGAAGTTGTTCAGAGGCCAGCTCACAAAGGAAAGAGCTTTGATGACATATTTATGTCAACACACTGAATCATTCATTTGCTCTAAACTAATATAATTAGCTCCAATGAAGTTGCTAAACTACTCTGACATTTAAAGTACCTATAAATAATATAAATGTATTTTTTAAGTCGTAGTTAAATAGTTAGGTGCAGTCACCAAAAAATATTTATTTACATCGACATTTACGTACTGTAGGTACGTCATATTAAAGCTTACAAAGCCGTAGTGTCTGTCTATGTAACCGCGTTTTGATGCGATTTGAGATCACCATCATTTAAAGAATTTATTCCGGAAACTTTATGTGCATAATTCCTATATTAATATTCCTACTAATAACGAAATCTCCAAGATTTTTCAAGTCGTAAAAACGATTTAGTTACTTACAGTAAATATTTAGTGTACCCAAATATTTATTCACAAAATAAATGTTTATGACATGGTTAGGATATTACACCATAAGGGTCAATTCTCACCGAGACGCGGCGCGACGCGCACTTTTTAAGATCACGATACAAAATAGATCTTATTTACTTCACAATAAGGTATACGGGCTGCACAACGCGGTGCACCTTAGCGTTCTTCGACACGCTTTCGCGCTCGTAGTGAAATTATACCTTTTCGTGTTGTAAATAAGTTAGATATTCTGTTGCTATCTTAAAAAGTGCGCGTCGCGCCGCGTCTCGGTGAGAATTGACCCTAATGCTGTTTGAAATAAAAATGACAGGTAAATAACTAAGTTAATACCAAAAGTGTTACAAATGTCAAATAGGGTAACACATTGGCAATTTGGGACTAAAAAAGCCATTAATTATACGTTTAATACTGACTCTTTTTAACCGACTTCAAAAAGGTTCTTGTTTTTTTTTGCATATGTTCCGCAATATCTTCGGCAATTGTTGCACGATTTCGTTTTTTTTTTAATGAACTAGGGATTTCTCTGGGGTGGTCCCCTATAAATTTAATTAACTTTGCGTTAGTATTTTTTGCGCTACCTTCTATAATACGTATTTAATGCACTTTGTGGATCTTGAAAATGTTCAAATACTTCTCTGCCCTGCTTGAATCGCATAAAAAAAGACAATAATATAACACTATGTGATTGACGCTATACAACACTTTTCACTTATTTGAAGTACACCTAGTGCACGCACCTTGTTATTACAATAACATACGACCCGATAAAAAATAAGCAAGCATATACATTTAAAAAAATCACACTGAAATAAACTCACAGCAAATGAAATACAAAGGAAATAAATGCTTTTACTTAATAACGTTTAACTAAATGAGACTTCACATAAAAAGTTTCGTAGCAATACATTAAAATGCGCACATGGACTGCACTGAGTGATAACTTAAACCTAACAAATTATACCGCTAAATACTTGGAAGCGTGATAAATGGTGCGGAGAGATTGCCTCTGCTAAATAATCGTCTTCACTGAATACCTAGAAAGCTAAATAAAATCGAAATTTTTGTTTTTCCAGAAATCTCTCCATTCAGAAGAACTTTCTGGAAAAGCAAAAATTTAAATGTCCAAAATATTTTTATTAATTACCGACGTTTACTGGGCTAGCCACAAACCCCCGGAACATTAATATAACAGTAATAACAGCTGCTCGAGTGGATAGATCAGGGTAAGCTTCACGTGCTGCGTATGGTCTATGGATGTGTGACCATATTTACATACCCCCCCCCATACCCCTCCGTGGCTCGGAAAGTACGTGAAGCCGATGGTGCCGACTGTCATTCGTGGATCTTTGACAGCCGTTACGAGTCGTTAGAAGACCGAAAGTTTGACAACCAGTCTTCCCAAGGCGCATCGTGTTAAAGCAACTTTTTTTCTACCACTATAAAATTTTCTTAAATTTAAGTACAAGAAATTTTTATAGTGGTACAAAAAACAGTTGCTTTCTATTTTTGATATAAAATGAGATTGGTTATTTTTTTGTTTCTGTAATTTTGTATGAGTATAATACAAAGTGACACATACATTTTATTACTTTCTTATAGGGAACATTTGATTGTCTATTAAACACAATTTATTTCATTAAGCTGGTATTCTTAGTTTCCGAGACTTTCAGGGATCTTTATGTGACCCTAATTCATTGCTGTCGTGTGTACTGCATTCAATAGTGATTGTATAAGTTTTCCATTTTTCCCGCTAGCCAACTAATGATAACAATGACAATAGGGACTACATCATGTTTCAACAACGAACAAGCCAACAAACTACCTGTCATATTCGAAACACGCCACAAATAGAAACGTGCCTCGCTGATACATCGAATATTCACGATGACTGACACCCCTATTAAGTATCAGCGCTTCACTATCAACCCATAATATCAAGACAATAGGCTTAATTAAAACCCCTCGTTCTTCTAAAATTCAATTACAAAACTTCGGCTTAATTTGTATTTAAAAATTGAGTTGGAAATTTCTGTGCTTTATTTCTGAATTTTATAATAGACAAAAGATTCTCTACTTGTTTCAGATACCTGTCTTTTCGTGATAGCAGCTAACTAAATTAAAAAGTTTCTTGGATCATTGAGTTCGGACAAGAAGTTTGATTAAATTCTACAGCTGTTCAGTTTGTACGTTAAAAGGTGAGTAATTGAAGATTTTTGATAAATATTGTTACTATAATAAATTTGTTGGATGGGATAGTGTGTCATCTACAGGGTCAAATTAAATTCGCTGGCAATACGTTACCCACGTGTGGAGTATCGATATTGAAAAGTAATGGAACAAAAAAAAAGTTGGCTTTAGATGGGCGAAGGTTAATGACCGGAATCGCTCAGCTGTTTTTGTAATTTTTCGCGGAACATAGATATTTTTTACGAACGTTTGGTTACCTTAATGTACACGTCAGATTTCATTTAAGAGTTTGAGCAAACTTGGGATGATGATTTGTTTTTTTTTCATTAATTGTCGATATTGATACCAAACCTGTGGATAAAGTATTGCCAGCTAATTTTATTGGACCCTGTATAAATAATCTATCTGTTATCCCACGGTGTATCCCATGACACGTGTTTTGCAGCTGATCGGCAATGCAAACGCTTGGTTTCTTGTTGTATGACAATTAAGAGCGAGTGCGGTCGTCTCTCTCGCCCAGGCGGCAACAATCGACCGCGCGTTTAGGCGAGTGCCTCGTTTACACTGCAGCGGCTTACACTTCATTATGCACTGGCTTCGGTCTCAGAACTAGCTGTATGTGCGAATGGGGGATGGTCAATTCAACTGCAAGCACTTAGTCTTGTTCGAAGATACTTTTAACGTTTATTTCATCCACGATCGCATAGTTTATTTTCACTTATGTATTTTTTGCGTACGAGCGAAACTATCATCTACCTACCAATCGGTTCACTAACGGTCTATTACGAAGTCGATAGGTATATTGGATTAAAGGTTTCTTCAGACAGGCGCGATGCAACTCTTGTAGAACAATTTCCATGAAATTTTCATAGAAATTGTTCTACGAGAGAGTCACATTATTATCTATCTCTTTTGCTCTAGCAATGGTGCAGCTTTTTCTTTGATAAAATATGTACCTAATAGAAATTTCAATGTACCTAATGGGATCATAACGGTTTCCTAAGAAATAATTCACTACAGGAAAAAAGGCCGGATTGAACTCACATCTGCGTCGTCTAATCTATTATTCATTAGTTATAATGCAAAATATTTTACGTACTTCGTGTTTCTAGGTATATTCCGTAGAAAGTTTATGTGAAGTTTTTTTAATAACTTCGATTATTTTTACCTCAGCTATAGTTTAGCAAATACCTATAACATAAAACAGCTAAAATCAAAATGGGGAATTGACACTAGGTTGACTTTGGAGGCTGGTCGCCACACAAGCCGAATCGCGACCCCATTTACACAGGTCAATCAAAATCGCAGATGACTAGTTCATTCTGCATCAGAATGTCGACCTTCATGCGGTGACCGGTCGCCTACGTCTGAGCATTTTCACGGTCGATTTTAGTCACGACGACGCACGACAAAAGTCGAAACCTACCCGACTTTGAATTTGGAACATGCGATTTCAGTCACCTGTGCTAGCATTTAATGTTCCCATTGTCACTCGTATAAAGCCCGCATAAGCATCGTGCCAGCAAAGTTTGTCTGTTTCTTGATCGAGTGCTCAACTCTTTTATTTGATACTTCAGCCTCACGGCCCTAGTCGCCGCAGGAGACGCCCCGGGCGTCGGGAATCCCAGGCTGATTCCCGGCCACCGTAGGCATGGGCTTGCGGATGGCGAGTAATGGGTAGCTCGCTGTCCGGTAAGGACCAAGCCCGGGTCGACGGCGCGTTGTGTTCCACGAACGCCTCAAAGAGGTGTCAGCATCAACTGGTGGGGTCCGCAAGGGCCTATGCCTGCCAGGGGTGTGGGTTGTTCGAAAGAGATACCGCGGCCCGTGGCACACAGGCAACTGAGGAAACACGGGTGGGTTTTAGTCAGTAAAAGTCTGACACACCCTCCTGCTCCACCCAGAGCGGGAGAACTTATTTGATGATTTCCCACCCAAAAAATAAAAAAAGCATTTTATGACGAATTTGTTTAGTTAAAATTAGCTGTACCGACCTAATGTGTATTTTGATGCCACAAAATACACATTAGGTAGGTAAAGCTAATTATAAAAGGATTTAAGGAGAATGTTTACACAAAAACTTTCAAGTATACAAACTGACGTTCTTACCTTACTAAATTATATCATGACTGGTGAAGTGTGATTTACCGACCAATAAATACGCGTCGATACTACCCACCATTTTACTCGCAGAAATGTCAAAAAAATACATTCATATTTGACGTATTGGTACGTAATTTCTCTCGCGGATAAAACTCCAGGTGTCATCAACATAAGGGATGTCGGCATCTGAGGCCACATTCGTAACAAAGCGACCTTCGCGATTGTCCGCAAATAGAGATGGATGGGTGAGTCATCACCTTCACAATACGGTTTCTTCACTTGACGTATTACTTTCTCGGGATTACGTTATTCTGTTTTTCTTTTATTTTCGTTGACATATTAGTATCTTATTCGGAAAACAAAAGACGTAATGTTAAACAGAAATCTTTTCACACTGGAATTATTATTATTTTCGTGATTGGGGTTCGTGATGGATATGTTACCTCTCAAATATCTGGTTTTATTTACTGACTCAGTCTCTCAAATTCAAACTATTTTTTTCTAACTAATATTATACATGCGAAAGTAACTCTCTCTGTCTGTTACGCTTTCACGCCTAAACCGCTGAACCGAACGGCATGAAATTTGGCAGAGATACAGCCTGGGATATGGAAAAGGACATTAAGCTACTTTTTATGCGATAACCGACACCCATGCGGGCGGAGCTGCGGGCATAAGCTGGTTTCTAATAAACTATGCAGGCGTAAATAGTTAAATTGTCAAGGAGTCGGTCAGTCAGAAATATTACTTTTTTGATTTTTTCTATTTTTCGTAGTTGTTGTTTGCGCCTAGAAGCATTGCTTCCTAAACCCTGAAATGCGGAATACTGATTAAAAAAAAGAAAAATCACACATTACCATACTATTTCCCGTTCTATGAAGTTAGTACCTCCAGCATTCTGTAGTAGAGTAGCTAGAGAGAGATAGAGAACAAAAGTGTATTGTTAACGTCATAATCGCCACGGAACCGCGAGATAAGGCCGAGATAGGCGCATATAGTGGGCCTGGCCTAGTTTACACCCCCCTTCGTTCCTGCAGCGGCTGCGTTGAATAAGACTTTCTTGACTAAATGAATGTTGCCTTCAATGTGGTTATAGTGTTTCTTTACATGTTATGTACTTTATAGAGTATATTGTGTTGAGTAGACAGGCTATCAGCTATTGAGAGGTTTCTTCAAAGAAATGTCTTCTCTTTTTCTTTATCTATACATAATAATATAATCAAACTGTAATTTTTTTTTGTTAGGCACTAATACCAGAACTATCGTCGGATTTCAAAAAATATTTTTGCATTTGATAGGCCAATTCTTGCCGCTTGAGGAACCCTGTTACCTATTTAACTTAGGAACCGAGCAAAAAAAAATGTCAGAAAGAACGCGACTCGAATAACGAGGTAACGGGCACAGTTACAAGATAATAATGATATACGTAAAAACAAGAAATATCACGCGAACGTAGACACAGGCAGAAGGTAGATTAGAATAATTAAATATTACTCAACCTCATTTCTTGAAATTAAGTAATTTATTATCGATTTTATTACTTCATTACGTAGCATGAAGTGTTGTGTATTTCACAAAACCTTAGTTAGATTGATTAAAACTAAATAGAAAGACACAATTTAATATTGATGAGGATGTCCATTCAGCTATGATTAATGTCTTATCCTGTCAGCTACTGACGTATGGCGGGGTGCAGTATTGAGTCAACATTTGGATCCACTATGATTATTAACAGCACCTGTGAAGTAGTAGTTTTAATCATTATATATAAAAGCGAAAGGTCGCTCATTAATTCACTCACTGATTAAACACGAAATCTCTCAAAACTACTGGACCTACGAAGATGAAATTTGGCAAAGTGGAAGATTATAAGTAGGAGACGTTAGCATAGAAAGGGTTTTAGGAAACTTCCCGCGTAAAGGTGTGAAATAGGGGGTGGAAGTTTGTTAAAAAAATTATTCCATGGGTCATGCAAATAGTACATAGGATACTTTTCATCCCGGGAGATGACATGATGGTTCTCTTTGAATAGTTTTCAACATTGACGCGGGTGGAGCCGTGGACAGCAGCTACTAATAATAATAGTGTTGCCCGCGTATATGTCAGAAATTAGCCCACCAGAACGTGCTAAAGCGGCAAAAAAATTGTTGTCTATGTTACTCCTTATAACATCAGCTATCTGCCAGTAAAAGTCCTGTCAGAATCGGTTCAGCCGTTTCGGAGATCAGCTGGAACATACAAACACAATACATTTAAAAATTATTTTTGTGTTATAAGCTACTAAAGAGTATTTAGGTACAGCTTTTGCAATTTTAAAGTTCTCAGTAATTTCAGTAACACTCATTTTCCAAAAAAAAAAATCAACGATGTTTTATTTTAGTTAAACTAAAATGGAGTAGTTAAAGAAAAACTCACTTTAAATAAGCTTCGTCCACAACCTAACAGCTCGTTATTAAATAACAACGTTAAAAACTTGGACCGGCAAGTGGCAATTAACATTTTCTTGGAAAAATGCTCCCTAAGTTTTTGTTTGAAAGTTTAATTTTATTACACCCGCGACATGTTTTGAAAATCTGAAAATCTTTATCAAATAAAAGAAACTTAATTGGAATCTGTTTATATTTAGATGGGAATAAAAGTTCGAAGTTTGTTTACTTTGTGTAATCAGTTTTCTATTTATGTAAATTTCTTTAGAAGGTACCATTTCTAGGTTAAAATAAGCACAAGGCAAAATACGCCGAAAAAAACACGTTTCTTGTATAGAGTCCTCCTTTAGTTTTTTATCTTTGTTTAATTTTCATATTTATTTATTTATTTAACACTTTAAGCACACAAATGTACAGAGGCTGACTTAATTCCAGAGGCATTTTCTACAGTCAACCTATGGGTAATGCAGAGGCAAACGATGGTAGGTGCAATAAATTTGAAGGAATTTGAATATTATTATAGCGGCAATAAAATAAATACTGTGATAATTTCAAATGTTAGTTATTACGGTTTATGAGATACGGACGGACGAACGGACAGATGGACGGACAACGGAGGTTTAGTAATAGGTACCCTAATAAAAAAAATGTGTTTGGAGGAACATTCATTAACGCGATATTAAACCAAGTGATTGCGAAATACAGCCTAATCGTCCCAACATTAAAAATCGAATTGCAATGTTATCTTCAAATTCGCCCCATAAACCACACTCACTGAGCTATAAAACCTGATTTGGAACCGTTTAGCCCATCTCACAGTTAAGGGGCGGAATAACACGCCACCTCATATTTTCCGAGAACGTTTTTCTTTGATAAGGTTCGTCGATACAAATCGATACTTGTGTAATAAGGCACTTCTTATAACGAGCAAGCGAACAATTTGCTCTAACGAGTGTGAATAAATCGTGCGAAGCACATGACTCGAATCATTGCCCATTTATCAGAATGTGGAGTTGATTTCTGAGAGCTCTCCCTTAATGATATACATCGTTAAGTTTTTTTGATTTCGTCTTCTTTTCAGCGTATCGATGCCAAAAAGTTAATACAATTCTAGCTTTACCCCGTGACTCGCCCGCGTGTTTGTCGTAAAATATCCCACTGGTACGTATACCGGGATTAAAAGTACAAACCCTAAATGTTATTTTAATAGGCTTAGCCACAATTAATTGTTCACACTGAATACAGTGACATAACACATTCTTAAAATTAAATTACAGCGCAACAATTACTTAGAGGTAAACACCACATGCATAAAACAATTAATTAGAGAAATAAGCTAACTTACTCAGTAATAAGCGCCAATATTCAAATAAATAAATTAATATTTGTAAAAGTAAAAGTAATAAAATTGGTGAAAAACGAATACATAATAAAATTCATAAAATTATGACACTGATAACATTGGTAAAATAAAATTTACAGTTACAATAAATTAGTAAAGTGATAAATTAGTAACAGTTGCAGTATAGAATACAGATAAAAAGAGATAAAGTTAAAATGTATGAAAATAAGATTAAAAAATTATGACATCAACTTAAAATTAATTAAATAAAATTGGTAACATTGATAGATTGTTAAACATATTTTATAAACTATTAACTGTTATAAACTATTTGTGTGCCTAATTTCATCAAAATCCGTTCAGCCATTTTTGCGCCATGATCCAGAAAATATATCCAGACAAACAGACTAACGGACAAAAATTCTAAAAACTATATTCGGCATCAAACTTGTTGCCACGCGTCGTAGTAATATATTTTTTAGGGTGCCGTACCCAAAGGGTAAAACGGGACCCTATTACTAAGACTCCGCTGTCCATCTGTCACCAGGCCGTATCTCATGAACCGTGTTAGTTAGACAGATTAAATTTTCACAGATGATGTATTTATGTTGCCGCTATAACAAAAATACTAAAAAACAGAATAAAATAAATATTTAAGGGGGCTCCTATACAACAAACGTGTTTTTGCTCGTTTTTGCTCGATATTGATAATGGCAACAGGTAGACGCTTGAAATATTCACAGAATATTAAACTATATATTCACTTTAAAAATAAATAATCAAGTTAAAATAAAACAAATATTTGAGGGGGGCACCCATACAACAAACGTGATTTTTTTGCCGTTTTTATAGATAATGGTACGGAACCCTGCGAGCTCGAGTCCGACTCGCACTTGGCTGGTATTTTTAATATTTAATCTTCATTTTTGAGTTCGTTACGTCAAATATCGCCAAATATCTGTTTGGCCCAAAATTGAGCTACGCGGACTTCCCCTAACTGACGCAGTTATAAGGTCATAAAGTAAATGTTTACATAAATTCATTATTTTATTTTAACGAGAGTGATCGGTTGCATTTAATGTGCGATTTCTGTAATATTTGTAGGTACAGGACAAAATTCCTGGTTCGGTATAAATTAATGTTTCGGCGTTTACAACAGGTTTTTTTGACATATGAATTCTGAAGGCCCAATGTAGAAATTTTTGTTGCATCAATCAGTGGGAATATACTGCTCCTTAGATCAATCATTGAACAATTATAATATACCAACCTATATTATCATACATTTATAATTTCGAGATCCCGTCGAATAAATAATTGTTTGATATTGTTTTGTTTTGTTTTTTGCACTCTGATAACGGCACTTTATTTTAGTTGTGATTGATATTATATTATAATTGCCAGTGTCGTCACGCAGATCCATTATTGTCTATCCCCCCCTTCCTTGACATTAACAGTCAATGGTCAATATAGAAAAACTTTTTCTACCTGAATATGGGGCTTTTTAGCTACTTTGTATGTGTATCTGTTTTATTATATTTTTTGTAATGTGCGTTTTGTTTATGCAGAATAAACATGTTTTCTTTCTTTTTCTTTGTTTAACTCTATCACTGACAAGATAAACATGCTTTTTTTTACCAAAAAAATATATGATCTAGCAGCCCATAGTCTGGATGTGTGCGCGGTTGATGCCAAAAGGCTCGCTCCTTATTATATGGGACTTAAAAATTACTGGTGAAACGTGGGTGTACTATAAGTCCACCTCTGCCATTCCCTTCGGGGATTACAAGCGTGATGTTAAGTGTAAATTATTATAATTTTCCAGAATTTCCGTGTAAATATTTCCATGTCACGTCACACAATGTTTAATTGAATAGTGCCTTAACTATTTCAAGTTCCTTTTACTACATTAAACGGTGGCCTAATGGAGTAGAAAACATTTGTTTTAAGGGTCCACTTATTTTAAGTGAATCCCTAAGTAGTTCCCTAACTTCCGTTAGGGTGGTTTGTAGAGGATTTACCTTTAAGTGGATACTAAAACTTACTACTTACTTAGTTACTTCAGGTTATTTGTTTGTTTAAAGGAATTAAAGGAGGAAGACCAATTTTTATGATTAAAAATTAACAGGACTTACAAAATTACTATTTAAACTTAATATAGGACCTTACCTTTCATACAAAGATTGGCTCAAAACCCAGAGTGTGTTACCTAAGTCGGAAGTCCAACCGAGCATTTTTGACTACGGCACCAAATCTCTTCGTGTTGTTTTTTTTTTAATTTGCATTTTAAGCCCAATATCAGCCGCGACTTTCGAGTTGTAGGCCGTGAGTTCGAACCCAAGCAGGCAATTTACTTGGTGTAAATTATTTCATCACCACTGCTCTCAAAACGGTGAAGGAAAACATCGCGAGGAAACTGGCATGTCCTAGAACCAAACAATCGAAGACATTTGACATCCACTAACCCGCACTGGGTCGGCGTGGTGGATTATGGCCCACTCCCTCTCACAGAGAGGACGCCTGTGTCCCAGCAATAGGAACATTATGGGCTGATTATGATTATGCTACGACTGATCTCCTTTAACATTATTTATATATCTAATCTGAAATATGGTTAACGAGCGCCCAAATAAGCTGATATACAAATCAACGCAATTAAACTCAACTGATTATTTCTGAAACTTAAAATAAGCCATTTATTTACAAAATACAGCAAAACTTTATTTAATCAGGGTATACAAAAGGCTCCATAGCAAATCCAATTGAGAATTTCTCATCATCTGCAGAAGATTATTCCCTGATCCAGTTCTCGCTTTGCTCAAAGCAACTGTTCTAGTCTCATTAGCATGCATACGACTACAGTCTGACTTTTTATTCGTTTCATTGAAATCTTCATATTCCTTACCTTTTTGGTTTTCTACTTTTACGTCTGAAATTCATTCGAGAATTATTCCAATAAAAGTGAAAGACTAAATAAGGCTAACCTACATTTTTGCTTCAAAGTATTTCTGAATAATATTTCAGAAAATCAACTGCCTCGTTGGTCTAGTAGCTGCAGCAGCAATAGCTGAGCGTAATGTCCTGGGTTTGATTCCCAGGTCGGGCAAAGTGTAATTGGGTTTTTTCATCTTGAATTTCTCAATAGCAGCCCGGGTCCGGATTTGTGCCTGGTTGATGTCAATAGGCTGGCCCCTATTACATGGGACTTAAGAGCATTCATTCCACGCGAGCTAGCAACAACGCATATATAGTAGTTTTTGGTCATTATTTAATCAAATACAAACAAAAGTAAACATTATTTTCAGCCATGCACTAGATCGTTGGTATTTTCAAGTTTGTATGCTATTTTTTTACAGTTATTTTGGTATTTACTTATAAAATTGACATCCCGTCAATTATTTTCTATTTGCATTACTTAGTACGACTAAATGTTTTTATTAAAGAGTAAATGTTATAAATAAGTATAAATACCAACGATCTAGTGCTTGGCCTTAAAAAATAGTACTTTTGTTCGTATTTAAAGAAATAATAAAGAAAAACTAATATAAATGCGTTGTTGCCACCCCGCGTGGAATGAATGCTCTTAAACATAGAATAGAATAGGTCTTTATTTGCTTAGAATGTAGGTACATAAAAATAAGTTGTTAAATTAAATAATAGGATCCATGTACATTCTGCCTTAATATAGCATGCAAATTGAATAAAAATTATAGGATAATAAAATTATTACAAAAAATCATCATTTAAGAAATCCTGCACAGAATAATAACATTTGTCGACAAGGAATTCTGTGAAACGTTTTTTAAATTTATGCAACGGTAAGTTTTTAATCTGGTCTGGTATTTTATTAAAGACTACAGGAGCCATACAAATTACACTTTTTTTAAATAGGCTAGTTTTAAATACAGGTGTGCATAATAGATTCTGGTATTGAGATCTCATAGCTGGCGAAATGTGGGTGTATGTACTATTAGGTACACCTCTGCATAACCCTTTGGGGAAATACGGCGTGATGTTAAATGTCTTATGTAAAATCGAAGATCGAGAAGTGGCAGTTATTCGATAAATTTTATTCGCAATCTCACTCGATATAAGTAATATTATATCGAGACCAATTTTCCTACGGAAACCTGTCGTTCGACAAACTCGTTGCGTCACGTTTGCGTGGAATACGTAAACGTCACACGTCATCAGCATTGACTAAAATCCGTAGCAATTCGGATGTTCGAGATTGGTTGTGAAATTCGACATATGAATGTCGACTGATGCTTATTATTTCGAGTTGTGGTTACACAACACATAGTTACTTCCAGGCTCATTGCATATTCAGCAATACCATAATAATGTATACAGGGTGATAGGGACTTCGACACGCAAATTGTAACCACGAGTTCAGCACATGGTTCTAGAACCTCATTGAATCAAAAAATCTGGTGTTTCATAAAAAAATGCTAACTTTATTTTTAACCAACGAAACATTTCGCAATGCATGGGGGTTCAGAATCATGTACCTACTGAATCCATGGTAACGATGTTTCTGCTATCCTGTTTGTTTTATGTATGTACGTACTTATTGTATCTCCCTTTAAGTAAACCCTGCACCATAGACTACCTGCAGTCTCTCCTGCTCTGTTTAGATCCATCGAAAGTTGTCTTCAGATCTGTATAAAATGTATCATCTCATCTACAATTTTATCTGTATTTTTTTTAGTAAAAGAGTTTTATATTCAATTCTTTTAATTCCAGAGTATTTTTTAAATCATTATTATATATTTAAGCTGTCTTTCTGAATACTTACGGGCTGGTTTATCATCTCTGTATTACCTACTTCCGGTTAACTAAATTGTCAAAACATATTTGCATGAAAATACTCTTTTATTTTGTTGTTTTTTGTTAGATACGTCATGTATCAGCCCCATAAGAGTTTTAATTAAAATCTACAAAAACAATACCGAAATACAGTGCACAACAGATTTCAATAGAAATTCTGCTTGATAAAGCTTTTATATTTGATTTTCGTTGAACTAATAAACCCGTCCTGATATTTTAGTCGAATACCGCTCTGATATTGGCATTTACACAGATTTTCGCTGGAATTTGATCTCAACTTTATTAGTACTTTACTACTCTATTAGTTTAACTGTATCGAAGTATCCGACTGTTTTAGGGATTTACGATTAAAATTTATTAAGTGTCCATTTAAATTGGAATGATAAAACAAACATTTTGTTATAATAATAATCAGGCTGTCGAAGTCATTTATTCTAAGTAGGCTTAGAATCAGCACTTTTTGTACGTCAATTACATAAGATGGTTCCCCGAAATGCCCTTCACCACTTCCTATAGCGCTTTAACTGGGAAGAAAAAGTGGCGAAATAAACTCCCCTGCAGATAGGGATGGAGCAGGTTTTTAATTGGTTTAGCATTCAATTTGAGAGTTTAGAGAAAACGATTACTGGGAAATTTTCAAAAATACATAATAATTGTGTTTTCCCGAATCCCATTAATTTTCACATAGATCTTACAGGGTTCTTAATTGTTTCAAATGGGTCACAATATCACTTCCTGGAAGGAATACGTCAAATTACAAGTCACCCTGTATATGTAGGGTGTATTTCATATTTTCCGCGTAAATACCTATCTGCTTGTTTTTTCAGGAAATAAAATGTAATAAGTACACTGTGTAATAAAAGAGAAAAAGTTTATTTTTTGAAAAACGAACAAACGTAAAACAATGACAATTTCTTGTAGATACAATTTAAAACTACACTCTCGTTCATCTTTGATGTTACCTACGTTAAACATTTTAATAACATCTTTGTTCAACGTTTATTTTTAATGAGTTATGATTCACTAAAACTTACTCATTACAAATGTTTGTGTTGTTAGGTTAAAATCGCACTCAATGTTTGACATTTTTATGCGTTGTTTTAACCAAAGTTGAAATTGTTTTGACAACTTTTCAGTAACTACTTATGAACAATTAGTGGATTCTTTTGAAGATGAATATGTAATGATGATTGTAGTCTTCAAAGTAAATTAGACCTTATCACATTAATTTTCATTCTGTAAATAATACGTTCGTACCTACTTTCCCGTAAAAGGAATATAAATTTCATATGGTACAAAAACGGCTTATTTGAAAGGTAAAGTAAATAGCAAAGTACTTTATGAAATATCCATTAAACAGGCTCTTTTGGAGTAATCTCCGGGGAATAAATAGCAAAAATGTAATATAGCTACAAATAGAGGATTTAGTCCCAGCAGATTGGAACAAAATTCGTAAACTGAGCCTAAATGATACAGCCGACCTTCCACCAAAAGCTATAGATATAAAAGGCAAAGCTAAACTGTGAGGTTTTATTGGTTTCAGATTAATCACTTTAAAATCTAGTGTGAGCTGCTCCTAGGGCGATTGATTCAGTACGGATAAAAAAAAACAAATATTGGTTTCATATGACTAAGATAAGCCGCTTATGTGGAATCCTTTTGAAAAAAAAAAACTTTTTGTTTACGCTAACGTGATTGGTTTTTGCTACTACCGATTTTTTCTTTCATAATAAAAGTTTTGTTGACATAGAAAACAGGAAATTGTAATAAAATGATATCAAAGCACGCATCTCATTAAATATTAGATTATGTTTCTACTTTATGAGTATGTTTTGTAGATAATTATTTGTAGTTCCGCTCCTTTGAGTAGGTAATATTAAGAGAATATTATATTTCCAAGTGTAAAAAGTTTATGCAAGAAATAAACTTCTTACACTGAAATTATTATTTTTTTATTTTACTTATAACTACATGGGCACTTATGAAACGTCAGAAGTTAAGTGCTCGGTGCCAAATTGGTGGTTTCGTAACTATAGGCAGAATTTTAATACAATTACAAAGCGGGCAATATTTATAGATATTGCTCGCTTTGTAATTGTAATAAAATTAACAAAGGTCGTGCAATCTAAACGTCATACACAGGGAGAGCAATGACTTGTTTTATTTTGACTGTCTGCAAATTTTACCTTTCTCTCTCGAAGCTTCAACAAAGCCATCACTTCGCTGTCAGTGGAATCTCACCCTTAAACCGTTACTTTATGTACTTCAACGTTTATTGCTTCTAAATTATTAAAACGTACTCAAATAGGCGTTACTTTCACTTTCGCCGACGTAACGACTCATCAGGTGCTGGATCACCTGACGGCACGATGTTAAATTATAAAGAGATCAATAACTTTCCACATGAAGTAAGTTATGACTTAATCTTGGCCTTCGGAGTTACGATTCAGGGAATTGTTATCACAGGGATTGTTGGAGCTGAAATGTAGACTGTAAAGTAAAGCTGTCACTGACGAAGATCTGCTGATATGATTATAGTTATAATTATAATGTTGTATATCACCGTATAATTATGAACATTGTAAGTTTATAATCTATGTTGCGATATTATAAACTATCGAAAAATTGTGAACTGCAACAAACCATTAACAAATTGACGGATTATTTTTCGATAGTTTTTAATCTGTGCATGGCAAACCGACAAATTGTGAACTGGTATCAAAGTTGCATGCGACGGATAGTAACTTGCGCTAATACTAAATAGCCAAGACTGCCACCAACTTGGAAGTAGCACGCGCCGGCCGCTGCCGGGGTTTGTCACAGTTCTAACCTAACCTAACCTATTCAGTCAGGTTGCCCTGGCCTCGTGATCATAATCAGCCTATAATATTCCCACTGCTGGGAAACCGGCCTCATATCTTTGAGAGGGAGTGGGACGTAATCCACCACGCGGGCACAACGCGGGTTGGGAGATGTCACATGTCTTTGAATTTTTGGTTCTAGAACATGCTAGTTTCCTCACGATGTTTTCGTTCACCGTTTTGAGAGCAGTGGTGATGAAATAACTTAGGTACACCAAGTAAAACACTAGTCTGGGTTTGAATCTACGATCTACATCTTGTAAGTCGTAAGATATCACTGGACCACCACTGTTCTTGCTCTCTGGCTTAGTAACTGCAACCAATTCAAAACCAAGACAAATCAGGGATGGGTGATAAAATCAGACAGATTGTGAAACCTGTCGGTAATTGCAGTTGACGGCTTACAATCTCGTGAGATAGATTACCTATAAAATAACGTTGTTCACGATCATACGGTGACAAATATACAGTCCAGTTTAATAAGTCCGCCCGGCTTTTGTTTTGTCTATCATAACATACTGAACCGCCGATTTCGATTGCGGTGGACAAACGATCGCCCACGCCTCCTCACGTTCGGTTCGAAGGTTCCGAGCTGTTAATATGTCATAGGGCAAAACCTTTGTTGCCTGTCTTGCATAGGTAAACAGTGGCACAAATAACCAGGTCCCTATTTAAGTAGCTATACCTATCGACCTATTTTAATCTCAAGCTTCCACTAAGGCCGATCCAATTTATAGTCCTCTAACAAAGGTTAATAAAAAAAATCTGCCCATTATTTATACACCGTGTACCTATATTTATAAGGCTTCAGACGTCGGTCCAGGGTGCCTACGTTGTTTAAAAATAAAAAAGAAACGCGGTTGAGAGGAGGCTCATCCCGGCGAGAGCAACCAGCCAGGCGATTGCCGATAGACGGCAATTTATAATGTACTCGCTGTATTTTACAATGTACTTGCGGACGGTTCATATTTTATAGGAGAGAGCGATAAAGCCACAGTTCTACAGAATAAGTTTATGCTCTGTGCGTTAATTTTTAATGTTAATGGGGTTTTAATTGAACAAGCACGTTATAGAAATAAAAACGTTCAGTAAAAGTTAGAAATAGATAAGTTGTCGGTTTATGGTAAGAAAATGAAACAAAATAATCTGACCATGACCAAGTCACTGAGTTTATTTCTCTTTTAACATTCCTCAAAATAGGGCAATAATAGTTCTGTTTCGTTTTTTTTTAGTAGAATTCTGTGTCTGTGAAAAATTACAAAACAGAGGCTTGTGGCTGAGCAATAACAGCCGCACCAGTCGATCGATCAGTTTAAGCTTCGCTTGCGGCGTTTTTTCGTGGATGAATGATCATCTTTACATACCAAGACCACTCCGAGCCTCGAAAAGCACATTAAGCTGTTGATCCCGGCTGACATTCGTAGATCTTTGACAGTCGTTACGGGTCGTCAGAAGCCTGAAGGTCTGACAACCCGTCTTATCAAGGGGCATCGTATTACCCAGTGAATAGGTTCAGAGGAGAAGTCAGATAGGTGACTGCAGTCGACGGGCGGACGACTCCGACTGGAGTCCATGTAAAATACTTGTAATCAGCTGCATCCGGTGAGACTGAAAGCCAAACCCAACATAGTCTAGGCATAAAAATAAAAGGTTAGATGGATCATGACCAGAGGTCGAAGTAGGTAGATTGATTTTATATACTTGCGTCAAGATATTATAATATGGACATGCCATTTTATCCATAATGTGCGGGAAGTACCGGAAAACGTTCCGGAATTGGAATTATGGAATAAAATAAAAAACATACAGATAGGCTAACAAAATCGTTTATTATATGAATGATTAATTGAATTCAATGAACAATTATTTTTAATGAAACAAAAACATAAATAAATTATTTTTAATCCTCATCGGATAAAAAACAAAAGGCCCTGTCTAAGTTTTGTGTCATACTGTCAAGCGTCATTTTTAATTCAACAGTAAGGGACAAAATACGGTGTAACTATTCCAAGGTATTTTTGTATAAAATAAAATACTGATTTCTTTCACCATTAGCTAACACTGGTAGCGTAGATTGATATTATTAATACGTTTTTCACCTTAAACACAAATTCGTGCTAATTTCAAGATTCCGGAACAAATATCACAATAAATATGAAGTTCCGGTATTTTGGAGGCATATCCATATTATCCTCTACGTTTGACGTCAACGACCTTAAATCAATCTACCTACTCCGACCTCTGATCATGACGTATATGTATCAAATAAACCCTTTTTTTTCTCTCTTGAAGTAGATAACTTGTAGTCACTCATATCGTTTGTAACCAAAACACTATTAAGTAATTACGGTAGCCTATACTTACTTGAAACAGACGCTGTTTTTTGAATAAAAAAGCGCTTCAAGCTGCTTGAAGCACCCGGAAAGCCACCAAAGCGCACGTTCACGACTGAATTGACCTGAATAGGTCTAACTACGAGACTACTCAATCAATCGTGGTACCTATTCGTTGGTGCACAAAACCTCAGTCAAAGGACTGAGGTTTTGTGTACCAACGTGGAATGGATTAGGATTTCGCTTCTAGATTTCTTATACTACAAAGTAGTCCTTTTCGTAACAGAAAAACTAAACCAGTTAGAAACATACAGCATTTTCTTTATTGCTCTTAAGAAATCCGCGGAGCTTATAAAAAACAATCTTCGTTGGAAACTATTTAGGATTTTCAAAGAGTGTTTTTTTTCATCTGTCATCTGGAGTATATTTTATGTGCTTGAAAATCCTTCTAAACCAACTAGTATTTATGAATGTGAAAAAAAAACGACTGAACGAATTTGGATGGCATTTGAGGATAAAAAGTATCTTATGTGTTAATGTAGATTATAATCTATCTGTGTGCCAAATTTCATCCAAATCCGTTCAGCCGTTTTTGCGTGATTGAGTAACAAACATCCAAACATCTTCACAAACTTTCACATTTATAATATTAGTAGGAGCTAGGATAGTAGGATAATATTCTACGCTACAAGCAACGTCATTTCTATTCAAGACATGACGTACATACATTCGCGTATAAGTTTGTACTCAACGAACAATATAGAGCTTTCAGTCACACACAGTCGGCGATGCGAAGCGACCGAGTCATAATAACATTATATGACGCGTGTATGACGTATATCGTTACCAAAGTCGAATTGATTTACAAGCTTTTTAGAATTACTATTCTACTATTTATTACAACAACATAATAAGTATGACGCCTGTATTCCCCAGAGGATTACCTGTAGTAGGTACATCCACATTTTGCCAGGTTTTTTAAGTCCTATGTATTAGGGGGCGAGCCTATTTTCATCAAACGGGCACAAATCCAGACTCCGGGGTACAGGTTCTGAGAAATTCCTGATGAAAAATGAACCCACGCTCAGCAGGAGCGCTTGCGACCACTAGACCAAGTAGGCAGAGGTATTTATTATGGTTATGAATATACAGGAAGAGACTTTTTTTTTGAGTGTGGGAAATCATCAAATATCTTCTCCTGCTCTGGGTGGAGCGGGAGAGCGTGTCAGACTTTTACTGACTAAATGGTATCTCTTTCAAATAACCCACACCCCTGGTAGGCATCGATCGGCCCTTGCGGACTCCACCAGTTGGTGCTGACATCTCTTGGAGGCGCGCGTGGAACACAATGCGCCGCCGCCGTCGATCCGGGCTTGCTCCGTACCGGACAGCGAGCTAACCATGACTCGCTTCCTCGATTCCCGATGCCCCGGGTGTCTCCTGCGGCGACTAGGGCCGTAAGGGCGCATATACTGCCTCTCCCTCACGTGCGCTGCCTCCCTTTTCGCGAGAATGACTGCTTCGCAGAAGGAGCTGATGGGTATCCAAGACGCGAGAGATCGCCGCCGCCGATTGCCTCCACAAGGACACGGCGGTGCTCCGCCCAAGCCGGGCAGACTTCCACCCGCACTATACTTCATTTTCAGCTCCTAAGGGTCGTTGCGTTCTGCCAGGGGTGCGGGTTGTCGAGAGAGATACCGCGGACCCTGGCACACAGGCAACTGAGGGAACACGGGTGGGTTTTAGTCAGTAAAAGTCTGACACGCCCTCCTGCTCCAGCCAGAGCAGGAGAAGCCGGGCAGACTTCCACCGTATGTTCCACCGTGTCCTCAGAGCGATCTACGCAGTGGAGACACCCGGCCATTTCCACCCGCCTTATGCGAAACAGGAACCTCCTAAAACAGCCATGTCCGGTGAGGACCTGCGTCAGGCGGAAGGTGAGGACACCATGGCGCTTCTCAATCCACTCCTCAAAGAGAGGACTTACCGCCGCAATTGTGGTGTGAGATACCTAGTCCTTTTTTTATTTTTGTTCGTCTAGAAGCATAAGCACAAATTTGCACAAGCGTTTGTCTAGAATGTTGTTTTTTTCCGATAGACATACCTACCCCATCGGGCGGGAGCACGGCTTGTTACTGTTTTAACTACTTAATCCCTGCTAGTATTATAAATGCGAAAGTAACTCTGGCTGTTTGTTACGTTTTCACGCCAAAACCGCTGAATCGATCGTCATGAAATTTGGCAGAGATATGGAGAAGGACATAGGCTACCTTCTTACGCGATAACTGACATCCACGCGAGTGGAGCCGTGGGCAAAAACTAGTTGTTGATATTTATACATCAATAATACGAAATACAAACGAGTGGACATAAATCGCCAAATCGCAAGACTTCTGCAGTATAGCACGGACCTAAAATTTAATTTATTCCACATACTTCACAAGCGGTCAATCTCGTAAGAAAATATGAAATAGTTAGCGTATTGTTATAACTCATAGTGCGTACTACAGAGCGTTAACTACTGGATTTATTCCACAAAATAAATGGAATTGTTGGAATCATGCCATAATATTGACAAATAAATTGGCTGGCCTTGGTAATACATTGGAATGCTTCGCTAAGAAAATATGAATGCCTTAAATAAATTACGCTGGAAATATTCATAAATAATTTAAAATGAGCTGTTTGGCATTATTAAGTGGATGTGCTAAATTGTTTCAAATTATTATGTTTTTTGTTGCCCCATATAAAATTGCACGATAAAAAGAAATGAAAAAAGTTTTTCTAGGTAGTAAAATGTTGATTTATTATGCTAATTAAATAGTTGTTTTGCCAAGAGTATCAGTAGCAGTTAGGCGAAGAAATGGTAGAAAAAGAAATTAGAATACCTGGTCATTAAGTTTGATAAGTTAAAAATGAATTTATTCTTTATCAGCTTCAAGCTTTTACTCAGACAAAAATGTAATCCTAAACTTAACCAACTAACAGACGGCCCCTGGAACACGGATGGGTTTTAGTCAGTAAAAGTCTGACACGCCCTCCTGTTCCACCCAGAGCGGGAGAAGTTATTTGACGATGACCAACAGTCAAAAAAAAAATATTCGGTGTCATACGGTCATATTTCGAAACAAGTTTATTCCTTTGACGTGGATAGTTTTTGTAATAAGAACCTTACTGTGATTGAACTACGGTTCTATTAAAAACTGACCACTTATTCCGGAACTATAGTCGTATGTTGTCAATTTTATATTAAGAACTTTACTGAAGACACAGTAGGTATTACCTATAAAATACAAAAACTGGCTCGAAAGCGAGAGATAGATCTCGTTTAGTAATAAGATGGTATTCTGTACAAACAAGGATTTAAGACATAAAGATTTTCTTTAAAAAACAAAAAAAAAAACAAAAACCTGAAATAGAACTTAAGGATGATATTCTCATGTGGCAAAATGTTAATAAAAAAGAACATAATTTATTGTAATGAAAACCCATTTTCAAAAAATCTGAGCAAAGTTTCAGTCACCATACACCGGTATAATAACCGATCCGATCCCACCAGCAGACTGACCCAAAAAAGTTGGAAAAATTATTCGCTGCTCCGAAAAAGGTCGCTCTCGAATACAATGAAATGCTCTTTGCGGTTTTTTCAACGTGTATACAGTATAATGTTTTCACCAGGATTGTCCTAAAATTGTTGGTGCTTTGTGTTAATTCTCTTAATTAAAGAGAGAGGTTATTGGCCGCATTTTTAAGCCACGTATGTAGATAAGGAAATTATTGAGGTTGTAATGAATATTTTAGGCCTTTCAACACAATGGGAACGCGGTTTTGTTCCGTTTATTTTTTTTTCATAATGTTTTAATGAAGGTGGCTAGTACAATAGCATGTGTATAAATTAACCCAGATTCTTTGAAATAAATGTTAATGTCCGGATAAAAAATTTGGCAGAGCCGGAAAATCGTAAACGCGCAAGAGTGTTTTCGCAACAATTGCACCGTCGACCAAAATCTCAAAGTAACACATAACAATATAACATCACGGCTTGTTTCCCTGAAGAGTTAGGCAGAGGTGTACGTTTATTGCACACACATTTCGCCAGTTACCTATAAGTCCCATGTACTAAAGGGCGAGCCTATTAACATCAACCTAGCGCAAATCCAGACTCTAGGTTGCTACTGAGAAATTCCAGATAGAAAAACCCAATAACACTTTGCCCGACCTAGGAATCGAACCCACGACCACGCTCAGCAGTAGCGCACCACTAGACCAACGAGACAGTCAAAGTAACACATACCATAACATCACGCATGTAGTCCCCGACGGGTATCATAGAGTAGGTACACTCACAATCTCAAAGTAATTGCTCTGTATCGGCATTAAAAAGATATAGGTCAACGTTCAGAATTAAATATAGACGTTAACAATTGGATCAAAATCTCATACCATACGAGTGTAATCAGTTACAAGTAGAGAATACAATCCCGAGCATATTTTTCAATCCCGGGACTACGGGATTTATGATGCGTAATCCCGGGATCCCGAGACTATCCCGGGATATATATGGTTTCTATATGGTTTCTAGTTGGATTGAAATGAAAAAGAACTTGAATAATTTCTTAAAAACATGTTTTTAATATTGTTGCACTTGCACTACACAAATCATCACAATATATGTAGTCAGAAAAGAAAAGCACACAAAAAAAAACTATACCTAGTTATGTTAGAATTGTCTCAGACTAGTTTGAATACTTAATTATTTTTTTTTCTACAATAAACATTATTAGGGCTGTACCTACCGTGTAGTACGTATCGTAAGGCACATCTAAGGGTTGTTTTTTTTGTCATTATGTAATAAATGCTATTACAGACCATTTTCCAGCCATTTTTAGCTTTTAGTTTTAGGTAGCTCTAGAGTAAACTGACTGGTCTATTAATATATTTTAGGCAAGGTCATTGTCAAGGCGCGAAAATCCCGACAGTAGCCAAGTACAGTCTCGGGATTTTTGGGGTCAGAAAACGGCTGGTATCCCGAGATCCCAGGATTCGGGATCCCGGGATTATATTCTCTAGTTACAAGTCGCATCGTTACGTCACGTCTCAAAGGGCAGCCGGTGTCTGCCGAGTGCCGACTAGGCCGGTATCACATTATCAACGGGCATTGTATTGGCCTAGTTCAATGCTTCTACAATCCGCACATACCGTGTGCATGTATCATGTGTACAATAATGTCTAGCTGTACTAGTATAGTGATCTAGATTATATTGATATGTACCGGTTTGATCACTAGCTCAAATCGAGGTAATTATATTCTTGATCAGTTCCTCAACATACGCGTTACCCAGTCACTGGGTTGTGGAGGTCAGATAGGTATTTGCTCCATGTAAAATACAGGTATTCGGCTGTATCCGGTTAGATTGGAAGCCAACCCCAAAAAAGTTGGGAAAAGGCTAAACGTATGATAATTATGATGTTGCCAAATTGGAAGAGCAGCATCCACTTAAAGTATTAATGGCATTACCAGACACACCCGTCTTTTTACCCGACTGCGCCAGAAGGAGGGTTATGTTTTTCGAGTGTATGTGTGTATGTATGTACCTATGTATACTTCTTTGGCACGCTCTGTAACCTAAACGGCTTGATCGACTACAGCTTGAGAGGTGCCGTTAGATTCTTCTTAATTGTGAGAGTGACACTGGGTATATCAAAATTGAAAAAACAAAATGGGCGATTTTTGGCGCCATATTGTGTCTTCAATTTTTTTTGTTATCAAAACCTATTGAGTATAATATATAGGGTTATAAATAGAGGGTTATAAATGAGGGAACAAAATAAAAGGTTTCATAAATAAATACCTATAGTAATAAATTACTACAGGAATGTTTAGATTTCAATATATTTTCTTATTCGACACCGGTTCCTTGATTTCTTGCTTCCCAGCATAGGCCTCCCCAAGTGTTCTCCACAAGCATCGATCCCTTGCTTTCCTCATCCAAGACGTTCCGTCGCTTGTTTGATACCATATTTCCATCTAAGATACGATGGTTGGTCGTATATGGTACCACTTAAAAAAGACAGACAGGAGATTGGTGACCGGTAATCCGATCTACAAGCGTCTGAAAACAAGCCACCGAGGCGCGCGTTCACAAACATTGAATCAACATGACGTTTGACGGCGTCCGTCGAGCAAGTCGCCAATCAACACAAACGATAAACAAACTTCCACTTTGTGGAGCATCAACAACTCGGAACACTCAAAATAGATCTAATTCCGGCTTCAGGTTCGAATAACCGGAACAATACAGCATTGCTCTCAATCGCTCAAGGCGCCTGTCTTACCGCCGACGAGAAAACGACTAGCAGTCAACGATTTTCTCGCTCAAGAAACATACAAACACTTTTAAATAAAAGAGATAGATATATTAATAATCGATCGCTGACTATTTCCACCGCCCGGCGACTATTCGTTTGTCACAGCGATAAGAGAGCAGCTATCAACAAGAGTACTTGCTCAGAACCGCTCGCTTGGCGGGCAGAACACTCGCTGAGAGGCTCACGCTTGATAGAAACGCTTACCAGCGAGTAATCATCATCGCTGTCGCACACTCGCTGCTCGTTGCTCACCAATTCGACTTTAGTAGCTAGCTTTACTCAATTCTCGTTAATCGCCGGCGGTGGAAGACGTGTCTAAATACTCGTTACTGAAATCCATTATCAGCCTATAATGTTCCCATTGCTGGGACACTGGCCCCCTCTCAGTGAGATAGAGTGGGCCGTAATCCATCACACCCAGTGCTGGTTGGATGTCACATGTCCTCGAATTTTTGGTTCAAGAACATGCTGGTTTCCTCACGATGTTTTTCTTCACCGTTTTGAGAGCAGTGTTGATGAAATATTTTACGCAAAGTATGCCGCGGCCGTTAGGCACCACTAGGCCCCCACTGCTCTTCTGTTACTGAAATAGCTGCACGAAATTGGTGTTGCATGTACGGCAATCAAGCTTCGCTGAAAGGTCACAGTTACAGAGACAATACGTCTAAATGAACAAAAATGACCGACCACGGCCCTGTGCAGAAATAATGGCAGCAGCAACCTTGAAAATCTAGATTCCGTTTTCATCTATTTTCTATCTTTGCTGCCAGAAATATATATCTGAATCTAAATTAGGCGATACATTCTCAAAATGGAATTGTATTAAGGAAATGATGTCATAGAAACTAACATTACAAACGTACTTATAGTAAAGATAAAGTTTATTGGTCTATCTATAATAATAATGAGCTTTATAATACAAAATCGTTTTAACTTTTACTATTTATCGGGCTAATGAAGCCAATGGTGCAGGTCACGGTAATTGCCCGTTGTTAAAAGTAATTTCCTCATTTTATCGGAAAGTTATCGGTAAACGAGCATCCGCGATGGAAAATCGTGATAATAGCAACCATTCAGTTTTTTAACGTGAAATTTATAAATTAACACGCAATCACTGTTATCAGAAAACAAAATATTCTGTGTGTGTAACTGAATTAATGCACATAATTATGTAAGTTGTTTATTCAGAATCGTTTGCCGAATCGATATGTAATTTTTTTAATCGGTAATTTTCTATAACAAAAAGTATTAAAACTACGTGAATTACAATCACACTTCCGCTATACAGTCAAAATAAACCAAAATGGACGAACTACCTACTACAACGCGAACGTGCGCGTGCGGTGATTGGTAATTTGACCACAATTTTCCCCACGATCAATATAACTAATTGAATAAATAAACAATGTTTTTACTTAATAGAAAAAAAACAGTGTGGGTATAATGATTGTTTTATTATTATACCTCAATATTCTAATTGACACTTCTAGTGTGCGTTAATTCCAGGGCATGTTGAGCACCTAGGTAGATTTTCTTGGAACAATTTCTGGATTCCAAGTTAGTTTTTAAGAATAATTAAAACTAAAATAGACGCTTTGATGTTGTTGAGAACATTTTACAACAAATAACGTATGTTAAATACTGCTCATTACGTTCGGATACAAACTAAAGCTTAAAATCATGATGAATATAAAAATGCACTTGTGTTTTGTAAATGCAGATATTATTTCTATGTCGCGTTTGCTCCCGTGTCGTATGTGCAATTCTGCAAACGTTTTGTGCTCCCGCGAGGCCTGCAGTTGACTTCTAAAGCCGATAAAATAATGTAAAACTGTCTAGTGTAGAAATAGAAATACTGCATCAAAAGCTTCTCTTTGCTATGCGAGAGACACAATCACGTACAGTGGACAAACTAGATAAGTATGCAGGGTAGGTACCTAGTAGTACCTACATCATTTTCTATTAGAGATGAGCGGGAGCTGAGAGGTCTTTTTAATATTATCATTTGGCTGAAATTGTGTTCTATGGATAAAACGTTATTCTTCACACAATATTCGGTAATGACAGTCCATGGTATAAACCTGACAATCTAATTTTATCGAGTAATTTGAAGAACATATTCAACAATCTTCTTATGATATTGTTCGTCATATCGTTGAGCACCTCATGTTCTGAGTTGAGCAGCATGATTACTGAAAAATGCGTGCACTGACAGGACAGATCTACTTACTCAATTTGGGTGGTTCTTCCTTTAAAATACCATTTTAGACACTAATCCACATGGTATTCAAATGATCACCGTTGTCTGGATTTAAAAGAGATTGCGACCTCTCGAGTTTGTTTCGGCCTTTCTTGGCAGAGTAGTCAGATAGGAAACGCCGACTCATCTAGTTTTAAAAATATGAGTGAATTGTAAAAGAGTTTGTACAAACCTACTTGCAGAAATAAAATCAATTATCTATCATTCATCAATCTGATGATTTTAATGTGATCATTTTTATAATTACACTACTGTGTAGAAACAATTGCCTAAAGTCTGTATCTATCTATACTTCTTAAACGTCGACGTTGTAATCTTGCTTACTGCTTGGTTCTGACCTCATTAGTGATGTTAGACCATCACTCTTTGTTACATGTCAGTCGACTTTCATAGCTATGCTTGATTGCTTTCATAATGAATGTTTGCATTAAAATGCGTCACACAGAGCTGCAACTGCTTTGCCGTAGGCGGTAGCGGAGCGTAGCGAAGCGGGGTTTTTTAACTGATCAAGGTCTACAGAGGTAGCGGAACATTTTTTTTTACTGACCATACCTACATTACTTTGCAGCATTTGCCTGTCTAATGTCTTTAGTAGTAAAATACGTTATCAAAATAACATAATGGAACTCAGTTCGTATCAGGGCTGATAGTATTTTTGCCAGTTTAGAGAGAAAAATGTTGGATAGATTCCTGAGAATACAGAAACTATAAAATACCTTTAAAGATATTAAACACTTGAAAAATCCTAAAGTACCTACAATTGAAGAGGTTTTCCCAACACTTAAGTGGAAATGTACATAATTGAAATAATAACTGTTTTGTGTGGTTGTGTATTGGTCATCACCTTGATACAGTGAGTAGAGGAAATTGCAGAGAAACCTGAAAAAACAGAATAAGAGCAATAGTACGTACGTTCTACTTAATAATAAAAACAACAAAAGTGAACAATGAGGAAGAATTTTTCAAAAATCACCTTCTAAGGCGGTAAAATTATTACACCCCTTTTGAATATTACAATACATCTCAAGGTATAATAGACCAAGGGGTATCGTATTAGCCAGTAACTGGGTTGTGGAGGTAAGATAGGCAGTCAATTCATGTAAAATATTGGATTCAGTTGCATCCAGTTAAACTGGAAGCTAACCCCAGCGTAGTTGGAAAAAGGCTGGGCAGATTACGAACCTTTATAAAGGAGGATGAAATATTGTAAGGAAGCTCGTATATTTTTCCGATGGGAAATCTCATCGGGCACATGTCTAGTATAATTATATTGCTTACCTAAGTACCACATTCATTTCCAAAAAAAACATCCCACTTTATCCTCAACTTCAACATTACCCCAATCCTTCCCTTTGTATAATTATTATCCCTGTTAAATAAATAATGTATCAGTATTAATCAACGGTCGACTACGTTCAACAGGCTAACGTTGCCTGATAATCTTTCATTAACTATTAATGAGCGATTAATTACTAATGCACGATTAAATAAATAATATTTAAACTTTCACAAAATAAGGCTTACAGTACAGTTCGTGTTAATGTTTCATGTTAGCACTAGTTTATTGTATTTAATGAGTGGTATTTCGTGGCTAAGTGGGTTATAACAGCCACATTGGTCGATCGATCAGGTTAAGCTACTCTTGCTGCGGTTGGTCCGTGTATGGGTGACCATATTCACATACCGAGACCCCTTCGTCCTTCGGAAAGCACGTGCAGCCGTTGGACCCCATATCATTCGCAGATCGTTGATAGTAGGGGTTGGCAGAAGACCGAAAATCTGACACCGAGTCTTACCAAAGAGCCTAGGAGCTAGGAGTCTAGCTACCTAGCCTTTGCCAAGTATGTTTGGTCGACTTCCATTGTAACCGCATTATAAGATGCAGCTGAAGACCAGTATTTTACATGGAGTGACTGCTTATTTGATCTTCACAACCCAGTTACCGGGTAACACCATACTGGTAAGACTGGTTGTCAGACTTTAGGGCTTCTAACTATCCGTAACGACTGTCAACTATCAGCGAATAAGAGCCGGGACCAACGGTTTAACGAGCTCTGAGACACGGAGGGTACTCGAAATGTAATGGATGGTCAGTGGTCACCCATCCACGAACCGACCGCGGTAAGCGTAGCTCCGATTGACCAGTGTGGTAGTTTTTATCAAGCCTTAAAGCCTGAGCCCTGAAAGGAAATGCATCTATAAACTCTAAACAGGAAACGTTAGATAGCAGTGCAGTCTTGTTTGTGGATAATGTTGTCCGTGTGTGCACCTGTTTACCCTGTTCCCTGTTTACTCTGTTGTTCGCAGTTGTTGGTCTAACAAGTTATATTGTTAGAGATACTTTTGATTGTTAGCGTTCACCTTGTTAGGGACGGAGTTGTATGTTCGTTAATATTTGCCGGTGATATAAGACTAATAGAAGGACTTTACCGTGGCTTGGCCTGCTTGGAGGTCGAATATTATAACACGGGAACGTAACACACTTACCTAACAGTGGGAAGGCCTCCCACAATTGGCACCGATGACCTGGTGAAAATTGCAGGAATCCGCTGGATGCGAGAAGCACAGAACTGGTCAAAGTGTGTGGTGTTATTGGTCCGAAAGCGATAATGTGGATCGTACTCATATATTTGCTGAAACTGTACTTAGAGGCTCATTCAACAAAAATTTGGCCTTCATAATTATTAGTGAAAATGATAAAACTTTCCGCAACAAACAGTTTGCTCTCCGCTGCCGAGTTTGGGCTGAACTGCAATAAAAAAGTTGTACAGACTCAATCACGGACGAGAGTTTCACTAATGTAGTGATTGCGAAACTTCAAACTACAATATGTAAACTATTCTCTCTATTCCACAAACGTAGCTAAATTATACATATTTGAAACAAGTTTGAGCAGTTCCGAAGCCTCGTATATTAATCATATTGGGTTCAAATCGCTATGGAGCATAAAGTTTTGACAGATCGCTATGTCAGACTTGCTAATAGTACCACCCAATACTGCCATTTGAATAGTTTCAAGATTTCTATACAATACCGCGTTAATATTATAGAAGACAAAGTGTGCTGCATAATCAGCCTATAACGTGCCCACTGCTGGGACACAGGCCTCCACTCTGTGAGATCCGAGTACGCCGTAATCCACTACGCCGGCCCAGTGCGATTTGGTAGATGTCATTTGTCTTCGAATTTTGAGTTCTAGGACATGCCGGTTTCCTCACGATGTTTTCCTTCACCGTTTTGAAAGCAGTGGTGATGAAATTATATACACAAAGTAAAGCGCCTGGCTGGGTTCGAACCCGCGACCTACAACTCGTAAGTCGGGGCCATTATCACTGGTCTCCAAGTGTACTAAATGATTCCGTATTTCAGTTTTACCTGTAAAGTTTAAATTTTCAACCAAATTGTTTCCTGAAACGAACAAATAATGTTCCAAAACAATGTTGGGCGCTATTTACGACAACAATGTTCAAACAAATTACTGAAGCTACGTTGAAATCGATCCAATACTTTCAGTTCAGTAATCTATGACCTGTCCTTCCCCCCTTGACACTCGTGGCAATGAACAGTCAGGTGTAAAGCCAACAGTCCGATATCGAGCTATCAATAAACATAACTATTGTCACATCACAGGGCTGTCATATCAACGTTTTAATAACGTACAAATAAAATAAATCTATTACTTGTCTACAATTGTTTACAAATCTAGTTGGAATTGTTGCGTTACGTAGAAGTTTGAAGGTTGACAATGACAGCCCTAAACACAACCCACTGACCCAGTTTTTCATGGCTAAAGTGCAGAATTATACGGTCGGCTGATCCGGCGACGGTAGATCGCGAACGATCTCGGGAGTTCGTAAACCGAAACATAGGAAGTGAGATAAGACGGTTCCGTTTTAGCCATGCGACACGGACACGACACGACACGACAGACGTTCGGGGAATATTGCTCAAGGAAAATTGGAGCGACAAATTGACGTTACAGATAAATTCCAGCGAAGATTGCTAATAATATTGGAATACCATTTGATTTTGAATCAAAAGCTGTGTTGGGATTCTGTGAATCTGAAACCAATAACTATTGAATGCTGCAAGTATTTATAAATTGTGATGGCATTTCCTGGTTTTACAGTTATTGGCTTTTAGTTTGGGTTCCTGAAAATCCTTTACAAACAAGGATTGCCAAGTATTTAATTATTTATTGACTACCTTATGCCATCGACTTCGTCCCCGTGATTTTTTTTTTATTATCTCGGCCCACCCCGTCGCGTCTGCCTGCGCTGGTGCTTTGTTTTCGCGTAGCGTACTTGCTGTTTTTTTTTCTTCTTTTTGCTCGGCTTCTAAGGGTTCTAGCGTGATATGAATTTACCTTCCTTCTGCCTTTCTCAAGAATTGGGCGCGACTGGTTCCAGAGATTTGCGCGTCAAACAAACAAAAAACCAGCTCCTCAGCTTTATTATTATAAAGCTGAAGAGCTGGTTAGCCTTTTTGATACTAATAAGTATAGAAAACAATGACAGCCCTATATCTACTTGCTTATGAATTTGATGTCGCTAAAATGACTTATCTGCTTTATGATTCAATTTTGTGCATGAATTGGTCTATTTTCGTCAGAGACGCTTTAGTAAATATTTTTTCTTGGATCCATCGTCTGACCTCCATAACCATTAGGAGGATGTTTTCTGCTCTTTCGATCAGAAACGCCATGAAACCAATTCTATCCCTGAGTTTCATCTCGGCACAGAGATATAAATTCGCCATGTGGCGTAAATCGAAGGTCGCCCCATAAGCATGGGGGAAATAAAATCGAATTGATATAAAACCTTATCAGTAGGTATTTGTTAAGAACCTGTGAACACTTTCTCCGTAATTCAGAACTTACGGAGAAAGTGTTCACAGGCTTTTTGAATATGTTTTACGTTTCAGTTGATACAGTTTTGCTAAATTCTATTGGAAAAGTGTTTTTATTATTACTAACAAGTTACGGAATCCTCGCCTCAATCCGTTAATCGACACTATGCCTTTTTTAAATATAGAGTTCACTCATCAATACCTAGGCAAAGTCAGTAACATTTCCGTTTGTAATTTGAACATTTTTGATAAAGTAAAGGCCTAATCGCTTTACTCT
This sequence comes from Antitype chi, assembly GCA_947359405.1. NCBI lineage: Eukaryota > Metazoa > Arthropoda > Insecta > Lepidoptera > Noctuidae > Antitype > Antitype chi. The sequence goes on from OX375814.1 coordinate 7,196,639, forward strand.
GTATTTTTTTTAATCACCACTGCTTTCAAAACGATGAAGCAAAATATCATGAGGACATCAGCATGCTCTAGAACGAAAATTTCGAAGACATTTGTGACATGTACTTACCCGTACTAGGCCCGCGTGGTAGGCTAGCGTTCTATCTCTCGAAGAGAGGAGGCCCTGTGTCTCAGCAGTGAAAACATTATAGACAGATTTCGCTTTCCATCAGTCGTGTTTGAGGTCAAGAGCAATAAAAATGAAGTAATTACTTACATGGCATGTAAAATATTAACATAAACTTGCATGTAGTTAGCAAATATTTCAGTCAACTCAATGTTGTACCTTCTACCACAAGATAAAATACATTATGAAAAGTGTTCGAGCAAAAATAATTTACCGACCGAGTACTAAGTGTTTTCTATTACGAGGTGCATAAATGAGGTACGCCATTAATAAATGAAGTGCACTGTTTAATTTTATCTGCGGGAACAGTCGCCATTTTAATTAAACCCTCCAGGTTTTAGAGGCGTTTAGTAGGAGGGTATAAATTGCAAGGAGCATTATTTTCAATCTGTACTATCTTGTGGACAGTAAAACAAGACCGATACAAAGTATTTTTTTGGCATTTTGTAGAATTTTACTATTTTTTGTTTTTTTTTTGTAAAGTATTTTTGTGGTGATAAACAGTAATCGGATATTCAGATGCATAATTACCTAAAGATAATTTTTAGCTATGAAAGTATGGAAGCGGCTTTATAAATTATTTGTAATATTTATTAAAAAACCCCGGGATTCTTGGATTGCATAACTATTCAGACGTGTATTAATTAAAAATTAATGTTTAACCCGATACAAATATGTGTATGTACTGGAGGAGGGGTGGTTTGTATTAGTTAAAACAAAAAATAAACAAATTACTTACCTAAATTAAGACTTTTTCGATACAAAAGCGCATTCCATGTTAGCCAACATCTCAACTTTAGGTGAATATGCATCCGAATATCCGATCTCTGATAATAAAGAATAAATAAATAAGTTTCCTTGTAAACTTTCATGGCAGTATCATGTTTCTGATTTGACGAAGAATTTAGTTAAAATGTAAAACAGCACACTAAATAGGTAACACAATCTGAATCGTTTTGAAAGATATTGCTAATTCATTGCTTCATGAGAAATTCGTCTGCTCAACAACGTAAATAACGCAATGAATGTTGTTGAACTGTCAAAATGAAAGCTATTCCTACTGTTAGTGTGTTACGTTATTACCCCGCAGGCTATTAAGAGCGTTCGTTCCACGCGGGCTGGCAACAACGCATTTATAGTAGTTTTTCGTGATTATTTCATTAATTACAAACAAAATTACTAAATTTTTTTCAGCCAAGCACTATATCGTTGATATTTATAATTATATAACATTTACTCTTTAATAAAAAAACATTTAATCGTACTAAGTAATACAAATAGAAAATAATTGACGGTATGTCGATTTTTTTAGGTAAATACCAAACTACCAGAAAAAATACCATAAAAACTTGTAAATACCCACAACCTAGTGCATGGCTGAAAAAATGTTTACTTTTTGTTGTATTTAATGAAATAATCACGAAAACCCGCTATAAATGCGCGGTTGCCAGTCCGCGTGGGATGAATGCTCTTAAATGTTGATATTTCAGGTCTGAAAATGGGTCCCATCTACACACATCGTAACTATAAAAAATATTGTAAATTGAAGTCGCTTTTCGTGTCTGTATGTGTAACCGCGTTGTTTCTCAAAACTACGCAATAGATTGTGATGCGGTTTACACCATCATTTAGAGAATTAATTCCGGAAGGTTTAATTGTATATCTTTACCTATTACATTAGTAGTAAACTTACATATCAAATAGAAATCTGGATATTTATCCAGTCGTAAAAACCGCACGAGGCTGGGGCGGGTCGCTAGTATAAAGATAATACCAATTAATAGTTGTTGCAAACTCAGTCTTTACTCTTGTTAGAAATTCAAGCAACAACGAAACATAGTGTACCAATCATTATTTTAATTATCTTCCTACTAGTTAGTACATGAAACTACTAGATTACAAACCGCTACACATCAAGCTATACATTTCCAGTACAAGGTGATCTCGCATTGTATAGGATTTCCGTACAGTGCGAGATCAGCGTAAACTGGATTGGTGTACACATGATACCTTGTAATTAGTTCTAATGATTCACGCTACTACTAATTATATAGATCATCACCAACGTATTTAGTTTCCCGCATGCACTGAGTGTGTCAGATAACACTCATTATTTTAAACTCTATTTGTGTAAAGATAGGTACGTTTCGATAAAACTGGTAAATGTTCTAGTGACGGTACTGGCAACATAGGATTTGAAGGCATGGGAAAATTAAAAAAGAAAGTTTATTTCGTATCGTATGTGAAGAGTGTCTCGTGCTCGTACTCGCATCTGTCTGTAATGTCAAAATTATAGCTTTTACATAATGCACATGAAAGAGTATATGCAGGTACACACGGCTACACATCAAGCTATCATTTCCAGTTTACGCTGATCTCGCACGGTACGGAAATCCTATACAATGCGAGATGAGCTTATACTGGAAAGTATAGCTTGATGTATAGCCGTGTGTACGTATAACAAAAAATCAATTAATTTTTTTTTTGGCTGTCCGTTGTTTCCGTCTAAAGTCTGAAACGGCTGAAAAAAGAAGCGGCTGGACCGATTTCGATTTGATTTTGATTGACGTGACATTCACTAACTGCAGATAACTGATATTATGAGGAGTAACATAAGCGACTTTTCAGCTAGCACGTTCCCGTCAGAGAATCTTAACACCATCACCAGCAGGCTTAGCATGACGCTTTCTATTTCTACGAAGAATAGACAGTGCTTTTTCAATACAAAGTGACATTTCGTTTCTCCATTTTTTACATCGCACCGTAGATATCCTTCTACAATCTGTAATTTTGTCTTTCGTTTCTAACGATCTTTGTCAAGGTCCTTTTAAATGTCGACTATTTCAGAAGACTAATTCTTCCCAAACTGTCAAAATCACACTGACAATAAACTTTCTACTCTACGGCTAGAAAGTGTATACGGTTATCTACAAAATCATGATTCGTTTAGAACGCATAACTGTGATAATTAATAGAAAAAACATAGCTATCTTCTCCTATTGTACATCATTTAATTAATTGTCATGTCTATGCTTCCGTCGACAAATCGGTGCTCGTGCTAAGCCTGCTGTTGAAAAACTATCGAAGAACTTGAATTATGTTTAACATAACAAAAACAATAAAATTGTGGTTTCAGTTTCGAGAAGCTAAATATTTAAAATGCCCAAATAAAACAAACTTCATGATTTTATTTCGCGTTGATAGTTAAATCTCAACCATTAAAGCTGTTATGGTCGCAGCGCCCGCTAAAGTTAGTTTTATCATATTTTTACAACATCATGTAAATAATAAAAAAATCACTTTAACCAAAAACCACTCACTTGCTTGCTGCAACCAATTCTTACTTCTTTTGATGAAGTTAGAAATAGTGTCGAGTTATTAACTCCATATTTGAATTCTAACAAAACATCAGAATAATATAAGTTGATTTAATAAGTTTTCTCTGGCAATTTTAGTTTTTCGTGAATAACAAAAGTCCTGAAAAGTTAAAGGTCTAGTTATCCGAAAAAATATCTTATTTCTTCAAGATTGTGAACCAACCTTAGGGTCTACCTATTCATTTGTAACTTTTAACAAGATTTTTTTTTACCCCAAAGTTTTTCAGGTTATTTAAGTTTGAGTTAAAAAAATATGAATTTCATTCATTATATTTGTTATGTTTAAAAGTTAAAACAATTTTCCACCTGCGTAGCCTTCTAAAACGAAATAAAACAAATATAAATCAATCGCAATATTTATTGAAAAAGAGAATGTTTGATGTAAACCAGAAGATAATTACTTTTCTTTTCCTTCCCGTTTAGCGATGTCCCAAGTTTTTATCAAGCGAAAAGGTCGTCCCTTTGTTATAAAAACTTGGGGCGATCTATTACGACGGCAGAATGCTCCCTCTTTGAATAAACAACACTTCTCTTTGATTTATTATACCATTTTTTCTTAACGATAGGTAGCATCAGAATTTGGCAGATTTTGTATGTTATTCTTACAACATACCTAGATACGCCTCTATGATATTGTTTCGTAAATGTAGTCAGTCAGTTGAATTTGAAAAGTGAAAACTTAATGATACCATACAGTAGTTGGTGCGGGTTGTTCGAAAAAGATACCGTGGCCCCTGGCACACAGGCAACTGAAGAAACACGGGTGGGATTTAGTCAGTAAAAGTCTGACACGCTCTCCTGCTTCACCCAGAGCGGGAGAAGTTATTTGATGATTTCGCACCCAAAAAACCATACAGTAGTTAAGAAACTGTTATTTTTTCATCCTGCCCTTTGTTCCTGTTACTTCTTTTGACTATCTCGTTGGCCTACTATAAGCATGGGTTCTCCTGGGTTCGATTCCCAGGTTGGGCAAAGTGTCATTGGGTTTTTCCGTCAGGAATTACGCAGCAGCAACCCGGAGTCTGCCTTTGTGCCCGATTGTTAGCATTACGCTCGCTTCTTATTACATGGGACTTACGGTCAAAATGTTTAACCTCTACCTAACCCTTCGAAGATACCCGGGTCGACGACGCGTTGTGTTCCACGCGCGCCTCAAAGAGATGTCAGCCCCAACTGGTGGGGTCCGCAAGGGTCGATGCCTGCCAGGGGAGCGGGTTGTTTGAAAGAGATAGCATGGCCCCCGGCACACAGGCAACTAAAGGAACACGGGTGGGTTTTAGTCAGTAAAAGTCTGACACGCCCTCCCGCTCCACCCAGAGCGGGAGAAGTTATTTGATGATTTCCCACCCTCAAAACAAAAAGCCCTTCGGAGATCACAGGCGTGATGTTATGTATAGTAATTGCACCACCATAAGGAAGCAGCCACACTCACACTTGGTGATTTTCTATTCTATTTATTTAAATCTTGCTATTTTATGTAACCAGTTCGATGCGTAAAACTTAAAATGGTTTTTCTTTCTGAAATAATTACGAAAATTCATATGAAAATTTACCTTAGTTTTATAGTTAGAAAAAAAAAAGTGAAAATGTGCTTGGCATTTCCCAACAGAGACAATAGCTAGGGTAAGAGTTAAGACCCATCGTAAAATACCCGGCAAGGGGTTGTGTCCTGGCTCTAACTACTAAGTGGAACGATTGCATTTACTCTTCATTTCCTTCTGTTTTGCATTCCTATTTCATTAACTTCTTTATAAGTTCAGCGCAAGTTTTCTTTCCTATGGGTTGATATTAGTTCAGTTCAGCGTAAGTTCAGAATGATTTGTTTTTAGTTCCACGCTAGGAATGAATTAGTAGGTATTCTTCTGCATTTTCATTAAAACGGATGGCAATTTTATGTTTGAATCACTATAAATACAGGGTGGCAGCGATATCGACGCACAATCTGTTATCTAGGATTCAGTACTTGTTACACAGTCAAAAAGTAAAGAATCATATACTGAATCTATGGTAACAGGTAACACGTCGATGTCTCTGACACCCGCTTTCTGGTATGAATGAATGCATGAATGAAATGCACCGATCCCAGCGTGGTTTTACCAGACTCGATTAATCAAATGAACCCCAAGATTTGCACTAGCCCCTGGAGCCTCATGCTTCATGGTGTTACAGAGGCCATTGCATAACAAGTAGACCGGGGGGCGCTGTAATGGGCGGGACACGTGCCCTTAGGATAGGAAAGGATTGCGAGCCTACCGGATGCATCCTTGAGTAAGCATTGGACTAATGGAGAAACGGGTGGTATTTATTTGTAGAAGAGCATCTCTTCACAACGTTGCCGGTATGTTGATTCAGTTCGAGCTTCTTGGGTAGGTTCAGCTGTTTTCTTAGCTCTTTTCTATGCCGTTGCTTCGTTATGTTCTGTGTCGTAGTTTTCATAGTCGTCTTCTGAGTTCTCACTGCTATCAGTTTCTGGTTTTTGTAGATATCGCCAGCCGCTTTCTTGATCTTATTTCTGTCTCCAGCCATGTTCTTCCAAAACTTGGTTCCCATGTCGAAGTATTTCATGTCCTGAATAGACATATTATCAGAAGGCGGCATTAGTCTTGAAAAAAAGTGTTTTCGAATGTAATCAATTATGTATGTACAGACCCCAGTACATCAAGCTACCCCAAACTGTCAAAGTTTCCCAATTGAACATGAACCTTATTCTTTTGTAATAAAGTAGAAAATCAATCAAATAAATTTGACAGATTGAGGTAGCTTGATGTGCTGCCATCTGTACAAACACAAACGTACTGTGTTTCTACACACAATACACATGCTGCCATACAAACGTGCATTCCTGCAAGCGAGCTTCATAACCCACTTTACAATATATTAGTGTTTTGCCACTAGAATCAGACACGTGCTCCGTAATAGCCGTTCAAGTGTTTAGAAGCACATGCTTCTAAAACATTGGCGTGATAACACGTGCATCAAGCTCTCGAGTTTATCTTTACATTTACATTATCCTCCGTAACTAAACATAGTTCTGCTGAAATTGAATATTTCTAGTAAACATAACATCACAACACATCACGCCTGTAATTCCTGAGAGGTTATTAGGCAAAGGTATATATTTAGTATAGGTACCCACTTTACGCTAGTCATATTTAAGTCCCCTGTACGAGCTATTGCCATGTCAATTCAACTCAGCCTATCGCAATCCACTGCTGGACATAGGCCTCTCCCAGGCTTATTGCCATCAATCGGGCACAAATGCAGACTCCGGGCTGCTACCGAAAAATTCCACATGGAAAAGACCAATAACACTTTGCCTGACCTGGGAATCGAACCCAGGGCCTCATGCGCAACAGTGACGCGACAATTAGACTAACAAGGCAGTTCTAGTATATAATAATATACAAGTAGGAAGGTGTTACAAAATACGTGAAGTAGGTAGATCTATATTATAATGGAAATGAGACAGTGGGTATGCTAAGTTACAAACAGTCAGACAACATACCGCTCCAGAAAATATAATAGTTATTATAGACATCCTGAAAAGACTGACAGGGATTACGAATAAAAATGCCTTTATATTTTTATCCCAACTGACAAAGAAAACATGATACATGAATTACCTACACACCTAGTTCAGACTAGGTGTAGAAAAGAGGAGGTGTGTGTGTTTGTGTTTGTGTATGTTTGTGTGTGTGTGTGTGTGTGTGTGTGTGTGTGAGTGTTGGTAGTACAGTGGTAACAGCCGCGACTTACGAGTTGTAGGTCGTAAGTTCGAACCCAGACAGGCGCATTACTTTGTGTATGTGTGTGTCAATAATTTCATCACCACTGCTCTCAAAACTGAGAAAGAAAACATCGTGAGGAAACCGGCATGTCTTAGACACCATACAATTCGAAGACATACTGTGACATCTACCAACCCATAGCAGGCGGATTACGGCATACTCCTCACACTGAGAGGAGGCCTGTGAAGAACATTGCAGCCTGATTAAGCTATTACTACAGAAACTCACAAAAAAAAACTAACAGTTTCAGATCCACATCATAATCATCAAAACCAGAGTCAAAGCCAAATAAACTGCAAAAATATTAATAAATATTTATCACGAAATATCAAGAAGTTTTTAATAACAAGCAGTATCCGACATAGTATGTAAAACAAGATTCTTTGAAGTGTCTGTCTGACCGAACATCCCGTTTATATAACTGAACAACGAACAGTGGATGATGACTTGTTATCAGTAGTGGCACTTGACTGATGGTATGTTTACTTCTGAACCAGTGGGAATATTCTGCTTATTTTTCTTGGAGTGAACAGTCAAGGAGGCGTGAACAAACAAAGATCAATGCGATGTCTGTTTGGCAAGAATTCTCTTGACAATTTGACACCCTATCATACAATTCCGTTCCTGTTATCATTTCGGCCCAAGATCTACAATAGTAACCACCGTGCCAACAGTTCTCCGCTGAAATGATGACTGGTTGTTTCCGCTACCTATAACAAAACGCAGTACGCAGCGTAGTTTAAAACATTTTAGGATATTTTTTTTATATATTAGAAGCAAAATACGTAAGGAAACTTTCATTTTCTCCTCCAATAAAATATTTTTCCGCAAATCATCATCTGCCTAGCCTTTTACAAACTATGTTGCGGTTGATTTCCAGTCTAACCGGATGCAGCTGAAAACCAGTAATTTACATAGAGCGACTGCCTATCTGACCTCCACAACCCAGTTACTGGGTAACACGATACTCCTTGGTAAGAATGGTTGTCAGAATTTTGAGCTAATGACGACCCGGCACGACTGCCCAAGATCCACGAATGACAGTCGGGATCAACGGAGGTAGGGAGGGGTTTTGTAATGTAAAAGATGGTCACCCATCTACGGACCAACCGCGGCAAGCGTAGCTTACCCTAATCGATCGAACCGTGCGGCTCTTTCCTGTTACTTAGCCTTAAGGCCCACAATACTTTCTCTGCGAAAATAACAATACTGTTGATACTTGGGATCGGCGCAACAAGTTCTCTTCTTCCATTCTCCCCTGTCAACCTCACGCTATCATTCACTCCCTTCTCGTTCATCATCATCTGCATAGCCTTTTCGCAACAATGGCTTGGATGGCTTTTCTTAATCCATCTGTGGCGGCATCTACAACGCCACATGCGAACTGCATAGTTCGCATAGCATGCTTGCGCATAGTTTGCTGCATAGCAAAGACTTGACACACAAAAAGTGATGTGGCGCCATCAACAAAGCCACATGCAAACTACGCATCAAAGACTTGACGTCACAGAAATCCTACATCGCGCAATCAGAGTTTACCGCGCGACTCGTATATATATAACATCCCGACATCAACCGTCGGGCAGTTGCCCACCAGACACAACACCCGTCTGGTTGGAAGATCCTCCCTTCACCCTGCTCCTCATACCTCTATACATCCATAATCAACCTATAAAGTTCCCACTGCTGGGACACAGGGCTCATCTCTTCGAAAGAGATTTACCACGGGGGCCCAGTGCGGGTTGGTAGATGTCACATATCTACAAATATTTGGTTCTAGGACATACCGGTTTCCTCAAGATATTTTCCTTCACCATTTTCAGAGCAGTGGTGATCAAATTATGTACACAAATTAAAGCGCCTGCCTGGGTTTGAACTCACGACCTACAGCTCGCAAGGGCTGTTACCACCGGGCCACCACAGTCACTGCTCTTGTATTTTAAACTTTAGCTTTAGTCAGCGGCTTCGCTTGCGTGGAGGTCAAAAGTTATCCCACGGTAACGAAACACCGGGATAAAAAAAGTATTCTATATCTTAGTGCGGGTTTATAATCTATCTGTCTGCCAAATTTCATCCAAATCCGTTGAGCCGTTTTTGCGTGATTGCGTAACAAACATCCAAACTTTCACATATATAATAATCCTAATAATAGTAGAAGGAGCTATATTATTCAAAAATATTGTAGTACTCACAAAATAAAATTCATCAAAATAGTGCTCCATTTATACAAATATGTGATAGAAGTATCTGTGCACCTAGTACTTTATATTCGTAACGTACATAAAACATGGATACAACACAACAGGCCTTTGTGATTCTAGTTTGAGTGACATGACTTTGCCAGCTATCCTATGCAGATCAGGCTTTAATATTTCATTCGACTCTTTGATATCTAGGCTTCAATCTAGCTAGACGTAATGTGTGCGACTTTTTGTAGTCAACGGGCGAAACTTAAAACTGTGTTATTGGCAACTGGGTTTTTTATTATTTATTTATTTGTCAGATAACATGATCCAATATGGTTAGTAACAATAGGAGCTTATAAACTATGTTAGTAGGCACCGAATTTAAAAATTAATAATAATCAAAACATTTAACTATAATCAAAATTTAAGTAATAATCAAAACATGGTTTACAAACAGTCGGATCTTGTACTGCCACTGTACAGAAACAGTATTTTTTGTAATGGCTCCAAAGGTCTATAATAAATTACCGAAATGTTTATGGAGTGAAGATAGTGTCCATACATTCAAAAATAATTTGTATTCATTTCTTGTAGATAAGACGTATTATTAATCATTTTAATTCACAATTAGTTTTAAATTGGATGAAAAACTTCAATCTAATCTTACTTAAGTCCAGCCGGTCTCAATCAATCCTTTTGTCAACTACGATGGTGTCGGCTTCCAATCTAATCGGATGCAGCTGAATACCAGCTTCTTACATGGAGTGACTGCCTATCTGACCACAACCCAGTGTCTGGGTTATACGATACTCCTTGGCAAAACTGGTTGTCAGACTTTCGGGCTTATGACGGCCCTTAACGACTGTCAAAGATTTATAAATGACAGCCGGGACCAACGCCTAGCATGCTTTCCGAGGCACGGAGGGGTCTTGGTATGTAATTATGGTCACCCATCCACGGACCAACCTCGGTAAGTGTAGCTTAACCTGATAGTATACTGGTAAAAAAATCACAGTGAAAACTTAGGTGCAGGTTACACATAAGTTTTTTCGCGGTGCGTTTTTATGGAATACATCGGCTGTTCCTTTGCATTAGGGTCCAATTCTATAAAGCACAATTAAATGTTACTTGAAATAAATATGAAATCTACATTAAATAAACTTAACACAGCTTGCAGTGCTCTCTTGTCTTTGTACAAATGCTGCGAATTAGTTTATGTGCCAATTAAAGGAATACTAATCGGCTGGTGCACGAGTCAACAACGGGAAATAAACCTTCTCAGACGTTTGAAGATAGTTAAGTCCGTACCGTAACAGCTCGTTATTTTAACTGTAATAATAAAGGATAGAGTTTTGTTATATTCTAGGTCAAAGGAAGTTTCACTGAATTTAGAAAAAGTTGCACTATATTATATTTCCGATTTATTGAAAAACTAGGTTCTACCTGTGACCTCCACGTGAAATTCCTTGTTATAACATTAACGTTCGTGTTATAGGATATATTCTAATATGTCTAATGATACTCGGCAATACTATAGTTTCCCATTAGTGGAAGAATTTTCGGCATCGGATCAGTAGTACAAGATTCCCCTTCCTACAAGCTCATACCTCTTTATAATATGAGTGTAAATGATGAGTGCTATCGTTGAAGAATGCGTACACTACATATACTTACTAAATATACATAAATACGTAGGAGAACCAAGGTAGCCGACATAGCCCGAAGAATTGACAAACTTAAGTGGCAGTGGGCAGGGTACATTGCTCGCAGAACAGATAGCCGGTGGGGCCGAAGGATTCTGGAGTGGTGACCGCGTACCGGAAGACGTAGCGTTGAAATGCCTCCTACAAAGTGGACCGATGACCTGATGAAGGCTGCAGGAATCTGTTGGATGCGAGAAGCATAGGACCGATCGACGTGGCGGTGTTTTGGGGAGGCTTATGTCCAGCAGTGGACGTCTTTCGGCTGAAATGATGATAAAGATTCATAAGAACTTGGACTATTTCTCCGCATACAAAACAATCGGGCACACTCCCGATGCGTACGCTTTCAATCAAGTATTCTATAAATAATTTAATCGATTGTACTAAGCCAATTTGTAATTTTGAAATATTCAATTGTTTACACGACATTTTTGTTCACACCATATGTTTCCGGCAACGGTGGTGCAAGCCGAGGTCGGACATCCATTTGGCCGGTTTTCAAGATATTCAGCGGTCGCTGACACATCTAGTTATATGTGCTCTCGTCCTTATGCAAGAGTAATAGCGGCTATTATAGTATGTTGAAAGTTTAAGATCATTGACATGCGGTTTAGGGTTCCCTTGTTGCCGGTGATACCAGATCGATGGTATTCCAATACGCGATTTGCTTGACGTATAAATCTAAGAATGAATGCTAGACACTCGGCGTTCAAACAGGAAAGTCGATCAGTAAGAGAATTATTGAATACTTGCAAACTTTTTATCGTATCACAACTGTTACTAAAAGCCTTTCTCAGACGACAACGACAAGAGTTGCAAAAAGTTTGTCACTGGGAACAAAATATGTAAGCTTCGCAGCCTTTTTTGTGCCCGACAAGCTCGAACGTATAAAAAATCGCCTGCTAGTCCCCTCACAGTTTGAACCTTAATTTATTTCTATACAGCTCGCACTTGACTGTTTTTCATCGTTAATGTAATACACCCACCATTCAGTCCTGTCGTTTTATTACATTGGCAACTGACTCTTTCCATAAAATTGCAGTTCAACCAAAAACTTTACAGAATTTCTTATTTTCCTACTTGTATCAAGACTCATATTATTTTAATAGAGGTAAATAGTAAGTACAAAAACTAAAACCCGACAACAGAAAAATCACGCTCTAAAAATAATGAAACAAGGAAATATTCTCATTTATTTTATTTTATTTATTTAAATAATTTATTTTGTCCTTATAATTAAACCAGGCACACTGTTAGACCTCTGGGGTCTGTCTTAGCATGCCATGGTCTGGAATTACTCAACGCGCTACTGTGAAATTAAGGTAAAATGGAGTGGTAATATTCTTTGAGCTTGTGTTTTACGTTTTTCCTGTTCATTGAGTCGCAAATGGCTATTGGTATTTGGTTTATCAAGACGGGTATTGTGAAAGATGCAGTGCGCCACCATAAAAGATATTTTTACTTGGTACTTTAATTGATTTTACGCTTACTGCTGCTAGAATGTATTGTTTAGGTGGCATACGACCACGGGTTTTAATTTCAGTGGTTTTTTTTTAGTTTTTCTCTTTAAGTCTTCTAGATGGCGCCATATCTAATACCTTTAATCGAGCAATTCTTGTATATATATATAATCTATGTATATATAATCTGAATCTCGGAAACGGCTCCAACATTTTTCTTGAAATTTAGTATGCGGTTTTGGGGGCGATAAATCGATCTAGCTAGGTTTCATTTTTAGAAAACGAAAAAAAAAAACAAAATACCGAGCCAAGCTCGGTCAAATTATGATAAGTAGTTTAGAAGAAATCAACAAATCGTTTCATTCGTTTTCAGCAGCATTCAATACTAATTTCCACGAATATTAGAAAATATTCCTCTTTATTCAGTCTTGCCAATTTGAGATGTCTCGGAACACCATAAAATAAATTTATTTTCTAAAGAGTCTCTTTGGAAGAAACAATTCTAGTATTTGACGTAGAGTAGTAATAACGTACTTCAAAAGGAACATTCCCTTTGACCAGAAAAGGCCTCTTCTATTGAAACTAATCTCTAATCTCACAGAATATAAAATTAATCGTAGTCCTTTGAAATATTTCCAAGCCATATTGAATTTCATTCTGTCCCAAAAGAGAGAATGGATCCCCATCGATCATAATTATCGGATACAGGTTGTGGCAGTTTGTGGAAGGATAATAATCCACAAAATCAATGTACTTCGACTTAGATTGATTCATTGAATCAATCACAATCAAGGTTAAATCTTGTTTACAATTATAATTAACATCGGTGAAATCATTAGAAATTAAATAAATACGTAACTCGGGGTTACTTTGATTTGCGGGATGACTTTGATCAAAACTTCCATTTCATATAAAATCGCTAATTGCGTAAAAGGAAACGCAACATGGTAGTTTTTTTTTAGGTTAGCAACACTGAAGAACTGTTAAATCCTTTTCTCAGGACACGCTGGGAGTTCACTAACAGTTATAATTAAGAACGTTTAATTATTTTTCCTGTTGGCAGTATTTGATTTATGGCAGTATAATTGGGGTTATTTTGTAATTACGCAATAAAAACGGCGGAAGCTAGTAATTTATACTAAGTAAAGCACATGTCGGGATTCGACCCTGCGACCTACAATTCCGAATTTAATCTTCATCCTACTAATATTATAAACGCGAAAGTTTGTAAGTATGGATGGATGTTTGTTACTCTTTCACGCAAAAACTACAGAATGGAATTGGATGAAATTTGGCACACAGATAAATTATAACCTAGATTAACACATAGGATACTTTTTACTCGGTAGTACGTTGCTGCAGGATAATTTCCGACTTTCATGCAGGCGAAGCCGCGGGCGGAAGCTAGCAATTTATACTAAGTAAAGCACATATCGGGATTCGACCCTGCGACCTACAATTCAGAATTTAATCTTCAGTCAGAATAAAGTAATTATAGATAGCAGAAATTAAATGAATACCCTAAACCTCGGTTCAATGCCCTAGAGTCCATCAAAATGTCGATTTTGGACAATTAATGATACGGCGAGTTAAGTCTGGAGTCAGAATAACATGTAACATGACATTGTCCAGACTTAACTCAACATAGCAACCTATTATAAAACTTTATATCCAACTTAACTTTAGCCCGCAGATGCCCCCGCGTCGAGGTCTGAAATCATCCCACGGGGAAGCACTATGGGGAAAATAATTACCGCATGTATTAATCCAGGCTATCAGTGTGCCACATTTCATCCAAATCCGTTCATTTGTGTTCACATGTTTGAGTAACAAACATCCAAACTCTAACATTCTAGCTTTTGCTAGCGGTTTCGTTCACGTGGAGGTCGAAAACTATCCCACGGGAACGTATTTCCGGGATAAAAAGTATCCTATGTGTTAATCCAGGTCATAAACTATCTGTGTGCCAAATATCATTCACATCCGTTCAGCCGTATTTGCGTGATTGAGTAACAAACAGCTAAACATACAAACTTACACGTAGATAACATTAGTAAGATAAGACAAGTAAGGTTAATAGGATAGGATTAAATAACTAGAAGCAAAAAGATAAAGAAATTATTATCGACATTATTACCCTAATTTGTTCCACAAGAACATTTGAAAAATTAGGAGCAATCTTCATTAATTTGTCGTTCAATAAATTCGAGTTGTAGAAAACATTTAAATATGTTTTCGTTTTAGTATAGAACCCTGTGAATAATAGAGCTCCCGTCTAATTATCGATATCTATTGCGGCTTTCTCGACTGGAACAGATTTATCTCAATTTTCAACCTTACCGTGTTTTATTTATAAGAGTAAAACTTAGTGATTCATCGCGGTAACTTTTAACTGGATATCTTCGCAGTTGGACGAGTTCGTATTTAGGTTTACGATGCGAGGTAATGAGCAATTTACTCTGTTTTCTTCATCATTAAGTGGAATAATTGTTATTTACAACAAATTCTGAAAGGGTTCGGGGTTTTTAGTGCGGAGTCGGCAGTTTTTGTTGGTTCAAGAAAACGGCAGCGACGGCTTGCTTTAATGTTTTTAATGCTAATTTTGTTTTTTAAGAAAATTGTGTTATTTTAATCTATTACGGGCTCGTTTGTCTAGTGGTCGCTAAGCCTGGCTCGATTCCTAGGTCGGGCAAAGTGGCATTGGGTTTTTCCATTTGGAATTTTTCAGTAGGAGCCCGGAGTCAGGATTTGCGAATTCATTCAAATATCTTTGGCATTTGTAGTACCTATGTTTATTTAAATAATTATACGATTTATATATTCACCAATAACTGAGCAAAAATCAGTAACAGCCCGGAGTCTGGATTGTTGCCCAGTTATTGGCTTGCCCCTATTACATGGAACTCAAACAAAAATATGTTAACTATATAGAAAGAAGAAAGAAAGAAGAAAGAAAAAACGTTTATTTGCGGTAAACATGACGCAAAAAGATACGGAACACAAAAAAAATAAGGAAAGGTTAAGGGAAACATGCGTCACATCCACGCAAAATGGCTATCACTCAGCATTATGCTGCGACCCTATGCAAGACAGAGCCCCAGCGCTGTTTTCAGGGATAGCCGGCTTTGACGTAATGACGTCACCCGGTGCATTAAACAATAATTATGAAACTACTGGTACAGGTATATAGGTAGATACACTTCTGTCTAAACGTTCGGGTAATACAGGCATGAATATGTAAATCTATTAAATTTGATGAATTATTAAAATAAACATAGGCACCACAAATGCCAAAGATATTTGAATGGCTTCGTAAATTACCATTGGTTAATATAGACACATTGCCACAGTTGATACATTACCGAAAGCTCTCTAATAAATTAGACAAATTGGTATTACTTCGTAAGTCGTTAATAGTATTAATAAATGCTCTTGCGTACCCTTTCACACAAGATATATTACTATTTTAGCAGCCTTTAAACAAATTTTAGGCTTTTAGTTATTGTGGCGCTGAAACAATCCACATGTTTTCTTTAATGATTATAACATAACAAAACATGGAATGGATGCGGAAGGCGGAGGATAGAGTGGTTCGGCACAGCCTGGGAGAACCCTATGTCCAGCAGTGGACTGCGATAGGCTGAGTTGATTGAATTCACAAAACATTCTGACTTTTTTTCACGAAGGGTACAGTAACCCAACATTTAAGAAAAACTAAAGTCTGTCATAGAGAAATACTGGCTTTAGACGAGTTTTCGAGTCGGAATAAACATTTTTTTTTTACCAATGGAAAGGCCATTGGTAAAAAAAAAATGTTTATTCCGACCGACCGTTAATATGATTCATGGCAACCCCGCTCTACGGAGAGCTATCGTCGAAACAAAATATGCACTCGATAAATCAAGTATCATAACAATCGAAACAGGTCGAAGTAAATTATGAACGATGAACGAAAAATCTCCGTAACCTTGGAGCAACATATGCCGAGCGGGGCGGCTGTACCGATGTTTACATTCAGGGATTAACCAATGAACTACGTGATGATTTAAACTTATACACTTTAGAATTATAAAGAACACGGTGTTATTAATTATGGACTAACTGAAAGATGAGGACTTATTAATTCATGAAAGGGTCTGGAACTATTTGAGACAATACGCACTGTGTCTACTGATAGGTACTTCTCTGACGATATAACTACGTAATGATTTAAACTTACACATTAGAATTGTGGAGGTGTTGTTAATTACGTATGGTGGTACTTGGAAATTGTGGACACACTGAAACATGAGGACTTATTAATTAATGTAAAGGACTTGAACTATTTAGGACAGTACCCACTGTGTCTACTGATAAGGACTTCTCTGACGAAATAACTACGTAATAATTTAAACGTATACACTTTAGAATTTTGGAGGTCATGCCTCAGAATCTCAGAAACCACGTTAAGCCGTAGGTCTCGGCTGTCATTCGTAGATCTTTGACAGTTGTTACGGGTCCCTAGAAGCCTGAAAGTCTGACAATCAGTCTTACCAAGAGATATCGTATTATCCAGTAACTGGGTTGTGGAGGTCAGATAGGCAGTCGCTCCAAGTAAAAAACTGGTGCTCAGCAGCATCCGGTTAGACCTTATTCAATGATGTAAAGGACTTGAACTATATAACAGTACTTACAGTGTCTTCAGATAAGTAATTCTCTGACGATATACTCTATTATAGGTACACCTACACAATCCTGAATATACACTTCAAACAAGAGTATTGATACTTCAAGACACTATAGTCCTGGAGCAGTGCTGTTACATGTATTTGAATTAGGTTCGATTATTCCAAGAAGACCATTTTTAACCAATACGAGAGGGTAACTCAATGAAGCTTGCATATCTGTTCAACCCTTTTCCAGAAACGACTAGCAGCTAGTTGCCACGGGCCAGCTAACATCTCTAGCACTAACCGTAACTCAGTCCACATAGCACTTAATCAAAATCGATTACACAAACAGCACAGTTGGACAGAATCCCATCGGGTGCGTGGTGTACAATCACAAACAAAATGTCGTTGGTACAGGCATGCGAGCGACCACCAGCTCTCTATTAGTTCGCCTGAGTCCGTCGGCACGCTGCCAAATGCTAAGGTTTGCAAACTTAATTACCGTGTGCTTTGCTTTACTGGGTTCACTGAAAAACGTTTTGCTTGCATATGTACCCGTATCGTTGTTAATGTTTTTCATATTGTCGTTATTAACAAAAAAACACAGATTTTATACTCCAATTCCGCCATTTTCATTCGTAAAAACTGACTTCTACATTCGAATGATGGAGAAAGAAAAAGTTTGATAGAAACAAGATTTATCTTTACGAACTAATGTTTTATCAGAAGTCATCAATCAATTTAAATGCATTATTGAAACCACACAGATGCCAGCGTCTTGGAATAAAATTCGTGGTACCATTGTTAATGTACGGAAAACATTCTGTCATTCAACTTTTCTGAATTTCTTTTGAAATAAAAATAAACTTTACTATAACTTATCGACAGATTTAGGGAAGCTTTCTGTCAAAATATGTCGGGTATTGTGAAACTAATACTAATTCCAGCTTACAATCTTTCAATAAAATCTTTTTAGTGCATACATAAAATAGAAGATTCGCGATGCAAGAAATGTGTCTAACAAATGTGATTCTTACAAAAAGTCCTAATAAAATCCACGTGTTCTAGGAACAGGCAATGAATCAATCAGGACGTATCCTTTGGCTAAAAGTATGAAGCCAAACCTTTCAAACAATATTCCACACTATAATAGCAACTAAAATCATAAAAGTCAACGTGATATAAAGCAAATATATGAACAAGATGTGTTTCGCAGTGACTCACGTTTCATGGTGTTGTGTATGTTCATAGGCAAAACTAAAGCTAAGTTAGTCGTGGCGAAAACATGGATTTTATCTATTAGCTATGCTTAATGTACTAAATAAATAAATAATCGTTTATTTCGGAAATCAGGTTCCATTTTGTTAGTATTACAGTCTTAAAAAATAATGTTAGTACGCAAAATATTAAACTAAACGGGCATGAAAGGAGAACCACTCATCTCCTGTTGCAAAGAGAGTGCCACCCCATCCACGCCTGCAGCATTGGCGTCCCACCGTTCAGACAAGGTCAAACAAAGTCAAACAAAATGTTATTGACATTGTCACCGTCGGTATTGATTCACTTGTCGTTATAATTATGTAAATTTATTATATCTTTCATCTTAATTTAGAAAATGTCTAGATGACAGCTGAATTATATTTTTCAGATTGCTATGTTTGTATTTTTACTTTAAATATTTCGCCATCATGCCGATTTTCATAATATTATGTCTCGGTATGTCATATCTGCTCTTTCAGAGTTAGCTCGTGTAGACTTGCTATGATCAGAGCAACATCTTGATCTAATCACGAAGTATTATTAGCTGATTCACATCTTTCAGTAGCATTTCGTTTCCCCTTAGTTCTATTTCTGAGTTCCCTTGAGCGAGCCACTTCATTGATACTACATGTTGAATTTACTTTAATTATACACATCGGAATGCACTCTGCGATTACGTGGTCTGAATTTCCATCGTGTTAACGCTGGAATACTCATACAGTATCATGATATTCGAAAAATTTAATGCTTAGTTACCGCTAAATTGCTATATAAAGAACATGTATCGAGAAAAATACAAGATAGTGTATTCTGTAAAGGTGAATACCGCCCACAAAAGGCGTGCTCGGCCGCAGGCGCAGCCCGTTCGATCGGTCCTCTCACGGCGCGGCGTAAACACACGCTAACAATGCCCAGATGATGGACATCCAAAATAGAATGTAAAGTAAACAATTGGCAACAAAGCGCGTTGCGAAGTCGTCGGTGCGGTGAGATTAACCAACGCTGAACAAGCTTTTGATATCCTGTAACGTCATATCGTCATACGGGCTGCACGTGAGAATTGAATGGTTAATGCTGATAACTCTATTGTCGTCTGTAGCTGTAACGCTTTCTCAGCGTTTTCATGTGCACTCTGCCGTGCAGTATTAAATCTCGTAATGCATGACAGATTTGTAATATTTCGCATGCATAAATTATGATGAAGAAGCATTTTTCGGTGCAACTTTGAGAGCGAATATCGTTTAACGTACGAGAGCACTTAAAGTATATTTTGGTAATGTTCATAATGTGTATTGCGAAGTGTTTCACTATCTTGACGCAATACTTTACGTGGAAATTAACTCACAGTAGGTATGATCTGAAAACACGCAATTTCTGTTCTGTAAAATTTCGCTTCACGCGCATAGTGATGCAAGCCTAGAACATATGTTTACGTATCGTACATGATATAAACTAATGGACAGATCAGAATTGTAAAGGAAATGGAGCAACGGCTATTCATAAGTCATAAGAGCTGATGGCAATTGGCACTAGCGATGGTAAACAATGGGCTTGCTAGAACATTCCATTACCTGGACACACATCCATTATAAAGGGTAAATCAGATGTTGGTGGTAATTTATTTTCATTAGGTACGTAACCACCTGGGTTGGATAAAGACATGATGCATTAGTTAGATACTGTGCTACCTAGTTATGTCAGGAGTAGCAGATGTTGGAAAATGTGCTAAAAGAAATTTAAAATAACTTTCTACGATTAGATATCCATTGTAGTATCCATCTTCTATATTTATTTTCGGATACATATATTTTAATAGCAACGAAGTCAATACTACCTTGAATATTTCGGAAAAAACAGTCAGAGGCAGATAGTCTTTAATCTGTATTAACACACCCTATGTGTTGTACTTTAAATGCGGGTTGTACGTTCCTGTAGGATATTTTGCGAGCCAGTTTTCAATCCAATTTTTTAGGAGATCAGACCATAACGTTTCTGTTTTTCTTCTTCTGACGGTTTGAAGGTGGTTTTTTAGCTAAGGACTGTGCTGACACAATTTAGATGGCCATCTACAAGTTCAAGAGAAAAACATCATCATAATTTTTCTATAAGAAGAGGCCTTTCTTTCTCCATAGCAGACTGATATTAGCTACTTACCTGATAGGTACACTTATGTAACATAATAGCTATACAAGCCTGTACCTAATTGGCTATGCCTACTTAAACCACACTGAAACATTGATTCGCCGCGGCTGCACGAAATCCGTGTGGGTTTGATTGAGCTGTCACTCATTAAGGATCGGGAGGAGGGGACGAACCGTTGACGGTAGTGACGGCAGTAACAAAAACCGATAACGAGTCGTACACGCTGCGTCGAGATCGATCGCTCACCGACAATCATGGTACAATCTGTGTGAATCATCATCATAGTTTCGTGTCGCTTTTCGTTATGTTGTTACAACTTTGCGTTTTAAAAACGTAGGTAAGCTCACAAAGATAAATAAGTTATACACTGAACTTATAGCTGTAGATACTAAAAGCACTATGAGGTGACGTAAAAAAGTATTGACGGTCTACAAAAAAAAAAACAACCGACTTCCAAAACAAACACTACACAGTGAAAACGTACTTTAATTTCAGAAGTCAGTGTCTTTGATTCTGTATGTTAGTTTTTTGCCACTGATGTCTAAAATTAATGTTATTATTCACATTGTACTTTATGTTGGAATTCGGTTTTCTTTTTTGAAATAACATCTTATTTTTCACTTTGCATTTGTGGTACCCATCCCAAAAAAAATCGTATATCTTCACTTGCTAAGTATTAACAGTGACAGGAAGTTATTATAACATCATTAACAATAACTAAGTGAAAAAAAATATGTAGGTACATTGAAGCTAACTCAAAAGCCACTAAGGTTAGTGGAACCAGAATTTGACCAAATTTATATGGGACCACTATTTATGTATAAGTACCCTTTCAAACAAAGGGTTGAAAATGCATTTTTACTCAAGTTTGTTGTTATGCACATGCGATTTTTAAACACTAATATGCCTAGGATGTTTAAATTGCTTTCGCGAGAAGTATGGTGCAGGTGAAGGATTCAAAATAATAAAACTCAGTAGGTAATTGAGCACCTAACACAAAACAAAAAAAACACACACACATCCTAAAATTAATTATCATGTTTGCGTAAAGATGACATAATCATGTCTATAAAAACACTTTTAGAAGAATTTCCCAACAATAGAATATACATTTTAAGCCATTACCTATGATCAGTATCGACAGAACCAAGTTTAGTAAACACATTCTAAAATAGATGCAATTAAACCGACGGAGCGACATCCAGCTAATCCAGCGCTAACGACCAGCCGTACGTTATGTATGTATCTGTATTTGCATACCGCACGCCTAATTGCCCTTAATACAATTACGGGTTTTCAAAGCGCTTTTTTATGTAAGAGAGATTGTAATTAATTAATATCAATACAACTCTGTCTATTATAAAGAACACGTGTAACAAGTGTCTTCCCCTTAACATAAAAAATATAGGAAAGACGTTATTGGAGGATTTCTTAATTGTGTAGTTAATTAGAAGACAATTATAGTTACATTTAAATTACTCAGGTACTTGAATAAAGTATCACCAACTGTGATAAATAAAAAAAGGAAAAACTGCTGTGGTACGAGTAATTCCGGATTCCTATATGGAAAATGGTAATAATTAGGTCAAGTTTTTTGAGAAACATAATTACATAGATTTTTTATTGATGGCTTCCTAGGCCAATGAAAATTCTAATTATGTATCTAAAGCTACGCGATTAAAGTAAACAGTTTATTTGATAGCATTACTGAAGTATATAAGTTTATTTTTCATAAAGGTTAATGTATCTGCTAAACAGGGTTAAATTAAATTGGCTAGCGTAACTTCACAGATATTATGGGTATCAATATCTAAACACGACAAAAACTGATTTTCCATACTCATAATTTCAAGTATCAACATTATAATAACTTTATATAAGTTTATTTATTTTCTCTCACAATGGTTCTGTAGCCTTAACAGTTTTGAACATATACATTTAAAATAACATTGTGGGAGCTGGTGCCTGATGTAGGTTTTAAGAAAAATCTGTGTTACAGGTCATTAGGTCCCACTTAGTAGCTTGATACAAATTAACAGGCAGGTAACATGTAATTCTTTCTACCAAACAATTAAAACAAAAATCTATCCGCGGTAACAGCTGTAGTTACTTGAAGCATGAGTTAAGAAATCTAGGTTCAATTCTCGGGTCAAGCAACGTGATATTGAGTTCTACCTTCTGAAATTTCTCAATAGCAGCACGGAGTCTAAATTTGTACCGGGTGATGGCAATAGGCTTGTACTCAATTACATGAGACTTAAGGGGAACCTAGTCGAGGGCTCGAACTCACTGGTGGGCCTGGCTAAAAATCACGCTGTCTCACCAGGCTTCGTGTCCGACAGAGATAATATAAGTGTTGAGCAGTTAGACGCTAGTCTACACGCACAACGTTATTGAGTGAGATGCAGGATCATTTATAGTAAAAAATTCGCGATAAAATTAAGAAAAGTCCTTTGGAAGATCGGGTTTTATGAAAAAGCCAATGACTAATAAAGTTTATTGAACTTTTCGATAATTGAACTTTGTCGGTACCGACTTGGTTTTGAAGATTTTACACTTCTTCTATTACTTAAATACGCCCAAAGTTAAGTAAAATTAGTAAGAAAAACTAGTCTTTGTTGGCTCCTAACTTTTTAATGGGTTTTTGGTTTAGTATTCTGTTTCCGTACAGACAATATTAATAATGAGACAAAACGATATCATAGTTTACTTTGGATGTGCCATGTCAGACAGTGGAGTAAAACACTCCCGAAATTTGTATGCAAAAAATGTGGACTAGGTTCACCTTAACAGGACAAGACTGATGTTATGTTAATCTTATATCAAGATAGAAATTACGTTAAAGAAGCTTCTATTAAACGTTGCCTAACAAAACTGAGTACAAATTAAATACCAATTGGACGACCTGTGAAACACAAATGGTAGTTACTAAAATTGAAATAGATTATGTTCATAATTCACTAAACGCTTGTTAACAAACGTTTTCCATACTACATAAGTATCAGGCGTATTATAATTACAGTGTCAAACAGATAATTAAGTACCCTCAAATGGAAATTACGAAGGTATAAGCTTGAACAACATAGCAGAAGATATTATTTGATTCGAAATCTCTAGTAATAAGGAAATCGTATTTCTGATAATCGAATGTGAAATTCGTAGGTAGTAAATTAAGATCAAGGATGAAAAATGTTTTCAGTTGATGGGAATTGTATGATTATTTATTTATAAACAGTTGACAGTAGTCTTGTTGATTTAAGTACTGTTACACATACCGTGTTTTGAGGGCAACACAGTACACGGTAAGTATAGGTATGTCTGTGAAAAGGAATCATACAAAAAATACGTAGTTTCAAAAGTCATTTTAGTTGAGATTCGCTTAAGTTTTACTCGGGTTGTCTTACCGAATTCATTCATACATGGCTTGCAATTTCTTTCATCCCTGCTTACCTAAGTTACGCTTAAGTTTCCTAAGCATGTGGTAATCGAACACATACTATCGGCTATCCGATTGTAGAATGTATTTATAAATAAATACTGGTGTTTGGCTTGTGGCTAAATAACAATAGCCGCATGAGTGGTTTGATCACGTTAAGCTTCGCTTGCCGCAGTTAGTCCTTGGATGGGTGACCATCTTTACACACCATAACCCCTCCGTGCCTCGGGAAGCACGTTAAGCCGTTGGTTCCGGCCGTCATTCGTGGATGTTTGACGATCGTTGCGGGTCGTCAGAAATCCCAAAGTCTGACAACCAGTCTTAGCAAGAGGTATCGTATTACCCAGTAACTGGGTTGTGGAGGTCAGATAGGCAGTCGCTCCATGTAAAATACTGGAATTCAGCTGCATTCGGTTAGACTTCGGAAGACGACCCCGACATAGTTGAGAAAAGGCTGGTGAAAATGACGGATTTTCATGACAGCTGTTATATGACGGAACCGCTTTCCTAGGAAACCAATAGCTAACTTACTAAAGGAGAAATGGAAAAATTACAAGCCAGATATAACTGAATTTGGTTCCATATCTTTCTCTCCGCATCAACGAGAAACTTTAAATTAAAATAGCAAAAAGGTATCAAATCAAGTTTAGGGTCTTCTTTTGTTTTTCTTCACAATGAAATGTACAATCAGCTCATCCAAGATCACTAAGAAAGATACCAACCTTGTGCCTCCTGTTATCAGGATTCAAAATAACGTATTTTAAACAGAAGGGTGATTCTTCATATAGAAATAAACCTTTTTCTATAGAGGTCAATATATCAAAGTTTGTACTTCTTTTATCGAAAACAGAGTAAGATAAAATGCCTTTTAACAAAAAGTATCATTTAGATAATCGAAGGTATTGAATAGCGTCGATTAACTGTAATTTATAGACAGGGTAGATTCCAATCAATTGATTGGTGGTTTTATTATAAGTTTTATCTTGTTTTCTATCGAAGCAAAAATGTGGAAGAAGAAGACGCATAACAGGATAATATATATTGAGTTTGGCAACACTGCGAGATATTTGACGTCCTACATAGGATTATTAGAATATTGGAAGACTTTTGTAGCTTGAAAAAACTAGATATTATTACATATAAGTTTTCTCTTATTCTATATTAACATTACACTGTATAATAGATGAAGTTTTTATCGACGCCTTCCCATAATTGCTTAGCTACTCATAAAATTATAAAGTAATTGAACTTATTGCCCTATTACGGCAAAGCCAAAACAGGATTTGTTTTTTTTTTTTAAGAACCTGTCGTAAGCTTTTCATAGGTAACTACAGTATGAAACAAATATAAGCAGGTTACGGTTCTCTTATCTTCATAAATAACATAATTATATCTACAACATTTGTGTTTTAATTATAGCATTCGTATGTGAATCGTGTGTAGGTATTGAAAGATTATGCGGGCAAGACAAATAACAATACAGCTCTCATTTCCCAATCCAGATTAAAAAGTTGATAATAAATCAATAATAAATAAATTAATGTAGAAGAACATCGCCCGTATATTTCAATTATTATTTTCTTATACTTCAGAAAAATTGTTCCGTAATATTGACAAATTGCCCCATAAATGACGGGTTTCCAACCCTTCGTCTATCAATTACTCCGACCCTTTGGCCCCAGTTTTTTACTTGAAAAGAAACATTGAAGAAATATAACTAACGCCTTCATAGACTTTCTGGAATAGCCATTTTGAACAAAATAATACGTATTTCAAACTCAAACTCAAAGCATTTATTTAAATTAAACCATTTACGGGCACTTTTGAGTAAAAGTCGGTCAGTTAATCAGAAAGTTAAAGCTAGTTGCCCATTCCAAAACGTAGATCTCTATGAAGAAGAACGGGCAAGTAATTCCAATGACACTCTTTTAAATCAAGACATTACAAAATCCTGGGTACATTATTCTTATTTCTTCTTTATGTGGGAAATATGTAAAACAAATGTTCCAGGCACACAATGCAGGTATTAATAGTGGCACCCAGTGGCGAGGGGTGAAATTATAGCCAGGGTAAGCCGTTCTAAAAAAAAATACACCGCGTGATGCAAGCTTAAAGTTTCCCTAGAAGATTAGGCCAGATACTGAGTTAAAATCAGAGAATTTTGTTCGAATGATTTCCTTTTTTTCGCGTGAAGGTCATCAGTAATACTTAGAAACACATAAAAATTCATTGTAGTTTAAAATAATGAATAAAGGCGGGAGCTGAGATTTCTTATAGGTAAGCCGATAGGAACCAGCTTGTTTTGACCTATTGCCACTGCTGGCACCACAGGTAACTGAAAAGTTGTGTGGAAATCGGTGGTCATGGTATGTGCATGTGATACGGAGGAATGAAGATAACCGCGTGAGGATGACTGTGGATGGCCATCTATCTCTTTGGTCCCTAATCTTATAAGATTAGGGACCATAGAAACAATAGATGGCCTATGTGGCAGATAATTTATGTGAAAGAAAGGGGCTGACAACTGAATGATGACTTACTTAATTCAGAAGTATGGAAGGGCAAAAAACATGTTGCGTCGATCCCAAATAAATTTGGATTATTTTTTGGATTTTTGCTACACAGAAACACATATATGTGGTGCCGAATTATCACAAGAATTGTCGGGCAAAATCTATGCCATCAAAAACATAACTTGTAAAAAATACCAAGTCTCGCAACTCAGTTCTTCTACCGTCAAAAGTTGTGAGATCCATGTAATAGAATAATCCCCTTTTTACGAAAATTACGCGGACGGAGGAGTATGAAATTAGGCGCAGTTAAAGTTTATACGGAAAAGGAGTGCAGAAAGCTAATATTTTTATATCCTTAATAATGCATTAAAAATACATTAAGTTTTTAATGAATTATGTCGTATTTCTACCATCGAGCTACAACTATACTCCATTTGAAATAAGATTCGACATTTAAACAAACCCTTTTTAACAGTCAGTCCAACCGATTCTGACTTCTATACCGTAAGCGTAAGGATGGCATTAAAAGCAAAAAAGTAGTTGCAGTACCAACTGTTTACTGTAGCTGCCATTTGTCATGCCACCAACGCAATCGGACTGTAAAAAAGTTTTAGTTAAATGTCTAATCTAATTTCAAATGGAGTATAGTTTATTGATAAATTGTTCGGGCGCCGTCGGCTTTTTTCGTCAGGCGTCGGGCTGCCGCGCGGCCGACAGTTCTTTTGATTATACCTTAACAGTTTATACAGTCCAATACTTTTATTTCAGAGTCCATTTTAAGACCCTTACATAATAAAAGATGTGTTGCAAAATCCTGTAGTACAGGATAATGACAAGAGAATGATGACACAGAAGGTATAGGTAATAACCTAAGTGAGCTACAAATTAATATAAAAATTTGCGTATTCACACAGCTGGTAACACAGTGAAGTTATCACTCAAACTCATCGCTTAATCAGCTCATGAACGAGCGCAGCTCATCCGTTTAAATCACAAACTGTCGTGCAGTTCCGAAACATATGAGTGGAATTTTAAACAATCCCAGTAATTTTGAAGTATATCGCTAATCCATTGCTTCATAAGCTCGACAAATTTTTCTGCTGAGCAACTAAATAACGCAATCAATGTTAATATTGAACTGTCAACATGAAATTCATCCCTACTGTTAGTGTGTCACAAAATTACCCCTCTGAACTCAAAAGTAACTCTGTCTGTCTGTTTGTTTGTTACCTTTTCACGCCTTAACGACTGAAGAGATTTCGACGAAATTATATAGATCGGTAGACCATGACCTGGGTTAGGTTAGGATAGTTTTTATCCCGGTAGTAACGTTCTCGTAGGACCATTTGAAAAGCCAATTATTTTTAAAAGAGTAACCGTGAAGTTTCATGCCGGCTCTTCTCCATAGGAAGCGACAAATTGGAACCGTGGACCTAGCTTCTGACGTTTCATAAGTGCCCATGCAGGTTTATGTGAATTAAAATATTTTGATTTGATTTGATTTCTGGCCTCCACGCAGTTGACGCCGCGGGCCAAAAATATGAGGGAAATTCAGTTTACTTTTGACTTATGATAACACGGCGTTTATTTTCATAAACATTGGTGTGGCTATTTTAGAACATCCCTTCTATAAAGAGTAAAGAATATCCAGGAAAGAAATACTACAGATCATAACACGCACTGATTTACTACTTAGCGGAAAGTACGAAGCAGATTGAGTTTACAAGGAACGGTCTAACAAACAGTTATTGTTGACGTATTTGCTTTGAAAATAAACCTCTCAGCAACTTTGTTACGTATAACGTTATTAGCACGCGGCGAAATTACTGTTTATTTTATATGTTTCAGCGGAAATTAATATACTGGTCCACGCGTCGATTTCTAATGCGGAGATTTAGTCGTCGTTACGCTCTGTTATTGTACCTAGAAACGTGTTTTAAGCGAAAATAGTTTTATTCAAATTTTCATGTAAACTTATAATCATCATCATCACAATTTAACCCAAAAGACGTCCACTGCTGGACATAGGCCTCCCCCAGGCTCCGCCACTTTGTTCCGCCACCTGTTCTGTGTTTTCCGCATCCAGCGGATTCCTGCGGCCTTCACAAGGTCATCAGTCCACCTTGTGAGAGGCCTTCCAACTATACGTCTTCCGGTACGCGGTCGCCACTCCAGAACCTTTCAGCCCCATCGCTCATCTGTTCTGCGTGCAATGTGCCCTGCCTACTGCCACTTAAGTTTGGCAATTCTTTGGGCTTTGTCGGTTACCTTGGTTCTCCTGCGGATCTCTTAGCTCCTTTCGATCACGTAGGGAAACTCCAAACATGGCCCTCATTGCCATTTGGGTAACTTTCAGCCTTCCAATAAGGCCCATTGCGGGTGACCACGTTTCAGTGCCATAGGTCATCACTGGCAACACGCACTGGTCAAAGACTTTTGTCTTGAGACACTGCTGTATTTGGGATCTAAACTTACCATAGTATACGGTTTATTCCGGCCGAGCGTGCATCATTTACGTGCACGTTGAGCTTTGAAATATTATAGTATCACCCTCAAGATTAATTAAGGCCTGTCACACGGTACATATAATATTACGTCAAATAAATTTTCTCTTGTGTTACAACGAAGAAAATTACCTGTCTGGTCCTGTATGGCGGGTAATTTTTGTCACACGTCCCTGTGTCGTCTCAGAGGCCCTTTATCACTACCTGAATACATTGACCATTTTGTATGTTCTGGTAAAGCGAATGAGAAACTGTGATTGAGGTCCCGAATTCCCGAGTCTTGTGGAATCACTTAGCTAATGAAACAAATACTCGAGCACGTTCATCAAATGAGGTTTCTGAGTAATATGTTGTGTTCACTTATCCAACTACTTGTAAGAAACCTTTTTGGTGTACCTGTGCTCCTGATTTATGCATAGGTACCTACTTTGAATAGATAATTCGTATCACTATTAAAATATACACCACAACTTTTTTGGTTCGATTTCAGAACCAATCTGGAATTGTATTACGAATCATAAATCCAAGCCGTTTGACCGATTACCATGAAAGTGGGCACATATTATGTATATTTTTTCATGGAATTTTTTACAGGGTTTTTTTTCGACCTCCATGCGGGTGAAGCCTCGTTCAAAGCCAGTATTTGTGAATAAAACAATAGGCATTGACCAGATGTATGAACGTCAACGAGGCAAAAGAAGAATCAAGTTCGTGAACGGGCGCCGTCAGTTGAGACTGGTCATCTCCTAACTTCCATGGCTAATTTTATATCTTATATTTAGAATTGTTTTTTTTTTTTACATTGTTCTCACATATAGAAGCAACAAGAATAATGTTCCCAAGTTTTTGTAATACTTAACATGATTAAAACGAGTGTCCATGGAGTTTCTTGCCCGTTCTTCTCCATAGAGATCTACGTTTTGGAATGGGCAACTAGCTTCAACTTTCCAACTGGTCGACTTTTTGACAGTTCAAAAGTGCCTGTAAATGGTTTAATTGAAAAAAAAAAAAAAAAAAAGAAAAAAAAAAAAAACAATATATAAGGATCGTAAAAGGTGACGTTCTGTAGTTTCTGTCTATCTCCATAGGGAGCAGGCGTGAGTTTACATACATAACAATAGGCATTTTATCAACTTATTCGCAACCCTCCAAATAATTTATGAGGTTCTTTGTCTAGAAGTATCTCAATTATATTGCCTTCGCTTTATCCACCTTTCAAGTTCAAGTCGTAACATAAAATATATTCTAACAATTTCTCTGTTACACTTACTTACCTTCTAGCAAACCCTTTCTCAATTTCTTGAACTTTGTGACAATTTGTTGTATAAAGCCGTCTGTCTCCCTTTGTAGGTGAAACTTGAGATATTATTACTTGACGTAACAATAAATTAGTTAATTAAAAAGCCCCCCCCTTTCCCTCAAAGGGATGCCTTCACTCACCTGAACACAATAGGGTAATGAAGAAAGATTGCAATTAAAGTTTTATTTCAGTTAGTTAATTTAGTTACAGTCTTCAACGTTCAGACTTTCGTCTTTTGTTTCGGCTGAATTTAGCTGAAAGTCTTGCTGGTGACAAGATATTATTAAGGCTTGGACTGATAATAAAATAGTTTCTAAAAAATCTTAAATAATTTTATAGTGCAGGCATGATTAGTTGATTACAAAAGACTAAAGTTTTTTGTATAACCATATCAAATAAAAAAACTTTGTGTAAATTATTTCATCACTACTGCTCTCAAAACGGTCCAGGAAAACACCGTGAGGAAACCGGCATGTCCTAGAACAAAATTTCGTAGACATGGTGACATCCACCAACCCGCACTGGGCCCGCGTGGTGGATTACGGCCCACTTACTCCCACCGAAAGGAGACCTTTGGCCCAGCAGTGGGGTTATTACAGGCTGAATATGATTTTAACTAATTACCCGGAACTAATATGTTGCTAAACACTGCAACTGAATTAACTTAATCACACAGTAATCAAACTTAACTCCTAATGGCCGATTCCTATAATTTACGGACAGTAAGTTGTAGGTTAAAATTAAGACTCTTGTATATTTACCACAAATGATGCAAAGGCCTCATAACTTTGCAAAGTAGACCATCCTAATATGAAGTAGCTATCACAGGTAAAATTATCTTACGAAAGTATTTATTGGCCTGGTTTGGAAATAAAAATGAGCAAAACGACCCGTTTTTGTTTATGGAAACCGAGAATTAATCGTTATTGATAGCCCTGTAACTGGCCAGTTACATCTAACTAGAGATGTCTAGAACCGGAATGTCAACACAGTGAAGTCATCGATCAAATTCATGTCTATTTCAGCTAATGTCACAGCTCTAGCACATTCCTTAATGACACAATCCCAACTGTGAACTAATGAGGTATGAAGACTGTTTGATTGCCTATGCCTGTGCAAAGGGAATTTACCGAGTAGTCACGCCTAATCTCTATGTGTTACCAACCATGAGAGGTTTAAACTTAGTCTTGCATCTGTGCCAAAACTGAAACAATTGCTTTAAAGGTAACGTAAACTACCAATGAGGTACTGCGAAACGGTCTTATTGTGAAATGGCTGCAATGTGGTATGGCACTGACACGTGACATAACATACTGAATCGTACTTTCTCATAATGGCTCTCAAAAGAAGTTTGAAAGCCACCCAAAAAGCAATGAAGAGGGCTATGCTTTCAGTTTCCCTACGTGATCAAATCGGTAATGAAGAGATCCATAAGAGAACCAAGTAAACCGACATAGCCGAAGAATTGCAACACTTAAGTGGTAGTAGCCGTTGGAGCTGAAAGGTACCTGAGTGGCGACCGCGTACTTGAAGACGTAGCGTTAGAAGGCCTCCCACAAGGTGAACCGATGACCTGGTGAAAGCTCCTGGAGTCCGTTGGATGCGAGAAGCACAGGACCGGTTGAAGTGGCGGTGCTTGCGGGAGGCCTTCGTCCAGTAGTGGACGTTTTCGGCTGAAATGTTGTTAATGATGACTGTTGTAGAACGTTAAAGATCCAAATTTGCACATGGGAAAAGGACACTTAATAAAAAAATATGTTGCTTTCCTTAATTAATTTAAAATAAATTGCTTGTATTCATAATACCTAAATATATTCATTGACAAGATTATACAACGCATATTGGTGTCCAAAATGGTCTAAATTTCTAAAACATGTGTTAGCAAAGTGATTTACTATTCGCCTGGCAGCCGCTAACGAAAAGCCTGACCAAACCCATTCACTGCCGGCCAAAATTCACAAAACATTCCGACACTAAACCCGAGAATACACGGATACACGAAGTTTATCGAACAGTGCGTGCCCACCGATGTTTACAATCAATATGTAGATCGTAGATAGTGGTAACATGGAACACAGACGTTAGGTACTTACGCCCGACCGCGTCTGGAGTCAAAGCAGACGAACAGAAATAACGCTCACCTATTGTGCCGAGCGAGACGAACATCACACATCACGGGCGCGTATAGCTCAATTCACTTCGCATCGATACAGGGTTGATACCATCGGTACGGGCTTGTGGAGCATAAAGGGAAGATATAGAGCGTAGGTTCCGTATTCCCGGTAACAATGGGCCATTCTTTTCGTCTCGGGACCTCGCGGGTTATTAGGGGCTATATCATGTGATGGGTAGCTCTTTGAACATTGTACTTTAAAGCTGTGAGGATCTTGTGTCCCAAATGGGTTGATAAGGTCAGGTTAAAGAGGCACCACGATAATTTCTTTACAAAATGTGTCATTATTATGGTTAATTGACATATTATTTTTTAATTTCAAGTTTTCAAACAGTACGGCTAATTCGTAACGTTACAAGTTAACATTCGAAATTTTTTCGAATTTCAAATAAGTTACGAATAAAATATGCCACTTGTTTATGATAAAACATTACTACAGAAAGTTTTATTTAATTCAGAAACATTCAAGGAATTTCTAAGACACTAACCTAACACAAAAATATATATACCTATTATAATACATTGTTTGAAATTCTAGACAACAATCTATAGTTATTCGCTGCCTTATTTTGCTAAGCGTCTATGTAGACGAAGGTTTAGACCTTTAACCAATTTTCCAATAACCTCACACTTACCGCGTTAATATCGAAATACCAGGAATCTGGTATGTTCATTAAAATTTCGGTATTGATACCGGTACTAGCGTCAACCCTGCGTCAGCTTTGATCTGTTTGCACTAAGATTGGTTAGGCTATGGGTGATCATTCACGACATGCCATTTCTCGTTCGTCTCGGCTCGACCGCTCTTGAACAAAAAGATTTTCGTGACAGGCGACATTCCGAACAAACAAAGCGACTTCCTGCATTACGTTGTGCCGTTTTCAATGGAGAATGTGTACCTTATTTATTTTTTGTTTGTTAGAAGCAATATTAGGACAACGGACAGTGAAAGTCAATGTTAGGTCCTACAAATTTGTTTGCCATGTGTGTGAATTTTTTAAATTATGTATAAGCTATTGCCAGCTGACTCGCTCGCGTGGGTGTCAAAAATTATTCCACGGGGAGGTACTACCGGGATTAAAAGTATCCTATGTGTTAGTCCAGGTTGTAAACTATCTGTGTCCCGAATTTCATCCAAATCCGTTAGGCTGTTTTTGCGCGGCTGAATAACAAACATTCAAATAACCAAACATACAAACTTTCACATTTATAATATTAGTAGGATCAATAACATCCTTAAATCATTAATATTGCTACTTTAACTTTCTATATCCGCCATAAGTCAATTAAATCGGTATTTCTATCCTTCCGTACACCGACCGAAAATATCTCAAGAGCTTAGTTCACAAATGGGTTGCGGAAGTCCGCCGGTACTCAATCATTAACTCTGTGCAAATTGGATAATTGCTTAGTATTCATTATTTTCCTTCCTCGTTATTGCCTCTCTACAGACGAAGATGAAAAGGAGAAGAATAAATTTAATATTATTTCAAACAACTCAACATCAAACAAAGATACCATAAATAAAATTCAAGCAATTAATTGACGATGTCAACGTTTAACAATCCGCGTTGAAAGAATATAAAAAAGAAATATCAAATCTCTTTTCAAGTCTATATCATAAATTATTAAAAAAAAAAACTTAAAGGGCGATTTGTTATCATCCATGTTGAAAGTAATGTTTCCAATAAAACCAATTTATAAGTGTTAGAGAGTCCGTGACTGGCA
The DNA here is from genome assembly GCA_947359405.1 of Antitype chi. Classification (NCBI taxonomy): domain Eukaryota; kingdom Metazoa; phylum Arthropoda; class Insecta; order Lepidoptera; family Noctuidae; genus Antitype; species Antitype chi. The sequence continues at coordinate 7,231,023 of OX375814.1, forward strand.
CTGAGCTGCCGAATGGAAGTATCGAGAAAACAATATGGCGGCGCGGTGAATAAAATATTAGAATTTTACTTCACAGCCGGGAGCTACGGGTTTGTGGGAACGCGCTTTAGTTCATGATTTACGAGTCCAACGTGTAACACGAGTAATGGACTTTGTTATTTTGACATTTGTATGATTAATATTGCATGGTGTCATTAGAATGTCTGTTTTCAGCCGTTGTATTGATGCAGTGACATTTGACTTTGATATCTTTAGGACTACTGCAATTATTTTCTTCGATGAGTTAAATGTTCATAGCCAATGTCTTTATGATATTGACTGTCTATATAGAATAGATATTTGTCAACTAAGAAAGAAATATTAGGTAAGAATACGATAAAAACTTGTGTGTTGGCTCATAAAAAGCTTATCTAATGGTATTATAGACGTGCAAATCACATACTCTCGTAGACTTTCTATGATACGGCGCATTTTTGATTTTGCGTATAATAATATTGAATTTTTATTACCTCACAAGATTCTAGCGAAAGCTTGAGAACACGTATCCTCAAGCTTAAAGCTAGTATAAGCTTCGGAACTTGTGGGTTGAGTATACTTACTCGACTGAGTAAGTGATGAAGTTCACACAATTGCAATAAATTGCATTGTTTGACGAATCACAGTCCGAATGATTGATCCTGGTATATTTCTCCTCATATACACTGACACCTGCTTTACTTGTGGTTAAGTAAGAACAACCGCACGGGTCGTTCGGTCAGGTGAAGCTGTGCTTGCCGCGGTTGGCCCCTGGATGGGTGACCATCTTTACATACCTCAAACACCTCCGTGCCTCGTAAATTACGTTTGGGCAGTTTTTTTGGGTGAACAAAAATCATGGAACTTGCGTCATCGTCACCGCACGCTTCCCATGAGCTATAGGTATGTATACTGTGTATATAATTATGTACATAGATATAGGAGTGTCAAAGCGTCAAAAATAATAATGTAATAGCTCGACGATACAATTCACAAGTTACTTAGTTTTTATTTTATTTAATCAGATTATGAGCCACCGCAGGGGCCTATTTAAAATGGCGTTTGGGTAAACGAGCACACAAATGAGTCGCGCGTTGATGTCTTTTGGAAAAATCCCTTTCTTTCATTAGGTAATTCTAATTCTTTTATCCCTTTCTTTCCCTTAGTATTTTTATCGTAAAAATCTGTGCTGTTACCTTTAATGGCTGAAATCGATTGCTCGTTTATCATTTTTTACCGAGAGCAAACAGGACCCAAGGACCCAGTGTGAAATCCTGTATTGACTATAGAAAAAATACACACGTAATTGTTCATGTTTTCACTTCTGTTAGCACTCCCGTAGTACCACTGTTTTTTTATGGTTACAGGTCGTCAGAAGACTGAAAGTCTGACAACCAGTCTTATCGGTATTGTATTACCCAGTAATTGGATTGTGGAGGTCAGACAGGCAGTCGTTCCATATAAAATATTGGTATTTAGCTGCACCCGGTTCGACTGGAGGCCGTCCCAAAAATAGTTGGGCAAAACCTATGCAGACGATGATACACTGACAGCCGTTTTCTGAATTGCGAATTTTGAGTTCAGAAATGTTAATGTTTAAAAGTTTTAAATTTCGCGGTTTACATTGAAGGAATAACCAACTTAAAATCAGAAACCAGGTGTTAATCTTCTGGTTGCTGTTGAATCACTCAATGAACCTTAGCCACACCATTAGCAAGCAATACAGCACAGCCATAAAAAAGTTCCAGAATTAAATCCTTACCTTTTTCTCAGATACCATCAGACTTACAATAGACCTCATTTCCACTGCCATTGAATTAAGTATTCTGGTATACATACATTTATTTGTATTCACCTTTATTACCTGAGTTCCGGAGTTAGGGATTTCCTTCCCCACATGGCGGGAAGTGTGCCAGTAACGTTAATTGGCCTACCTTCGCGACGTTCGCCAAAATACTTGCTTTAACGAGATACGGTAGTGTTGATAACAGTTTTTGGGAACTGTTTGTGAGCGTATCTTTTGTGTTGGGTCTGTTAAAAGAAACGAAGGATAGTGGATAGTGTTATGTGTGTACTAGTTGTCATTTGACCCGGCCGGTCAGTTTAGTTTAAGGCAGTTTTGATTACGGTAAATCCGTTTTTGAGGCACAACTCTGGTAGTAGTTTCTGCTAAGCCAAAATAGGTGTGCTATAAGACTTTCTTATATACTAATATAATATTACTGTTACCCCGCATCATCCTACTGCTGGGCAAAGGCCTTTCCCCATGAATTGCAGCTCTTTCGATCCGGGGCTAAAGCGGACCACTGGTCGAGTCTTTCTCCAGCTCGACCCGCCATCCTGTACGGGGTTATCCGCGACTCCTTCTAGCTGTGTCAGGGTAGGCGCCGTTGTTATATTGTAAAGATGTAACATTTTTAGTGTGAATTTGTATGTAAGAGGTCAGGTTTGGAACTACTGACCCAATTCCGAGAATAATATTGCCAAAATACAAGCAGAAAACAAGAAATTTCCCGGGCGGGCGAAGTCACGGGCAGATCCTAGAAGAATCTATCACAAACCCTTAAAAAATATATAGCTGACCTTAACCAGACAAAACGTCGCAGAAACTAAGACAGATGGTAAAGCTAACACGATATAAATCAGCAATAAAGCAAGCTTCAGACGTACTTCCCTAGCCAACGATGTACTTGAATACTACGAGACCAAAGTCTAGACGTCATTTCATTCTATTGTCCATTTCCACAAAATAATCCCTTCCGTTCCACAGAACATTTTGTGAGAAAAATGTGTTTACGATCCCTGCCCCTCTTAATATTAAACTGCCGATATCAGCTCCTATAAATATGCTTTAGGCAACCTAACTTGTTTGTGGCTATCAAAGAAAAAGATTTCGGTATGTGAGCGGAATTTCCTTTGTCACGGAGTAATCCATACGAATCTTTATTGGAAGTTTTAATGAAAATACTTTTATATACTCATAGCTTTACAAAAGAAAGGAGTATCAATGGGTACGTACTTATGTTGGTTTGCAACTCTTAAAAAGTAATGGAGGTATTTTAAAAGCAATTCATTTTCTAAAGCCTAGCGCAAAAGGACCACAAAAAAATAGAATAAAATGCATTTCGCGATGGATAGAAAATTTATTTTTAACAAAACGCGTGACATTTTGGTTAATCCTGTGAATATTTGATGTGTTTTAAAATGCAAACCAATAAAGAATATTTTACAGTCAAATGGAATAAAAATAAAAATATGTTGCTCGGGACGAAAACATAAATTTTATAGTGAAAAAGTACATTAGTTAGAGGCAAAAAATACAAATAGGAGTAAGTAATCGTAATAAAATAAGTTGTTATACACTGTTAATCATTTCAGTGCTTAAAAAAAAATAAACAACTGAACTTAATCACAAAAAGTTCCAAAATAAAAGAAAAAGTTTCTAAAAACAAAAGAAAAACGTCCATTCTATAGGAGAAAACAAAGTGAAAATTCTCGAATAATGGGTGTAGTTGCGGGAATCGATTCCCGGGACAAATAGCGAGACGATTGGCTTCAGTACTACACAGTTCTCTTGCAACTAATACGGGCTACTAGTGTCGTGTTTCTTCACATTTGTTGGTGCCATTGTCCATTCCATGTCTCTCTCTCTATTTATTTCCACATTTCTATTTCCTAGTATTGAACTTGTGTTGCTTCTATTCTTAGCAATTCGCTCAAAGTAATTTGTGGGAACAGTGGGACTCTTTGTCGTTAGCAATTCGCTGAAGAAACTGATTATTCCGTAGTAGTTCGTACTTGTTCAAAAACACGAGCTTTAAAGGCATCTAAAGAGATGTAGGACGGTAAAATAAAAGTATTTTATGGACCAAAGTATAAAGATATTTCATCATCGCCGAGCAATATCAATAAATTGTAATATTTGTGAATTGCACCACCCACAATGCCTCATTTTCAAAGTCAATTCTTCGGAAAACTTAAATGAATCGAAAGTATTCCAAAGGGTGTTCAAATCGAAATACGGTCAACCGTAAATATTTATTTACCAAATAACACGGAAGCACTTCGATAACAAAAAGAATAAGGATTTAGTTCTTCTGGAGTGTTCCAGCATTTTCTGTATCAATAGCGTCGTAGATCAAAATGACAAAGGGCGAGAGATTCCTATTTCGTAAACGTATTTTTGATCCACGCCGTTTTCGTAAGAACTCGACTACGATCGTCGATCGTTCTACGGTTGTTAAAATATGACAGTCGTTTCAAATCTTTATCTTCTCACGAGGCTACCAATTGAATTTCATCGGGCAAAACTATTTGTGATGCCGACATCTGATACCTATAACTTTTTGTAGAGCTTCTTTTAGAACAATTTAGTATTACAGAAAGCTTAGGAAAGTTCTAAAGTTATCGTATAGTACTAATAGATGATGTCACTGAACCCAAACTGAATTGAAGACCCTGCCATAAAACGGAGTCAGTACGAATATTTAGGAAAAAAAATTGCACTTACATAAAAATTTTTTTGAAACTTTTATAGTATTTTCAGACGAGATTCTAGGGTAAAAACAATTATGTTTTCGGTCACAGTAGTCATCTTGGTTACTTTTGTTTTCACATAAGATCGTTTTATAGGTAGTCTTGTACGAAAAGTACTCAATAAATAACTGAGCAGAACATCTTTATCAAGACCGAAACCCCTCTGAAATATCTCTATTGTCTTTATGTTTATTACACTGACATGCGTCGACAACCAAGATATCACTCTGGTAAATCTTTGTACATGTAAGTAAATGAGATATACATAAAAGATAAGAAAAGTACGTAATTCAGGGAAATATGTAGAAAACGTTATAGCCGAAACAAATTTTATTGGTACATAACATGCATGTTTACATCCATTTTTACGTTCCTAAATCAACGGGATTAAACGTGAAAATATTGCAGGAACACCCAACATGGTAGTCAGATTACATTCGTTAAATTTTAACGTGGTTCGAGTACTAATAAAGTAGCGTATCTCACCATAGGTTTTGTGTTTACGGGGCGAATTTAAAGGTCCATTACAGAAAACCTAAGCGGCCGCAAACGGCATGGGGCGCCTATCAAAGCGAGGTATAAACGTTAGTTAATAAGCTCTCGACATCGTTTTAATGAAGATGGAGCGGTAAAGTTTGCCGACCGGCGTGTATCGGTGAGTACGTATAAAATTAACGCGCAGTAATTTGGCCGGTGGCCGTCGCGTTTGAACGCCGGTAGACTTAATTGCCAGCTGTAAAAATTTTGTTTGTGTCCGAAATCGGTCGGCATCCGCTGAGTAAATGAGAGCTGCATTCGCGTGCACTAAAAAGCGCTTTTCATTTCAGGCGTTCCGAAATTCATTTTTTATTTTCTTCAAACGTTTTGTTTCGGCGTCCGTGATGTTGAGTAAGGCTCTTTAATGAGTTTACCCCAAGTTCCTCCATGAATATTTGGTACGTCAACTGTTTGGGTCATAATCGTTCTAACTTTCACAACGTTTCAGTTAAACAAATAGATTTTGACATAAAGCTGTATTCAATATTCGATTATTCAATGTAAATAGATCTTTTATCAAAACATTCTCAAATCAGATTTATGTTAGAAAATATTTTAGTGTTCTCTGTGAAGATAGAATAACAAAGTAGCTAGCTATGAGGCAATATCATAGTTTAGAACAAAGGAATATAATAAATTGACCAAATCGATTTAGGAACTGGTGGAAAATTATTTGAATATTGAACACGCTGTGTTGTTACGGCCCCCACTCATACATAGAGGTTGTGATAAAATAGATCGCATGCAAATAGAGCTTAGCATAAAGTTGGAATCGCTTTTCTATTAACAGTGTTAGCAAAGTTTTATTAAAGGACCGGAGTGTTGGATTACGCTGGTTTTGCATTGTATTTGCAAACTAGACACGTGTTCTAAGTTGTTATCCCTTAGAAACTAGTTCAGGTTTATTCAGTTGCTGAACCTAATAGGTATCTTAGTCAAATGACGGATGACTCACAGGATCCTTTTGCTTTTTGAAGTAGGTTAAACCGGGAGTTCTCACCCTGTTAAATCCTACGTCGTAGTTGTAAGAAAATAAAGTGAAATAGGTATACTGGTATACTTTACTTCCTCAATTAATTTGTTTCTTCCAACAATTAGATATGGATTAAGAAGCTATTAAGTTCCCAACAGATCGTTAATGTCCAATACTGGCGATGAAATCTTATGATGTCTTATGGGTCTTAAACGCCGATAATAGGTTTCATCGAGAATAAAGCAAGGGCCGGTTAACGTAATAATGAATTGCCAATTAAATATAACGAGAAAATTATGTGGAACTGCCATAATTGTGTTAAAATTACGACGTGTGAAGTTTATAGTTCACGCTATATATTATGGTAATTTAACTACGCAAACCGAAGTAAAGATGGCGACCAAAAATTCTGACTCATGAATTTCAACTCAAAACAATAAAATTATATTGTTCTGAAATGGGATGATTCGGACAAAGACGTCATTCTTCATTATCGTTAAAAGGTTAAGAAGTATAAAACGGCTTATTTCCATTCGGGATAAAATGATTTCAAACTTTTTAGTTCATTTTATTAACAAGTAATAAATCAATGATTAAAAAAAAACAAATCATTGATTTATTTTGACTGGAAATAATCATTTGTATCCTTCGCTTCTCCATCAGATCTTGGTATCTCTCTTTATCTGGGAGACTTTCTTCTTTTTACCGTTTACATCAAGCACGTAAAGAGTTGTTCCTTGGGCACGCCACGATTGCGGCAGTAAGTCCCCTGTTTGAGGAGTGGATTGAGAGGCGCCACGTCGTCCTCACCTTCCGCCTGACGCAGGTTCTCACCGGACACGGCTGTTTCGGAAAGTTCCTGTTTCGCATAAGGCGGGACGAAATGCCCGGATGTTTCCACCTGTTTTCTGCCCGGCTTGAGCAGAGCACCACCGTGTCCTCGTGGAGGTGATCGGCGGTAGCGATCTCTCGCATCCGGCTCTGGTTCAGGCTATGGTACGCAGCGAGAGTGCATGGGTAACCGTCACCTCCTTCTGCGAAGCAGTAATGCTTGTGAAGAGGGTGGTGGCGCACGTCAGGGAGAGGCGCTGAGAAAAGAAACGCCCTGAGCTTCGGAAATCCCAGGCTGATTCCCGGCCATCGTAGTCGCGGGCTTGCGGACTGCGAGTAATGGGTAGCTCGCTGTCTGGTAAGGACCGAGCCCGGGTCGACGGCGCGTTGTGTTCTACATGCGCCTCAAAGAGATGTCAGCACCAACTGGTGGTGTCCGCAAGGGCCGATGCCGGCAACTGAGGGAATACGGGTGGGTTTTAGTCAGTAAAAGTCTGACACGCCCTCCTGCTCCACTTAGAGCGGGAGATGTTATTTGATGATTTCCCACTCTCAAAAAAAAAAGTGTAGTCCCGCTTTTTTATTTTACTACCCGCATTACCAATTGTTTCATAGCTTTAGCGACGTAAACTGTGTAATTTCACCTCAGCCCTCTGGCATGCATTAGAGGCACGCAAGTATTCTATAAATATTTTATTGCTTCCTTTGTGTACGCAGAAAGCTCATTAGTCATTTTTGTCGTCATAATTATGCGGTGTGCTTGTTTGCCATTCCGTTATTATTATTTATTTGCTCTTTCAAACTTCTCTTACGCCGACTCGTATACGTGAATATTGCCGAGTAAGATTTCTGCACTACACAAAACTTTCAAGAGCAAATCCTTAAAGGCTTATGAAAAGGGAAATTTTCACCGTAGTGAAAAATAGTCTGAATGCGAGGCGAATAAAACTGGCGAAAAGTGTTCTTTATATCTCTTTTAAATAAGTTTTTTCAATTCTATATTTTCTTTGTATTTGAATAAACAAGAACGTTTGTCGTTTGACTGGACTGTTTTTGTCTTGAGGGTCAGTTTTCATGGAACTAATAACGTGTTTCTTTTGTTCCAGATAAAGTGTTGTTCGTTGAAATACCCCGACGATGGAGTTTGTTGACAATGTCGTGACGGAGCATTCCTCGCACCCGCTCCCGGTGATAACCGACACGTATTTGTATAGTTGAGCCCGCGGCTAAGATGGTGAAGTAGTGTTTAATAGACAATTAAGTGATACAATGAGCTTATAAGTTTAAGTGAATGTCGGGTGATCGGGAGAGGATGCCTTACTACGGGTACCGGGAGGGCGGGCCGGAGTCGGACTCGGAAGGCGCCTGCTCGGACTCAGACGGAGGGGATTCGGACTCTGAGGGGGGGCTGAGTACTGAGAGTACTGTCGGGCAAGGCCTGCCCTTCCCCGGCTTCACTCCGGTCGCCCTCCGGTATCTGACGCAGGAAACGAGGCCAAGGAGCTGGTGCCTCAAACTCATCACTAATCCATATCCTTTTCAATATGATGTGAAAGTTGTGTGCATGCGTTCCTTCGGCCTTCGTAATGACTTCAATAGTTACATCTACATATATAAACATTTATGTGCGTGGATGCCCATAGCTTTTAGATAGGTGCTTACAAGGTCACGGTCGAAATGAATAGACATACTTTTTTGTTTTGGTCATAGATAATAGTAGAACATTTGCGTTTGGTGATGTACAAGTACAAGGTAATGGTCAAAATCAATCGACAAAACTTTTTGTTTTGGTCATAAGTAGTTAATAGTAGAAGATCTGCGTTTGCTAAAAGTGGCCATTAGGAAATAGGAAACATACAGCAGTTTGAATACATTTTCGTATAACATATATTAGCCGAAATATTCTTAGTGAACTCTTAGAAAACATCTCTTACTGCTCTAAAGTTTGCTGTAGGCAAAGAGCACACTGAATTTTCAGTTTATAAATGTACATTGAACGCTAATAAATAAGGCAGAAGGAAGACAGTATTGCCAATATTTAGTGCGTGTAGTATAGCAAATACTTATACCAACAAACTTATACTAACAAACTGTATACACTGGAATTGTTTAAGCCCACTTCAGTCGATGCGCCCATCGCATCCACTGAAGTAATGGGTAACTCGCTGTCCGGAAAGGACCAAGCCTGGGTCGACGGCGCGTTGTGTTCCACGCGCGCCTCAAAGAGATGTTAGCATCAACTGATGGGGCCCGCAAGTGCCGATGCCTACCAGGGGTGCGGGTTGTTCGAAAGAGATACCGCGGCCCCTGGCACACAGGCAACAGAGGGAACACGGGTGGATTTTGGTCAGTAAAAGTTTGACACGCCGTCCTGCTCCACTCAGAGCGGGATAAGTTATTTGATGATTTCCCAGCCAAAAAAAAACCCCTATTATAATCTACCGCTCAACTGCTCTTGAGGCACTGACCACCACTTATATAATCTATTGATAAATCATTAATACATTATATATTTAAGCCAATACCAAACCACCGAAAATAAGTAGCCACATTTTAATCAGGCACATACAATCCTACATAAATAACTAATCAGCTCGCTTCAGCCGATTACCCCTCAAACATAATCGAGTAAAGACAACCGCCATTGTTGCGAAGTTAGGGCACGTAATGAATATGTAAATTGAATAAAACGTATGTATTCCAAACGAGTACTAATTTTCCTTCAAACAAAGGGAATGTATATACGTTTTGAATTTAACTTTCCGTTAGGATGAGTGTTATTATAAAGGTTTTAGCCTGTGACTGCTGATAAGTTTCCGAAATATATAGTGTGGTGTTCACCGTATTATAGGAAGTATTAGAGAAGGTAAAATCAACAATTCACTATACAACAGCAGAGTCACAGGTCCGCATCGTTCGGGCGCCAGGTAGCAAATGACCGCTCCGCGGGCATTTTTTAATTTTTGTGAATGGCTCCATCTCGAAAGTCCATCTATTAGGTTGTCAGCAGGATGTGTCTGTGGTTGCCTTAATCAAAATCAAATTTAAAATATTTGATTTCACATAAACCTGCATGGGCACTTACAAAACGTCAGGAACGTCAATAAATTAAGTCCTTCAGCTAAGGCTTACAAACTTAAAAACTAAGCGACTACACGCTAAGGGCACCCCTCGTGGGGGATGGTCCTCGGCTTAGGGCGTTCCTGGGGCGCAGCAAGGGACGGGCTGGAACGGAGTGATAATTATATAAGGACGAATTTAAAGCTACAGACTCAGCGGCGCGGGCTAGTTCGAGCAGGTCGGTGGTCTGTGTCTGTGTATTTGAGTGTGCTGGTGGCCTTGCTACTCTCCTATAGGAAGGAACTCTGAATTTATTATGTCGTAATGCTACAGATCGTCTGTTAACGTAATTTAGTTTATTTTGGCGCAGATAGCAAAGCAGGTTGTGCTCATATGAACTCGCCTGCTATGCCCTGCGGGATAGACAAACAATCAGGCTGAGAGCCGCCAACCTCCACGCAACTTTTACTTATATATATAACTCCGTCCAAATATGCTGGTTTTGATTTCATATCCGGTAATACACATTGTTATTTTATGCTGCATTCATGTTTCTTAATGGAGAGACATGATATTTTTTTGAGTATTTTATTCTTAATATAAAACAACGATATCTACCGAAAACCTTAGTTATACTATCGTTTTTGATAGCTGCATGAAAATTAGAACGCAATGGCTAACCGATGCCATCCATTCCTAATGATTGGATCAAAAGAAACACTGAAGCAGTTTTTCCTCAATCCCTGAGCAAGAAATGGTATTTTTCCTCTTCATAGGACTTAAACGGTTTTAAATTTGAACTGCAAGCTTCTTAAGTCTCATCAATTTCCATTACCCTCGCAGTTATTGAATTTCTTGAATCAACATAAATATGTCTGCCACTTTATTGCTTACCGGAGCGAGTTACGTTATTCATATTTAGTTGAAAACGCAATACCTTGCTACTTAATCATTCGGGCTAGAAACCATTTTTACCAGATATTAATTTTATTTTATAGTACAAACAAAAGTTCAAAGTAACAATACCAAACAAAATCATCGTGTTACTACAGCAGGGGCTAACTATCATATAAATTATGAAAAACAAATCTGGTTAGTTTCAACTGTGTGGCGTGTGTGTAATGAATCTAAATTGTTTTATACCCACATACTTCGCTACAAGATGTAGGTGAATTCGTTTGTAGGTTGCCATTCATAGGTTTTCTTTCATCTTCAATTTTAACCCTAAAGTCGTAATGGAAATAGCTGGAATTTCTTTTACAGCCTCATAATGAGACATTAACACGCAATTCCAAAACATTAAAATTAAGGTAATGTGTGTATAATAGCACTTTTCACGTTCCATTTTTATGCAAATTACGTGTACCTATCTCTGATGACGTAATTTTCTACTCTTTTATTTAATGTTATCATAATGAGAAAAGTTGAGTTCGCAGTCGAAAGTAATGTTATTACTGTAGTCTCCTCTGTAAAAAGTAAAAATATACCTTATCCTAACCAACCACAATATTATAAATTAACGTGAAAAGTGTCCAAACATTTAACAGATATTTATTGCGCCCTAGAGGTAAAATCAAAGGCAGAAACTTTATTAAGAGCGTCTTTACCAGACGTTTTGAGATAGTTCATTGTTCCAGTACTTGAACACTAATATAATAATTCAGAAATGTCGACAACAAATCTCAGGAACCCTGCTCACTGTCATGTTGTTCTACGAATTCTACCATGCTTGTGTAAATCCTCGTATATCACACGGATTTTGAGTTTGGAGTGACTGGTTCTAAATACAGGATGAAGTTACTGAGATAGTAAAAATGATAAACAATCAATAAACTGTTTGAATCATGAATTGTTGTGTACAGCGTATCGTGAGTCACAGCTGATTCGGTCTGGCAGATATTGTAGGAAGGGTAAGCAGCTTTGAAAATATGAATCACAGAATACCTACCTAAGACCGTATTAAGCATAAGCTTACGTTCTCGTAGGCTTAGACGGAAATATGATATTTCCATATACATAAATTTCAATTTAAAAATAGGGTCGTAATGTTTTTCCAAGTTAAAACAGCTTTCATGCAAATTTAAACTCTAGTACTAATAAATAAAGTATGAATTCTGTTACCGCAATTATCTTTCGAGAATTCACGTTAAATTCCGATGTCGACCACTCCAGGCTACTTGTGTCTTGTGGAGCACTGAATAAATTAGGTTCTACAGTTACAGTCGGGTGTAAGTGGAAAACTAGAGTCTCGCTTTGTCGTGTTCAGATTCTCGGGTTTCAACGATTGACACCATTTCTCTCACTCGCGATAATAGGGTTGTTAAAAGGGTTGTCGTGACAACCGCGATCCGTGCTAATTAAATTGAAGTTTTAATTAGGAGTTAATTAACTTTGAAGATTATTTAAATTTTGCGTTGTGCTTTTTAAATAACATTTGTACGTCTCATAAGCTTCTCAAATTAGAAAATGTGAATTGGTAAAGGAGACTGGGTCTGAAAATGTGGTATTGCATTTAATTAGATTGAGGTAGGTAGGTCTAGATAGGTACCTACTTTCAAATGATGTCAGTAAAAAGTTCCTTAATTAAAACCTGATGTAGATACCAAATACAATAATAGACATCGTTTCAACCGCTACCTATGAACCTCGTTGTGCAATATTTACCTACGTCAAGGTAGGTACTATGCATGTTTTTATTACCTTTGTCTAGAGTCTAGACAACGTTTATGAGCCATACCTGTGACAAACTGCAATGCAGTTCAAATTGGAATACTAAATAGCTGGTAAAGACAAACTGTAATTTCGGGCAGGTGGATTTTAGATTGAAATATCAATGTACAATAAGACGTCATGCAGCTTTCTTAGTATTAGATGTAGTATTAAACTAGCTATTACCTGCGATTCCGTTTGCATACAAACTTCGAGCCTGGTTTAACCCGGACAGATCTCTCCCAAAAAAAAAAAATTGTCAACTTATGTACCCTGTAAAGGACACATCATCCAATACATAAACTCACACCTTCTTTCTAAAGGGGAAGACAGAAACCACAGAACTCTACGATCCTTTCATACTCCTTTAGCTTCGTTCAAGTCATACACCCACGCCGATTGCAAGTAGGTACTACGCACCTGACGTTTCCAAAGAACATCACCAATAAGGCCACAAGATGGTCCTTCTATGGCGTCCCCTCTTAGCGCTTCCACTCACATGGCAGATGTAAGTGGAAGGCAATTTAGTGCACCTTATTTATTTATTTATTTATTTATTTAACCATTTATGCACACACATATAAACAGACAAGAAGAAAGGAACAGAAAAATACGTACAAAGGTAATGTTTATTTCTACAGAAATCTCTTCCAGCACACCTGCGATAGGAGAGAAGATAACAGAGATGTAGACAACGCGTGTAATAACAATAGAAGGAAAATCATAAAATTACAAATTAATTAAACTCTAATTTAAAAATATACATACACACATAATATGAGAATATACATACATACTAATATACATACATACTTCTAAAATAAATATCACTAAAATATATATAATTATAATGTAATTTAATTAATAAATACAATTATGACAATGTGGAGAGATAGTGTTCTTTCACTCTTCTTTTGAATACTGCTACAGTTTGGCAGTCCCTAATGTCAGGCGGAAGTGAATTCCACAACCTTCACACCTTCTGTTTCGCCTTTCATTCTTCATCTCAACAAGACCAAACAATCTAAACACATCTAATTTCTGTCTTAATATAAATCATATCTACTTTGGATCGAAACTTTAACCAGTTTGAAGTGTATAAAAAATATTGTGACGGTGTTAAATCATTCAGTCCGGTATTGCATGTCATTTTCACGTATTTTGCAAATTTTATGAATATTTCACACCGAGCGATCCGCGTACCTAGTATATTTGAGTTATGGCATCGAAGTCAATGTTCAAAGTGGCCATCGATTGGTTTCAGTCACGCATATTGTTTCAAAGAGGTAGAATATTGCTATTTACACACCATGTATTTTATTTACTATACTGATATAGGTTTAAGGGAAGAAGAAACGACTGGAAATAACTTTATTCATTGTATATATTCATGTCAACTTAGAATCACCACAGCTTAATCACTTTATTCCTATCTATGAGATCTAGGAAATCTACAGGTAAGTCAAGAATACACCTCTAGAACGGGTGACCCTGTCATTGTTAGATTCCCGATATAATTATAGTGTGGAAAACTAGTTTCCTTTTATGAAACTGCTTAGCGTAAACTATTGCAGTGAATGGTAAAAATGGCAGGTTAACTGTGCCCAGCCAAAAAACAGCTCGTACAATCAAATGAAACCTCGGAAAATACTGCCAAACCATCAACATTTAAACATCCAAAAACCCAAAGTTTAATCAAAGTCCGGGTTTCCGTAACGTAACGACATCTATTAGATAACAGGGGCCATGGTAATAGTGGGGCCCGTTGGAGCCGTGCCGAGATTCAAACACAATTGTTGCCGGCTCGAGCTGACGCCAAAACGACTGCCTAGGTACCTAACTGCCTATTTGTTATCACTGCCCCACAATTATGTAAATACGAGCCTACACGTCACTATCTACCTATGTTCATGTCATGTCGATATCGACGTGTGACCTGAAAATATCCGGAGCGATGATTCGCTCAATTCTATTTCTAGTAAGGGTTAAGAGAAAATTTGGATGTACGGCACTGAAGGTCGAAGTTGAGCCGTGATGAAAATGTAATTTTCGTGAATTTTGTATGGTTTGAAGTCGTTATAATAAATATTGCATATTTAAAGTAAGCATGTGATCTATCGAAAGATATGATTGCATAAATATTTCAGCTTAAAATTATTTTATTGAACATTGCATGAAGTTCATAATGAACTCTATGAAAAAAAAAACTCAAATATTGAATAAGCTCCAGTCTCACCAATTAGCTACACAAATACGAATAAGCCAATTAAGCTTTGTGCAATTGTGCTAATTCAACGAAACCGATTTGATTCCACTACCAAGTATAAATATTGGGATAGAACATTGAATTATCATTAAAATATTAAATGGAATTATTTGCTGGCCCGTTCTAAAGGACACTGTTCCAAAATGAAGAACTGATACACCAGCAAACATCACTGATGCACCAACAACCATCGCTGATGAATAAACAACCATCGCTGATAAATAAACAACCACCACTGATGCACCAGTAACCGTCACTGATGCACATGTTAAAGAAACTTTTCTTGAAATTGCAAAGCTAATATAAACAATAAGCACCAGACACATTCTACTTAAAGATACTAACTAGGAAAAATATATCGCTAAGCTTACACGAACCAAAAACCCGAAGCCGGAATGAAAAAAAAATCTCCAAACAAAATGCGGATTGTAAACAAGACAAGTGAAGGAAGCATGAAAGTAGGTAAATGTGCTGCTAGGTCACGGGCAGGCTGCCACGGTGCTGCTGCGGCCTAGAGCATTATATTGTTATAAATGTGTCCGCGGTGCCAAGAAACCTTGTGCAGGGAAACTTACTGCTCGTAGAGATACAGATTACAAGTATTGTATTTCACGAACCAGTGCGTTCTGCCAAGTTTACCTGAAAGATACTAATATTAAGATTATTGGTTTATTCTAAGTAAGTATCTTATTCTTAGGAACAGCTTAATGATTAATGGCATGAACTTGGAACATACTAACACTAAGATTATTTGCTTATTCTAAGTATCTTATTCCTAGAAACAGCTTAATGATTAATAACAAGAACTTGAATAGCAAAACAGCGTTTTCCTAATAATCTACATACTATCTCCTGCTAGAAAAGTTCAGGGCTTTAGGTAAAGTTTAAAAAAATATCTATTGGCAGTGCCAGTTTGGGTCATGTCTGTCAGTGATCAGGAGGCCTACTCTCTAATGACCGTTTTGCTTACCAATGGTAGCATTTATTATTGCCAAACTAGGCTTATGAATAGAATTGAAAGCTAATTTCATCTGTGATAGCTACTTCCATATGGAAGGGTCTACTATGCAAAACTATGGTGTTCTGTGCTTCATTTTTGGTGAAGATACAAGTCTTAATTTTTACCAATAACGATCCGTAAATTACAAGAATCGGCCATTAGTCCGTCAACGAAGATACCGGTTCATCCGAAAGTAGTTGAACCGTCAAAAAAAATGTCAAATAAATTTTTTCGGAGTTAAAAACACAGCGAGTGTAGGGCTAGTAGCTGCCAAATTGTGTTGTCTTTCATTCTTAGTTCGGGGCCTGAACTAAACTTATGTCCGTAAGTGATACGGAGAAGGAACTAACTACGGACTTCATGATACGGTCGTAGAGAGTATCAGAATGTTTTTTTTTAAAGAAGAGTTATGGATAGCATTCGTAAAAAGCCCGATCATTGAACTTTGTTTTTAATAACGGAAAAATACTCCTGACCAGAGTGAGCAAGATGGAAAGGCTAATAGCCGCATGAAATCGTTAGCAGATGATGATGCAAAACCCGTTTTATTAGGAACTTCAACCTGACGCCTTTCGTGGAGTATTAATTTTGATTGTTTACCATAAGTCTAGATTTAGGAAAATCTTGTATTCAACAAAAGAGCGTAGTGTTGTAGCGTAACAACTGTTGATAAGGACTACAATCCCTACTAATATTATAAATGCGAAAGTTACGCTTTCACGCCTAAACCGCTGAACCGATCGTCATGTAATTTGCCAGAGATATAGCCTGGGATATGAAGAAGGACATAGACTACTTTTTTACGCGATAACCGACATTCACGCTGTTGGAGCCGCTGACAAAAGATAGTTATAAATAAAGTCAAAATAAAGTCAACATTCTGAAAGGACGTCTACATAAAAGCAGACTTTTCAAACAACATTGGTACTATACTCTTATTTATGTCAGACTACGTTTACACACATTGAATAACATTGAATTAAGCCCTTAACTATTATATGAATTAAATATGAAAAACAAACAGAAATGGCCGAGTTGCCAAGGAGTAGAAAAGATATTTACGATCTCCAACAAAAGATATATGTACACAAAAACACAATAGTCGTTGCGGGTCGTCAGAAGCCCGAAACTCTGACAACCAGTATTACCCAGGGATATCGTATTACCCAGTAACTGGGTTGTGGAGGTGGAGGAAAAGCAGTCGCTGCATATAGAATACTGGTATCAGTGGCGTAACTATACCGTTCGAGGCCCGTGGCAAATTCATCGGATGCCTGCCCCCCCCCCCCCTCCAATATAAAGAAGCAGAACCAACAATTATTACCAACAATAATTATAGTATTTTTTATTTTTTAAGACTTATTTATACACTTTTACTTGAAAGAGTTTAATAATAAATGTTGGGAGTTGGGATTTTCCTCTGACCGGGGGCAGGGGCCCCCGGGGGGTCTGGCTGGGGGCCCGTGGCATTTTGCCGACTTGCAACCCTATAGTTACGCCACTGACTGGTATTCAGCTGCATCTGGTTTGACTGGAAGTCGACCCAAACACACTTGGGAAAATGCTAGGCAGATGATGCATTGAAATTCCGAATTACTATTCGGTTTCCCACAGGTATATTTTGAGGAATATACCGCACGAACAGGCATAATCTAGAAACTGTTTCATGTATAAGATTCAATTAAGTTCCAGGGAAAACGAATAGGAATTGATTACACCCGTATAAAGAAAGGACGTAAACATGTTTACGATGCCTGAGAATTAGATAAGTAGATACCTAACCTGGTTAGTCTCCCGGGTCGACGGCGCGTTGTGTTCCCCGCGCACCACAAAGAGATGTCAGCATCAACTGGTGGGGTCCGCAAGGGCCCATGCCTGCCAGGGGTGCGGGTTGTTCGAAAGAGATACAGTGGCCCCTGGCACACAGGCAACTGAAGGCGCGCGTGGAACACAACGCGCCGTCGACCCGAACCCGACCCGACCCGTCGACCGTCGACTCGAACCTCCCGAAACAACCGTGTCCGGTGAGGACCTGCGTCAAGCGGAAGCTGAGGACGCCATGCAGCGTCTCAGGCAACTCCTCAAAGCGGGGACTTACCGCCGCTATCTAACACAGTGTTCACAGCTAAGGTAAAATCCTTCTAAATAGCCCATAACCCGAAACGAAAAATACGTATATTATATGTCCACGCTATGGCAAAGAAAATTTTTCACACTTGTAATAGCAATAATAAACTGACACTTTCTCCCCATAAGGGTAGGCAGAAACTACTGAATTCCATCTGCTACAATCTTTACATAGTCTACATAGACGCCAGCACATCAAGCTGCCCCAATCTGTCAAATTTCTTTGATAGATTTTCAACTTTATTACAATAAATTAAGGTTCGTGTTCAGTTGGGAAAATTTGACAGTTTGGGAGAGCATGACCTGCTAGCGTCTAAACAGACTAAATGTAAGTCATTGCATCCACTACAGCCATATGTATTTACATACATAAACTCGTATAATAATAATTTATGCAAAGGTACATGTATGCTTTTAGTTATATCCCGCCCTTCTTTTCACATCCAGCTTTCAGAATATCTCCCAGCAGACAGTATAACTATAATTAAAAAAGTTCCCTTTCACAACACCGTTTTTATGTAACACGAATACTCGTATAATGATCCTCACAATTGAAATGAGTTTCTTCATTAAAATGTAGGAGCGTATGATGCCGAAAGCCCTCGTAGTAATGCATTGTTATCATGAAGTTGCCTTTGACACATTTTCCAACCTTTTTAGCTAAAATACACGCCTTCAAGGTTGTACCCGTCTCGCTTCACTGAGCAACTGTATTCGTACTTTTTGCTTATCCAATTCTGTGTAAAAGCATTTTCTGCACTTTTCTGATAGCGATCTGTCTGCCTTGTGCTTTTTATTTTCCATTTTTGTGCACAAAGAGGTCCGAATCGTATCAGTTTAAAAATGGGAAAGGAAACGACTCCAGTGTTGCACGTGGAATCGCGTGGCTTTGTAATTTCGTTTTTAGCATTTACCGTGAAACGGAAAGAAAACAAAATGTAGGCAAAGTCGTTTATGCATACCATCCACTCTTAAGTCAACTGTTTAAGGCTCACATTTCAAGGTACAAGATGAAAGATGAGAGTGCGCAGTTTCACTTGTGTACCAAATCGTGGTGACACAAAGCAGCTCTGCTTGTGCGGCAGTCTTTGAAACGCTACGAAGTAAAATTCGCGGCAAATGAGCTTATTGTTTACACGCATGAAGCAAGGCAATTTGGAGACTTGTATAAATATGTTTAAACATTCTAAAAGCAAGTTCATTCAATTTGTGTTTAACAGAAACTTAATTTTGCAACAGTGTCTTTTAACTTCAATTACTTTTTTTAATTAATTTTCAAAGTCATCCTTATTCCTCCGTATCACATGCCCATACTAGAGGTGGGTCATTGACGGTTTTTTGGTTAATGTAATTTAACTGTGAATCATCAATGGTCAACCGGTTAAAAAATCTATTAAATTATTAACAGGTTTTGAATATTCAATCGGTAGCGTTTAGCGTCAATTTATATCAACATTTTCAATCATTGACAATTTTGTTGCAAATAATTAATTTGATTAAAAAAAAATATAATGACATTCCCTTCGTACTCATTCCAAGCTTGGACTGGCTGAGTACAAATAGTTATCCAGGCGTACTTAAAAGATCATTTCATTTTAAATACATTCAAATCAAATAATATTTCCATTTACAATACATAACAGTTGATTCTAAGCAATTAATAAAATAATAGTGAAATAATCCGTTGAGCCAGTGACGTAAATTAACAGCATTAGCAGCATTTTATTTTCAACTAGTTTTATTTGGAACTGAATAAATAATGACTATTGAACTAATGCGTATGCACTGCGTTGACGTAAATTAACAGCTAATATTTTCAACCTGTTTTTTTCATTGACGTTTAACAGTTATCTCGTTGACGAGTGAAAACTGGTTAAAAAAATGGGGTGTGGTTGTGTCATCGACACGGCCGTGTGTTATACGTGAATACAGTTGGCGCCACTTTGGCAAGAGGTCTTCCAGTTCGAAAATGGACTTAAATATTTGATAGAAAGAAAGGAAAAGTATTTATTAGACTCGCACAGGAATATCACAAACAATATGCAATATGCTTAGCAAAAAAGTAAAAATAAAAAACAAAGTCCTGTACGAGGCCAAAAGGCCCTTATCTCAACATGATGCTGCGACATTTAAAAAAGTGTCGCAACGCTGGTATTCTGATAAAGCCCACAGTGATGTCACGGACAGATACAGAAATAAAATATTATGTAAAAATAAAATAATATGTAAAATACATGAAAAAGAATACACGTAAATAGTATTTTTTTGTAATCCGCGTGTCTGCACCTCACGTAATGTCTATTACTTGTCTATGCCTTTAGGGTCTGTGATACTATGGCATTCGTTTCATTCTTTCGTTCACCATTCATTCCGTAGGCGCTTTGACACTTTTGACAGGAGCCCGGACCTGATGTCTCAGTGCTGCCACCTAGTGAACGTAATTTCAGAAAAACCCTCATTGGAATAAGAGCAGGAGAATTAATGAATTGATTGAATGAAGTCTAGCCACAAAACAATAGAAGTTCTATAACAAATAAAGCAAGCAATCGCAAAAACCGGCAGGTACAAAAACTGACACCCTCTTCAAAGAAGAGCTTTGTCTTGAATTATGCATATAATAAAAACGGGGATAAAAACTCGATTCAGCATTAATAGCCCAGATTGAGGAGACTGGAGTGGCTCTGAAACCAATCCAATTAACTTTTAGCATCACTTTCACCGTTTGTCAATAGATTTATCCCGAGATTTAATTCTAAATTGAAATTCAAACTTTCTTATTTTAACTTTTAACTCACTGATCCATTCCAATAAATTAATTGTTTTTTTGTTTTCTTATTTTTTCTCTTTGTATCGTGGATTTCAACGTTTTCTCTGTAGTTATTGCTTTTCGTTTGAACAAAAGCCTTTGTTGTGTTAAATTTCTAATAAATAGCACTCTCTTGCTTGTGAATACCACTTATACCTCCTTGAATATAAAATAGGGATTTTGTTCTAAATATGTTTCGTAAAATTCGAGAGCCCAATCACGGTGCTTTTAAGGGCCAAATATAATATCATTCAAATAATAATGGTGTTGACTCAGTTTTTCATTCCAACAGAACTCGTTCAGAAATGTCAGTCCATTTGTAAAGAATGAAATATTAAAGCGAGAGACTCGATGATTTGAAATCAGAGCTGCTATCGTGCGCTTCTTCACTTCAAGATAGTGCCTCGTTCGAACGTATTCATTGTAACTTGCCTTATCGTTCTTTTTGCACGACTGTTAAAGATTTTTTCACCGCCGAAATATTTTATATTAAGCTGGCTCGACTTATTAGTCAGATAAACCTTCTTACTATAGCTACTATCTGATATCTACGTTGCTTTGAAAGTTCATGACATCCAAACTTTGCAAGATCTGAGACGTCGGTAATAGTTAATTCATGACCAGATAGACGGACACCAGCAACTTTCAAAAAGTTTTATCAACTTCTAAGCTACTATACTAGATATTCTCATTCTAAGTCCAAGAATATCTAATTAATTTAGTTTAGAATTTGTTTCATCTTATTTCTAATAAAAGTTGTTTGATTTCAGTGTTGTTTATTTATCGTACCGAAAGCAGAGTCATCAATAAAGACATCACGTTTCTTTGCATGACTAAACATATTAAATTACGGACTTTCGCAAAAATAAAACTAGCAATTACGTAAACAAAAGACGGTTGGAACGTTCACGGTTATAGCCGGCTTTACGGTCAATAAAATACGTATCAAGCACAATCAATGACAATCATTGAGCGAAAATGCGGAAACCGATATAGACGCCATTACGATTCGCGAATAGCTAATTCTAGAATCGTAAAAATATAACAAACACATTTGATTTAATATAGTTTGCCCTCTGCACATAATAGTAAAAAGATTACGTTTGTTAACATAAAAACTTACATTTCAATTGCAAATAATAGGATAAATCGAAACTCTCTTGTAATTTATAGACATGGATATAGTGATGTTTACTTGACACATACCTACAGCTGTGAGAAGAAAGTTGTCAAGATATCCTAGGTACCCGGAAAATCTTATGACTAGCCGGAACACTTGCTTGCTACTGGAGCAATGTGAACGAGCGTCCGTCGTCGCTTGTCGGGACAATGGGTAGGCCGGTGGCGTTTTCCTCTCGTAACACAAACCTTTTATGATAGCAGTCGGCCGATTCACATAATACTATGAGATTACTCATTAAAATCCCCGAATACGGCCGTCCCAGATATAAATTCAAAAGGAATTCGTGAAATATCAAAGGGATCGAATATTGGCGACAAAATACCTACTAGGTACTTAATTTTCTTTGAAATTCAAATTTGATTGGGTATTGTAACAGAAATAGGATGTTTTTATAAATGTCAAAACAAATATCTTAGGTCAGAAAGAATTACTACTCAATTATTGCGGCAATCACAATTTAGAACCGATAATAGCTCAAACAATCTATGTAAAAATAAAAAAATAAACAATTTACAAATGATACCTAAAACAAAAACACTGTTTCGGCCGCGGTATGAAAATAGAACGAACTTGTAATCATAATTACAAACGAAATCAATAAATCACACAACACGAGTGCTAAAAAACATACATAATCCATTAAAGGTGGATCTCTAAGCTGGTGGTGGTGGTGGTGGTGGCGCTCTAAGGAAGCCCAACGAAATTCAAACTTTCTTCCGTTTTTTGCCATTTTGTAGGACAGTGTTGAAGGTTGACTAAAATATGATTCGCTACTGCAACGAACATGTCTTTACAGAATTATAATGATTCAAATTTATCAATAAAACCCAGAACCCAGTTCATTTAATCCCATTGAATAATTTTTTCATGAAATAGGTCTCATTCAATGGGCTTAAATGAACTTGAATTTCGCTGCCTGCCTGGCGGTTCCACCTAACAAGATCCTTATTTCAATTAAGACCTACTAGTGTTAATCAATATAATTCAATTCTAAAAACAATTCGACTGCTGAAAAAAACTATACAAAAGCCCAGCTTAATATTTAAATCTCAGCTCTAAACCTTCCTTTCATCATTCTAATGAGCTAAGCTACCCTTTAAGTCCGACAAGTTAAAGCTGCAACTATTTATCAAGTATGCAGCTGTAGGCATCTGTCCCACCGCTGGCGATTGACGAGAAGCGAGTAGAGCTTGCTACTAAATCTCAATTGGCGAGCTGCGAGTGCGCGATGGCGACGATGATTACTCGCTGGTATGCGTATGTACCAAGCGAGTGTATCTCAGCGAGTGTTCTGCCTGCCAAGCCAGCGTCGCTGACTGATTACTCTCTTTGATAGCTCTTGTCGCTGCTACAAACAAGTACTCGTTTGATCAGTCAGCGATCAACTATTAATACATACATATCTATTTCCACTTTCTGACAACTAGTCTTACCAAAGGGTTTCGTATTACCCATTAACTAGATTGTGGAGGTCAGGTAGGCAGTCACACATAATCAACCTACAATGGTCCCACGGCTGGGACACACCACACGGCTGCATTTGCAGCGGCTGGATTTGCACACCACATGTAATGGTAGAATGTAAATGGGCCACATTTATAATAACATCATACTACTTTGTACACCTACATTTTGGCAAATAAATTACTTATTACAGGCCTCCTCTCTGTGAGAGGGATTCGGATGTAATCTACTACGAGGCCCCAGTGATACATGTCACATGTCATCGAATTTTTTGTTCTTTGGGCCACCACAGCTCACACACTCGCTCAGGCAGTCGCTCACACACTCGCTCCATGTAAAATACTGGTACTGTCATCGACTTTTAAGTTCTTTGGACCACCACAGCTCACACACTCGCTCAGGCAGTCGCTCCATGTAAATACTGGTACTGTCATCGAATTTTTTGTTCTTTGGACCACCACAGCTTACACACTCGCTCAGGCAGTCGCTCCATGTAAATACTGGTACTGTCATCGAATTTTTTGTTCTTTGGACCACCACAGCTCACACACTCGCTCAGGCAGTCGCTCCATGTAAATACTGGTACTGTCATCGAATTTTTTGTTCTTTGGGCCACCACAGCTCACACACTCGCTCAGGCAGTCGCTCCATGTAAATACTGGTACTGTCATCGAATTTTTTGTTCTTTGGGCCACCACAGCTCACCAACTCGCTCAGGCAGTCGCTCCATGTAAAATAATGGTACTGTCATCGATTTTTTTGTTCTTTGGGCCACCACAGCTCACACACTCGCTCAGGCAGTCGCTCCATGTAAATACTGGTACTGTCATCGATTTTTTTGTTCTTTGGGCCACTACAGCTCACACACTCGCTCAGGCAGTCGCTCCATGTAAATACTGGTACTGTCATCGATTTTTTTGTTCTTTGGGCCACCACAGCTCACCAACTCGCTCAGGCAGTCGCTCCATGTAAAATAATGGTACTGTCATCGATTTTTTTGTTCTTTGGGCCACCACAGCTCACACACTCGCTCAGGCTGTCGCTCCATGTAAAATACTGGTACTGTCATCGATTTTTTGGTTCTTTGGGCCACCACAGCTCACACACTCGCTCAGGCAGTTGCTCCATGTAAAATACTGGTACTCAGATCCTTCCTTTTAGACTAGGAGCTCAACGCCAACATATTTGGGAATCAGGCTAGGCAGATGAAGATGATGATGTATCTCTACTTTACTCACACAGGACCTACAATTAGTACGTTTCTTGAGCGAGAAAATCGTTGATAGCCAGTAGCTACCTCGTGCCGTGGGAAGGTGCCCAAGGTTGGGTTCAATAAAAGTTAAAGGTTGGATATTTTTCCCTGTCGTAAGTTATGAGGCGTTAAAGGGTCCGTGGGCGTATTAATTTTACAGGTCATTAGAGTAAAAAGGGTAAACAAAATTGTGGCGACGACCTTCGTTCGGTTTAAAACGAAATGATTTCGTTTTTTACTGTGTTATACGCATAAAAATGAGTAATATGGAGATGAATATTTTGATAACGAAGTGATGTGACGTCGAAAAATGTAGGCTATTAAATGGTTTTATATCGAAAAAAATCTTAATATAAATGTGAAAGTTTGTGAGGATGGATGGATGGCTGGATGAATGTTTGTTACGCTTTCACGCAAAAACGACTTAACGCATTTGGATGAAATTTAACACAGAGGTAGTTTATAACCTGGATTAACACATACATAACTTTTTATCCCGGTAATACGCTCCCGTGAAATGATTTTCGACCATCATACGGGCGAAACTGCTGGCAAAAGCTAGTGGTTCACATTTCCCTATAGCTAGAGAAGTTCGCTCTATCAATTTCGTATATTAAGGCCCTGGTAGCTTTAAATATTGTCGTTATGAGCGATAATAGTTCTTATTGCAATCCGATACGAGTTAAAATCAGTTGTAATAATTTCGAATAATAAATGAGCAAGCATTGTCGTAAAAATGCAAATAAAATCGTATAAAATTAGATAATAACTTTTTAATCATAAATAATGCATCACTGGATGCAGTTTGGCATTTGGAATTTTATGGTATATTTTTAATTATAATTATAATTGTTATTGAAGGGATAAACTGGTTTTAAAGATGACTGATGACTTTGATGATTTTTTTGATGCATTAAAGTATGTTTAATTGTGTTTAAAGTTCCATCACTCTATGAAAAAAAGACTTGAAAATACTATATGCCTTTTTGCTTTCAAAATTATTTACGGTTAAAGAGAAACATTGGTTAAAAAACCACCTTTTTGAGCATTTTCAAGAAATCACCGCCTGAACATCTCCGTCCATGAATGTGAGGTTTCTTCATGCGAACTTTATCTCAAATCTCAACTTCAAGCAAACACAGTAGCTTAAGATGCTTCTACAGCAGCTTCACAGTTTAGCTTTGCATACGTAATCATACCTGCAAGGAATATTGTAAAGCATTGAATTACATATTACGTATTATCGCTTTTCCGTACTTTGAAGTGTCGTAGTACGAACACATCCATGAGTAACTGTTAAAGAATAGAGTAGAAAATTTTATTTCAGACCGGAGTCCATATGTTTAATAACTATTTTACTTATCTTCTAGTGTTAATACTTTACAGACACACTCAAAAATATACAATTAAAATTCAGCGTGGAGCTGCAGTCACCTCCACTGCACCGACCGCAACATCGGAAAATGCCATTGATCTGAGAAAAAAAAAAGCAAGATTATAGCGAAAAAAAGGCCCGTAAAAACGTACTCTTAAACTTAATCAGTAGTTTTACCTAACACATAGGTACAAAGTTGCACATTATTATGTAGTTTAACGCCCACAATCTACAGCTTATTTCCTCTCAATTTTCAACCTTTTCCGTTCACAATCAATAATTTCCGTCCAACAAAACGTTAAAATACATACTTAATACACAATTACATTTCCTATCAGGACGCACACACAGTCCACTTCCACCACGCGTGGCATAAACTTCCTTCAATAATGACGAACTCGGATTTATTGACCGCCGTCTCTTATTGAGCTTGACTGCCGTTTAACGTCGCTTTAAGTCACCGGTTCCTGTTTGATGCGCTTAATCCCGGTTCTT
Organism: Antitype chi; assembly: GCA_947359405.1. Taxonomy (NCBI): domain Eukaryota; kingdom Metazoa; phylum Arthropoda; class Insecta; order Lepidoptera; family Noctuidae; genus Antitype; species Antitype chi. The sequence goes on from OX375814.1 coordinate 7,257,652, forward strand.
TAATTGAGTTGAGAATTTCCGTTGAAAGTCGATTCGGAGTTTTGTTTTATGAGGATAGTTTAATACTTTGGAGTTCTTCTGAAGGAAATGTTACTTGTTTGTAAAATGAAAGTTACAGTTTAGACACTGTCTTAGTAGTCTTTTTTTGGTAAGGTACTCCAATATATTTGAACTAAATGGTTGCGTAATATATACATAAACTCACGCCTTTTTCCCATGGGGGTAAACAGAAATTAAAGCCTAAAACTTCTCTCTATTTCTCCAGGATCCCATCATCAGATCCTGACTTGATGATCATGGGGCCACCTGGGAAATATACTTACCCTTTCAAACAAAAAACAAAAAATCCAAATCGGTCCAGCCATCTTCGAGTAATCGGGGAACATACATAAAAAAAGGTTCTGACGAATTGAGAACGTCCTCCTTTTTGAAGTCGGTTAATAAGTACTTTTTGTTAGCCGCCATTCATTCATACGCTCAATATGACCAAAGCATCTAAGCATACTCTTTTCAATTTTTGGCACTACATCTTATTTGAAACCGCACCTAGCCTATCATGTATCGCATAAGACGGGAGGAAACGCCCGGGTGTTTCCACTGCGAAGATCGCCCTGAGAACACGGTGGAGCCCTACCGTGTCCTCGTGGAGGCAATCGGCGGCGACGATCTCTTGCGTCCGGCCCTGGTCCAAGCCATGGTACGGAGCGAGAGTGCATGGGTAGCCGTCACCTCCTTCTGTGAAGCAGTAACGCTCGCGAAGAGGGAGGCTGCGCACGTGAGGGAGAGGCAATATATGCGTCCTCAAGGCCCTAATGTCCGCAGGAGACACCCTGGGCGTCGGGAATCCCAGGAAGATTCCTGGCCACCGTAGGCGCGGGCTTGCAGTCGGCGAGTAATGGGTAGCTCGCTGTCCGGTAAGGACCAAGCCTGGGTCAATGGCGCGTTGTGTTCCACGCCCGCCTCATAGAGATGTCAGCACCAACTGATGGGGCCCGCAAGGGCCGATGCCTGCCAAGGGTTGGTTGTTTGAAAGAGATACCGCGGCCCCTGGCACACAGGCAACTGAGGGAACACGGGTGGGTTTTAGTCAGTAAAAGTCTGACACGCCGTCCTGCTCCACACAGAGCGGGAGAAGTTATTTGATGATTTCCCACAAAAAAACCTAGCCTATCATTTAAAGTCACATCTAAAGTTACCTGTCAACCTAACTGCGTAGTCCGCCTACTGAAATGTACAAACAAAACCTTGAACTTTGTTTTAAAACGCGCCACCAAAAGTACCAGGGACACATAAGTCGCTACGTAGTAGAGACCACCGCGCTACTTGAGCGACTGTTGACGACAAAAAGAAGGGAAAAAGATGTCGACGACGGACGTAATACCGAGATGACAAATACGCCGTTTTACACTACAGATGTATTTGAGCTGAAAAGTTGGATTATTTATTTCTTTTGCTTCTAAAATTTTTCGTCGGGACGTGGAATTAAATAGATTTGCAACTTCGGAGTTCGGTCTTCCGTAGAATTTACTTAGTAATCGTGAATGTGCAGTTTTGTTCGGCTGTTTCTAATAGTCAACATTCACTGCATAGACATACCGTACATTTTCATGATTTCACGCTTTTATCCGCTGAAAAAGTTTGAAAAATTCAGTAGGTACATTTAAGTGTAACTAGAAAACAAACATAACGCAGAATCAAATTTATGTATCAGAAATACATAAAGATTCCGTTTCAGCAGTGACTAGGCGACGCGACGTCATGGACCGGTGTAAGATGTAACGTCACTATACATAATATGTGTAGGCACACCGAGATTCCACATATTTAACGACAGTTTTATGGTCGGCTGGAGCCGGGCTGACTCAATGCCGTACTCGGTGTAAAACCAACCTTACATAACCTCTACGAAAAACTACACCAAGAACACATCACTTAAGGCACAGAGCTCTAACTCGCTGGACATGCATTGAACCTATCGTAAATCATTAAAATGCATTAAGTGTTATTATAAAGGAACGTTCTAGATTAAAGAAATTTAAGAATACATTACCTGGAAATAATGTAAACGAGTCATTTTAATCCGAAGCGGAAAAGCTGGTATATGACGACGGACGAGAGTTATTTATAATTGAAACACATTAGTACGGTTTTTGCGCTTCATACCGCGTCTACCTGCACAATCTGCTCTTTACCTATGAAAATTGTAGGAGAAAATGTAATATTCTTTTAGGTAACTACTATAAAATTAGTTTTAGTCGCTCTCACGAGCATCAATAATTCCAGTAAGTAACTTCTAAGAGAAAATATTATTTTCTTGCTACTTACGTTCTAAAAAAACTTCTGAGGAAACAGTTTCCCTTGTTTTCCAAATCAACTTAGTGAACATTAAACAACATGGCGAAGTAAATGGTAGAACTGTGTAGCTCTCTTAATACTTTAAGGCTCAGTAAGTTTAGGAGAAATAAAACCAGGTATTTTCTGTCTAATGTAATATGTAGTAAGACACACTCCTTTTGTAAGACCAACTACAGCCTCCTCACTAATCTAGGATCCCGGAATCTAATTAACTACGAAAATATGAGCTCGACGACACAAAACGGTATAAGTGGATTAAGCCAGGATTTGTACAAATTCTACTATAGTCTACTCCTATTCAACTCTATAGTTTATATTTAAGACATTAAAGGCCCAATTTTAAGCTGTGTGCTTTAAACATATATTTTTTTTGGGTGGGTAATCATCAAATAACTTCTCCCGCTCTGGGTGGAGCAGGAAGGCGTGTCAGACTTTTACTGACTAAAACGCACCCGTGTTTCCTCAGTTGCCTGTGTGCCAGAGGCCGCGGTATCTCTTTCGAACAACCCGCACCCCTGGCAGGCATCGGCCCTTGCGGACCCCACCAGTTGGTGCTGACATCTCGTTGAGGCGCGCGTGGAACACAACGCGCCGTCGACCCGGACTTGGTCCTTACCGGACAGCGAGCTACCCATTATTCGCCGTCCGCAAGCCCATGCTTTAAACACATCATTTACGAACAGGGACGTAAATCTCCAAAAAGCAATCTCAAACCTTCCATAACTTTATTATCGAGTAATTATATTTTTAGGACGTGTTGTTTTTAGAAATAGAACCTAATTACTGCACGAAAAATTGCCTTACGGGACTCCATGTCACAGGATGCCATCAGTCCAACGATACTACGTGATTACGACCATTATCAACGATATATTTCTTCCTAATGGGTAACAGAGTACATGTTAGTAGCTTCTTCCGAGAAAATAAAATACGGATTTATCTGCGAGCGTTCGACCAGAAACGGCGGAATTTTCGCCTTATTTACGCGCCTAAGGAACCATTAACTTAACGGTGTGTCTTGTTTAAGATGTACAAAGGCTGTTTTGTTTTAAGTGCAATAAAATCTGGCCTACAAACATAACAATGATAAACAAATTAGCGTGAGCTGATTTATGAAGCCACATTGACGTAATCCCCTTTGCTCAGAGCACACCATTATAAAGGCCTTTTAACAAACAGATGGGGAGTATAATGGAAATCGCTAGTCACGGTGGTTCACGCTTCCTGGCCTCGCCTCGGGAGATTCTTACTGATTCTATTAAGATGTCTGGCTAGATTTCACAAAATTACAACAATAGTATTCTTCTTCTTCGTCGTCACATTCTTGGCAGAGTGGTCGTGGTCGTCACATCAGGGGTGGTGGCAAGCTTCACAATCCGTCGCCATTCCTCCCGTACTGAGGCTTTTCTTGAACATTTGTGGAGTGGACCATTGAGTGCAGTTTTGACTTGGTCGGTCCACCGCAATGGAGACCTGCCGCGTGCTCTTGTACCTTCAATACAATAGTATAGTGTTACCTAATCCCTACCAATTATTATTATAAATGCGATAGTAACTCTGTCTGTCTGTTACGCTTTCACGCCTAAACCGCTGAGTCGACCCGCATGAAATTTGGCAGAGATATAGCCTAGGATATGGAGGAGGACATAAGCTACTTATTTACACGATAACCGACATCCACGCGGGTGGAGCCGCGGGCAAAAGCTAGTTTAGTATGAAGGTTTATTACATTCACGCTATTATTTTACCTTTAAAGGTACAAGTGATTACATGCACATCGACAAATAACCCTTCCAAAATATTGAAAACTATCAGAGCAACCATAAATATCGCCACTGAACAACAGCGGTTTTCGACAATCACAGACCATATCACTAACCAATGCAAATTTTACTACTGGCCACATACACGGAAAGCCAAAACCGCTTTTCCATATCCTGTAATTAATGCAAGCGACCGAGCCGGCCTGAAATAATGAACATCACAGTACCGAGGCACTAATGGCCGCCATCATTGTACCAGATTTGTTTAACTTATAATAGAATTGTAAATACAAGAAATAACTTTTGAAAGCCAATGAATACGCCGTTTTTCGGCTTTTGTTGATTAGGCTTTTATGGTGCTGTAATAAAGGTAATTCCAGAAGATATTGGTGCTAAATGTGAAATGGGGTACTTAAACGCGATGACATTATTTGCTGAAATAAATGTTGATATTCTAAACCAAAAAGGCAAAGAAATTAATTTATTTCCAAAGTATACCTTATTATCAGTATCAGTAGTGAAACTTAATACAAACTACAAAGCAGATTAAACCTACGTACTTACATAAACATTAAAAGCATTATTTCTCATAGCGTCGTAACATTCAAAACTGAATTAATTCGCTAATTCTGACCACAGCATCCATAAACCGTGCTCAAACCGCTAGTGCCTCGACGTGAACACTTTCAAATCATTCTGACAGAACACTACAGCTAATCCGACAAAAGCCACAACACACGGAATAGTGCTCGACCACAAAACAGCTTTGTTACATACCACTGAGTTTGTGCCCTAGTCAAAAAAGTCAAGGTTGTAACCACAAAGCCGACCACATACTGAACCAGAGACAACATAGAGAATTTTTGCCACATTTTCATTGTTGGCCGCGATTCAAACGCGACCCGTTTGCATCCAGAAATTAACTTTACATAATATGATATTCGTGAAATGAGCATTATTGATGCTATTTTGAACGTTATTATCTTTACTGTTGTGTCTTCAAGTATTATTACTGAATTTATGACAGTTTGGAAAATGTAAACCATTTCAAATCATTTTAATAATATTTACACTTTCCCAATTATAAATCAAATTGTAATTTTATCAGGCAGTTATACTGTGTTGTCAAAGCAAAGACTAAATCAATTAAAACGATAACGATCATTAGGAGCGGCTCTGAAATCTATCAAGGGACTGGTGGACCGTCGACATTTAATTTAAACTCGGAGCTTTCTCTTTGACATTCTAGATATTTCTCTAACGAAGATGATTAAATCAAATATTTTATTTTGATTAAGTACTCGGATTTCTGAAGAATCTTCAACGTTTATTTATTAATATTTCAACGGCGTAGTTTTTCGAGACATTGCCAAGCGGCTGGTCGACTCTTCACGTGGCCTATTTTTGGAAAAAGAATCAGCATTGTCATACAAGACTGACGTGACAATGCTGACAGCCTTTGGGCACCTTTCCTGTTGACAACCATGCGGAAGATTTTTTTGATGCCCTATAATTCTTTACTTTTTTATATACTTGCATTATCTTTTAAGACTTAGCTTTTTAATTATGTATAATGAACAAATATGAATGAAGTGTGTATCCATGTTGATTTAGACAAGTTTATTAATGTAAATTATTTCCTTAACTATCATTGCACATGGTTCGAAAGGATTTCAATGTTGGTGATCCTGCTGAACTGCATAACGTTGGGCATGTACCAGCCGTGCGTCGACGATCAGTGTATTACGAATAGATGCAAAATACTACAGGTCAGTAACATGTTAAATATTATCTATAATAAAATTAAAGGTGTTTTTTTAAGATAGGACATTAAGGACCAATCATAAAAAAGTAAGGGAGTCTCATTTTCTACGAAATGTATGGGGAAAGCTTTTTAAGATTACTGAATTTTCTAGCACTCAATCTCGTTGATCCGATAGAGATTTTTTTATCCTTGTAAGAAACAGGATCGAATGGCATCAAAAAAGTTTTTTGAAAATTGCCCATTTTCTTGCTAACTGTAAATTTTTATTTTCAAAATATATATTTGTTATGGGGATCAATTTTTCTCAAAAACAAAACAAGGACAAAGGGTAGCCGATATAGAAAAACAGGCTAAGGAGACTCCTTAGCCCGTTTTTCTGTAGGTATCGGCTACCCTCACTGGCTATCAAAAATCCACCCTCGGTACAAATGGCGGCAACAATGTATAACTACTAATTGACACTAAAAAGACTAGGTGGAATAAAAATAAAGCGGCTTCGACAATTTAAAAATCACGCTTTTTAGAACAGACAGCTCTCAAGTGAAAAAAGAAAACACAAAAAAGTTTTTAATAAAAATGAATTCTGTCTTGACGCTTGCACTCGGCGAAATTAAAAAAAGAACTGGCCAACGAGAAAAAATTGTGGAGGCTTGTTGAAGTGATTTTCTTTTGTTTTATTTTTATTTACTCGCGCACGTTATTTATTTGTCTTTAGAATTCTTAAAATTAAAAGGTTATGTTCTATTCATACATTTTTAATGGAACATCTGTTGCAGGTTTTCGACGATATAATATTCGCGTTTTTCACGTTGGAACTGTCAATCAAAATGGTGGCGATGGGAGTTTATGGACACGGCACTTATTTAGCGGACTCATGGAACAGACTGGATTTTTTCATTGTGATGGCCGGGTACGTGGCTTTATTTTGTTAGGTTATGCTGTAATTAATATTTAATTCTGTCACAGATTGATTTAGGGTTGACTGGATAATCTATGTTGGTTATGTGCTCATATGGTATCGATACCTAAGTACTTTCACAGCTCTTACGCCAAGATCTATATCTATAGCACGTATTATGGCTCACCGTTATTCCTGTCTCTGTCATACAACTATTAATCTACAAGTGCATGACAGGAACGCGTCCAAGTCAAAGCATGAGCTTCTTAATTGGCAACACCAAGTGAAGCTACTTCGAACGTTGGCAGTGAAGTTTGAACGAAAGAACATCCCGCCATTATTTTTCTCAAGCCACGAAACGCGTTTGATTTTGTGATTGTCATTATTTTGTGATTAATATAATTATGTTTACATAAATAGCTAATACAAATGTTTCAAACACCCTCCGTATAGAAATAGTCAACACTTAAGAACAGTTTATAAATCTAGACATTAAGTTAGACAAATTGTACAGATATTTGTCTCCTTCGATTTAAAAATGCACATTATTTTGCAGAGCTCTGGAATACGCACTGAACGTGGAAAATATCAACCTATCAGCGATCAGGACTATTCGAGTGCTAAGACCTTTACGAGCCATCAACAGGATACCAAGTAAGTTACACTTTTATTATACCTTAAATTGCAAACAGTTAGGTAATAATTGGCTTACCTATTTCACTAACTGAAAAGATCCCATGCCAGGGTAAAAACGAACCGAACGACAAAAGAGACTATCATTGTAACGTCTCAAAAAAAAACCCAGATTCATTTTTCTTTCTTTCTTTCTTTCTTTCTTAATGGGGTGTCCCATTCTCAATTTCCTAAAAATTACCTTGCTTATAGCAGTTGTAGCATAAACAGGCGCGGAAACTAGTCCCCCCCCGCCCCCTAGACGTTTACCAAACGGAATCTAAAACTCTATTAGACAGAAACATAGTTTTATAACCTGTAATTTTATTTTGTATACAGTTTATTATTAAGACCATACTATGTCGTTGTCGTCCTAGAAAACGATTAACAAATTTTCTCAAGTTTGCTGATAATAGGTGCCGAAGGTTTTGTTTTAAGGCTCGGCTTGAGAAATGCCTCCCCCCCGTCTTTAGCAAGAACCTAGAACCGCGTCCGAGCATAAATAATGTATTTTTGGTCACCTAACACAAACGACAGTTCCCTTAAGAAAATATCCGGTGGAATCCTAAACATGTCATTTGGAAGGATATCGACCGTATGCTCTATGTATGACATGCCGTTTGATCTACCACCGTATGGTATGCAAACTATTTACTGGCATGCCTGTCAGTTGCGGTTCAGTAATAAAACTAGCTATGTTTCTAGTTGTATAGGTTTTTTTTTTAAACCACATGCCAGGTTTAAGACATTCCTAACGTAAACCATAATACTGAATAGGCATGGAATATTTGTATAATTATGTAGATTTTTTATAAGAGTCGCGCCATCACGTGAGATTGTGGTTAGCTCACTGGGTAAGTAAGCACATGATTATTTTCTCACCTACATAAATAAACATACATGTAATAATGTATTTACATAAACATACATAACAAAACTACAAACAAACCCGACTACGCATTGCTTTTGATTTTGGTACATTTTACGGCCTAATAATCGATTCGCACTAAAATACTTTTCCGAATCCTGCGAATCGAAACGACAACTCCAGAAATACGTATTAGGTAAACGGCATTACCTATGTACGTATTGGAATTGTATGCATTATTTAAACGTGTCGATTCGCATAATACGAATCGACTAATAAATCATTTTGACATACCAGCTTTTATAGATTTATTTAGGTACTCCTAAAATATTAATGACTAATATATTACAAAGACAGCCCTCAGCATTAAATTAGACTACTGCATATGACCATTGACAAAATGATCTCTCAAACGGTTAATTTCATGCATAAGATCGTAACTTTACCACACATTTAATTGCATTAGGAAATCATAAAAGAATTCCAATTTCAATATTCCTCTTATAAACACTGAACAAATAGCCTCCACCACATAATCCAGCTGGATGGACGCAATTATTCTCGATTCTAGAAAGTTTTACGATACCATTTCGTTTACAAAAAATTAAATTGTACTTTTATTCGATGTAATAAACTTCGTTGGCGACTCTTTCAGATTTCGCAAATGATTAGATTTTTTGATGATGTTATGCAGGAAAAGTTTTTATTCAGTGCGCAAACTTTAACTATGAAGTTAGCATACCATTCTAAAATCCCCAGCGAAGAAATTTTTCGTCGGTTATACAAAAAAAACTTGTGTGGTTTTTATGAAACCACTGTAAAAGTGAAACTTTTTTTCACATTATAGACATTTAACTAAAAACTACACGGTCAGCTGATGCGAACTATAGGCGCCGCCATATTGGCCTCGGCTGCTCTGACGAGCGCCTTTCACTTTATCCCTACTCCGCGGCCGACCGTCACGCGACACGTCACGCGACATGCAACACACAGACGAAAAAGTTTGAGACGATGTAATAAAAGTTTCACTTTAAAAAATCTGCTGTTTTATAGAAAAGTGCAATACCTACGCGGTCAAAATGCATAGAACAGCTGATTTTTTTTTTGTAAAACCAACGAAAAATTTCTTCGCTGGGGGTTCTAGAATGGTATGCTGAATTCATGGTTAAAGTTTGCGCACTGATTAAAAACTTTCCTGTGTAAGTATCGGAAGATGATTTGATTTGGCATTAACGCTTAATAAGATTTTTGTTACAATAACAATCGTACGTAACTACGATTCGAAGTTGTGGTAATCTTTAGTCATTACTTCAAGGCAGAGGATTGGACTGTTTCTCGTCCACGTCGACGTAAAAATATCGCGGTGGGATTATTTCAAGTACTGTATCTCAATGCACTGATTAGCGTCAAGAGTTGAAAATCGAACTTTTTCTTGTTCAACGCACTGGATATAATCCCGCTGCGATGAAATCGCCGCGATAAAATCCCGCTGCGATATTTATACGTCCTTGCGAACATAGTTTAACACATGTATTCATAACCTAGCCAAGAGAGCAGTCTTCAGTACCTACACGATTGTAGAAATAGTACTTATTTGGTAAACCAGTACTACAACCCTTTGTTTGATTAACTACATATTTCACATTTATTCATTTATTATTAAATCGGAGTAAACATCAGCGTTCCGCGTCGTGTCGTAAATCATGTTCGTTCATTAATCTCTATTCCTAAGTCAATATTATATCATAAAATGGCACTCCACCGTGGCCAAAATTTAACACACTTCAAAGTCTATTAATAGATCACTAATGGACCTTTTCTAAGCGAATGAAGCGATCAGCGTTAAATATGTACACCATGAGCCGTCTCCTATGCAAGGGCCATAATAGCAAGAACGTTCGGGCATTATTTCCCCGTAATAGCCTAACCAACCCTTAACCCTCGCGTAGTTACACTAAATTCTTAAAAGAAAATTACAAAACGAACAGTTTAAAAGAATTGGAGTGCTTTCTATTGCTATTAACAGCTTTCTTGCTGTAAACCTCGGTGTTAAACTGAGGAGAGCTCTTAAAACGAGAACCCTTTTACTTTGGGTGACCCCCGCACTACCGGCTTTGTTACGTGCAGGTAATTTATTACGTGTTTATTTAAGGACCGGGGTCCTTTCCAAGTAGAGTAGGTTTATTTAGGCATCAAACGAAATATTATTAACATTGAAACCATTTTATTAGGGTTCTAGGAATAATGCCACGTTAAGGACGGCAGGTATCGTTGTGCGTCTGTGGCGATAATATGTATATTTGCATAATAAGTTAGTGTTGAAAATCTCGTTAGAACTGTTGTCTTGATGTATTAGCTTGAGTTAAGCACAACTTTAAGGAGTAAAATAATCTTAGGTGAAATATTTTGCTTTATTTACATAAATAAATATGGCAGCGATGGCAACATTCCGGTTCAGATTCTACAGATTCCTTTATTGAATGAAGTTAACAATTTATTTTATATAAATTCTAGGAACGTACCAGGTATTTCATTAGCGTCTATACAGGATAAAAAAATTACCAGTGCGCAAAATGTAACCATGAATTCAGCATATCATTCTAGCCTAGAAATGTTTGGCGGGTTATACAAAAAAAAACAACTGTTTCATAGAAAATTGATTGCACTTTTCTATGAAACAGCTGATTTTTTTTTTTGTATAATCGACGAAAAATTTATATGCTAGCGGGTCTAGAATCATAAGGCTGAATTCCTGGTTACAGTTAGCGCACTGGTTAAAATTTTATCCTGTATTACTCGTACTCTCATCTCTTGGAAAACATTCCGATGAAAACTAATATTAAATACAGTACCGGACTAACAAGTTATTCTTATATTGACAACACAACACTCAATTCAGATCAATAATAATTTTGCTTGAGTTAAATGTAGGTATATCTAAATAAATAATAATGACATGCTGTTTATTGGTAAGCGCATCACCTGAGAACGGCTGAACGGCGAAAGTTCGTAATAGTCAAAAAAAATATTGTTTTTTTTCCATTTCGGATAAAGCTAAGCGTCCTTTTTCCTATGGGATTTTTGGATCAGAAAGGACAGGGTAAAATCTGTCAGCTATTTATCTATAAAAAAAAACATATGACCTGACAAAAGCCTTTATAATATTTTCCTTGCCCATTAAACACGAGCTATACTTAGCATAATGAAATCCAAGCGTATAAAGTTGGGGCACAAAAGAACTCCATAATATCTCGGTGGGTACTTATAGAAATTAACCCGAGTCGGAATCAGGAGCGAGCGTGGGCGGCGATCGATCCGCGCAACAAGTGAGCTCGGCTTAGCAAGCCACTACGTCTGCTACAGATTATCTTTCAGTCGGCAATATGCGTGGATTCGGAAATCGAAGACAGACTTGTTAAACGAATGTAGTAATAATAATTATTGAATGTGCAAGTAACCCATTGTCATTTTATCCGTGTACCTATTAAAATAACATTGATCAGGCAGTGGACATAATCCTTCCAGTGTTGTAGGTTACCAATCCACTCTAGCAACCCAAACTAGCCCAATATGCTTGGTTTCTATGTTCTGCGCCAACCGGGGATTGTTCTTAGCTGCACTTGTATACTGCAGACAGTGATACTCGTCCGTTGGTGCCTCGTTGTCATTTAAAATTGTGTAACAGGCCTCTACGAGTTAGCTTTGGTTCCTCGTACGCCTTCCAAAGGGTCCCGAGATATGTGTAAGACTTTTTTAAATAATAATAATAATTTATTTATTTACATTTTAAATCACAAACATCAGTCTAGCCATGGTTAAAAGGTTAAAAGTAGTAGTAGAAGATAACAAAACACACATGAACCTACCTTCTAGTCGATTACAATGAATGAATGAATGAATGAACGATTTATTTATTTGCCAGAATAGGTTCATAAGACACGCAATAACGGACGGTTCCACTAGAATATTGGACCTTTGTGTCGTGCAAATATTTAAGTTACATACATAAGAAGAAGAAGATTTTTGCCATGGTTATGAATTTAGTCAATGATGATTCAAGGAAATTAGAAATTGGCATGGGTTAAAGCAGACTCAAAACAAATACTGCTCTTTTTTGTAATAGTACCTACGTATAGCAAAAAGCTATAAACTAACATAACTGAATATTGTAACTGCAAGGATCCAGCATAATACCAGACCACTGGGTAGAGGTGGGTTAGTCCAATTATACCAATACGATCCGAACAGTAAGCATAAAAGGCATTCCAATAATATGATTTTACATTAACTAATTGAATTCTGAGTCTAAACCACGCACGTAAACAGAACTCGGTATTCAGGACAAAAATGAACCAGCAAAGCTTTCACCTTTTCTACGAAAATGCTAATAACATTAAATTGCAGCTCTTCTGCGAATGAACGGCCATCTGCGGAACAAAGAGCTTCGATGATACTCGTAGTTCACTCTTTTGACGAGGCGTATTCTGGCTCAACTACGTACCTGCCTACCGTACATGACTAGAAAAAAATAAACTAAGAGTAAACGTACATTATAGTACTGTACAATACAACAGTTTCAATTAGATTTACTAGAATTATCGAGCGTCTCTATTTGTGGAACTTATTAAAGATATTATGAAAACGTAAAGCAACGCTTACTTTGCTTTATCATAATATCGTCATTAGCCTAGCTTTTTTCCAACTATAATGGGGTTGGCTTCGAGTCTTACCGGGTACAGCTGAGTACCTACTAGTATTGTACATGGAGCTCCGAGAGACTGCCGACGACTGGTAATACGATATAACTGGTTGTCAGACTTTCGGCCTTTTGACGACCCGTAACGATCAACTGTCAAAAGATCCACGAATGACAGCCGAATTCAATGGCTTAACGTGCTGTCCGAATGACGGAGTGGTCTTAGTATGTAAAGATGGCCACCCATCCACGGACCCTCGCGGCAAGCGTAGCTTAACCTGATCGATCGAACCGTTTGACTGTTATTACTTTGCCACACCCCCGTTTACATAATATAGTACCTATTTAAACACAACTGCTGTGTTACGAACATTTCTAAACCCAGTGTTTTTTTTTTAATAGCGTGGAACATGATAGTGCATACGAATTAGATAAGCTTATTGTACATGATAACTTTAAACATTAACGTTAAACATTTGTTTGTTAACGACACAACTGTTGCTTGCTAAGTCCCTACTAATGATGACAATCGTGTTTGTCGTACAGGATGATCCTAAACTACCTACAGACATTAATCAAGCTTTAATTATCGTAGTCCCTTCACGTTTACAAGGAGGAAATTTGCCCTGCTAGGGTAGTCCCTAATCTACCCAGTCCCTACGTACCTGCGTCTACCTATCATGAATATATTAAGCAATGTTAGCTATAAAAGTAAAGAGACGTCATGTTATAATAATTGGTCGATAGAATATTTGCTTTATACAACGTGTAACATATTTAACGCAAGACCTTTTACACCCCAATTAGAGTTTTAAGTTAAAAGCATAATAGAATAAACAAACTTTTTATAATATTATTATATTTATTTGGCTAACTGTTATAATTAAGAAAATCATATTCACATTAGCATTACTTTATGCATTTAAAGTTGAGCCTTATTCCTTGAAATAAGATTGAATTTTCTTTGGCTCAATCGGTGGAAGGTATGGCGCAATACTTTTTTTTTAAATCCTATTTTTAAAAGTTACTGAAATCAATTCAATAATCAAGTATAAACAAACTTCTTTCAGGACTTGCGTCTATTCTGTCACACCTTGTTATAGGTACATATTGACGTTATATTCAACTTCCAAAAAAATTATAGTTAGTTCTCTACCAGTGAAACAAAGGTATTGCGAATAAAAACTAGACTGTGATTTAATCGTGTATTAGTTCATAACGTATATTTATAGACACAGTAAAAGAAACCTTTGTCTGAATATGCATGATTTTAGCAGTGAACATTTTAGCCGGAAAGCCAGGATTTACGGCAGACACGGTCGTTATCCAAAGCAACATTGCATTCAGAAACAACATTGAAATTCAATAATAAATCACAGTAGCAGCGCGGACCGTCGCGACTTCCAAACGGTTAGCATTGAACATTCAAACAAAAGACGGGCTCTAGCTAAAGTTTCACACAAAACCCCATCTGGGGCTCGCAAACATCGGGGACAATGCAACTCTGCCGCAAATTAAATCGAGCCACGCGCTCCCGCGGTTACACATACATCGGCACTAATTTGCCCTCGCACAATTTATTGCTCCCACGTGCCTTTTTATTCCATTAAATAGAAATATGCGTTTTGATTTGCGTCCTAATCGACACGCGAGTCTCGTCTAACATGTTTATCAACATACACCCTGAATACACAGCATTTCAGACTTTAATTTACAAAAAACAAGCTTCACAGTTGAGTACTAGTCAATCCTTTTTGAAGTAGGCACACCTAGCCGTGGAATGGATTAATTGAAATCCATCTGTCCATTCATGTGAACCTGCACTTCAGCAGTAAATTAATTCACATAGTTCAGTATATTGCTAACCTTGTGGTTTAGATTAATTTCTGCTCTTACTGAATAATTAGACATTTAATGTGATTTTAGTACCTACCTGTCTAACCTTACTGATAGCTTCAGGTCAGCCACTTAAGTGTCCTAATGAAATATTCATCTTCATTTAGGATTTCTGGGTAGGACTACATTAGTAATTCACATATATCTTATTGTTACAAGTAATTACTTAGAATTGTAAAATAATCCTATCCTCATAAAAAACAATGACCTCTATTCTGATTTTAGTAAGGGTCTATTTATTCAATCATCTTATTTCCACAGGTATGCGTATCCTGGTGATGTTATTGCTGGACACATTGCCCATGTTAGGAAATGTTTTGCTGCTATGTTTCTTCGTGTTCTTCATATTCGGCATT
Organism: Antitype chi; assembly: GCA_947359405.1. Taxonomy (NCBI): domain Eukaryota; kingdom Metazoa; phylum Arthropoda; class Insecta; order Lepidoptera; family Noctuidae; genus Antitype; species Antitype chi. The sequence continues at coordinate 7,272,921 of OX375814.1, forward strand.
GTGGGAGTCCAACTATGGGAGGGAATTCTAAGACAACGCTGCGAGTTCGTCCCTCCGCCGAATGTGCTGCGACCCAAGTATGTTTCACTCAATTTAAACTATCCTAACTGAGGTGCAGTATGAGACCAGTTGTAACACCCGTCTCATACTGCCGACTCGGTATTACCGTTGATATAAGCTCATAGATGTAAGCGTTTATTAGTGTTGAATTATTATCATAATACCCGAATCTGTTTGACGCAGCATATTGAGTGGCAATGATTGAAGTTTTGTGGATGAAATTGCAGCTGAAATGAGTTTTTCATATGTTCCATTTGCTCGAGAGCGCTCGTCTTAGCGGCACGTCCCATTGCTAACGTTGACTGCATGCAATATTTAACGCTTACATCCTCGACGAGCACATCCATCGCTGCTCTGTACATCATTTTGACGTTTTGTATTTTTCATTGCATATTGTTTTTGCACTGTTACTAACATTTTAACAATCGCGCATGTTGATGATTACCACTTACAGTCGAATAACCTACTACACACTTAAATATTGCATTCCGTCAACACTCACATTATAAGCCAAATGTAACTGAAAACACGAACAAAATGAACTATTCGACAATGTGGTGTTACATGTCAATTCTATCCCCACTCTCCGATACTCCATTCATACTAATGTAAGACAAATTACATAAACTTCGCTACATTTTAATGGTTCTAAACATACCAACTCAAACATAGAACAAAATAGAAAATAAACGTCATAGCAAACATGAACCAATATTAGCCATTCATAGTCGATACTTACCAAAACATCTAGATTTAGTACAAATATGTAGTTACAACCAAAATTCAAACTAACAATGTGGTTTCATATAAAACATTATGATTTCAACAAGAAAATAATATCTAATTAAACTTTCATGTATGAAAGCACACTGTAAGTAACTGTGACCTTACTATAGACCTTTAGAAGTATACTTAGGTACATAACACCCGTCACGGCTCCTCAATTTATGTTCCAGAGACCTGTCCGAATGGTACAGAGTGCGCGTCAGAGTGAACTCGTAAGGATTTGCGATCAAAATTAATGTGTTTCTATTAAGAACATTGCAAACTGTTGTAACGTGTACCTTCACACATCTGCCGTCCAGATGTGCTATCGTATTTGCTTCCCCTTCACGAATTGGCAGTTTCGATGAGGCACTAGGTCTCTCATTACGTGTCGCTATCTAAATAATCTCACACTTAATTTGCAAAGTTTTATTGACAACTGCCAATTTGTTTCTGATCCAAAAATATGGGTAGTTCTATCAACTTCTCTGAAATATATGAAATACTATTTCCTTTACTTATGATTTCGCAAAATTATTTAATGGACAATGTTTATGGAATACGTTAAACTATTAATGATTTAACATTTCCTATGTTCATTACGAAAATATTCTTACTTCAATTTCTTCGACTTTAGGTTACCCTGTTTCAAAGAACAAAATACCAAATTACACATCAATTCTACATATTTCATGATTCATCCGATAGCAAAGTCATTGTTTAAAAAAATAATATTCAATGTTCAGCTTCGTTTTAACCATTGCGCTGTCTGTTAATCTGCATTTATGTATCCAAGCTCATGGCTTGTTTCTTGAAAAAAAAATACATATAACTGTTATCTGAAACACACATACAACATGTACTGTTAAAAAGTTGCTTTGCACGTTGCGCATTGAGTCGTTCAACTATCAGAACGAAGACAGTTTAGTCCGAAGTTGGAGACCACAATAAAAGCCTTATGCGATCATCAAGAACAAGCCCCGTAACGACCGGGAGCCAAATGACGTGGGTTACGGCCAGTGCTCGTGTTTCTGTGTACCTTCTGTCGTTAACCGATAACGACCCAAAGGCTACTGACGTTAATCTGTCCCGCCGATATTCGCCAGACTTTCCCCAGCCATCTTTACTAACGCTGCCATTACCATTAATTGGGACTGCTATTGATCCTTAAACTCCTTTCTACGCTTTCGTTCTAGCATGTGTCTGCATGCACCGTGTGTTTCGATGTACTAGTGAATGTTTCTCCATATGCATGGGTCGTATTAGACGTAGTGAAACTAATATATCAGTGTTCCCTGTTATATAAAGTCAAATTACCAATCCAGATCAGTGTTAGAACTACAATCTGCAAACAATTTGGAAATTTGTGTGTTTGGTTTTAAAGTAACAATTATAATATTTGCTTCCAAATTTTTTGGAGAGTAAGTAGTTTGATAATCAGATATTCAACATTAAAAATAGCTTTCATTGTTAACTAAAATACCCGTCATTTAACGCATTTGTTTATATCGATGTCAATACTCAATAGATAACATAAAAACTAACTCTAACTTAACACGACACACATAAAACTATCCACTTTATAAAAATGAAAATAAAACTAAGAATGTCGAACTAAGAACGTTTACAAAAATCTGTGTTCGTGTTACAGTATATCATTCTACTATGAGTTCTCAAAGGAGTTGGACTACATATGCACGACGCCCGAAGACAATGGGATGCACTACTGCGGAGATTTCCCTCCGTTCAGATACGGACCGTTAGTTTGCAACGAGACGGCCAAGCCTTTCTCTTACAACCTGCCCACAAATACGTCGTGTGTCAATTGGAATCAGTATTACACTAACTGCACTCAACGGGGAAACAACCCCTTCCAAGGGACGATTTCCTTCGACAACATCGGTCTCGCTTGGGTCGCCATTTTCTTGGTAAGACATCTTATTTGGAAAATGTTTTACCCTATTTTATAGAACTAAGGGAGGTAATAATGTTTGTTTTGTTTTGTAGGTGATTTCACTGGAAGGCTGGACGGATATAATGTATTATGTACAGGACGCACATAGTTTTTGGGATTGGATTTATTTCGTGCTGCTAATTGTGGTTGGTATCTGTAATTTTAACAAAACGTATTCGTGTTTATTGAAGCAATCACATAAATATTGACAGCATATTACACGGTACTGATGGCACCCTATTGCCTCGTCAAGCATTTAATTCAAACAAGGCGGAAACTGCTTTAAAAACAAATGACAGTAAAAAAAACAAAACAAAAGTTACGGACATAACCAAAACATTAGTTTCCCCACAAAAACTATAACGATCAGTCAACTCCGCTCTAACGTTCCCATTATCTCATAAACACATATTTGTCTTATAGATCGGATCATTTTTCATGATCAACCTCTGCCTGGTCGTCATAGCGACGCAGTTCAGTGAGACGAAGAAACGTGAAATGGAACGTATGAGGGCCGAACGTGCTCGGTTCACGTCCACATCCACGCTTGCATCTTCTACGAACAACAGTGAACCTGCTACTTGTTACGCAGAGATCGTCAAATATGTTGCACATCTGTGGAGACGATTCAAAAGGAGAATGGCGAAAAAAATCAGGTCTGAAACAGATCTCTTATTCATCAACATCCGTATAAAAATACAGGGAAGCTGCAACCCTTTCAAATATTCCATGTGATCGTAAATATCTCGTATTACGTGATTGTGCTTTCCGAAGTCGGTAAAATACTGCCAGTATTATTTTCTTCCCTGGAACTGCAATATTTATACTAAATAACGCCCGGCATTTACAATGCAAATGCCGATGAACACTTCTTCGCGAATGGCTGGCATTTCTTAAAAATAGTCTGAATGGAAGTTATTTTTATACCCTGGTAAACGATACCCTTTCTTGCTTCTTGTAGAATTTTCTTTTGTGACCCTTGACTTTATAAGACTTATTTTTATTCGTGAATAGTTGAGATGACCTGACCTTTTATATTTATAGTATATAATAAGAATAATACAATGTTCAGGGTTTATCGATATCAACGTGCTCAGTTACAATGGCGGACAAGCAGAGAAACTCTTCAACTACCCGCCAACAAGCCGAAGCAACATCACCCTTGCTGTCCAAGAGCACACCCGCAGGTAACATTACCTTTAATCTTATATTAAAGTAATCTTTATAAACTAGTTACAATTTTACGACTCCTTTTTAAACATAAACGTGATTTTACCATCTTCTACAAGTAAAGTTCATCAGCTCATTAGGATTACTTCGAAAATTCTCATCAGCCGGTTGTAATGAATTTCGAAATATTAATTCTCCAAGTTTTCGTTCTTCGGCGGAGTATATTCTTAGACGGCGGGGCTTATAATAAAATATTCGTGAAGTCGTACAAAGCTGCTTCCGTGTCGAGGCCATGTATTGTATTATTGCTGACATAGCGTAGCCTTTATGACGCTTTCACTTGTTAAGCCTTTCCGACTTGAGAATCATAATATGTTAAAGCATTCATAATACTTGTGGCAATATGTTCATCTAAGTATATTAACAGACATCAGTTTTTCAATAGTTCGTTGCTGCGTCAATTTCCTCATTAGTAAAGTTTTGTTCCACATAGATTTTTACTTTTGGTTCAGATTTGAAACATCAACGTAGGTGTTGTATTTAAATGTGGGCGGATAAGCAATATTTTAAACCATTAGGCTGTTTTTCTCGTGAACCTAAATCCAAAATTATCGAACAAAATTTTAAGCGCCCTGACCCTTACTTAGAAACAAGTAAAAAAATCCGAACTTTGCAAAATTCAAGGCGTTAATATCATAAATAATTCAAACTCTTTTAAGCCTTACCACTCTAAACATAAGTTTACTTTTTATTTTCTAAAACATTTATGCGTAGATGCTCGTAGCACTTTGCTACGAACTTGCTACGACATTTTAATTTTAACAGCTTCTTTTTTCATTTTTTGTTGAACAAATTCTTATTTAGTATCTCTTTAAAAAAAAACCCGACTGCCTAAAAAGTGAATTTTAATTAAAAAAGATGGAAACAAGACACTTGTTTTAAAAGGATCACTATTAGACTGAATACTATAAGCAATCTCATGCAATCGAAGGCAATAAAGGTGGTTATTGTTAAATTTAAGAAGATGCCTCCCACTGCATGAGATTGCTTATAATATTCAGTCTAATAGTGATCCTTTTAAAACAAGTGTCTTGTTTCCATCTTTTTAATTAAAATTCATTTTTTAGGTAGTCGGGTTTTTGATTTTGTAAATTATCTTTTTTATTTCACAGTTTTTAGTATAATTTTTATAATTTTTGACGTTAATGAGACCTATTTACGAAACCCTTAATTTTGATACCCCACTCAATAGGTATTGAGTAAAAAAAAAATTTGAAGACACAATATGGCGCCAAAAATCGGCCATGTCTTTTTTCTTCAATTTTGATATACCCAGTGTCACTCTCACAATTAAGACAAATCTAACGGCACCTCTCAAGCTGAAATCGATCAAGCCGTTTAGGCTACAGAGCGTGCCACAGAAATCCACATACCTACATACATACACTCGAAAAACATAACCCTCCTTCTGGCGCAGCCGGGTAATAAAAATACAGTTATTTTTAAATATTTCTAAAATATAATAAATAATACTTAAATTATATCGGTTTTCTAGTTGTAAGCAAACCTGCAATACCAATCGTTATTTTTTATTTGTATACATAAATTTTCTTTTATTTTTAACACGTTCCATTCTCTCTACATCCGTATTACCTGTACCAGGGCAACGGTGGCAAGAGTGTGAGTGAGGAGGGGAGCGGGGGCGCGGGCCCCGAGGAGCCCGTGAGCCGGCCGGGCCTGTTGCGCGTCCCCTCGCTGTCAGCCGCCGATCTTGAGGTAACACCCACATTATTCAATTCTACTAACTGATGTATTTGGTTTTAGAAGTCACTTGCAACTTGGAGAAAATTTAAGAGCTCATGAAGGTATGTTTAGAGAATATTGTTGATGATAATATTAAATCCGCAACTTGCAACTTGTTTGTTAAAGACAATATTCATTTTAGTGTATCCACTCTTTCGCGCCTTTTTTATTACCATTAGCTGATATTGAAGTAAAGTTTATAGATATGATTTTCTAAACTAATATCATGAAGAGAAAAGATTAGATTTTTTTGTGTTGGTTTGCTACGCTTTCACGCAAAGCGGCTGGACGGATTTGGGTAGACCTGGATTAGGACATATAATACTTTTAATCCTAATATTCCTTCGGAATCGAGACTTATGAGAGTGAAACCGCGAGGCGCATATAGAATAAGTTGCTAATTTGAGCAAAAATGATTGTGGCGTCTTTGAAAGTCTATATGTTTAAACTGAATATGTGTGGATAAATATTTGATCCAGAAAAGCGGCCAATGATATAGAGAAACCAACTAATTCGGTTTTCAGTACTCGTCAGTAAATACGGGCAAACACTTTAAATTATTCTATTTTTAGGCCCGTAGTATCCTTTTATACGGGTAGAGATGTAAGCGATTTTATAAAATGATCATACTCGATGTAAAGAGCCAATTGAACGACCCAGCCTGTTGCGCGTACCCTCACTGTTCGTATCTCATCTTGGGGCAAAACCAACGGTTTATTTAATGTAATTGGCCGCTAATTTGGTTTAAGGGCCTATTTCTGTTCATAGTTATGGGTATAATAATTAGAAGTGGACATTGTGATTTTAGATCATGTTCCTTCGTAATTAAATATAATGTTGTATGTTTCTTAAACATACTAAATATTCCAGTTCAAAGTGCAAATTTTCCCTAGAGGCACTGAGGTTACAGGTGGCTATTAAGGCAATTTACAGGATGTACGGTCGCCTGCATTAATTAATTACCTCTTCGCTGAGGTGTTTGTATGCGTGAGTGCGGCAGTACCCACTTAATATAAGCTCTTGTACATGAGCTCCTATATCAGTTAATGACTGACTGAAATTCTTTTTCAACGCAGAATTCTGCGAACTTATCGCTCCTGTCACCACCATCCTTGACTCGTCGGAGGTCCTCAGTGATGTTCAGCGATACAGTGCTACTGCACACCCCGAATGAACCGCATGGCGCTCATCCACATAACGTTTGCTCATCAGAGAAAATGACACAAACAGGTAAAATACCATACTTTGTACTAAAAAAATCATAATCAAAAAGCTTCTTTTTTATTCCAATCGGCTCAAGAGGTTCGGAAAATATCCGACAGAAACTTACTACCAGGATTAAAAGTACCCTAGAGGAATTATCTCCTATGCCTAAAGTAATAAATTGAGAATTCCGAATCACTTTCAACTTGTAAAGGGCTATTAAAGCACCATGTTCTAAATAACGTTTACATTTCTAACTTTATGTTTATAAATAATCAATTCCAGTATTTTTTTTTTTTTGCACTTTTGTAATCTGCGAAATCATAACTGATGAAAAATTTGTCAAACGAAAGAAACCTCCAAGGGTTGCTTTCGTTTGACAAATTTTTCATCAGTTTCAAATTTTAAGGGCCCCTGGCCCTTACTTAGAAACAAATTAAAAATCCGAATTTGGCGTTAATATCATAAATAATTCAAACTCTTTTAAGCCTTACCACTCTAAACATAAGTTTACTTTTTATTTTCTAAAACATTTATGCGTAGATGCTCGTAGCACTTTGCTACGAACTTGCTACGAGATTTAATTTTTAACAACTTTTTTTTCATTTTTTGTTGAACAAATTCTTATTTAGTATTTCTTTTTAAAAAAACCCAACTGCCTAAAAAGTGAATTTTAATTACTTATTATTATTATATTACACTTTCAACTTGTAAAAGGCTATTAAAGCACCATGTTCTAAATAACGTTTAAATTTCTAACTTTATTTTTATAAATAATAAATTCCAGTGTTAATATTAATTTTATTTGACAATGCTATTGTGCACTTTGTAATCTGCAAAATCATAACTGATGAAAAATTTTACAAACGAAAGTAAACCTTGCAACCTTTCGAAATTGTCGAAAGATTTCAAGGACATTTATTTTTGGTTTGAAAAATGTGACAGCACCCACCTACGCTAGTAATATATAGCAGCTACTTACTTTACCTGTTGCTTGTACTTTACACACTTGAAACTTTCCCCATCTTACTGCGAACCGAACTCAACTTGTGAATACACTACAAAACACTCTACATTCAATAGTTTAAAAACTTTTTAACAATTCGAATGAATATTTGTAGATTCATTGTGTCAGCGTGACTGGCTTAAGAGCCAAAGTGGTGAGTCTAGGAGATGGTAGAACTAGACGATGCTATTAGACGGGCATGTGCAATCTCTACTAACTTCTTGCTTCTTCTTCCTCTACTTCTTCATAGAACCTAAATAGGACTAGGAAAACAATGAGATAAAACCGTTTTCAAAATTTCGCTTTACCCTTTCTCAGCATAGGTCTTGCACTCCAACACTTTTGAGACCTGATTTACATATAAAAATCTTTAATCTTCCTTGAGTTATCTATTTTACCTCGAAAGCATCTTGTTATATTCCTTTGAGAGAAACCTAACACAATTCTCAGAAAATATTTTTCATTTTAATGGGCATCCTGGGGCTAGATTCGAAACGATAAATGTTTAATGCTGAACTGATTAGGACATTTATAAGCTATATATTCTGAAATACTGGTACTAATTTAGGGCAAGTATCTTTTAAAAAAAATGTTTTAGACGTTGCTGACAACCTAAAATAGGTTTAGACAACGCTCCCGGTTTATTTCGTTCAAGGTACTTCTGTGGACGTAAGCTTCTATACTTGCGATTTAGTAAAGGGCGTTTCAATACCCAATGAATTTGATGATCAATCTCTTGTACATTGGAGTATCTTACATGAGCGGTAGAGAGAATATAGCGATAAGCGATTTCTCAAACCACGCTGTTTACAAAATTCAAAATAACAAGATGCTTTTGCGGCATTAGAAGAGTTTTGTCTGTGTGTTAGTACGTGTGCTGTAGTGACTCTTATTTGGGGGCGTAGAATTCGACCTGCCGACAGGCGAAACTGCGGAGGAACGCGCGGCGGCCGGCGGGACCATGTCCTGTCAGGAACTGCTCGCGCTCTCCGGTGCCTTGTCAGCGGCACTGCCCACTGGTCAAGTAGCTCTGGACTCCTTCTTCGAGGAACTCACTAAAGGCATCAGCAAGAGGGCAGGAGAAGAGAAAATTGACACCAGGGTAAGCAATCATTCATCATAGCTGCATTCAGATTAATGATCGAAGGGTCGTCATGGCAACCTCTGATGCAAACATTTACTTTGCATTTATCGTAGTTTTGTTCAAAGTTTCTCGCTCGATAAATACAAAAAAGAAAACGCCAATCCAAATATTCGAAGTTGTAAAGTCAACTCATCGACGCAAGTAAATAATACATTAATTACATTCACAACGTTCTTCTCAGAAAGACAGAATGTACTGAAACTAAATTAATTAGAGTAAAAGTTTTGCAATAAATAACCAGCCCGCGATGTATCTGTCATCGTAGTCTTCATTGGAAAATTTAATAGCAACTTGTACAAAGTTGTATTTCATTCTACGCGAATGAAATAGTATTTTACGATGATAGATTGAAATATGTATTGGCTTGCATTTCACTTAGGGCTATTTGTGCCGTTCTTGTGCAGAAGTTGTTTGAAAGCTAGGTGTTATATTTTCAAGAGTACAATATAAGAAGATTACCAATCTTAACAGTAGGGTATTATTGGGCATTCTACCCCACCTTCCGTTCCATCGGCTCACTCCGTTCGCCTCGTCACTCTCGGTGGAGTAGAATGCCCAATAATACAAATTAAATCTGTGCAGCGAAATACTGGTTCGGCGCCTATTCCGCCCGATGGATTGGATGGAACTTATCAACATAATCTTTTCCTTTCACAGCATTTAAATATAAGCAATCAGGAAAGTGTGTAACATGCTGCAACCAAGGATCATCGTAAATCTCCCAATCTTTGATACTACCTCCACAAGAAAAACACATGACTTTATCGTTTACACCATTTCCACAATAAAAAAAACCTGCATCAGCCATTTCCATCACCAATCTTTTTCGTGAATCGGTTGTCGCCCAATAATGTCTGAACGAAAATACACGAATTTGGTGTTTGTTATAAATTTCATATCTAGGACAGTATTTTTTTGGATTCATTTCAAGAGCTCTTGATACGTCTGTGTATAGAAAAATAATGAAGACAACTATATTTTGTAGTGACTAATAAATATACAATAGAGATGCGTGGACATATTATTAATATAGATATCGATGACTTACCTTGCTCGATCCGTGCATAGGTACTTACATACTAAATAGTAAACTATACGTTCACAAAATTTATAACGATGTATAAATGTTGATGTAATTTATTTATTGGCCCATTATTGTTATAACCATTTCAATGAGACGCCATGAAATTTGTAAAACAACCACAATCTTTACATGTAAACAAACTCTGCGTCCAGTCTCAGGAAACTGGTTTTCGTCATGGAGAATTATTACCTAAATCCATACGATGCATCATTTGCGGGCCGTCAAATTGTGGAAAAACCAATTTACTAGTTGGTCTTCTCATACATGAGAATGGATTAAGATTTCAAAATGTTTATGTTTATTCGAAAACCTTACAACAACCCAAGTACGTATTTTTAGAAAAAGTTTTGCAACGAGTGCCAGATATTTCGTTTCAGAAATACCATGAAAATGAACAAGTACTAAGTGTTCAGACCACAAAACCGAATTCTGTGATTGTATTTGATGATGTTGCTTGTGAAAATCAAAACAGCATGCGTGATTTTTTTACAATGGGGAGACATAAGTTCATTGATTGTTTTTATCTAAATCAGACATATAGTAAAATCCCTAAACAACTAGTAAGAGACAATGCAAACCTTATCGTACTTTTTAAACAAGATGAGAAAAACATGAGACATGTTTATGATGAACACGTCAACACTGACATGTTATGGATTGAATTTCGTGAAATGTGTTCAAAAATATGGAGTGAGCCGTTCAATTACGTTGTAATTAATAAAGATTGTTCCAAAAACAGAGGATGTTATAGAAGTAAATTTGACACTTTTGTAGTCTTTGACTAAGAACACGAATACGTAAGTAGAAGAAGGATTATGTAGATCGATTGAAAGCTGATATGTTAAAAGAATTTAATAACATGATTGGTTCATTGCGTTCTCAAATCATAAAAGATGCAAAAGGTACAGTTCAGGCTACTTTAAAAGCAAGGATACCTGAGGTTTCATCTCATTTGCAAGATAAGTTTTATACTAAAGCAGAGGTAGATAAATTACTTCAAAAAACTCCGTAATGGTAAAACAGCAAATTGTAAATGAAATACACAAAGCGGCCCGAAAAAATTTTCTACGACGTTCTGTTATTCTGAAAGGAATTAATGACTTATGGCAAGCAGACTTGATGGACATGCAAAATCTGAAAAAGTATAACAAAGGTTACAATTTCATCTTAGTAGTGATTGACTGCTTCTCAAAGTATGCCTGGGCTGAACCGTTAAAATCGAAAAATAAATTTGATGTTACTCGTGCATTCGAACATATACTGCTCAGTAGTCGTAATAATCCTCTTAACTTACAAACTGATATGGGGACAGAATTTTATAACATTATTTTTCAAACGCTCATGAAAAAGCACAACATTAACCATTACTCATCATTTTCTACTAAAAAAGCATCAATTGTAGAGAGACTGATTAGAACTGTAAAAAATAAATTATATAAATATTTTAGTCTCAATGGAAACTATAAGTGGTTCGGTCCACCATTGGAAGATACATTGAAGAGATATAACAACGCAAAACATCGCACTATTCAATTTAAACCGGTTGATGTGAATAAATGTAATGAACAAGTAATCAAAGAAAACATACGAAAAATAAACAAACATGATTTAGTTCAGCGGAGACCTAAATTCAAAGTTGGGGATTGTGTTCGTATAAGTAAATACAAACATAATTTTGAGAAAGGTTACACTCCTAATTGGTCAACTGAATTATTTAATATAAAAAAGGTAAATAAAACCTTACCAGTGACATATCACATAGAAGATCAACGAAAGCAAAACATATTAGGAGCATTTTACGAACAAGAACTGCAAAGATCGCATTATCCTGATGTTTACTTGATAGAAAAGGTTTTGAAAAAGAAAGGAAATAAATTGTATGTCAAATGGTTAGGTCTAAACAGTGCGGAAAACAGTTGGATTGAAAAAGCAGCAATAATGAACTAAGATATTATATAATAATTTTTTATTTGAAATCCTATCATTATAATTTGAGTAATGCAAGGAGGTGGACTAGTTAATCGCATAATTAATAATCTACCATTCGAAGTTCATTTGCCAGGATACAATTATTGTGGACCCGGCACCAAACTTCAGAAACGTTTAGCGCGAGGTGACCGAGGTGTAAATAAGCTAGACGAAGCTTGCATGCAACACGACATTGCGTATACAAACCATACCGACTTATCAAATCGTCACAAAGCAGATTTAAAACTACTTAACATGGCTAAACAAAGACTTAAATCAAAAGATGCAGGGAGAGGTGAAAAACTAAGCTCTTGGCTAGTGAACAAAGTTATGAAAGCGAAAATAAAGTCTGGATCTGGCATTAAAACATTTAAAAACCTAGTCTCAAAAATAAAATCAAAAATTAAAAAAATCAAACGCAAAGATAATAAGACTATAATAAAAGTAGCTTACTTAACCGCAAAAAAGTTATTTCCAAACATTCATCATCGAATTCGAGTACCCCGAGTAATCCCCATACCAAAGACTGGAGGAGTTCTTCCTTTAATTCCAATATTTGCTGGTTTATCGGCTTTAGGAACTTTAGCTGGTGGTGCAGCTGGCATTGCAAAAACCGTCAATGATTACAAAGCAAGCAAGCAAAATTTGCAAGAAACAGAACGACATAATAAAGCTATGGAGGCTTTAGTGTTAGGCAAGGGATTATACATTAAGCCGTATAAAAGTGGTAAAGGATTGTTTATATCATCTCCAAAAAACTGAAGAATTTGTTACCCAATCGCCCTCTAACTAATGTAGACATCCAAAGGTATTCAAGAGACATTCCATATTTTCGTGGGGTCTACATGAAGGATCGACTACCTAGCACGCCGAAACGCATTGAATGTGGTATCGTTAACTTAGACGATTCTAAGAACGAAGGAACGCATTGGGTAGCTTATGCTAAAGTATACGATCACTGCGAATACTTTGATAGCTATGGAAATTTAAAACCTCCAATGGAATTGATGCAATATTTTAAAAATTGTAAAGTGTTTTATAACTACACAAGATATCAAAAATTTAACGCAGTCAATTGTGGTCATTTATGTTTAAATTATTTGCAAACTTTTTGGAATAAAAATGTATTATAAAAATATATGCTTTTCTTTCATTTCAATCATTTGCAAGATGTCACTCACTTTGTCGATAACTGGAGACTCGTCAGTATTAACTACATACTATCCTAATACGTTGCAACTAGATGGAGAGTATGAGTGTGCTTTATTGCACTTTTCAACTTTTAATTCTATTCCAAACATTGATAAAAGTAATAATAAGTTCTATTATGGCTTTAATGAAGTTACTGAAATACCGGAAGGTACTTATGAATTGCAAGATATCAGCGATTATTTAAAATCCGTAATAAAAGATGCTGTGATCAAACTACAGTGCAATAATAATACTTTAAAAACTACCATATTCTGTACCAAAGACATTAATTTTATCAAAGAAGACTCTTTTAGAAGACTATTAGGATTTAACAAACAAATCTTGAAAGCAAATAAATGGCATGTATCGCAGTCTCCAGTCAACATTCTACCTACGACCGTAGTCAGGATTGAATGTGATATTGTAAGCGGTTCATATGTAAACGGTGAACCAAGTCATATAATTCACGAATTTGCACTTAATGTGCCGCCTGGATACAGGATCATAGAAATCCCGAAGAACGCAATTTACTTTCCAATCAATCAAAACAATATAAGCTGCATACATATCAGACTGTTAGATATAAACAAACGATTAATCAATTTACGTGGTGAAGAAGTACAGGTATATCTGCATCTTAGAAGAAAAAAATGATTGACTATAATAAAATTGTATCTCAACAAGTGAAGAATATCAGTTCTGCTCGAGCTACCTATCAAATAAGACCTATCTCTAAGAAGAAAATAAAATTAACGAAAGACAATAAAGCATTCCTTAGAGCGATCGGATTGTTAAAATGAATATCTTAGACGTTTTATCCGCTCCAACTTACGACAATACCATAGAAGGAATCGAATTTCATTCCTACAAGCCTTATGTAACGAGTTTCAACAGGAACGATGAAATCCGCATACCTATCAACCAACAGGACTTGTACATATTACCTTCAGCTAGCACCTTATATTTAGAAGGAACTGTTATCGTTACCAAAAAAGATACGAAGGACAGAGCTACTAGTATCAATTTCACGAACAACGGTCTACTCTACTTGTTTCAAGACATTCGGTATGAGCTAAATGGAGTGGAGATTGATAAAATAAAAAACGCAGGTATAACAACAACCATGAAATCACTCATTTCAATGAATGAAAGTGAATCAAAAATATCTAATGCCTGGGGCTGGAATATTGATGGCATAAAAAATGTCAATGGAGGAAGATTTTCTGCTTCCATACCACTTTGTAACCTCCTCGGTTTTGCTGAAGATTTTAAAAAAGTCGTGATAAATAGTAGACATGAACTGATATTGTTACGAAGTAACACTAATTTGAACGCTGTAAAACTTAATACTGGCGAAGTAGTGGAGGATGTTCAGATCAACAAAATCATATGGCGTGTGCCGCATGTTAAAGTATCAGACAAAGAAAAAATTGGTTTGTTAAAAGTGTTAGAAAAAGATCGACCACTTCAAATGATATACAGAAATTGGGATCTCTACGAATATCCAGCTTTGCCTAAAACTACAAAACATACCTGGTCTATCAAAACTTCATCTCAAATAGAAAAACCAAGATACATTATTATAGGTCTACAGACAAATAGAAAAAACAATGCAAGTTCTGACATGTCTCAATTCGATCACTGTCATGTTCGAGATGTTAGAGTGTATCTCAATTCAACTTATTTTCCGTATGAAAACCTAAATGTGAGTTTTGCTAATAACAGAATTGCTTTATTATACGAGCAATACATCAGATTTCAACAGTCGTATTACGGACGTCGGTCGGAGCCCATACTAAGCGAGAAACAATTTAGAGATTTAGCACCGCTGTTTGTTGTCGATTGCTCTAGACAAGCGGATAATCTAAAGACAGGTCCGGTTGTGGATGTGAGAGTAGAAATTGAGAGTGATTCAGAGATACCAGATCAAACTTCAGCATACTGTCTCATTCTGAACGACTGCATTGTTGAATACAAACCATTAAGTAACATTGTTAAGAAGATATCATGAAGGCGGATAC
Source organism: Antitype chi (assembly GCA_947359405.1). Classification (NCBI taxonomy): domain Eukaryota; kingdom Metazoa; phylum Arthropoda; class Insecta; order Lepidoptera; family Noctuidae; genus Antitype; species Antitype chi. Next base: position 7,288,290 of record OX375814.1, read on the forward strand.
CATTATAGTAGAACTCCAAGGATTTAAAGATTCTATAAATAATTTTATAGTCAAAGAATTGACCATTGCGAGTCAGGATCATTCACAGACGTTCTTGGTAAAACCCCCATATTCATTCCATTATCTAACACAAGAAGAAAAAAAGCATGTGAGGTGGTTAGAAAGAAATCGAGGTATTTACTGGAGTGAGGGGTACATAGACTACAAAGAGTTTCAACGCCTTATTTTACCATACTTAGAAAATAAAAAAATTATTACAAAGGGTTTGGAAAAGATTAAGTGGATTAAAGAGTTATGTGAAAATTGTGAAGTGATCGATATAGGTGAGAAGGGATGTCCTAATTTAGAGACATTAAAAAAAAGGTTCTGTAAAAATAAAACTGATTTTAATTGTGTGAACCATAAAATGAATTGTACATTAAATAATGCTGTGTGTATTAGAAAATGGTATGCTGACAATAATATGTCTGTATTTAATTTATTTTAATCATTATTGTTTGAATATTTAATAAAAAATGTCTAGCTACTTATGAGTGTTTTATTTAATATAATCAGGGTAACCTACATAACAAACTTTAAATTATCTGCAGCGAAATGATATTTCTTGTTCATTTTAAACGATTATTCTAAAACAAAAAAATATATATATTGATAGCAAATAACCTATAGTTATATCATTACACTAGAGCTAATTTCGAGTTCGAGTATAATTAAGTAATACAAAATAAAACATAATTTAAATTATTAAAGAATATTTTTTTTATTAACTTTTTTACATTATTTACAATTATTACAAACTAATTATAATTACCTACCCAATAATAATAATAACTTCCCCACATAGTTATTTAATGTTTTCTATACATACATACATACTTAACATACAAACTTGTGATGTATGATCATTATCCTAAATAGATACACAAATCTTACAATTATTACAAACTAATTATAACTACCTACCCAATAATAATAACAACTTTCCCCACATAGTTTATTTAATATTTTCTATACGTACATACATACTTAACATACAAACTTGTGATGTATGATCATTATCCTAAATAGATACACAAATCTTACAATTATTACAAACTAATTAAACTATCTACCCAATAATAATAATAACTTTTAACACATAATTTATTTGATTGTTTTCTATACATTCTACATACTTAGATGTATGATCATTAACCTAACTAGATACACAAATCTTACAATTATTAACACTAATTATAACTGCCTACCAATAATAATAATAACTTTCACACATAGTTTATTTAATTATTTTCTATACATTCTACATACTTAGATGTATGATCATTAACCTAACTAGATACACAAATCTTACAATTATTAACACTAATTATAACTGCCTACCAATAATAATAATAACTTTCCCACATAGTTTATTTTTTTTTTTCTATACGTACTACATACTTAACTTACAAACTCGTGATGTATGATCATTATCCTAACTAGATACACAAATCTTATACAATTACTTATAAAGTAGATACTTACAAAATAAAGACAGCAGTTAATAATAACAATTTTCTCCACAAAGTTTTTTAGATATTTTATGAATTAACGATTGCGTCTCCTCCATAACATGGTCCACCGATTCAGTCACTATATACTGCGCACTTAACATTACCACGTCCTGATTGTCACTTGCAGGTTCTTGTTGATCACTGATATCCAACACTTGTACCTGGATCAGTCGTAAACCTTTTTTCTTCTCATTGTTTATGACGAATGATTGAAATATAGGCTGAGATGGCTTCTGTTTTAAACATTCTCGTCTTGTTCTAGGCTTCTTGTTAGCAGGTCCGCAGTCTCGTCTTGCTCTAGGCTCGTTGTTGATAGGTCTTTGTTGTTCTGGAAAATCTGGAATATGCCAGCTTAAACTCGGAGTCGGAAAACCTTGAGCGTATTGGGAGAAGTCGATAATATCCGGAGAATCACACATTATCAATGATCTGAAACAAGTGAAATAATAATTAATTAAACTATGATAACGTTAACGTTATAATAGTAGTAGATGGGTACTTATACAATACTTACAATTAGTTTCGTTTTTATTCGACGTGATATGACCGCTCCGACTGTCTGCCTAATGATGAATGTTCTACGCAATAATATTACTGTGGAACGTAGCTAATATGTAATTAAACTCTGATTTAATTTCATGTTTCTACATGTTCGTGCCCATGCAAGCGCACCTGTTCGGCGTCAAATTCTACGCTGCGCGTGTGAACTTCAAGCCATGAGTGCTTTGTTATCAAAAATGACCTTAACATGTTTTAACAAGTTGGAGCCTGAATCCTCGTGCGCAACACGCAGCGAGCCCTGTGTGTTTTGTTATCAATCAGGAATGGAAATGAAACAGATTTAATTATGATAATAAAATACTATTTATTCACTACAAATAAAAGAAAACTTATCACGTTCGACACAGCATTTCGTACATATTTTTAAGTTCGATGTTTTGGAAATGAATGATTTAATAAAACTTGATGCGTATAAGCACGATACGGTATAAAAAGTTAGTAGATAATATTTTAGTAATTTTACGAAATGCCGTGTCGCGTAATCATTTTTAAAACTAGATAAGCACTAAATAAGTCCTAACATTATTTGCTACAAGTAATAAGATAATATTATCTATTTGGGGCACCAAGAAAATACATATTTTACAATTATTTTTTATACATTACTTGTGTCTGGACCCTGCTTAGGTAATTGTTATTAGTAGGTACATAATATTTATATTTAGAACATCACCTAAATTCACTGTAAAAATGTAATTACTTACATTTAAAAATAATGGTAATGCATTACTTAAATATATTTGCATTACCCCAGGCTAAAGTAGATACCTTATCAAACGATGGCAACCGCTTGTCATCATTGCATGAAAGTGCTATTTTATTCACGTCCTGAGTGAATATTTCATGTTTTATTGACTTAAACAAGACATTTCTTTTGCGAATGACATTACAATTGTACAAAACGTTTTTATAATCTAACATGTCAAAATTTTTCGTAACACTTTTTTTTGTACCTTTTGCTTTCTTTATTGTTTTATCTATAGTTTTAATACAATAAAGCTTTGAGCGCAGCCCCACGAATTCTTCGATAACTTTTCCGCCCATTTCATCCTTAAATAGCCCTGGAACCTTCTTATTAATAATTGGCAAGTTAAATTCGTTGTTTAAGGCATAGTTGCTGCTATCAAAATATTTAAGAAAATTTTCATTGATATCTTCATAAATGTCATCGGTATTTACATCATAAACTAAACTATCCGTATCAGTATAACACAATTCAATTCGGTTACCGTAAAAAGGTTTTACGATTGAATAGTGGAAGTCGTACATGTGACTCTTAGATAATTCCAATACAGTAAATCCTATGTATATTGGTTTATTAAGAATAACACGCGAAGGCTTCATTTGGATTGCCACCAGATCATCAGAAAATATAGTGGCGCTATGAAAATAGGGATTGCCGATCAATTTCTCAGCACAAGTAGCTTTTTTTGTTTTATTGTTCAAGTCACACCACTTGTTTACTAACTTTACATCTATTCGATGTTCATTATTTTCCAGAGTCTTTCCAAAAATACTATTGTTTAATAATTTGAAAAAATCTTGTTCAAACGTTGACTCTGCTTTTTGACGTAACTGAGTGTTAATATCAATATATTGTTTTAAAAAACAACTTTGTTTAAATACAATAGCGCGATGGATCCTTTTCAATATTAAACCGTGCTGTAAACACTTTTTTAAATGTATGTAATGAATAACATAGTGATATTTATCGTATAAATTCGGTATTAGTTTTTTATTCTTACCACCAGGTGGCATAAATTTTTCTGGACAAAATGGAAAGTCATTGTGTTCAATATGTAAATTATCTGGATATATTAAATCAACTTCTAGAATATAACCGTTTTCCGCGGTATCACTAATACCTGTCAAATTCAATTGTAAATTATCTATTTCTTGTCTATTCATAAAACTGAAGTCGGAATAGGGCAAGGATTGACACATACTGTATCCGTATAAATTGTTACAGTCTAAATAAATGATAAATGAATTTGGGTGGGTTGGGTCGTAGGTATCTAAATATTTATGGTTGGCTTTGGCATGTCTTTTGGAACACATACAAACACCTCCACGAATACCTTCTTGTATCATTCTAAAAATTTCTACATCGCTAATTAATTCTAATTGAACTCCTGTTTTTAAAAGCATTGCATCAAAAGATAGACTTGGTGCTGTAAGATAGAATGCGGGATCGAGATTGTAATGTCGTTTACAAGTTTTTCGAAAATTTTCAAATACATCTGTTAGCAACAGAACGTCTGTTTTGAGATATAAATCGGTGTACATACCCATGTTTCGAATATTAAATACTAACCAAACGGAACGAGCGTGTTCATAGTCTTCGTTAGTAATTGGCTCATTCATCAATGAGTTAAAAAAATTTTTTTTAGATGGTAAACACGTTTCTTCATATCGTTCCCATTGAGACATATAGTCATAAGGATACACTCCTTTACGAGTAAGTAGGTTAAATTGGGGTTTATTAGGAAAATAAGATTTTAATTGCTTGAAGTCTTGTTTTTTCATTGTGCTAACTAACTTTTCTAAACTAGTGCCTAAAAATTTGAAAGAATCTACAAACCGAACCTGAATGCTTTCCTCAGGTGAAATCGGAATAAACTTTGTGAATGAAATATAATTTTCTTTTGTTTTCGGTATCACTTTAATAGATCCAGGAGCTTTACCTAATTCTTTTATAAAAAGGTGACAATCGTATCCGGACAAATTATGAAAGAAAACCGGCAAAAATGTTGGTAATCTGTATTGTAGGTTACAGTAACTATGAGCTGCGCCACGGTACTTTCCAGTCAAGTGACAATGATCGCGAACCCTGTCGCCGAACAAGAAGCGTTCACAAATGTGACAAGTCGTAGCGTTTTCAAAGTCGCGAGCATTATCATCTGAGTATATCATAGGAACATTATTTTTTAAAATAGCGTAAATCGTTTTTGCATCTTTATAAATAGACTTCACAAAATTAGATACACAATCCGAACCGCGATAAGAAACGTAACGATTGTAGCTGTCGTCTAGCGCACACGTAATATGGTAAGCGTAAGCTACAGGCACGTGTCGCTGTCGCGTAACAGTGTTCGCCTTAGTGGGATCAGGATCACAAGATTCATATCGTTCTAGCATTGTTTCAAAATCTGCGTATATAACAAATGGTACAATTTGCTTTCTGTTATAATTTTTAAACTGTATGAAAGAACCTTTTGGAGGCAGTTCCGTGGCAACACCTCCACAACTATGGGAACTAAGATCATCGCATGCATTAAAAAACATTAAACAAACGTCACAAAAGTGCAGTTTACTGTGGTGCTTTGTTATTTGATTCTTCACAAGTCGCGGCAAGTTTTTAATGAGACAGTAATGTGATAAATCATCACTTTCCAAATAAAGTAAATGAATTACCTTCCCGTTTAAGGTTTTTGGTTTATAAAGAGGTCCTACTATGGTATTATTTTTTAAACCATATATATAAATACAAATTTCAGGGTTATTCCCTTCAAACCGTGTAATATCTGAGAAATTCATTGGGAATGATATATCCTTTACATTTAATACGTTACGAAAATCAGGATAAGACGATACTCTTTCAGGATGACTTTTAGTTGGATATAAAGCAGCAACAACGGACCATAAAAAACAATACTCATCATTATTGCGGATATTAACACATGCTTTTTTCGATTTTATTGATGCAGGCAATTCGATAAAACCTGAACCGCGCAAAGGTTGATATTTGTTAACATTGATTTCCAAATGGGAATTGTTCAAGAACGTCCATCCACTATCTCGATCCTGAAATTCTTCTATTTTTTTTGTTAAAGTGTTTTTGACTTGAGACAATAGTGAAACCAATTCATAATTCTGATGCAAAGTAAAGTTTTTTGTGGCAAATGATTTTATCTCCTGAGAATCATTTTTAACCATTAAAAACAAAGCGAAATATTCGAAGTTAACTTTTAAACAAGTGTGTTCTTTAAGAGACCTATCAATTAAAGTTTTAATTTTGTTCTCAATATTATTAAAAAATGTTTCTAGAGAACAATTCTCAGATGGATCGACAATTCTATAAGAAGCTATACGATTACGAAATGCAGAATGTATTATTTCAACACCTTCGCAAAAATGCGATATATTTTTGTTTTTATGATTAGTACTACGTAAGTGACCTGTCCAGTGACTGCGCTCAATAGATGCGTTACAAACGGTACAGAAAGGCATTTTAGATTATTATTACGTAAGCAAATTTTTGTACTTACTCTAAAATAGGTTTAGATTTACATACTATTAAATTCTGCAATAATCGGTACAATTAATTTGATGTCCCCAACAATTAAAAAAAATGTTATTTTATATTTATACTATCGCTATAAAAGACAGGCTCAGAATTGTCAAACAATTCGTGAGTCCGTCTCATAAACATTTGCAGCTCATCCCACTGGGGAGTGTTGCGATTTAGTTGAACTTTTAGCGCCACTTGGGCTTTCTTCCACCGTTCTTCCTTGGGGGTTGAGGCAACTTCGTCTTTCGAGTATACTCGGACTTCCACGTAGAAGTCTCCCTTAAGGTCTGCCGTTCGCCGTACTTTACCGTTAGCGACACGGCTGATGAGCGATGAAGCGAAGTCCCCACTTAAGGTCGACGTCTTTTGATCATTCTCCAGACCAAAAAGGTCCGACGGCAAGCTGCGTCTTTTACTGTAAACAATTACACATTTCATTTATTTCTTAACTATCAAAATTAAGGTGTATGATACACTCTGTTGAACCTTATGGGGAATACGAAGCGTGATACATATTAGGTTATAATAATTTAAATAAGAATACTCATGAAGTAACTGTCAACATTCCCGCATTGAATGTAATCAGAAATTGATTTTATCGTTTTCTGCGTTATAGTTCTGAATTCATTAACTATCATCTACCAGTGCACATGACTTATCATACACCTAATCATCCAAGCAGCTATATAAATTACCTTGACTTAGACTCTGATGGGTGGGCGGTGCTTTCAAGTGCTTGGCGCTTCACCGCCTTTTTCTTAGGCTGCTTTTTTATCACCTCGACTACTGCAGCTGTGGGCCGTGGTGTTTGGTATTCTGATTCCGAGTCAGACCTGAAATAGATCACACTAAGATTAATTTTATAACTATATGCAACCACAATAATTATGGAGAGGAAAATTTCAATGGAATACATCTCGCTAGAAGATGATATGGATGGTATGATAGTGATAGTTATACCAGCCGGCAGGCAGAAACCAGGTCCGTAGCTGGATAGCAATTAATCACATTAACAAATGCCAAGAGTTAGGTACACCAGCCGGCAGGCAGAAGCCAGGTCCGTAGCTGAGTACCTACCTATTAAACACATTAACAAATTCAGAAAACTTAGTAGTACTTACTCACATTTTATAGTTGTAGGATGATTTAGTATGTAACGAAAAAGGTAAGTAGATCACTGGAAGATACTGGAGCGAATGTAATTTTATGATCAAAATTGAATGGTTTTATACATAAAAAATACCCATTTCAGCAATATTTACCTCATAACAAAATTAAACCTTAACTACATGTCCTTACAGGTGTATGAGTAATTTATGTTACTTACATCTAATTAAACCTTTAAAGATTGAAAACTCCTTCTGTCAAATTGCAATTTTATCGTGAGAAATGAAATACAAATCCAGGTTCTCGGGTGAATCCAATACCAGGCTGTTACTTATAATTAACACAATAGGTATTATAATAAAGTATGTATGTTTGTTTAATACGTCTTGATATAAAACTTTGAATGACATCACACTCGTGAAATAAATAAAATCGCATTTTTGAGAGTTAGCTATCAAGATGTAACTAGAGATGAAAAATCCATATTATTTTTTTTGTGTGCAGAACAATCCGCGTGAACAAATTCGCGATAAAAACTTAGTTAATTTTATGTTGCAGTTAAACTCAAAGCTGATGTAAAATCATCAAACTACTAAAACTATCAAACTTTATAAAATATTTCATGCAAAAGAAAGCGGTTTCTTAATACATCAAGGACATTAAGGGTTCGCGTTTTCAAAGAATTCCTAGGATAAAACCAGCTTATTACAAAAAAATCGTAAGGTTATGTCAAGAAAAGAATCACTCATTTCTAACAAGTTAGCGCAATTGGCATTGTTCTTTGTATTGTTTTTTTTTTAAGGAACACTTGATGAATTTGATTATAGACAGATCCCTAAAACTCCAATTTTAATTACGGACTACAACATGTACGGCGATCGTCATACAATACACCAAAGTTCGAATAAGCAAATTATACATGATGCAATCTTGCTGTCTTAGACATTGTAAATGATCATTTATACATACACGGCGGGTACCTGATACGGTTCCAGACGCTTATCGTCATGCGATTCACGAATGAATACGGCACATCGACTAACCGTTGAACGGCGCATGCTCCGTTTTGACGGTGATTATGCCGGCAGAGTAGACGGAAGGATGGTAAGTGTATAAGCATGCGAAACTAGCAGAATGTTTGGGACAGCAGAGCGTGAGAGAACTACTCAATTCATTACTTGTACGTTAACGAGTAAGGTAGTGTCGTCTGTTTGAATTAATTAAATTAAAATTTGGATGTCCTTGGTGCCCAATCTGGGGTCATAGAAATAGATTGTGTGTGTGCCTGAAGGCGCATGCTATTTCTTACTCTGTGAAGAGACATGAGACAATCTGTCCCAAATCTTAGTTTAATGTTTACAGTATCCTAAAGTTCGGATGTCCTTGGTGCCCAATCTGGGGTCATAGAAATAGATTGTGTGTGTGCCTGAAGGTGCATGCTATTTCTTGATCTGTGAAGAGACATGAGACAATCTGTCCTGAATTTTAGGATAGTGGTTTAAACAGCGAGCGCTCTTGTTTGTTTAACGTGTAAGGTAGTGTCGTCTGTTCGAATTAATTAAATTAAAATTTGGATGTCCTTGGTGCCCAATCTGGGGTCATAGAAATAGATTGTGTGTGTGCCTGAAGGTGCATGCTATTTCTTGCTCTGTGAAGAGACATGAGACAATCTGTCCCAAATGTTAGTTTCATGTTTACAGTATCTTAAAGTTCAGATGTCCTTGGTGCCCAATCTGGGGCCATAGAAATAGATTGTGTGTGTGCCTGAAGGTGCATGCTATTTCTTGATCTGTGAAGAGACATGAGACAATCTGTCCTGAATTTTAGGCTAGTGGTTCAAATAGCGAGCGCCCTTGTTTGTTTAACGTGTAAGATAGTATCGTCTGTTCGAATTAATTAAATTAAAATTTGGATGTCCTTGGTGCCCAATCTGGGGTCATAGAAATAGATTGTGTGTGTGCCTGAAGGTGCATGCTATTTCTTACTCTGTGAAGAGACATGAGACAATCTGTCCCAAATCTTAGTTTAATGTTTACAGTATCCTAAAGTTCGGATGTCCTTGGTGCCCAATCTGGGGTCATAGAAATAGATTGTGTGTGTGCCTGAAGGTGCATGCTATGTCTTGATCTGTGAAGAGACATGAGACAATCTGTCCTGAATTTTAGGCTAGTGGTTCAAACAGCGAGCGCCCTTGTTTGTTAACGTGTAAGGTAGTATATGAATAAATTAAATTACAATTTAGATGTTCTTGGTGTTCAATCTGGAGTTATAGAAATAGATTGTGTGCGTAACGGTGATGAGATATGACATGAACAGCTGAACTTTGAACTATATCTAGTCACAGAAAACGGGACTGATGTGAGTATATAGTTAGCAAAGGTAACAAGGTAACATTTTGTTTTAGAACTAAAATAGTGGAATAGGCGCCGAACCAATATTTTACTATATTATGTAGGATACTACTACTACTATACTCCACTTTTCGTTCCATCGGGTGGAATAGGCGCCGAACCAGTATTTCGCTGCACAGATTTAATTTGTATTATTGGGCATTCTACTCCACCGAGAGTGACGAGGCGAACGGAGTGAGCCGATGGAACGGAAGGTGGGGTAGAATGCCCAATAATACCCTACTCTTAACATCCTTTGATTTATTAATGAGTTACTTAAAGCATTGGCTCCTTGTGTTCAATATTTTCTGCTTCCTAACTTAATTTTCTTCAACACGTTTTCAATTAAAGCTGAGCTTTAAAGCTGTTGTCTTTAATAAAACTTGTGAGGATATAACACGGGGTTTAATAAAGAAGCATTCAAAGCTTTAGTGAAGGATGAGAAAACCAAAATTAGATGTGATTTAAGCATCTATGTTTTCATGGTTAGATCGTGGAGATAGAAGATTTCTCATGCTGCGCGGACCTCCTCGCGGCCGAGGCTGCCGCTAAGGAAACGCGCAAGGGTCGCGTGCGCAACGCGTGCGCCAATTTCTGGAATAGAATATCCAGAGCACTATCCAGACTTAGGAAGAAGATTAAATTCATTGCTGACCATAAATACTTTCAACAAGGTGAGACAAAATTATCTCCATGTTTCGAATAAAGAAATCAGAGATAACTTCTCTGATTACTTTATTCGTAATCGGGAACTCATTTGCTTATTTCACTATCCCATTTGCTGAAAACGCCGTCAAACAAAAATCGGGAACCTTAGACCATTGTTCGTCCGAAAATCTTTCTTTCCTTGTTTTATTTATTCAAGAGTTACATTCCAGAGGGGCAATTCTCGTAATTTTAAGAACGTTCACAGTCTGATCTCAGTCTCAATTTGTCAAAAATACCTCTAGTTTCCATACATTTTTGACAAGTTTTTGACATTTTATTGTCGCTGAGATGAGACTGCGACTAGATTGTGAACGTTTTTAATTACGAGAATTGGCCTTCTAATATAGCCTACTAAAATAACGATACGTTTTTAACTGTTAAAATATCTTCTACACAAGATATCTCACAGCTGTAATTTCCAGGTATATTATTGGCCATCCTCATCAATACGTTGTCAATGGGCATTGAATACCACAATCAGCCCGAGGAGCTCACTGTGATTGTGGAGATCAGTAACATTGTGTTCTCGGCAATATTCGCTGTAGAAATGCTTCTCAAGATCGTCGCCGAAGGACCGTTCAAATATATTTCCAATGGATTCAACGTATTTGATGGCGTTATTGTTATACTCAGGTAAGAATTTACAGATATAAAAAAAGTTGCTCTGGATTTTTTTATTGATGAAGGTTAGCTAAGAATCTCTAACTAAATATATGCCCTTTGATTCCTTGGGTTAAAAAAGTACTTTTGCATCTACCCTCACCAAGGAACCAAAACATTATTGAAATTATTATCAGTTAATTGAAGTAACTTTTTGTACTTTGCAATTTTGGTTATGTAAACCACGTACCTATTAATTTAATTAAAGCTCCACAAAAAGCATATTGGACCAAAAACTTTTGTGTAGCTCATACAATACTAAATTGATACAGCTCCAATTTAATCCCGGATAACAAATAATATCAAAGAAGAATACTATACACAAACGAGTAGAACCTAACGAGTATTAAAACAAAGCGTATCAAACATCATGGATTTTGTAAATCCATATTATGAAAAATTCAATGTGAAATGCTTCTATGTCTATGTATACCTATTCCTGGTTTTTTAACCGACGAAAAAATGAAGGAACTTCTCAAGTCGACGCGTATATTTTTTTTTATGTATGACCTCGCATAACCTTTTACAGCGTAGTTCGATTTTGATAATTCTTTTTTTATTGGAAAGGGTATATCCCGAAGTCGGTCTCATATAAATTTGAAAATAAAATTCCTACTCTAAGGGTAGGAAAACAGGGCATGATTGATTGTTCACACACAAATTTTACTGCCAAGTTGTGTATCACAAAAAGTAATCAAAAATTAAGCATGTAGTAATTAGTAGATTCTAGCTTAAACTTTTTAACAAAAAAACTTGAACCGCCGAAAAACTAAATAGCAAAAAAATAATAAACCGTTTTTGTTTAACCTTAATAACTAAGTTCGGAAGTCGGTGACTTTGGATATGTATTTTAATTTTATGTCACCGCCTTCCGAACTTAGTTATTAAGGTTAAACAAAAAAGGTTTATTATTTTTTGTTTTTCAGTTTTTCGGCGTTTAATTTTTTTATTTATTACAATACATTTGTACCTATGTCCAGCTGTGGACGTCTTTCGGCTGAAATGATGATGATGATGATGCTTTGAACCTATGAATAATTGTACGAAAAATTTGAATACTGCCAATGTATTGTTTCCATTGGTTCTATTATTTAAAAACCTGTCCTAAAAGATTTAAAGGACATTGCAAAATATTGCCTGCGATACCTCGGTAGCCCCCACTCAGGGGTGTCCGTAATTGACTGTCTGTGGTTTTGAACCCAAGCTCCGACGTACGAGTAATATAATGGTGATTCACCCTTGTTACAAGTACATTTAGCTTCGTGAGAACGGAGATAAATCACTTTATTCAGTTCATTTGATTTTATAAAACAACCGATTTGGCTAGAGATTTTTTTAAATATTTTATCGACGTGTATTAGTACCTAGTAGATGTCTATATTTTTTCAAATTTAACTATGACTTGTAAAAAGACTGATGGTCGGTTTATTTCAGTCATAATATGCGGACTGAAAAGAATATAAGAATTGTTTTTTTTTTAACAGTGCATTTGAACTGGCCCATAGCGTGGGCCAGGAGAAAGACATGGCTGGCAATTCAGGTCTTTCTGTTCTCCGCACGTTTCGACTCTTGCGCATACTCAAATTGGTCAGGTTCATGCCTAACCTGCGCCGGCAACTGTTCGTCATGCTACGGACCATGGACAACGTCGCCGTCTTCTTTTCACTCCTAGTACTATTTATCTTCATATTCAGGTAAATATCACAATTAACTCTTACAAATATTAGTTCATCAAACCACGGAGACAGATCAGGTTTTGTTAAATAAGATTTAAAGAAAAGGTAACATAAATAAGCAATAAACGGTAACGATAAAATGCATGTAATTAAACGTCAATTTTAAATGTTAGGGCTTTATTTTCAGTTTATGATTTTCTAATCCGTGAAACTGCTATTTATGAGTTTCCCAAAAATACTTTTCTTTTTAAAACTATTTTAAAGCCTATCTGTCCTACTTAATTACTTATTATCCACAATTCAGAAAACCAAAACTATTTATATAATTTTGTTTCTTTGCTTTACTTGGTTTAAATGGGTTTTCAAATTCAATATCTCACTAGGGACTTAATAGGCATTATTTAAATATCTGTCTACAAACCTGACCTTCGATATTTCAACTCTTTACTTTTTATGTAAACTCAATATTCCTATCTCACACCTGTATCGTAGCAACTAGTTGTCAAACATCACAGCCCCCAGCAATCACTCATTGATTGCTCAATCAGATTTTTCATTTTTCCGTAGCAAAAGAAGATTTATTCGACTCTTCATAAAAATATGAAATTCTGAATGTTTCTACTTAACTGTCACACCCGCATCCCTTAACCTGTGCACTAACTGTGAGTGATTTCTCCTTTTTCTTTTCAATCTTATCCTTATGTGTGTCAACCACCTCTGTCTTTGACATTCCACCCACTATACACTGCCACTATCCACACTACAACTTTTTCTCTTCTATTTATTATATATTACCAACCATAGAGACTTCACGCTTTTGTGCTTTTCGTCCACTTCAGTTCTTTTTACACCTGCACTTGATCACTCATCTTCTTAGAATATATCAACATACTTATTTATATATATTATTCTATATATCCTTTATAATTTTGTATATATATTCCCTCCTTTTGTGTGGAAAGGATTCTAGTAATCGTATTCTTATCTAATCGCATATTGCGTGGTAACGTTCAGCATCCTCGGTATGAACCTCTTCGGGTGCAAATTCTGCGAGAAAGACAAGCATGGCGATCAAGTGTGCGACAGAAAAAACTTTGATACGCTCTTGTGGGCCTTTGTCACGGTGTTTCAGGTATTCAACATTTTAAATTAAAATACCTAACAGACAACCCAGAAACAGACTGAACTTGCAACATTTACTAAACGCTTACCCACGGGTCCGTCAGAAGCCAACACTCACGTCCGTAGGACAATCCCGAATAACAGAAGGTTGTCTTGTCACGGCTAATCGACTAACCACGAGAGTACACAAATGACCGTTCACTCTGCTGCAAGAGATAATCTACTCGAACACACAGAACTGTACAGCTACCAAGTAACAATAACGGAGGGATCAAGCTTGCAGCACAGTGCGTTGTCAAACAAGCGTTCAGTCGCGTAACCGCTACCCTAGTACCCGCGTAGTGAGATCTAGTACCATTCGTAACAAATTGATTGATCAAACATCATTAGTGTCACGTTCACCATGTTGTTCGTACAGTACTCCCATCAGAAGTTGTCCAGAGCACTTTACTTAGTCAGAGAGCTTGGTTGAGTAGTAGGTTAGCTTGAGGTCGTTCGGAGCCGAGTCGCGGGGTAACCTGTTCGTCAGTTCCTCTACTCCCACTACAACAACTGCACTCAGTTAAACAGTATATCTATCACTCTGCATGCTGCTTCTATTATTTAGGTTTTAATCTTGAACAGCTTGGTCCGAAATTGGTGGAAAGTTGTTCATTATTAACTTCACGACCGAATAGACTATGTTGTTCAAAACTTTAAGGATTATACGACAAAACTTTCCACCAGTTTCGTTATCAACCCTGGCATCCCTGTTTTTAACTTCAGTAACAATCAAATTTTCAATTACTTCCCCCTTTCTTAAACTCTTAACTTCCACTTTATAAATAACAGAAGGTATAGCTCCTCTCATCTAAATTTCCTTTTACTCTTTTCCATCTGCATTTCTCAGGATGAATTTATAATTTAAAAATTACTGCATTTTAATTTGAATGACTTATGCCACGAGTTATTTAACGATACAGTATGAATGAGAGTTTTCTTTGATTATGTCTTAATTATCTTTTACGCACTTTACTTTCGCCTATTTATTCCTCCTCCGGATTATTTTTATTGCATTTCTACTTTTTATTATAATAATAATGAGGCAGTATAAAGAATGAAACATAATTTAAGTATTAAGTTAGTCGAGGAACTTAATTGCACTATAAATAACACGATGTTAATGAAATTAAATATATGATTTAGTTTATTAACATAATATCCGTTGGTTGTAGCGTTCCAACGGCGATAACACTGCTTAACCATTTAGGCTTTTGTTTATTAATTAATTATTACATCACATCCCAAATTAAGATCACTAGGACGATTGTTTGAAGTAAAACTAATTTTACGGCACGTTATCGTGTAGATACACAACTCTGACTGCACTACTAATACTGATTGTGTGCATATAGATGTCCACAATATTACGATAGCATTCTCTGATTATATTCTCCTTGTTATGGCACTAACTGCACACTAGATATCTGAACGCAATAACTATGCAGCCCGTAACATTAGTATTATTTCAGTAGTTCGTTCATGAGCGCAGGTTGCAGTGTTAACGTCTCGTACGCAACAATAATGTCGTCAGGATGACTCGGTCGCGGCGTTTGCGCATAGCGTTTTGTTTTTCTTTCATTTCACATCGACTCCACGACGAGCAGTATTCTGGGCATGTATCTATTCGGTGGTAAGTTTTGCAAGTTCGCCGAAGACAATGGCAGCGAGCGGGATTGTACCTGCCCAGAGATCATCTCGCAACATCCCAAGTGTGAGTGCGACAGGAAACATTTTAATAACATCCTATGGGCTACCGTCACCGTGTTCCAGGTAAGCCTCGAGCGGTACTCTACACTAGGCTCAGTAATAGACGGTTTATTTGCGATCCCGTTTCAATATGTTTTAGAATGTAGACGCCGCGTTTTTCTCGTAATCACCAACTTTAACTGATTGGAACTGTAAACATATTTGTCTTATTTGACAACTTACCATGGGTTGTCAGATAAGACAAGTACAAAATTTAACGATTAACATGACTGAACATGATTTATACATTACGAGACTTGGCACAAGCGAGAGATCCGCCGTAGTTACTTAGTACTTATGTACATTTTGGTAATGCAGTACAAGGAGCGCTCCGTAGTTAGTTGCATCTTGCTTAGTAGTGAATAGCATTAGGTAAAGCTGAACCCTGTATGCTTGTGTACTCAAACTCGCCGTCTGTGTTCCCTTTCATTACTGTGTATTAGTGAACACCGACACAACAACATGACACTTGTCAACACTAACACGCTAATTACTAACAACAGTTATTTTTGTATTTTTTTACTTTAATTTATTAACATTGAAATAAAGTAACATTTTATTATACCAAAAGGCACGACTTAATACAATATGACAGCACACCTTGCTTATTTTGATTTATTAAACAAACTCGGATTTTAAAATACTTGATGTGGTAGAACGATTTATTCGGTTGAATTAAATTCTGACTTTGATGAAAATATTTCAGGTTTTAACCCAGGAAGACTGGAATGTTGTGTTGTTTAATGGCATGGAAAAAACGAGTCATTGGGCCGCATTATATTTCGTTGCCCTTATGACTTTTGGGAATTATGTACTGTTCAACTTGCTTGTTGCTATACTCGTCGAGGGCTTCAGCTCAGAGGTAAGTGTGGTCTACATCATTTTGTATTTGAATTATTCAAGACATTACTTACCTCTCTTTGTATTTTTTGTGTAATATAGCAAAGGTATCTTGTAAGAAAAAATATTTGAATTTCTAAAAACAGACAAAATTCTTTGCATTACTTATGCTTTCATACCTCTGCCACAGAATTCCCAATCAAATTCTCATGTGTAATTCAAATGTTTTAGCGAAATGAGAGAAGGGAACGTGAACAACGCGAGCTGGCAAAATCAAAATTGTCGAGCGACTGTTTCTCAGACAATAACGAATTGCACTACGATGACTCGAATTCGGGATCACATTCCAGTGAAAGTTTTTCACAGGTAAAGTATTTGGGATACTATTTCATTAAGTCAACGTGAACAATGTTATTCCATTTGAAACCTTTCAAATTCCGAAACAAACAAAGAATTCGATTCACATTTGACCAAGAATTTATGTCAGCAGAATGAAATAAAAAACTATTGGAGGTCAGCGGATGATGTACGAAAAGCTAAAGATGACGTAAACGGACATAAAGAGAAGGCAATAAAGTCACATCGTAAAACCAAGTCTTCGGCACACCATCCGACACTTTGTAAGGACTGTGCGCAATCTAACAAGTGTAATCTACAAAAGGTAAGCGAACATTCAATAAATTAGGTACTTTACATTTAACAATTAATTTTTAATACTGACCGTGGATTCAGCACATGACTTTTGACTCGTATCTAGCATAGAAAACTTTCGCCAATATTCCAAAAAAAAAATGCTTTTACATACAAAAGTACAATACTTACGCGGTACTATGGGACAGTTTTTTTTTTTAAATAACCGTCGAAATTTTTTACCGCTGGGGTTCCAGAATCATGTAAATTCATGGTAACAGGTTGCACGTCGATGTCTCTGCCACTGTATACTAATTATTTAGTAAGCTTTTATTATACTGAAATATTTGTTACACGGTTTGATTAAAATCGGCTCAATTTATGAACAATCTGGTTAATTTTATGATGACTAAAATTCAATTATTTTAGTTTTCATTAAAAAGTATAGACTCGTTTGAAATCTAAAGATTAATAAGTACTTAGTAAGAAACATTTTTAGCCTTATTTTGATACTACAAATCTTATTACCTCTCCGAGTCTCGCTAGACTAAAAAACGAGATTTAAGATTTTATTCATCGTAAAATGTCTTATTATTAACTTTGAGAACAAATTTCGAACTTAATCTTGTAATCTTCAGAAATATCTTAGGAATATAAGCCTGATTTTTGTCTCATTTATTTTATCGTGTCATTTACGTCTGGCAATCTATCACTTAAGACGGTAGACAGAAGTATTGTAGAAGATTTATTTTATACCAAACCTTTTTATATTGCTTGCCTCATTGATCAGTCGGCTGCCTGGAAATCCCTTGGGGTCTCCTGTTTTTTTAAACGTTATAAATTGTATACGGATTCCCGGTGGTACCTGCATTTAATTTTAAAACATTCCATGCATTTGTAACTCATTTACCATGCATAGTATTTTTAACACACGAAGCTACGCGCGCTTTTCTTGTGCTTCTCAAGTGTACAAACGCGCTGGTAATGTGTGTGTAACGTCTGTCGAATGCCTGAATTTTCAACGCACTGCTTTTTGCCGAGGTTTGAAATCGAACAGTAAAACACACTATTCGATTTTTGACCCGTTGAGATTCACTCTGTTCGATTCTCAATGCTTGGTTCAACACTGAGAGTTTAAAGTCCAGTGCGCGAAAACATTCCGCCGCGCTTTTATTACGTTCGTGTGAATGTCGACTAAAGCATGTGTCACTACGTGAGATAAAATTGCTATAAGGTAAACACAGTAAAAAAAAAAAATTGACTTTTTAATCCAACCACTGTTTGGTTTATCTTAGGAGTCAAAAATGCGAGCAAAATGTGCTGGTACAACAGAATCTTCGGCATTGCCAATGATAACGCACACAGCGGCTACACCACAGGATTCACCGTCTACTACATTAGAACCTGGAGCTTCCTTCAGAGATTTTAACGTAGCTCTGACCTTGGAAAGGTCCGCCATGCTATCCAGTCTGGATTCTATTGATCGTACTTCTGTAAGTATTTGTATTACTACGATAGGAACGATGTTCAATGTGTTTTTATTCATGAAATTTTTTCTTTTGCATGTAGATGCTATATAGGTTTTATTGTTTTTTTAGTGTGCCAGTATTCCCGGGCTGCTGAAGCCACCAAACAGCTACACACTAACTCTACACTCAGCGCAAGCGCAACTTGGAGCTGAGAAGGCCCGGCTACCTCCCATGTCTCTTGCCCCTCCCCCTCTAACCCTCGCGCCACCCCCGCTCAGATCCGTTTCCCCTGCGCCCACGACCCCAACCACACCAAGAACTATACCATCTCCATTGTTACCAGAAAAGAACCTTCAAATAACGATCGCTAAGGACGAAAATTGTCTGAATACGAATGATAAATCCAGTCTTCTGAGTTCGCAAAAGTAAGTCGTTACAGTAATTTTACGGACACTCGAGAAATTAAAAGACACCTTAAGAGTTATTGTAGTTATACTTGTACCTTGCATGAGCCTTAACCTTTTCATTCAGAAAGTGTCCAAACATTGTATATTTTTCTTTATTTCCAAATTCGGACATATAATTGTGTCCTAAACTCTTATTTAATTCATAATAATAAAACAATAAATACATAACCTTTTCTAGGAACATAAGTGTAGTTAGTATGGGCGCAAATGGTGAAGAGAAATGCAGGGTGCACCGCAACTACAGTTGGCGACTCAGAAGAAAACCGAAGCAAAGGACGGGATCCGACTCAGATGCTATCATACTAAACAATGGCAGGGATCATGCCGTCTGCAACGGTATAAGATTATTGATACTTTATGCAGCTTTGTGGTTACCTACTTTATATTGTTTTGCATGTGATGTTTGATGTTCGATGTGCTTCTTAAATATTTTTTACCAAACAATTTTATCTTCATACCGCCTTATTTATAAACGTTGCTTACAGTTAAGAGGTGTTTAAACGTCAAAAATATATGGTTAAACAGACGCTAATCATTACTTAACTTAAAGCAACATTTACAAATAAAGGGGTTAGTATTTACTTGGATGTGTTTGATTTGTTAAATTGAATTATGGTTTTTCAAGATTAAAGAGTCATCTTTGAACATAATTTGGAAGTTCACGACCATGCAGTTGTGAAAAAAAATATCTAAGACTGAATACTTATTTTATAACACAAAAAATTTAGGTCTGTCTCAAAAATAACTTTGAATTATTATTCTTTGAGAGCAATGAAGTTTATCTACCCAAGAAACGAAAAATTGGAAATGTGCACCTACTTTCTGAGATAAAATATGAAACTTATATAACCTCCTTCCTTTGAAGTCGGTTAATAAAATAAAATACATTACACCGTGAACTTGAACAACAGGTTCCAACATCCGCAAGAACGAGCTCCTGCTATCATCGTCGATGGTGATAAAGAACGACACTCAGTCGGAGCTGCCCAACAACAGGACGCGTGCTGCGTTGCCAGCCGCGCGCGTCTTACCTCCTGGCGGCCAGGCCAGGCGAGTGTCTGCACATAATGCACCATTGTTGCCTGACGTAAGTGCGAAAAGTTTCCTTCATGTGACAAGATAGTTTTATCCTGCTTATGTATTTATCGTGGAATTTCCCAGCACAGCTTGAAGCCTGCGCTAATTATTTAAGCTGATGGCACCATAATCATCCTTTGGGATGATGATCACCGCACAATCCACAGAGCAACAACAGCTTTATTATGGAACAAACACCCGACGCGGTGACGTCCTTTTTTTGCTACAGCTTCACATAGTTGTGGCCTGATACACATTTAGAGGTTTTTTGCATACTCTGTATGTTTAGGTATCCTGGAAGGCTCCAGAAGCGGGGTTCTCCTCAGACTCAACAGTTCGGCTCGACTCCGTGAAGCCTCCGCCTCACAGACTATCACTCACTAATGACTACTTGACAGGTAACCTACATTCACTTAATGTTTCAGAACAGCATGGTTATTGCAATCGATCAGAACAACTGGGTGACTGACCGTACCTACTGCTTATAATATTTTATGCAATCCTCAACCATTCTTTAACATACAATCATTGTTTATCGATTGAGTTTCAAGAACATGAATAATTGGTTAGTAGGTAGACATACTGACTACACTAGGTCTTTGTTTGGTTTTAAAATTATTATATTACTAGACAGGGTGAAAGAAATTTAATTTGATAAATGAGCTGTTTGTTTTATATTAATTAAATTAAAATTTATTCGAAAACATCCATCGGTTCCTTACAAAACTGCAACTATAATCGACAACCCGCTCCGATCGACTCCGATCTGGTTACTTATCACATTTGGTGAACGCACATCTGGAGTAAGTTATTATACTAATCTGGAAAACATCAGATCCGATTTTATCAAAGTGATACCTGAATAAAAACAAGTTTATTCAGGTATCAGTTCACATCAAACATTTCCAGATAAAACCGAAGATAGTGACAACAGGCACACTAACCATTTCCTAGACTGACTAAGAACTCACCGGCTGACTATACAGTACATCCACTTACTATACACAAAATTTTCATAGGCAAGTTACGGGTATCTGAGTACGATTCATTGGTAACAGTGACATCGATATCTGAAGTGAAGGCGAGCAACTTGGGGCCTTCTTCACCCATAGTGCCAGTGACACCGCGGCCAGTACGAGAGCCGCCAGCGCCCGCACTGCCAACAAGGCTCAATGCGCAGCCACTGCCCCTAATGAAGCAAATCAATGAGGAAGTACGTAGCAGTAGTAGAATTAAGGTAAAAGTGACATTGATGTCAGAAATCAAGACAAGCATCTCGGATTCATCCATAGCCAAGCCTTTACAGGCAAACGCAGTTGCAGTTACGATACGGTAAAAAATAAAAGTGACATCGGAACTATTATATTAGAAGCACATAATTCACCTATAGCACCCTGTTCTGTCGTAAAAATTGTATTTCAATTTCTAAATCGTCTTCTTCTCAAGTAGAATGAATGGCTTAAGCAAAATGCCAGTAACTTGAATAATTGTGGTAAGCCCTCTCCTGGCTTATGCTGGTAGGTTGACCACAACTATTCAACGGGGTATAACTTTGAACTTTCCTTCGACACCTTACCGAAATGTTATTATAAAGTTTATTTACGGTTTGTGTTTAACTTAACCTTATCTTTTCTGTTTCTGCACGCAGTGATTACATGGTATCCATAAACAACAGCTTAAAATTTTACACACACGTTTCATTACGAGATTTTACAAAGCTCCATTTTTTTCAGGTGGCTATAAACAACGTATGTATGTTATCATCAAGGTTCGACAGACGACAGTACAGATTCAAAGACCTTTTTCGCTTTATGGAGCCGACGGGCTGCCTCAAAGAAAAAGAATTTTACTCACTGTACATTTTTTCGCCAGAGAACAAGTAAGATCATAGCGACCTAAATTCCTTTATTCCGCTAAAAGAATTTAGTAATTTCGTAATGAAATAAGTACTTTTATGTCTTCGAGGCCTCCCTAAACGAATCAGTCAACCACACTAAATTTTGTTGCGATGAGGCAATTTTATTAAAAAGATTTGTTTGTGTATTAAATTGTTGATACCATATAAGGTTGAACGAAATTTACGGTGATAAAACCACTATGAGCTGGTCTCTTATTCAATTGGAACTCCGCACAACGCTTACCTTCAGCTGGCAAGCCAGCTAAAGGTCAATATTTTGCCACTGACGTACGGCCTAATTTCGATCATTATTTGGATCCTATTATGTGATAGCTTGCAAAATATTCTTATTTTTGTCCAAGTAACTTAACTAATCAATATTATCAATACGCTTGTCAACATCAGCATGCGAAGATTCTGCACGTGGGTGGTAACGCGAGGCTGGTTCGACAACATCGTGCTGTTGTTCATCGCACTGAACTGCATCACACTGGCTATGGAACGGCCCAACATCCCGCCTGACTCCAAGGAGCGATCCTTTCTCTCCACTGCCAACTACGTGTTCACAGGCGTCTTTGCAGTTGAGATGTTTATCAAGGTCAGTAAGCTCTCAATTACCTATATGAAACAATGAAATCAATATTTGCACAAAATCGCTATATAACATCTACGTGATACAAATCTTATGAGTTGGATGATAAATGAACAGATTAATAATGCTACCACAAATCTCACTCAAAAAATACGGTATTTGTTTCAGACATATTAAATGTTTGCAACGTGTTTTAGTCTCTGTTAGAAACGCTATCAGAGTTAGTAAAAAAAATCCTTTTTGTAAGTGTAGGTACTTTGCACTTACAAAAATGACTACCTTAAGAATTTCAGTAGAAACCACTAGCAGCAATATGTAGCCCTGAAGAAACATTAAAATACATAAAGTATTATAGAGCAAACGGTAAAATTTCGACATTTGTCAGCAACAATCATAAGGTGGAGCCTTTTACTGGTGTTACCGCTGTGACTTTACTATTGTTGAAATGGCACTCGTACCAAGCGTGGTTAAGTCGTTAACAGCAGTCGTTTGATCCTTCCACTAAGGATAACTCGTACTTTGCTGAAGTGTTACTTCGTCTTTCATCATCTAGTTTCAAGTTTATTGTAGCTTACTTTGTAGATTACAGCAGCATTTTGATACCTTCTATTTAAAACGTTAATAAACTATTACTCCCTCGTTGGTCTAGTCTTCGGAAACGCTACTGCTGAACATGAGATCTTCCCAGGTTATTGAGTCTTTCTATGTGAAATTTCTCATTGGCAGCTCGGAGTCTGGGTTTATGCCCGTTTTATAACAATAGGCTCGCCCCTATTACTCGGGTCTTAAAATAAACATAACGGCGAAATGTGGGTATACTTTAGACACACCTCTGCCCCACCCTTTGGCGAAACATGGCGTAATGTTACGTATGTTATATAATAAACTATTTTGATTTGGCTTTAACCCTGCTTTTCATTATGTGCTCCATGGCGATATATTTTTGACTATAGTGAAACAAATGATTCAATAATATATAGCTTATTTTGTGCGGACCCAGTTCATAAATTCGTTCTAAACATGAACCCGCATTTTCATTTGCAAAACACTTCTAACATGAAGAGGGGCATCGAAAATTTTAGTATATACGCACAAATGGAGTAGCGTATTGGCGAAGCATGAAACAGTTTGACTAGGCAACATGGTACGCTGTTCGTGTCACGTACACTCGAGCTACGATAACTTTAGCATTTCTATCAACAGTTATTTTTTGTAGTGTTGTCGGTAACATTTTTACTGTAGAACTTTTTGAATAAGATGTTTTGAAAGCAGATTATGCAAAACTCAATATTTATCTACAAAAAACCCAAAAAACTGATATGTTTCTACAAAACTATAATTATGTGTCGAAATACATGCTTGATAGTGCAATTATTGAATAGTCTAGGTAACATTCTGTGCACAATGTAATTTCTTTTACCAAACCAGGTCGTGGCATCGGGAATGTTTTACGGTCCCGACGCGTACTTCACTTCGGGATGGAACATCATGGATGGCTCACTGGTCATCATATCCATCATTGATTTGTTAATGTCTTTAGTATCAGAATCCAGTCCACGAATTTTTGGAATTCTCAGGGTAAGATGTTTCATAACTTCATATATTTTGCCATGAATAATTACAAATGACCATTTTAAATGCTGTACTTTTTTCTTTTGGTTTTTAGGTATTTAGATTACTTAGGTCGCTAAGGCCACTAAGAGTGATAAACAGAGCGCCGGGGTTGAAGTTGGTTGTGCAAACACTTCTCTCCTCATTGAGACCTATCGGAAACATTGTGCTCATTTGCTGCACTTTCTTCATCATATTCGGCATATTGGGAGTCCAGGTAAGAAAACTGTTGTTTAAAATTTTTTTCACTCAAAATTTCGTTAAATCTTTAATTAAGCATCCCATCAAAAAATTTCGTGTTTAATAATCCTACTAAATATCAAATTCGTTTTGAAGAATTACGATACATTCGTACGATACTTACTGAAAATTATTTGAGTAATCAGTAATTAACAAACATCTTCCAATATCCAATTACTCTACCGACCACAACTGATGCAATTTGCGTGCATACTCGATTGAGTAGGGGCTTCATCTTACGTACGATTGTACGTAAGATGAAGCCCCTCAGGACAACACGAGACCCGTCTAAAGCCCTGTGTGTGATTATATCAGTAACAAGAGATGCTACACGAATAGAACTAACTTGCTTGTCCCAAGAGCGTGGCATTGCTCTACTACTACTATTGGCTTACATACTAATCAACCTAATTCATATGGCTATTGATTTTTTAATCAAAGCCAATGATTATAGTAGATTTGATGCTAAGTCAAGAACATAAGTGATAAACAAATAGACTATCAACATATAATTGCCCATAAACTCATATCAAAACCGATTTGGCAGTTGTATGAAATGGCTAGGTATATCATTGCTATTTGACGTACTTACTATGCTAAATAATTAATCTTTACTGTGTTGTTATGCTAAACAATTATTCTCTCTGAGTATACTATAAGATTTTGCCAGAATGTGGTTACCAATATCACAATTGATTGCAAAAACAATAAAGCATCTTCAAACGATTGACAGAAACAGAAACGCTGAACGCATTTAGTCTTAAAAGTGCAAGAGAGCCTTGCAATGCTAAAGCAGCACATTCATCTTAAGAGTAAAACATAAATGTCAACAAGTAAGAAAACATTTTACAAATAACAATATTTCTTTCAGCTTTTCAAAGGTGCATTTTTCTACTGCGAAGGTGCAAACATAAAGAATGTTAAGAACAAATCAGACTGCCTGTCGATAGACGGCAATGTATGGGTGAACAGGAAATACAACTTCGACGATTTGGGCAAAGCGCTGATGTCATTGTTTGTACTGAGTTCTAGAGATGGATGGGTGAACATTATGTATACCGGACTCGATGCTGTTGGGGTCGATCAACAGGTACAAATACGTCATGAAAAACTTGTGCTATTATTCTCTTCGCATTGTAGGGTAGATATTTTTCCAAACAAATAAAATATTCAAGGTGGAATCTCCAGGGTGACCCGCGAGATTATAATTTCCTTACGTTTTTACTATTTCAGTGCCAGGTTGTATGTTGAACAAAATATGATTCGCGATCGTAACAAATACGGCTTAGTAATTATAATCATTAAAATTATCAATACAAGCCTCGTAAGGTCATTTAATTCCAATGCATGTTTTTTTTCATGAAATGGTCATTCAATAGAATTAAATGAACTTAAAGGGTTATATTGATTTTAATACGTCTTACAATCGCGAATCATATTTAAATCAACATACAACCAGCACCACCTATCGCGTAACACACGATCACTCATAATCTGTTTCATTTTGACAGTTCAACAATATTCATTGCGTTATTTACGTTGTTGAGCAGACACATTTCTCGAACATATGGATTAGCAATCTGTTCCAAAATTATTCAGATTATGATTGATCGTGCGTTACGCAATTAGGGTGCAAGACCCGACCTGCATATTGCAACAAACCCTGTACCGTGGAGCTTTTCACAGGGCTATTTAACCTAGACTTTTATCAATTCTAGATTTTTTATCCAATTTGTCTGAAGTATTTGATGATGTCGATTTAAAACCGACAGATGTTTGAAACGGTCACCCAAACGATAACGACGTCGTTTTACGCTTTTAAAACATTTAGAACTTACCGGACTAAGAATAACTGTTACCAAGTTTACAATTTTAATTAAATTGTGAACTTGGAATCGAATCGATTTTTTTTAAACGAATGCTTTTGAAATTCAAGATTTGTATTCAATAGTTTATATCATATGACGAAATAAAATTGACAGCTAGTATATTAAACTATACCACTGCACTCAAAACCCACATAATTACTTTTGCCCACCTTTAAGACAAATCGTTTTTCTCATTAGTGTCTGTTTTTATTTCTACTAGTTTTTATTTTTTGCAGCCAATAGTAAACTACTCCGAATGGCGACTCCTATACTTCATTGCGTTCATTCTTCTCGTCGGATTCTTCGTACTGAACATGTTTGTGGGGGTTGTCGTGGAGAACTTTCACCGTTGCCGTGAAGAACAAGAGAAGGAAGAGAGAGTGAGACGAGCGGCCAAGAGAGCACTGCAGATGGAGAAGAAGCGAAGAAGTTAGTAGAGTTGTTAATAAACATACCTACGTAAATGAATCTAAAGTCTAAAACAATACAAGTTAAATAAAAGATGATCCGTCTCAAAATACTACATAAAACAGAACTGTTTCTGAACTGTGTACATTTTGTTTCAGAAATGCACATGCGTCCGTATTATGCAGACTACTCGCAAACACGATTATTCGTCCACAACGTAGTCACATCTAAATATTTCGACCTCGCTATAGCTGGTGTAATTGGCTTAAATGTCGTTACGATGGCCATAGAATACTACAGAATGCCGCCAGCTCTGCAATATGCGCTTAAAATATTCAATTATTTCTTCACTGCTGTGTTTATCTTAGAGGCAATTATGAAACTTGTTGCTATAGGGTTCAAAATATACTTAAAAGACAAATGGAATCAACTAGACGTAATCATCGTCATCTTATCTATAGTGGGAATAGTTTTAGAAGAGTTAGAAACTAATATAATTCCAATAAATCCGACGATTATGAGGGTAATGAGGGTGTTGAGGATAGCCAGGGTATTGAAACTACTGAAGATGGCGAAGGGCATACGAGCACTATTGGACACTGTGATGCAAGCTCTGCCGCAAGTAGGGAACTTGGGGCTCCTGTTCTTTTTGCTGTTTTTCATCTTCGCTGCGCTTGGTGTGGAGCTATTTGGGAGACTGGAGTGCTCTGATGAAATTCCTTGTCAAGGTATGTAACATTATAATCACATGAAATGGAGAAAAGTTTTTTATTTCACTAATTTCATATTTCGTTTGATAGGACTTGGTGAACACGCTCACTTCGCGAACTTTGGCATGGCGTTCCTGACGTTATTCCGCGTGGCAACCGGAGATAACTGGAACGGTATCATGAAGGACACCTTGCGGGAGGACTGCGACAGCTCCGTGGACTGCGTCAGGAACTGCTGCGTGTCTACCATCATAGCGCCCATCTTCTTTGTCGTGTTCGTGCTGATGGCGCAGTTCGTACTCGTCAATGTTGTCGTCGCTGTAAGTATCTTCAGCTTCATTCCACTGATTACTTTGCAAATAGGATTAGAAGTTCAGAAAATAATTGGATGTTCGTTATCGACAGGTACTCATGAAACACCTAGAAGAATCCCATAAACAGATGGAAGATGAAAATGACATGGACGTAGAACTAGAACGTGAGCTAGAACGGGAGGCCGATGACGAGGAGGACAGAGCGCTGTGTCGCGCTCTAGAACAGTGCATGAGCCCGCCGCGGCCACTGAACAAGGTACCGTCCCTCCCGGCTAACTTCACGTACAGCGAGCCCAAGCAACCAGCACCGTCCCCCGCACGCCGCCGGCGCACGCTGCACTCGCAAACCGCTTTGTTGCCGACCTCGCTACCGCCGAGACGGGCTTCCTTATCCCCTCACGCCTTCGGGCGCCGTCGGCAGGACTCGGCGTCCGAGCCGCCCGCCGCGCTCTACGAGGAGGACGCGCGCTTCATCGACGCCGACGACGCCGACCAGCTCGAGCCGGGCAGCCCGCCGCGACGCGACTCCTTCGCGCAGAACAGGCGCCAGCGCGTCGACAAGAGGAACTCCCTCCGCGGGGAGGAGGCGCGCCTACTGCGACCTGTGCTGCTCGCCGTGCCCTCCAACAGGCAGAGTTTAAGACTGAGCGGCCCCAAGAGAAGATCCTCCACAGAGTCGGCCGCCACGGACGCGAGCGCAGCGTCGCGCTCCCACAACCAACTCACGCCTGAATCGATCGATCTGCCGATAACCGAGGAGGAGAAAATAAGAATAGTGATAGCAGAGAGGCGGAAGATAGATACGACGAGGCCAGAGCCGGACGATGTCGTGGAACTGTCGGAGCGAGGCTCCTAGTCCCGGCGGGGCCGGCCGCAGCAACACCATGAAGTCTACATCTAGGCGCCGCTCAAAGCGACGTCCGGGTGCCCTCTCCTCTCTCTCCTCGACCTATCGTCTGTAAGTCTGTATGCTCAAGGGACAGTGAATGCTTGAACTCGGTTGCACGAACAGTGATTGTAGTGACGATTTTATAAACTTATCTTGACTTCAGTGCATTTCAGTGTTGTGTTGCGTTGTCGATATTGACGAAAGAAGGATATTGCCCGTTCAGAAGCGAACTTCTCCTAGTTTTTCTTTCCCACATCCGACCTTACCCTCACTTCACCATTTGCGGCCGGTTCAACTACTTCATAAAGAGACTTTAATAAATTTAGTTTAAGATGTATAAAATTTTGTAGATAGGAGTTAGAACTAGTCAATTTGTTGTGGTGGGATGTTTTCTACGACAGCTAAAGTTTACTTTGTAATTTTATTATTAGTACGGTGCTTGCTGTTAAAGGTTAATTCGTTATTATTA
The DNA here is from genome assembly GCA_947359405.1 of Antitype chi. Lineage (NCBI taxonomy): Eukaryota > Metazoa > Arthropoda > Insecta > Lepidoptera > Noctuidae > Antitype > Antitype chi. Next base: position 7,317,627 of record OX375814.1, read on the forward strand.
AATACTAGTAAGATTTTCCGAAATAAACCTCAACGAAGTATTGGTTTGTAGACATGAATAGTTTCAGTTTATCTTACAGCCGCTGACTCGTTTAAAGTTGTGTGTGCAATTAAATGTTAGACTTTATTTAAGAAAGGGTTTTTAATCATTGAATTTATAGTGTTTAACGATTTGTGGTTATCCAACGATTCGAAAAAGCCTATAATTATTATAATTTCGATGTGGGTACTTAGTCGTGATTACTTGTAAAGTATCTGTTAGCCGACGACTGTGTAGCCTCGTAGAGTATTGTTACTAGCTAGATCTTTGTCAATCTAATATCTAAAACGGAACCAAACGTTCGCGAATTGAGTATTTTCTCATAAAGATGAAAAATAATATTTTCTGAACATAAATGAATCCTATTTTCTTACAGTCATGTACGTAACTTAGACGTGTAACTGGCAATACGCACATAAAGGTAGAGTCGAGTTTAGGTAGAACGAAGTAGATTGTGAGTAACGACATCGCAAAACAGATATGTTAACTTAAGCTATGCATAAGCTCTACGATAGTTCAGACTTAGATTGTGTCATTTTGAATGTAGTGCGATCTATCACTAGCCGTGCCAAATCTACAAGACCTTTTAAATTAAGCGAACATTTTGTAAGAGTATTTTAATTGAGCAGTTGATACCTAGTTGCTTGTCTTTCAAAACTTTCCCGCTTGTTAAATTACTTACTGTCTACTTTAGAAAAGGCCACAGAGCAAGACAAAGTAAGTTAAAGTACCTAAAATTTCAAAGTAAGTTTAATTTAAAGCACAAACTGTTGGTTATTTTGAGACATGTCTATGTGGTTTTCTAGTTACTTACTGTAAAAGATCGTACCTAGTTAGGGAAGTCAGCAATAAATTTTATACTTCGACTGTGCCTTTCCTATTTCTAATGTATTAGCTTGTGAAGTTGAATGTGGGTAGTCTCTGAGATTAAATGTATACTGTAGGAGTTGGAGTGTAGATACATTCAATTATGATTCTTGTTGAGTCTTTATTAAGTTTTCGTTTTATGTCATGTGTAAAGTTTTGTAAATGTAAGACAGTTCCCCGAGAAAATGAAGTTAACTTTGTGTCATTCCGAAAACTAAAAACTACCCTATTTTGTACAACAAACCTAGTGTTTAGCATTTTAGCCTTATGGTTTTGATGTGCCATTTATTCCATTGAAAATGTCAAAATAATTGTCCTAATTAACTTTATATTTAATTACTTTGTTGCTTCTCCTTCCACAAGACGCTATCTTTTAATTACGTAATGTCTTCCATCTTTACTCAATCTTTACCGAGATTTGAAATGTCAAATGGTATCGATCGACGTTTTAATTATTAGCTACAATAGAGTTCTCGTATAAATAGACATCGAGTGATTTCATGTTTAATATAATTTATATTTTCAAGTTTATGTAAAAGAATTGATTAAAAGGAATTTAGTAAAATTAAGAATAGTATTTTCGTGATAAAAGTAAATTTCGTGATAATGATGAATAATTGTTTTTCGGTACTGATCGTATAATAATTTAAGTGGTATGAACAATGTTCATAGTTGAGTACACCTGTTATCTTAGCTGGTGATCTGTCGAGTTAAGAAAGTTACGACAATGTTAGGTTGAAAAAATAAATCAAAATTCAAATAATTGCTTTTCATTCCACGGGAAATAAAAGGCCCGCAGCGTTTCCAGTCACATGGAATCCCTACATCCGTTCCAAGTTAGATTATTATTTTTAAGTTGTCGTCTGTTCAGCGTCCCCGGGTAATTTGCCAGGCGCAGGTACCCACAAAGGAGAGAGCAACAGGCGAACTGAATTGAGTTTAGCAACAATCTTTGCGAGCGTCCTATCTTGTTAGCGAGCGCTTACAATCTCATTTGCATAATTCCTTGAAACGAATTTTAATGGGTTCTTTATCGTGTTGAACAACATAATGCCGCTTTCATGAAACGATGAAGATGCTCTGGCTCGTTACGAAAGGATTTGTTTGTCAAATAATTAAGACTGACCGATTCAGCTCTGAAGGAAATCCTGTTTGAAAATTCAGTAAAGCGGAGTAATTATTTTGGGAGGCCATACTTCTTATGTAAATAAGTTATCTCTCTTGATGCTCTGTAACAAAATACAGCTTACGTACTACTTTCAGAACTAGACTACATATTATCGAAATGATTAAAAAAAAATCTTCAACCATCATGTATTCAGGTAATAATGTATGTTTCCCACCCTGCATACAAATAAACTCGGATAGCATTGGCCTGCAATGAAGGAAAATATTACGAGGGGTATCTCGCTTTATATTCCTCGCAAGCATGGTGATCAATCGTCAAAGGTGGAGAAAAACTAGTCTCGCGTACGCAACACAAAATGACATCCGGACTCTTGACTCTATACAAAAAACTATGCATTAGAATTGTATGCAACACAATACATAATGAGTGTGTTTCTCAAGCATAGTAGTAGGTAATACCTACTCGTACCTTCTCCATGAGAAGAGCAGCCTTCATCTTGCTGTGTGACAAATACAATTCTGAAAAGGACACAGTCATGTGAATTAAGTATTATAACTTTATTCGCACTTACATATCTAACGTGAAAACATCTACCCACGTCAGGGCTACGCTGTGGGTCCCATAGCACAGCATCGTGCTGAGTGGAAGCCTTTTTGTCAGTCTCGGCTGCTGTGTAGATATTCTGTGTTCGTAAGTATGTTTTTTTTCATGTTTTTTATTCCAGTGATCTTATGTTTTTTTATGCACGTGTTTCTTTCATAGATGCTAGTGTGTTTTCATTTCATTTCTTTCTTATATACTAGTGTCTTTTCCATCCAAATTTGTATACGGAAAAGACTGAATATAAATCCAAGTTAATGTAGAGACCTTGTAAGTTTAAAAACAACTTGTTTACATTCTTGTGCGGCAGCCATTGAATGAGATGTTTCATAACTCTAATTTTGTTACATCTTTTGTGAGCCGCGCCTGCCCGGAGCCAGCCTGACCCAAATAAAACTTAAATTAGTGTTCATCAACAGTCATAATTTACCGGAAACTATTTGTATTTCGATCTTTTGTGAAAAAACCTTTATAATTATTTTGACCCCTGATTACGCAAAACCAGTCAAACCCATACATAAAGCTGAAGAGTATGTTTGTTTAAATGCGCTTACGTCTGGAACTAAAGGTCGAATTTGAAAAAAGATTTTTGAAACCTTACGCCTTTAGGAACTCAGGAGCCGAGCAAATAGATGGAAAGTCACAAATAACGCTAAGCAAAAATGAAGTAGGTCGGGCGATGCGATGCGACGAGGTGAGTCTGACGAACAAGAAATTTCACGAGGACGAAATCGCGGACAGAAGCTAGTAGTATAAGGAAAAAGTAAGTAGTTAAAACTGTACTTAAACACATAATATTTTTGAAAAAAAGTTATTGCTACGAGGTTTGGGAACGAGTCTGAGGTCGAAAATATAGCTTTTTAGTATTCTTGTCCGAATGTCTGTTTGTTTGGATGTATGTTCCACATTTGCGCAAAAACCACTGAACTGTCTTGGATAAAATTCGGCGCACAGATAGTTTATAACTTGGATTTGGAACTTGGACATAGGGTATTTTTCATTACGGCAAAAATCGGCATTACTTATCGACATTCTCCCGGGCGAAACCGCGAGCAAAAGTCAGCTTCAAATAAAAGTGTTTGATATTGTTTGAGCTTCTATTTGCTAAGACTTCCTGTGAACCTTGAATGAATGGCTCAATAAACTTTTTATAGATGTTTTTGGTTACTTTCTCCATAAACATGTAATAAATAACTAATAACGTCAACATTAGCTCAGTTCAAAGCTCGCTCCATAATGTACTTATTACGTAGCAAACAAAGAGTTTAATTGTGTTGTCAGCAAAAATCCGACAACTCGTTTTCATTGTATGTATGTATTTATCTTTTAGCATGACATTATATCACCACATTTTCGATAACATTCGGACTACAAAAGCGTTTTGTATTTTGCTCGCTTACATATGGGTAGACACATACAAAGGTTTAGTATTTGTCCGGAAAAACAGAGTATTTTTATTCCACAAAAAAAAATTCACAACTGCCCGCAGTCTGCACAAACAAACCAGAATTTTGAGCGATACAGTTTAGGTACTGGTGAAAAACGCTGAATTTTGCCAGTCGATTTTCAACGTATTCACATGAGCGCTACAAAAAAAAATATTTCAAAAATCTTAGCTCTCCAACGACGGTGCATTTTCCAATAGGTTCGGTAAGGTTTTTTTGTACAAAATCTAGACTGAAACGGTTTTCGTGTCAAACAAAGTTTTCAAGTAGATCGCACATCGACTTCAACTGCCAAGATTGGGGAACTTTCAAAGTGGTCCATAGTTCAAAATTCACTAAACGAACGTGATTTAAAAGAAGTGGCGTTAATGCTTTGAGAGACCAAGTTTTTCAGCGATTTTTCTAAAGTAAAAGTTTTGGTGCCCTCCCAAAGTTACAGCATACTTATTTTTATTAAAAATTTAGTATGGGAGGTTAGATTTCAGGCTGTTAAAGCAGAACTAAGTTTCCAGCAATTATAAAACTTCTATAAAGATAGTAAAGTTGAAAATCTTTTAAAAAAGCAATATTTCAAACATATCAGTACAGCTATCATTAAAAAAAACGTGTGGGGTCGAGGGGACCCCCGTCAGGATCGATGTTCTTTACAATTTATCTTCAACTCCGACTTCTAACTTTGTTTTGACTCACTATCGGCTTCAGAATACTTGAAAACCATGAAAACAACAACCATAATCAAAGATTTTAAAATTATGGCAGCCGCCTGTTGGATTTTAATTTGACCTCACTATTGGCTTCAGCACCCTCGAAAACCATGAAATCTATCTCACTCTCTTTCTATCTCTTTCTACTAAATGTAATACAAAGTCGCAAGGAATGTGAATTATTTTTATTTTAATATTTGTTATTGGAAATTTTCGTAACGATTTTTCGTTACGTAAAGTTTTTTCGTTATGTGACGATTTCTACAATTTTACTCCTACCGCAAGCTGCCTTAAAGAAGTTCGATTCAATTTATACTAACGCTTCAATTTGTCGAACGTATAAATTACGTTGGAAGTCAGTTATCTCACTCCTAACTATCGGAGGGCCCTCTCCACGTCTATTCAGCTGTAATCGGTTACTCAGTGCGGTCTCTAATCGGTTTGCCCAGAATATTGTTTGGCAAACACTGCCAAATTAGTTGTGACCAAGATAAATGTTGGACCAGCACTCGATTACCAATGTTATTGTGATTTCGGCTACAGGATCGACAGTGACAGCTAACTATCACTGTAGATCCTGTAACCTACCTAAGTATGAGGTATTTTATTATGCTATGTAACTGCCTAGCAACAACGACATAATAATTCACACTCGATATTGTTTATTGTTGATATAATTAATTCCGCGAAACGAGACGTGTGAAAATAATTACTGCTTAGAACATTTTATTTGTTAAGTGTTGCCAATTAATCTTAATTAACATGAAGTCGTGCTACCACATGTCGCTGTCGACATTGTAATACATCATTCACAACTTTCTTCATTATTTTAATTCACTTGCTTAATGTTCATGTTTACATTTAAAATGGTACAGTCTAACTCAAAAAGATGTTAACATCGACATAAGTTCATTTAATTGTCTATTATTTGTGTTTCATAGTAATGAATCAATATATAGCAACATTTGGAGGAGGCCTACACCTGGACTGGGGTGCTTGCAAAATAAATTGAAAAACAAAAACTAATAAAACTAGAATTAAAATAAGATTAAACTTAACTTATATTAAACCACTAGAACATACCTACTAGAAACTAGGATTATGTAAATCGTGTATAACATTTTTATTTCTTATTCTAAATAGCGACTTTAGTTTCTTATGTGTAATACGTTCAAAATCAAAATATAATTCCCTATATTACGGTTACAGCTGTGTAACTGAAAGAATATGGTGTTTAATTATGTCTCACTGAGAGAATTAATAAGGCTTTATGGATTATGCTGCTTATATGATAATAATAATTATATTAGTGTGTTCTCAAAGGAACACTAGTACTTCGCATTAAACAATTATTTCCGTAGTTACCATACATCATGAGATAATAATGCTAAGAAGGATGTGTGGTGTTACACGAATTGATAGAATAAGAAATGAGTACATAAGAGGGAGTCTAAAACGGCACCGGTAACTAAAAAGTTGGGAGGAAATCGGGTGTCATGGTATTTTTTTTTTTTGGGTGGGAAATCTTCAAATAACTTCTCCTGCTCTGGGTGGAGCGGGAGGGCGTGTCAGACTTTTACTAACTAAAACCCACCCGTGTTCCCTCAGTTGCCTGTGTGCTAGGGGCCGCGGTATCTGTGTCATGGTATGGGCATGTGATACGGAGGAATGAGGAAAATGTCGTGAGAAACTTTGAGTATGAATGTCGATGGCTGTAACAGTAATTTGAAGACCAAATACCGCTGCTGGGGAATTTGTTCCGCCACTTCTTCCCAGCTAAAGCACTAGGAAGTGGTGACGGGTGGGCGTCTTATGTATTTTGACGTTCGAAAAGTTCTGATTCTCAGCCTAATTTGAAAAAATGACTTTTGATTTTGATTTAATACTCTATGGATGGACCGTGAGAATGATGATATGGTTAGAAAGGGGGTGACTACCGACATGACGACATCTAGAGAAGTATGCAAGAAAACGGCATGTTAATAAATTGGGATGAGACAGTAGGACAGGAGACTAAATCTGGAGTGGCGACTGCGCACCGGAAAACGTAGTTTTGGAAGACCTCCTACAAGATGGACCGATGACCTGGTAGAGGCCGCAGGAATCCATTTGGATGCGAGTAGCACAAACAAATCGAAGTGGCCATGCTTGTACTCCCCCAAGTATCGGAATTATTCCGATCTGTCGCCCTGCTTTGTCTCCTTAGAGGGACAGATCGGACAAATGGATCAGAAGAATTAATCCTACTGAATGAGTATCGCGTATTGCCAAGGACGCTTTTGAAGTTTCCTACTCAGGTAAACAGGCTAAAAGATGGTAAATTGAAGAGGTCAGGTACTCACGGGATGCTGGGAGCCAGGAGATCACCACACTGTATCACTAGCAGTCGTATTTCGCGATATTTTGGTGTTTTTTCAACGCACGCGTTGTCGCCGGCCGGCAATCTTCGTTTCGTTTTTCGAACTCGTATTTTCTCTCCACGCCGGCAGATGGCGGGAGCGATGCGTTATCCTTCTCGCACTCACAGTGATAGGCGAGTGCGAGTGGCGGTGAATTTAAACAGGGAGGAAAAGGAAAGGATAGGGAATAGCATCCCGAAGCCTGTTCACCTACTAATAATAAACGCGAAAGTTTGTAAGTATGGATGGATGGATGGATGTTTGTTACTCTTTGAATGAATGGATTTGGATGAAATTTGGCACACATATAGATTATAACCTAGATTAACACATAAGATAGTACGTAGGGTACGGGTAGTACGTTCCCGCAGGATAATTTCTGACTTCCACGCGGGCGAAGCCGCGGGCGGAAGCTAGTATATTATATTCTTAAAAGTAAGCCATAAGCAACAATACATTAAATAAAAGACTAGTGGTTTGGGCTTATAATTACGTGTCTCCAATCCGTTCCCCTCAAGGGAACAAAGATACAGAACAGGGTAACAGATCGGAATAATTCAACTATCGCCACTTTCAATCATCTCCAGAATTCTGTTTGTCCGTGACACCCTGTATATGATTATCAATCAGTGGTTACCTCGTGGGTCATCACACTTGCCAACCAACATCCATTTTATATTTGTCTGTAAGTCCGTAGTTAAAATTATAATCTAGGTATAACACGAGGGATATTATACCTGTTAAATCAACATCATAATAACTGAAAATCAGACACTTGATCACGTCGAGTGGGCTTTTATTAAATTAATTGAGAGAGAAATTCAATCAAGGTCCATACTTCAAATTAATCCCCACACGGCTGCTTTTCACTCATTATTGGAAACCGCTTGAAATGAAACACTGCCCAATCATATTTCAAAGGGAGTATTTACAAAAGGATTTCGTTTCGAAATACTTGAAAACGGATTTACAAAAGCAATATTTCGGTTTCATATCACGATTGCATGTGGCGAAAGTACCTACTAGAAATTGTAAAAATGTCTTCATTCTGTCGATTAGGTGGGATTTTTGTTACAATATTGTGTATTGGATACTGCTTTTTTCAATAAACTTGTGAAGCAATGTCTGTAACCATTTTCTATCAAAACCGGTGCATCTAGACAATTTACGTCTTGCTTACATTCTAGAAAATCTCGACAAAATTTCCTAGAAATCTGTGAAATTCTCCGTGAGCCGAGACAGCTTTTCATTGTTAGAGAAAATCATAAAATGTGCATTTTATTGAATCACCGAATTTTTCTAAATCCTAACTAACAGTAAGACCACCTCACTGAAGTAGAATGGGTATATTAATAGAAGTCGTTTTAAGTGTTTTTGTTGCGAATAAAAACATTTCACTCCGTATGAATAGAAGTCTAGGCTATTGTAGTTGAAGTATGCCAGTGAGCTTCATAAAATTTTCAAGACCGTAGCTTGGAAACAAAGAGTAGATTTCACGTTATATAAATAGCATAACAGTAGTTATACGTAGTTTTGCATTTTATATGAACTACCAGAATTAGTCTACCGCTTATATTTTAACTGAAACGTATTTATGTCAACCTTTCTCTAACTTTTAATGAAATTATCATGGAGGGCTGGGGATTTGTTATAATTTCCAGAAGTCTGTTCTATAATAGGTAAATATTAAGTTTTTAGTTTTCCACATTGCCACAGAAGTTTGTTTATAGTATCTTATCTTATCTTCAAGTCATGCAATATCCACAGACTTAATTAAACGCAATTTTATAGAAAATACAAGTAAACTTTCGAATTATACCCAACCTATATATTACAGCCAGCACCATTAACATGAATAACAAACATAATACTTACTAATGCTTATAATGTTGCAATTGTGTATGTTACAGGTAAAAGATAACATAACTGAATTAAACATAACAATGCCCGTAGAGGCGTAGACATTCGTAGGCGCTCGTAGACCCCGCTACGGAGGTGCTACGAAGGTGCGACAAAGGTGCTACGCAAAGAGCTTTTTTTTTTTTTGGGTGGGAAATCATCAAATAACTTCTCCCGCTCTGGGTGGAGCGGGAGGGCGTGTCAGACTTTTACTGACTAAAACCCACCCGTGTTCCCTCAGTTGTCTGTGTGCTAGGGGCCGCGGTATCTCTTTCGAACAACCCGCACCCCTAGCAGGCATCGGCCCTTGCGGACCCCCATTTGGTGCTGACATCTCTTTGAGGCGCGCGTGGAACACAACGCGCCGTCGACCCGGGCTTGGTCCTTACCGGACAGCGAGCTACCCATTACTCGCCGTCCGCAAGCCCGCGCCTACGGTGGCCGGGAATCAGCCTGGGATTCCCGACGCCCAGGGCGTCTCCCGCGGCGACTATGGCCGTGAGGGCGCATATACTGCCTCTCCCTCACGTGCGCCGCCTCACTCTTCGCGAGCATTACTGCTTCGCAGAAGGAGGTGACGGCTAACCATTCACTCTCGCTCCGTACCATGGCCTGAACCAGGGCCGGACGCGAGAGATCGCCGCCGCCGATCGCCTCCACGAGGACACGGCGGTGCTCCGCCCAAGTACGCAACGAGCTAATAGAGGTTTTAACGACCGATGTACCGACATTTCACTGAATTGTCTTTATTACCTTTCCTCGTAACCACCAATGCTACAAAAAAGTAAATGAAAATCTACTCTGTAGAGTCGAGACAGAATTTAATGTTCCGCCCATCTTGTTTTTTTTTTATTTGCCAAAGCAAACGGAATCATAATTTAAAACAACGTATCTGTTATGCTTCATAAAATTTCTAACAGATACTTTGCTCTGCTGGAGACATTTCGTTGATTGTTTTCACTCAAAATAATCGGAATTTTAAAAGGTTAAAGAAGTCTACACATTTTCTTAGTTATACTCGTAGAATTTACGTGAAGTACTTAAAAAAAGTTTAAAAAAATTACTCAAAACGGCAAATTAAGCTGGAAGCCAGAAAAGTTCAAACCGATGAAATTAAAAAACAAACCGCGTAGTAAAGACATTTTGTTCTTGAAATATCATTATTTAATTCAATCTCTGATGGAGCGAAACAAATTCTGTAGCAGATCGTTATTTTGTTAAATAAATTGTGTTTTACTGCGAAACCGCTTCGTATAGGAGTCTGATTTCAGGATTTCAGTGCCTCATCACGTCTGACACTACGTAAAGTACTCAAGGACTTAGGTACTACATCAAGCATCCTCGCGTTTATCTCGTCATCTTATACCATTGTCACATATGTACTTGTAAAGCTTTGAGAGTTTCAAGTTCACGTAATATATTAAATATTCAGTTAAACGTGATCGCGGAGCACGAAGCAAAGGATCATAGTATGCAAAAACGTTTTGTCTGTCTGCGATTTAAAAAAACAATGTCATGTTTGAAGGTTCTTCTTTGAAGCTCTAAAAAAGAGATGATGAACAATACGAAATGGAATACTAACATTTCTCACCTTACTTAACGAAGTGTAATAAGTTTCTGAATGTAGCTCCATAAAACTAATACTCGTTGCTCTTTCACGAAGTTAAAATCACCTCAGCTATATCGATACTGCGATACTTGATTGTGACTATATAATATAGCTCAGTAAACATCTAGTTCCGTGTGGTGCCGGTTCCGTGTGGTGCTGGACGTACAGAATAGCACCATCCCATTTCTTCCCGTGGGTGTCGTAGGAGGCGACTAAGGGACTTACTAGAGAATGGGCAGCAGCGTTCTCTATACATTTTACCACCATACTGCGATCGCTAAACTGCCTGCCAAGCGTGGCGATTATGGCAAATCCTCCCAATTAGGGGAGGCCTATGTCCAGCAGTGGACGTCTTTCGGCTGAAATGATGATGATGAAACATCAAGCTTCTTTTTCAATCTTTGGGGTCGAATTTATAATGACTATAATCATATATGGTCGAAATTCAACCATAATTCATTTACAATTTAAAATATTCCTAATATAATATTAGCTTTTAGCTCTCCTTCTCCATACATACATTAACTGTGCTAATTTTGATATTCCTCCGACCGCGTTTTTTGAATCCGCCGATACATAGATAATGTATATATACAAATGAGAATGTATTCGGTAGTCTATTCTTTGCTAATTTACGACTAACACGTTTTTAATTCCAATTAAAATCAATGTCAATCGTAGATAAACAATTAACGAATACATTACTTTCAACGAAATCATTTATATTAAGAAACTTCATTACGTCACAATAAAAACAACCCTTACAAAAGAGCCTGATCGATATCGTACTTAACTAACAATAACGAAGCCTCTAGACCCTTGAAGGTAACGTATTTCTAATCTATTCATGTAACCGCCTAATTTACTGGGACTTCAATCTACTATCAAGACGAGGGCAAAACCCTGGCAAGAAAACCTTTGGCTCTTTAATAAGTAATGACTTCGAATCTTGTGGCCTTACATTAATCTTAACGTATATCTAAAGATAGCTGTAATATGTATTAAGGAGTCTAGTTATTTATTTGGTTTTGGGGTCATTGTTTTAGGATAAAGTGAGATACTTAAAAAAAAAATCCTTTCAGTTTTGTATATAATTGTACAACCTACACCATCGTCAACTCGTAATGAATTTGCATAAAAATATAAACAACTAAATAATTATGTATCTTTTGATATACCTTTATCTAGTACAGGGTTATTTTTAATACAAATTACTAGCTAACAGCAGGTTTTTTTTGTGACGTCCTCGACCGCATTTATTGTAGTCACTGGAAATATCAGCATAAAAAATCTGTTTTTTTGAGAAAAAAATACAAATAAACAAAAATAGAAATCATTTATTTGCCAATATTGTAGGTATACAGACATGATGGTTATTTTGAACAGAGTCCCGATACATTTTACCTTACGGCATGCAAAATTGTTTAATGTAATACATTTACTAGACAAAAGACAAAAAACATAAACAGACATATAGAATAATGACAAAAGCATTCCTTTCCCTAGGCAACATAACTATCATTAACAAAAAAGATCACTTAATATTCAAAAACACTCGGAATTATGCACAAATGTCAACAAACTAAATAAAAATAAAATGTCAGAAAATTTAATTACAAATATCAAAAATTTAAATTTTAAATAATATAGTGTAGAATTGCAATAAAGCTAAAGACAAAAATGTCAATAAATGAAATCACAAAGGAACACACACCACCACCATCACCACCATCACCATTATTTTTATAATACATACACACAGCATCTGCGGAATTTGGCTAGCCAATTTAAAATAACCCTGTACCTATATCCTTACAAAAAAGCGTCTTCTTATAAACGAGAACATTTCTGAAAATAAGAGAACACCCTTTAAGTATAAGTAATTTCAGTTTTAATAGAATACTAACAAATTAGCAAAAGGAAACGAACGATCTACACATCGCGCCACCCGGAGATGTACTGACATCCGGTCACTTTTAGCACTCAACTAGGCAAAATTCATCTAGTCCGCAGAATATTTGTGAAAGAGAATCATTTATTGATGGTGGTCGCCATTCCAAGTCTAACGTCGGCCAGCCGTACAGTACGACACAGCCTACACGCCAGTCTTAACACTGTGACCTTGAGCTGGCCTAACGTAGTACTGAACTTGAATAGAAAAAGAGACCAGCGTATGCTGGTTTTGACTCACCCGAAGAAAAAACTACTGTCTCATACAAAACTTTACGTGTCGTGCTCTCTGTGCACTAACACCTGCACTCTAAGACCTTTGCGAGGCCAACGATAACTTTGCTGAAGATTCGAAGCTTATTTAAAACCAACATTGGAATCATCGAACCCACTAGGAAGAACCAAATGTATGGAACAGGTAATAATTTTTTCGCCGTAGGTACTTTTGGTAAGTATTGTCAGAATGGCTAATTCAATATTTGGTGGGTGTAGGTAGGGCCCTCTTCTAGTGAGAATAGTGGCGGTCTGCCCATAGGCGGCTGGCCAAATCACCGCTCAAAAACGAGTTATGGTTTAAAAAAGTGAACCATAACTAGGAAGGCTGATACTAGTACGGCATTATGATATGAGTAGTATCTTTGTGAACAATATAAAAACTAACGATATTTATCGGCCAGTTCCGTAGATATGGCCGCTAAAAGACGTGTTATAGTTACAAAAAATTAACGATCATGATCTTTTGAACAAAGGCAATACAGAATTACCTATGTCGCATTATACCCCGCAATTATTAAAATGAATAAAACAAAACTAGTGGTGTTTTCTAAAATAACAAGTTGTTCAGTTTGACGGTCTGAACCACATCCATAAATATGCACACCTTTCTTACACATGCTGTTCATACGTAACGTGACCGAAGAAACTCTAACTGCAACTTTGTCGATACAGCAGGTAAATATAACCCTTATCGGTAATTACAGAGAACGGTCGGTATAACAACAGTGGTCGGCGGCAACCTCAAACAACCACTTAAGTGAGTTAATTGAACTGCCGTGAAGGCTGCAGTTACATAATTATGTCGGACTGCATTACCACCTACGCTATTAATACAACGTAAATTACTGGTAAGGGAAATTATTACGACTAGAAATGTAGTTAGAAGTGTTCGTAATAGGCGGGGGTGGTAAGAAAAAAGTGGTTTTAGAATAATTAATTGGCATATAAATTAGAATGCTTTGAGTGAACCTTTAAGTAAATAAAAAAGGTTAAAGGCACATATCGCATCTTTAGAATAATAGAGACCTAATGCGAAATTAGCCGCAAGCAAAATTATTTAGAATTATTAGAATTATAGAGACCAATTTTGGATCCGGCTAATTTCGCATTAGGTCTCTATTATTCTAAAGATGCGATATGTTTTTGACCCAACCTTTCGTTGTTTGGCATTTTAACAATACTGTTTTATTTATTTATTCATTCACAAGGCAATTACAACAGGTAATTATCTCATTATTCCACTAGGTTCATATTATAAGTTTCGCCCTGATTATCAATCAAAGCGTAATCTCACAACATGACCAGCGACAAATATAACAACAAGTATGGTGGTTATAACTACAATAAAAAGCCTAGCACACAAAAGGACATGGGCAAAAAATGAATATAAAAGGTCTATTATCCGTAAGTATGTATTACACAGTTTGCAACTATTAGTAGGGCACATGCGTGGGGCTACAATAAAATATATAGGTAAACATCTAAGAGAAATCATAAACACATTTCGAATGAATACCGAATGATCGATAGCAAACGGGCGCAAACGTGGAAGAGAGTATTACCAAATTGCGATTATTGTGACAATTGACATTTGTCAGCGGTGCTGCCAGTAGTAAATGGAAAAAATCCTATCCGTACTGCACTAACATAGATAAAAAACTCATAGATTGTCCAATTTATATAATTATAAGAAAACATGCAAAAAGTATGTATTCTTCTTATGCGTTAAGTTATTATTTTTCCCTGTTCTGACTTTTGTTAACTTTATATGGCAACATTCAAAGGTATTTTAGAAAACTTTTAATTATGATTATTTCTCCACTTCTGCTATAAGGCATAAAAAGTTTTCAAAATTCTTAATTTTTTTATTCAATTTAACTACGATAAATGTATGTTTGTCCATCTCCACACATTTTGTCCATCTCCTTTATGTTTGTACTCCGTGCGGCAAACTGCAGGTCAGTGTCATAATAGGGTATCTTACTCTATGTGAGAAAAATCTAAAAATATATTATTGAGATAGCTTAGGCAAAGTGCAGTCGGAAAATGTTAGTTTTAGTTCATGAAATAACAAAATAAATTTTCAAATTCAATTCAAATGCTTCAGTTTATTTAATCTGTTTTTGAACACCATGAAATAGTACCCGCCATGTTATTACGTCAAACGCCGTGTCAATTCAACAACTTTGTACTTTTATTATTTTCGTAAACAAAGTAGTTTTATTTAAATATTTGCATTCAGGAACAGCAAACCAACGGTAAGTAGAATAATAACTCATTTTTTTATTACAAACAATTATCATATAAAATATCAGCGCATTTGTCTATATAGCAAACTGACGTCATATCCACAGAGAAATGTGGCGTCCACTACGTCCAGCGTTTTCGTCAAATTACGCGCGAAATTTGAAAATGTAAAATTTTTATGCATTTTTACGGTACCAATCGATTAAATAACAAAAATGACTTTTTTTGCGGTTTATTAGCACTTTACAATCTAATTAGGACACTTTTCAAAAATAGGTGTAATACCCTATTATGTTGATTAATTATTTGATCCACACACAACCACACACTGACTAGCAGGCTTAGCATGACGCTTTCTATTTCTACTCTACTAAAGAATAGAAATCACTTGTCTAAATTTCTCGGTATAAACCGATCAACTGTCTATACGTAATCGTCATTTTTGTCTACTCTTCCGACGACAAAACGCTTGTCTACGGTTCTCGTGCTAAGCCTGCGGGAAAAGGAGGAAAAAGCTAGTTAAAGTAAATATTTCCATTTCATTCGCAAAACCATTATTATCAGTGATAGGAATAGGTAGTGCCTATTAGCCTAAACTTCGAAGAACAGAGACAAGAAACGGAGACTTCCTTAGGCCTAAATTATTTCCGGCACATCTGTCTCGAAATTTCGAGACAACACTTAAATACATTTAAAAAAATGTGTTATTTGAAATAAGTAATTCGTCTATATTTATCTAAAGTTTGTCTATAAATGTGATAGTTTGTATGGATGTCCATTACTCAATTCCACTGAAAATGCTGATTTTGGTAGTGATATAGATTAAGGTGTGGAATAGCACATATGCTACTTCCTATTAAAAAAAAAGTATAGTTCCCATGGGATACAAAAACAATACAAAAAAAAATTCAGAAAATTGTATGGTTGTAACGACTGTGTATGATAATATTTTATTATGATATATCTAGTCGCAAACTTTAGGTAAATATAGACGAATTACTTATTCCAAATAACATTTTTTTAAAATGTATTTATGTGTTGTCTCGAAATTTCGGGACAGATGTCTCGGAAAAAAAATAGTCCTAAGGATGTCTCCGTTTCTTGTCTCTGTTCTTCGAAGTTTAGGCAAATAGGCACTACCTATTCCTATCACTGATTATTATTTATAAAACATAAAATTTCATAAGAAAGCTGACTCAATAGGGCAGAAAATATTTTCTAATTACATTTGTGAGTACATTTCACTGTAGCTCGCGCCGCTAATAAAAATGTCGTTAAATTGCACGCGGAGAACGAAGCTTATTACCTACTTGCATACAAGACCCATTATTACTTTAAAAGTAAAAAGTTTACGGTTTTTAGACTTGGCTCTTTGGGTATTCTATATTCAAAACGTCTATGAAGTCTTGAAAGCTAGGGTTGTTACCTTTACTATTATTACTTGAATTATTGTGAACGCGAGGTCGTTTAATGTTTTTATTCATTTCTTTTTTCATCATCATCATCATCATTTCAGCCGAAAGACGTCCACTGCTGGACATAGGCCTCCCCCAAAAGGGGGGATTTGCCATAATCGCCACGCTTAGCAGGCGGGTTGGCGATCGCAGTATGGTGGTAAAATGCATAGAGAACGCTGCTGCCCATTCTCTCGTAAGTCCCTTAGTCGCCTTCTACGACACCCACGGGAAGAAATGGGATGGGCTTTCTTTTTTTCTTTCTTTTTCTTTTTTTTTCTTTCTTTCTTTTTCTTTCTTTCTTTTTCTTTCTTTCTTTCTTTCTTCTTCTTCTTTCTTTTGTCAACTTTCTTTCTTTTAAACGTCCGGCATCACATTAATAATAGATTTCTTTTTTAGTAAGTTTTAATGATAGTCTGGCGGGTTGAGTACTATATTCAACCTACCCATATGTCCTTGCTACGGTATTGTTCGTCGAGTCGTTGAACTCCTTAACTTCAGAGTTGAGCTACACGGTAACTGGCAAATGCTTGCACTGCCTAGCCAAGTCCACTCAAATCTGTGTTATTCTATCCTCAAAAGACCATTTCAGACACTAATCTACATGGTCCTCACATGATTTATCCAAGAGCATATCTGGGCTTTAAAAGAGACATTGACCTCAAGTCTTTATCAAAGTCCAGATATAATCCTGAGCTGTTTGTTTGAAACTCAGAAGTTTATTTCGCCATTTAAATCTTAAATTTGACTTTTAAAACTTATTTTTTAATTTATTTTTCGGGGTCTGACTATTCAGCTAGGAAAGGTCGACTCCATCTAGGTTATTAAATTGTTTTAATTTATGACATGTTATAGTGATTACAGAATAAACTATTTTATTTCATTTCAGATACGTGAACACAATCAGTGCAACAGATAAGACCAGAACCCCATGTTGTACGGTGACATCGTTTTAGTGTGTATTAAGCCATGTATTCAATAGGTAACAACTGTGACTTAAGTGGCCACCGACGCCGCATAGGACGACCAGACTTCGCAAGACAAAACAGACGTGTCGCGGCCCATTATTGTCCCCTAGTGTATATGCAGTTCACAGTTTACTGTCTATCAAATTATTACGCACGCAGTAGTAATGTCGCTTGAAGTTTCCTTACGTGGTCGAATCAGGAATGAAGAGATCCGTAGGAGAACTAAGGTAACCGACATAGCCCGAAGAATTACCAAACTTATGTGGCAGTGGGCAGGGCACCTTGCTCGCAGAACAGATGGCCAATGGGGCCGGAAGGTTCTAGAGTGGCGACCGCGTACCGGAAGACGTAAACTCAAACTCAAAGCATTTATTTCAAATAAACCAATTACAGGCACTTTTGAATTGTCAAGGTCGGTGAGATAGAAAGATGAAGCTAGTTGCCCATTCCAAAGCGTAGGTACCTATGGAGAAGAACGGGCAAGAAACTCCATGGACACTCTTTTAAAATCATGATTTTGTTACAATCAGTTGGTTACATCATTATGTAGAAATTATCAATGTGAGAACGATGTATAAAGACGTGCACATTATAAGCGTCCGTAATTAAAACAAAACAAAAATAAAATAACAATTTAGAAATTAAAATAAGCCTTGGGAGCTAAGAGATGACCAGTCCCTACTGGCGGCGCCCGTTCATGAACATGACGTATGGATCAGCACCATTCAGCTCAACCATTTTGAAGGGAACTTAATGATCCAACACACACGCCACCACCAGCGAGACATTTTAGTGAGCATGACATACTCTCAGCTGCCAGGGCACATTCAAGTCAATGAAAGACGTAAAGTTGGAAGGCCTCCCACAAAGTGGACCGTTGCCCTTGTGAGGGCTGCAGGAGTCCGCTGGATGCGGGAAGCACAGAACCAATCAAAGTTTGGGGGAGGCCTATGTCCAGCAGTGGACGTCTTTCGGCTAAAATTATGATAATGATGAATGTCGCTTATGCTCTACACTGCACCTACGTCGAGCGAAGAAGTTTATTTCCAAACTGCACATCTAAACACCAATTTTTTTTGCTGACTGTAGTCAGGATAGTTGACTATCAACTTATAATCTCCGAATATTTTAATGAGAACTGTTGTTCTTTGACAGTTATACGAATTGGCTATAAGGCGGCCAGTTGACGTGTGATTCTATTTCTTTTCTTTTCTCTTCTTTAAAAAAAACACATTGCCCTACACTCGGAATTTCTCTTGTATTTCAGGTGCGTTTAGAAACATTTAAACTCACATACACAAACAGCCAGACCCGGAACAACTACTTGTAGGCCATACAAATATTTGTTCCGTGCGGGAATCGAACCCACGAAATGCAGCGCAATCGCTTAACCACTCCGCCAGCAATTAATTATCCTGGCTGCATATAGATACATAATATTCAATCTCGAGCACATGCGGCATGCGAATAGACATCGCAATTGACATTAGAATTCACTTTGCTAGTCTGGAATGATGATAATAGTGAATTATGTTTCAGGAATCGGAATATACCGTAAATGAGCGCTAAGACAAGTACCTGCTTTCAGCACTATGCAGCTGATAACTTAACTTTACTACTTCTATGAAATGTAGTTATATTACTTATATTCAACCTCATATTTCTACTACACATGGAAAAACTTAAATTGAATGTATGCTGCAATCGCTTTCTTTTGGCATGTATTATATAAGTCCCTAATAAATAAAATAAAATAATAATATCTGGATATGGAATTTCAGCATTAAGAATCTGAGAATATTGTGGAAACTTTGTGGATTGTATAAAGGAGACTGGGCTAAAGTGGAATATGGAATAAAAGCCATTCGGTTTTGATATTTCGCCTTTTCGCATTAAAAGTGTACAATTTCCAAAAATATTCAAAATGGGGTTAATATGCGGAAACGTTTGGTATCACCAGTATTTTTCTCTTTAAAACGCTCTCCTGTAAAATTAGTAAGTTTTGAGTTTATACAGTTTTAATGCGAGAAGACGATTTGTGTAGGGTTACCTCATCTTTACCCTTATGCCCGCAAGGGCCGATGCCTGCCAGGGGTGCGGGTTGTTCGAAAGAGATACCGCGGCCCCTGGCACACAGACAACTGAGGGAACACGGGTGGGTTTTAGTCAGTAAAAGTCTGACACGCCCTCCTGCTCCACCCAGAGCGTTAGAAGTTATTTAATGATTTCCCAACCAAAAAAAAAACCCTTATGCAAAGTGGCATCAACATCACACATAACATATCTCCAGGTGATACCTCCACCGTTCCTGAGAAAAGGGCCTCGACAAACATACAGACGGACGAACGGACATACTACGAAGTGATCTTATGAGGGTTCGGTTTTTCGGTTTGAGGTACGGAACCATAATTATAGTTTCTTCTTTAATTCCAGACCTATCACACCCGAGATATGAAAAAGTTATACATTTATATGTACCTATCTATTCATAGGTACCTGAACTAATTATTTTAACCTAATACAGAACTCAGTTATTGCTAGTTGCAGTGGGATTAAGATAAGTTCATTAGTCTGAAGAGGCGCGTCAAGATCATCCACTATGTAGGCACGGTAAACTAATATAACTAAGTAATTAGTTGTATAAACTAATTTCTGTGTTAATATGCGTAGTATGTAAACATATCGTCAGTTCGTACGTTGGTGTGTACGATTTATTATAGGTAGGTAATTAAGTAACAAGATTTTCAGTTCATTTGCCGTTTTCTCTCAGCGAAAGTACTGAGTACATACATAACATAACATAATATAACATAACATAATATAAAAACACACATAATATAACATAACATAATATAACGTAACATAACATAACATTACATAACATAACATCACACCTTGTTTCCCCGAAGGGTTGGGCAGAGGTGTATCTACCTACAGCACACCGACATTTCGCCAGTAGATAATGTTTAAGTCCCATATAATAGGGGGCCAGCCTATTGCCATCAACCAGGCACAAATCTAGAATCCGGGGTGCTACTGAGAAATCCCAGATAGAATAAATAATAGTTTAAAAAACTAAAAAACACGCTTTAACCAAACTAAAAAAAGAGAATCAATTTAATTCAATTAAAAAGCGTGGGGTTCTTGACAGTAAGTGATTATAAAAATACCTCAAAAAGCACCCCACGCTTTTTAATTGAATTAAATTATTTTCTCCTTTTTTAGTTTGGTTTTTAAAGCGTGTTTTTTAGTTTTTTAAACTATTATTTATTTTCTATTTTTTAGTTCTGCTAACTACAAAAACGTGTTTTTTTTTAAATTATTGAATTGTCATCGGTCCTCGACAAGTTTGCAAAGTTTCAATGAAATCTGACCGTTTAAAGTGGGTCAAAATCGCGCTCAAAGGAACATACAAACAAACAAACATACAAGTGAAGCTAATATAAAGCGTGTAAAAACCCAGTAACACTTTAGCCGACCTGGGAATAGAAACCAGGATCTCGTGCTGAACGTTTGTGACCACTTGACTAACGAGGCAGCAAGCCCCAAGAAATTGCAATTAAACCTAATATTCATTCTTAAACATACCCTTACAATATTAAAGCCGATAAAAAAGTGCGTTGAGTCCCTCCGCGCGGAAGAAGTGAAACCGACTCACTCTCTTTCTCTCTCCTACTTTCTTTCAAAAATTAGTTGACCGCCATTCGCGGGGTGTTGCGTTAGGAATATTAGAAAAGTGCTTTTGGGCGACAAAAATGAGTAGTTATACAAGGTCTAACAGAATAGACGCAAGATCTGAAAGAAGTTTGTTCCTAATTGACAACTGAATCGATTTCAGTAACTTTTGATATAAGTATTTTGTTTTAAATGATGTATTTTGGCATACCTACCATTGATTGAGCCAAAGAAAATTCAATCTTATTTCACAAGAAATAAGACTCAATTTTTAATGCGTAACGTAATGCTTGGGTCGACACGTTTTTCTTAATAATATCAGTTAGCTTTAAAAAAAATTGTTTTGGTCATGCTTTTAACTCAATACTCTAATGCGGGTGTATGAGGTCTTGCGTTAATTATGTTACTCGTTGTATATTCCTTAACGTTCGTCTAACCTACCGTATAAGCCTCTTTACTTCACATCGTTTGTCACAATTCAACTAAAACAGAAGACGGCAGTAAAATAGAAAGCAAATAACAACTTCAGACATAAATAAACTTCGTTTAAATTAAAGCCACAAAGCCACATAATATTTCACTTAAGCCAAGAATTAAACGAACTTTCACATCTACATTGTTTATTCTTTGCTCTCGCGACCGTACAAATAATATAATTAAGACGAGTTAAGGTGAAGACATACTTTTAACACGCCAAACCACGCTACGTCAATGAAACGTGCTCATTGGCCACAATTCATGTGGAGAAGATATTTTTCGTCATTTGGCCAATGAACACGAGTGGGGTTGTGTCGAGTGTTCCCAGTGTACTACGGCCTTTAGTCTCTCGAACAAACAGAAAAATAACGTAATAATACAAGTTAGTGTTATTTTCGCAGAGATTAGATACAGGATCACGTATTAACTCGACATTAACGACTATTGCCGACAATAGCCGAAGTTGGTCGGGTTCTTTTTTGTTCGGGCATTATCTTTTGTATTTTTATGTTATCGTGTAGGTTGAGAATGTTGAGATGTTTGATGATTGATTTATAGTACTTATGACTATATTTTGCCAGCATCAAAGTTATTCCACAATATCCTATGTGTTAAAACAGGTTTTCAACTATATGTGTGCCAAATTTCATCCACATCTGTTCAGCCGTTTTAGCGTGATTGAGTAACAAACATCCAAAGATACAAATTTTCACATTTGTAATATTAGAAGGATATATAAGATGCATAAGAGAAGTTTCCATTAGTGTCATATGTAAGTAAATAAAGAGATAACATTTTGGACTTTGCACAATTGTCCTTTTAATACAAGCAAGTACATACCTGTAAAAACACATGCAAACAAAAATAGGCCTTATTCCTTTGGGGGTAGGCAGAAACTAGAGCACGCCACCTGCTACAACCCTTACATACTCCTTTTGCTTCGTTTCCCGTTCTTCATTTTCACCTGACATTTCAGAAGAGCACCGTGACATTTAATGGATGACATGAAAATGTGAACAATTATCACATGGAATTTTGAAAGGCATAAATCCGAGAATAGATAGGCTATTGAAAAATCGCCTCTTGATAATATTAATTTCAGTAATAACTTATAATTAAAGCCAATAAAATCTATCGTTAATTAAAACGTGGCGGCGTTCAAATTAATAGCACAATTAAGTTAACTAATTGATCAGCTTTGATTTAATCGTTTGTCAAGTGTTTGCCAAGTGATTAAATCCAACTTTTATTTCAATTTAAGGCTTTAAAACTCGCCGAAAGATTAATGTTATTTTTCTTACAAAATGATATTAAGTGACAGCAATG
The DNA here is from genome assembly GCA_947359405.1 of Antitype chi. Taxonomy (NCBI): domain Eukaryota; kingdom Metazoa; phylum Arthropoda; class Insecta; order Lepidoptera; family Noctuidae; genus Antitype; species Antitype chi. Next base: position 7,340,691 of record OX375814.1, read on the forward strand.
TGAAATACTCGAAATTGCAGAATACCCGCCGCTGAAGTTTAGTTTCGAAGGGAATTAATTCTAGCTGATTCGTTCTAGGGGAAAATTAAATAAAGAAACATAATAAAATGCTTCTTCAGTTTAAGAAAATATGAAAATATAGACAACTGCAAAACTTTGATTTCCATTATTTTACAAAATTATATGAACTGCCCGTTGGTCCAGAGGTCACAAACGCTACTGCTGTCCTGGGTTCGGTTCCCAAGGCGGTCAAAGTGTTTTTGGGTTTTTCTATCTAGAACCAGTGCGCAAACTGTAACCATAAATTCAGCATATCATTCTAGACACCCCAGCGCAGAAATTTTTCGTCGGTTATACAAAAAAAAATTAGCTGTTTCATAAAAAAAGTGCAATAACTAAGCAGTCAATATGTATGGAAAAGCTGTTTTTTTTTTGTATAACTGACGAAAAAATTCTGCACTGGGGTTCTAAAATGATATGCTAAATTCATGGTTACAGTTTGCGCATTAGTTAAAAATGTATACTGTATAGGTACACGTCTGCCCAACACATTGGGGAAACGAGGTGTGATGTTATGTAAATAAAACTGACGAAGTACCGGAAAAAAAAAATTGCGTCTCCTTTCAACTTCGCAAAATCATGGAGGCTTATGCAAATCGGCATACTTTTCTGGCAACCACATAGCAGGTTATAATGGAAATTCTTTGTTCCTATTTTTAACGATGCACTTTTAAATTGCTGTTTACCTACTTGCCAGTGTTTAACAGCCTTGTTTTGAAAAACAGAGATTTTTTACACCTTTATTGATAAACGATGCTTAACGTCAAGAGGCGCTTAAACCTTAAAAAATTATGGTTAAACAGTGGGTAATCATTACTTAACTTTAAGCAACGCTTATAAATAGACCTCCTTAGTACACTACTTAAATCGTATTATGGGGAGAACGGAAATCGTGGCGTCGGGATCAGGATATCGAAAAACCTAGTAGTCGTACATTAACGCAAAGTTTATTATCTTTGGTCCCTGGCCTTGACATCAAGCAATAGGCAAAATGACAAAAAAAAAACAAATAAACACACACATAAATATGTTTATATATTTTTTTGAGATTTGTGTTTTGTTTGTAGAGCATAATAAAATAAATAATAAAAAAAAAACATTTTTTCTTTTTAACTCTGAGAGATACAAGATTTCTAAAAAAAATCCGGTGACCAAAATAACAAAATAACTACGACCAATAATATAAACCGTTTGTAAAAAACCAAAACAACAACTAATAAAGTAACTGCCCAAGTTAACATGACCCTAGACAACAGCTTAAATCAAAACCCTTTCAAGGACCCTAGTTTCAGATTCCCAAAACACAAAATGGTACAGTGGCACAACTTCCCCATGGCCAAATATTATTCCAACCCTACAGTTTAATCAAATTTTGCCAACCCTGAACACACGGTAAGTAAGGTCAGCTGGAACTCGCGTAAACGTCGATTACCATTAAGTGGAGCCGAGCGGAAATTACGACATGTCTGAGACTTTGTCGGAAGGAACCTCGCGATAAAACTGCCGACACGTAGTGTGCGGAACAAATCCAGACTGTCTCAATACTAGGGAACTAGGATCTTGTAAACATTTTGTCTCTTTGTTGTTTGTTGGAGTGAACATATTACTTTTAAATCAGTGTTTAAGTTTTTCGTTTTGAGTAGCTAGTCTTGTTACTCTCATTGTAAACTTATCACATTATTCAGTATATGGGAGCCATCATAATCATAAATCTTTATTTATCTCCAAATCATATTACAGACAGTGGTTATGGTTAATAGAAAACACAATCTTATAGAGAGAAAGGTGTCTGAGATAGGACGATCCTGAGTTACATATCATTCGGTGTTTTTTAGATAGGACATGTTACAAACCAAGAGTCAAGACAATATATAATAAAAGTTTAAAATTGCAATTAATTTAAATAAACCAAAACCTACAAAATTAGTGGTAGTAACAGCATAGTCCAGGTTACTGTTAAATTATGATCATCACTTTAAAGTGATCAAATATAAACACGAACACTGACTCGATACTTAAATGATAGACAAGCCCATGGACAAGAAAATGTTGTACAATTCAAATTCATTTATTTCAATCCATTTAGATCATATTTGACTTACATAATATCTTTATAAATTATAAATAACCATAATAAATATACACTCGAGAGCAATGAATCCGGGTCACTTAAAGAATGTTAAAAATCTCGGAAACTAAAAATGATAGGTTAATGCAATAAATTGTATTTAATAGACAATGTAATACTCCTTAAATGAAAGTAAAAAAAATATGAGTCACCATACATTTTATTAACACAAAATTACATAAAGAAAAAAACTGCTGATCTCTCCTTAAAACAAAAATAGGAAACATGAAATTTTTGAACTTTATTACGATTTTCTTGAATTTTAATACTTCGTATTGCCTCCTCGTGCTTCCATTACTGCGTTTACGCGGTTTGGCATGCTGTACACCAAGTTCCTTATACGATTTTGGGGAATATTCTCCCATTCCTCTGTGAGAGCAATTTTGAGCTCACGAAGCGTGATTGGGGGAGGGTTTCGTTGTTTTACGCATCTGCCTAGCTCGTCCCAAGCATGCTCGATCGGGTTGATATCCGGGCTGCGCGCTGGCCACTCCATACGAGTAATGTTCATCTCTTGAAGGTAGTCATTCACAATCCTACCTGTATGAGGTCGGGCATTGTCATGCATAAATATAGCATCCTCACCTAAATTGACCATAAATGGACCAACGTGATCATTAAGGATTTCTTCCACATATCTTACGCTAGTTAAAGAGCCGTTTTCTATGATCACCAGCTCTGTGCGACTTTCAGAAGAAATTCCGGCCCACACAAGTACAGACCCACCACCGTAGGCTACTTTTTCTTCGATGCATGCTTGCTTGAATCTTTCCCCTGGTCTTCGATACACTCTGTGTCTTCCATCGTGCTTGTAGAGCATAAATTTTGATTCGTCGGAGAACATAACTTTTGACCAATCTTCAATACTCCAATTTACGTGGCTCTGGGCATATCTTAGTCTTGAAATACGATGCCCACGCTCCAGTTTAGGGCCGTTTGCAGGTCTAAGGGGTTTTAAGTTAGATTCAGCAAGCCGACGTCTTACTGTCCGTGCACTTGGGTTACTTCCTCCGAGGCGTCGAAACTGATTTGTGAGTTCAGTTCCTGTGAGAAAGCGATTTCGAAGCATGGTGTTCACCAAGTATCGGTCTTCTCGTGCTGTGGTACACCTGGTTCTGCCCGTTCCTGGTCTGCGTAGGTTAGTACCAGTTTCTTCGTAACGTCGGAGAACTCTTTGTACTGTTGACAGCGACACACCGACAGTCCTGGCTGTATCGCGCTGACTCCGGCCGGTTTCCAGCATTGTAAGTATTCTGGTGCATTCTTCAGGCGTAAGCGACATAATTCCAGCTTGAATAATGAATATAGAGCACTATCAACATGGTTTATGTACCCACATAAATGACAGATTACAAACAAAAGCAAAACCAAATGCTGTAATTTCGTAGTTCCATCTTCGAAAGTGGCCCTTTTTCAAATTAGATTTTTTTATGATATAACTTTACAATAACTATGAAGTTTTAATACCTTCATTTAAGGAGTATTACATTGTCTATTAAATACAATTTATTGCATTAACCTAGCATTTTTAGTTTCCGAGATTTTTAGGATTCTTTAAGTGACCCGGATTCATTGCTCTCGAGTGTATATCAAATAATTCAATAAAACCAAAATTTAAATTAAACTAAAAACACAAAACTAAATACAAGATTAATAATACGCCTGTCTCTGAGTCATTTGTTTGTTTGTCATTACATTAATCATATAACAATGATTAATGTACTGACAATCAAACCTGTTCGCATCGATACTTATATTGTTTTTTTTTTTATAACAGCAGTTTTTTTTTATCTCCAACTATAAATGTAAGTTTGTAATCGCAAAAAAAATATTTTCATAAGTGATAAACCTATAAACTAACTATTTTCCGCTACCTGTGCTGAGACCTTGCTTCTTGCAAATTTTATGATTCTAGGACAAAAAGAATTACCCTGTGGGTTTTGATTTACTTGCGAGTGAGCAAAATACATATGCGACTAAATGGCCATATTTTTTTATTCCGTTGACATAGATACTTTATTTTTTTGAGCCCTTAGGGACCGTAGACGTACTTGACATTAATTTCAACTTCTCCACGCGTTTTGTCTTGACTGACTGATAGACGGACGGACACCGTAGTGAGCCTTTAAAGGTTCCGTTTTTTTCCTTTTGAGGTACAGAACCCTAAAAATAAAAATGGTCCGCAAGCAAAATTGTTTTTTAATCGTCAGCCCAATCACCACATTATTATCAAAGATTATATCCAAACAATCTATTTATTACGTGCTCTCACGTAAAAAGGTCGACAAAACACGAAAGTCGAGTGAATCTCATTAGAGCACTTAGGTAGGAGAACTTGGGGAAATGGAGGAACATTGGAACTTGGGGAACCCGGGTACTCGGGGCGTGAATTCGCCGAATCCGCGGGTATCAGATGTTAAGGCGGAATCTATTACTGGCGCGCCGATTGCGCTCCCCCATCCGGAAATTATAACTGGTAACTCGATCGAAGCTAACAGCCGACGGCGGCACAAGTGGCGGTATCATGAAGTTTGTTAGACAGCTCTGCGTGTGAGTAGATAGCGGATTAGGATATTTAAAAACGGTTTTTTCTGTATTCTTGGTGATCCGCAACTTGATTTCACAACGAAGTACAGATCGCGGTGTGACACGTAAGTTGAACCAATATGGCGGACTTTGGTTCAAGTTACGTGCCGCGATCTGTCATTTATTTCCAAACTTCAGTATACGTTACATGAATGACTATGCTAGAAGGTGACCTCATTCCTTTTCCCTGCGAGGCAACAAGTGCACGCGCTCCTTTGGTTGTTTGTTCTGTTTTTGGTTCAATTTAAGTGCCGCGATCTATATTACTTTTCCGGGCAAAATCTACTATTAAATCGATCTTTGCTCACTACGCTCAGAGGCTAGACGCAAAGTCAGCTCTATTTGGGCAGTGAATCCGTTTTCCTCCGCGGACTTCATACGTTCCCTTCACCCAGTGTAACCTACCAACATCTATTCACCAGAAAAAACTACCTGACTCCAAAAAAACTTAAGTACTGAATATCAACGACCTTTGTAACACAGCCTTCTTACAAAGATAGTCTCGACCTGTCCCATTTCTAAAGCCACTAGGCCCACTAATGTTTCCTCTGCAATACAAAACGCTTCCGCGGTCGCGTGGATACCGTCACTAACCACGCCGCCCGCCGCTCTCGTGTGTCAATGCCTTAATCTCAATAATGACGTCACATCCACTTGAGTAGGTAATCATTCTTGACTTCGCAGAATTGGATGTGTGAAATTTTATTAAAAAAATGATTTGATTTAGGATATTTGGTGATGGTGGTAAAGATTTATATTTGATAGCCTTATAAATGGATTAAAATATGGCTCCCAAGTGTTACCAAAACAGACACTAATGTCACATATTAGAGGCAAAGGTAACAAAACAATCATAACAACACCACAATCACCAATCCGCTGCCGAAACGTGGTGATTATAGCAACGTTCCGGTCTCAATCATAGGCTTTCTAAATGCGAGTTTCAAAGCAATTTCAGTAAAGCATTTTTAAATGCTGAAAATAAATGATAACGGCACCAAATATCAATGAGAAATTTCGGAAAATCATCTATACATAGAAATACATACTGCATACAAATAAATAAAAATTGCAGTGTCTGTTTGATCCGCCTGATGTGCGTAACAGCTGATATTATAAGGTGTAACTAACCTACTTTCATTCTAGAAAAAGAATTAGGGGTCCTAACCTAACTCGCGAGCACAGCTAGTAGACATATATTTTTCATAAAACAGCAAAACTAACTAAAAACCGTAAGCCAAGATAAAATCAACAGTAAAAGTCGACGAGTCATTCAAGCGTCCGACAGAATCCTATGGGCACATTCCCATGCGCTCATCCCCTGTCCATCGTTTCCGTTTGAACGCCTTCACAGCTATGCCCATGGGTCCCATACCATAAATATGTAGGTATGCGAAGTTTTCATCGTCCTGAACCCATGTTTGTCTTTTATATAACCCTCAATTTGTACTACGTGCTTTACCGTCATAACACGACAAAGGAATTTCATCGACGGGCAACTTTGAACTAACTGTATGTATAGATAGACCGAGGACTCCATTCTCAACTTAAGGTGAACCTAGTCCACATTTTTTGCATACAAACTTCGGGAGTGTTTTACTCCACTGTCTGACATGATACATCCAAAGTAAAATATGATATCGTTTTGTCTCATTATTAATATTGTCTTTACGGAAACAAAATACTAAAATAAAAACCCATTAAAAAGTTAGGAGCCAACAAAGATTCGTTTTTCTTGCTAATTTTACTTAACTTTGGCGTGTTTAAGTAATAGAAGAAGTGTAAAATCTCCAAAACCAAGTCGGAACTGACAAAGTTCAATTATCTAAAAGTTCAATAAACTTTATTGGTAATTGATTTATGCATTGGCTTTTTCATAAAACCCGATCTTCCAAAGGACTTTTCTTAATTTTTTCCCGATTTTTTTACTATAAATGATCCTGCATCTCACTCAATAACGTTGTGCGTGTAGACTAGCGTCTAACTGCTCATCACTGATACTATCTCTGTTGGACACGAAGCCTGGTGAGACAGCGTGATTTTTAGCCAGGCCCACGAGTGAGTTCGAGCCCGCGACTAGGTTCCCCTTAAGTATTGGTAATACAATATTTTGAAAATTATGATAATATTTTGGTCGTCAGCGTATACAGTGGTGCAGTGAGCAGTAGTGGCGCAGTGGTAACTGACGCGACTTACGAGATGTAAGCCATAGGTTCGAACCCAGACAGGCGCTTTAGTTTGTGTTAATTATTTCATCACCACTGCTCTCAAAACTGTGAAAGAAAACACCGTAAGGAAACCGGCATGTCCTAGAATAAAAAAATCGAAGACATCTACCAACCTACACTGTGTCCGCGTGGTGGATTATGGCCCACTTCCTCTCACAGAGAAGACAGCTGACCCTGCAGTGGAAACATTAAAGCCTGATTATGCGAATTATGTTTTTCTTTTTGTAGATGTAAGGGGCACCTTGTTTTTTATTTTAATTCGTGTTATTTGTCATCATTTAATTGTATTTTTGTGTGTATCTAGTGTATGTCTTTTGTGTGCACTAAATCAAGGTTTTATGTATCTATCTAAATATTATTGTCTACTAAAAGTGTTTGCATAAACCAGCTTGCAGAAATTAATATACCTAATTTAATATTAGGTACATCCCTGCTGAGCTAAATATAATTTCTAATGTAATATTAACCAACTAAAGTTGTGCTACACACAAATAGAAGCAGGTAAATAGCGTTTCAGTGAAAAATCTCTGTTTACAGTTCGCCTTTTATTTATTCAACTCATTTCGGAACGGAAGAGGGTTTATTAAAAATTTACATAAAGACCTTTCTATTCACCTGTAGTGCCCTCCTGTTGTGCTCATAAAAATACAACTACCCGCCTAGCCTTGCGTAGGTACCTACGTACATTTTTATCTGTGCAGGGTCACTGCCCGGTGGTTACGTATTGGTGTACACGTTTTTCAACCAAATATCTACTCCGAATGTTACGTCGTTCACTCTATCGCAAGCTTCGTTAAAGAACTTCGTTCCAATAAGTACTTTTAGTATTTCCCGAATTTGAGAATCTTTCGGGTTTTTAAATTTTTCATTCCAAAAAATCGTAATTTTGAACATTACGATCACCATAAAACAAATTACAAAAAAAAACAGGCAAATCGGTACAGCCTTTCTCAAGTGATGCGCCTACCCATAGACTAATATAATTAATTAAACTCAGGCGAGTTTAAATAATTATATTATTAAAAAAATTAAATACTATTTAATTTTTAAGTATTTAATTTTTTTAATAAAATAATAATGTTGTTGAAATGGTAATAAGTAAGTCTAAACGTTATTGATACTATTCCAAGTTTAAATAAACCTGTATCAAAATTAAAAGTATGTAAATAGGTAGGTACATTTATCAAAGCATTGCTATATAAAAAGGAGTGAAGCTAGCGAACCTAATGAGGAATTATTCAGCGTCGAGAGGGCTCCGTGGTCTCATTAAAACGAAAGGCTCTGGCCGCCAGATAAGGAAGATTACGAGCATATTCTTGTGTGGAGATGTACCAAGGAAACTTATACGCATGAAGGTACCTATGTCACATTTGATACGTTGTACAAAGTATTAAATTGCATAGACGCTGAAGTACAAAGACAAAAGAAAACAGTAAAAAAATATTGTTTAAGAATAGGCTAATTGACGGTATTTTGAAAAAAAAATAAGTAACGTTCCTTGTGGTTTATTTACCTTTAAATATTTATTTTAATATTTCAGCGTAATATTTAAATTAATGTAGGTATTTTTCTTTTTTTTTTGGACTATCAACAGACTGTAAATATATCTTAAATAGGTAGCTTACAATGTAACTCAATCTTACAATATAAAAAGAATTGAACAAGCGTCGTATTGTACCCAACCCAACTCGATTAACTATCACATATTTCTAGACGAACAACTCTGAATTCAAACCTTCAACAAATAGGGCGAAACAAGACTTTTGTTCACAGCGAAACACATTTCAGGAACACGACAATCTGTACTCTAGGATCAGCACAGTCTTTTGTTTGCGTATTTCTTTGATCAACATGTTGTTTTACAAATTCTACGTTCGGATCTAGCCAGAAAAAAACAATGTTGAAACAATAAATTGGACAAGCTTAAAGTAGGTAGGAAGTAATATATCCAAAGCATAAGATAGTTGTAGAAATACGAATCCCGCCCTGATCTTTATTTATGGCCCACACCGTGTTAGTGGTATTCTACTAAATCTCTAAAACCACGCGGAAAACCATCGACCAAACTATGTCGAAAGCGAAACTAAATATTTCCAAACAAGGAAAAATATCGGGGAATTATCTGGTCGGATTCAATAAAAAGGTAGAAAAATGCCCGTTTTCACTAACTCTAGACGACACCTAAATGAGCGCTGTTGAATTTTCAACGCTCGGCTCAAAGATGAAAGTTGAAAATCCAATAGCGTTGTTATTCATAGGGCATAATTATATCACAGTGAAGGGTTTTCGGCCCGTCTGCGGCCGCCGAGGCCCGGACCTTAATCTATTCCCAGCCCGTCTACTAACGGCACCTGTAAACGACTTTTTTATTCACAATATTTTCTCTCAAAATGTTTCTTCGGACCCTTTATTTGGTCATTATGAAAAGTTGAATGTGCTCTTGAGTTTCATGTGAATTGATTTTTAGTGGGTAGACATTGTTATATTGAAATAGTACTTTAATAAAGTATTGAAACAATATTTACTTTACCTTTTAGTACCCTGTTATTATTGCTTTTACAATATGCTGAAGGACTGCATTCGTATTCTAATGAATACTGATTACCTACAATACGAGCATCTCCTTTTAACTTATCCAGTGACAAACGAAATCATTATTCAACCAGAAACCCAACATAATGCTGTGTCCAAGTGTAAATATCTAATGAATAAAATATTGCCTTCAAGCTACAAAAATGAGGTCAACACAGGACGAATAATAAAGTAAGTGAATTTCCCCCAGGCGGGGGGGGGGGGGGGCGCCGACGGATAAAACTTGAGTTTTCTGAGACTGATGGGCGAAATACGAACATCCGAAAATTGTTTTGCACCTACACAACTTTGTTCCCCACTTTGAGATGGAAATATCGAAGTTTTTTAAGATATAATACGTTCTTTTGGAGTTGCGAGCGAGTTTTTCATCATTTCTTTTTATCGAGTGTATTATTTCTATAGACTTCGATAACACCAATATACAATATAACATTGTTGCTCATTCAAATAATTTTATCGATAGAAAGAGATCGATTGCTATGCTTTATTATTATTATGTATTTTACAAATATTATTTCGAACCTCACTCAACTTAATTCAATAGAAGTTATCGTGAAGGAATGTTTAGAGAATAGCACTGCTAGTAAGTACACAAAACTCATAGTTTGAGACATTCATATAAAGTAACATCTAGCAAAGGCAATACGCGAGGGTATCTATAACACCCATCCTATTACTTAATATTGTTTGAATCTGAACAGTCCCCATCTGTAACGTCCGTGCATCGTAAGGCCCGATAAAGCGATTAGGTCAGCGCACGGGCAGCATTCACTCCGATCTAATAGTATCAATCTGAGACCCACCGGTTAATGTGCCTGTTAAGCCTGGTTGTGACGTCATTATTGTATTACTATCTATCCATTAGAGACACGACAGAAGCCGATAATAGATAGATAATGGTTACAAAGCGGTGCTGATTGTATTAAGCCTCACGTGTGTCAACACGGTTTACAACGTGGGTTGACTGCATGATGCGCCGAATGTACCTACAGATTTTCCAAATAAAGCACGCGCTTCGGCAATCATCAGTTACTTTTTGAAATACGAACGCGCCATGAGATTAACTACTCTATGCAATTCCAAATAATCTTTTCACTCACTTTTGAGTGATGACAGGAGTAAGTAGTCTCACAGAGCAAAAACTTCATACAAACGCTATGATAAGTGTAATTACTTATTGTACTTCTACAATGCGCAGCACTAGAAAATTTTAAAGCTTTGATTCTGTGGTGGGTTACTCTGCGGCGCGATATTCTTGTTCCCGAAGCGCATACCTTTTTTGGTGTAGGTAACTGTACTTATGTGCCATTTTTTCTAAACTATTACCCCAGCATTAAAAACAGTAGAGTTGAAAGCGCGGGAGGCACGCGCGCGGCGCGGGGAGCGCGGGTTAAAGGTCGCTAAAAGGCTCTCGCAGACAGGCGCGACGTGACAGCGCAACGCGATGACTTTAGTACAACAATTTCTATGAAAACTTCATGGTATTTGTTCTACCAGAATCGCATCACACCGTCTCCATGGCGCCTGTATGTGGTAGCCTGAATTAAACTTTCCGAAATTTTCGAAATTATAATACGAAAAGTTTTATTTGCTTAACATTATCAGTCATTTTTTTTTTATGGGAAATCATCAAATGACTTCTCTCGCTCTTGGCGGAGTGGTAGGGCGTGTCAGACTTTTGACTGACTAAAACCCACCCGTGTTCCTTCAGTTGCCTGTGCTAGAATCACGATAACTCTTTCGAACAAATCCGCGACCCTGGCAGGTACCAGTCATCTCATTCAAACATAAGAATAGGGTAAGGTTAGAGTAGGGTTTATTGAATAAGAAGATGCTCCTCAACTTACAAATTACCTGAACTCTCGAATCTATCCGCCACTCTTATCCTAGAAATTACCCTACATTCTGCTATTAGGTCAAATTAACACATATGCCTGCTAATATAAGTCGGGCGGGTCAGTATTACAATCAGATTACAGCGAGCATCGGGTCGCAGCTCGGCAATGTTGAGGCACACTCGACCACCGTGTAATCCATTAGCCAGCCAACTGTGGCGACCATGACTTCTGAATGTATTTGGGCAATGCTGGAGAGTATACATTAAGAATTGTTTTCAGATATAAATAAAAATTTAGGTAAAACTAGAAACTGACGTCAATTTAACTTTGATCTTTTCAAAACGGTTATGGAAAAATAATTTGTCATGTTACTATAGGAATTGGAGGGCCGTGTGGCTTAGTAATAAAAGCCACACGGATCGATCGATCAGGGTAAGATACACTTGCCGCGGTTGGCGCGTTACCATCTTTCTATACCAAAACCCCCGCCGTGCCTCGAAAAGCACGTTAGGCCGTTGGTCCCGGCTGTCATTCGTGGATCTTTAACAATCGTTACGGGTCTTCAGAAACCGGACAGTCTGACATTGTCTCACCAACGGGTATCGTATAACCCAGTAACTGGGTAATGGAGGTCAGATAGGCAGTCGCTCTATGTAAAATACTGGTATTCAGCTGCAGCTGGTTAGACTGTAAGCCGACCCCAAAAAAGTTTTGGCAAAAACTAGGCAGATAATGTTTCCGGCCCTGGTGCAGGCCATGGTACGGAGCGAGAGTGAATGGTTAGCCGTCACCTCCTTCTGCGAAGCAATAATGCTCGCGAAGAGGGAGACGGCGCACGTGAGGGAGAGGCAGTATATGCGCCCTCACGGCCGTAGTCGCCGCGGGAGACGCCCTGGGCGTCGGGAATCCCAGACTGATTCCCGGCCACCGTAGGCGCGGGCTTGCGGACGGCGAGTAATGGGTAGCTCGCTGTCCGGTAAGGACCAAGCTCGGGTCGACGGCGCGTTGTGTTCCGCGCGCCTCAAAGAGATGTCAGCAACAACTGGTGGGGTCCGCAAGGGCCGATGCCTGCCAGGGGTGCGGGTTGTTCGAAAGAGATACCGCGGCCCCTGGCACACAGGCAACTGAGAGAACACGGGTGGGTTTTAGACAGTAAAAGTCTGACACGCCCTCCCGCTCCACCTAGAGCGGGAGAAGTTATTTGATGATTTCCCACCCAAAAACAAAAAACCCCAACATTGTTGGCCAAAGACTAGGCAGATAATGTTTCCATGGAATTGAGTTCCATAATTGGCAACTGACAATATAAAAAGAACAATTTTTATTTATTCAGGAAAATGTCCGTAAAAATAAAGGTTTTTTAACCGCGCCATAAAAATGTTCTTGCCGGAATCTGGTAGGAACAGTCGAGTTCATTAATATATTGCCACTGTCAAGGATTCTAAATATTGTGAGCGTTGGATAGCTCAATAAATTCTATAGAACCTATCATAGATCAAAAATATGTCCTCATGTGAACGGTTCAATAATATATGCTGTGCATTAGGCAATAATGTGAAAAATTATGAGAAAAAGCAATCAATTATGGTATTAATTTATTAATACCATAATTGATAAATAAATAATTAATAATAATAATAATATTATTTAATTGATTGGTTTTTTTTTTTTTTTTTTTTTTTTTTTTTTTTTTTTTTTTTTTTTTTTTTTTTTTTTTTTTTGGATTTATCCACAGAATGAATCTAAATCTTGATCATAATTTAATGATGCCTATAGTTGTCACAATATTATGAACTTTTTTGATGTTCATATATTTTTGAAGCCTGCAAGGGCCAATATATGAATGAACTGTACCAAAACCAGTTTAAAAAAAATGAAGGAGGCTAAGCCACTGAGCAAATACTAGAGAAATAAAGGTCTACTTAGGGTCTGTAGTACAAGATACCCGCGTAGCGTATAAAACCATATTTTTCTATTCACCCTTTATTTAGCTTTGTTCGAGTGAAACCAACAAACTTGAGCCTCTATTTACTTATCAAGGACCGACGATACATTAATGCTAAAATAATTATTATTTCAGGTGAACTTTGCGTGACTTCAAACAATTAATATTACAGAGAGAACAACTAAGGTAAGTCTCTAAAGGGGTATAAACGTGAGTTAGGTTGCCTTTAGGTATTTATTGTATCAACATGTAAAATCTACAAACAGTCTAGGTACCTATGTTCATAAGAAGCGAATAAGTGCTAACAAATAGACATTATAAATGTAAGAAACAAAATTGTGCAACAAAATTATTTCTTTTTGTGATTTTTATTTTTCGTTGTAATCTCGTTGTTAACATATTCTAATTTAGCTGTGCCCGCAACTTCACCCACTTGGATGTAGGAAATCATCCCACGGGGAGGACCTACCGGAACAAAAATTAGCCTCTAGCATCAGCTGTCTGCCAGTGAAAGTCCTGTCAAAATTGGTCTAGCCGTTTCGGAGATTAGCCGGAACAAACTGACAGACATTTTTTTTTAACATTTATATAGGTATACTGTTTATACTTTTACATGCATTTAGTAAAAAACTGTTATGTTGAAATTACAAACACCCACTTAAATTTTATTGAATTGTATGTATGTATATGTTTAGACATAATATGTACCTAGATCTACCCTTGAAACATAAATAATGGAGAACAGACCTAGCAGTAAATACAATCAAGTAATTAACAACGCCTTGAAGGTCTCTAACGACAAAATACTTTAACTTTCCTGATAACAATTTAAGCCCCAAGAAAAACAAACAAACGGTTTGGCCTTGAATTTACGCTGCGCTGCGGTTTGCTCATTCATATACAATTTTATGCAATTCAACAACCTACCCAAATATTAATGGATTCCTTCAGATTTTCCGGACAATACACGAAAGTATCCTAATGATATTATAGATGTGACCGTTTGTATGTTGGATATTTAAATGTTTGTTACTCAATCACGCAGAAATAGTGGAAAGGTTTTGGATAAAATTTGACACACATATCTATACTTGTATACTAATAATATAATATAATATTAATATAATACTAATTTAGTATGATAATATAATAAAGAGGTAAAGTTTGTGAGTTTATGAGTTACCTTGCTATGGAAGAGCGGAGTCTCCTAATACAGGCATTGTTTGCTTAAAAGGAGGCTCCAATCACTAACGTGTTACTTATATATAGTTACGCAATAAACAATTTTTAATTTTTTAATTTAATTTAATTTATGAGTTTGCGAGGTTGTAGGGGGTAATCGCTGGATTTCCTGAACCGATTTTGAAAATTCTTTTACCAATAGAAAGCCACGTTATTTGTGAGTGTCAAAGGCTATATAATAACCCGAAAAATTAAAAGACTTTTTCGTGGTAGTCGTATTTGCAAAGTAATTCGAACAAAAAACGGTCGAACGAAAACATTTCTTACGAACGCTGCCTTAACGATGAGAGCTCTCAACTGATTCAGTTCTAAAGAAAAGTTGTAGAATCAACGACAGCATATGTCTAACTTTTATATTTACATAATAATAACTTTTATATTTAAGTCACAAAAGTAGTTTTTTATATTAAAAAAAATATTTAAATCGTTAGGTAATGATTATTGGTCATAATAACAACAATTATGAATTCTTATCAAAATAAGTAAATTTATCGTCTCAAGAGTTTAAAACAAAAAACTTTTCCGTTTTATTGCATATAATTTGGACGAATGGTTAAAGAGAAAATACGAAAAAGGTATGGAACCGCGACCGTGTCGATTTTATTGAGTGACTAGCTGTCCCGACAGACGTTGTCCTGTCATATATATTAAGATTTAATTCGCATTCAACACGTGCTGGTTATGCCATTAAATTGTAGCTTATGTGAAACGTTGGTACTTTTAACACAGCGCCATCTATTGATTACTTACTGAACCCAGTCGAAAGGTATCGACATCTGTTAGAATCATTTGGAGTTAACAGATAATTGTGACTGTCAAATAATAACAGACAAATAATTAGCAATAAATTAAAATTGCGACTATAATTTGAGATTTAAACTATCCTATCTCTCAAGTTGGATCGAACTGCACATGGTGTGCGAATTTTATTATAATCGGTTAAGTGGTTTAGGAGTCCATTGAGCACAAACATTGTGACACGAGATTTATATATATTAAGAATGAGATTTAAACTATCCTATCTCTCAAGTTGGATCGAACTGCACATGGTGTGCGAATTTTATTATAATCGGTTAAGTGGTTTAGGAGTCCATTGAGCACAAACATTGTGACACGAGATTTATATATATTAAGATTATATATATTAAGATATAAAAATGTTTACCGTTCAACGAAGTGGGCACGGGTCAGCTAGTAGTTTATAACCTTTTCTTTTTTTTTTGATGACGGGGGGAAATCCTCATGGATGTCCTCCGCCCTGGGGAGGGCGGAGGGGTCTGTCAGACTCTTACTGACTAAAACCACCCCGGTGTTCCGCCTCACACTTGCACCGGAGATCACGGGAACAAAAGGGACTTCCGCGAGCCCCGGCTAGTGCCGGCCCGCCTGTGCGGGCCACCTCGCGTTAGGGGGGGAGTGAGGTGTTAAACTCCCCCCTTACATCACATAGAGGCGCGCGTGGAACACTACGCGCCGCCATCTCGGGTCCTAAGAAGTAGGGGGCGACGGATTTCCCCAGATCCGTCGCCCCTGGACCCATTTAGGGGGGCCGGAAGAGGGCGTTATCCGCCCTCCGCCGACGCCCAGTGCGTCTGCTGCGAATCGGGTTAGCGGAAGCAATCTCCCGCTCCCTCTCCGCAGCCTCCTTCTGCGAGATGACTGATTCGCAGAAGGATACCACCGCGTCCCAGGACTCCTCGCTGCCGACCATCGAGTCGACAACGGCCGGCAGCGACAGGTCACTACCGACTCCTGAGATGAGGGCACGGCGCGGCTCCTCCCAAGCAGCACACTCTGCAAGCGTGTGCCACGCCGTGTCCTCCCGACAAGTAGTTTATAACCTGGACTAACACATAGGATACTTTTTATCCCAACAGTACGTTCCCGTGAAATAATTTTCATCACCATGCGGACGAAGTCACTGGCTAAAGCTAGTATGACATATTTGCACCATATGTGGACGACCACCTGCGTTGGGGTCGTGGCCGGCGAGCTTATTTCCGCGTGGCAAATATTTATATAAACGACATATTTGTTCAGAATCTGAATATTTGTGTATGTGATTTGTGATTTTAATGGAACGACACGAGTGCCCAATTCTATGGTTAGAAAGGTGATGCGTTTATTTATTTAAAACCTGAGACTTTTTAGAACTTTGCTCACAAATTCTGAACGTATGGTTAACACTGGTATGCAGCTCTAGGCGAAACGTTAAATTCTAGCGAATAACTCGTCAGATAAGAACTCGATTTAGTTTTAACGTTGGCCACTAGTTAAAGAGAGGCTTAAACGTGTAAATTCACATGAAATTTTAGTATTGAGATCGAACGTTTGGCAACTTTAAGTCAAAGTCAATTTCAAAGCATTTATTTCAAATAGGCACATAAAAAAGGCACTTTGAACGGCAACGTTTACATCAAAATTTTTGTATTTGAAACAACGTGTCTATCTAAATAACCATGTATTTCAGGCTTCCTTCAAAACCCTAATAATTATTCTAGTCATTTTAATACGACACTTTAAAGTTACCTTTTTTTTTACTATACGTAAGAGGTAATTGAGTAATAAATACTCATCATCATCATCATTTGAGCCGGAAGACGTCCACTGCTGGTTATAGGTCTGCCCCAATTAGGGGGGGGGGGGCTTGCCAAAATCGCCACGCTTGGCAGGCGGGTTGGCAATCGCAGTATGGTAGTAAAATGTATAGAGAACGCTGCTGCCCATTCTCTAGTAAGTCCCTTAGTCGCCTCCTACGACACCCACGGGAACAGATGGGATGGGGATTAAGTAATAAATACTATCAGTAGAAAATAGGAATCGCTACCATGTTGACAATTCCAGAACATTCATGGCGTTGATAATAATTGCTAAGCGGACAATTTTTTGAGAACATAATTATGAAAGAATGGATTTCAACAAAATCATTCATATTCTGATTACTATTGATTATTTATATATTGATTGATTATTATCATCGATGTGTGTTACGCAATTATGGTACCTACTGATGTATAGTAAAAATAATAGTTTAAAAAACTAAAAAACACGCTTTAAAAACCAAACTAAAAAAGGAGAAAATAATTTAATTCAATTAAAAAGCGTGGGGTGCTTTTTGAGGTATTTTTATAATCACTTAATGTCAAGCACCCCACGCTTTTTAATTGAATTAAATTGTTTCTATTTTTTTAGTTTGGTTTTTAAAGCGTGTTTTTTAGTTTTTTAAACTATTATTTATTTTCTATTTTTTAGTTCTGCTAACTACAAAAACGTGTTTTTTTTTTCATTTTTCTCTTTTCTAAATTATTGAATAGTCATCAGTCCTCGATAAGTTTACAAAGTTTCAATGAAATCTGACCGTTTAAAGTGGGTCAAAATAGCGTCCAAAGGAGTCGGTTACAAACAAACAAACATATAAGTGAAGCTAATATAAAGCGTGTAAAAAACCATTATGGTATAACGTAAAACAACAATAATCCTTGTAGGTATTACTGAAATTAACATAGGATTTCTTTTTGGGGCTTCCTTACCCTGAAAGAAATCTGAGCATTAAGGTAATGTAGTAAAAAATGTTCCTCAAAGGCAAATAACCAAAACTTCGAAAATAATGTTTGTGGTCCGTTCACACTCGTGTTACTTCTGATTTTGCGTCGCGGTCAAAATCAAAGTGATCTTTGTTTTGTTACAATAAGGTTGCTGTTGGGTTGCTGCTGTCGCTGCTCTCAGATGTAAAATAATTACTGTGAACGGACTGTAAGTCAGTACATAGTTGTTGCCATGACAACAGTAAAAATACCTACTCAAGTATCCAAACTATATTCAAACATTCGACTGAAGAGCAGGTAATGCCCGCAGAAGCTGGTGGCGGGGTACCTAGCCAGAGCCACCAGATAAACTGTGCAAGTGTTCCAGCACCTTAGCCAGAGATAGTTGAAGGACACCGTGTGGTTTTTATCAGTAAGTGTCTGACAGACACCTGCACTCGCCCCAGGGCGGAGGACATCTTTTAGTATTTCCATACGCAAAAACTAAAATAAAATAAAAATTGTATGCATAGATTGATCAATCAATCCGTTGTTCCATCTAGCTGGGGGTGTCCCACGCTACGCTTACCGATACACGGTCTACACTCGTCTGCTCCCTCGGCCATCGGTCATTCGATAGACATGGCCAGCCCGCTGCCACTTCAGTTTACTTACTCTGCAAGCTGTGTCGGTAACTCCGATTCTTTTCTGGATATTTTCATTTCTGATTTCAACCTCCGATCATAGCCCGCTCCATAGCGTACTGGATTTTCTGACTAGCCCAACTATCAGTGTTAAAAATAAAACCTCTTATCATACTACAAATTCAACACACAAAACAGCAAACTACACCATCTAGGACCCAAGAAAAACCGACAATCCTACATCCGTAAATGTATAGGTATAAGTGTTTGTGCACAAAGACGAGCAGTGATTAACGAGCTAGGTAATTTGCGAGATAAAGGGCACCGGACATAACCGAAATCGAGAAGAGAGCGGCCATCTTTTGAATCCATAATTTGGGTAGATAGGTACAGTCAAACAAGCTATTTGGTATAATGTTGGGGAAGGAGAAGGCCGCGTCAATCCGCTGGATCCGGGAAGTTCAGAACCGACCGAAATGGCAGAGCTTGTGGGAGGCCTGAGGCCTATATCCAGCTAGAGACGTCTTTCGGGTGAAGTGATGATAATAATGATGATGTTGGGGTAAGTTCAGCGGTGAAATAAGAATTCGCACATACGTAAAAATTCTACTGCTCAATCGTACATTGCATTGGGAACTTATCTACGGATATAGCCCCATCATCCTCTTCTCGAACTCGATCGGGACACGGTGAAGTACTGGGTAAACTTTGCAGTAAACAAGCAAGTGTTAGTGACAATATGTTTTAATGCTGACAACATTGTGTTCTGCACTATTTTACTCTGCCTTGACAGTCCGGGCAGAATAAAATGTTATGGAATTTGATTCTTTCGGTCTTATATATACCTATTGTCCTCCAGACCGTATTTCGGCCATGGCGGCTAATCTCAACGGAGACTAGCCTTCGCCGCGCGAGACATTAAAGTGCACAATTGTGTGCACAGTCAAAGGTGCACTCGCTCTTCCGTCACTCTCATAATCCGTACGGTCTTATTCCAGCACCGAACTTACCACACATGCAGGTAAAAATATGCATCTCTCCACTAAACCGCCAATATTATTTTTTATAACGAACATACGAGTATAATATAAGTAATTAAGTTCATATTTATATGTATATTGTTCTGTACGTGTATCTATATGTCACTGAACTCCTCAACGGTTGGACCAATTTTGATGTATTTTTTGTGTGTGTTTGAGTGGGTACCTGAGTAGTTTAGATTTACAATTAGATACGGTAGGTGGCGCTGCGATCGAGTTCTGGGAAACAGGACAACATCTATCCGGTCCGGCTTAAAAGTAGGTAGGTAGTTAGGACTGTTGCAAGTCAGCTGCCTATATCTATACCAAATATCTTGTTCGACTGTACATTCGGGTTCCGATGCGAGCTCGGGCCAGCACATCAAAAATTTAAATGTAAAATATGGGAGCGCAGTTTTTGGTGGTGAGAGCGTCACGATTTTCGTTTAATAAAATATTTTATTTGAGTTGTTTTAGAGTTCGACGGTTCGTGAAGTTTAGTTTTGGTACTTTCGTTTACGTTATAAAAAAATATGCAAAAACGTTAGTTAATAAGCTTTAATACTCATAACAAAACCCAGTGAAATCTCTTGTAACGTTATATAAAAATGTTAGCCTTTGGTTTAATGTAACTAAATCTTTTTGGTTGGGTGCAGAATATTTTGTAAATGTTTTCTTTAATTACCTATTTGAGACTCTCTGCAAACGAATGGACGTCGATTGCAAACCAGATTAAAATAATGTTTTATTTCTAGAAGTTGCTTAGCACGCCACCTACTTATTTGCCGTTATTTTAATCGACGAAAAAACGGTTACTCAAGTCGAATCGTATATTTTTTTTTTTGTATGACCACGCATAACTGTTTACAGATTAAACCGATTTTGATCATTCTTATTTTATTGGATAGGGTATACTTCGCAGTTGGTCCCATATAAATTAGGAAAAAAAATCCTACCCCAAGGGTGGGAAAATAGGGGTGATTTATTGTTCAATCAAAAATTAAGCATGTAGTAATTAGTAGATTATCGCCACAAAAAAAAAAATAACCGCCGAAAAAAACTGAAAAGCAAAAAATAATAAAGCTTTATTGTTTAACCTCAATAACTAAGTTCGGAAGGCGGTGACATAAAATTGAAATACATATCCAAAGTCACCGACTTCCGAACTTAGTTATTGAGGTTAAACAAAAAAGCTTTATTATTTTTTGCTTTTCAGTTTTATTCGGCGGTTTAATTTTTTTGTTAAAAAGTTTTATAATGTAAAAAGGTATAAAAGTGCATATCAGTGCATTGCTATAAGTTTTGTTACGCTGCTTGTTTTCTTGTTCCAATCCGTTCTGATTTACTGCAAAAAGCACCTATTCAATCTGTAACATAGAGAAGTAATAGAAACATCTACTTATAGCATTCAATCTCTAAACAAAACAGCAATCTATTTCCCGATTCCAGTTCCACAATACAAATCCGAGATTAGGTTAGCACCACCTTCCCTCTTCCTTACAATCTGTAGTAACACTGTTATATTAGTAGGAACCGATTCAAACACCCACTTCTCAGTGCACGCTCCACTGATCTAACCACAGTTTACTCGTAATGATAATAAGACGTTATTTAGACGGGAGATTAGTTACTCAGTAAAGCGGTTAACTTGTGCCAAATACAGACTGTTTACACGCTGTTGACATATTGTTACTATTGTTTTGATTTGGATGTTGAGTGCCTGGTCAACAATCTTGTTATAGGATCTTGAAGATGAATATTATTACAAGTTGGGAGATGAATATCTGTTTTCGTATGCGTAAGGCAACTTAACACATAATGGGCCTTCCATAAATTACGTCACACGTTAAGGGGTCGGGAGGGGATCAACGAAATGTGGCATCGTGTGACCAGGGGCAAGGGGGCGTCAAAAGCTTTGTGATGTCACATGTTAAAATCTATAATACTAAAACTCGAAATTTATATCGCTGCCGACATTCAGACTATCTTTGTCTTGCAGAAAAGAGCTGTTCCATCAATTTATAAATTAAGTCCGAGACACTCTCTCAGAGAAAAATTTAAGGAAATTAATGTAATGACTGTGCCTTCACAGTATATTTTTGAAAATCTTTTATATGCCCACAAAAATATTAAAATGTTTAAAAAATACAGTGATATCCATAATATAAATACTAGGAACAAACACAAATTTGTTGTACCGCCAACAAGGCTCAAGAAAATAGGTGGGTCATTCAGATGTCAATGTATACGCTTTTATAATAAACTTCCAAGCCATGTTCAAGATCTTAGTCTCAATAAATTTAAATCGTTCATTAAACGTAAGTTGTGCCTGAAAGCCTTTTATACAGTTAAAGATTATATTGAGGACAAAAAAGCTTGGGATTGAGCTGCTCCAATTTTTGGATACTGAATGTTGTTTTTTGTTTTTACAAACTTATACTCTTTGACATTTTGATGATTATTATATACAATTTGACATGAATATTTACTTGGAGAAGTATAATATTATTATTCTTTCAATTTTCGTGCATGTGAGGACTGTGTAGATCATTTTTTTTCTTTTTTTGTTTTTCATCTCTTTTCAGTTAATTTTTAATGTTAATCTGTCAGTTTGAGTACTTTATGCGGCCTACCGAGATGTCCTTGCTTTGGTATTGTTCGTCGAATCGTTGTGCTCCTTATGTTCAAGTTGAGCTGCATGATTACTGACAAATGCGTGCACTGACAGGACAGGTCCACTCAACCTGTGTGGTTCTTTCCTCAAAAGACCAGATTAGACACGAATCTACATGATCCTCAAATGATCTGACTACGATTATTTCTGTTTTTATTTTTTTGTATATACACATCGATATTGATGAATTTTATTTAAATTATGACATGAATATTTACTTTGTAAAGTATTATATTGTTTTAATTATTGTGAATGTGATGACTGTGTGGGTGTTTTTATTTTAGTTTTGTTTCTTTTTCTTTCTCGTTTAGTTTTAATCATGGTCTGGCAGTTTGAGTAATTTATGCGGCCTACCCAAATGTCCTTTCTTTTGTATTGTTCGTCGGATCATTGAGCTCATCAAGTTCTGATTTGAGCTGCATGATTACTGATAAATGCGTGCACTGATTGGACAGGTCCACTCAATCTGTGTGGTTTTTTCCTCAAAAGACCATTTCAGACACCTATCCACATGGTCTTCACATGATCTGACCAAGATTATGTCTGGACTTTAAAAGAGACTGTGACCTCTGAGTTTGTTTCGGCCTTTCTTCTCAGAGTAGTCAGATAAGAAACGCCGGCCTCATCTAGTTTAAATTTTTTTTTTAATATGTTTGACGTGTAAAAGTGTTTGTACAAACCTACTTACAGAAATAAAATCATTTATCATTTATCATTTATATGTAAACCAAAAACTTTAAAATATGTATTACTTATTCGATCTACATTTACAAGGCTTCTTGTATCTATCTAAAATACTTGACTTTATGTAAAGTTTATTAAAGATTAATTTTTAATTTAGCTTTAAAAAATATTTTGGAAAAACTGCTGTTTTAATTTAATTGCTTCAAAATACAAAATTGAAAAATATGTGACGTCACACAAGGGGAGGGGTTTCACAAGTGTGACCACCTGTGACAAGGATGGGGGGGGGTAAAAAAACCGTAATATTTGTGTGACGTAATTTATGGATGACCCCTAACATCACGCCTAACAAGGCAACCGAAGACCCGAACCGAAGGGTTTGGGCAGAGATGTACCTACAGTGCTTCCACATTTTGCCAGTTATGTTTAAAGTCCCATGATATAGGGGGCGAGTCTATTGCGATCAGCCGGGCACAAATCCAGACTCCGGGCTGCTACTGAGAAATTCCAGAAAGAAAAATCCAATAACACTTTACCCGACCTAGGAATAGAACTCTCATGCTCAGCAATAGCGCTTGCGACCACTAAACCAACGAGGCAATCTCACCAGGCAGCCCGCGGCAGTCTCTGAGTAAGGCAAAGGCATTCGTTTTTCATACAACGTTGACGCTAAAGCCATATTGAAAGCGAAGCACGGCACAAGCATGTTATGTTCATAAGGACTATATAAATTGGTACTGCATGGCGAAAACTCATATTCGACAAAGATTTTCTAAACTTCCTACTCAATTTTAAATAATAATAACATTAACTTCATTAATCTTTAATCTGAGCAGGAACCCCAAAATTTCTACTTACCGTAAAAATAATATTAACATAGAAAGCATAACAAAGTCCAAAGAAAATCTCTTAATCTCTCGAAAATCAAGACGTCGACAGTCATTACAAAAGTGGAAGATGAACGGGCACAAAGAATACTAATGCTGAAGTTTGGAATCCCAAGTTACAAGCACAGGCCTGTGATAATTTACTTAAGTAAAAACTCAATCACTCTCCTAAAGAAACTTCATGTCTAGACTGACATATGGTGGCTCATTCACAAATTGAAATACGAATATAATGTTTGTCAACATTCATTCCGAGAAAATGGAATGCACAAAAATATGTCTGTGGAAAATCCTCGCAAAATAAGTTCTACAATCTTACAGTCAATCAATTTCTTTACTGCCTTCTATGTCAAAAATATTGGAGAAAATAATAAACAAAAGGTTGGTGAAATATTTGGAAGTAAAATCTATTCTGTCTGAACGGCAGTTTGGATTTAGGCCTAAAGTTTCAACTGCCGATGCGGTACATCATCTGACTGACTATCTAGCGCAAGAACTCGACAAGGGTAACCACACAGTAGGAATTTTCCTGGACCTTGCCAAAGCTTTTGACACAATTTCCATTCCAATTCTGTTGCGCAAGCTTGAAATCATTGGTGTAAGAGGCACCCAGCTGAAAATATTCAAAAGTTATTTAGAAGATCGTTCCCAGTGCGTAAAGATAGGCGAGGTTCTCAGCGCTGTTCAAAAAAACACATTTTTTGGTGTTCCTCAAGGAAGTATTCTAGGGCCTACTCTATTTTTGATCTACATAAATGACCTTTGTAATCTAAAGCTAGAGCATGGAACTATCATAACTTACGCTGACGACACTGCTTTACTTTTTTCGGCTGACTCAGAAAACGAAGTCTACAATCTTGCGCAACACGGATTTAATATTGTAAATAAATGGCTTCAAAATAACTCATTAACTCTAAATGCAGAAAAGACAAATTACATTAAGTTTTCGATGCGCAAGCATATATCAAATATCCCCACAGCATTGCATGCTCATTGTTGCCCAGACCCAGCGTATAGCCAATGTAAGTGTCCTAGTATTAAGAAGACTGATAAAATAAAATACCTGGGTATTATAATAGATGAAACCCTTTCCTTCAAACCACATATGGAAACTCTTAATAATAGAATTCGTAAGCTAATATTCGTATTTAAAAAGCTACGATTTATTACAGATCCAAAAATACTGAGGCAAGTATATTTTGCTCTTTGTCAGTCAATTCTGACTTACTGTATTACTTCATGGGGTGGGGCGAGTAAAAGTCTGTTATTGCCGATTGAAAGAGCTCAAAGAGCTATTCTCAAGGTGGCTACTTGCCGCCCTTTTCCCCACCTTCCTCCTGTATAAATCTTGTGAAGTACTAACTGTCCGACAATTATTTATTATGAGCACTGTACTAAAACAACACGCAGCACTTCCATATAGCACTGAATTTATTAAAAAAAGACGGAAAGATATAGTTTGCCCTCAAAAAAGTACAAAACATGCTTTCACAGCCAAGTTTTATATGTACCTCGGACCGCTGCTCTATAACAGGCTAAATGAAAAAGGAAACATCTACTCCTTAAATCACAGTAACTGCAAGAAGATCCTTAAGGAAGCTCTTCAAACTATGTCCTATGAAGATACAGAGAAGTTATTACTTGTGCTAAAGTAAATATTGTTCGTATTATTGTTATTTTTTTTTTTATTTAATTAGTTAGATATTT
The DNA here is from genome assembly GCA_947359405.1 of Antitype chi. Taxonomy (NCBI): domain Eukaryota; kingdom Metazoa; phylum Arthropoda; class Insecta; order Lepidoptera; family Noctuidae; genus Antitype; species Antitype chi. The sequence goes on from OX375814.1 coordinate 7,366,449, forward strand.
TTAAGATACTATAATTTTTATATACCTTTTTACATAGGCACCAAGACTAATATGCTATGTGATTATTTAATCAATTAAGGTTACCTCCAATCGCCTGAGACACAGGATTACCTAGTTCAGGCACAAATCATGAGTGAACTTGACGTAGATTAAAGAAAAACTGTAAACATTGTACCTTATGTTTTTGAATAAAAATTTAATTTAATTTAATTTAATTTTTTAATTTTAGTAGCCAAAACCTTGAGTAGAAAATGAAAAGCCTCAGGATAACTAAAAGAAAATTGAAGTTTTTTAATACATCTTGGGAGGTAAGATGTCTAGTCCATAATATTTTTTTCAGTAAAAAAATAATCTAAATCAATAAACTTAAATAGGTGTATATCTTCAGAAATTAGGCCTACCGAAATAACTAAATAATACCCGTAGCTCAGTCCATGGTATCTGAACCTACAAGTACAGATATGGGACTCTTAAGTAGGTACCTGGAGGTGGCCCTCCTGTATATGGATGGCTGAAAGGAATTGTGGGACGCCTTTGCTCAGTAGTGGGCTAACTAAAAAAAAAGTATTTAAAGAATTAATGTCATATGGTAACACAATACTGCGCTCCGAAACTAATAAAGCTGCACAACTCAAATGGGACTGGGCAGGACATGTCCGCATGCCATAACAAACTGTGGCCAAATATAACACAGAACTAGTGCCCTGAGACGTAAGACGGGGTCAGGCAAGCCACGTAGGAGACGGTGGGACGAACTGTTTAACATGTTGAGAACACATTTTATACAAGCCTACCCTTATCAAGTCGGGTAACGACTAATTAATTACCTAACTAATCTCCGAAGGTCAGACAGGGACATCTTGGGGCAGGTCACGCATACTTAAAAGTAAGTAGATTTTGACATAGTTTATAGTAGTTTCTACAGTGTGTTTGGAGAACCGCTACCGATACTTTGAGGGCATATTATATATGTCTTCATTTTCATCGACAAATACACTTTTATAAATACTTCCAACCCAACACTGGGAATGGCCGGGATCTTATTTTTTAATCGACTATAATAGGGTATGTTCAAAAAATGGTAAAATCTTTGAATACTAGAGACCTACAGACGTACAAATGACCTTATTGCAAAGGTCATGCAGAAAGGTACGAGTTGGGTTAGGCGTCTTTTTAAAATTGTAGCAATTTGTCGATAAAAATTAGTATATAATAGGCCCTTAAACTATCGGTAACCGTTCTCCAAACACAGTGTATAACGGCCATAATATTATTATTACAAAAATTTACTATGAAACTTGCGAAATCTGTTACGTCTAGCAAACATAGTAAAAGTTGTTTACGGAAAACTAGTTCATATACTGTGAAGTAGCGATATGTATCGTGGGAAAGTCGAAATACCTTTCAACTTATGGAAATAAATACCTGAAAGGAAGCACTTTATACAGGTCGTGCCCATAAACTCTACCTATTTGTAAATACACATTTTTCGAGATGGATATTTCTCGAGCCCATACTAAAATATTGCAGGCAAAATATTGTGGCAAGAAATCCTACGAAATTTTATGTCGTGTATAATCCCGGCTTTCTGTGGCCTTATTTTTAAATCCTGGTGTTAGCTCCACTATGACAGTGAATTGAGGATTCAGCACGACGTCGGGTCCTCATGTCAATTGGCTTCAAAAGCCGATTTCCGAGGCGGTGTTTAACGCCGCCAGTGGCGCGGAAGCCGGATAATCGTCCGCGCAACCAGTCGCGTCGATAAATTATAATCCTCCTTCAATTTTAAGCTGGGGCTTTGAATCGGCGGTAAACAGTACCTATCCTCTATTGTTGGCCTCATACACGTCCGCAGGTTCATCTACCTTTCTGAAATAAATATACTCTGAAAAGCACCATAAAATATTCATACGTACTATGAAATAAAAGAATGCAAACATTTCAGTTTAGATAACTATGCATGACAACGAGAAGGGTTATGCCAGCTGCTGAAAAAAATTGGCAATTCAAACACAGAGAACACGTTCAATATTTTAAGCTTTCTAGGTAAAACTTTACTACAAATAAAGAACAAGGCGTAACCCTGAAAGAGGCTTGGAAATAAAATACCAACTCAGAAAAACTTTTTCTCCGCGCGATAAAACTTGAGAATATTTTGGGGGTAAACAAAAAGTGAGTTTATTGTGCTGAGCGAAGCCGGCGAGACTATAAATCAACCGGCACCGCTGCTTCTGAGCACCTATTTGATGTAATAACAGGCAACATTATTTATTAAAATAAGGTCACGAGTGTCAGATGTTATAGATAGAATTTACGGTGGTCCGGCGAACCGCAACAGCCTGCAGGCCATAAACAAATATGGCGACGATTTGCGAGATTAGACCGGCGAAGTGTGCATCTACATATTAAACGATATGACGGCATAAACACCACGTATGTTTGAGTGGATGTACTGGATTATGTATGAACACTTTTACGAAGGCAATTTTGTTGACATATAAAATGTAAATGGGTGACAAATATTATAACATTTTAGATTCGTGCCGGACCCTTTTCCTCAAAGTTAGCACTCTATTCCTTTAAGTAATATCTTTAAATCGTACTCTTTTTAGGTTATTAATCGGTGACTGTTCAAAAGTAAATATTAATCTGATTTGAATTACCAACGTTCAACTTTATAAGCCAATCATATCCACAATAACTGCTCTAAAAGACAAACGACCAATTTATTTTCACATGTCCAACACACTACAGTAGAGAGCTATTTAATCTTCATGACAAAGCTTTATAATGAAAATATCAACGTTTCATTAATTAACAGACCGCTGGAAACTCCGCTTTAAGCGCTTATTTTCCGCACCATCGATACAAAGGCTGCAATTTCGTTCCGCCCCCGTATGGAACACAACACTAGCTTGGTCCACAATACCCGGCCGCTCAACAGGTAAACAAAAAGTTTCCTCTTGTTACCTTTTATCGATACCTATCTTGGATATTTACACTGCAAGCTTTTATCGATTGAATCTATTAGTATCTCGTTTTTAGAAAAGAGTGTATTCAATTAGAAGGATTAAGCGTTATTTACAATGTTGTTGCATAAATTAGAACAATATTTTAACGTACCATTAGCAAAGCGTTAAAATTTAATCCTATTACATGAATAATGGAAATGTCACTGCAAAGTTATTAGGAACAGGCTCTGTTGAAAAATATTATAACAAAGACGTGGGTATTATCTTAAATTAGTAATCTATTGGAGGGCTACAAAACTTTGGGAAAGGTCGGATTTGGAACGCGAAGAGAGCACAAACAAATATTGATTCGCGGCCTTTAACTTGGGGACCCTTGCAAACACTGCTGAGGGTTGGGGGATCAGCACACATGCGAGGCTTTAAACAATATAACACTGTAAAGCATTCAAACATACCTACACTCACGCCTTTTTCACATGGGGGTTAGCAGAAACCACAAAACTACTTACTACATCCATATTCAACATGTGTCGGAATTAACGCACAACACTAAACACCCCAAATAGATTATTATGTAATAATCATATATACACACCCTGTTTTTTTACTATTATGTTTAAACATTGTTTATTTATTGAATTAGTTATACTGATTGTGGAAAAGAATTGTGGTCACATAGTCACATTAAAAATCTACTCTCGCACACAGTCGCACACATAATATGAAGGTCTAACGTAGTAGGTAAATCGTCCATTTTTATTGCTTTTGACTGTACAGCGGAATTTACGTAGTTTTACGAATTTACGATTTTGTGACAATAAACTAACCATATTAAAAATGACAGATATCGATTCAGTAAACGAGTTAGGGACTCTCTATGTCTGCCATAGAAGATACGAGCCCGTCCGAAAGTAATTCGAAACTTCGGAGATAACTCGATGAATTAACTTTTTTGGACGGGTAAAACGTATCGAGAGTAGGGACCAATTTCAAATTGAAGGCCCAAACCAATCGTATGTCCGTAGGTGACACGGAGTAGGAATCACTCGTAACTTCGGACGAAACTACGGATATCGTTTTTAGGGAGTAGACCTACTGAACCAACTACTTTTACAAAATGTATTAATTCAGTTAGACATTGTATAGGTGTAGGTACTTTTCGCTTCGAACTGTAAAGCATTATCTACTTGAATAAATGCGGATTGTAATAAAAGTTAGGTTAATTGCGCCGTGGGGGTTAAGCGTCGATTAACGATCGGGCGGCGAATATATCGGGTGTCATGCATTTGCCACGTTAATTGACACTCCATTAAACGGCGCTTCGGCTAGAGAGGTAGAATTGTGAACATAGGTGAGTACCGAACTTGAGGTCATTTTTATTACTTTAGTAGCTGCTGCTCGCGACTTTTTCTGAGCGTTCTATGTATCCTAAGTGTTAGTATAAGTTATAAACTATCTGCCTGCCAAATTCCATTCAAATCCGTTCAGCCGTTTTTTCGTGATTGATTAACAACTGTCCAAACATATAAACTTTGACATCTACGCAAATTATTACAAAATAAATAAAAAGAAAAGTCCTGACTGACTGACTCATCAACGCCCAGCCCAAACCCTTGGACCTAGAAAGCTGAAATTTTTCACAGAGGTTCCCTTAATAATTTAGACAAGGAATAAGGAAGGATTTTTAGAAATTCAACCCCTAAAGGAGTTAAATAGGGGATGAAAGGTCCGCGCGGGCGAAGCCGCTGGCAAAAGCTAGTTACACAATAAAGTCACTTTTCGTGTGACCGCTTAGTTCTTTTAATAGAGTTTAAAATGGATACGGTTTTCACAATAAATTAGAACTTTTTTATTCCGGAAGATTTATCTGTACGAAGTTCGCCCTGTGGTCGAAATTCGACCATAGTTCCTTTAAATTGTAATCAACAATAATCAAAAATATTAGCTTATGGACTCCTTCTCCGTGTAATTTCAACTGTCCCAAACTTCGTAGTCCTCTCGTCCGCGTAATTTTCGTAAAAAGGAGTACAAAGATTTTGCTTCACGTGATACAGATAGATTACTCATTACAACTTTTATTTTTTAAAGTCTCGATTTTCTCGATCTGTTTCTCGGCTTTTGTTTTGTGAAGTAAAAAAAAAACAGTGCGAAGTAGGGGCGGGTTGCTACTTTATAATATTAGTAAAATCAAGAGGTCACTCTTAAGACTCAACTGCAATAAAGAGAACAGTATACGTTGAAAAACCATTGATTATTAAAAACTTTCATTCGAATTCACTAATGTGTTTGAGAGTACAAAGGCTTTTATTCAAAGTTCCAAACACATCGAATATTCACATTGAATTTGATTTGCATGTCAATGTGTTTGTTATAAAATATGTGCATATACATCCATTCAGAAATGTAGTCAGTGTTCAATATTAATGTTGCACTCTACATTTATTGGTATAAACCGAAACTTCTGTTAAAACAGAATTTTAATTACATAGTTTCAGTAGAATCTCTGATCAGCATAATAGGAGAAATTCCCAACATTTTTGGCAATTAAGCATTTTCATCTATTATGCCCATTTGGGTAGCAGTGGGCCATATCGGTCCCGACTCACAAGTTGTAGGTCGTGAGTTCGAACCCAGGCACTTTACTTTGTGTATTTAATTTCATCACGACTGCTCTCAAAACGGTGAAGGAAAACATCATGAGGAAACCGGCATGTCTTAGAATTAAAAAAATGGAAGACAAGTGACATCTACCAAACCCACTGGACCCGCGTGTTGGATTATGGCCCATTTCTTCTCATAGAGGGGAGGCCTGTGTCCCAGCAGTGGGGAATTATCGGCTGATGATGATGCCCATTTGATGATTTGACTCAAAATTATGACGGTGACCGGAGACCTAATTATCACAGTCATAGTGGTTATTTTTTGTATTTTGACACCTATTTTCTTTATAATCCTTAAGCATCTAATTTGTTCAATCCAGTTAGGTAGGTCTAACTTCTAGAAAGAGGTCAATCGTCGAATCCGACTCGGCTGGGCAGCGTTCGGGAAGCTTCGCAATATCTTCTCACCCCAAATACCGCAGTGTCTCAAGACGAAAGTCTTTGACCAGTGTATGTTGCCAGTGTTGACCTCTGGTACAGAAACGTGGTCGCTCACAATGGGTCTTATCAGAAGGCTTAAAGTCACCCAAAGGGCAATGGAGAGAGCGGGCTATGCTCGGAGTTTCCCTGCGGGATCAAATCAAAATTGAAGAGATACGCAGGAGAACCAAAGCAACCGACATAGCCCGAAGATTTGCTAAACATAAGTAGCAGTGGGCAGGGCACAATGCTCGCAGAACAGATGGCCGATGGGGCAGAAAGGTTCTGGAGTGGCGACCGCGTACCGGAAGACAATATGGACCGATGACCTTGTGAAGGCCGCGGGAATCAAGTGGCGCGCGGGGCAACTGGCGGAGCCTGGGCGAGGACTATGTCCAGCAGTGGACGTCTTTCGGCTGAAATGGTGATGATGATGATCTAATTTGTTAATATTTAATTGTGCTTTTGAGTATTGTGCTAATTCTTTTTGCACCAAAAAAATGGTTTGTCTATCTATCTCGTGTTTTTCGTAGGTATATTTATCACATAAATATCTTTAAAAAAGTTCGTAATTCCATAAAATACATCCCGAATAAGAACATCTGAAGTACGCGACAATGTTCTTCCAAAAATTGCTAGAGCAATGTCTTAATTAAAATTAAAACTTATCCATTAGAAGACCCGGCAACTTCCGACTTCATTTTACTAACAAGTTAGTTCGTATTTTGTACTTTTGCCAGCGAATGTTCAATTTCTCGGAAAACTTCGTATCTTATACTCATATACACCCTCTAAAATTAATTAAGTACTCAGATTGATAACTTATTCGACAACTTTGTGTTAACTTAACGCGACACTTTGCTGTTAACGGTAATTATTGATAATAATAATTACGTTAATAGATTGTTTTAATTGTAAAAACATATAAATCCCCATTACACGAGAGCGTACGCGCGGCTATCAGAAGGTAGATACAGTTACGAGCGTCTACGAGAATCTACGCCCGGCTACGAGCGTCTACGAGAACCTACGCCGGGGCTACGAGCGTCTACGAGAACCTACGCCGAGGCTAAGAGCGTCTACGACCTTAAGAGCGTTTATTCTGAAAATGAGCAACGTCCCAAATAGCTGTGAAATATTTCACTCTTTTGATTAATTTGCGGATATTACAGTATGGAAATTTGAAACATCGCTAACTAGTGACCTAAAATATTGATTATGAAATGCAATAATTAATGTCTTAACACCGAATATTTAGTTTTAGATGTAAAAAAATGCCCTTTTTACACATAAAACGGTTACAACATCAAATTTAGTGTTATAATTGCAAATCATTATTCATATTTTAGGTCACTAGTTCGCGATATTTCATATTCCATACAGTAATATTAACAAATTAATAAAAACAGGTAAATATATGACAGCTATTTGCGATGTTGCCAAGTTTCAGAATAAACGCTGTTAAGCGCCACTATGGTGCCATTGGGCTATGCGCGTCTATGAGATCCTACCTTTTGCTAACTATTTTAGAGCCGTCTTTGAGACTAACTAAAACAGCATTCTTCTAAATCAATTTTCTTTGTAAACAGAAAAATACTTTCTTTGTTCTTACTACCGACCTACAAACCCAGATTTCCACGTTATCTTTAATCCTTTGGTACATACAACCCCATGAAAGCTTCAGAAGTACATACTTTTAATAAAAACTGAATATGTACGTCAGTGACTCCATGGATATTGTAAAAGTCATAGCAGAACCGGGTGACGATTCGTTCAATATGGTGGAGGGTGGAAGGGTCCCGAACTTACGGATATAGCAGGCATGGCAATGTGCCGCCATCTGATACAAGTGTACGCTGTTGAAATATTAAGTAACGTTTAAAAGTTTTGCTCTCTATCTGTGAACAAACCTACTTCCTATAGAATATAATATATTTACAGATGATATGATACATAAAAATTTCTGAAATATAAATGTTTGCAGTAATTTGGCTTACTTATTTCAGCATGCACAAATAGTTTCCCATGAAAATATGGAATGGCCAATATTACCCATACTGCAACTTTTTGTTTTTTCCGAAGTGTTGTTTTAGTACACTCTAACATCAGTTCATGCCCAATTTGGTTACACCAACTCAGCATAAATGTCTAATTATAGATCTCTTGGAAACTTGCAACCATCTCTTATAACCAACAAATTCTGTGGCCAAAAGAGAGCCTATGCAATATATAAAAAAAAAACGCCAGTGCAATTACCCAAAAAAATATCGGAAGACCCGCACTCTATTTTCAAAAGCTATTAAACTACAGGCTGCTCCCAGAAATATGTTTCATCATTTTCCGTAAAACGTAGTGTTGTTAGTTTTAAAATACAAAATCATTTCTGCCCTCATACATAGTCACGGTTATCGGCCCCATGGGGTTATTTTACGGTTGTTTTTATATCAGGAGGGTTTGTTCCCTCAAGGGTTAAATGGCGTAGGTGATACAATGTGCTAGTTTAGTATTATGGTGCTTAACAGATGTCTCTTTTATAGGGTGTAACTTTTAACATCAGATTTTTGCATATTATATTTGACACTGTGCATACTTTTTCCTTGAAAAGTGACGGAGTAATCTCCTACCTGTTACGTTGTAGGTACTGTCTAAGTTTTTCTTCGTGTTTTTTTTGAGTAGCTTTCCCATTATCCCCACCTGTTGCAAAGATCTGTTTTTATTTGAATGCTCTGGTTGTGGACTGAAATCAGCAAGCTATGCTACGTATGGACTTTCAGTTAGTATGGAGAATTTTATGGCGTAAAACTTTAATGGAATTGCTGCCATCGGAACTTAATGGCCCCGAGGCAATCTTTTAAATTAATATTGAACTGCTGGCTGGAGACGACGGACTGTGGATGGTAGGCAGCTGTGCCTTTAAGGGCTGATTTTTCAATAGACTGATAATTTTCATCTGAGGAATTAATATTGCGGTTCGACACTTTTGCATAGGAAATATCTCAAACGGTCAGATTTATTATTCTGATAAAAAGTTACCTGACCCTTGGAAAATCAGCCCTTAGTCTGAGGATATTACGACAACTCTTTGGGATAAAAAAATCGTCTATACTCGAGGAAAAACAAGACCATGTGTAGCTTAAATTCACTAGACAATAACCGTCACTCGTAATCCCGCTACACAATATATCATCACGTTCCACTATAATATTTTTTCGCGACGAGAAAATTGGACGGACAGCAGCCGAATATTAAACATACCATAGACACGGACAAAATGGAAAAAAACGTTTTAAAAAAAATATCTCGTGGCGACGCGTCACGTCGATATAATTCAAATAGACTTGTTTAAACAAATTGTCGCTCGATAGATGAAAAAGGCCGTTATTCGTGCAAAATAATCATTTTTATTATTTCGTTGTGAACCTACGAATGGGCAGGCTTAATTGAAACACTGTTGCATTCGAACAGGGAGTGAATGAATGAAACAAGTTTAACAATGTACGTGAATGGACTGACAATTCGTGTCTGGATTTATGTTTAAACAGCGTGTCAGCCGTGCACGCATTTAATTAATTCTTACAAAAAAGTTTACTTCGAAAAACACTTACCCTTGTTTATTTATCAGGTTGTTTCATTGATTGAGGTAGATGATAATTTAGTACTGGACTAAGTTGTAAATTTTGTAAAAGGAGCTGTATTTCGATTTCAGTTAGGTTCTTATTTCAAAAACAGGCTCGATGGTTAAAACCATATCTAACGAAAAATCTTGTTTTGTAATAAGGGGTTAAGAGGTAGAGTGTGTTCTTAGGAACCACACATAGTCCACGTCAATTTTAGAGTTAAGAAAAACTACTTACTTGCAAAAAATATTAAAAATTCAAGTTTCAGACTTTTCCATGAATCATCCTGTAAGTACCTATAATTTTTAGAGAATTATTATGATATGGGTAATATCCAAATAAACGATGGATGGACTGTGTGAAAAAATGATATAGCTAAAAAGGGGGTGCGTCACTACCAAGATGATGAAATATAGAGAAGTATGGAAGAATGTATTTTGTAGGTAATTACGTAGATGGAGCAGTTTGAGAATAATTCCAGATACTTAAGGAGCAGAATGAGAACAAAAAAATAAGTATTTTTAAATAATAATAATTCCTTGGAGCAATTTGGGAATGAATGTATGAGATTCTTATCTTTTTAGAACAAAAGAATGGAGCACTTTGGGAATAAGCCAGAAAAACACAGGTCTCGCTGACCCCAAATAAATTGGGATAAGGACAGAAGATAATAATAACACAAAATAAATAAATAAATATCCGAAACCATTTTCATATCTTACGAATGACTTCAAATTCAACTAAACTAATATCAAGATTGAATATCTACCTCGACTGTTGTAGCGGTTGTAGTCGCTAACTTTGGTAAGTAGCTACCTAGTTAGTAAGTTAAACTTCAAAATAAATTATTCACTTTACCTCGGCGTCTCAAGTTAAGGGGTTAAAAGTGTCCTAAACTTCGTTCAAGTCAATGAAAGATACAAGTCTTGAAATCTTAATTTAGAACTAAATTATGGACTCAAAGTTCATCGGCAATGTTGACATCTATTTTTCATTGAGATACAAAAAAAAAATATTCATAATAGAAAATTGCTAATGCGTTGCGTGCCTTTTTCAAATTTTGTCAGAAGGCGTCTTTGGCGCACTCACGACAACTAAAGGCTTTTACAAACAGACGCGACGCGATACTTGTAGAACAATTATTTCCATGAAGTCCTTCATCACAATTGGTTGCGCTATTTTCAAGATTTTGCGAAACTAACGCACGGCAAATGAATGTTAGATAAGTATATTATTTTTTATAGTAATGGAAATATCCACTAAATCCCAGTAACTAAGTTGTAGTGGTCAGATAAGAAATCACTGTATGTAAAATACTAGTATTGAGAATGTCTACGCAGATGATGGAGATATCCATTAAATAAAATCATTCTATACAATTACTCTAGTGCGCCGTGGTCCGCCTTAACCACATCATGATGTAATGCTCGTGAAGAGAGAGGCGGCGCATGTAAGGGAGAGGCAGTATATGCGCCCTCACGGCCTTAGTCGCCGCGGGAGACGCCCTGGGCATCGGGAATCCCAGGCTGATACCCGGCCACCGTAGGCGCGGGCTTGCGGACGGCGAATAATGGGTAGGTCGCTGTCCGGTAGAGACCTAGACCGGGTCGTCGGCGCGTTATGTTCCACGCGCGCCCAAAGAGATGTCAGCACCAACTGGTGGGGTCCGCAGGGCCGATGCCTGCCAGGGGTGCGGGTTGTTCGAAAGAGATACCGCGGCCCCTGGCACACAGGCAACTGAGGGAACACGGGTGGGTTTTAGTCAGTAAAAGTCTGACACGCCCCCCTGCTCCACCCAGAGCGGGAGTAGTTATTTGATGATTTCCCACCCACAAAAAAAAACACATGATCTTTAATCTTAATTACTCCGAAAAGCCGATACAAGAAAATCCAAAACTTTTTTATTGGCAACAGTTGAAAATTGAAACATTCAAGTTCCCAACCCATTAAAAATAATAAGGGAAACACATTTTCGAGCAATAAACGTATATTAATTAACATGTACCAATTTAATATCATGAAACGCACTGCCGAACTGTAAGTAGCTATAAGTACAACTTGATACGGTCGTTACTCACTGCTGTTAAATCCGTACGATATTCAATATCACATTTGCAAATAGCATTATTTTACAACTTGTGTAACATAAGGAATAGTGAGCTATAAATTATATTGCACCATTTCTCTTCAGGAGCAGAACGTCCATACGCTGGGTTATTTTATAGCAGGCGTCTTGAAACTGACACGTTTCAATAATGTAGCTTCTGTTAGTGTGAAGATTAGTGCTGTAGCTGCTACCGGATCGTTTCTTGAGGAGTTTTATGTGTCAGTATCCTTTAAAACTTGACATGAAAAGAAAATTGAAAAGAGTATGCTTAGATGGTTTGGTCATGTTGAGAGAATGATTGCAGGACGAATAACAAAAGTTATTTAAAAGGCAGATGTAATTGGTAGTGCGTGTGCGTAGTACTCGCAATCGGCGTGTGCGTAGTACTCGCAATCAGCGTGTGCGTAGTACTCGCAATCGGCGTGTGTGTATGACCTACTCCGTAAGCACGAAGTCCGTCATGTCGGTCGAAGTAACTGGCGTTTCCAACTCCGTATCACTTACGGACAGAAGATAAGTTTGGAGCCCGAACTAAGAATTAATGACAACACGATTTGACAGCTGTCCCTACTCTCGATATGTTTTTGCCCGTCCATAAATGTTAGTTATTTGGCTGTGGGATTCAATCTTCGTTGACGGAGTTAGAGAGTAGGCCCCCTGATGTATGAACGGAAAGAGACAAACGAGGCAAAAGTAGTATGTAAAATAATCGTAGCAGGTGGCGTTCTGTCGTTTCTGTCTACTCTCAAGGAAAGAAGGCGTGATTTTATTATTATCATTACATATCATAAAACAAAGTGCTCCCGCCGCCTCTGTCTATCTGTTCGCGACAAACTCAAAAAGTACTGAACGAATTTTCATGCGGTTTTTGCTAATAGACAGAGTGATTCGTGAGGATGGTTTAGGTGTATGGTTTGTTTAAATTGGTTAACGTGGGTGAAGCCCGCGGGTAAAAACTAGTTATGTATAAATGTAAGAAAAAAAGATTCAAAACTGTACGTACTTACAATGTCACAAAAACACATCCGCAAACAATGGAAATAAATTGGGTAATCAATACTGGAAAATTTCTTCTATCCTCATTCTCGTCTTTCATACCTCCGTAGCCGATCCATCATATGATAAATATCAAGTTGTAATACAAATGATCGATTAAAGTCTTCGTGTGTCTTGCCGAACGTATAATTTCCATTTTACTAAGCACTTTCTAATTTAATATGGCCCGAGACGTATTATTCCTCAGGGGCATTTACCTTGCCGAGGTAAACTGACACTGGCAGTGACAGTTTACTTTTTAATTCAGTTAGACTTCTCCAAAAGAATAAACGGTCTTGTAGATAGAATTAACATTGCGTTTGAGTTAAATTGAAACTCTTTTCGGTGGTGAATGAATTGAAAACGATTTCTTAGCAAGTACAATTAGAATATTACCTACTATAATAAGTACAATCACATAAGGTAATGAGAAATATCGTCTTCGGGATTCATTTTGAATTTACACAATTTTAAAAATATTAAAATATTTTTTATTTATTTTGTAAGATAAGTATGCGATATACTGTGGTAGTCTATACTACAGAATATCATGGGATATATGCCTCCAACAGCTTTTCTTATTGCGACTGACCATCTTGTTAACTCATAGATGTACAGCGGTCATATTTCAAATAAACAAGTAGATACTATTTTCTAAGGTAATTAAATTAACAGGTCCTTAGATGCCGACATGAAACCTATTAGTCTCGAGACTGTGCAGTCAGAATCGTAAAATCTAAATAACCAAGAACATTCAAGTCTTAACAAATAATTAAATACATTCGAATTAAGAGGTGGTTGCTCTTACGTACCGACTTTTATGATACACAATGGATTTCGGACGACTGCATAATTAAGTACGTACCTAATAGCTGTAGCAGCTGCGTTTTAGTTTTAATTCACGTCCTTTGCGCTGCACGAATCCCATTTCAGACCCTGCATTGTTTTGCTAAAGTCTTCCATAAATCTATTATTTTATTTTATTAATTTAAAAACTTACAGTAGAAATATTTGAACTTTCAGTATTCAGAAAGGTTAATTTCCGTAATACCAAATTCAGAATTTATCTTGTGTAGGTACCAATTTATCAGTTCCTTCATTTCAGTTTGTGTGTTGACCTATTATAAAGATATTTGATGAATGTTATTTCTGTTAGTAGGTTTGTACAAACACTTTTACATGTCAATCATATTTAAACAACTACATGAGGTCGGCGATTCCTATCTGACTACTCTGTGAAGAAAGGCCTAAACAAATTCAGAGGTCACAGTTTCTAGCCCAGAAATAATCTTCGTCCGATCATGTGAAGAAGTCTGAATGGGAATTATTAGATAGATAGATAGATAGATAGATAAAACCTTTATTTAGTACACACAAAAGACACACTACACACAAAAAAACAATTAAATGAAAACAAATAACACGAATTAAAATTTAAAAAAGAAAAAACAAGGTGCCCATTACATCTACAAAAAGAAAAACATACTTAGGTGCTTGAAATATAGTGACACTATTATATCACTCCATTAAACACATAGATTCAGTGGACCTGTCCAGTTAGTGCACGTAATTGTCGGTAATCTTGCAGCGAAAACTTATGCTAACTTACGCTTCAAACAGATAATACTTATAGCGAGTACCTTCAGTATAGTCTTAGTAATGAACTCTAACCGCTAAGTTGTATAGCGTCTGTAATTTTACAAGGAGTTACCAGTTCACCAGTTCGGAGCAAAACTAGAAACTACATTGAACTTAAATGAAGTTAGGTGATAGTAGGCCCCCAGGGCTTGTTTGCTTATATTTGCTGATAAACTTAAGACACCCTCAAGTTCATGTATGTTCTGTATTTTACTTTCCACCCAATGTATGTAGAAATATATTATGTTATATTATTTTTGGTAGCCTCCGCTTTTCCGTCCTGTTTATATTTCATTATTTTTCTCCCCATACATTGTTTCTAACACTATCAAAGCCGACCCTCTTTCATTTATAGCCACAATTTGTTCAGTATTTATTTCATAGCATACAACAAACAAGTAAATATGAAAGGCTTCTGTCCCCCTCCCTCTCTACCCTCTCTTTCCACCGTTATAAATCATTTTCAGTGGGCTCAGGGACTAACGAGCGATACATCTGAGATACACCATTGTGTATATTCGACTGAATAACTACGAGAATCATGACATTTTTCCTTGTTCGCATTGTTTGCAAAACTGACGCAAAAACACGAGTTTGGTTTGCGAATGTTTTAATAAAAGCGAACATATTGCATGCAGTGAAAAAATGTTACGATGAAGAGAAATAATAGCCAACAGGGAGATGTGGGTTAGCTATATCGAAGGCCGATAAAATTGTCGAAATATGCAGTTGGACATCGACAGCACATAAATGGAATGACGAATGAGATTTTTCATTAAATAGTATCCAACAGGCTTTTTAGCCGATTCGCACGCATTTACTCGCCCGAATTGTCATTTTCAAATAATACAACATTTTCTATAGGTGACTTGCGCGAAGTTTATTTATTTGTGGGCGAATCAACAATTCCGGAAATACATATCACGCGAAATATGTCTGAAAATATAAGTGACGATTCGCCCGATCCGAACGAGTAAATTGTGCGAATTGACTAAAAAGCCATCCAACAATGTCGAGATTTTCGATTGATGTAGGTTATTTTATCTGCTTCCAAACACAGCTTAATATTCAACAATCGTATGACTGTTCTAACTTTTAAAAGTGATTTTTGAAAAGCAAAGTTTATATTCCGAGGTAATGGCGCCGGTCGGGGAATTCTCATGCATAACAAGCCAGTATGGCGCCGACTGCGGCTGCTCACAGGATGTTACACACATTATAGAGGTGACGTAAACATCAAGTTTTCTCAGCGAGTTTTCCTGCAGCCATTAGGTACTGTTATTTGTAGATAAATTGTTGGTTTTGTTTTGAAATGAATTAATGCGAGCAATATTTAATTTTGACAGTGTTTATTTGCTAAAAGCTTTGTATTAAAATAATTTCTGCCTTTAAATGTATTCTTTCCTTGTTTAAAATTTGTAATTGTGACTTGATTGTTTTAGTGAATAAAAGGAGGTGGTAATGGTTCCGTAATTTGGTTTAATAATTTTTGTAATTATTTTTTTTCCATTTCCCTTCCATCACCAGTTATCATTTTTTTCTGCTAGTCATCGATCATGCTCTTAAATTTGTACCACGCCGCTTAGACTGCTTCATCTCGATAGCTAACTGATGCTTCAACACCGCTTTCCACCGTATATTTTACGTTTGACGGTTGTCAGGATGTTGCAGTCAGTAGCATGAATTCGGTCATTTTCTAAAATGCCCAATTCCGGATTTCCAGGGTCCTACCGTGCCGGATTTAACATAATTTACCGCCGCTGCAAGGGCTGTGACTGAACAACCCTACGAGCTGACCTAACTGCCGTTGGAAGCCGACCCACCTACCTGGCTGCCACCGGTTGCCTACGACTTCGGAACTACCAGGATAGTGGTTTTCTTTAGGCGGGCTAGAACTAATACGCGCCCGATATTGTGAACTAGCTTACTGCTGGAGTTAACCATTTTTTTTATATAATTATTTTCTTTTTTTAATAAACATCTGTATCTTGCCTCCTTTTTTGAGTTTTTTTTTTTAATTTACCTGACCTAGCAGGGACGTTATAGTGGCTATTTTTTTTTAAATAATCAATACAGGTGGTTTTAGAATCAATTACTGAATCCACCGTAATTGGTACCCTGTCGATGTCCCTGCAAACCTGTATATGAGAAGACTCTTACGAAAATTGCATAAATTTTAAGCTTATAATATTCTGTTTTGTCACTTCGTCTACGACGTCTTGCGCTGTAGGTATAATCACATTAATATTACAAAGAAGGAAGCTGTAGTTCTTTTATCTTTTTGAAAGCTTTTATCGGATTACATACAATGAAGCTTTGTTATGGTAACAAGATTGACTAAAAGTAACTTTTTGTCTTGACTACTTACGCGAAATAGCTGAAAAATAAAAAAGTGAAAATAAATTATTTACTTAGGTAGGTACGTAAATTATTAACACTTTTGATCTTGCTGGTTTTTGATAATTTGACTCTGATATAGAAAAAAATTTTTTTAGGTAATCCTTCTTTCCAATCTTTCCTTATTGACTTAAGAAAAAACCTTTTTTTTTTCTTCCATCTTTAACTAACACTAGGGTTATCATTCAGCCTATAATGTTCCCACTGCTGGGACACAGGCCTCCTCTCTTTGAGAGGGAGTGGGCCGTAATCTACCACGCGGGCCCAGTGCGGGTTGGTAGATGTCACATCACATATCTTCGATTTTTTGGATCTAGGACATGCTGGTTTCCTTTGATGTTTTCCTTCACCGTTTTGAGAGCAGTGGTGATGAAATATTTTGCACTAAGTGAAGCACCTGTCTGAGTTCGAACCTAGGACCTAAGTAAGTTAGACCTAACTCGTAAGTCACGGCCGTTACCAATGGGCCATCACTGCTCTTGATTATCATTCTAAATATACGAAATTTGAGGAAAGAAAACATAAATCCATAAAAGAATTGATATTAAAAAATCATCATCATGATCATTTCAGCCGAAAGACGTCCACTGCTGGACATAGGCCTCCCCCAAGCTCCGCCACTTCGACTGGTTCTGTGCTTACCGCATCCAGCGGACTCCTGCAGCCCTCACAAGGTCATCGGTCCACCTTGTGGGAAGCCTTCCAATTTTAAGTCTTTCGGTACGCGTTCGCTACTCCAGAACCTTCCGGCCCCATCGGCCATCTGTTCTGCGAGCAATGTGCCCTGCCCACTGCCACTTAAGTTTGGCAATTCGTCGGGCTATGTCGGTTACCTTGGTTCTCCTACGGTTCTCTGCATTCCTGATTCGATCACGCAGGGAAACTCCAAGCATAGCCCTCTCCATTGCCCTTTGGTTGACTTTAAGCCTTCTTATGAAGCCCATTGTGAGCGACCACGTTTCGGTTCCATATGTCATCACTGGCAACACACTTGAGACACTGCGGTATGTAAGGCGAGAAGATATTGCGTAGCTTCCCGAACGCTGCCCAACCAAGTCGGATTCGACGATTGACTTCTTTCTTGAAGTTGGACCTACCTAACTGGACAGTTTGTCCTAGGTAAACGTACTCGTCCACAACTAACACATACAAAAATCATGTTAAACTATTTCGAACGTGGCGTTATGCTAATTACAGCATACAGCTCAGTTGAACGCGAAAATTAATTAAGGCAGCGTTCACAATGTTCATTTGAAGTTTCCGACTCGCCGGTCACCGCGGCACCCGACCACAGATTATTTTGTAACATAGCCTTAAACATGCAAACGTTTCCTAATGATGTACCTATGCATAGTCCGAAATTTGTCATACAACATGACAATGCTGACAGCATTTTGGGTACTTTTCCTGTTGACAGCGATGCGGACGATTTTTTGATGCCCTATGATTCTTTCCCATACTTTTTAATGTACCTATGTATATAAATATGATTACCTATTATTATATTAAGACTAATCTACCTAGCCTTTTAACAACTATGTCGGGATCGGCTTTCATTCTAACCAGATGTAGTTGAATACCATTATTTTACATGGAGCGACTGCCTATCTGACCTCCACAACCCAGTTGGGTACTGGGTAACACGGTACCTCTTGGTAAGACTGATTGTCAGACTTTCGGGATTATCCTCGCTTGTCCTTTATCGGAACAAGCTAGGATACTGTACAAACTGGCATTTTTTATTTTTAAGTAAGTGTTACCAGATTTTAGGTTTAGTGGATTCTGCTGAAGTTACAGGGCGACGTTATCGCTCAGCGACAAAGCCCTTTAAATAAAGAAAAAAAAAAAAAAACGACTATTAAAGCTCTACAAATGACTGGCGGGAATGGCTTAACGGGCTTTCCGAGGCACGGAGGGGTCTTGATATGTAAATATGGTCACCCATCTACGGACCGTCCGCGGCAAGCGTAGCTTAACGTGATCGATCGATCCGTACCGTTATTTTTACTTAGCCACAAGCTTCTAATAATCTTCTTATTAAATTAAGACTGTTAGATTATAACAATGCTTGTAAATACTATCTGTTAGATAATAAAAACTAAGTAGGTACCTAAGTCGTGGAAAATGAAATAAAATTTAATATACTCGTAAAGTAACCAAACTATTGACCAACTATGAATAGTAATAACAATAAAAGCGACTGTCTAATAATCCGTAGGAAATTCTCAGGAATATTTCGAAAACTTTACCGAATCACTACACTGTGGGGAGTGTTTTCCGCCCGAAATTCGATTATTGATGATGTTTTTGTAAGTTAACAAAAAAGTACTTACTCGTAAGTAGTATGTAGTCAACTAATACTATCATATTGGCAGAGCAGTTTGAGATCTTAGACTGCAGCTGAAATCTAAGATTTCATAAGTTCTACCAAAAGCTAGTAGCTATCTAGTTTATGTTTCAATCCCAGTGTTGATCAATAAAACAAGTTGTATGTTTCAATGATTTGGTTCTCTCTTGTTTTTCCAATTACGTATACCTATTACATTCTGGCAATTAAAACCAACATGTGAACGTTTACAACAAGCGTGCAGTAAGTTACAACTACCCACGAACTGTCGACTCGTTAACGAGTCCCGTTAAACAGTCCAAGCTTTTCATTTAGTTGAAGTCAGCTTTTTGAGCTCCCGGTTTATTTTGTTCTGATAAACTTTCGCATTCCTTATTCTTTCAAGAAATTGTTGTTTTATTGTTTAGCCTATACCTACTGGCCCACTGCTGGGTTTCCCCTAAGTCCTTCCAGGAACTTTTTTCCCGCGCCACCTCCCACCAGCCGTCGCAGTATACGGCCAGAAGGCCAATTCTGATAAACGAAAATGTACAAAATCTAGTCGCAGTCTAAACTCGGCAACAACCAAATGTCAAAAACTTGTTAAAAACGTATGAAAACTCGAGGTATTTTTGACAGATTGAGACTGAGATCAGGCTGTGAACGTTCTTAAAATTACGAGAATTGCCCCTCAGGTCGTCTCACGACCGCTTTCTGGGCCGACCGCGGCGGTGCCGTCCATCGTCTGACTACCATTGTGCAAAGAGTCAGTCTCATTTGAGCCTGGCAGCCTTCTTGCCTGCGTCTATGTTACCCGTTTTGGAACGCAGCGTGGTGTTCCGATTTCGTCCTGTCTTCTTACACCCAGAGTGCTGCGTTTCGTCGGTCTTGGCAAACTCCAAGGCGGAACTTTTGCGACACTCGGTGAGCGACCAGTCTGAGCTACGTAGCCAGGATGCACATGTCGATGAGCTTGCGCTTCAGTGAGCTCGGTAGATCACCCTTCGTTAGCGTCTTCGTAGCTTGTTGTTGATGAAGAAATTGTTACTTTTATCAAAATAAATTACAAAAGCTATATAATTATCCTACGTTCATGAAGTTTTGGGAAGTTTCGGAGGCGTCTAATCATAACTTTTCCCTTTTGTTCTAATGTTTAACTTAGGTAGGCACCTACGCGCCCGCGCAGGAGTTTCAGTGGTAAAACCGAGTCTTAAGAAGTACTTAATGATTATTACGTGCTTCTACATGTTTCTGTGCTTATATTTCAGTGGGTATTTCCGTAAATGAATAAAGTTACCTTGGAAGTTAGTTTTAGCTTGTAATTTTTGGGGCTAAGAAAATACACAGTTTTTCACCCTCTTTGCTCTTGTATGACATGAAATTTAAACAATAATTATTATATAAACTAAGTACTAAATTAAATTACAAACTAACTATCTAACTATACAAATAAATACGAAACCAAACGCACACTTCGGCATCGAACTATTCCACCGCATCGCTGTCATCAGGAAACGTGCCCAGAAGACTGGCAGCATTGCCAAGTTGAATAGCAATGGCCAAAGAACGACCCAGCCCTCTGGCCACGTGAAGTGTCGACCAGTCGGCGAGAAATACAATAATTGGATTGAATACGAATAAATATAAACATTGGTATTATTTACACAGATTACACTTAGGTACTCTTACGCCTTGCAATCATTTTTAAAATATATAGGTAGACTTAACTCAACAGGTATAAACATAAAATAAGATGTAGCTTCCTTCTACTTTGTAGCTTAGTCTAAGAATAACTAGAAACGTGACTAGAAACTCCTGTTTGTGCAAGCGTGCTGCAAGAAGGCAATTTAGTAGCATCTTGTGTATAGTGGCGCCCTCTGTGCAAACTGTTACGAAGCCACGCTCCTCTTTATTTTATTTTATTTTATTTATTATGGGACAATAAACAGCTACAATATAAGATGTTTACAAATAAGAATAATAAATACAGTTTTAACAATATTGCAGCCTACTACATTATTATTATCTTTGAAAGGCAACTGGTAAATGTTGTGTTGTGGACTTTTGTTTTAGAATTTACGTGGATCTAATTTTTCATTGATTGTAATACTAGGGATTTTCTGATGTAATTTGTTCGGAATAGATATCGAAACATGGAGGAAGCATACCTACTTCTGTTACGATTTTTTTTTAGGTATTCTCCAAATTAAACTACAATGCAAAATACAATCATCGCTAACAAAACAAAGCTACTTCTTAATAATTCTTTAACGGGTATATATGCATAGCTTTAAAAGGATAAAACATTAAAAACAAACTTAAGTAACAAGTAACAACACTAATTTTTTCAACATTTGTAAATTTTTTCACCCATAAAAAATACAACCGCCTTTTCCGTGTGATAAAAATCAAATTCATAAAAAAAAAATAAACAGAGAGATCCGTCAGCCAGCCAATAACTCTGAATGTTGGGGCAGGAAATTAAATAAAAGCTTGACAGCCATGTCGATAGAAGGACAAGTTAGGCAATTTCGAGCACCTGACGTGGACAGAGGCGCACCAATATTGAACTTTTTTGTTCACATTTTATTCAATTTTCATGGCAACGACTAGACTGAGGCGTATTTATGTATATTTGCGACGCCATATCGTGCTGACGTGTCTTTTTTACGAATTACAGTCAGAAAACCAACTTTTTATAGACATCTTTCATCATCTTTTTTCATATTCTTTTATAGACATCATCTTTTTACACGCTTTATATTAGCTTCACTTGTATGTTTGTTGGTTTGTTTGTTTGTATGTTTGTATGTAACCGACTCCTTTGAGCGCGATTTTGACCCACTTTAAACGGTCAGATTTCATTGAAACTTTGTAAACTTGTCGAGGACCGATGACAATTCAATAATTTAAAAAAAAAATGAGAAAAAAAACACGTTTTTGTAGTTAGCAGAACTAAAAAATAGAAAATAAATAATAGTTTAAAAAACTAAAAAACACGTGGGGTGCTTTTTGAGGTATTTTTATAATCAATTAATGTCAAGCACCCCACGCTTTTTAATTGAATTAAATTATTTTCTCCTTTTTTAGTTTGGTTTTTAAAGCGTGTTTTTTAGTTTTTTAAACTATTATTTATTATAGACATAATGCAGACTTCTAGTTTTGGTCCTCAGTAGATACGTTTACCATATAATTCGCCTTATACGCAATAAATGCAATAATTAACCAGGTAGGTACTGCCTTATACTAGGTAACTAACGGTACGTAATTCAATCTTGAAAACAAGAATAATAAATATACGAAATATATTTTATCCATCCCATGTAAGTAAGTAGGTACACACGGCTACACATCAAGCTATACATTTCTGGTATAAGCTGATCAAGCAATGTATAGGACCCCGGACAGTGCGAGATCAACGTAAACTGGAAAAGTATAGCTTGATGTGTAGCCGTGCGTACCCACATAGGTAAATAGACTAACTTCTGGGAGGAGTTTGAAAGCCTGAAGTCGTTTTCAAGTTGTTACCATAATTCAATTAACGCAATAATCAAAATCTAATTACAAATCCGCAAAAAAACTTGAAATAGAAAAATGAAATAACACAATTTACAAGAAAACAAAAAGTTTGCGAATTTCTATCAACATTCGGGATGCTTGTTTCTTTGTACATCAAACTTTTCCTTTTGCTTCTGACATAGCTGAATAAAAAGTTATCATTTGTATTTCCATCAGAGACGATCGTTCGTTTGTAACAAAAGGGGAAAAAGGAGCAGATTTTGTTTGGAATTAAATGTCCCATAGGACAAAGAGGGGTTCATATGAAAATAATTTGTTTTAAAAACGAGCCATTCGACCTTCCAACAATGTGTGAACGGGCCTAATTCGGGACCCATCTAATGACCCGCACATCGCACACACATCCACTTTCAAAGTAGACACCTACAGCATGGTATGTTTCAGAAAGGTACGAGTATGGTCGCTTATACATCTACAAGGTGTAACAGAATAGACGCAAGACCTGAAAGTAGTTTGTTCCTAATTGACTACTGAATCGATTTCAGTAACTTTTAATCTAAGTAGCCTAGTAGACCCTGGCCTGGCTGGTCTGGTGGCCTGTGTGGTCTAGTAGTATTTTAGTATTTTTTTTATTATGTATTTTGCCATAGCTACCACTGATTGAGCCAAAGAAAATTCAATCTTATTTCAGAACAAATAAGACTCAATTTTAAATGCATAAAGTAATGCTTCGGTCGACACGTTTTTCTTAATATTATCTTTAAACTAATATTATAGCTTTAAAAAAAAAATGATTTGGTCATCGTATTATGCTTTTAACTCAATACTCGAATTGGGGTGCATGATTCTGAATTCCCTGAGACGAAAGTATTCGTCGGTTATTAAAAAAAAAACAGCTGTTTCATACGAAAGTGCAATAGGTACCTACATGGTCAAAATGTATGGAACAGCTATTTTTTTTACTAACCGGCGAAAAATTTCATTAGGTACTGAGGGTGTCTAGAATCATATTGTGGTGAATTCATCGTAACACCGCATTTACACAATCGTGTTCGCCATTCGCCTCGTCACTCGATGAACCTTCGACGAAACATTCGTATAGGAGTGCCGTCGCGAATTACTGTTCACACATTCGCGGGGTGAATTATTTTGACATTCGCACACGAACATGGAGGACGTGAATATAATGGCGGCATGCGCGCCACATCGAACGAGTTTATACAATTATTAAGATATCCTAAGAAAAAAGAACCGTCGACGCATACGATGGTGGATGATAACGTGTCATCGCAATAGAACAATGTAAGTACCCATTTAATCCGTAATTTTGAGCAAAATTTTTAACCTTTGATTCGCCCCCGAAAAACCGCTACCAACGCGAGCGCGCGAATCACGAGGCGAGGCACGAGGCGAATAGCGAGCGCGCTGCTTACATAATGCGTGTTCATTATTCGCCTCGCCATTCGCCTCGGGATTCGCACGAATGTGTAAAAGCAGCATTACAGTTTGCACGTCGCTGCCGACCTGTATGTAGACAAGGCCGTGGATACATAAGTCCCTATAGCAAACGAACAAAATAAAAAGTAACGCAGTGGAATTGGGAGCGTCTCTAACGACTGCCATTATAAAGATAAGTAAGGCGAGATTATGGCCGAAGCCATGGCAACCCATTTAATGTGCCTCTAATTACACTCGCCCGCTGTAAAAGTTTGCAATATCCAAATACACTTTTGAAATAAAGTAAAATATAAATTCTGAATTGTTTGACTCATTATTTCTCTGCCTTTTTGTTTACAAATCAAAATCAAAACGTAACGAGTTTCTACAAAATAAGTATTTATAACTTAGAAATCTAAGTAATATTCAAGTTTATATGTAGGTGTATGCTTTTTTTTAGGCGATGTAACAAAAATACCGAGGCTAGTCTTTTTATAGGTACGTTTTACGATCTTATAAAGTTAGGTACTCACTTAAAAACTTTTTAAATAAAAATCTTGCAACCAGTTGTATTAAATAATGATTTATTTGGATTACAAAGACATTGGAGAATATAACAAAATTTATCTTGTGCTATTTACTATCAAATTAAGCGAAAGATTTTGAGTAATATCAAGAAATAAAATAAATAGAGCTTACCTATTTATAGAACCGTGACACTTGGGACATACGGTGTATGGGTAGAACCTAGCTAATAAGTCCCAAACCTCTGAAAAAATTGTGTCTGTCCATGCGCCAAACACCCTGGACAGAAATCTAAGTAAAAAATTACGATTAATTGACTAGCAAAGCCATGTAAAAATTGTGAAAATTAAAGTGTTTTTCCGGAAATCGAAAAGATTTGATTTTTCACTTTTTAGTTATAGTACCTACCTACCCCACACCAATTTGAAATTTCATCATCCTCGGGGTCACAACAATGCATATTTATGCGATAGCAACAATCGCGATTAATTTGCTGTAATTTTTTTTAAGAGTTCCGTTGTCTGTCTCCGAAACTCCCCATCAGATTTAAATGAAATTTAAATGGGACCGTTTCGGAATAAACCCCTTTCGAACATTTTGTATTCCAATTTTGCAAATCCGACGGATATATGACGGAGTTATGCCCGAACATAGGTACATAAAAATATATACATAAACGTCGATTTAATAACCTCCTTCTTTTTGACTCGACTTCGTTACGGGGACCAGCAAAGCGATCACGTACGTACACAGCATCAGTATGTGCAAACCCCTCAAGTTTTATAATGTTACACTGCTACAACATTGAATTCGTTACGAATAATCTAAAGAATACTTCAAAAAAAATTCATTGTTTCGACTTGGATTCCAACCATCGCACAAGCCTTTACCGAACGTCGTCATACTCATACCGGCAGTTTGACGAACTGGCCAGCGAGCCCATATGAAATGCGATGAAATTTTTATTGACTATCGTCCGAGTCACCTTATCTTTAGGTCTCTGTCTAGTTATTTGAGGGTATCCCTTAATTTAACTTACTTACGTTTTTTTGATAAAATTAATCCCTACCGTCAAGTTATATCTACAACGTATACTTAAAACGTCTGTATGCAGAGACGACATGACAGATCACGTGACATTTTAATAGTTTATGTCAATCTAAAATATTTCTAGCGCTTCCTATTATATCGTACGCGAATCACTTGTAGGGACCCGTTTGTGTCAGTCAAAATATGTATAGTAAGTAATTTGTAAATTATCAAATCAAATTGTAAAATATATATACAGGGTGATTGGAAGATGGGTGCAAAGCTTTAAGGTGAAGATAGTATAGACAATTTAGAACCATTTAAGCCATGGTTGTCTTAGACGAAGTCTTACCAAATTTTTTTTTTTTAATAAGGTTTAAAAGACGTATTGTACAAATTTTTTATTTTTTCTGAGCTTTAAATGTCTGTAAAAAAAATGTCTAATGACACAGAAGCCTAAAACATGTTTTGCTTGATTGCTTACACATTACTTTAATTAAATAAAAAAAAATGAATTCATTTATCATTCAATTTGGCCATAATTATGCAGTTTACATTAAATTTTGAAAAAAAACTTAAAAATTTGGTTAAAAATATTTGGTAAGACTTCGTCTAAGACAACCATGGCTTAAATGGTTCTAAATTGTCTGTACTATCTTCGCCTTAAAGCTTTGCACCCATCTTCCAATCACCCTGTATATTAGTAGTAAAATAAGATCAAAGTTTTGTTAAATAATATTTAGATTATGAAATTAGGTAAGTATCTCATTTTTCTTGCTTTTTTTTAAATTCTTTTTAAATATTTCTAAAACAAAACAGAAAAACGCTTTATTAAAAAAAAAGTATATTGCATGACAAAAACCACATTTCGTTCCCGGGATTTTAACCTACAATCTTATGCACGGCACGCGGTCTGGAAACCTCCGGCCCAGTTAAATGTTCTATGATCTCTCGTAATTGTTAACCATATTCACTAAAATAATACAGTAAATTATAATATAATGTTTTTGCAAAATACAAAAAAAAAATTACAAAATCAAAAAACCCGACTGCCTAACAAGTGAACTTTAATTAAAAAAGATGGAAACAAGAAACTTGTTTTAAAAGGACGACTATTAGACTAAATACCTACTATAAGCAATCACATGCAGTCCCGAGGCAAGAAAGGTCTTTATTGTTAAATTTATGAAGATCCGCCTCCAACTTTTTTAAATTAAAGTTCACTTTTTAGGCAGTCGGGTTTTTTGATTTTGTAAATATTTTTTTTATTTCACAGTTTTTAGTTATTATATTATTTTGACGTTAACAAGACCTGTTTATGAAACCCTTTATTTTGATACCCCACTCAAAAGGTTTTAAGAAAAAAAAAGTTTTTTGAAGACAATACGGCACCAAATATCTGCCGGTATTTTTTTCAATTTTGATATACCCAGTGTCACTCTCACAATTAAGACGAATCTAACGACACCTCTCAAGCTGAAATCGATAAAGCCGTTTAGGCTACAGAGCGCGCCAAAGAAATATACATACATACATACATTCGAAAACCATAACCCTCCTTCTGGAGCAATCGGGTAAAAAGTAAATTGGGCCTAGCACGGATTTGAATGCACGTCTTTTGGAGCCCACCACTTAAGGGAGCTGTGTATACAGTCTTTTGTAGGTAATTTAATTAAAATCCGATCATTTTATGTTAGAATTCAATTGAACATGCAAAAGTGGACGGACATTCCTCGACAGAAATATATTCTGCTCGTCGTATCTTTATCAGCTTTTTCTTTTCGAGTGAAATGGTGTGAAACGACGGACTTAGTACGTAATTTTGATAAAACTTATGTACTGTGAAGTGTAAGTTACACTACGAAATGAAACAATAATGGGAGCTTAAATTCGTGTTTCCACGTGTACCTATTTTAAAATAATTAGTACAAGGCAAGCCTGCGCCTAAAATATTAATTAAAGTTATCTGCGGAACAAAAACCTATGTCAAAACTATCTTTTTAAATTCAAACTAAAACTTTCTGGCTGTTCGATCAATAGTCATCATCGTCTGCCAGTACACGTAAGGTTTCATGCTGAGCATAGAACCTTTACAGTACCTATGGCTTAAATAAACAAAGGAACAAGTAGGTACCTGGAGTTTTTGGCGGGATCGGGTTGGAACATGTCGAACGAATTTTCATTTTCATGAAATTTAGTGAAATAGCGAATTAAATTGTATAATTTTGGTAGTGAATTATTCAATTTAGTTATATGTGTGTGCACAAGTGTAGTGAAGGTGAAAATAAGTGACTAACGTGGACTTTTCGTGTTCCCCCAAAAACTCATGTTAGGTTGTTGTAAAGTTGCTACCGCTTTACAATAACTTTGACTTGACTGACTAAAGACGACTATGACTTTTATGTAACTTCGTGCCCGATATCGGGCCATTTACTTATCAAAAAGAAAAAATACTTGACACTGGCTAAATGCACAAACCGTGCGAAGCCAAAGCCCAAAAAAAAAAAAAAAAAAAAGTAGGTACCTGTATGCTTTAACAGGGTAATGTAATAAAACAGTCATTACCCAAAGATGGTAAGTCCTACTCTACGAGAACTCTGCACATCTCTAAATAAAAATAAATGCACGAAGTAGGTAAGTACCCTTCCTAAAATGCAGTATTCGAGGGTTGTGTAGCCCTCGCTCTCTATCCCACGTTCGCACGAACGTAAAAATATCGCGACGGGATTTTTAGCGTACTGGATCTTCAACTCACGGCTTAGCACCGAGAATTTAAAATTGAACAATGTATTTTTTCGACGAGGTGGGATGCACTCTATTGGATTCTAAATGCTCGATTCCACACCGAGAGTCGAAAATCTAGTGCGTGAAAAAAACCCGTCACGATATTTTTACGTGCGAGCGACTATGTTCTAATTAATCATCCTTCCAAGAGCGTAAATCCCTCACAAAGCAGGCTAAACAAGCGAAACTAAGCTAAAAGCACTTTAACTAAAAACATTTTACAGAATATATAACACATGCAGATAGTTACTAAGGAACCCCAGTTTGGTCACGTAGAGAATAAGTTATGGAGGCGAAAGCCTTTCCTTTAGCATTCAATGTAACAGGTACCCGGTAACCTTTAGCGTCTGAATGTAACAGGTACCAGGTATACAGAAGTACGTAGAGTACCTACCTACGTACAGGAGTACACGACTGACCATTCCACGTAATGAGAGCTCCGAGAAATGACTCGCTCAATGGCAACAGAGCCCGCTCGCTGAAATGACTACAATAAACGGAATTGCATAACCGTCCACAGCAAACTACACGCGCTGACCTAAAAACAGGCCGGAGATAGGCTTACTTTTAGTTTCTATAGATTTTGTTACATGAATAGTCTTATTATAGTGTGAACAGTTTAAAACGTCATTTTGGTATCTATTGGTACATATCACAGAGACTTCTAAGGCCCTATACACTCGTCAAGTAGACAAGTAATTTCTTAAATTGGTTTATACGCAGAGTTCTCTCTGATTTCCCCATCGTCGCGTTTAATAAAACCCACGGGAGCTGATGGCGCTTTTCTCCGTCATCCGAGGTCACATCCCACGAAAAATTACATAGAAAATTAAATTCTTCAAGCCATTGTAGGTATGTTTTATTATTATAAAGACACCATTAAGTTAGAGTCACCACGGTGTCTCAGCTCGAAGGCGATGCTGACGGAAAAATTTATCGTCTGTTCTAAGGCTGCACTAAAATAAAGCCGTAAAATCCTCGCAGCTTTGCTGTGGAAAATGTCACCATTTTACGGTTAAAATATTATTACTTAGTTGATGACGAAACGAAATTGACTTGGAGACTGGCGACGAAGCGCTGGTGTACTTACCGAGTAACTTAGTGAGTGCCATTTTCTAATTGGGAATACCTAAGTAAGTTCTTTTTTTTAATTTTATAAGAAATTAGGGCAACTTCATACCTCCATAAATACAGTTATCACATCACATTTCCACGTATTGTACATTACGTATTTTAAACATACACAGAGGGCTTGTTGCTAAGTAATACTAGCCGCTCGAGTCGATCGATCAGGTTAAGCTACGCTTGCCGCGGTTGGGTCTGTGGATGGGTGACCATTTTTACATACCAAGACCTTCCGTGCCTCGGAAAGCACGTTAAGCCGTTGGTCCCGGCTGCCATTTGTGGATCTTTGACAGTTGTTACGGGTCGTCAGAAGCACGAAAGTCTGACAACCATGAACCAGTGTTACCAAGGTGCATGTCAAGTGCACACCATGTTTTCCGATAACAATAGAATTTCTATTGAGTCTGCTAATTAGACGCGCGACAGGTTAACTGGGTAACACGAGCCTTGAGTCCCTGGTTTGTGGAGGATAGGCAGTCGCTCCATGTAAAATACTGGTATTCAGATGCATCCGGTTAGACTGGAAGCTGACCCCAACATATTAGGAAAAGGCTAGGCAGCTGATGACCATAAACTTTATTTCATGCCAATTTTTAAGCTATTTATTTTGTTTAAAGAATTCATTTTTCTATTTTTATTAATTATTAGTAAATTTATTAATTTTATTATTTTATCAGACTGGTAACAACTTGTGATAACCGCTGTACTATTCAATTTGACATCCTAATCGCCACCTGTACAATGAAGTGCTATTAATATGTTTAATTTTAAGTCTTGAGCCAGTGTAGCCAACCCTACTATTTACTTTAACAGTGGATCAATGTCATACCTGTTTTCTGTTTTAGTTCATACGTTACGTGCGTTACGTGTTTTGGTACTTTAGCGCCATCTGAAGCAAAAAACCCAAAATGCTAATAAAAGAAAAATGCTTAACTTTTATTGGATAAACAATAAGCCTCTTCTAAATTTCCAATCCAATATTTTGTTCTCTTCTTAATTTAAAATGGCGCCATAAGGGCGTGTCACGCTAACGCCTCACTGCGGTGACAGTGAGAACTATCGTCTTGCGAACCCCGAAAACGCGGGGAAAGATCTGAAGGCCAATAATTCTCGTAATTAACAATGTATGGAAACTAGAGGTATTTTTGACAGATTGAGACTGAGATCAGACTGTGAACGTTCTTAAAATTACGAGAATTGCCAGGAGGGCAATTCTCTCGCATCTCCGCATCTCCGTTAAAAATAATGTAAGAAAATACATAAAAAGCTTCGCTAAAAACTGATTGACTGATTGGTTCTCGTAACCTTCCATGTGAAGTGAAATCAAGTGAAGCCAGTGAATCTGTAGGACATTTTGAATGATCGCGTCGCCGGCCGGCCCAACAGTCCCGAGTGGAGCGGTTACCTTCGATTCCTGCCTATCCAGGTGAGTGTTTATACTTTTTCCCAACGCATAAAATCACAGAGTTGCTAAATGCCAGCATCAGAGCCGAATCAGAGTTTCTGCAGCCGAAGTTCTATAATTTATGCTTGACAGTAGAATTACTGTTCTGAGAGTTTTTTACTGTTGTTTTATGGGTACATTTGCTGTTTTTCATTTTGGTAAGGTGTTCTTTTTCGTTAATTAAAAAACCTCTAACTACTTAGGTAGATAGTGGCTGATATTCAAAATCAACTAGTCTTTTTAAAGAATCAAAATAACTAAATGAACACAAAGTCCCCTTCGGCCGAAGAGCACTTTTTGCGAGAAAACTTTTCACTCTAACCAAAATAAAACAGCACGTTCTCTGTAAGAAGAGAAAATCAGTCTAAGAGCGGCCAACAAGGTGAATTGCTGAAGGAACGTAACTTCTACTAAGCATTTAATCGCGAGCATTAACTAAATGCACCCCAGTAACTTGTTTCTTAATTCATTAAAGTCGGTACACTCTTTAGACCGGCGCGTTAGTTTTCTCAGACAACTCCATAACAACATTTGGACGGATATTTCTACACTTTTCTGGAACTTTGTCGTCTTATTATTACCTAAAGCGAGTCCTGCAGTTCTAGCACCTAGTGGTTACGTGTTGGGGTATTTCATCATTATCAGCCTATAACGTTCCCACTGCTGGGACACCGGCCTCCTCTCTTCGAGAGGGAGTGGGCCATAATCAACCACGCAGGCCCAGTACGGGTAGATGTCACATCACATGTCTTCGATTTTTTAGTTCTAGGACATGCTGGTTTCCTTACGATGTTTTCTTTCACCGTTTTGAGAGCAGTGGTGATGAAATAATTTACACAAAGTAGATCGCCTGTCTGGGTTCGAACCTATGACCTACATCTCGTAAGTCCCGTCAGTTACCACTGCGCCACCACTGCTCTCTACTTAGTTTGTGTTGGGTTACTTAGGTCTACGGAATACCCAACTAATAAAGACGATAGTAGGTAATTTCCTATGCTGCCTGTTCTTGTTAACAACACTCATGAACGGAACCGATTACAGAGGCTCATTTTAAGCTCAATTCTCCCACAAATGAGGTACTTATGGTCCTATATAAACAAGACGCAGAGATCGAATCAGTAACGTGAGATATTTACTCCTCCGACCACCTTTACCCACATTTGAATGTCAGCAATGGCCCTTATTTGGCTTACGATCTTTATCTTCGAGGAAAATACTCTTTTATGGGACTTACTTACGAATTAAATATAGCTATGGTATTCGGTTTCACAAACAGAAGAAAAAACTTTTGTGTTAGGAGCAAGGTCAAATCTGATACGACAGGTACGTAAATGGTTCTAAATTCCACTTCAATAGAAAAAAGCTAATCCAGACCCTTACCCAAAAACCTATTCTTTTGCTCTTTCCCCATTTATACGGATCACATGTGTTAGCTTAATCTAACATCCACTTTTCTAGCCCATTTCTGTATTCGGACCCTAAGACCTTATTCAGTACGTTAGTAGTTAGTTATATCCAAGTAGAATTATTTAAATTACCAAGTACTTAAGTATGGGCTTACTTACATAATTACTTTGGACCAAAACTCAAGAATAAAAGGTCCAAGGGTGGCTGTTTATCTACTTATTCTGAATCTTTATTCGCCGTCATGGCATTTAACGAGTGCGCTGCAAGACTATGAATAAAATTATAATTTGCGAGCAATGGCTGTCCTATCATTAAGATGAGTGTCGCGATAACCTGTTTTTTCTCGTCAATGTTGGAAGGCTTTAGAAGTTTTTGTACTAACTTAATTTAACTGATTTAATTTATGGTTTTTATTTACTGTGGAGGTGGCCACTTAGATTCTCGTTCATACTTTGTTGTTAGTTTCTAAAATAATAGCTAGGCACAATATGTCCTCTATTGTTTAACTAGGGTTTCAGCATTTCAGTCTTTTTATCCTCCCTCTGCTATTCCCTGAAGCCTAACCTAAAGCGTTACACGAAGCAGGGCAAAAGTGTATTTAAACAACATGAGAAATGAAACTACTGACACCAACATTCACTCCGCATGGGCATCAAAATGTTAGCAGTTATATCGTTTAAAATCATATTTGATGGCTGCGAGTGGCCTATCACGATTATCTCTATTAAGCCGAAAATTTGTCGTTAACCCCGAATCGTGCGGGCTGTGGCACGTACACTCTCGCAAATTTAACACCACATTTACGATCGAACTTCAATGTGAAATGTTATATTGCCCCGGTGATGAATAGTCGGTATACCTATGTACATATGTAGTTTCCCGACACAGGAACGTATTCCCAACATGACCGGCTTTTAAAGGATAGGTTGTTACTGTTAATATTTCGTCGGAATTATGTATTTTGTGGTCACGTTAAGCTATGTTGGACCATTTCCCTTAGAGAACTTAATTTCATAAAGTGCTTAAAGAAACAAACCCTAAAATGATCTCTATAAATATCAAGGTAAGAATGGGTATTTAACTTCTTTGTAATAAAAAAGTACTAGCAATCTGTTTCAGGCTAAGAAGAGATAAGTAGGTAAAACAATCTACTAAAGACACTGTTTTTTATGGATACATGGATTAATAAGTCAAATTTTTACTCGTCCTAAGGTAGCACGAGTAATTTGACTTATCTCAAAAACTTAGGGCAAACTCGAAACTTAATCAGTTAAGACTCAAGTTAAGACCACTCAAACTATCAGAGCCCTGAAGACAAATGGAATAAGGAATCCTTGAAAACTATGCGGTCTATAATTTGGGCACAATCACAAAATTTACATAACATCTGAGAGTAACTGGTAGCTGGCCAGCTGCGGAGCGCTTAGAGCCATATCACGTTACGTGGTCCTAACTTAGTTAGGCTGTGATTACAGGACAGACTGAATAGCGGGATATGAGTGAAAAATCAACCGGAACTTTAATTTGTGTTGAGGTGTTTCACAAACAGCCTATAATGTTCCCACTGCTGAGAAACAGGCCTCTCTCAGTGAGACGGAGTGGGCCGAAATCTTTCACGCGGACTCAGTGTGGGTTAATAGATGTCACATGTCTTCGAATTTTTGGTCTACTGACATGCCGGTTTCCTTACGATGTTATCTTTCACCGTTTTGAGAGCATTGGTGATGTAATTAAATACACAAAGTAAAGTCCCTGCCTCGACTGCTCCTCCACTATCGGGATGTTATGGCACAGCATATTGTAACATGTGCTACAAATAACAAACGCGACTGCATCTAGCAGCATAGCGTAAGGTTCACGAGTGACAGTGAAGTGAAGCATGTTTCGAACTTAAAAGTTGCTAATGTGTGTGTCACACACCACTCTGTATCAGCTGCTATGCCAACCTAAGTAGGTATTTCACTGACAGCGTGGAAAGCGCCCGTTTAAAAGGCAGAATGTGAATAGGAGTGAAGTCCAGAATAATCAGTCTGTGCAGTGCGACCAACCCCACAAACGTGCAGCCATGCACGCTACTCGCCCCGCTTTGAGCGCTCCTAACATGTAAACATAACCTTAGCCCCCAAAAACTGGTCTGAAACCTCCCCGAAACGTCCCGAATACGGGCCCTCAAAGTAAAGTTGTTAATCTAGTTAAGAAGTTTTGTAAGTAATTACTCTTGTCGTCTCAGAATGAATGCATTCAGACTAGTTAGTGCTACTACGTGCCATTCCGTCTTGTTTATCGGGCAGTCAGGCTATTTCGTTGGTTAAATGCCAGTTGAAAGGTCCAGCAGTAATATGGCTCTATTACTTACATCTTACCCTACGTAAGGCGGATTGGGTGACCGTAGAGGAATTGAGGCCGGACGCCAAGTAGATCTTGCATTGATTTCATCTGTGGTTAGGAGTTAGGAGATAAGTATTCATAAGTATTCATAGGTTTTATACATAATTCTACCCTTTGAAATTATAATAATCAAAATGTGTACATAAATAAAAAATCACATTTTCAAGTTACGTAATTATACGACAACCATTAAAAAAAATGCCTCACAACAGTCTAATCAGATTCGAAAATGGAAACGAATGACAAAACTAAGCTAGATAGAATAATTAGAAACATAAACATCACATTAGGTAGGTAAGCAAAATATCTTTAAATTTTAACTGCAATAGTTTCTTAATAACTTTTCTGACTCACGACTATTATATTCATAACGAACCTCCCGCTACTTGCATCCTAGAAGTAGGTCTCGTCGCCAACAACTTGTCTGGGTTCATACTTACGACCTACAACTCCTAAGTAGCGGCCGTTTTCAAATATAAATATAAGTTAAAACAATACTAAAAGCTTTTGCAATAACATGCATATTTCAAACATATTTCTTTTGTGATATTGAACTACTCTACATTAAATGGTTTTAAAAATACCTAAATAGCACTAAATTATTGTGTTCGTACATAAGTTTATACTCTGACCTTTAAGAAATTCGTAATACTTTTGGTCTAGGTCTTAAATGATCTGAAAATAACCAACTGAAAAGTGCTTGTGATGCAATTTCTCATTACTTAGGAAGTTTCCTTTCTTAGTGAATTAATACGTTCGACAAAATATTATATGTATAATTACATTTTACGATTGCAAAATGTCAAAAGATACCAATAGTTCGGAATTGAACTGTCAACTACAGGTCCACAAAGGAATCGTCCAATCCCTTAGTTA
This sequence comes from Antitype chi, assembly GCA_947359405.1. NCBI lineage: Eukaryota > Metazoa > Arthropoda > Insecta > Lepidoptera > Noctuidae > Antitype > Antitype chi. The sequence goes on from OX375814.1 coordinate 7,402,155, forward strand.
TTTTATTTTGTCGAAAGATTGTTACTCGTAAAATAGCTGTTTATGTCATGATTAACTGCTTATCTACTTAAAGGTACCTATAGTGGGAAGTTAATCATATCTGTACTGTAACCATCTGCTTTATTCCCTATTCAGCCGAGTGAAGTAATGGAATGATTCGACTGTCGTCATACACTGGTATTTTTATTTGTATTCGCTCACATGTAGACTAATTACCTACGTAAATGTATGGGAAGATTTTTTGCGATTTTCGATTTTTCTAATACTTAAACCTCAGTGGTGCCATCCATGCCATAGAGTTTTTTTTAATTCCTATAAGAAACAGGATCGATTGGCATCACATATTTTTTTGTGATAATTACCCATTTTCTTCCTGACTGTACTTTTTTTTTCAACCAACCTGTATATGTTCCAACCTGTACGTGTGTGCGTGATGATAATCATTTAAAAGGTTATAACTGTAACAGCTATCCGTAATATTCTAATCTTTTGGCTCGTCTTTTTACAATTTGCGGTAAACTATAGAAGAATACGAATATATTGGAATACTGCTTATCCCCCATAGTAAATAGCGTGATAATATATACCCTACGGTATGCGCAGAGTTATAGCAAATATGTGTACAACATTTGAACCAAATCTATCCGGTAGCTTTAGCGTGATGCTGGAACATACATTCAGACAAACAGACAAAAAGACATACAGACAAAACTTTTCGTTCCCAGACCTCGCAATGTACAGTTTTGACTTCGCTACGATTTTATTATATCTATAGAAATAACATTTCTAAAATAAAAGTAGCCTAAGTTACTCCTTATTACATCAGCTATCTGCCAGTGAAAGTTCCGTCAAAATCGGTCCAGCCGTTTCAGAGATTAGCCAGTACAAACAGACAGACAGACAGACTAAAATTGTAAAAAAAAAAAATTTGGTATATGTACACGGTACAGACGCCAGCACATCAAGCTACCCCAAACTGTCAAATTTTCCCAATTGAACAGAACCTTATGCATATACGTTTTAAAGTTGAAAATCTATCAAAGAAATTTGACAGATTGTGGGGTAGCTTGATGTGCTGGCGTCTGTACCGTGTATACATCCATATGCATTTAGTAAAAAGCGATTATTTTAATAGTACAAACAGACACTCCAATTTTATTTATCTGTATGTATATGTATAGATTATGCTACGGTTGTTTCTTCTAAGCGATAATGCGCGACATGACGAACGAAAAACACCACAACACTTCCAATTAGCATTTCTATCTACACAAAATGAACATTATGCTAATTAATACTGAATTGCGATTAGCCTCGCGATCATTGCATGGTTAATTAACTTTACTACCTACAAAAAAACCGGAAAGTGCAAGTGGTAGGTACGTACAATAATGCTCCCTGACTTTACAAAGAAAAAAATGTAAATACACAGCCGGCGCGGGTCGATCGATCAGGTTAAGCTACGCTTGCCGCGGTTGGTCCGTAGATGGGTGACTATCTTTACATAAGACCCCTCCGTGCCTCGGAAAGCACGTTAAGCCGTTGGTCCCGTCTGTTACTCGTTAATCTTTGGCAGTCGTCACGAGTCGCCAGAAGCCCGAAAGTCTGACAACCAGTCTTACCAAGGGTATTGTATTACCCAGTAACTGGGTTGTGTAAGTCAGGTAGGCAGTCGCTCCATGTAAAATACTGGTACTATTCAGCTGCGCCCGGTTAGACTAGAAGCCAACCTATGATGATGATTTTTAAGTACGTAATAATGATAAAAATAAATAATAGATTTAAAAAATCTTAAAAACATGCTTTAAAAAACAAACTAAAAATGCATAAAATAATTTCAAAACAGTGTGGCGTGCTTTTTCAGATATTTTTATCATCAATTAATATCAAGCACCCCACGCTTTTTTGAAATTATTTTCTGCTTTTAAGTTAGATTTTTTAAATCTATTATTTATTTTCTATTTTTGCTAACTACAAAAACGTGATTTTTCAGTTTTTTTTTACATATCAATTTTAAATTATTGAATTGTCATCGGTCCTCGATAAGTCTACAAAGTTTAATTGAAATCTGACCGTTTGAAGTGGGTCAAAATCAAGTCCAAAGGAGTCGGTTACAAACAAACATACAAGTGAAGCTAATAATAAAAGCGTGTTAATAAAAATAATAGTTTAAAAAATTAAAAAACACGCTTTGAAAACCAAACTAAAAAAGAAGAAAATAATTTAATTCAATTAAAAAGCGTGGGGTGCTTTTTGAGGTATTTTTATAATCAATTAATGTCAAGCATCCCACGCTTTTTAATTGCATTAAATTATTTTCTCCTTTTTTAGTTTGGTTTTTAAAGCGTGTTTTTTAGTTTTTTAAACTATTATTTATTTTCTATTTTTTAGTTCTGCTAACTACAAAAACGTGTTTTTTTTCTATTTTTTTTTTTTAATTATTGAATTGTCATCGGTCCTCAATAAGTTTACAAAGTTTCAATGAAATCTGACCGTTTAAAGTGGGTCAAAATCGCGCTCAAAGGAGTCGGTTACATACAAACAAACATACAAGTGAAGCTAATATAAAGCGTGTAAAAATAGAGTTATGTATGAGACTCTTAGTTAGTATTTTAATTGCTGCCTTGGTATAAGGGACTAGCATTGTGGTGTCTACAACTGGAGTTCAACGGTCTCTAGGCTGCGGTGTGGATAGTGTAGATATTATGTGGATATCAGTTTGGCTTGCGTTATGTAATTGTTAATTATTAAGTCATTGTATGTGTCAGGATATTAAATTAGAAAGGAGTGCGCGAACTAGCGAAAGTCGATTATATTCGCAACTTTTACCTCAATAAGTGAATTTAATATATCAAGTGTAGCATTTTTCTCGTGAATATTTGGTGATTATCAACCATGACGTTGGGAAATTATAAAATGTATTGTGTACCTATATTTAACTGCGGCAGTTTTACCGCTTAATTTATAAACGTTGCTTAAAGTTAAGTAATGATTAGCGACTGTTAAACCATACATTTTTGACGTTTCAACGTCTCTTACCTTTACGTACCGATAAATCGATGGTACGCGTGAGTGAGAAGACTAGTACAACAGCCGTCAAGATGCTAATGAGTAATTTTACTAAATATTTCATATTTTTCGTGATCCTCAGCGTCACTCTGCTTTCGCTTTTCTATAATTTGAATACCTTCTGTTCAGAATTTAGCTTTAAGTATTTTATACAAAGTAAATCGTTAGATTTGAAATACGTATTAGTATGGACGTCAAGTATGAACACTGATCCGATCAAGTATTTGGGTGAAGGCACAAATACGTTTATAGACAGAAAATGTTCCTTCACTAACTGTTACGTATCCTCAAATAGACAGTTGCTCAAAAGTGTAGCGGATTTCGATGTGATATTGTTCCATGGACCAGAACTTGAAAAAAATAATATATCCTTACCTCAGTCTCGTTCACCTTATCAAAAGTATGTTTTCGCCAATATGGAGTCATCAGCAAACTATCCAGTCTGTCAAATATATAATAGTTATTTCAATTGGACTTGGACTTACAAATTGAATTCTGACGAAATTTACGGATATATGAGTATAAGAGATAAAGAAGGGGCAGTCATAGGTCCTAAAGAAGTGATGCATTGGGCGAAAGTGGAAGCAATGACGGCTATAAATGACAGTCTGAAAGCAAAATTGAGCACGAAGAAAATTGCAGCGGCTTGGTTTGTATCACACTGTGGTGCGCACAGTGGAAGAGATCTCATTGCCAAACGGCTCGTAATTGAACTGGCAAAGTATGGCATGCAGGTTGACATATATGGCAGATGTGGGACGAAGAAGTGTCCTAGGGGCAATATGACAGAATGTTTGCGGAAGTTGGAGACTGATTACTACTTCTACTTGTCGTTTGAGAATACACTCGCTGACGACTATGTGACGGAGAAGTTGTTGCACGCTCTCAATCACTATGCCGTTCCTGTGGTGTATGGTGGTGCCAACTATACAAGGTTCCCTAGTTTTTATAATTTTGAAACTGTTAAAAAAATAACATTTTTGACACAATTATGGTCTACCCACCTGAAAAGTGGAAGTGTGGAAACCAAACCCTAGAACATTTCTGACATAATATTATTCACTAGCTTTTGCTCGCGACTTCATACGCGTGGACTTTAGAATCAAGTAGATAATCATTTTTTTTGATAATATATAGCCTATTTTTTAAGTTAGACCTCTCGGAATACATCATTGAAAACTGCATTCAATTCCATGCAGTGGTTTTTGCGTGATGCGGTAACAAACATACAGACAGACAAAAATTCTAAAAACCGTTGTTTTGGCTTCTGTTGCTCTAATAAAGATACTATTTTTTTCTTCAATATCTTTAATGTACAGACATCGGCCTGTTACAATTTTATTATATGTATAGATTAGCATCAAAGTAAGAATCGCGGTCAAATATGATTATTCATTTAAATGATTTCGTATCAATGTTTCTTTGTGTGAAGGGACCTTCGGGAACCAATAATGTATAAAATATATATCAATGCATATAACCATGACACTGATATTTGCCGAAGGGAAAAGCAGAGGACCTATGTATTACGATAAAGCCTCATGTATTATTGGACCTATTGCACTTGACCAGGCACGAATCAGACTCGAGCCCTGAGGCTGTTGCTAAGAAATTCCTTGCGATACCTCGGTACTAGTTACATGAAATAATAACTTGTTCGCCATTCATTTTCTTCATAGTTAATTTACTTTGTGTAAATTATTTCATTACCACTTCTCTCAACGGCATGTCTTAGAACAAAAAATTCGAAGACATGTGACATATACCAACCCGCACCGCGCCGCCGTTTAAGATTATGGGCCACACCCTCTCTACTAGAAGAGGCCTGTGTCCTAGCAGTGGAAACATTATAGGCTGATTATGCATTAATTTCCAGGTTCATGCCGGAAGGAATATACCTGACAGCGCAACAGTCACGCATCAGGGAGCTGGCGAAGGAAATGGTGGATATTATAAATGACAAACAAAAGTATTACGAGTTCTTCAAGTGGCACAACCACTATTCTTACCACGATCCGGGAGACTCCCGCGAGACCGACCCATATTGCAAATTGTGTGCGTTAGTTAATGATAAAGAACAATTTTTAAGAACTAGTGTATATGAAGATTTTGTACACTGGTGGAGTCCACGTCATACATGTAGGGATACGTAAATATTTATAGTCCATGTTAATATAAGTATTATATTTGTTGTATTGCATTAAATTATTTTCATTACAACAAAGACATTGTAATACCTTTAATCTCTTTGCATTCTAATTTATTAAATATTCGAAATTGTAATTGAATTTGACGTTTTTATTGTACTACCGCTCAATATAGGTATCTTCTAAATGTGATTCCTTGCTTATCAATTATACCTACACCAGCGGCGCACGCGGCTTTGATAACGTGGGTCTACGTTAGCACTGCAGCACACACTATCACGAATGCTGTAGCGCAGCACAATGCTGTACCAAGATTTAATATAATATAAAGAAAAGCCGCCTGTCGTAGTCAACAGGTGCACAGGACACGTGCGCAGCAGTGCCAACCAATTGACAAAATGGCCGCAGGCGTCGCTTCTCTGGCCGTCCCACCTCCTGTGTACCTCCTGAGTGTAAAAAGTATCTTCCCCAGAATACTATTATATCTTCTTGCCAACCTTTAACGCAATCCGTTTAAACATGCACCTACCATTCAGATATAATTACAAGAATTTCTTTTGTGTTTATAATATTAGTTGATTTAGCTATGAGGCTTTTAACTTCTGACGGCACTGTTGGCGCAGTGGTTAAGCGATTGACTGCTGCGTTGCGTGTCGCGGGTTCGATTCTCGCACGGAACAAAATATTTGTGTGGCCTACAAGAGTTGTTCCAGGTCTGGCTGTTTGTGTATGTGAGTTTAAATGTTTCTAAACGCACCCACAATACAGGAGAAATTCCTAGTGTGGGGAAACAGTTTTATTTAAAAAAAAAAAACTTTACCTACTTAGGCATTCAGAAATACACCACATCTCCATGTGGCGTATTTCATCAAAAGGAGAGTGAATGGGGTTTGGTACTGCCCCCAACAAGACGAGCCAAAAACAAAAAGCAGGGGTACTACCTACCTTTTCTCGAAGCGTTTTGTCATATTTTCAAGCAAGCTATGAATGATGATACTAAAGAGCTCTAAGTCTCGGGAAAATATATAGTTAACAGAATTTAAAAAAATAGTTTTATTTATCTAGCTTTTACACTTTGGATTTTAGTAACAGAAAAAAAAAAAAAAAAAACGATTTCGTCACTGACTGACTCACTCGTCAAACCTCTAGGGCACTTCTGATGGATAGTTAAATACGCCAGTACGAAATCACCACTAAAGTTAAATTAAATAGAGCACCCTACAAAAATAAATGAAATCCCACCATAATCATACCATTTAAAAGGTTACCAAGATATGAATATGATCTAATTTAGAGTCAAGCCCAACTCACATCTTGGTCTAAATGTATAATATGGCTGGGCCATTCCAATGAACTATTGCATGATAAAGACCACTGTTCATAAGCCCATATGGGAGTGGGACCAGCAGTCCCAAAGTTCCAGGGGTGGGAGGGCGACCAGCAGTCCCAAGTTGATGTCGGGTTAATCGTTCATATTGTGAGCAACGTGGTGAAGATTGAGAGAGAACAGAGGCATCTTTATGATGATCTCCTTCTTAAGATAACGTGAGCATAGGTCGTGGACCAGACAGAGCCCTGATAGTGCAAAAAAAAATGAGATTGACTTCATTATATCGACGACGAAGCAAGTATTCAATGATGTCTCTGTAATCAAGGCGGTGAAAACTGAAAGTGATCACCGCATGGTACACTGAACATAAATATCAAAATGGAAAGATCTCGACTGATGAAGTCTACGCTTCGCCCAGCACTGATCCAAGAACAAAATGAAACCTACATTGCTCTTGCACAGTCCGTTTTGCTGTATTGTATCGCCATTTGGGGTGGCGCAGCTGAAACTAGATTTATGGACGTGGAACGTGCACAACGAGCGCTTATAAAAGTTATGTATTTTAAAAATGAAAGATATTCTACTCAAAACCTTTACGAAATTGGTAATTTACTCTCAGTCAGAAAGCTACACATAACCCAAACGATTTAAAAAAAAACATAAAACCCTTCCATTTGATATGAACACGAAACCTTAAGGGGAATCTAGTCGCTGGCTCGAACTCACTGGTGAGCCTGGCTAAAAACCACCTTATCTCACCAGGCTTCGTGTCCGACAGAGGTAATGAATGGTTAGACGCTAGTCTACACGCACAACGTTATTGAGTGAGATGCAGGATCATTTATAGTAAAACAGGCGCGTAAAATTTAAGAAAAGTCCTTCGGAAGATTGGGTTTTATGAAAAAACTACCTACTGCGTAAATCAGTGGCCAATAAAGTTTATTGAACTTTTTGATAATTAAACTTTGTCAGTTTTGTCTTAGTTTTGGAGATTTAACACTTCTTTTATTACTTAAACATGCCCAAAGTTAGGTTAAGTTAGCAAGATAAACTAATCTTTGTTGGCTCATAACTTTTTAATGGTTTTTATTTTAGTATTCTGTTTCCGCACCGACAATATTAATAATGAGACAAAACCATACCATGTTTATTTTTTTATGTACGTTTTAGACAGTGGAGTAACACACTCCCGACGTTTGTATGGAAAGAATGTCGACTAGATTCACCTTAAAGAAGGAAATATATAATTGCAGATATTCCCCAATGTAAAACCAAATTTGCAAGCAGACAATTTCACAATCGCTCAGCTAAACTATACAACAGGATTAATAAAAATATATATGTACACAATATAAACTTTTACGACTGTAAAAAAAATATAACAAACTGGATTAGCTAAGTCTCTTACTTATGAGGATACGGAAGCTCTTCTGGAACATCATGAGTAATATAACCACACAACGTAACGATACACACCTCACTCTACTCCACATACTAAACTACAGTAGGTACACTACACTACACCACACCATACCACCCTACACCACACCACGCACCGCAGCACATCACATGATACCAACCCTCACTACATCTCACACACACGCCTCACACACCACACCAAACTAAATCATATACACCACGCTTCTTACCACATGTTACATACTCCAGCACACTAATTGCGTAACTTACGATTCATCATAATTCGTTTCGTTTTGAAACAAGTGGCTAAACCATTACTTCATATGTTCGAAAATGTGTCTGCTCAGCAACGTAAATAACGCAATGAATATTGTTGAACTCTCAAAATGATACCGATTATCAATAATCGCGTGTTACGCAATTAGGGTGCTGATATTAGTTTATATAATGTTATAATTAAATTACAATCTAAGATATGGAAGAGCGGAGTCCCCTAACGCAGGCCTGTGTTAGGGGATTCCCAACACAATTCATTGTTTATGAACCTTTTTGTGAAAAAAAAAAAAATAAGGTTATTGATGCCGGTGTTCCTCAGGGGTCTGTTCTTTCTGCGACTCTATTTCTGCTGCATAATAACGACCTACTACAGCTTGGTGCTATCGCGTACGCAGATGACAGCACAGTTTCAGTTAGATACATGTCCAGTGCAAGATCCAGCAGAGATGAAACAACTGCTCTTAGAGAGCCAGAGGCGATTGAATTTGACCTTAAATCTGTTTCCCAGTAGGGTAACGACAATCTGGTCAAATTCAACGCACAAAAAACACAGGCGTGTCTTTTTACTGCCAAAAGGAGCCAGTTCTAGTTATCCCCAACTTTTCGAGGTGCATCCGTTACCGACCGCCTTACGCTTTTGGGCATGGAGTTGACGTCCGATCTCAAGTTCGGCTCAACCAGCGAGTCAAAAGCTCAGAATGCAGCCAAGAGGCTGGGCATCCTAAATAAGGTGAGGCGATGCTTCACATCTGGACAGCTTTTAAGCCTCTTTAAAGCTGAAGTGCGTTCTCGTATGGAGTATTGCAGCCACTTATGGGACGGCTCAGCAACATACCAGTTTGCTGCCCTTGACTTGGTGGAACGCAGAGCAAAAAGGCTCATAGGCGACGAAACGTTGGTGGCAAAGCTTCACAGCTTGGCTCATCGGCGTAATGTTGCTTGCCTATCGTTCTTCTACAGACTGTACTTCGGAGAGTGTGCGCAGGAGCTCCACGACCTCATCCCAGCATCACCCTTTTACTACCGGACTACCAGACGCACTGCAGGCAGGGTACCATCCGCACTTGGTTGATATCCCGACCAGTCGTACTCAGCGCTACTCCTCCACATTTAAGATGCGCACAGCCAAAGTGTGGAACTCTCTGCCTGCGTCTGTGTTCCCCTCCACATTTAACCCATCCACCTTCAAAACAAGAGTGAACAGGCATTTTCTGGGCACGCTCGATCTATCATAGACCTCATCAATCGCTTTCCATCAGGCGTGATCGAGGTCAAGAGCAGGCCCATTCAGGAATAAAAAATATACCTGTATACTCGTGTATATATACACATTATGTTTCTGTTTACCTAGGTTTCTATAGGTAGCCGGTTGGTAATGAATGAAGGTACCTATAGATCAGATACCATTTAATCCTAGCGGCCTTTGTCCGAAATCATCCCGATCCGCAGTTTAATTAGCAAAATTAAAACTCATTCCACCATTTTCATTTTAGAAAAATAAATCTCAGAAATTCTCATCAAGATGAAAGAACATCTCAAATAAATTACGTCCTAATCTTATTATAATCACGAAACAAGCTAGAGAAAGATCGAAACAATTAGCAAAAGAAAAATACGTTTTGACAAATTAATTAAAAGTAGGTACTCTACCTATTTACTTTCCTAAATAATTAAGTATGCCCGCCGACCTATTGGACGTGTATTTCTAACGTGACGATATTACTGTGGACGTCGACGACATCACGATCAGTTGACGTATAGACGCCAGCACATCAAGCTACACCAATCTGAATCTGAAATTGCTTTGATAGATTTTCAACTTTATTCCATAAGCATAAGGTTCATGTTCAATTGGGAAAACTTGACAGTTTGGGGTAGCTTGATGTGCTGGTGTCTGTACACACGGATGTATTAAAATCCCGCCGCGATTTTAGCGCTGCGAGTTTATAATTGGAACATTAAAACACACTGCTCGATTGTCGACGCGCTGCAGGGAGATGCACTCAGGGTCCCAATTCTGTATGGTTATAATGATTCCCCGCGGAATCTTACTACGTTCAAACCACGCCAATATCGTACCTTTTAGAAACCAATGTAACGTTAAGGAACCGAAATTTCATATTCTGTATGTTCCAAGACAATTTGTCAATATTAATAAAACAATATTAGCAGATGTCGTGTGTAATCTAAGGAATTGACGTGGTTTCGAAGTAAGGAATGGTTAAGTGGTCATAAGAAATTACGGCCCTACATTGGATTCTGTGAGTTGAAAACTCACCCACGCGAAAAAATCCTGCCGAGATTTTATTACGTCCTTGTGAACGTGACGGTAATATCGTTGACGTCAACGACATCACGATAACACTGGGAAATTCAATGTAAGTATGGATATAGTAGGTATAAGAAGACGCTTTAAAATTTCCGTTCACGATAGCATTGCACCCTGTGCACGTATTTCCAAAACTTTCACTTCTTGTGTTATCGTGGTACCATGGGCGTTTACGATAATACCGTCACGTTATTACTTATTATAAAAGCGCACTAAGAGGGCGTAAAAATGAACACCTAGTTTTTAAATTGGGACATTTTTAGGCAAAAATGCAGAAATATCTAGTCCTCGTTTCAGGCTGATTGAATCTGCATTCACATAGATAATGGTTTAGGTAGTATAAGTACCTACCTAATACCTATAATATCATCTGAATCTGTGTTCTCCGTTTGTTCTCTGTCATTATCTATCTGTCTAATAGTTTCACTATCTATATAAACTAACTAGCTGACACGACAGACGTTGTCCTGTCTTAACTATGAATATTGAATTCGCAATATACATATATATACAGGAAAAGTTTTTAATCCGTGCGCAAACTTTAACCATGAATTTAACATACCATTCTAGACCTCCCAGCGTAGAAATTTTTTGTCGGTTTTACAAAAAAAAGTCAGCTGTTTCATAGAAAAGTGCAATACCTACGCGGTCAAAATGTATGGAGCAGCTTTTTTTTTTTGTATAACCGACGACAAATTTCTGCGCTGGGGGGTCTAGAATGATATCCTGAATTCAGGGTTACAGTTTGCACACTGGATAAAAACTTTTCCTGTATGTTACGCGCCACTTTCTTATTTTTTTCTTTGATAAGAACCCTCTCCTTACAATAACAAACACAATAAAAAAGGAATTAGCAAAATTGGTCCAACCGTTCACGTATGATGGATGCCTTGACCAAGGGAAATAGGGATTAATTTTTATTTACACACATAGATAGGTCAAAGTACGTCCAAAATGACATACGGTTTTGTTTTTTAGTCATACATTTTTAATTAACATAGTTAGGTACTATCGGTCTTTAGTTTTAATAATCATCTTTGGTTCATTCTTTTTAACCCACGTAAACTCGTACCTAATTGAATAGGGACTAATGACCCTCTACAGAGTTACCTACCAATTTTAAACCCCTGAGCAATTTGTAAGCTGATCCAAATAAACATGAGAGGCTTGACGATGATAGGCAACATGCATAGTCTCAAATCTTGACATTTCACTCAAAATCAGAACATTGAAAATGTTCATACCTACCTAAACGTACCTATATCTAGCTCGACAACACACATACATATTGGTACGTATCATGTCAAGTTGTATTTCATTTTAATTGAAGTAGGTTGGAGTAACTGCCTTTCATATAGGTAATGTTGTCGACTACCTCAGACATTAACTGAAAAAAAAAACGAAAAGGTAGTAAAATAAATAACCAAGAATAGATACTTGGACGAAACGCTATGAAGCATAAAGGAGAAGGCAAACGTGATCGGCTAAGCTTGACTGGGCTGCATGCATTACCATAATCCGAGCTATCGATTTTACCCGCTTCAAGCCCTTTTAATAGAATTACCTACCCTACGTTGTTGAATTTGCTGCGTGCCTTGACTAACACCGATCGACTAGAAATTTTATGGAGTACCTAACAGTGTTTTTTTAAAAAGAATAGGTACTGACTTATGGTTCATAAGTTTTGCTATTAATCCTCCAGTAGGTAAGTTAGCATACCGAATCTTTATGTAAATGTAATTCCAGGTGTTTTAATGAGCAGTTAGGAAGGTAGCCTTTACGACTAACTAAACGAAAAGGTAGCCACTGTATCAAATGGTCAGAAGGCCTAAACAAATAAGAAGTTCAAAATAATTAACCCATGACTCATTAAAATCCGCACTTTGGGAACGTGCACCAAGTGGTATGCTATACAAGACACAAATACGGAGTAACGCACAGGCTAGATGCCAGCCAGCATCTTAAGTGTTTTGAAAAAATCTACGACTCAGATAAACTTGAACAATTGTCCAAACACGTTTTAAGTATTAGATTATTAGGTCTTCTACCTAGGCAATCAAATATAAGATCCCATATAAATTAGATACCTACCTAAACCAACACTAGGTATAAATTATGAAAGAAAACCATTTTAAAGTTCATGCATCATCGTGAAAACATCGAAGATATTGGTTATGAAAAAACATCCCCATATTTAAAATATATTTTTACACAAAATAATTCCTAATCGCCAGTATTAAGTACAGGAGCCTCAAAATAAAGGCAGGGCATATAAAAAGCCTTCGCTTGAGTGTGCGCCACAAAGCGACCTCAGCGAATCGATTCAGCAACAGGTCTGTACCGGGGTTTCACACAGCGCCTTATACCTACCTACATAGAGCGTATGCAGCGGCTTTTTGACGCTGCCTTTGTAAATCATTCGCAAACTCGGTGAGTTGTGCATTGTAAATTGAATTCTGCTTAAGTTCACCTTATAGCAGTAAGAATGGCTTTATAAATTGGTTTACCTTTGTTCTTAAGTGTTGTCTTAGGTGTTCGTAAATAAGTTGAAGACCCCTGCCGCGTTTGTTTTATAAAGAATCCTGTGTCTCCTGCCTGACATTTATTTAATTAATTAAGGAGGATGCCCTGAGGTAGCCCAGCTAAATTAAAACTCACAGAACTATGATCATTAAAATCATCAGTAAAATCCTCTAAGTCCATGTTCGCACGGACGTAAAAATATCGCAGCGGATTTTTTTTGCGCACTGGATCTTCAACGTACTGCTAAGGGCCGAGAATTGAAAATCGAACAGTGTGTTTTATCGACACGCTAGGATACTATCTGTTAGATTCTCAATGCTCGGTTCAACACAGAGTGTTGAAAATCGAGTGAGCGATATTTTTATGTCCTTACGAACGTGATCTAAGTTCATATAACTTTCATGAAATGGAACTATATTATGGACCTTCAATGGGACTATATTAAGGACCGTAAAGGACTGTATTGATGATTTCAATAATAATATTTCGACTTCAAAAAAAAAAGGTGAAAGGTTTGACCTGTATCTTTGTATGTATGTTTGTCCGCGATTATCTCTCGTTTGGCTCAAACGATTTTGATGCGGTTTTCAGAAAAGTATTCGTTACATTTAGGAGAAGGTTTTGGTATTATATTTAAACAGACTTCAAAAAAGGAGGTTCTCAGTTTGACCAGTATGTATGTATGTATGTTTGTCAGCGATTATCTCACGTTTGGCTGAACCGATTTTGATGCGGTTTTCAGACAAGTATTTTTGATTGATGCGGTTTATTTCATTCATAAGTAAGTAAAGTGTTGAAAACATTCTACAGAAGGTTTAATAGTAAATAGAATCTAATTCGTGAGCACATTTCTCATCCTGGTCATTTCGGATAAGGCTCTGTTATCGCGGGGATTGTTAAGTAATTTCTTTAAGTCGATATCACATAAAGCCATGCCTGTTAGGGATTTCACTCGACTCGAGGCAACATAACATTGGCCTTTTGCAAAGATTTTAGGCCCTTGGTCGATCACCGCGGAACTACCGTCCGTCACAGCCCAACTCAATATGACTGGCAACATCCGCCTCTCGATATCACCGTAACCGCGATTGCCTTGATAGGTCGCTGGAGCTATGGAAATGTATCCATCATCATCTTTAAGACGCACTCTTATTGATGGATCCATGTTCCCGCATGGACAACAAGGGCTGACTAGTCTGCTCTTCAGATTCGGAGATTCTAATAGAATAAGTGTTTGCACGAAGTTTAGATAAGCGAACCTCGCTTTGCTCATCACTTTCTGCAGCACGAGCAGCATGCTGACGATCTCTTGCAGCATTAAGTCATCGCCTTTTTTCGTCAGGAATTTCATTCTCCCTTGCGCGACTCTTCCTTAAAGCTTCCTTCGTTTTTCTACCTAGGCCCATAGGCACACCGCATAATAGTAGGTATGTCAAAGTCATGATTACAGACTGATACGAGTCCTAGCCCAAAGCTTATCACTAATTAAACCTATTACTAAAATAAATGGAGAACCTAACTAACTATGAACAAACTGGTAATCATCCCTAAACCTAAAGTAAATGAAGTACCTAACACTAAAAAAAAAAATTAAATAAAAAAGTAATTAACCCAAATCGAAGTATTTAACACTAAAACGTATGAAATAAAAAAAGAAATAAAAAACCTGAAGTCGAGGTGTGGTGTGAATTTTAGTTCTTGACAAGTAACTAATTTTATTCCATATTTACCTTTTTAATCGAGATAAAAAATTGTCAGATTTTCTAGGTAAATAATAAAAAAACTTCATCCAAAACAAAATGTCAATAAAAAACTTAACCTATTTTGTACAGACTGTATCTTTTTTGTCTTTTCTTTTGCTTATATCTCGAAAATGGTGTGTCCGATTGCAAAAATAATAAAAAATTGACCCCCTTTAAGAACTCCATAAACCTATAAAACTTAACATGTAGGTAATAATTTTTCATATTTTCCATACAAAAAGTGTAAAATTCCATAAAAACACGTCGAGGCAGCACTACTGCGCGCCTCCAGCTCAAAAAAAAACAAGTAGGTACCACGTTGCGAAGCCAAAAAATACCACGTGGAGTTGCGATTGGCAAATTCGAATTTAGTTGTAATATTATTTCGAATGTCGAACTATATGTCATGCAAACCTAATCTAAATTAAGTCATTTAAGACCTGAGACACACATGAGTGTGTCAGTCAAATCTAAGAAAGTTTATAACATGTAATACATAAAAATTAATATATTACGTAAGTTATCTTCCTACTTAAATACTAACCTACCTACCTATTTTTGTTACAGGTGGCATTGATTTTTGGAGTGAATGGCGCTTGTCGTGGAAATGAACTTGTAACATTAAAATCGAAGATTTCGAAAAAAAAACAGATTTGTTGCTGGTAAATTTCCCAGATACAAAATCAAAGAAAGAACGTTAATTCGTAGTGAATACGTAACAATTAACGAAAAGAACCAAGCTCTACGCCCCTCTAATATAAACACTATCAGATTTTTCGTAGCTTATAATAATGGCAAGTGCACCAAGCAAGTCATTGGAAAAAATAAGATCGGCATAGAAATTGCGAAATACCTGAAATTGACAAATGCCGAGCTCTATTTATATATACGGGCCATTGTTTCAGGAGAACATCGGCTAATCTATTGGCGGATTCAGGAGCAGACATGACCCAGATTAAAAGACACGGTGGCTGGAAATCTGATGTAGTAGCAGAGGACTACATTGAAAATTCTATACAAACTAAGGATAAAATAAGCTGCCGCATTGGTGACAACATCAAACTAAAAACACCGTTGATAACTGATCCTTGCAAATCTTTGTCACCACTACCTTCCACATCAAAACACTATTCATCTAGCCCGCTGCCTCAAGCACCACCTTCACCAACTTTCACGATCCAAAATGGTCCTCAGTAGACCCAAGTTTCTGAAACTTTACTTGACAATAATGTTCAAATAAACTCTACCTCAACTTCAATAAATGTACCGAAAAAATACATAACTTTGTCATTCCACAACTGGTCTAATGTATCAAACATGACCTTTAACATTTAATTGTTTTAAATAGGTCTACTAACTATAATTGTAATTTTAATATTGATACTTTTATTCTAGCTTTTTATTGTCTCGTAGATGGTGTGACAAGGAGAGTATTCTCGTCGGGGATAAAGGTGCCTTCGTCTTGAGCGACCTTGAATCCCACGCTGCACTCAGCTTTCTTGTTTTAACTCCCTCGCTTTGCTCGGGAGTTAACTCTAAACTCCCTCGCTCCGCTCGGGAGTTAACACTACAACCCTTCGTTTTGCTCGGGATTCAATACGGCGCCCGCTACATAAGACACTACTTTATCCCCTTAGTGCATTATCTACTAAGTATTAAATTTAGAGTTTTTTTTTTGCAGAATAGTTTAAAATTCATAAAGCCAAAAGTGAGGAATTTCCCTTGAATCGACACCCATGATGAAAATTTGGGTTTCTTTTGCAGCCGCCATCTTGGTTTTACATTTTGACCTCATTACTGGCTTCTGTATCTTCGAAAAATACGAAAACGACACCCATGACGAAAAATTTGTTTTTTTTTTGCAGCCGCCATCTTGGATTTGCATTTTGACCTCAATATCGGCTTCAGCATGTTCGAAAACCATGAAAGCGACACCAATGACGAAAAATTGATTTTAATTTTGCAAAGAGCAAAGAGCAGCAAAGAGGGAGCGAATGCTCAAGGTCATTTTGCGCGGTGAACCGGCTTAATTAAATGAAGAAAATCAATTTAAGAAATTAAGCTAGCATTTGCCAGCGGCTTCGCCCGTGTGGGTAGATTATTTAATCACTATTACATATTTTGCTTTCGTGTTTTGTTTCAGGCGACACAACTGGCTTACAGCTGTAGGTCGAGGAGATCTATCTAATTGAGAGATTTTTGGATTTTTGAACAGCATTTCGAAAGAAAGTTTATAATATTTTTAAACTACCTAGGTACCTACCTACAGAACAAAAACATATTTAAGTGATTAAACACATGCCCGGTTGTTATACTTGATAATTGCACTAACCGAACCAAGTGACAGCTCTATACAACTAGGTAGGTAAGAATGTTGAGCTCTGTTAGGAGGAAGCTTTCATTCTGCTCGGGTTTAAGTTCTGTGCCCTCAAGTATGTGCCTTTCGGGTTGCGCGCCGCTTTATGTAGGCCGGGGCGGGGCTTATAGCACTAACGCTCTAGAATGCCTACTACGCTTTGGAATGGGCAGCTAGCTTCATCTTTCTAACTCACCGACATTTACAATTAAAAAGTGCCTGTAATTGGTTTATTTGAAATAAATGCTTTGACTTTTAGTTTGAGCTTGTACACGCAGAGAGGTAATCACCTGCATAGAGCGGCCCCGGCATGACTAGCGGTGTGAGTCCCTTCACTGTAGCATTTTTTGCTAGATTTTCCGAATCTCTAAGTAATGCCCACCAGTAATTGATTGGATAAAATACAATTAAGTTGAGGGCTTAGACTTTGAGTAATATATTACAGGATTACCTGGGGCATCCCCAGAGATACCTGATGGATTACCCATATCTAGACAGAACGTTTTGTTTTTTTTTGTACCTATTTGTTTTTGTTGGTGTGTATTAGTACACGGCAAACCTATACACAGCGAAGGTATAGGTACTATAGGTAGGAACTCTAGGAACAGATACTTACCTAAGTCATACTCAGAAGGTATCTATTCATGTGATTTCAACAAAGCTAATTGACTTACCTTCGATCTTCTCTATAAAATTTGTTTAGAAAACAGACACAAAGACCAACATAAAACAGCAAAATCCACGTTTGATTGTGAACCAACTAAAAATACATATGAACTTTTTAATGTGTTTTTTTTTAAACTTCTCCCGCTCTGGGTGGAGCAGGAGGGCGTGTCAGACTTTTACTGACTAAAACCCACCCGTGTTCCCTCAGTTGCCTGTGTGCCAGGGGCGACGGTATCTCTTTCGAACAACCCGCCCCCGTGGCAGGCATCGGCCCTTGCGGACCCCACCAGTTCGGCGCACCAGGACACATAGCACGCCGTGACCACCCCAGGAACCAAGTAATATAAGGGCCCCAGACGACCACGTGTCTGGCACCCTTGATCCCCCTGCGACGGGTCAGCGCAGTGGCCCCGCCACCTACCACTTTTCAGCCGCAGGGGATAGGGAGAGCGGCCAACGCTATACCGACACTCCTCTTCCCCTGCGGCCCCACCGCGTCCGCCATCAAACGGTGGCGGCCCCGTCCAGGCCACGGAAGGGAAGAGCGCTACTCAAAAGTACCGGCACTCCTCCTCCGCCGCAGCCTGTAACCCTCAGCCGCGATGCCTCCCATTCGACATCGCGGCCCGCCTCAGTTGCGGTGCACCTCACCGCAACCTACTTTTTGGCCGCTACGTCGTCGGCTTGGAGACCAAAGCCCTGACGAGCGGCCCCACCTTTGGGTTCCTCTTCGCTTCACCGTGGGAGCGGACCACGGCTACTGAGCCCCCCCGCAACGACAATGCGGGAACCCACTGGGGGAGAAGTGTTGATATTTAGCGCGACAAGTCACTTCACAAAGTAATCATCTAAAATTGAAGAATTATTTTAATTTTATTGATTTTGGTGTATTTTATGTTCCATCTTAACCAGTAAACTGAAAATACCCTATTGTTTAACAATAAAATATCCTCTACAATTATTTTGTTTTCTATCTACCTACATATCTAAAATATATTTTTTTATTCTAAGCAGTTGGGTCAATACTTTCTCCTCATCCTTTAATCTAATTTATTTATCTCCATAGTATGTTTCAAACCTGATAGCTAGAAACAACTTTCAAGCTATCTGCAATAATGCTAAAATCTAAAATAAATAATAGATTAAAAAACTAAAAAACACGCTTAAAAAACCAAACTAAAAAAGGAGAAAATAATTTAATTCAATTAAAAAGCGTGGGGTGCTTGACATAAATTGATTATAAAAATACCTCAAAAAGCACCCCACGCTTTTTAATTGAATTAAATTATATTCTCCTTTTTTAGTTTGGTTTTTAAAGCGTTTTTTTTTTGTTTTTTAAACTATTATTTTCTATTTTTTAGTTCTGCTAACTACAAAAACGTGTTTTCTTTTTCTCTTTTTTTTATTATTGAATTGTCATCGGTCCTCGACAAGTTTACAAAGTTTGAATGAAATCTGACCGTTTAAAGTGGGTCAAAATCGCGCTCAAAGGAGTCGGTTACATACAAACAAACAAACATACAAGTGAAGCTAATATAAAGCGTGTAAAAAGGAATAAGTAGTTCACTCTACTGTACCCAAGGATAAATGACACCAATCAATACCAATTAAAGCACCATAATCATCAATACAGCAAAATCAATGTGCTATTATAATGGTGGAAAACTAATTAAATAATAAATAATAGTTTAAAAAACTATAAAACACGCTTTAAAAACCAAACTAAAAAAGGAGAAAATAATTTAATTCAATTAAAAAGCGTGGGGTGCTTGACAGTAAGTGATTATAAAAATACCTCAAAAAGCACCCCACGCTTTTTAATTGAATTAAATTATTTTCTCCTTTTTTAGTTTGGTTTTTAAAGCGTGTTTTATAGTTTTTTAAACTATTATTTATTTAGTTTGGTTTTTAAAGCATGTTTTTTAGTTTTTTAAACTATTATTTCTTTTCTATTTTTTAGTTCTGATAACTACAAAAACGTGTTTTTTTGTCTCAATTTTTTTTTTAATTATTGAATTGTCATCGGTCCTCGACTAGTTTACAAAGTTTCAATTAAATCTGACCGTTTAAAGTGGGTCAAAATCGCGCTCAAAGGAGTTGGTTACATACAAACAAACAAACATACAAGTGAAGCTAATATAAAGCTTGTAAAAATAAATAATGTTTGTATTTTATTTTTTAATCTTGTTCATTTCCACTTCTAGAAAAAGGTCTAACCTCTCATAAACTATTGTCACCAGTGCAAAAATAAACAATAAAGAAAAAATTTAATAAAAATAACACTAATAAATTTTAACTTATTTTAATTAAATAAATCATGGTAACATAATAGGTTGCTCAAACTCAACAGCTAATACATCAGGAGTCCTAAGCAGTGCCGTAGAAATCTGGAAGCGAGCAGGTGTCTCTAGATCTCTGAATATAATCTCGGAGCCATTTGGATGCCACGCTGCAAATGTTGCACTTAAAGTTGACTTCTCATACGTCACAATAGTGCAGCGCTTACCTAGAAGGAATGTTTGGTGCTAATAGTTGAATCTTTGAGGTTAAATGTATTTTATTAGGAGGTAATTCATTCAAAATTGAATTTTTCAGTATCAAATAATCAAGCTGGTATTTCGTTATGACTAAAACAAAAAAGGATTCTTAAAATAATAATTTATGTTACCGTTTAAGGTTTCTACTATTGCATAAAATAATTTACCACTTAGTTCCCCAACAGCTTTGAGGAATAATTCCCGAAGTGTCGCTCTGGCTTCCTGTTCTCTCAATGCAGGGTCAACAACTTCATCAACATCGGCCATAATGTAAAATTTAATACTTATAGCTGAAAACTATTATTTACAACATTACTAAGAATATGTTTACTTTTTTTGTTTTCATACAACTTGACAATTGAATTGACAATACAGTCTGACATTTTGCAATGGCATACATGACATATCGATCGTGTATTGCTACTGTAAAAATGAACACATTTTTTAGATACCTACGAATAGCACAATATTCTAGTCCCACAGTGGTGTTTCAAAAGGTGGATTTCAAAAGGAGAACAAACAGCGAAACAGCATTTCCTAATCTGAATATATTTAAAGACAGTGTCTCCCTAGTTATTACAAATGTACTCTGTCAGAGACTAGGGATTCGATTACGATTTACAATCAAAAATAACTTCTTACTACGTAATCAGGCTACTCATTTTATATTGGGAATCTGGTAGGTTTAATATTGATTTCCTCTACTAAAGAAAGGCATCCCAATTTTCTTGAAAGTACTACATACTAATGGCCACCGTCCATCTCTCGTCTATTACCCGACTGCGGACAAACTAATGTTTTTAACCTGTGAATGTATGAATGGTTGTGAATAGCTATGCTGTACTTCTGTTTTTATTTATATTGAAACGATTATGATCGCTGTTATTAATCCTAGTAGAGTACGGATATTACTTACGAAAGTGCAGGTATATACTTGACTGCCTCGTTGGTGAAAGTCAAGAAAGTGCGACTGCTGAGCGTCGAGACCCAGGTTCGACCCGTTAGTGTTAGGATGCGCTCCAGTTTACCGCTCGCGGTTTTTTTATTGTTTGCCATGGACCCTAAATATTTTCAAGTATGTTCATCTTTATTACATAGTCATAAGGTTCATGTTCAATGGGAAAATATGACAATTTGAGGGATCTTGATGTGCTAGTCTGTAGACAGGTAGGGTGATACAAAGTTCTTCGCATTAAGTTTATAGCGGTACTCCAAGACTGTCCTCGTGAAACTTACGCTTGCATCTCCAGGCGACACTCCAGACGGCCTATTTGTTTTCATTTCACTTAACTTCGGCAAAACTTACTATTGAGTATGACCCACTTATTTAACAATGCTACTCCGAATTTATTGGCCTTAAACAGGTTTTCTGCATGTTTTGCACCACCAAAATTTTTAATCGACTTTAAAAAAAAGACGTTCTAATTCGCCTGTAAAATATATAAATATTTTTAATATTATGTCCAGCCATATTTTCGCCAATAGGGTATTTCCCAATTTAATAAAAACTATTTTAATTTGAAGATTGTGATGAAATATTTAATAGAAAAATAAAAATAAATTTATTTATATCGAATTTCTCAACTAAAAACAAATTTATTTTTCGTTGTTTTGAATTTATCGACAAAACGCTCCTTACGATGACTTTGTTATCACGTGACCAAACATGACGTCAGCTTTGTGTAAACGGCATCGTTAAAAATACTTTGTGTGGCGCAGTTTTAGAAGTATTTGTGCACAGAGGCACCGCACACCAGTAGTACCATTTTCTATCCATTCAAAATCTTGAACTAAACAAAACTAACAAACATAAAAAAACATGCATTATAAACTCTACATTCATTTGTTTACAACTAACTAAACATAAATTTGATTTAAACCGTTTAATTTAATTTTTGATTTAAGCCATGAGAAAATGGATACCAATCAATTTATTTTTATTTTTCTGTTAAATATTTCGTCCCAATCTTCAAATTAAAATAGTTTTTAATAAATTGGAAAATACCCTATTGTGCACTAATTTTGATCAATATTTTTTCATTTGGTAGTGCATGCTCACGCGGTGGTCGCAAAATATAAATTATACTTTGGTGGTTTTTGAGTTAGCTTCAACATTAAGTATTTTTCCCCACTTGTTTATGTCGATGATGTTGTAACTTCCTATCACAGATATTTACAAAGCAAGTAGTATGTGTGCGGGGTAGGTACCAAAACTAAACTGACAAATAAAAACTTTCCACTTCCACAGTACAAAGTATTAAATAACTTTCAATTTGGAAAACGAAAATACAAAACCTAAGACACCAGACAAGTTGGTTGTTTTTATTGTAGTAATTTCTATTTTATTTTTGGATATTATGAATGATCCCTGAGATAAGAAGACCTACTGACTAAAACGCACCCGTGTTCCTTCAGTTGCCTGTGTGCCAGGGGCCATGGTATAGCACAGGTGTGAGGTGTGATTCTTAATATTTTTGCCGACATGTCTTAATCCATCTTGTAGGTAAAATTAATGAAAGCTGATAAAAATATCGGTATAGTCAGTTGATTAAATAAAACTCAGAAGATAAAATTAATGGTTTATTCCTTGAAGACATACGCTAGCTCAATCCCAATCATACACATTAATAATCATGTTAACATTATTACGAAGAAGGTAAAAAATTGTTTGATAAATACCTGAATGACTCCTCAGAGGATACTGGTTTACAGAAAAAAAACTGTGACCTTCCTAAAGATCGAATATCAGTGGTGACTACACTGTTACAAATATTTAATATCTAATCGTAAAATATAACAAGTCCATTCGTAACGCCGGACTTTAGGCTACATGCATTTTATTAACCAATAGTTTTGGTGCTAACAATGAAATTCTTAATAATACGTGTGACTATTCTATGTCACCTCGAAACCGGTGGTCGACTGTAGATTTTTCTGGAACGCCATCGCGCCTCGCCTCTTCTGTACGGGTGCTTAATTTCAAAAGTACCTCTTTTGTAGTGGTGGTAGCAGCGCCATCCGCAGGTCTTCGTCTATGGCTTTCCAACTGAAAAGTCCATGGAGCAAGCTAGTAACAGGTACTTAGCAGCGGGACAATATGGAATTGACTTGTCAATGGTTAATTTTTTATTTTATTCACAAAAACTGACGTAATAAATATACCAAATTATTTTCAAAAGAAAATTCATGATGAACACATTGACAGTTCATTTCTCTTTGGATGTTGGGGTTTAGGGTTAATTCGTAGTGTGACATAAAGTTTCCTATTTCATTATAATTATGTCTGAGTCTGTATAAACCTTCCATTTTCAACAAATAACTAAAAACTTGATGCCACTTGTTACATTATTCGGGTACCTGGAAATACACAGTAGATGATGTGATAACAGCATCCACAATGTGATAAGAGAGCACCTATGTGTAAGCTCTGTAAGTCTTTGTAATTGCATTATATTTATGTGATTGCTATGCAACGGCATTCAGTAGTTCAAAACTTTACTGTTAAATTGATTCTAAACACCTAATAATAGTATCACAGACACAATATCAATTAAAACATTTCAAAACTAATGACATAAACATCTCCCCATCAAAAGCCTTTATCAGAAGAACGCAATAACCTAACAAATACCTGGCAAGTGCGATCGGCACGAGTCGACTGGCGACAAATGACGACGTCGAAACATAACATGATGAAGTACCTCAAAACGACGTCGAGGCGAACAGCTCGTCTGAATGGACCTTATTAGAAGATCGCCTACGCACTCAACACCCAACCAACACATTAGATGTGAGAGAGAAATGTACGGCGATCAACAAATAAAGTCTTCTCCCATTGATGGCTCTCGGCAACTATGCAAAATACCAATCAAATACCTGCCAAGTCCGTCGGTGTGACGACAACTATCGAATCGAGAGTGCAATGGGTGTCATTACTCCCCATATGTTTGCCATATACCGAAGTAATATTTTGGTATGCTACACATAAGCTGTAAAACAACAGTGTTCACTTTATTACTTGTAATTGTCTCATCTTTGGGGAGAGGATTGAGTAGTGTCAGTGTGGGTAAAGGTTGATAAAAGAGTGTTGGTTAACTGTTGTCAAACAAATTGTGGTGAATGGTTATGGTGTAGTAAGTGTCATAGATGCGGTACCTGGACGCTTCGCATTGGTAGGGGGTACGAGCTATTGTTGTATACTTACCGGTTTCAGGCGCATTTGTGATACCTCAGTCATTAGCTAGTGGCGGTCGCGTGAACGTCGCCGTGGCCGCTCGTGGGGCGACCCTGCAACAAAATTGTAATTTAAAAATGAGGATATTAATAAACCAAAAAACCTACCTACCTATCCTACCTACACATTCAGATAAACCAAAGGAGGTAAGCGCTTCGGTATACTTCGTATTTCCGAATTAGCACGAACGTCGCGCCACATAGTAACCCGCCGCAGAGGCAATGCTTCTAAGTTGTCGTTACTTCGGTCTCAGATAGAATAGAATAGATTGTAATATGTCACTCAAAAGTTTAGATATTAATTTTGTAATTGCATAGTTGTTAATCCTTTATCAACATGGTAATACAAAATAGGAAGGTAGGGATCGTCTAATTTAAAACTGCAAGCCCCTCGACAAAAAATTATATACAAAAATTTGAAATGTTGTTCCGTGTGGTGCCGGACGTAAAAGAATAGCACCATCCCATTTCTCCCCATGGGTGTCCTAGAAGGCGACTAAGGGACTTACTAGAAAATGGGCAGCAGCGTTCTCTATGTATTTGACCACCATACTACGATCGTCAGCCCGCCTGCCAAACGTGGCGATTATGGCAAATCCCCCCTTTTGGGGGAGGCTCATGTCCAGCAGTGAACGTCTTTCGGTTGATTTATGATGATGATGATGATTTGAAATGTTTATGCAACCAGCAGTGGAGGGGCGTGCAGTTTTGAACTAGACAAGGCCTACTTCCATGGTTGTAACAGCTTTACATTAGATCTCATCATTGCTCGTTCAAATTTCGGTACATAAACGATGATTCCCGAAGCGCACTCTTTTCTTTGGACAGCTGTAAGTGCCGTGGTTCAAACGTTATGGCTACAACAGCTATGAACAACAGTGTAATACGAACGTCTCTCCTTGCGATGCTTGCGGTCGCGCTCCCGGTCCTTGTCGCGGTCCCGCTCCCGCTCGCGGTCCCGGTCCTCGTGCCGCCCAGTCTTCTCGCGACTGGCGCTGAAAAAAAACTCGTCATTTAAAGTTACGGAACTTCTGCAAAGATACTGCACTGCACTTATGTTTATGGAACCGCCACGATGACAATATATATGTACCCTTGGTATATAACCGATAATCTACCTAATAAATGCACAAGCGGTCCTTATACATAAGGAAGGTAGCACTCTGGATTTTGGATTTCGCCCCAGGGGGTTACTACTTAGACTTCAGTTAATAAGTCGAAGTTATTTGTTTCCAATTGGGCATAATATGACTTGTTTATAAATAAATAAATAACTACTCACTGGTGACGATCCCGTGGTTCCCTCTCCTTCTCACGTTCCCTATCCCTGTCCCTTTCCCTGTCCTTTGGTTCCTTGTCCTTCTCCCTGTCCTTCTTCACGCTGTTCTCTCGCTCTCGCTCCCGCTCGGCACGCTCGGGCCGCTCCGCCCGTTCGCCCCGGTCCCCTCGGTCGCTCCTATCCCTGTCCCGCTCTCGGTCGCGCTCCATTCGCTCTCTGTCGCGACGATCAGAGCCGAGACCACCGCTGCGGGCACTGCGTTCTTTTTCTCTCTCTTCCCGACGTTTCCTCTCTTTCTCTTGCTGCTCCTTTTCGCGAGCGTCGTTCATCTCTTCGTAGGCTTGCCGCAGTTTGAAGTAGCTGTTACGTAGACGAAATATTTAGAAGAAAGCTTTTTATTCCTACGGTATCGCGATTATGATATTTCAACCAGTATCTTAGTATACAATCAGTTATTGATTCTTCTGTAATGAATAATTCATTTATCTCACCCGACATGTTGTTTTCCAGAAAGATGGTCGTCGATGCGCTGTTGTGCGTCACCAACGATCAAAAACGCGCCACAAACAGGACAAACTTCCATTTGCTTCTCTTGAGCAGCCGCCAGCTCAGCAGTCATGGACCAGTGGCTAAAAAAGTGGTAATAACATTAAGTTCCACAAACAAAACAATAACAAGGATTAAGTTTGCACACTGTCTCATAAAGTAGTTTTGTTTGTTTTTTTTTTTTTCAAATATAATGTATGGTATTTTTTCAAAATAATCTTGCTACCGGTCGAGAAATTGGTTCGAAATAAAAACATATTACTATAATCAAGCTGCTCCCTCAGGCAGGCAGTAGACACGATTATCACTTCTTGCGTTACTATGCAACCAATGTGTTTATTTTTGTTGCAACAATAGGTTTATAAAGTTTTTCAGATAATGTTGGATTACCTGTTCTCTTGTTGTTTTAATAGTTGTTCTTTCTCTTCCTTCAGTCTATCACAGAGCTTCATAAGACCTTGTGCTTGCTCCACGTCTCCGCGAGTCCCGGCTTCCTCCGCCTCTTGGACTAAAGCTGTTATCTTTTCTGATAACAATTGTACCTGGTAAAAAATAATAGTATGTGTCATCAACAGTTTATTTTTATCTCCTTTTTCTTATATTTAGTATTGTTGTTTAGTAGTTATCCATTAGGTGGTTCTATGTTATGGGTTTGGTTTCCGCACTTAGTCCTTCCAGTGGACCATTGTGCGTGAGCCATGGCGGCCTTCGGGTGTTATTCCAACCAGCCCACCTCCTTCCGGAAGTTGGCTATAACACCTGGTTTTTTGAGAATATCCGTGTAACATTTGGGTTCCCTGAGGGTTTCTGTTCTAATCTGGGCTACGCCTGTGCATTCGAAAAGCACATGCGCAACGGTTTCCTCGGCCTCCATGCAAGCCCTGCACAAGGGGCTGTTCATTAAGTGGTTTTCCAGGTTTTATTTGGCCGGCGAGTTATTATTTTTTATGACTTGATAAAGCTTTCTGTTTCCCCTTATTTAACATTGTTTTTGTAATTTATAGGTACAATAAAGAATATGAATAGGTTGCAAAAATGAGAAATCTGAAAAGTTCTGTTTATTTATATTTCAAGAAAGATTAATTTACCTGCTCTTGGTTCTTCTCAGTCTGAGCTTGAGTCATGGGTGGTCCATCAGGCTTGGAGTTCATCAATTCCAATCTTTGTTTGCCTTTTTGAATTTTGCCTGAAAAAAGACAAATACCATTAGCAGCGTAATTCTATGTTGAAAGATGCTACCATCACGTTTTATGGAAGATACCATAACTTTGTTTGTACTCACGTTCAACATCATTGATCATGTGACGACAGAACCGTAAGAATTCTTCCACATACTGTGCCTTCTTGTATGATGACTCTGCTTTCTCAAAGAGGTCTTTAACTTCATCATCATGCACCTTCGGACAGGCACCTAAATCAGCTCTAGTGTTCACGAACAAATCATGCGGACAGAACTTCACCAGGTAATATTTACAGTACTGCAACAAAGTAAAATGCACTTATTATTTGTATCACTTCCCTAAGTCAAGATATGTCTGAGTTTAACGCATATTTAACTAATGACCTGTGATGGTATCCCATCACAGGTCATTAGTTTAAAAGTGAAGTTTAGGTATATTAGTGCCTGATGATAATCAGGCACTAATATACCTAAACTTCACTTTTATTCCCACAAAGGAATAATACAGGCACACCTTTCAGAATCCCGCATCCTGGAACCTTTTGAAATTCCTGAGATTGCTAAAAATGTTACATGCTTACAAAATATAGTTAGAACTCATTGTGAAAATGAAATTTTTCATTACTCATACTTTCAAGACGGCTGTTCCTTGTTAAACTCTCATTGTATTTTTTTTAGATTTAGAAAGCTGATTCTAATGATACATTTAATTTACAATGAAAGTTTTTATGAGTACTGGTTTAGTAAACAGGCCAGCAGCCTTATTCAGAAAGGAATGTCCAAATTATTATTTTGTGGGAAGAAGTTTAGTTATATAAGTGCCCGATTATCTGATCACTGCTAAAGACTTATTTGCAACTAAGTGGGTAATGGGTGAGTAGTGGGTGTGTTAAGATCTTGTCCACACATGAGATATGCAATAAAGATTTGAATTTGAATTTTAATATTTTTTACTGTATCATCAGTTTAGTGATTGCATGTTACCGCTGAGCATGAGGTTCTGGGTATGGTTCCTGTGTCAGTGTTATTGTTTTGCTATCAGGAACAACTGAGTAGCGGCTGAACATACTTGGCGAAGTGTCAGTGTAATACAGCTCTGCCTAACCTTTCCGAACATACAAGCGTGATGTTCTTGCCGAAAACTAATCTAATTAAATACTAAATAGATTTTATATAATGCTGGAACTGTTAAAACCTTATAAACCTATAACTAATATCTACTATAGAAATAATCAAATCTGCCGTATCGTGCGTGCTCTTAGATTTTTTTTATACGGTCAGTCAAAATGCTATCGGTCGATAAACCAACAAAACTACATCACCTTCAATCAATATAGATAAAGAAATAACATGCACAATGTTAAGTACTGAAGAATAATTACCTCTGGATCCTCCCAGTTCGGCTTCTTGATTTTTTCATTGGGATTTGTATTGCGATGTCTGCCCATCAACTCATCGAGCAGCTGAGCCGCCGCCAGCACCGCCATTGTGGCAGACCTAAATATCTAATGAACTAAACTGAAATCTAACAACGTGTCCTACTGAATATGCTTAATACACCCTAATTGCAATATTATTAATAAATTACTCATTAAATAGCCTACAGACAAAACAATTTCGCCCTTCAACCTAAATAAAAGCCGTGTTCGGTTTAGAGTGTTGTCTTGTCTATGACATAAGCAAAAAACTACAATAGACATTATGCCATAGAGTATATTTCTTTTTGGGTTTTTGCCTTTTAGTTCAGAGTTTTGTTTGACGACTTTGCTTTGGCTTAGAGCATCATATTATTTTTTTGTAAAACTTGCAATATTAAAAAAAAAAAACTGAAGCAGCAGAACTTCGTTGAAACAACTTCGCGAGTAGTGTAATGCAGTAAAGGAGAAGCTCAAGCTTAGCCCACAAAATTCAAGTTTTCTTACATTTTTTGAAAATGGCGTCTGGCTGGCGTCTGCCAGCACATCAAGCTACCCCAATCTCTCAAATTTTCCCAATTAAACATGAACCCTGTGCTAATAAAGATGAAAAATCAATGAAAAATAATATTATAAAGAGGTAAAGTTTGAGTTTGTGAGGTTACCTATCTGGATTTACTGAACCAATTTAGAAAATTATTTTACCAATAGAAAGCCACGTTATTTGTGTTTTACGTAATTATGTAAAGTTATATTTGTAACGGTTGCGAATCATATTTTGTTACGCATACAGCCTGACATTGACCTGCAAATTGCAAAAATGAATGAAAATTTAAATTTCCATACCATCAAAACCTTCTACCTTCTATGGTCTAAGCTTTCAATCTATTAACCCACGTTCACACGGACTTAAAAATTTCGCAGCGGAATATTATCGCGCACTGGATTTTCAACTCTCGGGTTGAGCCGAGCGTTGAGTTGAGAATCTAACGGGAGTGCATCCCAGCGAGTAGGAAAAACACACTGTTAGATTTCCAACTCACGGCGGCCGGCCGCCCGGCCGGCCGCGACGCCCAGCCCCGCGTTGAGCGATAAAATCCCGTTGTGATAATGCTAAAGTCCGTGCGAACGTGTTCTTGAAATGGTGTTAAGTTAACTATATTTTTACTTTTTTGGAAATTGATCCGATGTCAACTATTCTGCCAGTAATGGTCAAGTACTATTTTTTAACCGACTTCAAAAAGAAGGAGGTTTCCAATTCGACACGTTTTTTTTGTTTTTTTATGTGCGTCATAACTCCGTCATAAACAGGACAATTTTTATTCATTGCCCAAAGTTTAACCATGAATTCAGCACACCATTCTAGACCGCCCAATGAAGAAATTTTTCGTCGGTTTTACAAGAAAAAATGAGCTGTTTCATAAAAAAGTGCAATACAGGACCTACGCAGTCAAAATGTACGGAACAGCTGTTTTTTTTTGTATAATCGACGATTTTTTTTTGCACTGGGGGTCTAGAATGATATGCTGAATTCATGTTTACAGTTTGCGCACTTGATAAAAAAAATCCTGTATGATTTGCAAAATTCTTTTTTTGTTCGAAAGGGATTTATACCGAAATGGTCCCTCATATACCTAGATTTGATGATGCGTTTCGGAGACAGACACCGGAACTCTTTAAAAAAATGAGAGCAAATCAACCGCGATTGCTGCTATCGTTTATTGTTTATTAAAACGGTAACACCAATTACATTAATTAACATACAGATTGAATAGATAACAAACATATTACAAATACTAACATATAATAGAGGACAACCTAGCATACTTACTCTCGCAAAATATCAAACACACACGCATGATTTTACTCCATTCATCAGCAAATAGATCACATTCAGGATAGGCGGTCAGGAGGGCGTTGAGCATCCTTAAAGTACGACACACAGGGGACTCAGCTCTGGCAACAGTTTTAGACAACGGCGGCGCAAACAGATTGCGTCGACGGCTTTGACGATGACCGATGAATTTGTCGGGAACAAATAGTCGACAGAAAACATCGAGGAGTTCGGGACTGTCGATTCGTCCTCTGAGAATTTTGCAGGCTACTGTGAGCTGTAGAAAGCCTCGTCTAACCTCCAATGAGTGGAAACCCAAAACACCTAGGAGGTAATTAGTAGGGTACATGAAAGGAAAGAAGTGAAACGTCTTTTTATACAGAAATCTGAGGAAAGTTTTCTGTACCTTCTCCAGCATCAATGTATGAGTCGCCGTATAGGGATGCCAGATACAGGCACCAGCCTCAAGTTTACCACGAACCAAAGTGGTGTACAGAAGCTTAATGACATCTGGGTTGTGAAAGTCACGGGCATTTCGCAAAACGAAACCCAAACGCCTAAAAGATTCCTTGGCAAGGGTGGAGACATGATCTCTAAATGTCAGACCAGTGTCAAAGGTCACGCCCAGGTCCTTTATTTTGGCGACGCGACTTATAACTTCAGTGCCCAATCTGTAGCTATAGTGCAGTGGTTGACGTTTTCGACTGTACGTCATGACGTAACACTTACTTGTATTAAAAAATAGTTTTTTATATCGTGCATTGTATTGACCCCAAGGATGATGAAATTTCGAATTGGTGAGGGGTAGGTACCTCTAAAAACTGAGAAATAATAACTTTTTCCAAAAAAAGAACCGACTTCCGGAAAAACACTACAAAGTGAAAAATAACTTTAATTTCGAAAGGCGGTGACATAAAATTAAAATACTTATCCAAAGTCGCTGACTTTCGAAATTAAGTTATTTTTCACTTTGTAATGTTTTACCGGAAGTCGGTTTTTTTTGGAAAAAGTTTTTTCTTCTATCAGATGTGAAGTCACCACTTGTCAGTGTCACTGTCAGTTTATTATTTGTCAAATTGTGAATTGGTTGAGTTTTCTAAGCAGGTTGTGTTAAATCAACAAAAGAATAATAAGATAATTTTGTGTAAATAATTAGGACTAAATAATAAATTTTAACACATGCCTTGTAAAGCAACTTATTAAAAATGGGTTCGTTATTCGGTAAACATAAGAAACCTGTAAGCAGAGTGACTGAACAAGATAAGGCTGTTCTTCAGTTGAAACAACAGAGAGATAAGTTAAAGCAATACCAAAAGAAAATAGAACTTAATCTCGAGAGAGACAGACAATTAGCTAAGAAACTCTTAGACGAAGGGAAACGTGATAGAGCGAAACTACTTTTGAAAAAGAAAAAATATCAAGAGAAACTTTTACAAAATACAGATAACCAGTTGGAAAAATTAGAACAGCTTACTCATGATCTGGAGTTTGCACAAGTCGAAGTCCAGGTACGTATTTTACGATTAACTCTAGAAATGTGCTTGGATTTTAGGCGGAGGTCTAACATCAAACTGGCTACGCTATGGCAAGAATAACATGCTTTATGCTGAGATTTAGCAACATTCTGGTTTACTTCAAGTTGCTATATTTTATTTCAGGTGCTTGATGGTTTGAGGACTGGAAATGAAGCTCTGAAAAAGGTGAATGATATCCTAAATATTAATGAAATAGAAAAGATTTTGGATGAAACTAAAGAAGGTATAGAAAAACAGAGAGAAATAGATGACTTGATTTCTGGACAACTAACTGAAGAGGATGATGATGCAGTTGAAGCGGAACTGGAGGCTATCCTAGATGTGGGTGACCAGCTGCCTGACGTACCAGCAGATACACTGCCAGAAGTCACTGAAGAAAGAGAACCGGAAAAGCCTCAAAGAACCAAAAAAGCCCCAACAAAAGTTGCTGCAATGGCTTAAGTTAACTTGTGCAGAATGTACATAAGCTTTAAAGGATAATATATTTTTGAATCAGTCCAGTTTTAATAGTTTTTCATTTACTTAATTTTTGTAAATACAAATATACTTAATTATGTAAGGAAATATAGGTAAACTTTATAACACTTGGACATGTATCCTAATGCTTAAAAATATTATTATCAAATAGTTGTATGATTCCTTTCTTTACCTACATTTTTTTCCCTATCAATGCCGGTTTTGTTCCTTCACCAAATAGCAGCTTGTCAGCATAATCTGGGTTTGCCTCTACTGGCATTAGTCCAATAGGATTTTGTATATGTTGTATTTTGATTAATAAAACAGTTAATATAATATTAGGAGGTCCAGGCTACTGGTCGTCAGGACACTTGGTGGAGAGGGATGAAGTGGAACCTCTAATGTAGGGCTGTTATGACAATAAATCTTGAGGCAAAACGAGCATTGCCGGTGCATTAGTCGCCTATTATCGACGCACTGAGCACTACACGGACGATGTGGTGTCGCAACGCAGTGCCGCTTACTACGTCGCAGCGTTTGGTGTTGGGTGTGTCAGTTTACAACACGACTACACTGGCCACTGCACTGCAGTTTCGGCTTCCCACCATATAATTCTTCCCTACTTCGTCTCTATTTATTGTAACGCTAGCTTGTGTAGCATTTGGCCGGTTTTCTTATTAGTTTTTGAACAATCGGTCAAGTGCGTGTCGGACTACGTATATTGAAGGGTTCCGTAGCCGGAGTAAGTTTTTACACATGCACAATATCGATTTCATCGACGACGATCTTTGCGTGTAGGTACGTAAGACTCACGAGACGAGACGATAGGCGTGACTAATACGTGAATATTTTTTTAGCGTTTCCTAGCCAAATGCCAAAAACGCAACTATAATAAAAGGTCGGTATGTTCGTGCGTCCAGATAATTATTATAGTCTCAGATTATAGTCCTCAAATATATCATCTAATAATTAACCTTTTATCCGCTTACGTCAAATTAATCCGACAAATATTTTCGGATCCATTTCGCCAGGGTCGTATATTTACGATCAAAATAGGTACCACAACTCGTTTTTCGCTGCTTTTTTGTTTAATTAAGTTGTATTCTATCAAAAAGATGTTTTTATTAGGTCTTTACCTATGAAATTGCCGTTTTGTATGAAAAAATTTAAACGAATTTTTTTCATGTATTTTTTATTTGTATTAATCGAAGTAATCACCCATGCAATCAATGCATCTTTGCCATCGCAGTGACAGTTTATTGATGCCCTTCTTAAAGAAATCAGCTGGACGGGAGGCAACAAATTCTTCAAAGGCATTTTCTACTGCCTCTCGGGTATTGAATTTTTTCCCGCCAAGAAGTTATCCAAATTCTGGAAAAAGTAGTAGTCTGTAGGCGCAAGGTCTGGTGAGTAGGGCGGATGACGGAGAGCTTCCAACCCCAGTTCTTGCAACTTGGAGACCGTCTGCTGTGCAGTATGAGGTCGCGCGTTGTCGTGCAGGAGCAGCGGAGACGAGCGATTGACCAATGCTGGTTGGAGATGTGCCAGCTTCTCCATCATTGTGTTCAGTTCTTCACAGTACACATCTGCAGTAATGCTCACCCCGTTTGGTAAGAAGCTGTGATGAATCACACCGGCGCTAGACCACCAAACAGTGACCATCACTTTTCTAGGGGTAAGTTTTCGTTTAGGGCATTGTTTAGGTGCTGAACCAGGATCCAACCAACTTGCTGAGCGCTTGCGGTTATCAAACAGAATCCATTTTTCATCGCAGGTAACAATGCGGTTCAAAATTCCTTCATTTGTGTGTCTGTTGAGCAGTGCAAGGCACGTCTCGACGCGTACTTCGCGCTGACGATCATTGAGTTCGTGGGGCACCCATTTGTCAAGCTTTTTTACCTTGCCAATTTGACGCAAATGGACCAATATTGTTTTGACGCTAACGTCGAAAGCTGCTGCTAATTCAGCCGTAGATTGTGTATCATCAGCTTCCACAATCGCCTTTAATTCGTCATTGTCGACCAAAGTCTTCGGACGACCGCGAGGTTCATTTTTCAGGTCGAAATTTCCAGAACGGAAGCGAGCAAACCAATAACAGGTGGTGCGTTGGTTTGTAGTGTTAGCTCCGTAAACGTCGTTGATGTTGCGTGCCGCTTGTGCCGCGTTGCTGCCACGACGGTACTCATATTCCATAATTACTCGAATTTTTAACGTATCCATGATGACAAAAAAGATTGAAATGCGATGAAAATGTAACACTAATCAATAAACAAATGACTACTTTTGGAAAAAAAAATCCATGTTTTTAAAATAAAATTAATTTGAAATTAGAATTCTTACCCAAACAAAAATTATTTTGATTTGAAATGGCCAGTACTGCAAAACGGCAATTTCATAGGTAAAGACCTAATAGATAAATAGTTAATTAAGTAATCATTTAAAGTTTTGTACACTTTAGTTTCTTATAAAGTCTAGTAAGTATTGAACATCTCTCTTTGTTGTAGGTATTTATTTTTCGGTTCACTGTGCCGGGCGCTGGTGGCACGACAACTGATATGAAGTCAGGCAGTTAAAAGGTTAAATAGGACAGAGGCGGCATGGGAGGATGGATGCCTATTCGATTCGATTTCGAAGTGAGGATGTTTTTTACGGTTCCGTACCCAAAGGGTGCCAACGGAACATGTGGCTTCCCTGGTACAGACGCCAGCACATCAAGCCACCCCAATCTGTCAAATTTCTTTGATAGATTTTCAACTTTATGACATAAGCATAAGGTTCATGTTCAATTGATAAAATTTGAGTTTGGGGTAGCTTGATGTGCTGGCGTCTACCTCATTAACTGCTCCCAAATTACAATGTAAATTTTTAATCTTTTTATTTTTTACGTCTGACATATTCTCGTCATTATTTGATATTATACTTAAATTCTGCTAGTTATGTACTATGTATTTACCTATTGTCACTGTAATTTGAAAACATTGTAAAAGCCGATTGTTTTGAAGACTAACCGTGAAGTTTCTTGCCGGCTCTTCTCCATAGGAAGCGACATATTGGAACCGTGCACCTAGCTTCTGACTTTTCATAAGTGCCCGTGCATGTTTATTTGAAATTAAATATTTTAATTTTTGGAACCCAATTACAAAGCCTTCGCTGTCCGTTTGTCTGTCTGTCAGCGGGCTGTATCATGCACTTGACCGGCTTTTGGTGCTAAATCTCTCGAGTTTGACTGTGGACAGGTAGACGAACGAACAAAATGACTGAGCAAAATAATAATTCTTTGTTAGACTACGGCACCCTAAAAAGGTCGTCGCGTGAACAGAGTGGGCAAGGTAATGAGAAAACAAAAGTTTAGTTTCATTTTTTAATCTCATTCATATCAAATTACTGAACATAATTTAGATTTTAGTACATTCTATTGTGTCTAAGGAATTAGATTTCCTATAAAATATAAATTAGCGTGGCACCATTGAAGATAAGTTACCCTTTGGCTGTGATATAAATTATCTCAATGAGTCATCGCACCTTATAAAGAAAATCATTCTACACCACGATTCTGAATCGTATATTCCCAGCTTTCCATAAGATAACAGTTATCAATCCAGCCAAATATTAACATAAATGATATTTTAGTAGTCTTAATTTTGCTACAGAATTTAACTATGTATGTATATAATTAGAACTATCTATGTACACGTAAATACAGGCTATATATAATATTTTATTACAAGCGGCATGTTTACATTAACCACGGAAGTGATTATAACACCACTTCACGTGCTTGACGTGCTCGTAGTTTCACTAAGCTAAGCGATACAATCACCTATTACCTCTATACACATTCTTATTAAAAAAGTTATAACAGATTTATCACACTTGTACTGTACATACATGGCAAAGAATATTAGTTTTATCTAAGCTGGACATGAGTTATATTTTAATATTCGGGAATATCCCATTGAACATGATTGCCCGTAAAACAAGTTTTTATTGGTTCATAATAACCAAAAGGTAGTGTATATAAATTCTTGGGAAGCTGCAAGAGGGTTAGCATTTATTTTAATTTATACTCTCGCCTTGATCTCTGGTCCCTGTTTCGTAAATCGAGTAACTCATTTTATAACGGTTTATAAATATATTGATTCATAAAATGAGATTTCATATCAACCGCTCAAAAAATTTGTGCCACAATAGAATTAGAAAACTCAAATAACAAGTAACTTTCGAAGTATTTTCTTAACCGCACATGAATTGTACACTGAATAAAAAAAAAAGGAATGTCACTATTTTTTAAACATGTAAGTTAATAGTAATTTTTAAATCCACGACGAGAAAGACATTTATATAGAATGCGTATTTTACACAAAGCAAAAATTGGTTATGTGCAGTTTTTACTAAAAAAAAAAAACACGAATCTGGTAACCACTTAATCCTAACTGACTAAAATTAATTAAGATGTGTATCAGTTGTGATATAAAAGTACTGACTGAAAAATAGAACTGCCTATGACTAATCACGGAAATTTAATAGAACTAAAGTAAGTTTATGATAATAATGTTGAACTACGTTGAATGAAATAACAAGTGATATGAAAAAATACTTCAAACTCTATTAAACATGGCTGTAAACATTATTTAATTAATAACTGTGAAGTATGAATAAACGTAACATTATTTTTACATGGCTCTAGTTTTATTTACAAAAAGTATATAAATCATTTCTGTATTTATAATTGCGATGGACATTAAATATAAATATACTCAAGTCTAAACTCTTGAATCTGAAAGACTCTTCTATCACTATGAATTGTAAAATTGATCATGATTATGCACCAGAATACCTACAAAGTTACGGAAGAATCAAACCAATTTACTTTGGATTTCACGGTCATCAGCAACTTTAAGTCAATCACTGTCAGTTCATATAGTCTTTGGGCTCTCACTGTCCTTTATATCTCTGGCTAACGAGGGCTGGAAGGGTTAACTATGTCAGAGACATTGCTGCTCGGCTTCGTCGAGCGAGGGCAGCGAGAGGGCCGCGTGCTAGTAGTTGACGGTGACGGGGTGGTGCGCCAGGCCCGCGCCGGCGTGGTGCGGCGCGAACGTGGGCGGCGCGCCCATCGCGCCCGCCGCGCCCACCGCGCCCACGGTCGCCGCACGCACTTGCTGCAAATTACACAAGGGCATATTTTTACAACACATCCAGCATTTAGTTACACAACAGATGTCAAAATCTATTTGTTTAAGGACGCTATCACATTTTTGAATCAGTCAAGTTTAGGTATCTGAGTCGCAACACAACAACATTACGCGCACGCACACATTGAAACTATTGCCCGCTTCATTTTTATACAGTACTTAACTAATCTTGTTACTTGAACGTATTTTTATTTTATATTGCTGAGCAAAGTTAGTAGTAAAGTAACTTTATGGATTTGGTAGCAGTAACTAAGTTTTTTCTGCATGATCAACATTATTTTTGGATTAAAGTAAGTAAAAGTTTCTTCATACGAGATTTCGGTGATTTGGTGCTGATCCATACGTCATGTTCGTGAACGGGCGCCGCCAGTAGGGACTGGTCATCTCTTAGCTCCCACGGCTTATTTTAATTTCTAAATTGTTATTTTATTTTTGTTTTGTTTTAATTACGGACGCTTATAATGTGCACGTCTTTATACATCGTTCTGACATTGATAATTTCAACATAATGATGTTACCTACTGATTGTAACAAAATCATGATTTTAAAAGAGTGTCCATGGAGTTTCTTGCCCGTTCTTCTCCATAGGTACCTACGCTTTGGAATGGGCAACTAGCTTCATCTTTCTATCTCACCGACCTTGACAATTCAAAAGTGCCTGTAATTGGTTTATTTGAAATAAATGCTTTGAGTTTGAGTTTTTCGGACTCGCGCTCTGAGGTCTAATAATAAAATACTTTAATGAAATTTTTGGCTATTAAACAAATATGCCGATCGGTAATCGTAGACTATCGTTGTAGTGGTTGAAAATAAACAAATAAAACCCTAAAGAAAACTAAGCGAAAGATGTGTGTCGCCGGAAGCCTACCTTTGAGACAGTTAATTTAATTAAAATATTGAATGAATGATACTTTCGTAATCAGTACCCCCAAAATATCCAAAATCGAAAAAAGTATGTTTTTTTTTTGTTTTTTTGAGAGTAGGTAATCATCAAATAACTTCTCCCTCTCTACGTGGAGCGGAAGGGCGTGTCAGACTTTTACTGATTAAAACCCAACCGTGTTCCTTCTGTTGCCTGTGTGCCAGGGGCCGCGGTATCTCTTTCGAACAACCCGCACCCCTGGCAGGCATCGGCCTTTGCAGACTCCACCAGTTGGTGCTAACATCTATTTGTGGCGCGCGTGGTACATAACGCACCGTCGACCCGGGCTTGGTCCTAACCGGACAACGAGCTACCCATTAATCGCCATCCGCAAGCCCGTGCCTACGGTGGCAGGGAATCAGCCTGGGATTTCCGACGCCCAGGGCGTCTCCTGCGGTCGTGACTAGGGCCGCATATACTACCTCTCCCTCACGTGCGCCGCCTCCCTCTTTGCGAGCTTCGCAGAAGGAGGTGACGGCTACCCATGCACTTTCGCTCCGTACCACTGCCTGGACCAGGGCGGGACGTGAGATCACCGCCGCCGATCGCCTCAACAGGGACATGGCGGTGCTCCACCCAAGCCAGGCAGACCTCCACCGTAATCAGTATGGTTATGGAACTTGTCATAAAAAATTACACCCGCTGTGTTTGAATAAAATATGGATAGAACATTCGTAGTCACAATCCTAAAAACCCCTAAATTTGATAGATATGTCCAGATTTTTCTAAAAAAAAAACATCTTCCATCTTGAATGACAAATACGTGTGGGGTTGGGGTACCCAAATACCCCCGTCAGGAACGAAGTTCCTTATTCTTCAACGATGAAAAATTTAAAAAAATTCGCAGCCACCATCTTGGATTTCTTTTTTGAGCTCACAATCAGTTTCAGCACCTTCGAAAACCATGAAAACGACACCCATGGTGAACAATTTGAAGATTTCCCAGCCTTCATCTTGGATTTTCATTTCAACCTCACTATTGTTTTCAGCACCCTTGAAAATCATGAAAACGACACGCATCGTGAAAAATTTGCAAATTTCCGCAGCTGCCATCTTGGGTTTTCATTTTGACCTCACTATTGTTTTCAAGACCTTCGAAAATCATGAAAACGACACCCATGGTGAACAATTTTAAGATTTCCGCAGCCTCCATCTTGGATTTTCATTTTGACTTCATAGTCGACTTCAGTACCCTCGTTTACCCCTACCGCAAGATGCGTTAAAGAACTTTGTTCCAAAAAACGAAACAATAAAAAAGGAAATTCATCCGCCATCTTGTATTTGTGTAAACTGATTACATATTCATAATCTAAAATTCTACCTCGAAAATCCTAAATAATGACTATCTTATATATTTAACCAATTAAAAAAAACATTATTTATTCCGCCATTTACAATTTCATTTATCTATTTCTAAACTCGTAATAACTTTGGTATTGTCCGAAAAGTATCAACGTTTTTCAACCACAGTATAAAGCACGACATTCACTATTATTATTTTGATCGTATTTATTTTTTACAAGAAAGCGATACACCCGTGCTTCCTAGGGCGCGTCTGAGCGCGGAATGACAGACCACGTTCAGAAAAAATATGAAGATATTTGAGAGCGATCTTTATTTTTCTCATAAATAAAAAAGTTATTTATTTAATTACAAAATATTTTGTTCATTGCTTAGAAGACATTTTCTACGATCATTGTGGAGGTGAAAACGTATTTGTGTGAAAATTTTCTATGCAATGCAATTTTTGTGGTGTCATTGTGGAGATAACTATATTATCTTTAATTTAAGACCATAATTGCCTCGCACTTGTAACTCTTCATGTAATTGGTACCAGAAAACCAGAGGTATTTGTAGAAAAATGTGATAGAGTCCTCCTAACTTTTTTTAAGCTGCAGACTAATTGAAAATGTTTTTATTCAGGTGTAAAACTTACTTGATTATTGGTTATCATCACAGTAGCTGTGTTTGGCTGAGTTTGTGCGACATTGGTCTCATCTGGTCTCGTCTCAACTGTCGTTCTGTTGTGCAAAAAATTATAATATATTAAAAGTGATTACTGTACTAGACTTAAAGTATTTTCCGAAACTGTTGCCAATTCCGTAAGGGATAAATGAATGGGATACTTTTTAGTGTACTGTATACAAAATGTTTTACAAACCTGACTTCATGTTTTCTTTCAGTTCGTTCTGGCTCGACCTTGATACACTTATTATCAGTACAGTCCTCTGTTTCAGTGGGTGCTTCGCCGGTCGGGGCACCTTCCGCCCACTCCGCGTGTGTGCGTCGATGAGACACTAAATGACCTGGAATTAAAGTTCATTTTAAACCTGAGATTTCATCAAGGAACTTGTGAATGCCGTAAAATTCCAAGTGATCCACATTTACCTTTACAGAGGAATTCCTTGGAACAGACTTCACATCGGTACGGCTTATTGGCAGCATTAGCATTGTTCTTGGCATGTGATCGTTCATGGAATAGTAGGTTGCCTTTCAACGGGAAAGATTTGCCGCACTCGCCGCAACTGAATGGACGCTCGCCACAACTGTGCGACCTGGTAAGTTTATAAATAGCAGTGTAACACGCAGTTAGTGACACATTCTTGATACTCATAATAAAAAATTCAACTATTTTGTTAGGACCCTTAAGTAGTCCACAATACAGATACTTTGGGAACGAATAATAGCATTTTTTTTTTTGGAAAATAGGATACCCACAAAAGCTACCCTTTCAAAGTTAAGTCTTATTTCCCCTACACTTCTACAATGCCAACTTATTTACTTGCTTAATTTCTGAAACGATAGAGGAGTTAGAGCGATGTTGACAGACAATGCTAAAGAAGATTAGTTACCTCATGTGTGTGACAAGATGTTCTTTCCTGGTGAAATTCTTGGAGCACACCTTGCAAACGTGTGCGGTGTCTCCGGTATGCTGCTTCAGATGGTTGGTCAAGTGCTCCTTACGAGTAAACGTCTTCTGGCAGAAGTCGCAGCGGTGTGGAGACTCGCCCGTGTGAATCCTAATTGATAGCAGAAAAAACAATTATTGATGTAAGTTCATACAATTATAATTATTTCTAAGTTTTCTACAATCACAACAATAATTAAC
Source organism: Antitype chi (assembly GCA_947359405.1). Classification (NCBI taxonomy): domain Eukaryota; kingdom Metazoa; phylum Arthropoda; class Insecta; order Lepidoptera; family Noctuidae; genus Antitype; species Antitype chi. Next base: position 7,444,253 of record OX375814.1, read on the forward strand.
TAACACATTCAATGCTGTGCGAGACGAATAAAGCAACTAAGGGATTCTACAAGAACTGGTGTGCCATTGACGACTTGGCGGTAAGTCGCTGCAGTAATATCATACTGGAATTATATATGTACCTACAATCTGTAAAGTAAATCCATAAAATCGGAAACATCTCGAAGATAAAGTTAAATTGTAAATACATACCTGACGTGGTTGGTCAAATGTTCCTTTCTGGAAAATGTTTTTGTGCAGAAAGGACATTTGTGTGGCGTTTCTCCTGTGTGAAGGTTCACGTGGTTATTGAGGTGCTCCTTACGAGAGAACGACTTTGAACAGAACGTACACTTGAACGGAGTCTCGCCCGTGTGTTGCCTGGAAACAACGTGTGGAATTAATCCCCGGCAGCTGGTTTTTAAATTGTGATTGTAAAATTGCAATATTTAATTATTAACAAATAAACTTTAAATGTTAGACTAAATTATTGTCTCTTCCTGCGGGAATCGTGTCGGCACGGCATAAAATGTTTTATTGCTAGCCGTGAATCATTGGAATAAAACGCAATCCAGAACGGCTATTGTAGAGAGACTTCGTTCAAGCGTTCCGTGTTCTAAGACACTGTAGTGTGTTATTTAATGATGGAACTGTTCATAACTTTTCTAAACAACGCCGTGATGAACGTGTCGTAGGTTGAAAACTGGTCTTGAATCCGCGTTGTTTCCACCCTAACATTACGAAAAAAACGTAGTATCTGTATACATACCGAATATGGTTAACGAGATGTTCCTTCCTGGTGAAACTCTTGCTGCAGTAGGAGCAGGCGTGCGGGGTGACGCCGGTGTGCTGTCGGATGTGGTTGTTGAGATGCTCCTTGCGCGCGAAGGCCCTCGGGCAGTACGTACACTTGTGTGGCGTTTCTCCCGTGTGCTGTCTGCGCAACAGAGTACATTCCGATTCCATAATTAGTAACAACATGCCAATTAGTACTACCGCCGTCGCTACCGCAAGAGGAAGGGAACGGATAGAACAACATACTCCAGTACAACCCAAATCGGAATGCACAATGCTGTGCTACATAATGCAAGGGAAACCTCACACAAATGCCGTCTGAGAATACTCTAATTTTAAGATACTGAATCGTAAGGTTGGTTGTTTAGTTAGTAGTGGTTTGATTTATAAAAAATGTAATCTCAAAAACCTTACCTTTTTTTTAAGAAAGAAAATGAATACTATTTTCATGCGACTAAGTTATAGAGACATGCGTCTATGGCAGGTGGGGGGGTAATCAATCTACAACAGACGGTCTATAGTACTGCTTACTGTGGCAACATTGGCAGTAGATTGTAGCACAGCATTGTATGTTAATTAACTACGCAATAATATTTAATTACAACACCGAAATTGGCATATGATACGAATAATAAAAACATCAATAGTACTTTGCGCCGAGAGTACACGTTGAGAAACATTACAATTAAAGCACGTGACATCATTACAAAAAAACGTAATCGAGCGCGTGTCGTGGGATAGTTTCAATTATTAACATAAGGTTTAAATTACAATGTTTAACGAGCGGTTGTGCTCTTTACAACCACGATACTCTAGTCACAAAGTACAATATCCACATTACCACCCTTATAGCATACCTAACGTGGTTGGTGAGGTGTTCCTTCCTCGTGAAGGACTTGGCGCAGAAAGTACATCGGTGCGGAGACTCGCCCGTGTGTTGTCGCACGTGGTTCGTCAAGTGTTCCTTGCGAGTGAAGGACTTCGTGCAGTACGAGCATTTGTGCGGGGATTCGCCTGTGTGCTGACGGACGTGGTTCACTGAAACATCGTAGGACAAAACACTTTAGTATTGGAAGCTTATTCGTAGCTTACCATACTTTTACTCAAAAATGTTTTGATGTACAAATTGGGATTAAGTTTGTTCAAATCTATTCGTTTACATTTGTGCTAAAATTTACTTATCAAAAACGTTTGTGATTTACTAACGTATTTTCTGTAGGGTAATTGCGTATGTAGCACACTAACAATAGGAATTACTTATTTTGGCAGTTCAAAAAAAAATACATCGTTATTTACGTTGTTAATCAGAAAAAGTTTTCCAACATAATATGAAGCAATGGATTAGCAATATCCTTCAAAATGATTCAGATTGTAATTGATAGTGTATTACGCAATTAGGGTGTATCAACACCCTCACTTTCAGATCACTATGGCAGCCTTGCGAATGGCTTGTGAGATTCGAAATAGTCTTATTGTAACGGTGTTAAGTTCCTGATTGAAAAAGCGTCACAAATTAAACAAGTCGTAACAAAAAGCCTTATTACCGAGGTGATCCTTCCTTGTGAACGCTTTAGGACAGTATCCGCACTGGAAGGGCGTTTCCCCAGTATGTTGTCGTACGTGGTTGACGAGATGTTCCCGTCGCGTGAATGACTTGCTGCAGAAGTTGCAGCGGTGAGGCGACTCGCCCGTGTGCTGACGGACGTGGTTCAGGAGATGCTCCTTACGTGTGAACGTTTTGGAACAGAAGTCGCAGCGGTGAGGGGTTTCTCCTGTAATGGCGAATTAATATTAAGTGGATGGTAACTTCAACGCAGATACATTTTATTCAGTACGTGATTTTAGTCATTTTGAGATCATCTCAAACTGACTAAAATCACGTACCTTATCACGCGTGAAAGTAACGTTACTTATAAGATGTTTTTACCGACAGCATACTGTGTGTGAAATACGCCATACATAGAAGAGCGTCTACAGTCACTGATTATATTTCATAATATTGTTAGATAGTAAGTTACACACAAACAAGCTGAGTCACACAAATCACACAACTTCAAGAAATTTGATTAGTCACATACAAATATGGATTAGAAAAATTTGGGTAAGTTGAACATATTCTGGAAATTCCAAGCCTGGCACCAGGAGCAGTCCACAGGGTCGTACAGTCAACAACACAGGAAACTATTTAATTCAACAGTACCTGTTTCACTGGCTGCATAATCAAAACTATACTAACCCGTATGCCACAGTATGTGATTGGTGAAGTGTTCCTTTCTCGTGAACGACTTGCCGCACAGTTCGCATCGGAATGGAGTATCGTTGGTGTGAGATCGCATATGGTTCACTAAATGCTCCTTCCTAGTATACTTCTTCCCGCATATTGTACAATGGTGCGGCGTTTCACCTATTTGGGTGGAGCAGAAAATAAAATGTTATCATTCAATGATGCAACTATATTGCTCGAAACATTTAGTTTGTCTCTTTATTTTGAAAACCAAAATTAATCTCCCGATTTTAGTGTTAGTAACAAGCTTAGTTTGGTGGAGTTTAAGGGAGATTGTATTAGTCAAAATTTAATTAGTTACACAGTTAAACATCAAAAGTGTTGGATAGATAGTTGAATCATTCAATCATTATTCTACTTTCTGCACCCCTGGATCAGCCCATGGTTCTAGTGCAGGCTTGGGTATTCCGTACAAAGAAAATAAATCATGTTACAAACTAAAAATTCCGAAATTATTACAAACATCATGAAAACATTTTGTCTTGCGGTCTCCACCCATTATCACGGACCGTAATGTAGCCGACACATTGACAGAAGTTTCCGTCTAAGGGTCAGTTAACACCGACACGCGACGCGACGCGATGCTGCGCGCACTTTTTAAGATCACGATACAAAATAGATCTTATCTACTTCACAATAAGGTATACGGGCTGCACAACACGGTGCATCTCAGCGTTCTTCGACACGCTTTCGCGCTCATAGGGAAATTATACCTTTTCGTGTTGAAAATAAGTTTGATATTCTGTTGTTATCTTAAAAAGTGCGCGCAGCGTCGCGTCTCGGTGAGAATTGACCCCTAGTATACGGAATCATAAGCGTTTTGACGTGGTCAGGTAAACGTTCCGACCACCGCAAGAAGCAAACGCGCTGTCGCCGACTGCGAGCACCGGCCTGGCAACGTCATGTCTCCAGGCTGGCAACGTCGCACCTCCGTACCCTGCTTTGTCGGTGTTGCGCCAATGGGTAGTAATTCATTCAAACTATATTTTTTGTATGTGCCTATATGGTTAAGTTATAGTTACGGACCGGAATAGTGGGTGGAAACCTTTCAAATAACATTACTGGCTACCTATTCTTATCATTTTTAAAACAAAGGTTCTTTGTTCTAACAATGTATTGTTAAGTGTAAGTAGTGTAACAAAAAATCAGTGTTGGTCGGTTTGAAACATTGCATTCGAAAACAGTGTGCAAATGGGCCATTATGAATAAATATCAAGAAAATCCCTTAGAACACCCCCGCCTTGCCCTCTGATTATAATCAGTGAAAGAATTAAGGTATGCCCTCTTAAAAGGGAATTTAAAACAATGTCCATTAGTCAACAGCTGAACATTTCACATTCTCTTATATTTCTAATAGAAATTAGAAAAAAGAGCATTTTAATTTACACTTAAACACAATTTTCTGCCATAAAGTTAAAGGACTGACAAATAATAGTATTTATTGTTATCATATTATTATAATAGTCAGGATTTATAGTCCAATTTAATAAATACAAGAAAGATTTAAACAACAGCTATTTTTATGGTAGAATGGACTACCCATCACCTGATCAACATAAAACGCTTCAATTTTAATACAGTGCCTTCTTATAACTTGTCGTCACTTTTCCACTTCAGCTGCACTTGAAATGACTGAAATATGGTTATTAAAAAAGAACAGGTAATCCCTTAACAGGTAGGTTAGGTACCTGTTGAACTAGTCAGTAATAATGTTACAGTGTACAGCAATCCTGATGAAAACATGATGTGAGCAGTTATTGCATCAGCGGTGCTATTCTGTAAAAATCTCACCATGAAAACTTAGGTGAAGTGAGCTGTCATTCCAGGGATTGACACTATTGACAGCTCACTTCACTTAAATTTTCACAGTGAGATTTTTACAGAACAGCAGGCCTAGACAAAACACATTTCTGTTAGCGTTCACGCCAAACGCTACGCCAAAATATATGGGAATGACATTACCTGCGGAAAGGACACGACATAACCTTTCCGCAGGTAATGTCATTCCCATACATTTTGGCGTAGCGTTAGGCGTGAACGCTAACAGAAATGTGTTTTGTCTAGACCCCCCAGCACTGCTGATGCTACCAAATTGTCACTATGAGATTGTGTACAGAATAGATCAGCTGTTCAAACATTTGAAACAATAATTTGAAATCATAATGTAGAATTAAGTACAGCTAAAGTGAAACAATGTCAACTAAATCCGTTCGCACAGACGTAAAAAAATCGCGGCGGGATTTTTTCGCGCACTGGATCTTCAACGTACTGCTTAGCGCTGAGAGTTGAAAATCAAACTGTATTTTTCAACCCGCTAGGAGATCAATGCTCGGTTCAACACCGAGAGTTAAAAATCAAACTGTTTTTTCAACCCGCTAGGAGATCAATGCTCGGTTCAACACCGAGAGTTAAAAAACAAACTGTGTTTTTTCGACCCGCTAGGATATCAATGCGCGGTTCAACACCGAGAGTTAAGAATCAAACTGCGTTTTTTCAACCCGCTAGGAGATCAATGCTCGGTTCAACACTGAGAGTTAAAAATCAAACTGTGTTTTTTCAACCCGCTAGGAGATCAATGCTCGGTTCAACACCGAGAGTTAAAAATCCAGTGCGCAATAAAAATACGCCGCAGTTATTTGACGTCCGCGCGAATGTAACTTTTGAAAGGCACTCGTGATTTAACCCATACGCCCATTGAACGGTAAAACACTCAGCTTGTCGACTAATCGCATATGGACGTGACAAAAAGAGAAACACGTGCAAACTGTTATCAGCATTTAAAATGTCAATAGACCATTTACGGAATTCCATATCAGTTTGCGAATCGATATAACTGTTTATCGAACTAAGTTTTTAGGAGTTGAACGTACCTGTGTGCCACATAACATGGTTCATGAAATGCTCTTTCCTGGTGAAGCTCTTCTTGCAAATATCACAGCGGTGCGGAGTCTCGCCGGTATGTTTTCGTACGTGGTTGACCATGTGCTCTTTGCGGGTGAAAGTCTTCGCGCAGAATTCGCATCTGTGTACGATAGATTAAGTTTATTATGTCGTCTTTATTTATAGATGTGGAATGTTAAAAGTTTTGAAACAGCAGCATTTTGTATGCGTCGAATATATTGATAAACTAACTATAGTGTATTTTGCCTTACTAGTCTAATTTGATTAACAAACACGAAAATCACTGGCATTTGTAAGAAACACATACAAATATTAATTACATTAAAAAAAACTTAAGGTGAATGGGCAGTGGTAGAGGGCGAAATTCAAATTTTGATACGTTTTTTGCAATTTTCAGGTGAGTGTCAGCTTGTTACTTGATCAAAATATGATTTGCGACTATAACATGTACGTATTTACAGATTTATAATCATTAGAATCAATAATACATCTTTCTAAGTTAGATTTGTTCCATAAGAACAAATTTCTTATGGAAATGTGCTTGTGGAAGAAATCTAACTTATAAGAGATATATTAGACATTCTAATGACTATAATCTGTAAACACGTACCTGTTATATTCGCAAATCACATTTTGATCAGGATACAACCTGATACTGACCTGAAAATTGCAAAAACGTAAGAAAATTTGAATTTCGCGGTCTACCACTGCGCATTCACCTTAAATAATTAACTATAAAAACGAATCATTTCTTCAAAATTGAAATCTGTAGGTACTCTGCTTGTTTATTAACTATGACAAGAAAACAATAACACACAATAGAAAGACAGATCAATCTTCTACAACCCAACAATCTTATTAAATGCAGGTATTTATCCTGCTAATATTATAAATCGGAGGGTTTGCAAAAAAAAATCAAGCAAAAACTTTTGAATGAAATTTGGCACACATATACATAGTTACTGTTTAGAACCTGGATAAATAAATAGGATACTTTTTATCCCAGTAGTGGGTTCATGGGATAATTTTCAACCTATACGCGGGCGAAGCCGCTGGCAAAAGAAAGTTAGTAAATAAATATCTGCATTTTAATAAGATTGAGTATTTACAGCAATAAACAAAATTACCAACGCAGATTTGAGATGACTGCATATGTAAAATACCAGCACAAATTAACACTGCAAAGATGACAATCATTAGCGTATTTAACACCCCTGTCTATTCAGATGACCTGATTTAAGCAGAGGCTTGCTAGACGGCTGCTAATTTGATCTTGAATGATGTAAATACTTTTTAATGATCTGGCCAACTTTATGTCTGGACTTTAGGTGACTTCTGAGTTTGTTTCAGCCTTTCTTTTCAGAGTAGTCAGAGAGGAACTGCCGACCTCCAGTTTAAAAAATATGATTGACGTGTAAAAGTGTTTGTACAAACCTATTTACAGAAATGAAACCATTTATCACTTAATAGGTCTGCAAGAGTGAACTGTACCTGTAAGGAGTTTCCCCAGTATGACTTCGAACGTGATTGTCCAAATGTTCTTTACGGGAGAAGGTTTTGTGGCAAGTTGTGCAAGCGTATGGCTTATCTTGCGCCAATCTCTTGGCGTGTCTTTCGTTCGGGTCTCCGGCTAAATAAAACAAGTTAATGTTAGTTATACAGGGTCAAATTAAATTAGCTGGCAATAGTTTACCCACGTGTTGGGTATAGATAACGAAACACAATACAAAAAAAAGAACATGTTTTTATCATAAATCCAACTTTTTTCAAAACTTTAAATGACACAGGCATGTAAATTAATGTAACCAAACGACTGAGTTATGGTTTTCTATGTCCCACGAAAAATTACACACAAAAACAGCTGATCGATTTCGGCATTGAACTTCACCCATCGAATGATGAAATTTTTTTTTTGGTTCCATTAGTTTTCGATATCGATACCCGACACGTACAAAATATTTTTAAGTAATAAGGAAAGGTCATATTTTCTTACCAAGATGGCATTTTCCATGCCTCGACAATTCAACAGGATTTGCAAATGCAGAACCGCAAACTTGACACGTGAATGGTTTACTTTCGCCGTGATAACGCCTGGGCAAAAAATATTTAAGATTAAACGTATACATAAAAACGCTGAATTAGGCGAATAAAATTGATTATGTTTATTTTTAATACCTATGAACAATAAGTTGGTATCGGAACTGGAATATTTTCCCGCAGATATCACACGAGTGGTGGCCGGGCGAGGATTCTGCTTCAGACATGGCTGCGCTGGTGCCGGGTTCTACTTCTACTTCCACCTCGCTTATTACCTATAAGATACAATCGTAATTGAGTTAAAGCGTGAAAGATTTTGCTGTAGAAAAGTTTAATCGACAAATGTACAGATGAAAAGCAAACAGATAATAAAAGGATCTATTTTAACTATTTGTAGCAATGTGAAAAAATCCATGATATTCATTATTGGTATTGTCAATATGATTTATCTTAACGATACTATTAGCCACTGACTCACTAATACATCACTAAAGAAGATAATGGTGAACATTAGCGCGCGTTATGTGACTTTTATGAATATTGACGGAAGATTTATAATTGAATTGCGCATGTCCTGTGAATTACACAGTTAAAAAAAAACAACTCTACCAAATTATACGCATACAGAACAATAGTAAGATACCAATACCCCTCCGTGGATGATTCTCATTAGACCGGGCCGTGCCGTATCCGTGGCCCGGGCGGGGCACGGATTTGAAACGTTACATAGATTTTGTATGAAGCAGTTTATATTACACTGCATGATCCGTGTCCCGTCGGGGCCCGGAGGACGCTCGTTTAACTACGGTTATTTCATAGACACGCCCCGTCCCCTCCACTCTTTTAAAACGGTGTAATACAAACGTGCAGCACGGACGGGCTCCACTCCGGTCCCGGCCCGGCCCGGACACGGCACGGTGTAATGAAAATCATCCCTAAGCCGTTGGTCCCGGCTGTCATTTGGGGATCTCTGACAGTCGTTACAGGTACTGAGAAGCCGGTAAGTCTGACATCCAGACTTACCAAGGAGCTATCGTATTAGCCAATAACTGGATTGTGGAGGTCAGATAGGGTAAACGTACCATGTAAAATACTGGTATTCAGCTACATCCGGTTAGACTGGAAACAGACCCCAAAATAGTTGGGAAAAGTCTAGGCAGCTGATGGTACAGAACGTCAGTTAGTTTCGCAAAAAAACGTACCTTTGCTTGTTGTTGCTGGCCTTCCGAATTAAGTTTTCCGAATACTTCATGGTAAGCAAGCAGTTGTGACAGATCTTCTACATTGACTTTATACATCGCATGGAGGTCGTGTTCTGACGCGCCGGCTGAAATCTTCACTACTGCACCTTCCATGCCCATAGCTCCTACACTCTGTGTTGACAAAAATATGACGTGAAATTACGGTAATTACATCCTCTGGTAATCAATCCCAGGGGTAGGAATAATGATGATAACAGGTACTTAAAAGTGGTTTATGAGCCACTTTTTTGGGTTGGAAATCACATCACCCGCTCTGGGTGGAGCGGGAGGGGCGTGTCAGACTTTTACTGACAAAACCCATTTGTGTTCCTTCAGTTGTCTGTGTGCCAGGGGCCATGGTATCTCTTTCGAACAACCCGCACCCCTGGCAGGCATCGGCCCTTGCGGACCCCACCAGTTGATGCTGACATCTCTTTGAGGTGCGCGTAGAACACAACGCGCCATCGACCCGGGTTCATGAGCCTTCAGAATAGTATTTTTGACCCGACTATGGCGAAGCAAAACGGATGTAAGTATGGTTATCTGTTCCCCTAGAACTTCTAAACTAATTATCATAATTCGACAAATAACGTATCGTTTAGAAGCGTCTCGAAATCTAGATCGTGCGCTGGTTATAGGATATGTGAGGTCCTCTAGAGCAATGGTGATTGGTGTACCGTGGTATATGGTTGGTGTGCCTCAGAAAAATAAGATTATCTCTTTAAGTTAAATAGACAGACGCAAGAGAAACACCTACTTAAACAGCCGCAAAACAATAGAGCGCGCGAGCGAGGCGATTAGATACGTATAAATATTGTTTTGTTGATTAATATTATGTAAAATTTGTATATTCATTTATAGTATACCTCCAAAATATTCCGATTTCCTAGGTGTACCTTCAACACAAAAAGTTTGCGGAACACTGCTCTAGAGAGAGACGAAAAATGATGACCTATTTTTTTTTAAATACATTCTAATAGTAATAAGCGATCATAAGCTTGGCAAAGTTGCATACGAACACGGCTTTCAGAGGCGAGAATTTTCTTGTTTCATACTTTTTCTAAACGACTTCAAAAAGAAGGAGGTTATCAATTCGACATGTATGTTCGGGCATAACTCCGTCATATATAGACGGATTTGCAAAATTCTTCCGAAATGGTCCCATTTAAATTTCATATAGATCTGATGATGCGTTTCAGAGATAGACAACGGAACTCTTCAAAAAATTACAGCAAACAAACTGCGATTGCTGCTATCGCATAAATAAGCATTGTTTTGACCCCAAGGATGCCGAAATTTCGAATTGTGTGGGGTAGGTACTATAACTAAAAAGTGAAAAATAAAAAACTTAAAAAAAAACAACCGACTTCCAAAAAAACACTACAAAGTGAAAAATTACTTTCATTTCGGAAGGCGGTGACAAAAAATTTAATTAAATTCATATCCAAAGTCACCAACGTTTTAAGGTTTTTTTTCAGTAGTAGAGTGAATGATGAGTATCACAATATCGCATTTCCTGCGATTGTCTATTATGGAGAGAAAACAGATGTTTTGCAAGACTACTTTATTTTTTACTATGAGTGCTTGTTGAATATTAATAGCAGTTGTATGATTCAGACACTAAGGCTGCGCTTCCAATAAAGCACAGACAAGCAGAAAGGACTACAGGATTTGGTTATTTTAGATTGTAAATGAATTGACTCCACTTCAGTAAAAACACATCTCATTTGAAATACAATAAACAATTAAAGCTTACCTTCAAATCAATTCCCTTTATATCCTTTATCTCAGTAGGTATAGCGAACTGTGCAGTTTCTATTTTGTTAGCATTCTTCTCATCCTTGACAATTAGAGGGTCGGCGGCACTGGCTTCAATAGAGGTCGTACCATCTGGATTGTGGGTCACTAAGATATTCGCCGGCTCACCAGTCGCTTGCTCTATGCGTACTACGCTGTCTAGAACCTAGCAGGACAAGGAGGTAAGTTTAGGTTCGGGCTTATATATTTTCTACCGTCTATTAGGTTGTTTCAGTTTAGAAACTAAATTTTTAATTATTATAGTTCCAATTCCAAGATTACGTGAGCAGCACTTGGCAGGTTCGGATTAAACACACAGCTAGTCTACTTTCTGTGTTTCTCTATGGTACAAAAGTTGCTAGAGGACTTGGTAGCTAACTCAGAAATCATTGGGTAGGGACAGTTTCCTCTAGACATAAGGTGACTCACTGGGATGGGACTCAAGGGTCACTCTGGATCTTTTAATACCACCTTCCCAGGTCAATCCTAAGAATACCGTCATCCCTTGTTATTCCGGAGAATACGCTGGGGGGTATGCACATTCCGAATTGAGCTGTAATCGATTGATTCGATCAATTACGCTTGTACCGAACTAGCGTGAGCCATAACGCCGACCATGCCCTAAATTAATATCAACGAGAGCGCTGTAAAAACTGTTGCGCTGTTTTGTTTCGCATCATATCTTTATACTAAAAATTATTGTTGTGAGCGGTTATGGCATAATTCTGAATGTACCTTCCTAGGTTATTTCCTTAGAATCTCCCGACATAAAGATTAAATTAACACATTATAATTATTATTTACAACACCAAGGTTCAATGAGAACAAACAACATTACAGCAGGTATACCTGTTGTCCCACTATCTGCTGCAGCTGGTGCACGGTGAGCGTATGGTCGTTGGGCATCTTGATAGCCTCGTGGAGTTCCTCCTTGTCGACCAGCTTTGTACCCGCCGGTTCCACCACCGTCACTATGCCGTCCTCGCTTACCGTCAGTTGAATCTGTTTGGGATATTTTAATTTTTGAAAACAGATCGTATTTGTCAGTAGGGTCAAACTACAGTCTAATCGATAAGTATCTGATAAGAGTGTAAACAACGCTAATAGGGTATTTTATCGGAAAATGTTAATTTTAGTTCATGAAATAACAAAATAAATTTTAAAATTCAATTCAAAGATTTCAGTTTTTTTTAATCTTTTTTTGGACACCATGAAATGATAGCCGCCATATTATTACAGCATCGAACAACTTTGTACTTTCACTATTTTCGTAACCAAAGTTATTTTTATTTAAATAATATTTTGCATTCAGGAACAGAAAACCAACGATAAGTTGAATAATAACTATTTTTTTCAATTACAAACAATTATCATACAAAATGTTAGTGCATTTGTTTACTTAGCAAACTGACGTCATACCCACAGACCAATATGGCGTCCACTGCGTCCAGCGCGCTGCATTTTCGTCAAATTACGCGCGAAATTTGAAAACGTAAAATTTAAATTCATTTTTACGGCACTAGTCGATTTAATAAAAACGTTGTTTTTTTAGTGGTTTATTGGCACTTTAGAACCTAATTACGACACTTTTCAAAAATGAGTGTTTAGCCTGAATAGGGTATTCCTATTCAGGCTAAATTCTTACGCAATCTTTCACTACCATCCAATTATCATTAATTGAATGACATTATTAAAATGTAATGGAACGGAAATAGAAATGCTAAACTTAAGTTGAATTTTCAAACGAAGAACACTTTCATCCGATAATTTTGGTACTTATTTTTTTTTATAGGTACTTTTACATCATGACATCCGACGAAAAGAGACAAGCGAATATTGTTCCAGGAGTTTTTTTGGAGGAAAACTAAATAAAAGCCCATGACACGACACAAACAATGTTTTATGTCGAATTAGCGACTTGTTATGATAAAATTAATCCGAAAATGGAGTCTGGAAAACATCACTGAAACATTCAAGCTGGGTTTACACTGGTTGCCTAATCAGAAGGATTAGTAAAGGGTTAGGTGCCCTTGGTACTACATAAATTCAAATCATAATAAAACAGAACAGGTAAGTTAAATTAAGTCAGTTGTAGAGTAAATGATGAGGTGTTGAAAACAGGTTATTTAAATTAAATTAATTACAATGACCAGTTAAATGATAGTGTAATAGATAGAAAGATAAATGAACAGATAGTAATGCAAAGTGCACAAGGCCAATATTACACAGAGACACCATGTCCAATGAGGATGTGCTAACTATAAATGTATGATTGGTTGCAACCACGTGGACGATAGGTGTGGTTTCCTAGAGCGGCTTACATTTTGGCGGTAGTGTATCAGTGTGATATTAACCTAAATGAATGGGTACGAAAACTTGGTTGATCTTACCTCACTGATTTGCTGCATGATGGTAATATAAAAGCAGCGTAAAGTACACGATTATTTAGTTTACATGTGCATAAAGTACAAGGAAGCGGATCAGGGGAGAATAGCCAAACTTATCAGCTTGTAAGTTGAACAAACCTGTTGGTTGTTGTGATCTGGCCGCGCCTGCGCCATCAGTTGCTGCTGCATCATGTGTTGAGAATGGTGGCCCTATAGAACAAACGTAATATAAGATTTCTGTTTAATATTGTCGACACATGCACCTAAATACCTTAGTAATGAAAAAACTTGCAGAATATCGTTTTTTTTTTGCCAGATTACGTAATTTGGTATAACATTAAGGTGAATGCGCAGTGGTAGACCGCAAAATTCAAATTTTCTTACGTTTTTGCAATTTTCAGGTCAGTATCACGTTGTATCCTGATCAGAATGTGATTTGCGAATATAACAGGTACGTGTTTACAGAACTAAGTCATTAGAATGTCTAATATATCTCTTATAAGTTAGATTTCTTCCACAAGCACTTTTCCATAAGAAATTTGTTCTTATGGAACAAATCTAACTTAGAAAGATGTATTATTGATTCTAATGATTATAAATCTGTAAATACGTACATGTTATAGTCGCAAATCATATTTTGATCAAGTAACAAGCTGACACTCACCTGAAAATTGCAAAAAACGTAACAAAGTTTGAATTTCGCGCTCTACCACTGCGCATTCACCTTAAATATTAGTGATAGAGTAATTAGAATGACACTATAATGAAGAACCTACAAGAAAATTGAACTGTATTACAACTTTGTTTACCATGCACATCACAATCAACTCTATTGGGAAATTGAAAGAAGTACATGCATTCTACATCAACTGAGCAGAATATTTTTATTTATATATTACCATACAATGAGTTAAAGCGACACTAATAAACAAGGGACTAATAAGATGAATAAAAGAGATCTGCAAAGGATCTTTAAATAAAGACTAGCAGATGATTAATATTTAACTAGAAGCTTCAGAAAGGCTTCTTTGATTTCTAATCAAGGTATGTCAACATGTTGACTTTTGTACTAAATCATGCATATCTGAGACTACAAATTAATATCACTTCTAATTTATTTTGTTTAAGTACATCCAACTTTTCGATGACATGATTTTCACAATGCTACTTAAGTCATGGCAGACTTATACTAACTAATATCCTAGGTAAAACTACATACATATAGAAATAATCTATGTACTACACAACAGCAATGTACGGTTAGCATTCCCGCTAGTAAAGGGAGTGTGTTACCACGTGATTTACCATATCAATGTTATGGTGTTGTACAAACTCGACCCGATTATTGGGTACCTGCTGGTGAGTGGCCTGGCCGGCATTAACTGACACCTGGCCGTTGTTGCCGGCGTTCTGGGCCGCTACCAGCTCGGCTTGCTGTTGACTATGGGCCACAAGTGCTTCTGGAACAAATGTTACTCTATTAGTTTTTACAGTTTTGTGAACAACAAGCTATAGAAACTATGCTTTACTTCTTTAAGGTAATCCTTGAAGCACAAACAAATGTGGAGCTTTTATCAATGATATTGCTTTTATAATGAATTTGACAATGAATTATCATTTAACTAGCTTTAGCCAGTGGCTCGCTACATAAATGTCAGAAAATATAGATATTAAAAGTACCCTGTGTTAATCCAGGTTATAAACTATCAGTGTGCCTTCATCCAAATTCATTCAGCCGTTTTTGCGCCAATCCGTAACATACACCCAAACAAACATATGAATATTCTTTGTTACTATTTTATTATACATATCGATACCTTAATTGGCAAACCAGCTAACTCCTTATGAGCAAATTTTTCAGGAGACACTTAAAACTCTATAATAATTTTTGTAGACTACTTATAAAGAAATCTAAAATCCCGTTGGTAGATATTAAGCTAAATTCTTATTTTTTATACTGTCAGATCTTTAAAAAAATTTCTTTACAAAACTACAGCGTTTTTAGGAGTTATCTGTTTTTCCTTTCCTGTAAAACTATGAGATACTGGAGTTGGCTGCATAGCTCTATAAAGGTTTATAAAAAAAAGATAGTTTTTTGTTTAAATTTTAATCAGAAAAGGTAATTACTTAATGTTATAATTATCAAATATTTAATGATATAATCAAAGAATGTCAAAGATAGGTAGGTATAATATTTTAGGCTTCATGAGGAAGGTTGAAAAAAAAAAAAAACCTTTTTTTAGGTGGTAAATAAAAGTATTGACTCTTTTAGATTTTTGAGGGTCTTTCCTATCTCTTTGTCTATTAGTATGTACAATTTTTACTAAAATATCAACATAAACTCGTTTTTCAGCCCGTCATATTCCAAAATTTATTAAATAACATTTTTCTGTCATCTTCAGATATAATATGACACCGAATAACACTATTCCTCTTTTCCTTGCAACTACAGCGGGGCTTCAACTCCTTTTTTGGTTTCTTTATATTTCTTTGCCACTCTCCATCTACTTTTTTCTTACCGCAGTAGGTATTGTTAACCATTTTCTCTATTCTTTTTATTAACTTCAATTGCCCATTCTTCCTTCTTTACTTGACACCTTTTCTTTCTTTTTACAATGGGCTCATCTGATTCAGATTCCGAATCACTGTAATCGACTAATTTATTAATTAATTCAGGATAGACAGTTGGGATTTGAGGTGTAGTTTCATGAGTTGGTAGTTCTTCCTGTGTCAAAGGTACGACCAAATTGTCATCCGATTTATCATTACTTGAAGAGGGATACGCATAAATGGGTTCAAAACTATTAGGTGCATTTTCAGAATCGTAGTTATGTGATTGTGTTAGGTGAGGAGATAGCAAACTTGGACTGAAATTGTTCTATTTCAAGCGGAAATATGTCTTCAATAACCACATTTTCGACTATTTCATACGTCTGCGTATTAGAACATCTTTGGTTACTAAAACTCTTATTGACAATCAATTCAGGGCTAAATGCGTCATCCACACCAGGCTGTTCATTTTCAATACAATCAATGTAGCCATTATCAAAGAAAGTCGAAGAAGCAGAATTAGAAGCTGTGCTATCATGCCCAACCAAAGCATCGTAGGGTTTTGGAAATTGGTTATTAATAAACAAAACAGAGTCAGGGTTATTGGTTTGATCAAGATCATGCTGTTCATTTTGTATGCTTATTTGCAATATTTTTTTAGCGCGTGAGTTGAACATCTGCATGCAAAACAAAAGAAACCATCACCATAAGCACCAAAAATAGCCAAAAATGAAAAAAAAAACTTTTTACTTGAAAATTATATAAAAAATCATTAATTTAATACTCAAAATAAAATTCATGACAAAATAATTTAACTTTAAATAAAAAATAATTTCCACAGACAAAAATGGATAACTCCCAAAACTAGTGTAAAAAAGTAAAAAGCAAACCGGCTAACTCCAAACCAAAATTAAAACTAAAAAATATCAAATGAATTATCGTTTTGTGAAAAAGTAAATAAATTTATCCATGCCTTGTATTAATGTGCAACTGTTTTTGAACTCTCCTTCTTGTTTTAACGGGTCTAAACAATTTTGTTTTAATAAAACGCGGAGCGGCAACCACACACGACTCGAACGCCATACAAATTGGCCGACTTAGTGGAGTTAGCTTTCAAAATCGTAAAGTTTCTTTCTACGTGGAGTTGGCTGATTTTCGAATAGCGATTTATGGAAAGAATTATGATTATATCGGAGTTGTCGTTTTTGTAAATAAAGCCGTATTTTTGTTGCATACTATCTAAACAAAAAAAAATTTTTTGACGAAATGTGGAGTTGGCTGGTTTGCCAATTAAGGTATCGATATGTATGTATAGGATATAGATCATCAAAAGGAAAGAATACACTAATAAATTACTAATAGACCTACCAGTCTATTAGCCAAAATATAAAATAGTTGAGTCCAACAAATTGTGGTATTAATATTTTTTAAATTTAACTCAGCACCATTCAACACGTTAACTTTTTATACAGGGGATTTTTATACTCTTATTAGGCAGAAAATCATGTAAAATTCTATGCAATTTAAAAGATAAAATTCTAGTGTCAAGCAGACCAAATCAGCAATTAATTCAAAGATAATTGAACAAAAATCTTTTTAACAACTGATTATAAATAGCATTTTCAATTGGAGACCCACACACACATGACAATCAATGGTTTGTTATTATATATTATCTGTTTAGATAACAATGTAAGAGTTATCAAATAATATTGACACACTTTGGTTGATTGAAGGTCATTTCAACAGACATGACAATTTACACTTCCTATTTAGTTTTATACCATAACAATAATGAGCCTATAATGTTTCCACTGCTGGGACACAGGCCTCAGGCCACAGGCCTTCATTTGATGAAGACTTACCATGAGTTTGTCCAGACTGTGTAGCGATGATCTGTGAGACAGGTATCTGCTGACCACCGGGAGCAGATACCGTAACTTGGGACTGGCCGGCATGATGCCCAAGTATAATATTTGGATCCCCATTCAGTATACTGGCGTGAGCTTGACCAAGGTCCTGAAATCACTTATGATTGAGTAAGTGCTGGCTAAGGGGCATATTCCCCTTGGCTGAATTGAGTTATTTGAATTTAGTCAGGTTTTTAGGAATAGAGGGGAATATTTAAACAGTTTCTGTACACTCTACATTGAATTAGTAATGGAATCTGTCAACTAATTAAAGTGAGACAGAGACTGATGTATTACAACCTCTCTTCTTTCAAAAAGGTTGCTTAAAAAAATGCTTTCTTGCTGAATATGATTGTTTGAATAACTTATCCGTTCAGATAACCAAGTTTACCCAAGTGGAAAAAGCCCTTTATGTATATAGCTTAGTGGAACATATTTATTTACATACCCACAATACATTTCAAAACAATTTGCAGACTGTTAGTCCAAGTCTCATAATTTCTTTTAATTATGGCATTTTGATGTTCAGTTTAATAACTCTCTCATGACTGTTTGCAAACTGCACAGTTGTAAATTTTTACAATTTATGCTCAATTACTCTTAAGGAGTAGATTGATATGCATAGTCAAGTTTGATAATTTCTTTTAATTATGGCATTTTGATACGAAAGGAAATAGCTAACTTTCATAACTGTTTACAAACTGCATAGTTAAAAAAAATTGAGAAAAAATAGCTTTAACATTGTTACATTATGCTCAATTAGTCATACGGAATTTGTAGATTAATATGCCTATTCAAGTTTCATAATTTCTTTTGTTTAGGGCATTTTGATATGGAAGGAAGTAGCTTAGTTTCTTATCTGTATGCAAGCTGCATACTTTTTAAACTTTTAGTAAAAATAACTTCTACATTTAGACAATATGCTCAATTACTCTATATATAGGTTGATTTTAAAATCACACTTATCATACCAATACTAGCTATTGTGACTATTATTACAGCTTACATAGGACTTGTAGAGGCCAAAATAAACAGTGATTCAAATAAGTCAACAACACAGTAATTTACATAAATTAGGTTTGGCAGACTGATATGTCGTGATTACAACTATTTTTGTAGTCTGTTTTTATGCACTGATCC
This sequence comes from Antitype chi, assembly GCA_947359405.1. Taxonomy (NCBI): domain Eukaryota; kingdom Metazoa; phylum Arthropoda; class Insecta; order Lepidoptera; family Noctuidae; genus Antitype; species Antitype chi. The sequence goes on from OX375814.1 coordinate 7,463,274, forward strand.
CATGATGACATTCTGACCTTTAGCAAATGATTAACTATTTGCATGACTTTTTGTAACATTAGGTCATACTTACCTACAATATTTTTTAAATAACATTGAACTTACCTGGATAGGCTTCCCATTTTCAATCCTGGCACCGGCAGGCAATCCGTACACAGACACTTGCGGTATTGGTCCGGGGAATAAATTTGTAAACACCCAATATTTCGCGACACTAGACAAAGCAACGTTCACTGCAGCTGAGTTCACCCGCAAATCAGTAGCAGATGTCGTGGCAGGCAAGTTATTCTGCTGTTGTTGCTGGGTCTGAACCTGAACTCTTTGGCCCTGTGACTGCAAACAAGTAAAATTAGTATCCTAAATAGAAAAAAAAATCGCAAAAATCTAACAAACTATTCGAACCTCAGCACTTCCCGGAGGCTGGCCACCACCCGTATTCATATTATGGTGATCCTGATTCATATTTAGTCCTTATGTAACCGTCTATCATAAACTTTCACTGAATTATTTACAAATATACAACATTTTCTAAACTTTACGTATCGGCATTGTCATAATTTGACTGTCATCGAAATGGAGGCGCGGGGGACGCGACGGGCCGCCATTATGAAACTTAGCACACAAAAACATTTTCTTCTGTAATTTCCAAAACAAGATTTGTTTGTTCAAAACATTTATCTCAACAAAGAGTAGAAAATTTAAGTAGTCTTAACACTAGCAATTATGGATAAATATACTTTTGATCAACTTGAAATAAAAGTTTTTAATAAAACACACATTTCCTATTGCACATCAACGAACGAACGAAAGTTTTGTCACGGTCACAGTTGTACCAACGTAATCATGTAATAATTAACGACTACGCGAAATAATTTGAAATTTTAATAAAATAGATTAGTTTTATTTTTTTATATCAAGTATTACGACACAAATATAATAACAACCTGTTATAAAATGGAAAAGCGGATTACATAGTAAAATTAGTTAAGTTTGAGATTCATTTTCTAATGATAAACGATAGATGGCGCTATTACAAAAATACATGCACAGTTCTGACAACATACAGTTACGAAACAGTATGGAAGCGTTCAAAAGAAAGTCTACGTTCCAATTTTATAGGGATAGAGATTCTTAGTATGTGCTGTCTGTGCAGTTTGTCTGAGTTTGTTTTGAAAATACGATGTTGCAGTAATATCGAAACGAACATGTAACAAGAAAAGCATGAAGTAATTATAAGTTCTGCAAAAGTCACACCTTATTAAATGCCTAGCCTTTTTCCAACTGTGTTGGGGTCGTATTCCACTATAATGCAGTAGAATATCTACCAATATTTTACATAGAGCGACTGCATATTATCCTCCACAACTCAGTTACTGGGTAATACGATACTCCTTGGTAATTTCGATAGTCAGACTTTTGGGCTTCTGTCTACCCATATTGGTTGTCAGAGACTTACAAATGATAGCCGGGACCAACGTGCTTTTGGAGGCACGGAGAGGCCGGGATAATCATGGTTATTTTAAATTGGCTAGCTAAACTCCGCAGACGCGACAGGTATGATACACACCTATTTCTATAAAATGTATGTAGATATTATCACATTTACTAATGTGGCTAAGTAATTACAGCGGCACGGGTCGATCGATCAGGTTATGCTACGCTTGGTCCATGGATGGGTGACCATCTTTACATAACAAAACCCCTCTGTGCCTCGAAAAATACGTTAAGCCATTGGCCCCGGCTTTCGTATTTGACAGTCGGTACCTACTGTTGTTAAAAGGCAACCATAACGTGTGACATAGACTGCAAGGAGTTTATTTATAAACGTTGCTAATAAAGTTAAGAATGTATGGTTAAAAAATCGCTAATCATTACTCAACTTTAAGCAACGTTTATGCATATGGGGCAAATAGTTAGACAGTTAAGTCAGTTTACAATAAATGTTTAGTGGAAGCTCGCCTTTTAGTTGAACATTGGCGACGAGGATGGGATAGAGAGCTGTAGTTGTAGGTGAGAAGAAGTCAAAACGTCAACGCTTTACAGAACGTTATAGCCGGCGACGGCGCGCTTCCAGGAGTGCAGCCACGTCAATACAAGCAAGGTCCCCAAGAGCTTAGGCACAACCGTCTCAAAGGGCGTCGCGTCGTTAGCAGCAACTGAAACTGATTATTAAATTACGACATCCCCTCCTCCGCAGAGAAGTCCACGAGCGCTAGACGCAGCACTCAAAACCGGCTACCACCGCAATCCAGGACACTTTGGTCCTCGAAGCCAGATTAGGCAGAAACTCCATAACACCATATACAACAGTTACGGGTCCTCAGACCCCGAAAGTCTGACAAACACTCTTAGCAAGGGGTATCGTGTTACCCAGTAACTGGGTTGAGGACAGGTTGGCAGTCCATCCTTGTTAAATACTGGTATTCAGCTGAATACGGTTAGATTGGAAGCCGACCCTAAAAAAGTTGAAAAAATGTTAGGCAGATGATGGTGACTAAGTACGTGACTAAGAATTTATTGTTTACATGGAACCCTTATTCTCATGACAACCATAAATAAATTAAGCAATCTCCTGTTTTCCAATCTTCAATGAGAAGCATGTATTTCTGGATAGAGAGTCCGGAAACCGCAAATAAGACAATTCATCGTGTTTGGAAAGTGGGTCGCGTGCGCAGCGACGACGCCTGTTTATATTTTTTACTTCCTTTATAATTTGTTAGTGGGTAACCATCGAGTTACTAGGTACGTGTGTGAAAGTTCAAGAAACTTCAACATAGAGGTACCTAGAGGTATATGGTAGCGGTGCTCCGGCCTCCGACGATGTGAAAAGCTATTTCCTACTTTTCCGGGATCAACCTACATATTGTGGAACTAGGTGACATCTACGAGTGATTCTTTTACCTATATCTACTGACAAAACACATATCTATACCTAGCTATATTTTTCAATAAGTTATGGTGAGGACTGGGAGTCAAAACTTCTTTAAAGTAGGTAGTCTACAAAAGCTATAGCTACTTAGGTAAGTACTTATCTAATGAAAACATTGATCACAGTCTGTAATATTTACTCCGAAATGTATTGTGACCTAAATACAGCCAGCCCGTTTACTGAGGTACAAAACGATAGATTTTAAGCTTCTCGCCAATGGCTTTCCGAAATACCTCAATATATGTTGCGCGATTATTTGTAGTTTAGGTCAAAACTTAGTTCAAAATCATTTTGTTCGACAAAATTCTTTACAGATTTTCAGACCCTAAAAATTTAATAAAAGGAGTATGGCAAAGACTTAACAGTAGTTTTAAAAACTCGAATGGGCCGTGGGCCTACCAGATGTGCTCCTGTTCGGTAGCCCGAGGGTAGCCCCTTTTCTCTTTCGTAACAACATAGGTACTCTGTAAGAATCTTAGTTATTTTCACTCTGCTAAAGATTATCGAGATTAGCCTTGGCTACCTAGGAATGAGTAAAGTATTTCTGCTAGCTAAGGGAATCCGTGCAAGAAACTACTTTCGATCTCAGTTTTTATAATCCCATACAATTTAGTTCCTTTTTTTTGTCAGCGTCGCTATTTGTAGAAAGTGGCATTGCGTCTTACTAGTTATAGACTAGAGGCTTATAGAAAAGAAACAGCAATGAAGTAATTGAATTAGTATAATATTATGTTTATACGGAAGTTTGAAAGTGGCGCCATTGGCAGAAAAGTTGAAAGGGAATCGTTTGGCTTGGTATGGGCATGTGATGAAGAGAGAAGAAACGCATGTGATTTAAAACGTGATGAACCTGAACGAGATAAGGATGGCCCTTAAGCAGCTTAAAAACAACAAGACACCGAAATCTTGAAGGCCGGTAGAAAACTGGTTCCTAAGGCCCTTCAGAAATTGTTCGAACCAAATTCCTCTCTTCTTAGCGTTTATTGACTACGAGACTTCGATTCGATCGAGACTTTGGCTGTACATCCAGCTACAACTCTCTTCAACGGTACCAGATTCATTATCGGTACCTACATGTCATCGAAAACACACATAACCTTTGCAACGATGTTTGAGACAGGGATCTCTTATCTCTACGAAACTGTTCACCGCTGCACTGGAGGATGTCTTTAAGGTACTAGACTGGAGAGGGTTAGGTATTCACATCAATGACGAGTACATCACTCACCTTCTGTTTACCGACGATATTGTACTCATGGGTGAGACTATGGTGAACCTCAGTACAATGCTCGATGGCTTCGTCGTAGAGTAGAGCTTCTGAAAGAGTAGGTCTCAAAATAAACACGGACAAAACAATGGTCATATCAATGGACATGCCCGTGACACCAAACTCTCATGAAGATCGAAGACTCTACACTAAATAGTTGTTGACGGGGGACCGGGGAGGGGGGCGTTCTATATAGTCACACACACGACATTATCAAAAACAATGCCAACAGCTGGCTGAATGCTTGCACTCCCAAACAAGAGGTTAGACTCACCTCCGACCTTCAGGAGGGGGGAAAGCGTTATATTTCGAGACGCAAGCGACGGAGGTGCAAGGAATTTTGGCGCATTCTATACACTATTATGAATACCTACGTAAGCAATGTTTTTGCTGGTTATCACAACTGTCATATCTTAAACCCAAAAATCCTGTGCTAAAAATAATCTGGCTAGCAAACTTATTATCTGCTTTTATTTTATTTATTAGGGAAAAACAAACAGTGAGACATTACATTTTATAGGAAGAAATATTAAAAAAAAAAATCGCCCAAATGTGTAACCAACAACATTTTCCACAAAATACACATAAAAATAATCTTTAATCTAACCATGCTATTTAAACTGAAACCTACAGACTACAATAAGTCAAGACAACATTTTTGTGTAAATTAATAGAACAAAAAGTAATATATTTAAGAAAAATTATAAAACTCATGAAGGCACGAAATTCAAATTACTGGTGACTGTGAGTTTTGAGTACATTGAGTTATAATGTACTACGTAGTACATTATAACTCAATGTTTGAGTACCATATTTTTGAATCTACTAGCAGACAGAACGAACATATCAATATGATGGAATAGCTTATTGTAACTATTTGCCTATGACTTATGTAGATATGTGACGATACGTCTACCTCTCTGGTATTGACTTAAACTTTATAGTTTCAATAGGTACACTAGGAACGTACTCAAGGTACCTATTACAAGTGTCCATTGACCGCGGTAACTTGAGTGTACACTTTCCTACCACCAGGTGGGTGGCCTGCTGGTTTGCCCCACAGTAGTGACATGAAAAATTGTTACATGTAGGTATCACAAATATAATGAGCTACGAAATCACGTAGTACTTATCTATCATGTTTTTGTAGTGTGAGTAATGTAAGTGCTACCACTTATAACTGTATTTTAATTAGAGATCATATCAACCCGAAATCGATAACTGATGACCATGGGTCTCTTAAAAACAATTACAGTGGATAGCCAGAGGTTCAAGGTTTGAGGTTTGGGTGTAATTTCATAATCCACATGTTATTCCACCGAAGTTGCTGGTTTCCATTTATTTTGATACAAGCTTGCCCGCGCCATTCCATCGCCCAGATGCGAAGCGACGCGGTGGATTGAGGGGTGAAATTTCACGGGGACGATGAATGCGCCCGCGTTACTACGTTTTCGCTTAGTGTTGTTTCTGACTTTTCCGGCTCGGCTTTTAAGGGTACAACAGACTGCATCTCAGTGCGTCGGAAATCGAACAGTAAAACAATTCGAACAGTCAAAGGGTGAACAGAACCTTATTTCAGGAACCTATTTATACATAGGTACCTACATTAATAGCGTGTGTGTATAAAAATTCCACACACTGGGCCTAGTGTGAAATTTCGATCTAACGCATGGAGCACGTTCGGCGCTCCGACTGGTCCTTCACCAATCCAGAACCAATCTGAGCGCTGCACGCGCTCGATGCGTTAGATCGAGGTGGCTAAAAGAAACTCACACTAAGGCCTCTGTTGTATTGTTTTATATCAGTATCACAAACATTCAACGTCACAGGCAGCAAAACGCCAGAAGCATGGAACAGAGGTGTGGTGGTACTCTTCTTCAAGAAGGGCGACAATGCCCTGCTTAAGAATTATAGGCCCATCTCACTTCTGAGCCATGTCTATAAGCTGTTTTCAAGAGTCATCACGAACCGTCTCGCGCGCAGGTTTGATAACTTCCAGCCTCCCGAACAAGCCGGATTCTGAAAAGGCCTTAGCACCGTGGAACACATTCATACGCTGCGGGAGGTTATACAGAAGACTGAAGAGTATAAACCTGCCTCTCTGCTTAGCGTTCGTGGACTACGAGAAAGCCTTCGATTCGATCGAGACTTGGGCTGTACTGCAGGCTCTCCAACGGTCCCAGATTGACTATCGGTACATCGAGGTGCTAAAGAATTTGTATGAAAACGCCGCTATGTCAGTCCGGCTCCAGGACCGGACCTCGAAACCTATCCTCCTGCAGCGAGGAGTGAGACGGGGAGACGTAATCTTTCCGAAACTGTTCACTGCTGCACTGGTGGGTGGCTTCAAGGTTCTGGACTGGAGAGGGATTGGCATCAACATCAATGGCGAGTACATCACTCACCTTCGGTTTGCCGATGATAAAGTAGTCATGGCTGTGACTCACCCCAGTACCTCACCACAGTACAATGCTCGATGACCTCAGTAGAGCTTCCAAAAGAGTGGATCTTAAAATAAACATGTACAAAACGAAGGTAAAGTCGAATGCCCATGTGACACGCACTCGCATGAAGATCGGAGACCCTACACTCGAAGTTGTAGACGATTATGTTTACCTAGGGCAAACTGTCCAGTTAGGTAGGTCCAACTTTGAGAAAGAGGTCAATCGTCGAATCTGACTCGGCTACATCCCGCAGTCTCTCAAGATGAAAGTCTTTGACCAGTGCGTGTTGTGGTACTGAAACGTGGTCGCTCACAATGGGCCTTATCAGAAGGCTAAGAGTCACCCAAAGGGCAACGGGTCGAAGTGGAGGTTCTTGGGGGAGGTCTACGTCCAGCAGTGGACGTCTTTCGGTTGAAATGATGATGATGATGATGATGTGTGTATATATAAATAATGGCCGAATGTTACGAATGATTGTTACCTAGTAGGTAGTTTTATATTGGTTTATATAGTTTAGAGTTTTAGAGTAGCTAGCTTCTCCAGTTCTAATAATAATTAGATGAAGATATAGAATAAGTAAAGAGACAAATTATTGTTTTCCGCCATCTAAGCGAACGATGTCGCAGGACGCCTAGTATATTACGATAATAATATTAGGTATATACACTGCTACACATCAAGCTATATATTTCCAGTTTATGCTGATCTCGCACTGTACGAAATCCTATACAACGCGAGATCAACTTATACTGGAAATGTATAGCTTGATGTGTAGCCACACACCTGCGATAGGAGAGAAGATAACAGAGATGTAGACAACGCGTGTAATAACAGTAGAAGGAAAATCATAAATCACAAACAAAGTCAAACCAAGTCATTAATTACAAACAAATCCTTTTTTTTTCAGCCAAGCACTAGATCGTTGGTTTATTTTTAACATTTACTCTTTAATAAAAACATTTAATCGTACTAAGTAATGCAAATAGAAAATAACTGTCGGTATGTTGATTTTTATAAGTAAATACCAAAATAACTGTAAAAAAATAGCATACAAACTTGAAAATACTAACGACCTAGTGCATAGCTGTAATAAATGTTTACTTTTGTTTGTATTTAATGAAATAATCACGAAAAACCGCCATAAATGCGCCGTTTCTAGCCTGCGTGGGAAGAATGCTCTTATAGGTATCGTATAAACGTAGATGCGCAAAGGCGCAAAGGAATCTTGTGGACTCAAAATTTCTTAAGTTTTTTTGCAATTTTCAGGTCAGTCTCAGGTAAAGTCAGGTTGTACATTGATTAAAATATGATTCCCGTCCGTAACAAATGTGGCTTTATAGAATTATATTCATCAATTTAACAATACAACCTTTTTAGTTCTTTTAATCCTATTGTTGTCTTTTTCATGAAATAGGCATATTTTGTTCAACCTACAGCCTGTCCTGCAAATTTGAATTTCGCGGGCTGCACGACGCTTGCCCCATAATAACATTGCATAATAGTGAAGAGGCACGTAATCAATGAATCAGTATAATAGGTTCACTATTATAGGTAGCTATACCAGTTATATCGTCATCCTCTGCTGGACATAGGGCTCTCCCCACTTGCATCACAACATGCGCCTTCCGCATCCGATCTTCAGGTCACCGCATCTTAGTCCATCTGGATTAAGTCGCTCTGGTGAATACTCAAACTAACTTCAAAGGTATGTTTTGACTTGTTCCATATTAAGAACACTTACATTATTAATCGTACTATATCTATAATACTATTAATTTGAAAGTTTGTATGTTTGGATATTTAGATGTCTGGATGATTGTTACTCCATCACGCAGAAACGGCAGAACGGATTTGTATGAAATTTGACACGCAGATAGCTTATAACCTGGATTAACACATATCATACTTTTGATCTCAGTAGTATGTTCCTGTGGTATAATATCTGAGCTCCACGCTGGTGAAGCAGCTGGCAAGAGCCAGTACGAATTAATTATAAGTGAATTGATAATGCTAATACTTGAATATAATTTACCGGTTTGTCCAGTATTTTATTTAAGCACCTACTTAAGTCATATTTTTAAGCTATTAACCCCTCATAATTAGGTTAATAAACTAGGTAGGTAGGTACTAAACACTAATGATTGATTACCTTATTTTAATAATGTAACTCAAACTATTTACAATAGGTATGAAATAAATACTTAACACTAATGATTACCTTATTTTAATAATATAACTCAAACTATTTACACTAGGTATGAAATAAATAACTAACTATGTTACTAATAATTACACAAAAACAATTGTTTAGTTATGTAGTAAGTATAACACTTAACTGTAATCTAATCAACGTAAAAAGAAAAGAATTCACTTATAATTTTTCTGTTATTCAAATAAGCCTTTTATTACGAGAACATTAAACTTAAACGAGTTATGTAATAACTAATTTGCTAAGAGACAATAGGTAATTATTCAAGCAATTTAATTCTCCGGCCTCGAGATCAATACAAATATTAAAAAAACAACGCCAAGATTATAAGGGTCACTTCTCTATCAAGCTCACTGTATCACATAAGTACCTTTTATTTACTATTTTGTCACCAATAGGAACGGATTTAGGACTTCCGTAGGCGCTTACATTACATAACCAGTTTTAGACCTTGCATACCAGGACATTACGTAGGAAATCCTGGAGCAAGGATATCGTGATAGCCCCTCGCTAGATCTGTGTGAATACGTCTACGTTCAACGTGGTGGTATACGTCGGAACGAAGCAAAATACGTTTTTACTCAGTAATAACAGCGAAGCTATACGGACCGCGCGTCTTTCCTCTCGCGTGGCGCGTAAACATTTACGTTAACTTAGAAAAACTTTAAAAAAATCGTATCTGGTTTATGATTGTAGACTATACCGTGGAAGTGTTGTATTCTTGTATTTAAAGGAACTTTATGTTTATTTAACTGTTATCTCTTAGCATAATTCGATTATTCACTCAGCTGTCAATTGTTTTGATTAGGAAACGTCAGTGTGCGCTGCCGGCCGGTCATCCATTGCAGGTATGTACTGTTAAAATATGTATTGTTTAGAAGAAACTGGTCATTATGACACACAGTAACACGCGTTTTACGGAAAGTGTTTATTTATTCTAATTGGACAGGTGATTTTCTTTGAAATTAGGAATTAACTCAGGTGTTAAGTCACGGAAGCTATGGTGGATACAAACCACAAAAATAAATATAAGAAATATAGGCACTTATTTATTCCCGTAAATACTAGCTTTCTTATTATCTTTGGCTTAGTTCTAAAGTAAAAAGTGCATGAATAACATAACTTAAAAGAAAACAAATGTTTTTGAATTAAGTAAGTATGTATTTCGTAAACTTATCAACTAAAATTATTTGCTTAAACATGACATGCAAAAGAACATTAGTAGTTAGGTAATGTTTATTTATCTATTAAATAAATACACACGCAATAGAACAAATGCATTGTTTATCTAAGTATTGTAGCGATAGTGCCAATATAAATAATTATAGAGCCCTACTTTGTAATTCTATTCAAATAAAAAAAAATAACAAATGCACTATGATTTTATTCAATTTCTTCATTATATTCACAACTTTATTAGTGATATAAAACATAATAATACTAAGTACCTATTAACGAAGTAATTTTGCTGAAAATTACTTTGGTCATTTATGTGTTGGACTGGGTCAATGGCCGCGGGTCGTATTCACACAAATTATAGTAAATAATTAATTATAGAATCGTGCAGGTCTGGCATAAATTAAACCAGGCTTTTATTTAAGTTTGTCCGCGGTTTTAAATATCATAATTTTGAAACGATTTAAACTTGTTTATATGAGATCGAACTCAATAAGTATGTACCTAACAAATTTAAATTATCCGTAACGGAAGATAATTTTAGTTTGATAAAACCTTATAAATACCACACTGTTAAAATCCGTTGCTATTATTTTATAAAACAATTTTTCCTGCTAGTGTATTAAGTAATAATTCCCGCGTAAATGTCCACAGTGTCTTAACTTTTGTGAACAAATTTAAAAAAAGAATGACATAAATAAAATAAGTTATGTGTCATAGAAATACCGGCAAAACTAAATTCCATAGCCATTCAATTACTTTTAAATAGATAACAGAATTTTAAATTCAATTGAACGTTTGCTACGTAACAACTGATCAGTCTTATTTTGTATCAGCTGTTCCTAAAAGAAAATAACAAGTATGTAAGTAGGAGAAACTCATTTCTGGATATTACTGATACCTTTTTAAAAGTGAACGGACCCCGTGAAATTAATTATTTTTACGTTTTTTGTCAGGTCGTAGTTAAGTTGATTAAAATAATATACATAAGATTCGCGACAAAACAATCATTAACAACATTAATACAAAGTTCATATACAGGAAAAGTTTTTATTCAGTGTGCAAACTGTAACCATGAATTCAGCATATCATTCTAGATCCCCCAGCGCAGACATTTTTCGTCTGTTATACAAAAAAAAAATCTGCTGTTTCATAGAAAAGTGCAATACCTACCTACGCGGTCAAAATGTATGGAACAGCTGATTTTTTTTGTGGAATGCTGAATTCATGGTTAGGTACAGTTTGAGCACTAACTAAAAACTTATCCTGTATACGATTCGCGACGGTAACATCATTAATACAAAGTCCATGTAACTATATTGAACGACTATTTTATAAAATACTAGCAGCGCTCCGCGGTTTCACGCGGGGAAAGAATTTTTCAAATCGGTTCAGTAGTTTCGGAGCCTATTTAATACAAACAAACAATCAAATCTTTGAACGACTATTTTATGAACTATCAATCAATTGGGCTTAAACTTTGAGGGTTATTTTGATGATTACAATTCTGTAATTGTTACGGTTGCGAATTATATTTTGTTCAACATACAAACATGATTCTGACCTGAAAATTGCAAAAAAAAACCTAAGAAAATTTGAATGTCGCTTATTTACAACAAAAACGATAGGATGCAATAAGTAGGTTACTTATTTTATACAACAAACAAGTCGTGTTGAGAGTTTTTTTAATTCGTTCAATGGTTATTTTGTAATAGGGTATTTTACTCTACATAAGAAAAAATCTAAAATTATATTATCGGGATAGCTTAGGCAAAATGCAGTCGGAAAATGTTAGTTATAGTTGCTGAAACAACAAAATAAATTTTAAAATACAATTGAAAGAATTCAGTTTCTTTAATCTATTTTTGAACACCATGAAATAGTAGCCGCCATGGTATTTCGTCATACGGCATGTCAACTGAGCAACTTTGTATTTTTTTTTTTCGTAACCAAAGTAATTTTTATTTAAATAATATTTTGCATTCTGGAACAGCAAACCTACGATAAGTAGAAAAATAACGATTTTTTTAAATTATAAACAGTTGTCATACAAAATATCAGCGCATTTGTTTTTAGCAAACTGACGTCATACCTACAGAGCAATATGGCGTCTACTGCGTCCAGTGTTTGCGCGCGAAATTTGAAAATACAAATTTTAAATGTATTTTTATGGCACTAATCGATTAAATAAAAATGTTGTGTTTTTTTTAGTGGTTTATTAGTACTCTATAATCTAATTAAGACACTTTTCAAAAAATTGTGTAATACCCTATTTTCGACTCTAATCACTTTCACTACATTCACTACATTAATATAAAACAAAGTCCTCCGCCGCGTCTGCCCGTCTGTCTGAACGCGATAAATTCAAAAACTACCAAACCGATTTTTATACGGTTTTCACCAATGGACGGATTGACTCATGAGGAAGATTTTGAAGATGTCAGAAAAAATAATGGCGACTTCCCGGGAGTTTTACTGGCGTTCGCTGATGAAAACCTATGTAAAAATCCCGGTACGTCTCGTTCCGTGAGACATTTTCTGACATCCAGAGCAGAGCAGCAGTCAAAAGCTAGAAAAAAAATATAATTTACAGGCCATTTCAAACACTACTCATGTTGCAAAAGAATCTTGATGATGATTCTTTACTGATGATCCACGTCACGATCACAATCAATCCGACACACAAAAAAAGACTCATCAAAATCAGTAAACAATTGGCGAATATATCGCTATACCTACACACGTCCTAAAAAAACACTCGAATTGATAACCTACTTCTTTTTTAAGGCAGTTAGAAAGAATAGCAGGGCAGCTATTAAAATTTGCGAAAGGACCATATTCAATCGGAGATGACGCTTAGCCCGGCTTGCACTAAACTGTCGCAATCGGCAACTTTTAGTGGTCTACATTCTCTACTTGCATCTTTAAACTTTAGATGGCATGTTGCACCGTTAAGATCTAGTTACCCACCTATATACCTACTAAAAAGTTGAACAATCGGTTGCATAATATCTTCTGCGCCGAGATTTAGATGCTCATTTGATTAAACGTGAAGTGTAACAAATTAAGGAGATTTGGAAGAGTTCCTATAAATTTTTCGATTCCTCATCATTACGTATAGACTCTTCTATCACATAATAAGTAACTATAACTATCAAACTTCAATGTACAGTTAGGACATTTTTTGTTTAATTAAATAGTTTTTATAACACTGCAAAAACTGCTTTCAATGTAAGGCAATTTGTATATAAATTCTTAAGAACATTGCGTGTGGATAAACTAATAACGGACAGCGATTCAAATTGCAAAATAATGTTAACACAAATAACCGGTTCAAACTCAATACCCGTGTAGACACTGGTTTTATTATGTCTAAATGCAATGTCCACTTGTCAGGACAGGTACTAATAATGTTTATACATAGATTTGCATGCAAACAAGTACAATTAGTACCTACAATTTCTGATATTCTTATGAAGGGTAGCTAGCCATCATGGGAAACGTTGAAGCAATCTCTGCTAGAGGTTTTCTGTTGTTCCAGAAGGGTATACTAATAAATTGCAAGGCATTTCGTTTTGAAAATTCGACAGCATTCATTGCGTTATATTTTAATTGTCGAACAGATGAATTTTTCAAACATATGAAGCAATGGATTAGGTAATTTCTTAAAAAAAAACTTTCGATCTGTGAAAGAAAATGTTCCGCAATTCTGATGAAGATATGATAATTTTACAACGATTATTCTTTGCATAAGGACAATCAGCCTATAAAATTGCCACTGCTAGGACACGGCCCTCCTCCTGAGAGGGACTGGGCTGTATCCACCAGGCGAACCCAGTTCGGGTTGGAAGAAGTCACAAGTTTTCAAATTTTTGGTTCTGCATGCCGGTTTCCTAACGTTTTGTTCCTTCACCATTTTGAGAGCAGTGGTGATGAAATAATTTACACAAAATTTATTGAAAATGTAGTCGCCCAGACCGCATTTAGCCCATGGCTGCCCATCCCAGCGAAGACTATCCTTCGAAGCAGGATATATTATAGTGCACAATTAGAGTATGCGCAGTCACAAGTGCACTCACTCTTATAGCAAAAGAAAGCGCCTGCTTAGGTCTGAACCTACGACCTACAACTCGTAAGTCGCGGCTGTTACCACAGGGCACCACTGTTCTTAATGATTCCTTGAATCCCTACTACTATTATAAATGCGAAAGTAATTCTGTCTGTCTGTTACGCTTTCACGCCTAAATCGCTGTACCGATCGTCATGAACTTTGGCAGAGATACAGCCTGGGATATGGAAAAGGACATAGGCTACTTTTTTACGCGATAACCGACAGCCACGCGGGCGGAGCCACGGTCAAAAGCTAGCTTGAAATATTTCCATGACCATATTATTCTTCCATCTACTTCATGCAAATTCAAATTTAAAATATCTGGAGCAGCCTGTAGCAATTTTAAAACATTCCACCACCACTTTTGTTCTAACGATGGGCGGTCTGATTGGTCACCGATGGTCAATGTCTCGCTTTATGTAGATATTATTTATTTTATACCCGAAGTAATTTTATTTTTCGTTTGTTTGTAGGCTAACTACCTACTTAAGTGGTTTTAAGTAATATTATGTAGTCGATGACCTTGGTGCACGGTAAAACTCTAATGAGTTTATGTTGGCACCAAACTAAATGTAAAATAATGTATGTGTACTATTAAATAAATAAATAAATAATAATAAAAATGCAGTTTTTTAGCTTAACGATTCTGACCATTGAAACTTACGTGAATGCCTTTAAAATTCCGACATTTAGAACTTTTGTACCTGCAGATATTAGTTAGGTACTATTCTGACCATAACGCTGCAATAATTGGTTTTGTCCAGTAACCTATTTGTCTTCCAATATCGGGCTATTTCAACGTCATATATTTTGTACTGAACTCCGCAGGAGATCTAAAATGACCGCAATAAATAATGTAGAGTCAGCAGTTTCGAAGGGAAAAAACTAGAATGTCTTTTCCTGCAAGCTTGCAGGATCAGGAAATAACTCATGTTCAAAAGAGCTACAGCATAGCCTATTCGCAACCATTGGGCAGTATCGTATCGAAAATGACACATTTCGTTAACCTGACTTGCCTTGTCGCCGACAACAAACAGCTGTCGGAAGAAAAGTAGTCTTCTAATTAATTTAAGCTTGAAATTTTCGGGTTTAGCATACATAAGAATCCTACGATAACATTGATTGATAATAAATAATAATAATAATAAATAAATCATTTATTTGGACCAAAACTTGTACAAATTTTAAAAAACCTGCCAAACTGCGTGACAGTTTGTCGGCAGGATTAGCGCTCGTTTTAAACATTTGGTATCAACAATTTAACTAAACATCTAAGTAGGTCGATACAGTCTTACAGCTAATTTAAAAGGATGTGCGGTAAGAATACCATGCTTACAGCGCAGGCCGACGCCGCGCCGCACCGCCGCGCCGGCGCCGGCAAACACCGACGACGGCGACGGCTAACACCGACGACGGCGACGGCTAACACCGCTCATGCTTTTCATTGTTATTGTTAATTATTGTCACATGTCGCGGTTAATGCATTAAGTAGATATTCGATTCGGAAGTATTTCGAATGGTTGTGAATAGCTATGCTGGTCACTTTTGAACATTAACTACTTCCCGATCCTAAGATATTCGAAAATTCATTTGACAGAAATGCACATCCTTCTCTCTACAAGGCTCAATTCGGAACTTGTAGAATTAGGTACCACTTCCGGAATCTTATGGTATTCCGTTAAAAGCTATTGATAGAAACATTTCTAACCTAAATGCCCACCTACTTCTGTCGTTTATGCACAAACTATATAAATTCAGCACTATATCAAGGACTCATGCGTAGAAAATTATCATTAGTAATTTTAAAAAAAAACGGCTCTCCGTACGTACATTTCTGCCGTCCACAAGCTATAATGGCGTTTACCAACAAAATCATATTTTGAGTTATGGACAAAAAAGTGCAGAAAAATATAAATATATAAACAAAGCGGTAATTGCGTAACACATTAATAGTAGGGATGGCTTTAATTTTGACTCAAATCAAATCAAAAGATTTTATTTCACACTAGCTTTTGCCAGCGGCTAAGTCCGCGTAGAGATCGGATATTAGCCCACGGGAACGTATTTCCAAGATAAAAAGTATCCTATGTGTTAATCCAGGTTATAATCTATCTGTTTGCTAAATTTCACCCAAATCCATTCAGCCGTTGTTGCGTGATTGAGCAACAAACATCCATACATCTTCACAAACTTTCACATTTATAATATTAGTAGGATTTAATGGTATTCGAGGATCTTGGCTAGATGTACTAAATGACCGGAATAAGACAAGCAAAGTGCCTGCGGAAAAATCAGTAAATCTACCCATGATGCACTGTGACTAAAACATGCTCCATTCAGGCAGTCTCCAGGCAGTCGCTCCATTTAAAATACTGGTATTCAGCTGCATTCGGTTAGTATAACAGCTGAACCCAATATAGTTGGGAACAGACTAGGCAGGTGTTGATGACTTCTGCTCTATAATTACTACCCCTATGATTTTTGAAGTGGTAAAAAATAATGTAGTACGTACAATTTAAATAATGTATAATATACAGTTTAGTCACACCCATTAATATTATGTTAAAGACAATGGAGCGTAATATTAGAAATTGTACCTATATGTATAAACAGATTCAATTTTTATAATAAGTTATCCTAGATTTGACACCATATTGAAACAATTGAATTGTGATAATTTCATCGAAGGAATGTCGCATTAATACGATGTATGAATTTAACGTGATGTACCTACAAGTTAAAATTCAAACAGAAGTAATAAATTATTCGAATGAAAAAATAATTAATTTGTTGCAATTTCTTTGGCCGACTATTCCAACGTATGTTACCGTAAGAATCATTGATTTTAGTTTATAAGCTAGCTCGGTTTGTTTCAGTAATGCCATTGCGTAATCAAAAGCATAATGCTGGTTACAATGGCACCCTGGTGCACTTATAAACACGGCGGGCTGTTTACAAATTATTGCATTACTAGCAATTTCGCGATCGTTCGATACATTTTGATTGTTCTAATTATAGTGAATTTCTTTCATAATGGTCTCACATTCTGTTCCTGAAAAGCGACCCGTTTTTATTTTAGCCTGCGCTGTCATGTCCTGGGCAAAGACCTTCCTTCACTTCTTCAATTCGCGAGACCGCGCGTCCTCATTCCAGTTTTGACGGAATCTGTCAACTTTATCCCGCCATCTTCTATGTGGGCTGTCGCGACCCCGTCTCACTGTATCAGTTGCAGGGCACCAGCACCCTAATTGTGGAACACACTATCAATCATGATCTTAATCATTTTGAAGGATATTGTTTCATAAGTTCAAAAATATATGTCTGCATGCTCAACAATGAATATTGTTGTCGAAACTGTCATAATGAAAGTCGTTCCCACTGTTAGTTTGTTATGCAATTATCCCGCAGTTCATTCTGCCATCTCCTCCATCTCTCCCATGTGGGCTGCCGCGACCCCGTCCCACTGTCTCATTCTCAGGGCACCAGTTCTGTGCTATTTGGGCTCACAGTTTATCCAGATGGGGCGTGGCATTTGACAAGGATATGGCAGACATGTCCTGCCCACTCCCATTTAAGTTCGGCAGGCTTTTGAGCCACGTCAGCTATTTTCGTTTAATTTTCTTAAATTGTGTCTTGCTTCCATTTGCCAGCACGGTTTCAACTGTAAATAATTGTACATAGAAATAGGCCATAATACGTATGAAATCGTTCTCCTATGATTGATCGCATTTGTGAGCATGAAACAAACTTGTAAGTAATTTCAAATTACATCAACGAGCGATAACTGAAAGTCCAGTGTAATAAAAAATCTGGTGTACTTTTTACATTTAATATTTAACGAGAGTTTTCACTAAAAAGTACCACATCTTATTAACACACAAGTTTCACACCTCAAGTGGACCTTGCGTAACACACATAAAATGACGATAGATTTTCGATGGACACATTCTCTTACATTTTGACAGTTCAGCCACGTTAATTGCGTTATTTACGTTGTTGAGCAGATGAATACATAAAACCTAAGAATCAATGGATTAGAAATAACCTTTCAAAATCTCGGATGGTGGCTGAAACTGTGTCCCGCAATGAGGGGTGCTGGACTAGCAACCCGCCCCGGCTTCGCGCAGGTTTACAGTGTATGTGACAGAGGCCGTCAAATCTTTGAAAATCTCGGCTTTTTTCTACTAAAATATGAATGTATTATACATTTATACCTCCCGGAATAAGTTTACTGAATGAAAAAGAAAATCGTATCAAAATCCGTTTCTTGGTTTAGAAGAAGCAAGCGGAGAAACAGACAGATGAAAACCGCGACTTTACTTTATAATATTCAGAGATAATGACTAGAAATAACTTTGATACATATCCCAGTTATAAAGCTTTACAGATTTTCTTTCTTAATTGTACACACAAGCTCATCCAACGTGACAAAACAAATGATTCCCTCATCACTCTGTATGTATCATTAACTTTGTTTCTGCATAATGACAAAGCCGTAATAATGGGGTTGCATATCAAACGGACTATTTTTTCATGTTCCATTTCCGACGAGAAAATTGTGGTGTCTATGGTGCAATTAGACCTCCTTGGTAGTTGCCCACTTAGTATCGGATGACATATTAAATCGAGGAGGAGAAATGAGCTCTAATTACACAGTTCACTCCACTCGAACATTGCGACAATTTCATACTTATGTCTAAATTGGCACATTTGCTACACTTGTTTATACAAGGCATTTAGGGTTGGCTGTTGTGATTGTTCTACCAACGAGGTAAGCTTGACATTATTCTACGCTTGAGGCCATGTTAGTGCTTAATTGTATTTGACGTAACGTTCAATTTTGCTCAATGATAAACAAGGCTTGGAACAGATTTTTCAAGTAATTTGTTTAATCTCTCAGTTCCACAAAACGGTTGTTTCTTTATCAGTATAATACTTTTTGTTCCCAAAACATCTTTATTCTACATCTGAAGGTCATCCATGTTTGCAATAAACTCTTGGTAATGAAATGTTCGACGGAGATCATATTCGAGAATTCGAGATTCGAGTCAATAGTTCCTATTACTCATTGATTGCCGTCGACATTACAGTCATCATGTTTAATGAATCTCGTTTCAAGTAGGTATGCAGTGTATGTGTAAACGAAGTATAGATATAACAATCAATCTGCCTAACCTCTTCCCAACTACGCTGGTGTCGGCTTTCAGTCTATCCGGGTGCATTTATTTCTTGTACCTAACGTAGTCGGGTGAATTCCACTTAACTCAACTTTTGTCATATTATTATGCCAAAAATATCTACTACTAAGTACCATTGGTTCGTGTTCCGTGTGGTGCCAGACGTAAAGAATAGCACCATCCCATCTCTTCCCGTGGGTGTCGTAGGGGGCGACTGAGGGACTTACTAGAGAATGTGCAGCAGCGTTCTCTATGCATTTTACCACCATACTGCGATCGCCAACCCGCCTGCCAAGCGTGGCGATTATGGCAAGCCCCCCAAATTGGGGGAGGCCTATGTCCAGCAGTGGACGTCTTCCGGCTGAAATGATGATGATGATTGAAGTACCATTGGTAGGTAACGCGATTAGTTATCAATTCTTAGAACCAGGTATTTTAAGCGCAAAGTGGCTATAATGTAGGCCACTGTCTGGTAAGATGATTCTAATGTGATTTCGTAACTGCCGCTCAGTGTTGCTGTGTCAATCATAAATCGGTATTAAAATCTCTACACATTTATAAATCTACCGATAAATAACAATTCTTTTTTTGTTAGATGCATGATTGATTTTAATTTACGCTCCACCTGACTGATTCTGCACTTATTTGAATATGTATTTGCATATGGGTTGGTTAATAAGTTAAGTAACTCTTTTTTTCATATGGTTGGTTTATTTACCTTAGTTTTTTCTTGTCTTTGCTTCTGCTACTACCAAAGTCAATGATTAGATTACAGAGCTGGGTGCTGATCCACGCTTCATATTCGTGAACGGGCACCGTCGATTGAGACTGGTCATCTCCTTAATTTTAATTTTTTAATTGTTCTTCATATTTTTTTTTACATTGTTCTCAAATATAAAAGCAACTAGAATTGTGTAACCAGGATTTTGTAATATCTTGATTTAAAAGTGTGTCCTTGGAGTTTCTTGCCCGTTCTTCTTCATAGAGATCTACGTTTTGGAATGGGCAACTAGCTTTAACTTTCTGACTAATCGACTCTTTGTCAATTCAAAAGTGCCTGTAAATGGCTTAATTGAAATAAATGGTTTGAGTTTGAGTTTTAAGTTTCATCGTTACTAAGAGGACCGTCTATCTTGTTTGTAATGGTTCTGCGAGTTCTATATCTAGTCCTTACATAGATGCAACTGCCTTTTAGAAACTTCCTGGGGTTTCTTAAAGTTTTATGTTGTAATTTTTAGTGAATGATATGCCTCCTCTTCTTGCTTAATGGTACCTAATCTTTTATAACACTCTATGGGAAGTGACTCATCACTGTTTAAAGTCATATACTTATGCAACAACTTGTCAAATCCATACACGAGTGATAAATGATTGCCTATATTAAGTAGTACGTGGTCTACTATTGATAGTTTCTTTCCATTCAGATTTAGCAAACGGTGCCACTGTCACGTCGACACCAAAACTTGTATTGTAGGCAGAGTTGTCGAACATTTGAAATTGCTTGAAAAGGTATACGAAAGCGATTACGATGGTACTTACACAATTAGCCCGCAGGTGTTTGAACTAACAATGAGCGTAAATGTGCGAACTACAAGGGTTTTGTCACACCCGTTCGTTACGCGTATTCTCCAAATGCGCGAGAGTGCATGTTTACCTAAAAACCTAGTAGGTATATGGTATAGCCGGAAATTGCAAAGTTATAACCTACAATGTGTGAGTGAGATTGTGTTTGTTTTATTGGCGTTTTTCTTCTTTTGTTTTATGATTTGTTGCTATTTATTCCATTTTTATTTGTTGCCTACTTGGCGTTTTATTATTAAAGACAAATTGTTAATTTTTTATCGTGTCTGGTAATTCCACATAGGTATAGGACTGAGCGTTCTTTGTTTTCCCCATAACCTGATTCCATCATCGATTTAATATGTATTTTCGGAAACATTGCCTGCGTTTGTAAACTCCAATTATTTGCAAAATACTTAACCTATTTTACAATTGGTTTTAGCCACACAACGAAATCACTAAGTCCAGCATTTAAGCCATTCATTTAGTGCAAGAATACCTTAGCAATATATTATTGTTTTTCTCCGTTTCTTCTTCCTTCGTTTATAAAGTATAAAGTAAGTTAAGCAGTAAGTCCAGCCATGTAAGCTATTAATTTAGTGCAAAAATAATTTAGCAATATTTATTATTTCCCTTCGTTTCTTCGTCTTCCTTCGTTTATAGCAAGTTAGGCACTGTTTCAACTGTCATTGCAGACCCCTATTTACAGCCTTAGAAGACTCGTATATCAACAACAAAATATAACTTGCGATTGTGTAAATGGTTAGTAAATGGCGAAAAGTAGTCAGACACCGCCTGCCAAGACTCCGTAGCTTGCCGCAAATTGCACGGCGATTGCCAAACTATTATAAAATTACAAATAAACAGGTTAAGGGCTATTTCCTTGTTTATGTAAAATATTAAAATTTCTTAAACAATTTGAGAAATCTTAAGGTGGATTTAGAATATTTATGACACTTTTAAACATGTTATTCCTCCCTCCCACCAAGAGGAGTCCTGTGTCCCAGTAGTGAGAACATTATGGACAATTTTTGCTGTGCTTATGCTATACTTACATGTTTTAACCTTGTTCTATATTGGAGTCATATTTTAGTTTTAAATGGTACCTTTTAGTGTACAAGGTGGACCGACAACTTGGTTAGTGAAGATCGCGGGCAACGCAGGACTGGTCCCAGAGGGAATCCTTGACGGACACATATACTTATTTTAGTAATAAATCCTATAAATAAGTCCGTAAGTGGACATCGACGCCTGAAATAATAGTGATGTCTGATAATATGATAGAATCTTGCGTCCTCTTCCTCACTACAATAATAGTTGCAAGTCTGCAAAATATAGTGTAGTAGTCTCGACCAACCTTAAAATCGGCCTAGCTGAAAATTTAACAATAAAGTACCTATTATTTAACAAAATAATACCAGCAATATCTTTGGTATTCCACTGTTATACAATAGTAGCGTAAATTGACAAAAAGAAAGCTAGATTGGGTCAGATTCGGCACGAATTTTGTGGTCACGGTCAACTGGCTGGTTGTAAGACAATCTTTTGCCCGCGGCTTGGCTTGTCTACCACCTAATTATTCGTTACATTAAGGCGCTCCTTCACCGGGAGCATTCGCCAGTAATGTTACCTTTACCTGCAACCTTGCCGTGTTACTTCTACCTATTTAGTTATAAATGTTTTAACCTATCCTACTGGTTTCATTTATATCTCTACAGCTACACTACCCAACAGGGTTAGCCTGCGTAGACTTACAAAGCCATTACAGCGGAAACTTAAATAGTAATGTAATGCGTGGGGGAGCGTCTTTATGAGACCGTGTTAAGGTTTCCGCAGACAGGCGCGACGCGACAGTTCCCATGAAGTGTTCATAAAAAATGTTCTGCTAGAGTCGCGTCACGCCTGTTTGTGGGAGCCCTTATAAGTCAATGATATAGATTAAATAACATTTAGTCCACGTACCCACTGACGTAATAAAATCGCGGCAGAATTTTTTCGCGCTCCGTGGATTTTCAATTCTAGATGTTGAATCGACCATTGAGAATCCATCAGAGTGCATATTAGCGCGTCGAAGCAGTGCGTTTCCCAATCCCGCCACGATTTTTTTACGTCCGTGAGAACGGAGGTCTGCCAATCGTACGCGCCATGTTTCGACTACAATCACTACAAAATGAGGGTGTTCTGAAATGACGTTCACTAGGTGGCAGCACAAAGACGTCAGGTCCGGGCACCTGTCAAAATTGTCAAAACGCCTACGGACTGAATGGTGAAAGAAAGAATGAAACGAATGACATAAAATATTTTGAGTTCATTTTCGAACTGGAAGACTTCTTGTCAAAGTGGCGCCAACTGGTGGTTTGAATATTCATGAACGGGCGATCATTGAAAAGTATATTGTTTGTGGTTTTTGTTTGATTTATTATTTCGTCGCGATTCTATTTCTTAATCGTTTTTAAGCCCTTACAATGTTCGTTACGCGTGACCGCTTGGACAATGTGACTTGGCACTGCAAAGGATTGAATTGTTGTGAAATGAAATGCAAAATCATTACGGATAGCTTCATTCGCAACAAACGTACATTGGATAACCAGTGATTCTATATCGTAACTTATCTATATAGCAGTAGCTACTCTTTCAATGAGTTAATTTATACATTCACTTAACTAGAACTCTAGGATGCATAAGTATCCGGTACGGATCGCAATCTTTTCATATCCTATGAGCACGTCTTCCCTACCCCCTATATGCAATGGTCTCTGTAGCACCATGAAATATGAGGCTTCAGGTGCTAATGCAAATCTTGGAGTTCATTCCATTAATCGAGTTTCGTCAAACTACACTGGGCTTGGTGCCATTTATTCACTTTATTATCTAAAAATAGCATTTTATGTATTTATTGATCCAAAGCAACGTTATTATTATACGCGGTTTTGAAACATTTACAAAAAAAAAAATATTTTCTATTGTCTATGTCTGTCCAAGAATTCCTAAGCTCTAATAACAAAATATCCAAAGTATTCACCTATACACGCTCGTCTTAATGTCAATTCATTGAACTGATGTTTTTACGCTGTGGATAGCATCGCGTGCGCCGATTACGTTAACGCGTCGTGTGTTACCGCCTCTTCCGCGGTATAACACGATACTTTAATTTTAGGATTAAGTGGATCTTATATTAGATGTAATGATAATTGGATTCATGGTTTATGAAGGGCTTTTGAACGTTTTGTTATCAAGAACTTCCCTAAGGCTGATAATTTGTGGGCACCTAGGAAGCAGGATTACAACACAACACGATAGAAAAATTTACGAATTCGTGGAGCCTTTAGGGGATGACAATTTGTTCGGATGTTCGTGGAATGAATTTTGAAAAATCCTTCCATTTTTGAATGACATCTCGCAGATCAATCTAGATGGTTGCCTGTGGCTACTCAACAAAATTAACGGTTCCAGCAAGGGCTAAAAAACTTAAAACGAGGCGACTATATGTTAATGGGCCCTCTGTGGGGTACGGACTTCGGCTTAGGGCGTCGTTGGAAAAGGGCAGCAAAGGATCGGCTGAAACGGAATAAAAATCCTCCCATAATGCTCACCTTAGTTATATAACGAACACTTGTGCAAAATGTCATGCTTCAAGACCCAGGGGTTTATAGGCTGTGCGTTTTATGTCACTGAATGAACTGTAGGGTTTTTTTTTGAAGATACGAGAGCAATCAAAGACTAGCCTTAATTTCGTGGGAGAAAATATCACTGAGAAAACAAAAAGCCACCAACTGGAGTTTTGTCGGAATCAGATAAGATGTCAATATCGAAAATTACTTGATTTACATAATGTCTTCGCTTTATATCAGCAGATTACATCATAGAGAAGTTTTATAAAATTAGTGTATGGACACTAACTAAACATGAGTGACGTTAGTTATTTAGTAATAAGTAGGTACAGTAGGCCACACGTCAATGGTCACAAAAGCAGTACAAATTGACCTCTTGTTCTATTGAAACTCCAAATTGCGCTAGGCCAGCGGGGTAGTTTCATAACACACTATCAGTAGGAATGGCTTTAATTTTGACAGTTCAACCACATTCATTGCGTTATTTACTTTGTTGAGCAGACAACATTTTTGAACTTCGGAAGAAATAGATTAGAATAGACCTTCAAACTGGTTCAGATTCTGATTAATAGCGTGTTACGCAATAATGTGCATTTTCACTGTACCTAATATATTTTATCTACTTCTCATCACACTTCCGTGTATTTCTAGATTCCTGGTAGGTACTGATAAAATTCCAAATCAACATCAATTTTTCCTTTGTTGCATTCGTATGACAGACGTCAATCATCAAATTGAATTGCATGTACTTACAAATTCTGCACATCTGACATATAACAGATAGTTTTCAATGTACGTCCAATGTGCAGAATTTGTCCATTGTGAACCAGAGCCATTCAGTTTTTATGATTCGCAAGTATTTATTTTGACAAACATGACGAATCTCAATGATGTCAGCTGTGATGTTATGGACTTCAAGAAGCGTGACCTCCATTTACTTAATCGCGTAATATTACGTGTGTAGGCTGTTTATAACTTGTTCATGTACGTGACATTGTGGATTTAGTTCATATGCACCAAATCGAACTGAAAAAAAAAATACAATTTAGGTACTTACCATTTTCTTGCTCTACGAGATAAGGTAACCATCCAGGGGTGCGGGTTGTTCGAAAGAGATACCGCGGCTCCTGGCACACAGGCAACTGAGTGAACACGGGTGGGTTTTAGTCAGTAAAAGTCTGACACGTCCTCCTGCTCCACCCAGAACGGGAGAAGTTATTTGATGGTTTCCCACCCCAAAAAAAAAAAGAAAGGTAACCATAAAGACCAAGTTTTAATTGACCTAACTCGACGTCCACACGTAATAAAATCGCAGCGGGATTTTATCACGCAGTGGATCTTCAATGGACTGCTTGAGCTTACCACCAATCCTGATAGTGAAAAATCGAACAGAGTACATCCCTACGCGTCGAATATAATCACTGTTCGATATTCAATTTTTGGCGCTAGGCAATGCGTTGCCGGCTGCAACGCATTGCCTAGCGCCAAAAATTGCCGGTCTATTCTGTTACAATCTCACTATGAGAACTTAGGTGAAGTGACCTTGAAGTGAGCTATCATTCCATATGATGCTTGGATTGACACTAATGACAGCTAGATCGCTTTAAGCTCACTTCACTCAAGTTATCACGGTGAGATTTATGCAGAATAGCACAGATCCAGTGCACGCAAAAATCCTGCCGTGATTTTATTACGTCTATGGGAACGTGGGTAAAATTTTACTTAATCTGTATAGGTACTAGATATTATAGTTCACATCCGGATACTATGTCAGTATTCGCAACAATGCAACACATAAAGATGATATATCTCCCATAAATGGGGTTTAAAATACAACAAATTCTTCTTATGGGGAAGGCGATACAGACGCTGGCAAGCTTTTAGAAAACCACACTACAACGAAGAGACTTGGACGAGTAGGTAAAAATGTCTTGTTCACGTGTTCCACAAAATTTACCGAAGCCAATCTTCGTATATTAGCAAATTCTTCTTACTTTTTTAGACTTTTCCAATCAATGTAGTTACACGGTCGTTTCTTTCCTCAATAAACTGTTTCTAGAAACAAAAATCCCATTACGATGTCCGTTACAAATCGCCTAATAAGCAAAGAGTTAGTTAATGAATCGGATGCAGTCTCTTTTTAAAAGGCTTAAAGTTTTTTCAAGACTCTACGGGCGTTTCAAATGGATTGTCTGCCAGCAATGCTTGCTAGTAACGTGTGGGATAAAAGGTAAATTAGAAGTCAGATAAAAACTGGATTAAGCAATTTATGTATACGAGAGACTACAAAATTTACAGCCGTTTGTTTGCCTTCTCAGGAATCTGCATTTTGGAGCCAGTTCTACGAAATAGAAAAACGATGGATCAGCCACAGTCCATATTGGAATGCAGATCATGAAAGTTCATATGTCAAAGAACAAAAATATTGCGGAACTTTACAATAAATGTACTTATGACAAAACATTGAAATATTACCGTAACACATAAGTATGTGAATAGATTTGAATTTGAACTAAACCATAACTTATTTCAATAGCATTTGTTCTCCAGTTTTCCTTAATGTTTACGCACTAATGCAAAGTGCGTAAACATTTTAATGATGTGAGTAGTCGATAACAGTTGATAATTGTTGTAATGTACATAAATTAAGTTGAATTGCCTTCACGGTACAGAGTAATAGGTGTAAGTACCGGCAATAAAGCCAATATAATTTAAAGATAGCCTAGTTATACAGGTTGAAATTGAAAACATGCGACAAACCGAAATGGGAGATTGTACTCATGATTATGAACAACTTTTACTAAGGGACCAATGATGCAATCGCAAAAAAAAAACAGCTGTTCCCTACATTTTGACGAGTTATGCGAACATAAATGTAGGGAACAGATGTTTTTTTTTTCGCGATTGCATCATTGGTCCCTTAGTAAAAGTTGTTCATAATGATGAGTACCATCTCCCATTTCGGTTTGTCGCATGTTTTCAATTTCACCCTGTATACGATTATAAAAAAAATACTTATTAAAATAAATAAATTTACTAAATTTCTATCTCCGTCTCTGTCTACCTTGATGTCACCTTTCATACGCCCGCCCGTGGAAATTGTGGTCAATGCTTGCGTAACCGTAGTTCACAAAGGTTCACATCTTGCTTGTATATTCCTTTGATGTGTGTAATGTGTATCAACATTGCGTATCATACCTCTCAGTATAATCAGCCTATAACCTTCCCACTGCTAGGACCCAGGTCTTCTATGAGGGAGAGAAAGTGGGCAATAATCCAAAACACGGGCGTCACATGTCTTCAAAATTTTGGTTCTAGGACATGCCTTTATCCTCACGATGTTTTCCTTCATCGTTTTGAGGGCAGTGGTGAAGAAATTATATATACAAAGTACAGTGCCTGCTTGCAGGCTTAGCACGAGCACTGATTTGTCGACGTAAAAATAGACATGACAATTAACTAAATGATGTACAGTAGGAGAAGATAGCTATGTTTTTCTATTAATTAGCACAGTTATGAGTTCTAAACGAATCATGATTTTGTAGATAATCGTATATACTTTGTGGCCGTCGAGTAGAAAGTTTGTTGTCAGTGTGATTTTGACAGTTTGGGAAGATATATTCTTCCTTAATAGTCTACATTTATAAGGACCTAGACAAAGATTGTTAGAAACGAAAGACTAAGTGACAGATTGTAGTAGGATATCTACGGTGCGGTGTCAAAAATGGAGAAACGAAATGTCACTTTGTATTGAAAAAGCACTGTCTATTCTTCGTAGAAATAGAAAGCGTCATGCTAAGCTTGCTGGGTTCGATCTCGCAACCCGTAAGTCAAGACGATACCATTGCGCTACGACTGCTCTCACAGTTCATCACAATGGGTCAAAGTCAATGACAATGAAACTGTATGTAGGCTGGGACCTATTCACCACAATCGTTAGCACGCACATTATACTCCTTATCTTTCAAAGGTTTGCAACGCGGATATTCAAAATATTTATAGCTATCTAATGTATATTAGAATCATCATATTATTATAGTTGATTGTAAGCCTATTGAATCACAGCTTGAATGAGGATATGTCTCATAACTTTTACTCTTAACATTGAAAGAAAAGTCAGGGAAATACAGCTAGAGATTCTATGGGAATTGCATCCCGTAAGCGGTAGTATGAAGCGTCATAGCCATTGTATTAAGTAAGACGTACACAAATAATTAAACTCTTCTTCTGCCTGTTATATAAATAATTAAAAAAAATAGGTAATACAATCCGTTCCAACGACTGCAGTCCACAAGCATTGAAAATTGTTTTTTATTAGAAATGGATGATAAAGTAAACAATTATTTTTTTCCAGGACTACACAGATTCTCAGAAAAGTTCTCAATAATAATGGTGATTGGTAATATGAAACAATAACAAGCAGAGAATAGTTTTCCAAGTTTATACTAAGATTCCGTTGTCCTACCAGGAATAGGTAAAGTCTAAGTAAACAATACATCTGACAGAAACATACTTGGGTGTCAAAAATAAATGACTAAAACGGTATTAAAAAAAAAAAATGCCAATTTTGTAATACTGTGGTGGCCCAGTGGTAGCGGCCGCGATTTACGAGTCATAGGACGTAAGTTCGGACCAAAACAGGCGCTTTACTTTGTTTTAGTTAAAGACTATAAAAACTCTATGGTTTTAGTAATATCATTACCACTACTTCCAAAACGGTGAAGGAAAACATCGTGAGGAAACGGGCATGTCCTAAAACAAAGAAAAAACTCGAAGACATGTGACATCTACCAACTCGCACTGGGCCTGCGTGGTGGATTACGGCCCACTCCCGCTCATCGAGGAGGCCTGGGTCCCAGCAGTAGGAACATTATAAACTGATTATATGCTTATGCTTTATGTATTTTTTTCTTACAAATATAATAATGTATTTTGATAAATACATTTTATTAGAATACATCCATTGGCTCCTTACTAAACTTCAACTATTTCTGACGATCTGGTTACTGATCTCTTTTGGTGACCGTGCACAGAATTTTGTACAGTTCAATATTTACTCATAACAAAATCATCAAAACGCATCACTCACTTCCTTGATTCCTGCAATATAGGATGTATTTCTATTACAGTAGTGCGTGTAAATTGTCATCGTTAATCATATTAATGTCTGCAATGTTGGGAGACAGACAAATACAACGTTGGATTGTTTAAGATCATAGTGTGATTAACAGTTCTTTTACCTGCTTGTAATTAATATAAAATTTTTAACTTGATGATTTTGTACAGACACGACATAGGAAGTAGAATTATGTCAATAGTTGGACGGTTTAGTGGTCCTCGACAACAACCACTGACACCGTCAATTGAACTTTGACCACATATACATAGTACGAGTATTGACATTGACGGATCACATAACTCATCGCAAGCTTATGCAAATTCTTGAATACTTTATGTCATTCAATCAAAGTAAATATCAAGCTTGATGAATCAGCCTATCGCCGCCTATCCACCGCTCGACATTGTCCTGACCCAAGTTGGGACACAACCTGGTTGCCCGCCTTCATCTAATGTCCCAACCATCTTTCGGACTATTTAGCTGATAATCTAGAAATCTTTACTCCGATCCAGTCGCCCTTCCTATACTTTTCCAGTGACACCCTAAGCCGAGGTCCGTATCCCACAGGGGCGTGCTCCTGCGTGTGTGCTTAGTTTAAGTTTTTAAGCCCTGGCTGGAGGCCTTAATTTATCGAGAGAGCCACAGGTCAGTCCGGTTAAGCAGCCGACAACCTTCTAGACTGACCTGCGAGATTTCGTCCTTTCCTTTTTATTTCTAGAAATCATTCGGAGCCGGCGAGTCCTTGAGTGGAGACCCGGGAAGCAAATGGTTAGAATTTTTTAATATTTTGTTAAAAAAATATTTTGTTAAGACAGATTCGACAGAAGTTATAGTATTGGAAACTAATAAAGAAGACATGAATAAGAGAGAACAGTGTATGCCGATACCAACAAGTAATAACAGTAAGGTGAACAGTCAACTCAAGTAAGCGGACAAACATTTTATAGCTCTTGCAGATGTGAACTATCTCCGGTGAAAGAGCAATTTGTCTGGACTGTTTGCGTCGTCGACCTCGGACATATTAGCAACACAAACGATAAAATAAGCTGCATAAGTGCGTAGGTAAACTAACATTAATTTCTCACGACCATGTCGAAACACGATAGTGATCGCGAAATAAGATGCGAAACTTTTTATTGGCCACGTTTTTGTCTTCGTCTCGGCTCGAGAACAATGTAAAAAGATTTAGCCGTGGGTGTTGCATAACGATAGTAACGGAAAAATCTACGATACTTGTAGTGGTATATTGTGTAGTAATTTTGTACATATATGGCATACATTTTTTATTGTTGTCAAATAAATCTTTTTGACGTTTATGCGTTGCGTTGAGATTGAGACACGCAGTGTTAGTTATTTCATGCTTTTCTTCCATAGTTTGCTCTCGAATATAATTCCTTCCCAATAGATAAAAAAAAAGACTATTGAAATCTTTGTCTTGACAATGTACTATCGTGGCCATATCGTAGCCTTGCTGTACTTAGCTAAAGAATAATATCTAAGCATCATCATTATCATCTTCCTATCCTTGACCCACGTTACTTGAGGTCGGCGGAACACGTTTTCTTCTTCAATTCTCCCTGTCTGTCGTCACGCCAGCATTCATTCTTTTCTCTCTCATATGTATAATATATGATCAAACGAACTTGCAAAAGTGAAGTTCGATCGATATTATATGAGTACGTTTCATTCGAAGATATATATATCAACAATGTAGTAATTTTTATCCTACTGGCAACTTCGCACTGGTAAAGAGTAATTTCGTTACTTTTTTTTTTTTTTCTACCTCCGGGTAGGCACTATGTCGGCTCGTCATTATTTTAGAGATATTTTTCAAAATTTTCATTTTTGGGTATTGGGAGGGTTGGGAGTATATATCTTCGAATGAAACGTACTCATATAATATCGATCGAACTTCACTTTTGCAAGTTCGTTTGATCATATATTATATTTCGACGTTTCATTCTTCAGATATATATATCAACAATGTAGATGTTCAGAGTTGAAAATTTTGTGAAATAAAATAAACAGATTTATGAAAGGAAAATATCTGTCTTTTATTTTCTGTAGGTAATTAATATCTACTCTAAATATTAATTATTATTCATATAGGCATGTAAAGTACGGCACTAATGCTAATCTATATAATCAATAACTTCTTAAATATTACAACTTTTTTTTTTTGTGTATATAATTATAACAAAATTCTGTTCTAAGTTACTTAATTAATTTTTGTAAATACAATCACTAAGTATTATTGCTTGTCTGTAATACTGACTGAGCAAAGTTACATTTGTCCACTACTTGGCGGTGATAGAACTTTGCGAAGGTTTGAGAAGTACTGGTCCAGCCAGCTGCTTTCCTAATGGCATCTAACGAGAGCCCAGAGGCGGACGCCGCGGACGTGGCTGCGTGCCGCGTGCTGTGCGCGCTGAACGCAGACACGTCCACGCCGCTCGCACACAGCACCTGCTTGATCCATCTGCTGATGGTTTGAGCAGTTGCTGGTTTGTGCGGACGCCTATAAGTTAATATAAGGCTGTTTGTCGATTCAGGTCTTACATTTTTTGTGGCGAACATATAATCTTCTATTACAGTGGCGGGGCAGATTGCCATATTCTCTTTAAAGTACGGTAATATAAGTACAGGTTGTTCCCGTCCAGCCGCGGATGTCTTGATGACATCAGAAATACCTATCTGAATACCAGATGAACCTACCACAATATTTTCTAATTTTATTAGAGAGAACGTCTGTGCTCTATGCGCTGTACATAATGCTAGGAGAACCACTAACTTCTTGGTGATTTTTTCAATTGACAGCCCTCTGTTGGGTATCCATTCTGCGACAAAATTTAGAACTATTTGTGGATCCCAGGTACAAGTGTATTTTGGAGTGGCAGGTCTTAATTTATATACGCCTTTTAGAAGCCTTTTAACTTGGTCGTCAGAAGTAACAATACTGCCTAACAGCAAGGAAAGAGCTGAGCGATGAGAATTTAGAGATCCGTAAGCGGCACCTTTGTTAAATAGTTCAGTTAGAAATAACATAATATATGATGGTGAACCAGAGTAAGGGTTAAGACTGTTTGCTTCACAGAACTGCCACCATAGTTTATAGGTACCGTTGTACTGGGACAGTGTATTTTGGGATAGCGAAGCCATCATTAAGTCGAGCGCTAAGCTTGGTGTTCCTCTGAACTCGAAGGCAGTCCTGAGAGCACCGCTGCAGCCAGGGTAAACTGTCTCAGAGGAGGTTGGGGGGTCCTGAAAGAGGACAAGGAAATATTTGAATCAGGCGTTAAGTATAACATATCAGACTGACGTATTTTATTGAGTAATGGAAACCAAGGCTGTGACGGCCAATAAGGGAAAATAATTATACCTATTGCTTCGTCTTTAATAATTTTCTGTATGCATTTCAAAATCAAAGAGAAGGGTGGAAATGCGTAGAAGTACCCAGTGCGTTTCCAATTTATTGTAAATGCATCTACTGTCATGGCGTCAGGGTCTGGTTTCCATGAGACATACGTTTTGCATTTTGTATTAGTGCGGGAAGCAAAGAGATCTATTACTGGTTCGCCAAAAAATGCCAATACCTTCTGATATTCCGAGTTAGAGAGGTTCCATTCGATATCAGGATTAATTTTTCTCGACTCTTGATCTGCTTCTAAGTTATCTTTTGTATTTATATATGACGCAAACAGCCAGATATTCCGTTTCTCGCACCACTGCCAGATAGTTTTAGTTAAGTTAGTTAAATGAGGGAATTGAATCCCTCCCATTTTATTTATGTAACTAATTGCAGTGGTGTTGTCAACGCGTAGCAAAATATTACAATCATTGTACTTTGGGTCCCGAGCGAAGCATTTCAGACCAAGAAAGACAGCAAGCAACTCTAAATAATTAATATGAAGATTGCGCTCGCTATCTTTCCAACCACCGTTGACACGTTCGTTGTTACAAAATGCACCCCAACCTGTTTTAGAAGCATCAGTAAAGATTTCTAAAACAAAATTTTGAGATTCAAGAGGATTTGATGTGAAATTTATATTTTTAATCCACCACTCTAAGTCAGGTAAGATTACAGCAGAAGGTCTAAATTTAGCTTCGTATGTTTGATATTTTTTAAGAGCTAAATATTTCTGTCTCTCTAGTTCTTTTGTATAGAGCCAGCCATATCTTACGGCTGGACATGCTGCGGTCAGAACCCCTAACAAGCGAGAATATTCCCTAATAGTACAAATCGGTAACTTTAAATATTTTTGCACGAATTGTAATATTTTGTGTCGCTTTTCTAACGGCAATGTTATTGACATATCTATAGAATTGTACATAAATCCTAAAAATTTGCAACATTGTTGTGGGTGTAGTCTACTTTTATCAAAGTTAACTACAAAACCTAAGCAATTCAGTAATTTAAGAGTTTTGGTAACATTTTTATGACACTCGTCGTAGGTATCTCCTAAACATAATAAATCGTCAAGAAATATGACAGATTTAAATCCACGATGCCTTAAATAACCTACAACTTCTTTCATGATTTTTGTGAAAGTCCGAGGTGCGGAGGATAGTCCGTAAGGCAAGGCGTTAAATTCATATGTGTAATTACGTAATTTTTCGTCTTCAAATTGAAATCTTAAATACTTGCGATGAGATCTAGCTACAGGAACAAGTAAGTATGATTCTTTAAGATCTATGGTTGCCATGAAGCCATTTCTTGGTATCATTTTTGATGCAGTTCTATGGTCTTCCATCTTAAAATGCTCATTTGAAACGAACTTATTTAATTGTTTAAGATTTAATATAAATCTATAGCTACCGTCCGATTTTGGTGTCAAAAAAATGTTAGATACAAATTGATCAAATCTAGGTTTGCGTTCTGTAATTGCGCCTAAATCTATTAAGTTACGAATAGCTACTTTCATGTCCAGTTTTTCCTTGAAGGAAAAATTATTTCGGGGAACAGTACTTTTTACAACGTTACGCGAAAAAGGTATGTGGTAACCATGACGAATCCAACCCAGAATTACAGTGTTCTTTGTAATGCCTCGCCAACAATCATAGTAAAATTGTAGTCTACCAGCATGTACCTCAGTTATTGCCTCGTAGGGGCACGCTTGTTGGAGCTCGCGGCCGCTCGCGCTGACGTCGACGTCGGCGGCGCAGGCGGCGGCGGCGCCCGGCGGTAAGGTTGGTGTGCTGGTGCTCGGTACGAGGATGTCCGCCCCCCCCTTCTCGATGACGGGAAGCGAGGAGGCCCTGACCAGTTTCCCTGGTTCTGATAACGAGCACTCGACGTCGGAAAGTTTGATGTTGACGGCTTCAGAATAGGTGCTTTTTTTATTTGCAGTCCTTGTTTCTCGATCGCTTTTGAGGCCTTGATTTTATCCGGTAATTTACTTCCGAAGAGGGTTTCATCTCTGTCTTGATCCTGTATTAAGGTTAAGAACGACTTGTCCAAACCAGGCGTCATAAGTTTTGTTCTTACTTGCGTCTCGGTAAAGTGAAGATCAGTAAGTATTCGGCAGCTGTCCGACAAAATTTTTACAGCTTGTACCTTGTCTTCGCCGGTCAACAGCAGGGTCATTGCCTTGTTGATAGCTGAAATACCCAGGCCGAGTTGGTCCTGTTTGATTTGAAGCTTTTTGTCTCTGTTTTTTACTAAATCAGTGACAGCAGCCGATATTTCTACGTTCAAAGTAGGTGCTTTGAGTAACTTGCAATTGTTAGGAATCGTATATCCTTTCAGAAGCGTTGTTTTGGCTTCGATTTGCATACCTTTTTTAAGAATTGGTAACCAGCGTTGAGCCAGCTTGTCGTGTATGTCCGGGCCGTAAACTGGAATATCGACAACAGCATCGCCCAAAGCTTCTAGTAGCTCTGGGTCAAGTTCAGGTTCAGTGTTTATTTGTTCCGAGGCTGGTGGCTGGTGATCGGGTGACTTGGAAGTTGATGGCACATCTGGTGGCGATTCATCGACCTCAATGTGTTCCTCTACGTTTTGCATTCCGTTATCTGAAATTTTTTTTTTTTTTTTTTAGTTGAGGGTACTTACGAAGAGAAAAAAAAAATGGTACGACGGTTCAGATTAAGAGTATTTAAATAGAATTTTTACGATATTTAATCGTAGATTTTTATAGAGATCCTTGCTCCCAGGGTCCAAACGGTACCCTATTTTTGTTCTTACAAGATCAAAGCCTTTGTGTTAACCCGCAGTTGAACCTCCAGGCTGATATTTTCTATAGCGTCATGCTAACCCATCGTGATAACCCGCAGTTGATCCTCCAGGGAAGCTTATAGACGCTGAATGCATAAATAAATTCCACTTAATAGACAATAATTTCCTCATTTCACTTTGTAATGGAAAAAATAAACTCACCTTGTATTTCCTCGGAATCAGATGATGAGGAGTACACTATTAAGCGACTACGCCGTTTTTCATTGCCACGCTTTTTCAACTTTTTTAATTTTGCACTATAATATTGTATTCTTTCGTCAGCACTTCGTTTGGGCATTTTTATTTTTATTTTAAAAACTTATTTTATTCCGGAGATTGGTGTGCTTGTTGCCACGCACGAAAAAATAATGACGAGCCGACATAGTGCCTACCCGGAGGTAGAAAAAAAAAAAAAAGTAACGAAATTACTCTTTACCAGTGCGAAGTTGCCAGTAGGATAAAAATTACTACATTGTTGATATATATATCTGAAGAATGAAACGTCGAAATATAATTCCTCAGGCATTTCTTCCATCAATATTTATATTCTTCACTCTTTTAGTCCCATTGCTTTTCTCACTGCTCGTATCAAAGAATACCTAGGTAAATTAAAATTCTAAATAGACCTCGTACAACACTGCTAGTTTATATGCACATACTTGACGTGGTTCAGCGTAATCTAAGTGATGGTTTATTCGATAAAAGTTGAATTCTCACTGCTAAATCACAGCGGAAAGCATAGTTTTGGGACCCGCAAATTACTGATGCCAGTATACAGGAAGAAGTTGGTATATTTAGTCTCTCTCGTGTTGTAAGTTTGAATGAAGTCAGTATCATTATCTGTTTATCATTTTCCCAACAATGCGGGTGTCGGCTTACAGTCTAAGCGAATGCAGTTGATTACCATTGCAGTATTTTACATGAAGTGACTGCCTATCTGACGTCCACAACCCAACAGTTACTTGATATCCCTAGATAAAACTGGTGGTCAGACTTTCGTAAGTTTTAATCAAGTATGCCTGTTAAATGCCACAATAAACAAGTTATATTTGTAAGGCAATCTAAGGAGGCAATATAACAGACAGAGTCAACAGTGTATTAAATTCCTCGAATAAAATAGCATGAAAAGCTGTCCTCTGGCTCAATAAAACAGAAGTCAGACGCTAACAATGAGCAAGATTAGAAAGACAAACTTTGTATTTATAAAAAATACAATAGGTACTAGACAGGTCCTAAAGTACATACCAACACTTAACAGCGTTCTTGTATTTATGCTGTAACTGTAAATAGCCTATCTCGTTGGTTTTGAGGTCGCATGCGCGATTGCTGAGCATGAGGTCCTGTCTCCCATTGCCAGGAAGGGCTAACTGGTTTTTCCGGCCAGAATATTTTTAGTAGTAGCCCAGAGCCTTGATTCGTGCCCGGTTGATGCTAATAGACTCACCTCCTATTACATGAGACATAAACATATGTTGATGTACTTTATAGGTACAGCTCTGCCTTTACCTTCCGGGATTACAGGCGTAATTAAATGTGATGTTAATAAACAAACAGTGCAAAAAATAAAGAAACCAATAAACGGATCGGAAAAGTGCAAACGAACGCTTCAAGTTCCGCTACTGGCATTGAGATAAATCCTCTGCAATACAACATTTAAATACAGCCAATCATCGAAATTAGCTTAACAATCTTCGTCAGCTCTACTTCTAAGTACGCAATCATAGTTTGCACTGGCGCAATAAGCGCAATAAGCGCGTTGCTCTTTCCAAACTGTATTACTGTTCATTTCTGTTGCGTCTCCCTTCAATGACTATTATTTGTGAGTCCAGGCACGGGGTCATTTCGATACAATTGATTCATCGAGACACTCTTAATGTTCTCTCGATTGTTCGCCTATCATTTTCCCTGAATACTAACTAGTTGTATAGATTTATGTGTCGTGTTTTGTGGTTCCGGTGTTTTGTGTTTTAAGTGAAGACTGTGTGTTATTTATTTTATTGGTAAAGTTAATTGTGTACCGGATTTAGGCTTAAGGGCCCTAAGCCACCTAGTTTGTGTTTTAAAGTTCGTTTGGTGGTTTAAGTTTCGTTCGACATGTTGCATTCTATTGGGTATGTACCTATGCCTATAACGTAGTTCACTAAAACCAAAGTCAAAGTCAAAACATTTTTTTATTTTTTTTACATTTATTTCAAATACCTAGGCAATTAAAAGGCACTTTTGAATGTAAAATAATAAAATAATAATAGAATTGATCCTTCCAAAAGGTAGTTTTGAATAGAGAAGAATGAATAAAAAACTCGACCGGGACTCTTTTAAACTGTTTCACAATATTTTGTTTACATTAATTATATCATTATTTATGTGAAGACGGGTGCAGCTAGGATAAAGTTACTTTACCACAATAGGTACCACCTTCTAGGGCGGTGTATTATGTGCTTAAAATAATGAATGAAATAATGAATATCCTTTAAATTATCATGTTGTAAAAGTCGATTTCAATAGAAGTATTTATAGGTACGGTTGTTAGGGAAAAAGGTTTAAAGATTTTTCCAAACAAAAATAATTTAAGTAGGACAAACAAGACTTATCTTTCTAAGAAACTATTCTTTTCAGATAAGTACTCGATTCAAAGATCCAGTTGTCTTGAAAAATAAGAGGAAAAATCTTTTCCCTGAATTTAAAAACATTTCACAGAATCGCTTTGGAAAACAATAATCGTAAAATATCAGAAATAATACAACATTCTAGATTTTACATAGGCACATGCACGATAACGTAAACATGTAAAATAAAAAAATATCGAAAAGCGTTCTGTTAAAAATGGATTTTATTATATCTTGCACTGAGCAGAGGTATGTTAATGTATGGAATACTTTTCTTTGCTCACTTACCTACATACAAGTTTCTAAAAATAGGTGGTTGGTACTTAAGGTGGTAGCGCCAGGTTACCCCGCGAAATTGGTTAGTGTGATCGTAGCTTTCATGTAAAAAAAAGTGTCAAGGGCACAATTTGTAACCACTCTCTTCTGTAATAAAGATTATTATTATGAATTCAAATTTTATTTAGTTTTTTGCTATTTGCAGGTCAGCTCTTTGTTAATTCAAATATGAGTCGCTATCGTAAGACCTATGGGCTTGCGGACGGCGAGTAATGGGTAGCTCGCTGTCCGGTAAGGACCAAGCCCGAGTCGACGGCGCGTCGTTTTCCACGCGCCCTCTAAGAGATGTCAGCACCAACTGGTAGGGTCCGCAAGGGCCGATGCCTGCCAGGGGTGCGGGTTGTTCAAAAGAAATACCGTGGCCCCTGGAACACAGGCAATAGAAGGAACACGGGTGGGTTGTAGTCAGTAAAAGTCTGACACGCCCTCCCGCTCCACCCAGAGCGGGAGAAGCTATTTGATGATTTCCCACCCAAAAAAAAACCGTAACAAATATGGCTTTACAGAATTATAACCATTAAAACCATAAATAAAACTAGAAACTCATATTTTAATCAACATACAGCCTGACATTGACCTGAAAATTTCAAAAAACATACGAAATCTTGAATTTCGCGGGGTACATTCGCCAGCACATCAAGCTACCCTAATTTCTTTGATAGATTTTCATATTACATAAGCTTAGGGTTCATGTTCAATCAGGAAAATTTGACAGTTTCGGATAGCTTGATGTAGTGGCCTCTGTACCTAGCGCAGCTTCCTTAAATATATTTTTCTGCACCCAGCAATTTTTGCTCTTTTATTAAGTAAGGTAAAGTGCTAAAGGAAATTGAATGCTTATGGATAGAGTACCTAATTTGTAAATGAATAGATGGGCTGCGTAACTTATTCGTTTTATTTGCATGTTGTAAAGCTGCGCACGCGTCAGTCGGTCTGCATAATGAGGCGATGTTCAGTAACACAGTGTATTTTTTTATGCATAAAAACCGGCCAAGAACGTGTCTTGTGTAAAATTTTAGGTTATGCGTATGACTTGACTGTGAGTCAACTTATGATTATGAGATAGGTATTTTTTATAATAGCCACAACGTAGTTGATTGGTAAGAACACTAGTGAGGAAAAATAAAACATGGTGTCTTGTGGGTCAAATATGTCACCTGCGAATGCCTACGATGACCCTTGCTTAAAAAGCAATATAATAAATTGCTTACCTTTTCGTAGCCACATAGGTACAAAATGCGGTAACAGTTTTGGACAAATCTACAAGGAAAATCTCCACCAAAAAATAATTTTTGGTCATTCATTACCCGTATGTTTTTCAACACACAGTCCATTCGATGATTACGTTTACATTGACTTATTGACTCCCTAGGAATGGCGTCACTCGTGTCGGCTTTGCGTCAATATAACAAACTGCGAAAATAGAAACAAGGTTTCGGATTTCAGCTGATCATAGTATAAAACAACGAACAGAATATCTTGACCGGTAGCGAAATTCGGAACTATAGTCCTACTTTTAATTGTATTCAGTAACTTGACAGTTGAAAGGTTCAGATTTTGACAAAAAAAAGATTGTGAGGTGGTGTAAGTGTAAGAATGAACGAAATTGAATGAACTTGAAATAATGTACTTACGTGCATTTTTTTATATTAAATTGAATAACTTGTTTGAAATACAT
Source organism: Antitype chi (assembly GCA_947359405.1). Taxonomy (NCBI): domain Eukaryota; kingdom Metazoa; phylum Arthropoda; class Insecta; order Lepidoptera; family Noctuidae; genus Antitype; species Antitype chi. Next base: position 7,503,711 of record OX375814.1, read on the forward strand.
GATTTGGACTATTTTTTTTTAATTTGTTATATATTTTGTTTTTCAGTAGTTAGGTAATTAATGTAAAGTTTGTTTCTATGAGAATAAAATAAAAAAAGCATTATTTTTATTAACAAATTATGAATTATTCTTATATTCCACAGCTTACAAACGATTTTTTTTATAACGAATGATAAAAATGCTTTAATTTAAAATTATACCATTTTTATCTTTCGTTCTTCACGCAAAATTGTTCTCTACCCCAACACTATTCGTTTTAGAATGGTAACATTATTTTTCTTTGAACTGTCAAGTTAGTGAATACAATTAAAAGTTGAACTACAGATGTCAAACTATATGGTATTTGACATAACGTTGACAGTTGCCATTGCAACCAACGCCTTCATGACATCTCAAAGCAAATGCAATAAAAATTAAAAAAAACATTGTTTTCATCGTTTCAACTTTATTCATATTATCGTCCATCTGAGATTATATCAGAAAAAAATACCAACCGTTTCACTTTCTTATCATACAGCGCAAGGAAGCAAAAAATGTTAATAGTAGGAACACGTAACTATAATTGAAAAATGTTTGCTTTACATTGTTAGTAGCGGAAAACACAGGTGTGTACAACTAGAGTACCTAGTGATATTCAGTCTATAATGTTCCCACTACTGGGACACAGGCTTCGGGAGGTCGGCTTAGAGAATACAATACCGAGCATGTTTTTCAATCCCGGAATTACGGGAATTTTTATGCGTTATCCCGGGATCCCGGGCCTATCCCGGGATTAAACTATGTGGTTTCTAATTGGGCTCAAATAAAAAAAACTGGAGTAACTTCTTATTTTTTTTTAAATATTGTTCCACCACACAAAATACAATACAGTACCTAAGTAAACAAAATAGACAAAAAAAAAACTTTACTTTTGTAAGAAATAAAAAAGACAAAACAAAAAAAAAAGACTATTAGAATTTTAAAAAGATAAAATCGCTCAAGCATTGTTAAAAGACTATTCCACTTGGTTTTATAAAAGTAGTGACAGCTCTTTCCATGTTCTCGCGCAAGATAATTTTGAAACCACAACTGTTTGTGGCAATCTTGAAAATCCCGAGATTAGCCAAGTACATTATCGGGATTTTTGGGGTCAGAAAACAGCCAGTTTCTCGAGATCCCGGGATTCAGGATCCCGGGATTGTATTCTCTAGCTCTAATCCACCACGCGGGCCCAGTGTGGGTTGGTGGATGATACATGAAGTCGAATTTTTGGTTCTAGGACTTGCCAGTTTCCTCATGATGTTTTCCTTCACCGTTTTGAGAGCAGTCGTGATGAAATTAAATACACAAAGTAAAGTGCCTGCTGGGGTTCGAACTCACGAGCTACTACTCGTTAGTCGGGGCCGATACCACTGGACCACCACTGCTCTCTGCTACTACAGTAATCATTATCATCATCGTCATTTCGGCCGGAAGACGTCCACTGCTGGACATACGCCTATACAACACGCCTATACAATATGATCGCCACGCTTGGCAGGCGGGTTGTCGATCGCAGTATGGTAGTAAAATGCATAGAGAACGCTGCTGCCCATTCTCTAGTAAGTCCCTTAGTCGCCTCCTACGACACCCACGGGAAGAGATGGGGTGGTGCTATTCTTTACATCCGGCACCACACGGAACTAGAGTAATATGTAGGTGGATTTAAAGATCATGAACGACTTACTGACATCTATTTACGGCGGGTCTGTACAAGATTACATAAACGTGATGATCGTATTGTTTGCAGCATGTTTGCTGTACTTAATACTATACTGTACTTATTTTCAAATGATTACCACTGCTTGTTCCATACACATCTCAAATGTTTGCATAGATTTTTTTTGTGGAGGGCGTGAATTTTTAGCGTGGTTTATCTGTACCGTGTTTACAATGTACCGCCAATTAATTTCGTTTTATATAGAGACAAACCAATGATGGACATTAAACGTTCATTAATAGACATTCATGCAGATTGAAACCGAAATAAACTATCGACAATAAGTTGATATTTTATTTCGGTTGTAGATTAATTATTTATTGAAATAAAAATACCGGCCTATTGGCAGATTTTTACAGCAAAAGCCTGTTGAGGACTTTAACCTATAGACATGATATAAATAATTGATTTAACGGATACTATATTAAATCTGGCATCTGATACTTGTTTTATTGCAGCGCTATTAATTATTAACTAGCTTTTCGCAGCGGCTTCGCCTGCGTGGAGGTCGGAATATATCCCACGGGAACCTACTACCGAGTTAAAAAGTATTCTATGTGTTAATCCAGTTTTGTACGTCAAAAATTATACAATTCCTTGCGGCCGTTTTAGCGTGACAAACATCCAAACTTTCACATTTATAATATTAGTAGGACTAGGTACTTGACAATTTTAAAATTCCCTTAGAATAAGGATGTTTAGTCTTTCCCGAATTTGAAAATTTTTCGGGAAATAGTTTTCGATTTTCTTTTCTTTAAAGCCTATTAAGGACTATTACGAACACTTTAACAGAAAAAAAAAACAAATCGGTCGAGTCGTTCTCAAGTGACGAGCTTTATAATAACTAATCTCAAATAATGTTTATTTATGCTACATAGATAGATTAACTTATATTCAGTACAGTGGTAAGACCAACACAAAAACTACTTATACGTACAGTACAGTGTCTATGCGATTTACTGTGGAAAATGGCAAATAATATTGCACGTAATTTTATATCCTGTTTGCTCAGCTGAGGCAGGTGTCTATTGTAATATTAATAACTTGTAATATGAATATAAATACTTATGCATTGGACACGCAGGGAGAATGTTTTGTTCAACAGAATTTAGTAGTAAATCTAGTGTTGCCAACACAAAAACCGCCAGATATCATTGCTATTCTTATAACCAGATTTTTGGTTCATGTTTGTGACCAGAAAACTATTTTAAAGTGACTTAAAGATATTACTGTATCTGGACAGATATAGGTAGTTACTCTATATTTGAAACCTGAGTTTATTTTCGATCCTCCAGATATCGGCGCAGTATAAGTTACCCGGTCTCAATTAAATTAGTTTAATTGACATCAACATCGGTCTCCAAATTAATTATTAGAGTAGAAATTGAAAATTACAAGATTGTTCCCAATTGCCGTTTCTATACTACATACGGCTTTCTTTTTGGAGGTTGGAAAATCATCAAATAACTTCTCCCGCTCTCGGTGGAGCAGGAGGGCGTGTCAGACTTTTACTGACTAAAACCTACCCGTGTTCCTTCAGTTGCCGGTGTGCCAGGGGCCGCGGTTTCCCTTTCGAACAACCCGCACCTCCATCCGGCTTTCGACTGTCCTTCTGAAGTACAAAAGCGTCTTCTCATACAAAAATGGAATAATCATTAATCACCACGTTTTTTCAATGAAGGTTTGCACTATCAGACCTCTATAGCACATAACATCACGCATTGTTTCCCCGATGGGTTAGGCTGAGGTGTACTTATACTAAATCCGCATTTCGCCAGTAAATGTTTACGTCCCATGTAGTAGGAGGCAAACCTATTGCTATCGATCGGTCACAAAACCAGACTGCTATTAAGAATTTCCAGATAGAACAACTCGATAACACTTTGTCCGACCTGGGAATCCAACCTAAGACCTCATGCTCAGCCAGCAGTAGCGCTTGCGACTACTTAACTAACGACGCAGTCGACTCCACAGACCGTTTATAAGTCAACGATATTTTTCTTCGTCAGTCAGCGATGTGTCTGACTTCTAGATGAACGTACCTATTTCTTAACTTCCGGGCCAGCGTAACATTCGTACTTCTAGCGTAGTTAAATAACAATAAAACTTCAGTAAAAGCAAACACAATATAAAATCAAGTAGTACAATTCCCGCGTTCAGGGTCAAGCGATATTGACCTTAAATGAAACCGTACGTAAGTTACCTTAGTACGATAATGAGATTTTAACTCGAGTGCAAGTTAGCAGTGTTTATTGGGTCGCTCTCGATTGCCACGGGCCATGATTGATGCCAGCCTTAATGACGGGATGGGAAGTCAATGTGGTAGTCTTGTTTGAGTGTCCATTGAGAGAGGTAATGTGTTTATATTGAAAAATTATATTCAGTTGGTGATTATGCGCCTTATCAGGATTGCTAATTGACTTAAAATATTTTTCACAATGACAGGAGCTTAATATCCGTGCTTCGGATAGCACGTTAAGGCTTGTGCAGACTAGCGCGTCGCGACACTCGTTAGTCAATCGTAGAACAATTTCTATGAAACTTCATGGAAATTGTTCTCTAAGTGTCGCGTCTCGCCTGTTTGAAAAGCCTTGAAGCCGTTGGTCCCAGCTGTCATTCGTGGATCACTGACAGTCGTTACGGGTCGCCAGAAGCCCGAAAGTCTGATAAACAGTCTTACCAAGGGGTATCGTATAACCTAGTAAGGGTTGTGGGGGTCTGATAGGCAGTCGGTCCATGTAAAGTTGAATCCAGTTCAACTGAAAGCCGACCCAAACATAGTTGAGAAAAGGCTAAGCAGATAATGAGGAGCATAATAGTGCTCTTCGAATAGTTCGTGTGATTAATAAATTAGAAGAATTATCATCTTCCTGCGTAACTTTCCATGGTCCAGTTAGAAGTCCCTGAACCGTTTCCGATTCTCGTAAACTGGGGCAACCTTGATAAAATGGCAGCAGGGTGTGTATGTGGAGCTGTGTCACAAACTATGCTCCGCCTTCTATCCTCTGCCAGGGGTGCGGGTTGTTCGAAAGAGATACCGTCGCCCCTGGCCCACAGGCAACTGAGGGCACACGGGTGGGTTTTAGTCAGTAAATGTCTGACACGCCCTCCTGCTCCACCCAGAGCGGGAGAAGTTATTTGATGATTACCCACAAAAAAAAAACCCATCTATCCTGCCCTCTGTGCCCCAAAACATGTGACCAAAGTGACCTCTGCGCTGCCACCGATAACGCTGTGGAAATAGCGAAGGTTTATGCCCACAAAAGTTGAATAACCATCTGACACGAAGAAGGTATTTTTATAATCACTTAATGTCAAGCACCCCACCGCTTTTTAATTGAATTAAATTATTTTCTCCTTTTTTAGTTTGGTTTTTAAACCGTGTTTTTAGTTTTTTTAAACTATTATTTGTTTTCAATTTTTTAGTTCTGCTAACTACAAAAACGTGTTTTTTTTTCCTTTTTTTAATTTTTCTATTTTTTTTTTTTAATTATTGAATAGTCATCGGTCCTCGATAAGTTTACAAAGGTTCAATGACATCTGACGGTTTAAAGTGGGTCAAAATAGCGTCCAAAGGAGTCGGTTACAAACAAACAAACATACAAGTGAAGCTAATATAAAGCGTGTAACAAGTGAAGCTAATATAAAGCGTGTACTAAAAAGAACGGCGCATTCGTAAAATAATGTGTAAATATGTACATTGTTTAAGTATGTTACAAAAAGTAAAAATTCTATTATTAGTTGCAATAAGTACCTCAATTCAAACAGGTTATGATCTCATTGAGCAAAACCACTTCCATAAACCTAAACCAAATATGTATGTTTACTTAAACAAGCCTACAATTGTCGTCTCTCACATTTCACAAGACATAAGTATATTAGCTGTTACATAAGTGATCTTTCCTCACAACGTCTACGACCTCTCGAACTTTAAGTAGCCATTGAAGCATTTTAAGACTTAGTGCTATCAAAATTAGAAACATTTTCAAATGAGTGTGAGGCACTTTTAAAAATGTCACGGAGTTCTCTGCGCTGTTTAAGGCTGAGGCTATATTAGACCGCGACGCGACCTGCGACACATGAGCGATTAAAACAAATAAATGAATGCTCACGTAAATAGCTACACCGTACATCAATTATTATTAGCGATCTTTGATTTCTTTAAGCGATAGGAACAACATTACTAGATAATCACGGCATCGGCTACATCAACATATCAGGGATCATCGCCGAATATATTATATTATATTTTCGTATTTTTATTATAATGTAGCCATACCATGATTATCTCGTTTCGCTCTTCCAGTTGCATCGCAAATCGCTGCCTACTGTAGCCTCAGCCTAAAAGTTTGTAAGGTAAACTTTGTGCATTTCAATGTACGAGTACATTACTGTCATACACTAAAAATATACGCTTTCGAGCAAGCAATTAGTATCAGTTGTTGAATTGTTTGTCACATTACATGTTTCTTACTCTATGTCATTCAATATTTGTGCAAGAAAGTCTTATGTCATCAGGAAGTACGTTAATTGTCTGAAGGTCATGTCTGGTTAATTTTCTGCTGATTTTGTTTTTCTTTTAATTACGGTCTGAGAAACAATTATTTCAACATGCATATCATCACGCTCTTGAATTTTAGTGAGTTATTTTAGACTGTAATTAGCGCTTCTCTAAATAAGTTGATTTTTCACTAATTTTCATTATTATAGGTGTATGAGAAGTTATAGCGAACAGGGACAGATGGCTAATAATATAATTAGAGCGAGAGACAACCACAATTTGAAAGGTCAAGAATACGATTGTGAGAAAGCAAAAAAATCAAATAAAAGAACATCGCTTTCAGTGTTATGTAATTGTAAACTCGATGGCAAGACATTAACTACTGCAACTATTGAAATACTCGTAAGTCTCTCTGTCATAGTCTGTTAGTCAACATTCACACGGACGGAAAATCGAACAGTGTGTTTTACTGTCCGATTTACTCGTTTTGGCGCTAAGTTGTGCGTTGAATGTAGACTTATTTATGTCCCAGAAGTTCATGCTTCAACCTCGCGAAGTCACGACTTTCGGAAAGGTGCATCGAGCGTAAGTAGCGTCAGTAAAAGGTTAATGGTGTAATATAATAAATTGTAACTATTGATTAGTTATGCTATGTAATAACTGGCTGGTCCGATTGATCGGTGGTTACCGAGGAGTATCGTGAATCTTATAATGTTACTTGCAATTGGGAGTTCATTGACTTTTGTTAGTTTGCCAAAATCTCTGGGAATTAGTTACTAAAATGATCACTATTTATCTTTACTGGTGGCCGAAGTTCGATCATTATAAATAAAAAAATGCTTTCAACACTCCTTTTATTAAACTTTAACTGTGACAAATATCATGCTACTCCGTCCGCGTAATTTTCGTAAAAAGGGGTACAAATGTTTTGCTTCACGTATAAATATATCTAGGTATAGACTACATAAACAGCAGCCCTAGCAATTTACCTGACTAGAAATGGCGTAGTGTATCTGAGATAAACTAAGATCCACGAATACTCCAGAAAACAGAAAGGCTTATAGTAGATCATTGATCACCCATTGCTCAAAAACCTTTAAAATTATTTGGTAAAGAATGAAATTACCAAAGAACAAATTCCATGAAAGTTTGTTAACTACACCGAACAATATACACGAAATGTAAAGGATTAAGAAAGCATTCAGTTTGTGAACGGCAATGGCGATAATTGCGTTTGAACTAGGTAATTGTGTAACTAGCTTAACAGCATCAATGACCATACAGAAATGACCGTTTCCTAATTTTTTGATCTTATCAGCCCTCCTCCCTCCAGTAGTTGATTATGACTCCAGTAGGCTGGCTTAGCATGACGCTTTCTAGTTCTATTCTACCGTAGAATAGAAATCGCTTGTCTACATTTCTCGGTACAAAACTGTCAACTGTCTACACGGAAACGTCATTTTTGTCTACTCTTCCGACGATAAAACGCTTATCTACGGTTCTCGTGCTAACCCTGCTGATCTGTTGAGAACATCTGTGTAAGATCTAGGTGACCTGAGGGTTTCTGTCCTAATCTGGGTGATGCCTCTGCTTTCAAAGAGCACATGGGCAACGGTTTCCTCAGCCTCCATGCCAGCCTTGCATAGAGGCTGTCTGTTATGCCGGGCAATACTTGCTCTAGTTAGTTAAAAAGTACTTGTTATCCACAGTCATGAGTCTCGATATGTTAAGAATGATCTTTTGATCATGATCTAAGTACTCAGCGCTACTTCGCCTGCTGATCTATTAGCCATAATAACTTTCCAGTTTCCAGTTTCCGTGGAATCAGTATATGATTCTTAACCTGCTGCGTTGAAAAATAAAATGCTGTTTCATACATTTTGACCGCGTATCGTAGGTATTGTATTTTTCTATGGGCAGATTATTTTTTTGACAACCGACAAAAAAATTCTACGTTCCAGAATCATATCCTAAATTCATGGTTTCAGTTTGCGCGTCGATTTTCCTACCGGCCTGCCTAACCTGTAGCCTGAGTGTCGTTAAAAATAAAGAAAGGAATTACCTAAGTCAAGTCAAGAGCATGGACAGATAGCATGCATCCTGTCTGTTAATAACAACTAACTGTGACGACCAATCCGTAGTCAAGTGTGCTGATTATGGCAATTACCTCTTGACCGTTCATTGTTAGTAGCGGTCAATGTTCTAAGAAATATGAGTATACACTCAGGTTGGTCAACTCTGTAGAGATATCGCATTCCAAACATTGTTATCATACCGATGATGGTACTGCGTCACTGCACTCACTGCGTATGTAAAAGCCTTTTAGTATAAGAAGAAAATATATACAAAATGCTTTTAAAAGAAAACTGTACTGTGTAGTATAGTCTATATTTAATATAGTGTAAGTAGAAAAAAGAAAGTTTGCAACACACGGTATGCGGAACTCCGTAAAAACCTATTATTGAATTAAACCTTGCGCTCAACTTAAAAGTTGAAGTGCAGCTTTTAAGTGACGTTAGTTCTGTTTTTGATCAATGGAATATATTCCTTAATTGAATTTGGAGAGTCAAAAGTGAGTGAGCAAATCCTAAATCATTGCAAAAGGCATAATGCAAGTATTTTGACTGTAGTGACATATATGTTGTGTAGATGCATGCAGTATTCGAGTTGTATGCGACGCCTCTCTAGTAATTCTACCGGGTCCATATTTGATTGTTTTTAGTGCATAAATTACTGAAACTAGGGCGCATTGTTTGTCCACTTTGGGAGAGTCGTCAGCTTGGTAAGTACTTGTAAATAGAATATATATTTGTAATGAAGTCAACATCTAATATGGTGAACGATATTATCCACATATACATATATTTCATCATCTTTTTTGAGTTTGTATGTATTGAGGATATTCTGTTTTCTTTATTTACATCACCTTTTGTTCTTAATAAAACCTCTGTGATAATTTTAAATGATTTTGTTGACCAAGTACCTAACAGTAGGTAAACTGGTTGATTTCAACTGGAATGGTGAACATGATTGTAAGCAAAAACTAGCAATAATCATAAAAGTTCAAAGGAAAACGGAGACGAGTAAATGAGCATAACCAGATATAAAAGTCAGATGTCTTAACACAAACGTCAAATGATAAACAATTTAGTACTACTGTATTTAAATATAAAACTGTTGATATCAGTTTTATTACCGTATTAAAAATAGCGATGCTGGTGTCTTTAGAGTTAAATATATTGGCTACCTTATCAAGGTTAGGGTATAGTAAAGATTTTTTTTTTCGAAATCTTTTGTTTTGAAGATATGGACCTGTTGGGTATCACTGTATAAAGACGAGGTACGTGGTAATGATTCTTTGTTATCCTAAAAAGAACTTACAGGAAATTCAATAGTTTCAATACAAAAGAAATAGAGCTAGTACTTGGCTATGAAAACTGAATTTGTTCGTTAACGTAATAGTTAGTAATTAGTGATTATGCGCGGTCGACTCGCCTTGCTCCGATGACACAGTGGCCAGTCAACTCAGGTGCGTCATACGATAGGGATGACCACTTCTGGCTGTATTTTTTTTATTTTGTCATGTTTGCATTCTGTTTATCCAAAAATGTAATCCGACAAAGCACGAAAATAACCCGAGTTCGTAACACAACGGTATTGACCTTCTTCAACATCAACATTACAGTAGAATACTAGCCACACGGCCCTGCTTCGTACGGTTTTAACGACGACGAGACAATACTTCGACAAATCTTTATTATAATATGTAAGTTTAATATCAATTTATTACACACAAACCTTGCAATAATTTTTTTCTAAATGATCGTAAAGACCGCATCAAAATCCATTGCATAGTTTAGTAGAACAACGTGGTCACACAGACAAACACGAAAAGCGAAGTTAATTTATTTAAATAACTAACGAACTCGACAGACGCTGTCCTGCCCGAGCAGCGTCACCTACCGCGTCCAATGGTTAATCGAAATTATCTAGGAACCCACTCAAACACACACCAAATTTCATCAAAATCGGTCCAGCTGTTTAGGAGTTGAGTGACATACAACACGTACAAAATAATTATATATAAGTATGTATAAAGATATGTATAGATTTAGATGAAGAAGGCTGGAAGTAGGACGACGCACGATCTTTCTGTGTATATGATGTTCCATAGTAATGTCATCCAATCGGTGGGGATGTTCTCTTGTATCGATAGAATTATTATCGATGATCGATAAATTGCTGTCCAAGGCAAAATGATAAACTTCTCGATAGGTATTAGTCAAAATGGCTTGGTGATAGCGAGCTGAAAGTAATAACCATGAAATAGATTTTAATTGATTGGCCACAGAAGGTTTATAATTTTTTAAGTAGTTACAACACTTGCAACTGTTGATTGTATTAATAGGAGACGAATTACTATAATTGCTTATTAATTGCAAGTTGTTAGTTAGTTGCCTATACATTACCAAAGAAGTTCTAGAAATTTTGGCAAAATCCCTTAAAATTACAACTTGTGAAAGTGGCATAAAGATGTGCTTCGAAAAATAATAATAATTTTCAAAATATATTCAGCACCCTAATTGCGTAAAACACTATCAATAAGAATCTGAATAATTTTGAAAGATATTGCTAATCCATTGTTTCATAAGTTAAAAATGTTCATTGCTCTACAATGTAAATAAGAAAAATGTCTGTCAAAATTAAAACCGTTCCTACTGTTAGTGTGACGTAATTACCCCGCAGAGTATTTTTGAATGATGGATTTATCTTGGATAAAACGTTTGTTTTTAAATAATCAAAATACCTTTTCCCAGCCAAGAGCCTATTTTCAAGACACTAATAATGATTAAATTCAAAAGCTCATAGAGTGAAAAGAAGTGACATCCTTAACCAGTGGTATTCACCGGCGTGAACGGGGCGAACAACTTTCGCGACTCGTCCCAATAATGTTGTGGATCCGTGAACTGTTACATCACTAACATCTGCCTGTGTATAATATTAGTTCGCAAAGACATTATTACAATATGAAGCTCTTACAATACCAGTTCCCTGAAGAATTGAAAGTGAAAACAACTTTGTGTGTGTCGCATATCGTTGCGTTAAACTTGTTCTCTTGTTGTTGACTAATAAAATCTTTAAATTCTATGAATGATGTTGAAATTCTAATGTGTTTATATTTGGCACATTTAGTATGGAAATATCTGTGTGATGCATGTGTATGGAATTTATGGAGCTATCTTAATATTTTAAGATTAGTTACAACTGTTTTTTTAACCGCCGACGCAAAAAGTGGGGTGTTATAAGTTTGACCGCTATGTGTGTCTGTGGCACCGTAGCTTTTAAACGTGTAAACCGATTTGGGTGCGGTTTTTTTAATTTAAAAGTAAGTTTTCTAGCGGTGGTTCTTAGACATGTTTCATCAAAATTTTAACTTAAATCGGTTCAGCCGTTTGAAAATAATCAAATCAGCTCTTTTCTTGGGCCCTATCAGAATACCAGCGCTGCGACACCTTTAAATGTCGCAGCATCATGCTGAGATAGGGGGGCCTTTTGGCCTCGTACAGTATTTTGTTTTTTTATTTTTTACTTTTTATAATATTTTAATTTTAATTTTTTTTTTTTTTTGTTAAGCATATTGTGTAGTTAAGTTTCTTTTTTTCCTGTGCGAGTCTAATAAATACGTTTTCTTTCTTCTTTCTTTCTTTCTTTTCTGGTTGATGAAGGTATTTGAGCATCTTCCACGGGTCTGAGCAAGTCGAAATTTGGTATTCTATTAATTCAATGATATTTAATATAATACTTATATATTTTATTTGACATAAATTACCTACACAGATACCATGACACTTCATTTAAACGTGCAATTAGCCTGGTACAGAATAAATGATCAATGACCCCTATGCTTAGGAAAACCGGTGTTACAGGGTCAGATTAGACGAACAAAGTAACCTTGAACTGATGCTGGAGTATCTGGATTTTCTACGATACCCAAGTTACTAACCAACAAACAGCAGAAGTATCGTGTTTGGGCTCAATGAATAGAGTTATAGATAAATGGTGATCAGGACGAGGAATGAGGACAAATTAGTAACAAACTTCACTGTGGGAAACATACGTAAAGCTGCGCAGATTTAAGCGTGACATGTGTCGATTGTAGCGTGTTTACTATTACTATATTAAGTTTAAAAAGTAGGAAATAAAAGTTAAATTTAATAAAAACAATATATAGACCTATATAATTGAGACCACAGAACAGAAATAGTCAGCAGAAGCCACGTCGTGACTGTGACAAGGCCGGCTCAGAGGCACAGCGCTGCTGCTGGCAACTGCTTAGAGCCGAGAGTAAAAACACGAACTGTGTGTTTTTCGACCACTGAGATGCACTCTATTGGATTCTCAATGCTCGGTTTCACACCGACGGTTGAAAATCCTGTGCGTCCGTTGCGATATTTTTACGTTTGTGTGAACGTCGACTTCTTACTACAGGCTGATTACCTACATACGTAGACCCACTATTTTCATGCAAATACAGACGATATTATAACGATTTGCTCTGCTCGTTTATTGAATGCCTAAAGTGAAGCGCAGATCAAACTGATTGCTTTAAGTTTTATCGTTTTGGCTGTAGGCAATAACATAAATAAAACTTACAATATCCTCATGGCGATAAACATACACGTGCGCAGTATTACACACCATGCAGTCGCATTTAATCATATACTGTTGCATAATTTTATTATGTCTAAATAATCAATGGTGAATGAATAACTGCATACGAAATGACGTTATATTGCCACCTTTCTGCATAGTGACAGAAACAAAATAAATAAAGCCTCTTATTTTTCCTCGTTTTTACAGTGTTAATCAATCATTTAAAAGTTTAAATTGTTTTTATTTGAGAACCCCTGATTCCAGGGGGCTACACTACGGTCAACGTCAAAGCCCACCATCGCGATAAACAACGCGGTAAAGATTCCGATAATTAAAGCGATAAATTCAGGGGCCACACTTGAACGGTCAACGTCAATGCCCATCGAGTTATCGCCTAGCGTGAAATGGCAATGTGAATGCCGCTGTAAAATTATCGCAACAAATTGTGGCTACACCTACGGTTAACGTCCATTACCGTAATAATCAACGGCGTTTCCCGTTGGTGTGGCCCCGGCATGAGGTGGAGGCCTCATCCAGAGAATGCCAGCTTTCTCTTTCTTTCGCTACGTCCAGCCAGCGTGTGAACGAGCTCTTCGCACGGTCTCCTCCTCCTAGCGAGTGTGTGGTCTTTCTCGTTTACCTATGCCAAGCGGTCCCCTCCAAGAAGGTATCATGTGACCCATTTAAAAAAAAATACAAAAAAATTGTTTATTTAAAGAAATACATTATTTTACAAAATATAACCCGTGCTAAACAATAAAATAACTGCAGTCTTGCTTCCCATGACATACAGTATCTATTTCATAATATTTTAATAATAAAGAATAATATACCAATGGGATTGCCATCTTATTACATGGCGCATAAACATAACTGGCGAAGTATTATTGAAGCACACACCTCTCTACACTACAGTACTGCCTAATCCTCCAGGAAAACCGGTGTGATATTATAAGCATAATCAGCCTATAATGTTCCCACTGCTGGGACACAGGCCTCCTCTCTGGGAGAGGGAGTGGACTATATCCACCACGCGGGCCCATTGCGTGTTGGTAGATGTCACATGTCATCGAATTTTTGGTTCTAGGACAAGCCAGTTTCTTCACGGTTTTTTCCTTCGCCTTTTTGAGAGCAGTGGTGATGAAATAATTTACACAAAAGAAAGTGGCTGCTTAGGTTTCGAACCTACAATCTACAACTCGTAAGTCGCGGCCATTACCACTGGGCGTAATATTATGTATGTTAAGGGGAACCTAGTCGCGGGCTCAAACTCACTGGTGGGCCTGGCTAAAAATCACGCAGTCTCACCAGGCTTCGTGTCCGACAGAGATAGTATCAGTGATGAGCAGTTATACGCTAGTCTACACGCACAAGGTTATTGAGTGAGATGCAGAATCATTTATAGTAAAAAATCGCGAAAAAAGTTTAAAAAAGTTCTTTGGAAGATCGGGTTTTAAGAAAAAGCCAATGCATAAATCAATTACCAATAAATTTTATTGAACTTTTCGATAATTGAGCTTTGTCGGTACCGACTTGGTTTTGGACCACTTCTTTTGTTACTTAAACACGCCCAAATTTAAGTAAAATTAGCAAGAAAAAGGAATCTTTGTTGGCTCCTAACTTTTTAATGGGTTTTTATTTTAGTATTCGGTTTCCGTACCGACAATAATAGTAATGAGACAAAACGATATCATATTTTAGTTTGGATGTGCCATGTCAGACAGTGGAGTAAAACACTCCCGAAGTTTGCATGAAAAAAATGTGGACTAGGTTCACCTTAAGAATTGAACAGCAGTTAAAAACAAAAATGTAATACATACATCACGAAAGTGAATGCAGACAAGATCTAGATTCAATGTTGATTGAACTAAGTGATAAAACTGGCAGATTAGAAATCAAGAGTGGTTTTGTCTAGAACTGTCAGACAGAAAAGATGATGAACCACGATAAATGCAGTAATTTGATTGAAAAAATAGAATAATTTATATTTCATGCGACCTCGACTTTTTCATGAGATAAATCTAAGAGCAGTAGATGGGGATAAATGGAAAGTCAAAGACACTATAAAACATATTATCAACCTATTCTTTTTCCCAACTATGTTGGGGTTGGTATAGTAACGCTATAGTTAAGGTCCATAATTGGTTTACTGCAAATAATTTGGTATTAAATGGAAAGAAAACTAAATGCATAAGATTCACGTTACCGAATGTTAGAAGTAGTGAATGTCACGTTGTATTGAATAAGGAGATTCTAGAATTCGTCGAACAGACGGTTTTCCTGGGGATCACGCTTGACTCAAGGCTACAGTGGGGTTCTCACTTAACATCACTTGCAGGGCGGCTAAGTTCTGCCGCTTACGCTGTTTGGAAGATCCGTCAATTAACAGACGTGGATACCGCGAGACTGGTCTATTTTAGTTACTTTCATAGCATCATGTCTTACGGTATTTTGCTATGGGGACGTGCTGCGGACATTGAGTCGATCTTTATTCTGCAAAAGAGGGCTGTCAGAGCCATCTACAACCTACGCAGACGCGAATCTCTTAGGGAACTGTTCAAAACAATTAACATCATGACGGTACCTTGTCAATATATCTTTGAAAACATTATGTATGTGCGTAAAAATCTACATCTTTTTAGTAAGATAAGTGACAGGCACAATTTTAACACTAGAAATAGGAACAAATTAGATCAACCACGTTTCCGATTGTCTAAAGTACACACTTCGTTGTCTAGATAGTGTGCATTAAACGCACACTATCTAGACAAGCATATTATAAGTTAGATGATTATATTGTTGATAAAAATGCTTGGCTTAATGCTGGTCCGACTCCACAGGCTCCTGGGCTTACTATTTAAAATTTTCATATTTGGAAGAGATGCGCCCCTTTTTTATGTTTTCTGACATTATGAACATTTCTGTTCCTATTATTTTTATTTTTTGACATTACGAATAAGTTTTAATTTTTACTGAATCAAGTATTATTTATTAAAATTGCAAAAGATGTTAAATATTTTTCTTTCTTTTTGGAAATCAAATTTTATTAATTTCTCAAATACATTGCAAACTATAATTTTATATAATTTAGAAGCATTTTGTTTAAACTCTGTAAATGTGAGTACCATGCATCCGTATAATAATTATGTTGTTTTGATGTACGTTGACTTGAAAAAGCGTGGCAGTCGAGAGTATGTCATGCTCACTTAAATGTCTCGCTGATGGTGGCGCGTGTGTTGGATCATTCGGTTCCCTACAAAATGGTTGAGCTGGATGGTGCTGATCCACGCGTCAAGTTCGTGAACGGGCGCCGTCGGTTGAGACTGGTCATCTCCTAACTTCCATGGCTTATTTTAAATCTTATATTTAGAATTGTTTTTTTTTTTTTTTACATGGTTCTCACATATAGAAGCAACAAGAATATTGTTCCCAAGATTTTGTAATACTTAACATGATTAAAAAGAGTGTCCATGGAGTTTCTTGCCCGTTCTTCTCCATAGAGATCTACGTTTTGGAATGGGCAACTAGCTTCAACTTTCCAACTGGTCGACTTTTTGACAATTCAAAAGTACCTTAAAATGGTCTAATTGAAATAAATGCTTTGAGTTTGAGTTTGAGTTGGCTTCCAGTCTAACCGGATGCAGCTGAATACCAGTATTTTAAATGGAGCGACTACTTGTCTGACCTCCACAATCCAGTTATTGGGTAACACGATACCCGTTGGTAAGACTTTGACGACTTGTAACGACTGTCAAAGGTCCCACGTATGTCAACGTGTTTTCCGAGGCACGGAGGGGTCTTGGTATGTAAAGATTAGTAATGAGCCGGATCATTAAAAATGTAGATCCGTAGACACGGATCCGGATACGGATAATTGGCGTCAAGATCCTCGGATACGGATACGGATCTTTACTTTCTTACTCAATCGGTATTGGTGCGCGTGACCGTGAAACAATAGTTGACACCACTTGACGCTTTGCATGACAGAACATGTTTCGACTTGCGTTGCGCGGGTCTTTCTTTTGTTTTGTCCATAGTTTAGTGTGACACTGGGCAGCATAGATAACCTTTCTGTTTGTTGTACAAATTAAAAATATGTTTACAAAGAAGTTTAGTAGTACAATTTGGAATTATTAATAAGGTAAAAGATCCGTCAAAAATGTAGGGATACGGATACGGATATTTATTCTCCCACGGATATCCGCGGATACGGATATCCGGAACATCACTAGTAAAGATGGTCACCCATCCACGGACCAACCGCGGCAAGCGTAGCTTAAGCTGATCGATCGATCCGTGCGAATTGTTTAGCCACCGGCCCCTCTATATGAAACAAATATATACTGCATTTAAATAACTTTGCTAGACAAAGTAGTTGCAAAGATTTCTCAGAAAACCACGACATGACACGTCCACTCGAAACCTTACCTATATTAATTAGCAACGTGGGAATTATTACGAAATGGTTTCCTATTTAATTGAAATGCGAAGAGTTTCCTTGAATTTATCATTATCTTGGTTAGAAGGTAAGGTTATAAGAGCATCCGAATTTAACAGTCTATTTTTTGTTGATAAAATGCGGAATGAATCTGGACCTTCAAAGGAACCTTGAGGGAATGCAGTTACATTTTTTAGTTTTCTGAAGCGAGTGAATAGCGTACAACCTAATCAGAAATAGTTCGTTTACGATCCAACTTTATGATGTACACTTGCAAAATTTCTATTGCCGTTCAGCAATAAAGTTTTATAATTTTATACGCGAACTCAACGCTTTTGAACTGATTTATACATAAAGGTATACATTATATGTATATGTGGAATTGTATGTGTGGTTGAGACACTGCAATATTTATGTAAAAACAACAAACTAATATGGAAGAAGGTTGGCTGTAGTTATAATAGTCTATGGTTATACGTTGTGGAGAAGACACAATCTTCTAATATAATAAACTTCAAAGTTTGTATGTTTAGATTTTTGGATGTTTTGGATTTTGTTATTCCATCAATCACGCAAAAACAAAAACGACCGGACGGATTTTTTCAAATGTAGTGATGAGTCGAATATGGGGTTTGCCAATCTTTGACCAGTTAAACTATTGGATATATTTGGTTGAATATTTGTATGTAAACTTGGAACGTTATACGTTAAAGACGTCAATTAAGTTTAATTGTCATCTCTACTTTATATAAAACAGCTGATATACTAATCAGAGACTTTATACAGCGATGTTCAGGACCAGACACTTATTAAACGGGTCAGGTTATATTTTATTACATTCATTGGGTAGATTATACATTATTTAGAAACACAACCTGCGATATATTCAAATGAAATTGTTTGCACAGCTTGGTTTAGTACCTACAACTGTACAATGGTGGTAAAAGGCGTGACATTACCGTATTTATTTGTTTCAGTAAATAACTAAGTGATTAAGTATAATATAACAAGTTATTGTTTTACTCGTATACCTATTTGTATTAATAAAATATCTAAGTTATAGTATTACGTATCCGTTTATACTTACCTAAGTAATTATAAGTGTTCAATTAAATAAATGAATATTCATAGTCATATGTATTTTAATTCAATTTATTGGACCACGTAAGTGGAAGTTTTATGTTTTTCAGGTGTTTGTGGGCGACAAACACCTGAAAAACTGTCTGGGTACCTACTATCTGTGTACCTACTCATTATTTTGACTAATTTATTATTTTACTTGAATTTCAAAAGTGTTTTTAATTTTATGTTGAAAAGTATTTCTAGGTAACGCAATTGTCCCGCAGGTGACCATAGATAGCCATTTACTGTACGATGTAAGCCCCTCCGTTTCTCTATTATTGAATGTATCAGTTTCGTACAGCGAAAGGCAATTAGAGCGATCATCAATCTAAAGTAAAGGAAAAAGTCAAAAAGTGACGCCAGTCAACAGTATTATATCGGTCTCTTTTTGTCTTCAGATATATTTCAAACCTGAAAATTCGTCAATTTGTCTCTGGACTTCATGATTTTTGAAAAAGGAAAAGAGAATTTAAAAGAGTATGCTTAGATGGTTTGGTCACGTTGAGAGGACAAATGAAAGGCGACTTACAAAAGGTATTTACAAGGCAGATGTGACGCCCTAGACGGACATATAGTAGCCTAATTGGTGATGTTATTCACGAAGGTCAGCCGCGTAAGACTCGCAAATGGCGTGCCTGTATGACCAGATGTATGTAAGTAAACGAACTAAAAGAAGTATGTAACGATCGTAGCAAATGGCGTTCTGTTGTTTTTGCCTACCCCCATGGAAATAAGGTTTATGTATGTGTTTTATAATTTTTTGGTAAACATCCTTGGACTTCGAAAGTTGTTGTAGACAACGTGTAGGCCAATTAGGCAGTGGAGAATTTGGACAGTTAGGCCTCTCCTAAATTACCCCACAAAAATAGAATCCTCTGCGTTTTGCAACTAGTTCACCCTACCTAAGTACCATTTTCAGAAAGTGAATTTTTACTTTAGAGTGTACTGCGATGGACTGAGTTAGGTGAAACATAACCGTCTTTATTTGTCTTGTCCTGTTCTACTCTTGAACGTTAGTCAAACTTCAAGAGTAGAACAAGACAGAGAAGACAAAAAAAGACGGTTATGTCGGACAACAGTCGTTGTTGAATGAAAATTATAGTCCTGGCTGAAACTCTCGTACAGACCTATCCTTGAATATTTCCATCCAAAACTTTCACTTTATTGGAGAGTTTACGTCATTTTTCAACAGATATGTCACGTTTGTGCCGAATAAACATGTTTCCTTTATTTCTTTTTCTAGATACGAAGGTAACATTTAACAATTCTAAATATGTGCAAATAAATGTCTGATAAAAGTAAACAAATAAAATGAAACTAAGTTGTAAATCCATAATAGGTTTATGGATTTAGGTACAACTTAGTTACAAACAAACCAATAAACTATTGGATTTTAGAACATGCTGGTTAATCCAATCACGTTATGAATCATGGAACTATGTAGGTCAGATCGAAAGTGACAGATTCGGATTTATTAGAAACATTAGATTTGACAGCCGGTGTTCCAGGCAACCTTGCCCCAGGGCCGGCGACAATCGGCATCTCGTAATAGCCGCGCGCTATGCGTGGGCGCACGATCTTTCTCTCCTCACGGATTCGCTCAAAACACTCCACTCACGCGCAGTCGCGGATCGGTTTTCACCGCCCTTTTTTGATTTTTTATTCATCCGGTCGTCCGCTTTAAGCAACTGTGGTTTTGAATATTTAAATACCGAATTTTCCCGCCGCGACTGTAGTTGCAAACTGACCTTGATCGTTCAAACGATTATAAGCCGTATTTGCAACAACCCATGTGCTAATGTGATTATGTTTGCGTGTGTGCAGTGATGAAGTTCTTCCAGTTTTGTTTAGTGTTGTTATTTAGGTTAGTATTTCAGGTTCAAATATTTTCGGAACTCTTTATCGTAAAGATTTTCTCGACATTTCGTTACGGTGTGAAAATGACTGTTGTATTGATATACGTATGTGAGATGCTTATTTATAATAGTTACATTACAGTGTTTGTCAACTGACAGATTATTGTGTCAAAATGTCACATTACTTTGCCGTGTGTTCAAATAATTGTAACATGAAAACCTTCAGCAGCAGCAGTCAGTCAGGAATATGTACATACCTTTCTAAGAATCAACTTATCTTTAACTTCAATATTTGCATGTTTTATCAAATTACACTAGTTTTGGAAGGAGTAGAGTATGCTGTAGGTAATTACAAACATTCGTAAGTCAAATACTTCTAAATCTAGAAAAAACAGTAACTAAATATACCTAGGTAAGTACTCAGTATAATCCCAAACACAATGTAAATTGTTATTGAACAAATTGAATTGAAAATTTTGACAAGCATTAGTAAGTCTCTATGTCTGTAATGTTCTGTTATATTTTTTTATTAAAACCAGACCACTTAAATCTAAAACATACAGTTAATCCGAGAATAGATAACCAATGCAAATTTATTCATAATTTCTATACTATTACGAAGTTTTTATGACGTAGCGAGTTAAACCCGTCTCCGACCTTGCAGGCTAGCCGGCACAAAACCGGTAATATTACATTACTTAACACTAGGGCCATGCGATATATTTGTACTAGATCGCAATTTTAGTTATGTTTAGATAGTAGATATGTAGGTAGTTACTTATTATTGCAGCACTTATTTGTCTTTAGAGCTTGCCACATTGATGCCATGTGGCTAGGAAGTATGAGCAAATTGCCACTTTATTGATTAACTAGCTGTGCCCGCGACTTCGTCCGCGTGGAATAGTGACTTTTTGGGCAGCATATTTTGAATTACATAATAATATACCGTCGTTTGGGTAGCAAAAAAATTTACTTTACAGTAATGCTTCTCTATATACGATATTTGACGTATGGCCATCGGGGATGAATGATTAACAAATGTTCGCCGTGATTCTTTAAATTGACATAACTTTTTTATTTATGAACCGATTGACATGAAATAAACACTAAATGTTAAGTGAAGCTTACTACAATATATTAGTGAAAACCGCATCTAACTCGAATAAGCCGTTTCTGATATTAGCGTGCACAAACACACAGACAAACAGACAAAAAAAAAATTAATTACAATCTCGGGTTCAACATCGATATAATAACAACCCCTGCTACTTTTTTTTTATATATTTCGATTGTACAGACACCACTTTTCTACAATTTTATTATATGTATAGATGTTACTTAAGGTGAATGCGCAGTGGTAGAGCGCGAAATTCAAATTTTGTTACGTTTTTTGCAATTTTCAGGTGAGTGTCAGCTTGTTTCTTGATCAAAATATGATTTGCGACTATAACATGTACGTATTTACAGATTTATAATCATTAGAATCACTAATACATCTTTCTAAGTTAGATTTGTTCCACAAGCACTTTTCCATAAGAAATTTGTTCTTATGGAACAAATCTAACTTAGAAAGATGTATTATTGATTCTAATGATTATAAATCTGTAAATACGATGTTATAGTCGCAAATCATATTTTGATCAAGAAACAAGCTGACACTCACCTGAAAATTGCAAAAACCGTAACAAAATTTGAATTTCGCGCTCTACCACTGCGCATTAACCTTAAAGTTAAGAGACGTTTAAACGTCAAAAATGTATGGTTAAACAGTCGCTAATCATTAGTTAACTTTAAGCAACGTATATACTATATACGTATAAACCCTTTGGTATTTAGACATTATTGCTGGAAATCTGGAAAAGGTAGTGTAGTTTATCTATTTAAAAGATACTAGCTTTTGCCAGCAGCTTCGCCCGCGCGGATCTTTAATCCCCTATTTAACTCCTTTCGGGGTTGGATTTCAAAAAATCCTTCCTTATTCTTTGTCTATATTTATAAAGGGAACCTCTGTGAAAAATTTCATTTTCCAAGGGTTTGGGCTGGGCGTTGATGAGTCAGTCAGTCAGTCAGGACTTTTCTTTTTATATAAATAGATGTAAAGTTACTTCACAGTTATTTTGCCTCTGACGGCAGCAGCCAAACAGCAACCAATATTATAACCAGAGTAAATATCACTGTGATATTGACAACTTGTTTGTGCAACAGCAACCCCAAAGCAACCTCATTGTGACGAGAACATAAGAGTAGATCACTTTGATTTCGACGGTCACGAAAAATCATAGGCAAAATAAGTGTCAACCGACTGAAAGCACTATCTCATTCACGCAAGCTGTGAGGTAGCTACTGTCACTAATGTCATCTGTCAGTCACTACGAATGGGAGAAAAGGGTTGAATGTCAACTGGCCCTGAGGCTTGGTGTGGTAGTGAGCCAGTGTAGTTCTCATTCACACAAAATGTGTGATAGCTACTATCACTAATGTCATCTGTCAGTCACTACGAATGGCGAGAAAAGGTTGAAAGTGAACTGGCCCAGAGGCTTGGTGTGGTAGTGAGCCAGTGTAGTGGTCAGGTCTACTCAAATCTGTGTGGTTCTTTCCTCAAAAAACCATTTCAGACATTAACTACATGGTCCTCACATGAAGTCACATGATCTGACCAAGATTATGTCTGGCCCTTAAAATAGACTTTTACCTACCCCATTTTTCTTTTTTTTGGGTGGGATATCATCAAATAACTTCTCCCGCTCTGGGTGGAGCAGGAGGGCGTGTCAGACTTTTACTGACTAAAACCCACCCATGTTCCCTCAGTTGCCTGTGTGCCAGAGGGCGCGCCATCTCACTTATTTTTTTTAAATATTTTGTTAAAAAGTGATTTCTATGATATCCTATTTACAGAATGCACAATTTCATTTCATTTCAGTGAATAAACTGGATTTTACAGGTAGTATTATGAAGTTTTTACCAGATGGGGGTAAATATATAACCCATAGGCATATAGCTGTAACTGAAAATGAAATCCTGAATGGTTGTTGACTTCATTAAGAAAGAAAGAAAGAAAATACATTTATTTAGCACAGACTAAAAAAGGCACACAATATACAGCAAAATAATAGAATTAAACAAATCAACAAAAAGTGTAAAGTTCGTCAAAGTGTGCCTCACGGCTGCGCTAAAAAGGCCCAGTTCAGCATAAACTAAGCCAGACAACTAGTGCCTGACGCTGTTTTCAACTGGACCTGACGTGTGAGGTGATGACGGATGTAAATCAGCTTTAATACAAATACTGCAATGTGACGTGTGTATGCATACTTAACTAAAATATAATATTTTCTTGATATCAAGAAATCCATCACCGAATTTAATCTATGAGAAGTCTAACACATTATTGCACATTTTATGGGTTTGCCTTCTTAATTCTAGGTTTTATTATTATTGTGATAATTATTCCAACTTTATCCTCAAGTTACTTAATCATGTATGGGTTTTTTTTACACATGTGGTTTATTTTTAAACGTTTCAAGGGTAAATTTTAAGTGTAATTTCTATTATTTTTATTAAGGTACCCTTGAAATAACATTCAAGGGAATAATGCATTATCGACCTTATGTTAACAAAGGCCAGTATGCGTTGGAATTCGATCTAAATTCTTTGGCTTTCCTTAAATTCAACACGGTATCCCGAACGAGGTATGTTCAAAAATGTGAAATACTTTAAAATGGTATAAAATTCCTCGTCATTAATTGAGTACACCTTGTAATTAATTATGGATAAATTACTGCTAAATACTGCAGTGTAATCATAGTCTTTCAATTACAATGTTAATTAAAAATTATACTGTTCCGCAATAAAGAGATCATGTTGATTCTTTTATAGATAGCAAAAACAAAACACTGCGCTTAATGCTTTTATTTTTTGAATATCTGACTAATTAGCGGTCCATTTAGATTGAAAATGGTCTGTATATTTGGCTAGTGTTTACATTTACTTGCATATTTTATTTCGAGGAGCACTTAAGTATCTCAAAGGAGTGTAGCAATTAGGAGGAAGTTTTCCAGCACTGTCAGTGGTACAAGTTGGTGTTTGATTTTGAAATGTTTTTCCCTCTAATGACCGATTTGGTTCCCGAGCCTCTCCTTAATGGCGGTTGATGGCCCGACTTATTGACATTTCACTGAAATGTATAGTCAATTTTAGTGCTGGCCCTCAATATTTGCTGAAGCTATTAGACGTTCCGTTTTTAATGTGTTGTGACGTCAACGTTTACACAATCGTGATGTCTTTTCAAATAGAGAATGTGACTCAATATTTGAGATTACACTAAAGATAATTCAATGAGTTTCGTCTTTAAATTTAGACTGGGGATATATACAGGCATTGTGAGTTTCTGCACTAAATTATGTACAATAAAGGGCTCGGCGTCTACCTTTACAGTCTAAATTAGTATGCTATATTTAGAGCACCTCACACATTTATAAGTAGAAAGTATACAAGACTGTGTGTCACCTGCTCTTTCTCCGTAAATTGCATTCAACAACGACTTAGAAGGAAGGAAACCCAGCCATTATTTTACATTTCCTCAGGCTTATTTGGATTGAAGAAAACTACCCAGAACTTACCTACATTATATTTATTTAAATCACCTGTTGCTACTAGCAAATAATATTGTAAATGTAGGATGACAAATGCATTGTTTTCTTTGAATTTATAGCACATTTGTCGCGTTAATGTCAACAGGTGTGAGCTTCAATTGTAAAAGAGAGTTCTTGGAATGTAATTTCGAGTTTAGTTAATAGGTAAAAACAAATACAAACGTGTTCTAGCCAACGTTCTCTGCCAGACATTATGTTTTGTGACGTCATCTATAGCACGTTTCCTTACGAAATGTTAGGTCCTAAGGAATAATTGTGTAACACACTCATAATCCCAATATTCAACTATAATCATTGCGTTATTAACGTTGTCAAGCAGTTGAATATTTTAAACATATGAAGCAATGGATTGTGAAATTCCTTCAAAGTCCTTCATATTGTGAGTCGAGTGCTGGATTGGCATCGCTAGTTCAACAAAGTGAGACCGGATTTTCCTTTAGGAAGATTTTCGGTCCCAATTTCGTGGTTGAGATTAGGCCCGGAAAATGGTGATAGGACCCGCTCATATACTTAGAGGGAGAAACCCATTGTAAAAATTCAAGTATGTTTTATTAATATGTTTTTTTTTTCTTTCCAGGAATTTGGGTTCAGCTGTACATTTTTGCTGTAGGTGAGTAAGACGAGTGATGTAGAAGTTCTGAGTTATTAACTTCTCTCAGACTTAATCATATACCTGACTTCTTCTGGAAGTCTTTAACATCCAAGTACAGAACCTACAAGTCATATAGATACTGAAGTCACTTACAGATGTGTTTTGCTAGTATTATAACGTAGTAAATTTCTACACTAGGAATTAATTTTAATAAAAATCCATCGCAATCGAAATTCAGTATAAAGGCTCCTGCAGATCGGTATGAGACGACTTAGTTGATCAGAAAAAAATTATATTAGAGTCTCATCGCGCCAGTCTACTGGAGCCTTAAGATATTGACACGACTAACAATAGTTATCATAAATTATAAATATACTATAGCAGACTATAGCTGTTTAAATCCTACTATCTTACTAATATTATAAATTTTAAAGTTTGTGTGTTTAGATGTGTTTGGATATTTAGATGTTTGGATCTTTGTTACTCAATCACGTTTAAACCACCGAACAGATTTGGATGAAATTGGGCACAGAGATAGTTTAAAACCTGAATTAACACATAGGGTACTTTTTATCCCGGTAGTACTTTCCCATGGGATAATTTTCCACCTCCACGTGAGCGAAGTCGCTGACAAAAGCTTGTAGTTAATATTTGCTAGGTACTTCGTTATATCTAACCCTAGTACAGTATGCAACAATGTCAAAGATCGTCTCCGTCTCACAAAGCTACTTCGATAGCAATAAATTGATCGTAAGTGATACAGTTAGGGTCATGCCGTGAGAGACCGCGGTGATTGTTCCACAAGGGAGAGTATCGGCCTCGTTGGGAACTGTCACAGTCGTTCACATGATAATTTTGAAGTATTAGAGGTCAAGTTTAAGCAAATTGATTACAGATGCTGCATCCTACTAATCTGTTTGGATGTTTGGTTGTTTGTTTGCCGGCTGAACGGATTTAGATGAAACTTGGCTAACTGATAGTTTATAACCTCGATTAACATATACGATACTTTTCATCCCGGTAGTGCGTTTCCACGTGATAATTTTCGACCTCTATGTGGGCGAAACCGCGAATAACAGAGCTGGCAGCTAGTAATAAATAAATAAAGTACTTCTGCAGTTCATTCTTAATCAAATGCTGCATATTTACGACATGTATATATTCCAAATTATAGCTACAACAAACTCGGAACATTTACAGACTTTTATCACAACTAGCTTCATCTCTCTACCTCACCGACCTTGACAATTCAAAAGTGCCTGTAATTGGTTTATTTGAAATTTAAATGCTTTGAGTTTGAGTTTGATCGGACCTGTTGTAACCCATTCTTGTTTTTATACAAAATATTTTCCAATATTTTCGATTTCAATTCTTCGGATTAGGACAGATTTGATATTCACTTAAAAACTCATTAAAAGCTCCGGTCGGAATCTAATCGGCCGTTCCTAAAATATATCATTTGTTTCACATGTGGCCAAAAACCGAATACATTGATTTATACGCCTATAATCTAAAGCATAGAGTCGACACATCTCATAGGTAGGTACTTGTGTATATTATTTGTCTTCAATAAGCTCATTACCGATGATATTTTAGCCGTTAACAGCTTACGTCTTTCCGAAACTGAAGGCACGTGATGCCAATAAATTATGCTAAAATAGCTTTAGAAGCAAAAACACATAATGTATCTGTATGTCTTGACATGCGAACTATTTGCTGAGGGATATTTAATGGTTTGTTAACTAATCATACAAAATGAACAAACTATTTGAATAAACGACTTACATATTTTTTGTAAGTGGTCTTTAGAGATGTATTTTGTGTTTGAGTCATAATTTTGTGGCTAAAACTAAAAAATCAACGGCTGAAAATGTCAGAGAGACCTATGGGAACATGGCATGTGATCTTCAGTCTGCGTCAGTCAGGAATGAACGTGGGAGGTCTACCCACAGACCACGTACGCTCGCCTACGATAAAAGTATCAATATTGTTAGCAGGAAATTGATTAATAGGAATACCAAGAAAAACATGTATTAAAATTAAAGGAATTCTGAAATAACGTAACAAGCAAATGCCTGTTAGATCATGCAAGAGATATATGAGAGCCAATTAGTGTCACTAAAACGACGAAAGAATATTTCAAATATGACATTTCTAGTATTTCGCATTAAATGTTCACTGAATTCTAACATTATTCAAAGTACCGAGAACGAAATGTCACACAAAACTGATGAATAGTAAAACAAGAACAAATGACAATAAAGCAGAACAAATGGCAATACAGAATCATTCAAATGTAGCGATTTAATAACAGCAGATAGGATGTAATTGTGAAACAGCCGGTAATACATCTCGGGCCATCGACATAAAATCGGTGGCCACAAATTGCCCACGCATTATGGAAAGTCAACAATTATACGTATGAGTGCGCTATGAAACTACGACTTTCCATGGCTGTATTCAAATGAACGGGTTATGGAACTGTCACAATGTGCAGCGGCCATCTTTGATGTTTTGAAAGCAAATAACGGATTCGACGCTTAAATACTGTGGCAACCATGTTTTTATGGAAGGCTTGACAGCATAACGTTGTTATGATTTTAATTTATATTGTACCTATTTAGTAAAATGACAGTATTTTTGGAACTAGGGGGGAGTATGACATCTGGGATAAGGATGTTCTCATATCTACCTAAATACAAACTGCTGACATATGGATGTTAAATCTCGAATCGATCTTTCAAAACTACTCAGCGATCAATACCCGAGTCAAAGATTACAATAACTCTCCTTACTCCTGCTACTCATAAGTAAATATTACTTTAATGTCGTTTAGTTTCTTCTTCGCACTTTTGCAAAAAAACAGATCGACTTTGTTATTTGACAGCTGATCAATGGCTGATATGTCATTGAAATATGCTGTTACGATCACACATTATTCCAAAAATTCATTTAAATAAATTGAATGGTCAGTATCACGTTACTCAATAACATTTTAAATGATCAA
This sequence comes from Antitype chi, assembly GCA_947359405.1. Lineage (NCBI taxonomy): Eukaryota > Metazoa > Arthropoda > Insecta > Lepidoptera > Noctuidae > Antitype > Antitype chi. The sequence goes on from OX375814.1 coordinate 7,532,268, forward strand.
AGCAGTATTTATAGCCACTATAACTCCAAATCAATATTTATGATATTGCACTCTATACAAGATGCATTCTGTCATATTGATAAACTGTGAGTCGTAAACATACAGATATTAAATCTGCATAATGTCATGATTTCCATTACCTACATGCTAATTTTGTTGTTTTCTAACATCTTTCGACATTGACTTGGATCTAAGTGCTGTCTGAACTATACATATTTGGTCTTTTGAAATACATTTTTAATGCTTGCGAAGTAAAACTTATCGCGTGTTTCACAATCTAATAAAACATTATATTTCGTTTATAATAAAACACTTTTATTCGTGTACCTATATTATCGGGTACATTTTCTAGAAAACGTATTCCTTTGTTTTCACTTTCTGTCTCGTTAGGCGAAGAAAATATAACATGACGAAATGATACTTTATTAGAAATTGCATCAGCAATATAAATATTATTTTTAATTTGACAACTTTCTTTAGTCGCATGTCTTTTAGAGATATACATTTAATTTTGTACGAAACAAATGTTTATTATTTTTTAACTGTCATCATTTGTTTTAAACTTGACTTATTTAATTTCAAGTTCAGGTGAAAGGCTAAATAAGTATAAATTAAATAGAAATCGACTTTTAAAATATTTATAACCTCACAATAACATAGTTACTTGTTATTATTAGTGAGGATTTAATCAATTTCATATTATATATTATATATAGCATGTTACTGGAAATAATGTATTATTTTTAGTACACGAGTACCTACTCTTTAGTTTTTACTAGGGTGGCCCCGGCGTTGGTCCCGGCTGTCATTAGTGGATCTTTGACAGGCTTTACGGGTAGTGAGAAGCCCGAAAGTTTGACAACCAGTCTTATCAAGGCGTATTCGTATTACCTAGTGACTGGGTTGCTGAGGTCAGATAGGCAGTCGCTTGGTAATCAGCTGGATCCGGGTAGACTCTAAGCCGACCCCAATATTGTTGGGAAAAAGACTAGGCAGATTTTTTGAGCCTTTATCATTACTGAGCAGGTATAGATTGGTACTTCAGTAATCACTCACTTACCTACCAAGTCAAGTACATTGCATTAACAAGCAATGCACGAGTATTTTTACATACCGAAGTAAGTACGATATTACCTAAGTAAATTCAATGAGGCGCGTACTGACGTAACAATGAACGTACAAAATGAGGATGTAACGCGCGCGCATGTTCCGCTTCCTTAGATGCGCAAGAGCAGCGCACGTGTGAACGTTATTACAACTGGTTTAATAAATAAATCAAATATTATTTGTGATATTGCTTTTCATCAGACTTTGATTTGTTTTGAATTCTCTTCGGTTATGGGCGTGAATTATTAGGGCGCGTTTATTTTACTTGGATTTTTTCGCGACTTCATAAAGCGGAAACCGCACGGTCACTGCGCGGAATCCGCGAGCAAATTTCTGCCCTATTATACTTACTTATATATACCTTGACTCTATTTTATTGGTGATGACTGTCAAATTCTTCTAATTTAAAGAACCGTCCGCGTTAACAAACGTAGGTATTAACGTGTTGTTGCATAGTACCTACATAGAGTTCACATTCGACATGATAGTTGCACAAGAGGATAAATAGTTTTGCGTTGTTTAACTGCAGCCTTATTTATTCTTTTGGCGAAACTAATTGTATTATGTAGAACATAGTTGCTAAGTGTTGATAAGTATTCAATAGTAAACTAGAATGTTTGCATAACGGAATGTTTCATAAACTGACTGTTTATTGGTTTGAGCTACAAATAGATCAATAGACAGACTGCTATTGCTAATCGTTAATTTGATGCCTATCCGGGGCTATCCCTAGATTGCCACCGGCTTAGCCCTGTTTTTCAGCTGACTGCGTTCAATCCATTTGAAATCCTACTAATATTATAAATATGAAAGTTTGTGAGGATGGATGAATGGATGAAATTTTGTTACTCAATCACGCAAAAAACGGCTGAACGGATTTGGATAAAATTTAGCACACAGATAGTTTATAACCTGGATTAACACATAGGATATTTTTTATCCCGGTAGTACGTTCCCGTGTGGTGCCGGACGTAAAAGAATAGCACCATCCCATTTCTTCCCGTGGGTGTCGTAGAAGGCGACTAAGGGACTTACTAGAGAATGGGCAGCAGCATTCTCTACGCATTTTACACCATACTGCGATCGCCAACCCGTCTGCCAAGCGAGGCGATAATGGCAAAACCCCCCTTTTGGGGGAGGCCTAAGTCCAGCAGTGGACGTCTTTCGGCTGAAATGATGATGATGATGACGTTCCCGTGGGGTAATTTTCGACCTACACATTGGCGAAGCCGCTGGCAAAAGCTAGTATTGCGATTAGTACCTATTTTCTTTTCATAAATAATATACACCGAGAAATTTAAGGCCCTGGTAACTTTAAATATTGTCGTTATGAGCGATAATAGTTCTTATTGCAATCCGATACAGGTTAAAATCTGTTGTAATAAATTCGAATAATAAATTAGCAAGCATTGTCGTAAAAATGTCGCAAATAAAATCGTATAAAATTAGAAATTAACTATTTAATAATAAATAATCCATCACTGGATGCAGTTTGGTATTTGGAATTTTATGGTGTATTTTTAATTGTAATTATAATTGTTATTGAAGGGATAAACTGGTTTTAAAGATAATTAAGAGGTGACTTTGATGATTTTTTTTGATACATTAAAATATGTTTAATTATGTTTTGAGTTCCATCACTTTATGCAAAAAAATATTTACGGTTATAGAGATACACTGGTTTAAAAACCACCTTTTTGAGCGTTTTCAAGAAATCACCGCCTTAAATGGTTGTTTTCCCGCAGCGAAATGGTTTTGTCTCGGTAATACAATCGTTTAATAAACAAATTAAATATTAGAAACAAAAAATGGCAGATTAACCATTGTACCATTGAACCAACCACCACGTGCGAGAGTTTATTTTGCTTTTAACATTATTTTATGCATCGCTGTTCCCTTTGCGGGCGGCGCGTGTGATTACAGTAATACCTACCTACAAGTTACCTCTAGTGTTCCTATTGATTCTCTCGTTTTCGAGTTGATGAATATTTTTTAAATAATTTTAAAACAAAAACATCTTATTTTTTTTACTTTTACTTTATGCTACGAAATTACTCCTTATGGCAATTTGTTCTGCTGCGGGAAAAAAACCACAAAAAATTCTCGGTGTATGTTCAGTAGTGGCACGCTGGAATGATGACATTACATCCAGAATTAAAAGTGCGAAAAAGATCTATAAATCCTTACGGTAACTGACTTTTCTCGCTCTTCTCGTAAACCTATAGACTAGTATTTTATCAGAACTAATCAAAATTATATTACCGTATTATTTCTTTTCCGTGGACCGTACGAACTGATATCACGGCGCGGCGCGGGCTGCTCGTAAAATATTGTATTATTACTTACTGCCTGACTTCATTTTCATCTTATTTTGTTCTAGTTTTTTTCTGTTTTGTTTGTAAAAACACCTAAATACTAATTATAACTGTGCTAACGCATGCGTGATTATAGCAAGGTGCTAGTCAAGGACGTTTATCGGAAGTTTCAAATCTTTTTTTAATGATCTTTCTATTAGTATACTATTATTTATTTACAGGGATAGATGGAATGGATTTGAATTGATGGCGGGTCGATGACCATCCTCTATATATTCAGATTCCGGAAAGCACGAAAGCTGTTGGTCCCTGCTGTCATTCGTAGAACTTTGACAGTCTTTATGGGTGTTCAGAAGTCTCCTACAGTCTTACAGTGGGGTATTGTGTTACCACAGTAACTTGGCCGTGGAGGTCAGATAAGCAGTCGCTCTATGTAAAATACTGGTATTCTGCTCCATCCGGTTAGATTGGAAGCCGACCATAATATTGTAGTTTGAAAAAGCTGGACAGATAGCTTGACTATAATTTATTTAAATACTTACTGGAGTAATAATGCTTGGGGACATTAACAAACAATGATTACTCGAATTTTAATTTACACGATATTGTTCGACATCTTGATCTGACGTCAGAGCAACGGGTCACGGAGTATTCTGCCAAATCGTACACCCACAAAACGCGCGGTGACATTAAAAGGGACAATCATAATCTGAAGATTAGGGTCGGTCACACCGTATGCTACGTTTATAGCGCAGCAAGGGCAACGGTGCGCACTGTGCCTAGGGTCAGTTTATCGAAAGCAAATTATTGCAAAATTAATGTGCACAATTGTCAAGCTGCGTTAAGAGGCCCCTTCCCTGTCCGTACCAATTGTCAACCCGCGCATTGTAAAGCTTGTTGTTTCATCCAACAACGCAATGCAAGCGAGTGAGAACGCGATAACATCGAAAGAAAGTTGGCGCGCGGAGATAAAAAGGAAACACGTGCTTTTGAAAAAGCCATATAAGTTTTTGGAAAAAATGTTTGTCATATATAATATCCATACCATGTGCGAGTTTTCTATGAAGATATTTTTTCTTAATTTTTTCTTTGTATGAGTACATATGAATGGCCACTGATCAGATAAAATTCGTGCAAAAACGCTGACTTTCAGACTTGTTTACTGTATTTGTTTCTCGAAAAAGTTTACGCCCTTAACTGCTGCGATTGGCTTTTGTTAATCATTCAACCAATCACAGTAATTTACGTGCGCATGACAATTTTGAAACATTAATTATTTTTAATAATAATAATGGCGGGCAGTATGTTTCAGCTCAGCTCACTGTTCCAGTTCGGTCGAATTTGTTACAACGATGGGCATTATTTTGCATACCGCGTAATATATTTTGTAAAATATCAATAAAATGTTTTTGACAAAGTATGACATGATATTTTGTGTGGCTATTAATAATGCTTCGTGTTTTTGTACATGCGCCGACACATGCTTTACCAAAGTCTATAGAGATTTTCTGCGCTTCCAACGCGCAGCATTAGTGTAGCCTTACCTTTATTTACCGCTTAATCACGAACAAGATGATAAATAAGTGCGATCTCGTGTTTATATTTAGTATCGTTTATCCACACCACGTATAGTATCCAAACAATAAATCGGTATCATATTATTCTTGGCTCTGGAATGTAGGTGATAATGATAATAGATGAAAATTCGTTGCAGTTCTGAAACATCACACATGTTCCGTCTTAGTAGGTTTTCTTACAGGGTATGTTTTGAACAGGGATCACTTTGGCAGCTATGCCAACAGTTTAAGACAGGAAACGCTACCTCCATATTAGGACCGAGCATTTTAGATCTCACTTTCAAGATGCTGTCAAATCGAAAATCATCTGAGTTTCATAGATATCTTAAAAATAATAAAACGTAAGGCACGCCTTACCATACGTATCGAACTTCTCAGTTAGTTGAAGGTAGCCAAAAATTCTTCTTCTGTGACATGTTATTTTATTCCAATTCCGTGACTTTAAATAATAAAAAATATATTTTAATTACATTTTATACTTTTCTGGCAGCTTTGTGAAATTTTGTTTTATTTTATTTTAATTTAGGTTTTGCCTGAAATAAATGTTTTTTTTATTTTTTTTATATTTATTATTTAGGTACTACCTAGCTTTTTCTCGCGTGGATGTCAAAAAATATCCCACGGAAAGGTACCCTATTTGTTAATCCAGGTTATAAAACTAGCTGTGTGTCAAATTTAATCCGAATCCGTTAAGCCGTTTTTGCGCCAATCCGGAACATACATCCAGACAAACAGACGAACGGAAAAAATATTATTTTATTACATGTGTGTATACATTAACAACATTGCCAATAATCATGAAATATGACTAAGTGCCTGCTTAATTTATATTCATGTGAGTAATATTATATCTCTGATCACCTGTACCTACATCGTAAAATATTAACTGCTTTAAAAGATGTTAAAATAATCATTTATACATCTGAAACCCATAACTATACAAATAAATAAAATTAAAGTGTCCGTTTGTAATGCCAAAATAACAGCTTTTATTAAATACTAATGAAAGTATAAACTACTAATACGGAGGTACAAATAAAAAACAATATTTTTGTTTGTCTGCCTATATGTTTAATCCGGCTAATCTTCGAAACGGGTGGCCTGATTGTGATGGGACTTTCACTGGAAGATAGTTGATGTTATAAGGAGTAAAACAACTACTTCTTTAGCAGATTTGAAGACTACGGAGTGAGTTTGTGGGGTGGTGTGAGAGTGTGTAGAGTCGGCGTACTATTATATTATGGAGAAATGGATTTGCAAATGTAAGAACTTAGAAAAACAAGATAAAAGATTGATAATATGTAATTAAAAATAGAATAGAAGGGTGTCCGCGAGGAAAGAGAATCAAGGCCTTGGTGCCGGCAAGGCGCGCCGCCTGCGCGTTGCTATCTTCGCAGTTGTCAAATGTCAAACTTCATGGCGGTTCCCGAGCGCCATCTATTGTCTTACACAACACTCTTCAACTAATTCAGATTATGATTGAAAGAGTGTTACGCAATTAGAGTGCACCGTGCAGATGCATCGTAGTTTCGCTGCCATCCCAGAATTCCCAAACGCAAAACTGAAATGTCTCATGACAAAGGGTCATTCATGAGACATTTCAGTTTTGCATCTCCCTGGCACGCAGATTTTCTCAAACTGGACATGAGGTCCAGCTTAAAAGGCTGTAAAAGTCATCTGGTGGCCTTTTACGGCCTTCACCAGTATAGGCGCAGACCCTATTATTTGTTTTAACCTTCTACTTGTGAATAGAAGGGGCAACTCGTGAATGAAAACTATTACGCACGAGTAGTCAGGGGTACCGAACTATTTATATCATGTATGTAGTTATCATAGACACTGACATTTTAACGCTATTTTACTCACTATATAAACAAGGTGTTTTTTTTTTGGATGGGAAATCATCAAATAACTTCTCCCGCTCTGGGTGGAGCGGGAGGGCGTGTCAGACTTTTACTGACTAAAACCCACCCGTGTTCCCTCAGTTGCCTGTGTGCCAGGGGCCGCGGTATCTCTTTCGAACAACCCGCACCCCTGGCAGCCGATGCCTGCCTTGCGGACCCCACATATAAACATGGTGTTTGGGATGTTTTTTGATTGTGTCAAATACAGGTTGAAATTGAAAACATGCGACAAACCGTAATGGGAGATTGTACTCATCATTATGAACAACTTTTACTAAGGGACCAAAGATGCAATCGCAAAAAAAAAACAGCTGTTCCCTACATTTTGACGAGTCATGCGAACATAAATGTAGGGAACAGATGTTTTTTTTTCGCGATTGCATCTTGGTCCCTTAGTAAAAGTTGTTCATAATGATGAGTACAATGTCCCATTACGGTTTGTCGCATGTTTTCAATTTCAACCTGTATAAAAGTAGCCTTTTGTTTTGTAAAGAGTAACGGTGGAGTTTCTTGCCCATTCTTCTCCATACGAAACTACATTTTGGAAGGGGCGACTAGAATCAATTCTATTTTAATGTAAATGTTGACGTTCAAAATTGCCTTATAAGTGCCTATTTGAAATAAATGCTTTGACTTTGACTTTGACTTTGTAGATAACTTTTAAAAAGCTGCTGAATTAGATCTTTAATAATTTAGATTTTACAAGTGCAATTAAGTGTCAGTTGTCGTTCAGTTTACAAAGTGTGTGACGCAGTTGAGAAGTGCTGATTGCTTTCAGTTTCATCGGTAAAATCCGCACCTATTAAATGATTAATTAATTTAGATCTGCAAGTAGGTTTGTACAAACACTTTTACACTTCAATCATATTTTAAAAACTAGATGAGGTCAGCGTTTCCTATATGACTACTGTGATATGAAAGGCCGAAACGAATTGAGAGTTCGCAGTCTCTTTAAAGTCCAAACATAATCTTGGTCAGATCATGTGAGGAACATGTTCAAGATTGGTATCCGAAATGGTCTTTTGAGGAAAGAACTCCCCCACACAGATTGAGTGGACCTGTCCAGTTAGTGAACATCACGTATTAATCGGATAAAGGAACGAGACAGTAATATACGTTTTAGTGTTAGACGCCTAAGAGCGTTTAGTGTCCCTCGAATGACATAAAAATCTCTCATATTCACACATCGTAGGCCCCCATATGTTTATTTAGCCATAGAATAATAGCCATATTGATCTCGACAACATAGATAATCAAGCGCAATAGCAAATAATATCGCACATATTATCTAAACGTCTTCGGGAATTATCAGTCAGAAGACACCTGTAGCGTTGCGTGCCAATATCAGGTCGCATGTATACAATGCTCACATTGTCAGTTACGTTATGATCACGGTGTCTACCGAGGCAGTAATTTGTTGAGACAGTTGTATTGTCTTCATTCTCGTGGTTTGACAGGCGTACGTAATAATTTGTGATGTTATATGAGCGTTAAATGTCGTTTGTGATTCGATTACGGCTGCTGCGTGCGCGCTCTTGGGAAAAAATTACGATCGGATTTGTGTCGAGTGTATCTTTTGATTGTTGATAATGATAAGTATGGTACTAATTGTTTAAATTTTGTTAGGTTTTTTTATTATCATAGTTGAGGTAAAACAAAAGACTGATTCATGTATCATGAAGCGATAAGACGAGAATTTGGAGAATATATCTTTTAAATCCTTTCCGTTTTATTAGAAAACGTGAAACTTTAGCTTTAGCCTAAAGTTTTTGCATTTCCACCTTTATTTCGATCTGGATAAAGTTCTTAATACAAAAATTACAACTCAGGCCTGGACTCTTAATTCAAAAATCAGCTTGCTGGTTTAAACCTGATCTAAATATAAAGCTTGTTTTACAATAAGGGTTGGGCTCTACATTTCTGGTACCAAATATCTTTATTCTAATTTGTACTTTTACTATAAGAAGTTAAACAGTTGACACAATATTCTCAAATATAGATAAGCATCGAATCAGTAAAACAAAACTAAATATGAAAAGAGCACACAATCTCAGCACTCTCCACAAAATCATAACTGTTATTCTATTCTAGACATTCTTAACAATTTGCAACGGTTATGCAAGCTACTGTTGACCGTGAAGCGTAAATAAAACAATTATTAAACAAATTACTATTATAATAATGCGTAAATACAAGGTGACTCACATTGTGAAAAAAATGCCACCATTTTTTTAGCTACGGTATTGAGAACTTTGTATTGATGCCCCAAAATGTCATTTATTTGCTAAAAAAAGGCTTTTTTTGAGAAATTGGGACATAATTTGCATATAGGTGAAATATATAGCAATATTACTTGATTTGAATGGGAATTACTATAAAGAGTGTGTTATTTCATAATTTGTTAGAAGTTTTTATGCTAAACGTAAATTTAGCAATCTAGTGTCTTTGTCAATTGTGTATCGCTGGATGTAATCTCGTTTGAACTCCTTCAAGTACAATTTCACACGGCTTTGTAATAAATGTATGTTTTTCATAGTATAGTTTTAATATTGTGCATAGTTTTGAAGAACTACACGCGCCTTAAGTACAACATTGTATCTGTAACTTCTTTTCTGATTTTAACAACTTCAGAAACTTTTAAATAGAAGAGTTGATAGATAATGATGAAGATCAAAAGAGTCCTAGTTTGATATATTTCATCAAAAAGATTTCATTAGAAAGTGGTTATGTGGATAAGGTCAATTTGTTGCATAATCATCATCATTTCAGCCGAAAGACGTCTACTGCTGGACATTGCTCGCAGAACAGATGGCTGATGGGGCCGAAAGGTTCTGGAGTGGCGACCGCGTACCGCGAGACGTAAAGTTGGAAGGCCTCCCACAAGGTGGACCGATGACCTTGTGTGGGCCGCTAGAGTCCGCTGGATGCGAGAAGCACAGAATTTGTTGCATAAAGTCACTAAAATACTGAATAAAGCAGTCGGGTAAATATTATCTGCCTCGTTGAGTGGTTGCAGGCGCTACTGCGCAGGTTGAGCATTAATTAGGTTCGCGGTTCGGGTAAAGGGTTAGGTATATGGTTTTTCTATCTTCAATTTCCCAGTAGCAGCCCGGAGACTGGGTTTGTACCCGGTTGATAGCAAGAGACTCACCCCTTATTTCATGACTTAAGGCGGTGATTTCTTGAAAACGCTCAAAAAGGTGGTTTTTAAACCAGTGTATCTCTTTAACCGTAAATAATTTTGAAAACAAAAAAATATATGATATTTCCAAGTCCTTTTTGCATAGAGTGATGGAACTCAAAACATAATTAAACATACTTTAATGCATCAAAAAAATCATCAAAGTCACCTCTTAATTATCTTTAAAACCAGTTTATCCCTTCAATAACAATTATAATTAAAAATATAGGTACCATAAAATTCTAAATGCCAAACTGCATCCAGTGATCGATCATTTATTATTAAATAGTTAATATCAAATTGTATACGATTTTATTTGCATTTTTACGATGATGCTTGCTTATTCATTATTGGAATTTATTACAACAGATTTTAACCCGTATTGGATTGCAATAAGAACTGATATGGCTCACAACGACAATATTTAAAGTTACCAGGGCCTTAAACATAACTGGCGAAATGTGGGAGTACTATAATATAGTACTCCCACATTTCGCCATGCACCCACATATTATGTGGGTGTATTAAAACTACACTTCTGCCTTACCCCTCGCGAAACAAGGCGTGATATTATGTTACGTGATATCATTAAAATATTCGTTTCCAAAGCAAATAAACATCTGAATCATATAAAAACAAATTGTCGTATAGAGATTAACTTTATTGAACAGCTAGCTAGTTATAAACACCTATTTCCCGCCTCCTCGTTCATTCTATTTTCGTGTCCAAAAACATCTGTTTTGTCAATTTCCTCGACCGTTTGTTATTGTAGTTCAACTATTCCGTCAACACGTGAATATTTTTACTGTTTATAAATGTAACTCTAGGTCAAGAGCTCTACGATAAAACGTTTTGGCTTCACGCCATACCGCGACCCATCGTTTGTGTGACTATCTCTTTCATTTGTTCGTGTTCTGGACGAGAATGAAAGAGACGGTATTCTTGTAGTGTTGTAGCTCATTAACGGTCGTCATTCAAAGTTATTTTGTAATACAACAGACTTGAATGTGTTGACTAGCTGCTAGAGATGGTACTGCGGAGCGAATACGTCTTATGCATAACATTACTGCAGTTCTGGCGCCTCGCAAACTACAAGCGCGGCCTAACATGGCTCCCTATGGGCCTGCCAGGGAATTGGATTACATCTGACTTTAAATAATGTATTTGAAGTTTTCATAATTCAGTGATAATTCAAGGAATCATGTGACTGTTTTTTTTTTCAACTTTACTTTAGAATATTTGATTTGCACTTGGTTTTGTAGACCTTAGGAAAATATCTCCAAAAAAAATTGCTATATGCATTGACAGTTCGGATTTTCTTGTATCGGATCTTTGTGTATTTAGTATACGGAATGCACAAGGTTTTCCAGCGTATTCATAACACAACACAGCCATTATCGAATTAAAAACTGGTGTCTACTAAGTACGAAATTATGAAGCAATTACAATGCTAACCAATCCCTATCTTACCTCGGCAGATTAATCACAATAACTGATTACCGCTTATAACTAATACATGGAGACAAGTTTATGAAACGTGAAGTAAGGAAGAGGTCAAATGTCTCGTACCTCCCAGTAGCGGTCGCGGTTAGCATTGCGTCACGTAACCCTGCATTTATGAGTTGGTCAACCAACGCCAATGTTGGCACCCAATGTTTCAATAAATACAATATTTGAATACTGGGTGCATTCAACCCAGATACAAATTACAACTGATAACTTTATTTTGAAAGACATCCACTGCTGGACATAAAGAGATAATGAAAGAAATAAAAAGTATTTATTGAGACTCACACAAGAAGATGACAAACTAAATATAATTACGCAATCACAGAAACATAAAAATGAGTAAAAAACAAAAGTATGTTTAAAATATATAAATCAACAGATTGCTATACGTGGCTAAAAGGCTCCTATCTCAGCTTGGCGCTGGTATTCTGATAGGCTTCTGATAGGCATACGACCGTCCGGCGCTACCTTCATGCAGCGGTTTCCAATGATCTTTGTCTAAACTTTCATACCATACAAGGTTGTCGGTCATCAAATTCGGGTAAGGAGTTTTTTATTACAAGCCGTGTGCCCGATTGGATCTCCCATCGGCAAAAATTACGAACTTCCATTGTAAGAAAGAAAAAAAGCAAGAATAACGCGTTTATTGGCATTCAGCATGATAAAACTTTACAACTATAAAAAAAGAAAACAATGATAATAATATTAAAAGGGTCTCAGGTCATAGTCAGGTCATAGTATATGCGCCCTCACGGCCTTAGTCGCCGCAGGAGACGCCCTGGGCGTCGGGAATCCCAGGCTGAATCCTGGCCACCGTAGGCGCGGGCTTGCGAACGGCGAGTAATGGGTAGCTGATGGGGCCCGCAAGGGCCGATGCCTGCCAGGCGTGCGGGTTGTTCGAAAGAGATACCGCGGTACCTGGCACACAGGCAACTGAGGGAACACGGGTGAGTTTTAGTCAGTAAAAGTCTGACACGCCCTCCTGCTCCACCCAGATCGGGAGAAGTTATTTGATAATTTCTCAACAAGAAAAAAAAACACCGAGATTTAAAAATCCAGTACGCTATAAAATCTCGCCGCGAATTTTTACCTCTGAGAACGTGGTTCTTCGAAGGGTGACGAGAATAAAGCCCCCCACAAACAGGCGCGTCACGATTCTGGCATAACAAATTCCATAAAGTTCATAGAAATGGTCGCATCTCGCCTGTCTGCGGGAGCTCTAGCAGCATACCACAAGAGTATTGAATTACTCATAGGCACGGTAACAGCCAACTATTGCAGTTGATGCTGGATCAATTTCCTGATTCCCGGTATTTACAATTGATATGAAACAGTGAAGTCGCTGTTACTGCGTGGGTGTCATGTTTACTGGCAAAATGTGGGTCAACTGTACGGTACACCTCTGTATTACCTCCCGGGAAATACCAGCGTGGTGTTCTGTTATGTGTGTCATATTTACTTTGTTGCAGATTGATAAAATAATAACAACGATAACCTTTTTAAAAGTAATGATGGTGTGCGTTCTGTCAGTTTTTCTGTAGGTAGACCCACCTGTCTGCTAACTAGTAATTAGAGCTTCCAAATTCATCATCTATACCTAGCCTTTTCTCAACTATGTTCGGGTCGGCTCCCAGTCTAACCGGATGCAGGTGAATACCAGTATTTTACATGGAGCGACTGCCCATCTGACCTCAAAAACTCAATTAATGGGTAATACGATACCCCTTGATAAAACTGGTTGTCAGACTTTCCGGCTTCTGACGATCCGTAACGACTGTCAGAGATCCAAGAATGACAGCCGGGACCAACGGCTTAACGTGCTTTCGTAGGCAAGGAGGGGTCTTGATATGTAAAGATGATCAGCCATCCATGGACCAACTGTGGCTAGCGTAGCTTTACCTGATCGATCGAACCGAACGGCTGTTATTACCCAGCCACAAGCCCCTTCAACAAGAGCTACCAATTACACAGTTTAATTTTGCGTGTCCATAGAATAAAATTAAATATTTAATGGTTCATGAAATAGAAGTTAGGTAGGTACAAGTACAAAGTCATTTGTTGATTCCACTTATGATAGCGCAGTGCCAGTCATCATCATCATTATTCCGACATCTGTATAATGAATGCTCAAACACGTCCACTTCTAACGCCATGATAATTTTGATCAAAGCAATCTTGCGCACTTATAAACTCACAGGCCTCTTAACTCTTTTTACACGCTTTATATTAGCTTCACTTGTATGTTTGTTTGTATGTAACCGACTCCTTTGAGCGCGATTTTGACCCACTTTAAACGGTCAGATTTTATTGAAACTTTGTAAACTTGTCGAGGACCGATGACAATTCAATAATTAAAAAAAAAAAATGAAAAAAAAAACAAAAAAAACACGTTTTTGTAGTCAGCAGAACTAAAAAATATAAAATAAATAATAGTTTAAAAAAACTAAAAAACACGCTTTAAAAACCAAACTAAAAAAGGAGAAAATAATTTAATTCAATTCAAAAGCGTGGGGTGCTTTTATAATCACTTAATTTCAAGCACCCCACGCTTTTTAATTGAATTAAATTATTTTCTCCTTTTTTAGTTTGGTTTTAAAGCGTGTTTTTTTGTTTTTTAAACTATTATTTTTTTATAAGGTAACTCGCGATTCTTGCTTCATACGGTTTTTACGACCTGATAGAATTTGGAGATTTATTTAATACATTTATGTTAACACCTTAAGGATGTATTCAACATTCCGGATAAATTCTCTAAATGATGGTAAAAACGTATCAACATCCGTTGCGTAGTTTAGAAGAACAACGCAGTTACACAGACAGACACGAAAATCGACTTTACTATTTATGGATATTGATAGACTAAAGAATACACTTTATTGTACACATAAAAAAATACTAGAAAGAACTTAGACAATGGTAGGTTGAGGTTCCAATTGGATCTATTGACTAGTTCCAAGTTCAGTGATTTGAATTGGTTTTTGTTATTTTGGTCGACTCATAGAGTAATTTTGTTTCTTTGTTTTTTTTTGCCTACCTTAGAGTTGTTTGCAGAATGTTGTATAAAGGATATCTGACTTAGGTACTGTCACCAAACCAATGTATGTATATTATTGTTGTATGTATTACAGGTCCAGTAACAATCAGCGTCAGGCACTAGTTGTCTGGCATTTATGCTGAACTGGGCCTTTTAGCGCAGCCGTAAGGCACACTTTGACGCACTTTAAACTTTTTGTTGTTTTTTTTTTTATATTTTTATTATTTGGCTGTATATTGTGTGCCTTTTTAGTCTGTGCTAAACAAATGTATTTTCTTTCTTTCTTCTTTCTATTCGAATAAAATTTAATTAAATCATTAGAAAACAAACAGTTATTTTGCCAAATTAAATTTCATTCGAAAACATCCATCGGTTTCTTACACTTTAAAGTAAATGCGATCTTCAACTATATCTACTTTTGGTGACTGCACCCAATGAGGATTTATTCTTCTTTTTCTCTCTTGTGGCAATTCTCAGTGTTGGCTGGTGGAGGAATGTTCTTTGAAGCTACGGAGTATATCCGTGAGTAGACATTTACAGAAGACTGACCGTGGAGAATTCACATAGGGAAAGTAGCAGAAATAAATCACGGTGACAAAGAACAAAGAAACTGCAACCCATTAATGGTTCTGGTCAGTGGTGACCTGATTCAAAGTAAATGCGACCTAGCTAAGAGTACATAAAACTTTATGATACGTATCGACGAATGGAGCAGCCATTGGGTTATGTTCAGTTAATAGTGATGACTCTTACGAGTATTTCTTTATCACTATTTTTATGAGGAACTCATATTTTGCACACAGTTATAGTCAAACATTCTGACTAATATTAAAAATGCGAAAGAAAGTTTGTTTGTATGTTACGCTAAAACGGCAGAACGGATTTGGATGAAATTTGGCACACAGGTGGTTCATGACCCGGGTAAAAACATAGGCTACTTTTCTGGATCGCAGACGAAATCGCGGGAAACAGCTTGCTGGGAATATTGAAACGTTTTGGATAAAGAAGTACCTATATGCAATGTATGTACACCAATATATTGTTGAGCGCTGAGCTTGAGTTCCTGGGTTCGATTCCCGGGTCAGGTAAAGTGTTATTGGGATTTAAAAAGGGGTTAAATATTATGACCACCATAAAATGCTTTGATACCCTTAGTTCTTTTACCAAAAATATAAACTTGACACCAGAAAAATAAAGTCTAAAATTACAATAGTACTAGCTATTTTAGTCACGACTGCACTTTAAATTGTATTCGAACACCAAATGTAGTAAATGATCACCAAATCTTAGCGAGAAAATTAATGCACTATTTCTATCTAAGCCCAGGTCGACGGCGCGTTGTGTTCCACGCGCGCCTCAAAGAGATGTCAGCAGCAAATGGGGGGTCCGCAAGGGCTGATGCCTGCCAGGGGTGCGGGTTGTTCGAATGAGATACCGCGGCCCCTGGCACACAGGCAACTGAGGGAACACGGGTGGGTTTTAGTCAGTAAAAGTCTGACACGCCCTCCCGCTCCACCCAGAGCGGGAGAAGTTATTTGATGATTTCCCACCCAAAAAAAAAACCACTGTCATTGTTAGGTTAGGTTAGTTTATTTGGAGTCATTTTGCCTAAACTGGATAGCGAGATGTTAAAACTTTGGTTATAAATTTACATTAAGATGCGGGTTTAATTTTGGTGATCATTTACTATTTTTGTCTGTTATATGTTACTATATCTGGTGGTAAGTTAAACATAAGCCATTTAAAAATAATGATTTCATAGTAAGAGCCCGCAGTCTGGATTGGTGCCGGGTTGTACAGTACATCATGTAGGTATAGCATATTTTCAACTCATGATTTCGCCACAATCAGGCACGGTGGATGCAAAATTGCCGTAACTAAAGTCACACAATTGGCAAGACACGCATTTTAGCTGCGAATATTGTTTTGTTCTGTCTGTTGTATACCGTTTATGCGTATGCACGTAGAGTTTTGTCTAATTAGTGCGAAAAAACTCTGCTGTTTGCAAGAAAAAAGAACTCTTTCTACGTTTAAATGTTAAAATTCAAAGAATTAGTTCCGGACGTGTTTCTTAATAAAACGAATGAATGAATAGGAGAATAGCCGTTCTGTCCAGTCTCGATGTTGTTATACGCACAAAAGTACCCAGCAATGAATGCATTACTTTACAAAACCGTAGCTCTGCTAACACTTCCATAGACTGTGCGGGCACGATTCGTGTAGATGGAATAAGTATAGGTAGACATATATTTGGTATTCCGATGTTTCGTTGACATAAATTAAAGAAAAATTTGGACTTGTTTTATAAGTTTCCATACCAAATGGAATTCAGATCACATTTTGCAGTTAAAATCTCATTTATTGTTCTTATTATTTTTCCAATTAAATGAAGGAAAATTTTATATTAATATAAATTGGTAGAACTTTATAGAGCATTGTGAGTTGAGGTATGTTAGGTTAACAGCGGCGATTTTATTACGCGACGATTTTTTTCGGCGCACTAGACTTTCAATCCTTGGTGTTGAGCCGATTGACAATACAACAGAGTGAATTCCAGCGTGTCAAGAAAACACTGTTGGATTTTGTACTCTCGCGCAAAGCAGAGCGTTGAAAATCGAGTGCACAAATAAAATCGCCACGATATAAAACCGCCCGTTCGTACCTGCAGGCACGACGCTTTCTATTTCTACAAAGAATAGACATTGCTTTTTCTAAAAAAAGTCACATTTCGTTTCTCCATTTTTGACATCGCGCCGTGGGTATCCTTCTACAATCTGTCATTTTGTCTTTCGTTTGTAACGATCTTTGTCTAGGTCCCTTTATATGTTGACTATTTCAGAAGAATATTTCTTCCCAAACTGTCAAAATCACACTGACAACAAACTTTCTACTCGACGGCTACAAAGTATATACGATAATCTACAAAATCATGATTCGTTTAAAACGGATAACTGTGATAATAGAAAAACATAGCTATCTTCTCCCATTGAACATCATTTAGTTATTAGTCATGTTTAATCTTCCGTCGACAAATCGGTGCTCGTGCTAAGCCTGCTGGGGAGACGAGCACCGATTTGGAGTAGATACTCCCATGCACAACGTCCGCGTAGTATTTCGTAGTTTCATCCGAAGTTACGGTCGTTTTCACTCCATATTACTTTCATACATACGATTAGTGAGGGACCTGATCTTTGATTGAATGACAACACGATTTAACAGTTGTCCGTACTCCCGATGTGTAATTAAACCGTCCAAAAAAATGAATTTGGCTCTTGTTTTGATCTATCAGATACTTTCGGACGGGCCTGTATCTTCGTTGACGGACTTAGAGAGTAGACCTCCTGGGCTTAAAGCCAACGGTCGTTTTGCATTAGAGAAAATAAAAACTTAGTGGTGAAGTAAACCTTGACCGTAACCCTACAACTTTTGTAGTTGTAGCTAATTAACCCGATTCTACTAATGGCGATTCTTAGTTCAGAATGTCCCAACTTTTGCGCCGAGGATGGTAAACAACGGACAAGCGGCGGAACACGTATGACCTAATAGCTTATACTTTCGTTAGGTTCTTGAAAGTAACAGTCAGTACGTGTTGAGTCATACATCCATTTCTTTAAGAACTTGTTGATCGCCGCCGCGCCTATAAGGTGACGAATTATTTGGCTACTCTGAATAAAAAAAATTTGGTTTTTACATGGACCGACTGCCTATCTGACCTCCACAACCCAGTTACTGCTGGGTAACACGATAGCCCTTGTTGTCAGAATTTCGGGCTTCTGACGACCCGTAACGACTGTCAAAATTCCACGAATGACAGCCGGGACCAACGGCTTAACGTGCTAATGTAATGCGAACTAAATACGTTTATTAAGTTAAGTTTTTTCCAGGCTTTCGTGTTACAGCACCGCGCCTGCCATGCCAGTCTGTTTTTTTTAAAACAAAAACCTACGCTAATATATTTTTTGAAGGCTTATCCTAAATTGCCTGGACTGTTCGAATGTGATAAAGTTATTTTATAGCTAGCCTGAACAACGTAAGGTCGTATTTTGCAGACTCCCTTTCCAGTACTTTAGGGACACCTTTACCCAACCCGTCGGGGAATACAGACGTAAAGATAAGTACGGCACGTTGTGTTCCACGCGCGTCTCAAAGAGATGTCATCACCAACTAGTGGGGTCCGCAAAGGCCGATGCCTGCCAGGAGTGCGGGTTGTTCGAAAGAGATACCGCGGCCCCTGGCACACAGGCAACTGAGGGAACACGGGTGGGTTTTAGTCAGTAAAAGTCTGACACGAAGAGCGGGAGAAGTTATTTGACGATTTCCCACCCAAAAAAATAAAGAAGTTATGTTATGTTGCACAAAATATTTGCAAGTTTGAATGAATAATGACCTAGTTTAATAAAATATCTGCTTCCTCAGATCTTGGTTAGTAAATTGAGTAGCCGACTTCCAAGTAACGTAGGCGAGTCCACATATCCCTATTAGTGATTTCATGCTCTGCTCCTTCCTTTTTAATTCCCGGAGTTGCGTCCGTGCCGCTAATAGGGACATTTAATTAAATTAGACTTGTTCCGGGCTTGGAACCAGTACCAAACGTACATGTTCTGTATCAGTTCTTGCTATTTTGATACTCGGGTACCGGTTCCAAACGGGTACACCGGTAACCAGAAACAGCTGTTCCATACATTTTGACCGCGTAGATATTGCACTTTTATATGAAACAGCTGATTTTTTTTTGTATAACCGGCGAAAAATTTCTGCGCTGGGGGTCTAGAATGATATGCTGAATTCATGGTTACAGTTTGCGCACTGAATAAAAACTTTTCCTGTATGTAAGTATGTCGGATTTCGTTTTACTACCCATAACAATTTGTAAGGCATGATTGGTAACTGATAAGTACATTTTTTCTTCTGTGATCGATATGAACACACTTTACATAGATCCTCGAGTATATTCTACGGCAAATTGATGACAAAACCATCAGCTGTATTCCCAGGTTGAAGTTATATTTTAGGCCATTCAACCAAAATTCTTTGCCGTGACATTGATAAAGATCGTTTCACATGTGCGCATCCGTGAAACTAGTGTACATTTGAATGCGTCGCACGCCCGCTGGTGACTACTCGGCTTATTAACCGTCTGACATACTTGTGGACTGCAAACATCTGAATGTAATTGCAATGCAAGGCACGGACTGATGCTAGTCCATCTTTGTTCTAGACCAAGGACAAGTGGCGATAAGGAATAAACATTAGAATCCTAGATAATAACTACATGTTTTGAACTATTTTTTTTTTAATTTAAGGAATGGAAACATGACTCACATATGGGTTTGTAAGGTACATAATGTACATAATGGTTTACTAAGAAAATAATTTATTTATTTTTACTTATTCACTAGAAACATCAACATAAGAAAAATCACATTTGGATAGAGTTATGGTGAATTTGTCACTTACAGGCCTACACAGCACTTACTTAAAAAATAGCTTCTTAAATATACGTTTTAACAAGATTTTTTACTCGTAATGAGGATAGAGAAATTAATTAAAAACAAAGGACAAAACAGTTAGTAAAAAACAAAATCATAATCGAAATAAGAATAAAAAAATAAATTTGCGTTAACAATTAAAAAACAAAATCATAAACGAAATAAATAATAATATAAAATTAAAATCAAAATTGAAATTATTACTAAAATTAAAATTAAAAAATAACGGTCAAATAGAAATTCAAAATTCAAAACGGTAGAACATGATAACGAGTGCAAGGAGAACATTCAAAATTTTTTAAGTGGCAATATGTGGCAAAATCCAAAAAATTAAATAGTAAAAAGTAGGTTATAAAATTATAATGCGTCGCTAAAAGTTTTAAGTTTTCTGCGAAATTGGGTAAATGTGTCTGCAAATATATTAGGTCTTTACCTATGAAATTGCCGTTTTGCAGTACTGGCCATTTGAAATCAAAATAATTTTTGTTTGGGTAAGAATTCTAATTTCAAATTAATTTTATTTTAAAAACATGGATTTTTTTTTCCAAAAGTAGTCATTTGTTTATTGATTAGTGTTACATTTTCATCGCATTTCAATCTTTTTCGTCATCATGGATACGTTAAAAATTCGAGTAATTATGGAATATGAGTACCGTCGTGGCAGCAACGCGGCACAAGCGGCACGCAACATCAACGACGTTTACGGAGCTAACACTACAAACCAACGCACCACCTGTTATTGGTTTGCTCGCTTCCGTTCTGGAAATTTCGACCTGAAAAATGAACCTCGCGGTCGTCCGAAGACTTTGGTCGACAACGACGAATTAAAGGCGATTGTGGAAGCTGATGATACACAATCTACGGCTGAATTAGCAGCAGCTTTCGACGTTAGCGTCAAAACAATATTGGTCCATTTGCGTCAAATTGGCAAGGTAAAAAAGCTTGACAAATGGGTGCCCCACGAACTCAATGATCGTCAGCGCGAAGTACGCGTCGAGACGTGCCTTGCACTGCTCAACAGACACACAAATGAAGGAATTTTAAACCGCATTGTTACCTGCGATGAAAAATGGATTCTGTTTGATAACCGCAAGCGCTCAGCAAGTTGGTTGGATCCTGGTTCAGCACCTAAACAATGCCCTAAACGAAAACTTACCCCTAGAAAAGTGATGGTCACTGTTTGGTGGTCTAGCGCCGGTGTGATTCATCACAGCTTCTTACCAAACGGGGTGAGCATTACTGCAGATGTGTACTGTGAAGAACTGAACACAATGATGGAGAAGCTGGCACATCTCCAACCAGCATTGGTCAACCGCTCGTCTCCGCTGCTCCTGCACGACAACGCGCGACCTCATACTGCACAGCAGACGGTCTCCAAGTTGCAAGAACTGGGGTTGGAAGCTCTCCGTCATCCGCCCTACTCACCAGACCTTGCGCCTACAGACTACTACTTTTTCCAGAATTTGGATAACTTCTTGGCGGGAAAAAAATTCAATACCCGAGAGGCAGTACAAAATGCCTTTGAAGAATTTGTTGCCTCCCGTCCAGCTGATTTATTTAAGAAGGGCATCAATAAACTGCCACTGCGATGGCAAAGATGCATTGATTGCATGGGTGATTACTTCGATTAATACAAATAAAAAATACATGAAAAAAATTCGTTTAAATTTTTTCATACAAAACGGCAATTTCATTGGTAAAGACCTATTATCAATATTGTTACAGATATCTATTATATTATAATTAGCCATTAATCGATTCAAGGAGGTATTTAGAGATGTATATATAGTTAGGTATATATGTATTATATTTATAGTTTAAGTTAGGTTTATGCGTTTATGTTAAAAATATTCCTCAAATTTATTGCACCCCCCACTGTTTGTCTCTGCATCACCCAAAGGTTGACTGGTAGAAAATGCCTACGGCATTTAGTCCGCCTCTGTACATTTATGTGCTTATAGTGTTAAATAAATAAGACCAAGGTTAAAATAATAATAATTTCCGCCTTTGAAAATGTCTGTTGATGTCGAGTGTCTTGGACAGTTTTTGTTTTAATCATCCGGTCTAACATAATGATCTAATTTAGGCTTAACTCAAACTTCTAAGTACTTAATATGATGATCAAACAGACCACTTTTGTTTATGAATGGCAACTTTCCTGCTACAACGAATTGGTTATTTTTTGCTTTTAACTAAAATACGTTGGCTTCCGGTATATAATTATGAATTTGTTTACTTTGTAATGAACTAAAGACACAACATTAAGTGTGTTTGACTTACAAGTTACAACATAATATTTTGAAACTACATCTTATTTCAAATACTGTCCGGCTAATTATACACAGCTGCTAATTTTAGTCTTAAGGCGCTGCCCTAACATATGGACATCGTAACACGCTCAATTTATGTCGCATAGTTAGTCGTATTTATATAATATTACAACCCATATTTTTTTTTGCGTATTGTCAAATGTTAAAAAAAAATATGTTCAAAAATGCAACCTGTATCGACACCCTTGCGCCATCTCATGTTCCTAGCACGGCGGGATGTGCTGGTGCCGCTGCTGCGGCTGCTGAGACCCTCAAGCGGCGTAAACATTGTAACCTTATGGGCAATTACAGTTTTGAGCCGTTTGGTGTCGAAATGGTCATGGGGCCCGAGTGCACGTCTCCTCTTTAAGGAAATTTCTCGCTGATTGACACTTCGCGTGACCAGAGGGCTGGGTCATTCTTTGGCCAATGAATTAGCATTACCATTCAACGTGGCTATGCTGCCAATCTTCTGGGCACTTTCCCTGATGACAGCGATCCGGACGAATACTTCGATGCTTAAGTGTCCTTTTGTTTTGTATTTATTTGTTCAATTAGTTAGTGTTATTTATTTTCAAAAATAGTTCATAAAAAAGTATAATGACAAAAAAATCGTAAAACAGAGCTCAAAAAATATTTTTGGCCACATAATTATTTAACTATCATATTTTATGTGATGAAAATATAGGGAAATCATTCAACTAAAGAAATATCTAAGAATTATTTCACTGCGCCGTGCATTTAATTTATAATTTAATTAACTAAAACTGCAAAATTCCTAGTGTTTTGGTGGTCATGCGATTCAACTAACATCAAACGCATCGTTATTATGAACCTAATTTGTAGACGCAATGTGCTATTGTCAAATTCCAAAAATTTGCTCCTTACCGCGCCTTAACGCTACATACAATACTATTTGCTTTTAAAATAGATGTCCTAACCGACACAGACTGCTGTGTTGGTTTTCAATCACAATGTTACTTCAATCTGCCTAGCCTTTTACCAATTATCTTTTTTTTTTGAGGTTGGGAAATCATCTAATAACTTCTCTCGCTCTGGGTGGAGCAGGAGGGCGTGTCAGACTTTTACTGACTAAAACCCACTCGTGTTCCTTCAGTTGCCTGTGTGGCCACGGTATCTCTTTCGAACAACCCACACCCCTGGCAGGCATCGGCTCTTGGCGGACCCCGTCAGTTGGTGCTGACATCTCTTTGAGGCGCGCGTGGAATACACGCGCCGTCGACCCGGGCTTGGTCCTTACCAGGCAGCGAGCTACCCATTACTCGCCGTCCGCAAACCCACGCCTGCGGTGGCCGGGAATCAGTGGGTCTTTTCCAGTCTAACCAGATGAAGCTGGCTACCCACAGAATGTTTTTGACTAATACGATACGCCTTGGTAAGACTGGTTATCAGACTTTCAGGTTTATGACGACCGTTAACGACTATCAAAGATCCAGGAATAACAGCCGGGACCATCCGCGGCAAGCTTTATTACTTATTCACAAATAATAATAATAATAAACATTTATTTTCTCTTCCACAAAGGCACCATAAATATATGAAGATTACATATGTGAATAAAACCTTTGTGGGAGACTGGTATCTGCACTAGGAAAACCTGTCACACAGATTACCAGGCCCCCCCCCCAAAAACAATGTTACATGAGTGATGATAAATACCTAACAAATCTATTGGTTGTACGTTGTATTTGATATTTAGCTACTATCTAGTGTTAAAAGAGTCAAACGGGGTCGACATTTGATAAATACCTAACAAATCTATTGGTTGTACGTTGTACTTTATATTTGGCTACTATCAAGTGTTAAAAGAGTCAAACGGGGTCACCATTGACTATTTTAAATTGCGATTTAATAGGGACTGTCCCGGCCAAACTCGTCTTTGAGTTTATAGGCAAGTTAACATTTTGATTGCGTTATTGCTACATTTATACTATAAAATAATATAAATATCAGCCTATTACTGTCCCTCTGCTGGGCAAAGGCTTTTTCTCAGACAGAGAAGGTACGAGCATGAATCACCACGCTTACTTAGAATGGGTTGGCGATTTCAGACTAATATTAACTAAGTACTAGCTGATGCGTAGCAATGCATTTTTTTTTTTGTTAGAGACCTTTTCCGGACACAACAACTTACCCAAGTTTCATCACAATCAGTCGAAACATTTCGAGTTTTGCGAGACTAACGTACGGCAATTGTAAATAGATAAGTCCAGAGGGGTAATTGCGTAAAAAAATTACAGTAGGAATGGTTCTCTTTTTGACAGTTCAACAACAATCTTTGCGTTATTTACGTTGTTGAGCAAACAAGTTTTTCGAACTTATGAAGCAATGGATTAGCAATATCCATCAAAATGATTTAGATTGTGATTGGTTGTGTGTTGTTGTTGTTCTCACGATGGTGGTCCTTCAACGCTGTATGTAATGTCCAAGATTAACTCAGAAAGTACCTACAAATTAATAATTTTAAAAAATCACATTGGTACTCGCCCGAATTAATATTTATTATATTTAAATTGTACTGATTGTATCTTTGGATTATATAAATACGATACTCTATAACCATGAACTAAAAAATTACATCACGTAATTCATTTGGTACATTCGTACACAAACTTTAAGCTTATTAAACTCACCTTAATTTTCTCTGATTAATCTCACGTGGAATTGATTAATTTCAATTCATATCCCGAAACTAATTCAGCTCGACATGAAAAGTAATTTCACCAATCGGGAAAAAACGTAATGAAATTACCTTTGGTAGTGTTAAAATTAACACGGCTCGTTGTTGGCAATCACGCCTTAACTCATTAGGAGCTAATCATCGCAAAGAGGTTTAATTAACTCGCTGAAGTATTGGATGTGGTTAGTTAAATAAATTTACATCTTCATACACGTGGAATTGATGTTAATGGATGAATTTAGATTGTAAGTTCTGTTTAGGTTTTATTTTAATTTTTTATTTCTACTTGAGTACCTATAGTTTTCAATGTTTTGATTTTATATTGGCGTGTGCTACAGCTAAAAAAAAACCATTAAATTTGCCATATGTCAGCACATATGGCAAATTTAATGGTTTTTTTTTGTGTTTCGTAATGTTAATTACCTACAATTGTATAGAATCAAGTTCAGACAGCTGTGCTGCTGGGGAGTTTGTTGCGCTACTTCTTCTTCCCAGCTAAAGCACTAGGAAGTGGTGCAGGGCCGGCGTTTTGGGGGACTGTCTTATACAATTTTGCCGTTCAAAAAGAGCTGACTCTCAGCCTAGTTTGAATTAATGACTTTTGATTTTGATTTTTGATTTTTTGATGGCCCAAGGAGTAGGTACATGTACTGGAACTGGGGCTGAGGTTCGAAGCTCATTTAGAAAATCTAATGGCCCCCTATTTCATTTATTTTTTGTCATAATTGTCCCACAGCTAGGCAATGGCATCCCTTTCCGCCTTTCTCTGTGCAAAGCTGCCAAGGACCAATCTTTGCTTATGCCAACGCCCGCCCTTCACCACTTCTTTGTGATTTAGTCAGGCAGAGCTGGCGCAACCAACTTGATTCTATGCAATATTATGCAATTTATTGGCAATATGAAACACAAAACATTAGATAAATTAAACTATTTGCCTTAATAATATGTTAGAAAACATAACATTCGTTAAAGTAAAAATGAATAGCTACTGGTGAAAAATGAATGAAGTCTGCGTGACGAGAACCTATCATCTGTGACAACTCACAAGTCAAATTAGCTTCAAGCCTATTTATAGGAAGATAGGTTAGTTTTACGATACGACCCTGGCGATACAAGACGCCTAATAGAAACAGACGTTTATTGCGTTACCGCTAATCGCAAACAACAAGGTTCGGTGCGGGTCCCATGTGATAAGGACGCCCCTAACGCTAGTCATTTGGCAAATGGGCACTGTTCCAATCGCTGCAAAGCGAACCTAGGGCACAAGTTTAACTGATAAGTAAATCAAGTAAACAGGGGGCCTACTCTCTAACTCCGTCAACGAAGATACGGGCCCCTCCGAAAGTGGTTCGAAACTTCTTAGTGAAAATCCTACAGCCAATTAAGTTTTTTGGACGGACAAAAACATATCAGGAGTAGGGACAGCTGTCAAATCGTGTTGTCATTCATTCTTAGTTCGGGCTCCAAACTAATCTTCTGTCAGTAAGTGATACGGAGTTGGAAACGCCCGTTACTTCGACCGAAGCGACGGACTTCGTGCTTAGGAAGGAGGCCCCTAGATCCGATGTTCGTACGGTAAAAATATCGTGGCGGGATTTTATACCGCACACTGGATTTTCAAACCTCAGTGTTGAACCGAATAATGAGAGTCCAACAGAGTGCATCCCAAAGCGTCTAAAAACACACTGTTCGATTTTCAACAGTGGTTCGATGTTCAACTCTCGGCGGTAAGCAGTGCGATGAAGGTCCAGTGCCAGACGAAATCCCGCCGCGATAAACTCAAACTCAAAGCCATTATTTCAAATAGTTCCCGTTCCCGTGGGAATATGGGGATAAAATATAGCTTATGTCACCCGGGGATAGTGTAGCTTCCCAACAGTGAATTAATTTTTCAAATCGGTTCAGTAGTTTCGGAGTTTCTATTCAATGCAAACAAACAATCAGCGTAGTAGGTACCTATGGAGAAGAACGGGCAAGAAACTCCATGGACACTCTTTTTAAATCACGATATTGTTATTGACAATTTTGTCACAGAAAGTTGGTGACATCATTTATGTTCAAATTATCAATGTGAGAACGATGTTAAAAGACGTGCACATTAAAAGCGTCCTGAATTAAAAACAAAAATCAAATGAAAATTTAGAAATTATAAAAAAAAAGAAAAAAAAAAGGTTACGACGAATTGAGAACCTCCTCCTTTTTGAAGTCGGTTAAAAATAGGCCGTGACAACTAAGAGATGACCAGTCCCTACTGGCGGCGCCCGTTCACGAACATGGCGTATGGATCAGCACCATTCAGGTCAACCATTTTGAAGGGAACTCAATGATGCAACACACGCCACCATATTTTTACGACTTACGGCCGGAACTTACGAGTTTTTGGTCGTAGGTTCAAACCCAGACCGGCGCGCTTTACTTTGTGTAAATTATTTCTTTACCACTGCTCTCAAAACGGTGAAGGAAACATTGTGATAAAACCGGCATGTCCTAGAAATTACAAATCGAGGTTATGTGTCATCTACCAACCTGCACTGTTCCCGCGTGGTGGATTACGGCCCACTCCCTCTCACCAAGAGTAGGTCGTGTCTCAGCAGTGGGAA
Organism: Antitype chi; assembly: GCA_947359405.1. Lineage (NCBI taxonomy): Eukaryota > Metazoa > Arthropoda > Insecta > Lepidoptera > Noctuidae > Antitype > Antitype chi. The sequence continues at coordinate 7,559,994 of OX375814.1, forward strand.
CGGTATAGGCTGAATATGTTATGCTTATGCTATATCTAAAACAGTTTAAACGTTTAGGGCGGAGGTATAAAATGGAATTCCATGAAACAATGAAGTTTCCTAAGGTCTGTGATTTACACCCATCTTCGTAAAACCATGAATAGAATTAGCATAACCTACATTGTTTCATATATTAGGTCTTTACCTATGAAATTGCCGTTTTGCAGTACTGGCCATTTCAAATCAAAATAATTTTTGTTTGGGTAAGAATTCTAATTTCAAATTAATTTTTTCTAAAAAAAGCGTTCAATTTTTGATGAGAGTAGTTGTGTTATATGCGATCGCGCCCGTACCACAGTGTAAAAGTGCCTACGCATCAAAACAACGCCGTCGAGTCGGCTGCACCGCAATGACCTAGTTATTGCGTAATGCTGACGGCTGTCAGCGAATATTATTGTTAAGGCGAAGTTAATACTCGCTAACTTCTATAATGGGTTCGGAAAAGCCATCACCGAACATTATTAGCGTAAACTTAAAAACAGAAACTGAACATCTGTTGTACAAGCACCTTTGTGAAGAACAAAAACAGCGTGAAGAGCTGCAAAAAAACCTAAATGACTTAAAAAGTCAAATAAAAAACCTACAGCAACAGCTGAAACTTCAAGCGGAAAACCCACCGAAATCAGCTACTACAACCGCCACTGAGACTTCTCCTCCGCGTGTTGAATATGCCACGGACGAAGAAGAACTAGCTCGAGAAACAGGATGGATACGGCAAAAAAGCAGGAAGAAAAGAAGATTGAACACCTCTCCCGCCCAACCCAATCTGAATGAACACGGAAATGAAGAGAATAAAGGTAAGGAAAAAACAATTAAAACTCCTTTGCCACCACCTATTGTAGTAGATGGTATTCAGAACTACCAGAAATTTTATGATTTTTTATCTGAGAGTCAATCAGCTGACGCGTTTAGTATCAAAATGATGAACGGTGATACAGTTAAAGTAAATGCCAAAAACGAAGATTCGTACAGGGCAATAACAAAGGCTCTCTCACTCAACAACTGCCTTTGGCACTCCTATGAGAACAAGCAAGAGAGACCAATTAGAGTAATGGCAAAAAAATTGCATTTCTCATGTATTCCGGAGAGAATTGTTGAAGACTTGCGTGGCAAAGGCTACAAAATACTAGAAGCAGTCAACAAATTGAGTTGGAAAACCAAAGAGCCACTCAATATGTTCATGCTAGCATTTTCAAATGATGAAGAAACTAGCAAAATATATAGCATAAAAACTGTGTTGGGATGTAATGTGGAAATACAACCGCTGAAATCCACAAAACTAGTACCTCAGTGTAAAAGATGCCAGGCGTACGGCCATACTCAAAAGTACTGCTCCAAAGAACCGAGGTGTGTAAAGTGCACAGGTAAACATCTCACTAAGGATTGCAGAAAATCAAAAGAAGAAAAGCCAAAGTGTGTCCATTGTGGAGCTCCACATCCGGCGAACTACAGGGGATGTATCGTAGCTAAAGAAATACAGCAGATTCGAAACAATAAATCGAAAGGCAATAATACAACCCCTCAACAAAACACACCTACTGGAAGAGTTGAAATCACCAGCCAGTATAAAGGAAGTCAAAGCACAATAAAAACTACAGCTAAAAACGTCTCTTATGCCAAAGTAGCTACAAGCGGCATAGCGAAGACGCCTTTGGCTGATATGGACAGTGACAAAAAGTTAAATGAAATCTTAAAGTTCATGTCATCATTTGACGAGAGATTGAAAAAAATTGAAAATAGCAACAAAGCTGCTACTTCTAAGCCAAAAAAATGAATACTACAGTGAAACTTATGGCGTGGAACTCAAATGGGTTACAAAAACATCAGAATGAGTTGCAAGTAATATTAGACATAGAAAAAATTGATGTGTGCCTGATATCAGAAACTCACTTCACAAAGCAATCTCACATTAAGTTTAAAGGGTACAAAGTATACCATGCACTACACCCAGACAATTCTGCAAGAGGCGGTAGTGCAATTATTGTAAAAGAAAACCTTCAGCACTATGAAGAGTTTAAATACGAAGAGAAAGAGATCCAAGCAGTCGCTATTTGTCTACAAACCAAAAAATATCCTGTTACAGTATCTGCCATCTACTGTCCACCACGGTATACGATAAAAAAAGACCACTTTATGAGCTTTCTAACCCGCCTTGGAAGTAGATTCATCTTAGGAGGTGACTTCAATGCTAAAAATACGTATTGGGGCTCCAGACTAACAACTACGAAAGGCAAAGAACTACTTAGTGCCATAAAAGAGCTGAAATGTGATGTCATGTCAACTGGAAAGCCCACCTATTGGCCAACAGATCCAAATAAAATCCCGGACTTAATAGATTTTTTCGTAACCAAGGATATAGCAACCGGTTATATAAAATTGGAACAAAGCTATGACATGAACTCGGATCACTCTGCAATTTATTTAGAAATTAGTGAGACCATTTTGTTTAAAGACAATAGTCCCACTCTTGCCAATAAGTGTACAGACTGGGAGGGCTTCAAGATCAGATTGAATGATCAAATAGACCTTAAAGTCCCATTAAAAACACCCGAAAACCTAAACATTGAAGTAGAGAATTTCATAATGCATATCCAGCAAGCAGCGTGGGAAAATACACCTGACTTCAACAAGAGGACGAAGGGAAAAACATACCCCTTCAGAATCAAGCAGCTCATTATGGAAAAAAGAAGTCAGAGAAAAACATGGCATCAATCTAGGTGCCCTGATGACAAACGAAAACTCAATAACCTGACGAAAAAAATAAGAAGACTTATCCAGAACTTTAAAGACGAAGCAACCAACACCTATATCCAGAATCTAAGTAACAACCAAAAGACAGACTATTCCTTATGGAAGGCTACTAAGTACCTAAAAAGGCCGGTTACCCAAGTCCCACCTATTAAGTGTGAAAACGGGCATTGGGCCATTACTAATGAGCAAAAAGCTAAGAGGTTTGCATAGCATCTAGAAAATATATTTCAACCAACCGACGAGGAACTCATTGAAGATCACACTTTGGCTAATATGGTGACATCTGAAAATGAAGTAACTATAAAACTAGTAACACCGAGAGAAGTTGCACGAGAAATAAAACGTAATATAAGTACACGAAAATCACCAGGTTACGATTTAATAACAGGAGAAATACTTCATAACCTACCAAGAAAAGGTCTGGTTAAGTTAACAACCCTTATCAATGCTGCACTAAGGCTAAAATTTGTACCAGACGTATGGAAGGTGGCTGAAGTAATAATGATAGCCAAGCCAGGAAAACCGGCTCACGAAACATCATCATATAGGCCCATTTCCTTACTACCAATCATGTCCAAGCTGTTTGAAAAGCTGTTACTCAAACAGCTTAATCCAATAATAGATAATAAAAACATCATACCAGAGCACCAATTTGGTTTTCGAGAAAAACACTCTACCATCGATCAAGTGCATAGGATCACAAATGTAATAGAAAACGCCCTTGAAGACAAGAAAGTATGTGCTACTGTATTCTTAGACGTGGCACAAGCGTTTGACAAAGTATGGCATGAAGGCCTTATAAATAAATTGAAAAGTCTGTTACCAAAGCAGTTTGCAGATATATTAGAATCCTACATTCTGAACAGAGCCTTTAGAATAAGACAAGAAGACGCCTACTCAGAACTGAAACAAATTAATGCTGGCATACCGCAAGGAAGTGTATTAGGTCCGATCCTGTACCTACTATACACTTGCGATATTCCTGAATTAGAGCAAAACACGATTGGGACCTTTGCTGATGATACAGCCATAATGGCTGTGGGTAACAGCCACGAAGAAGCAGTGGAAAAGGTCCAAATGGCTGTAAATCAAGTTTATAACTGGACCAAAAAATGGAAGATTAAACTAAATGAATCCAAATCTGTTCACATAGACTTTTCCAACAAAAAACATCAGTATTCTCCAGTTTACATTAACAATAAACTAGTACCATACGAGAATACAGCTAAGTATCTCGGGATGACCCTTGACGCAAAGTTACGCTGGAAAGCCCACGTTAAGAAGAAAAAAGATGAACTCGACCACCGATTCAAAAGAATGTATTGGCTGCTTGGAAGAAACTCCATGCTGTCCGTGCAAAACAAATTATTGCTATACAGACAAGTCCTGATGCCAGTTTGGACTTATGGTATCCAGCTGTGGGGCTGCACCAAACAGACCAATATATTAACTATACAACGATTCCAGAACAAAGTGCTAAGGGAAATTGTAAATGCACCTTGGTACATACGAAATGATGACCTCCATCGGGATCTAAAAGTTGAGTTCATCGATAAAGTGATCCAGAAATTTGCAGAAGCTCACGAAAAGAGGCTTCATCAGCATGTGAACGTCGAAGCAATCCAGCTTCTCGATCACACAAATATAGTAAGAAGACTAAAAAGAACAAAACCGTTCGAGTTAGTGTTTAGTGTTAGTGAATAGTGTAAAGTACAAAAGTGCCAAACAAACACAAGAATGAAGTGTATTCGCCTTAATAGAGACAATAAGAAAAGTGCTATTGGACACATTCTTAGTAAAGACAATTTAGTAGTTTAGGTTATAATTTAATTACTTATTAGTCTATTTAAAAGGCTAGATTGTAATAAGATTAGGGTTCATTCTATTGATGAACCTTAGGACAAGGGAAAAAAAAAAAAAAAAAAAAAAAAATTAATTTTATTTTAAAAACATGGATTTTTTTTTCCAAAAGTAGTCATTTGTTTATTGATTAGTGTTACATTTTCATCGCATTTCAATCTTTTTCGTCATCATGGATACGTTAAAAATTCAAGTAATTATGGAATATGAGTACCGTCGTGGCAGCAACGCGGCACAAGCGGCACGCAACATCAACGACGTTTACGGAGCTAACACTACAAACCAACGCACCACCTGTTATTGGTTTGCTCGCTTCCGTTCTGGAAATTTCGACCTGAAAAATGAACCTCGCGGTCGTCCGAAGACTTTGGTCGACAATGACGAATTAAAGGCGATTGTGGAAGCTGATGATACACAATCTACGGCTGAATTAGCAGCAGCTTTCGATGTTAGCGTCAAAACAATATTGGTCCATTTGCGTCAAATTGGCAAGGTAAAAAAGCTTGACAAATGGGTGCCCCACGAACTCAATGATCGTCAGCGCGAAGTACGCGTCGAGACGTGCCTTGCACTGCTCAACAGACACACAAATGAAGGAATTTTGAACCGCATTGTTACCTGCGATGAAAAATGGATTCTGTTTGATAACCGCAAGCGCTCAGCAAGTTGGTTGGATCCTGGTTCAGCACCTAAACAATGCCCTAAACGAAAACTTACCCCTAGAAAAGTGATGGTCACTGTTTGGTGGTCTAGCGCCGGTGTGATTCATCACAGCTTCTTACCAAACGGGGTGAGCATTACTGCAGATGTGTACTGTGAAGAACTGAACACAATGATGGAGAAGCTGGCACATCTCCAACCAGCATTGGTCAATCGCTCGTCTCCGCTGCTCCTGCACGACAACGCGCGACCTCATACTGCACAGCAGACGGTCTCCAAGTTGCAAGAACTGGGGTTGGAAGCTCTCCGTCATCCGCCCTACTCACCAGACCTTGCGCCTACAGACTACTACTTTTTCCAGAATTTGGATAACTTCTTGGCGGGAAAAAAATTCAATACCCGAGAGGCAGTACAAAATGCCTTTGAAGAATTTGTTGCCTCCCGTCCAGCTGATTTATTTAAGAAGGGCATCAATAAACTGCCACTGCGATGGCAAAGATGCATTGATTGCATGGGTGATTACTTCGATTAATACAAATAAAAAATACATGAAAAAAATTCGTTTAAATTTTTTCATACAAAACGGCAATTTCATAGGTAAAGACCTATTATTATGAAATGCGACATTGTCAATACGAGAGATGTCAAAATAATACGAAGGTTTGTGCTCCGCTAACAAATTCGGCTTTGATTTAACAATCACTTTTGTCACAGCAACTGAGCAACTGAATGCTCGAGTTCGGTGTACAGACGCCAGCACATCAAGCTACCCTAATCTGTCTAATTTCTTTGACAGATTTTCAACTTTATAACAAAAGACTAAGGTTCATGTTCAATTGGGAATATTTGACAGTTTGGGATAGCTTGATGTGCTGGCGTCTGTACAACTGTAAACCATTGTGTAATCGGCCAGCCAATGTCATCCATTCATATTGCCCCTTTGATCTTGTTCTAGTTTAGTTACGCACAAATCGACACAAATAGGTACGCGTCAGGATGTACCTTTTATGACTTGATTACTGTACTGTTATGTTTTTGTTAAGAGATAATGGACGGTAGAACAAGTTTACATTACGTTATAGACATCCGGATATTGTAATTTTTACTACCTTCAGCAAAGGGCCATAAAATGTATAGATTAGGGACAAATTGTTGCTTTGTCTAAATCAACAACTGTGTTTAAAAAAAATGCTGTGTATATCTAAGATTTTTTTAACCCTTTTCTTCTAAATACTCAAAAAACAAATTAAATGTAGCTATAGTAAAGCGCCAGTTATGTTTAAGTCCCATGTCATAAGGGGCGACCCAATTGCCAATAGGGTCGCCCCCTATTACATGGGAACTAACCGGCTAATGCCGATAACAAATCCAGACTTCGGGCTGCTACTGAGAAATGTCTTATGGGAAAACTCAATAACACTTTGTCCGCCCCGGGAATTGAATCCAAGACATGCTGAGCAGTACAATAGCGTTTGCGACACTAGACTAACGAGGCAGGCCAATGCATAATAATTTTAATTAATACAGGTACTTAAATGTAATAAATTTAAACATAATTTCCAAGATTATCGATAAGAACCACAAATTGCATCGGTCGTCAGCTGCCAGTAAATTGCAATCCATTCATTATATTAGCTGTTCGAAGTCAAATTAAAAGTCAAGCGCAAACCCAGTACAAAAACAGAAAAAAAAAACACGTAAAAAAAATCTTAAAAAAGTGCGCTTGGACTTTTAAAACAGTCACTCAAAAAGTGGGAATAAGGTGGCGCTGAAAGAACCTCATTTCCGCCAGCGAGTTTCTCAATACATTTCATTTAAATACTTTTTCTTAGACTAAACGGTGAGAGGTTTTAATTTCGCACGTCGCTATCTCATGCGAGGAGGGACAAGGAAACGCTCTCTGCTCGGCTATTCAGATGCTAACCTGCTTCGGGTTTCATTGCGAAGCACTGCAGTGCTACTGTTTTTTAAAGCTAAGCCAACTTTATTAGCAGTGAATTGCATCGTTTTCTTGGAGACATATCCAGTGCTCACTTTCACGTTGTATGTCGTCAGTTCTGGTTAAAGTTTTCTGGTTTCCTGACTATTATTATATTTACAAAAGCAGTAAAGGCTATATGTATTTTGTAAAGGAGACATGTCATGTAGCTCACTATTTACCTCGTATAGTTTTAATTTATACTTCAGTTTACAAAAAGCGTTTTGTTTTTGCAGCCTTCTTTTTAGAAAACAATGCCTGTGTTTGGAGACTCCGCTCTTGCATAGTGCAGCATACATTTGTATCTTTAACTAGCTGTCCCGACAGAAGTTGTTCTGTCCAAATTACAATAATTCATACAAAATTCCTATAGAAAATGCGATTTCAGTTTTTCCAAATTTTAGACTGTTCTTTAGCGACTTTCCGATAACTTTTTTTTTCAAACCACCGCTGAATTAGAGAGAAAAACAAAAAAGAACTGCCGTTTTTTAGTGTTAACGTGACTAACGTACAGCATTGATAAAGAGATAATAGTAGATATTTAATTATTATTTCTCGCTGAACATCTGTGCCACCTGTGGAATAAGTACTGTCTTACCCAAGTTATGCCAATCGCTGTCACTCCCATTCCGTTTAGTTGACTTATCAAACGATCGGTAAACTTGTGCAAAGTCTATTGACATTTAGAGCTGGTTCACCATTTGATTAGTGGTTGTGATTAATAAAACTTTAGTGCATTGCGTATTAGGAATTAAGCAAGTGTGTTTGGTGAGCTATTTGTGTTGATTATTGCACTTAAAATCTTGATTAACTGATGTAACTTGATCTAATGAAAGTGTTATGCGCCTTCCTGTTTGATTTCGTTTTGTGATTTTTCGCTTCAAGTTTTATGAGATTACCATTGATAGAAGTTATTAGTAGCGCTGTGTCAAATTAATTAGTAGGTAATTATTTTTTAAATGTGTTAAGCCAAAAATGATTTTAATTGAGGCTTTTCTGCCATCAAAGATTATGAGGGGCAATTTTTTCAATTGTTTGGGAATTGCAACATTCATTTCCATGACTTTTAGGATTTGGGGATTATGGCTAAGTAATAGTCCGCACGGGTCGATCGATCAGGTTTAGCTTGCCGCGGTTGGTGCGTGGATGGGTGACCATCTTCAAAATGCCAAGACCCCATTTGTGTCTCGGCAACCACGTTAAGCCGTTGGTCCTGGCTGTCATTCGTGGATCTTTGGACTGTCGTTACGGGGTGTCAGAAGCCCGGAAGTCTGACAACCAGTCCTTATACCAAGGGATATCTTATTATCCAGTTGCTGGGTTGTGAAGGTCTGATAGGCAGTCGCTCCATGAAAAATACTGGTATTCAGCGGTATCCGGTTAGACTGGAAGCTGACCGCAACATAGTTGTGAAAACGCTAGGCAGTATGTATTCCCACGACTTTTGTATCAGCTAGCCACCAGAATTCATCTTAAATTACCATTTCTGATATCCTTAATCTAATATTAGAGAACAATTCATCCGTTTCGTATCGTATATTATTACGATCGATGAGCATAATTATTTAGAAATAGCTTTTATGCATATAAATTACCATTGAAAATGTCAATTATTAACATAATCGTAGAGTGTCACGCTCTACGATTATGTCAATAATTGACATTTTCAAAAATCGAATGAAATATTTGTTCTAAACTGAAGTAACCTATTTTGTAATAACACCTTTGTGTGGAACAAAATAAGTCATAGTAATAGGTGGCTCATTTAAAAGTTATTTCTAGTATTCATTCTACTTTGACTTGTTAATTTATATTTGGTTTAGACTGGTTTATATGCAACCGGCTTGCTGTGATGCACAAATAGAGGTACCATAATATCTAATATCAAGGCTGGTCATAAAATCACATTCACTTGAAATTGTACCGGTTAATTAATATTAAACAAGTAGGTACATAGTGATAAAAACACGTTGGTATTGATTTTGATAAATTATGAATGTTGCACTACATTATATTAGGCATGTTAAGCCGTTGATTCTGGTTGTCATTCGTGGATCATTGACAGTTGCTACGGGTCTTCAGAAACCCGAAAGTCTAATAATCGACAGCATCGGCAGCAATAAGCGATTGACTGCTGCGCTGCGTGTCGCGGGTTCGATTCCCGCACGGAACAAATATTTGTATGACCTACAAGTAGTTGTTCCGGGTCTGGCTGTTTGTGTATGTGAGTTCAAATGTTTGTAAACGCACCCACAATACAGGAGAAATTCCTAGTGTGAGGAAACGTTGTTTAAAAAAAAATCCTTGGTAACAAGGGGTGTCGTATTACCCAGTAACTGGGGAAGTCAGATAGGCAGTCACTCTATGTAAAATACCGGTACTCAGCTCATGATTTCAAGAGATAAATCCTCTAGTATAATTCTGAAATAGCAAACCCGTCTTGAGGAACAATTAAGCACTGCTAATTTAACATGACATCACGCCAATATTCCCCTCAGGTTAAGGCAGAGGTGTACGTACAGTACTCCCACATTTCGCCAGTTATGTTTAGGTCCTATTTAATAGGGGACGAGCCTATTTCCATCAATTGGGCTCAAATCTAGACTCCGGGTTGCTACAGAGAAATTCCTGACAGAAAAACACGAAACACTTTGTACCATTACAACACTAGTATCACTAATTGCAACAACACTAGTGGTCACAAGCGCTACTGAGCATAAGGAGGACCTTATGCTCAGTAGCGCTTACCTATTGAACCTAGGAAGGTTCAATCCCCGGGTCGGCAAAGTGTCATTGGAATTATCCAGTGCCAATTTCTTACATAAAAAATACAATTAAAATTCTTACAAACTTTGTTATGAATGGGGCCAGAAACAGTTACTTCTAACTAATTTAAAACAATAAATCCCCACTTATCAACTGGTTAAACATCAATTTAGTCATTATCACTGTATTTTGTAGAATAGGGTAATTTGTCCAATTTGACGTACAATTAAATCGTCGAAGGATTAGTTTATACTTAGATTATAATTACTGCTGATGACGTGTAGTTTAATAAGCGATATGATAAAATAACGCAAGGCTGACACATTTAATTATGCTATCATTGTTATAAGTACGGAAATTATATTATATTTTTCATATCTTCTTTCTATGGTTGGATTGATTGCATTGAACAATTACTCGCCCTTATATAATTACTATAATAAAGTATTACGTGCCACTATTACGGAGATTTGATTAGGTTTTTATTGCATCAGAAATACCCGGCATTATTGAATTGAATCGCTTTTGTAATAATTTGCGGAATTGCGGATGAAAGAAATCATAGAATCTATCTTAGTAAGTGCTTATCTGTTCCATGTGGTGCCGGACGTAAAGAATAGCACCATCCCATCTCTTCCCGTGGGTGTCGTAGGAGGCGACTAAGGGACTTACTAGAGAATGGGCAGTAGCGTTCTCTATGCATTTTACCACCATACTACGATCGAAAACCCGCCTGCCAAGCGTGGTGATTATGGCAAATCCCCCTAAATTGGGGGAGGCCTACGTCCAGCAGTGGACGTCTTTCGGCTGAAATTATGAAGTGCTTATCTAAACATAATCCTAAGTTTTATATTCGAGGGTTTGTTTTCCGCACTTAGTCCTTCAGGTGGACCATTGTGCGTGGGTCATGGCGACGGTCGGTGGTTTTTCCAACCAACCCACCTCCTTCCAGAAGTTGATTATGTGTCCTGGTTTGTTAAGAACATCCGTGTAAGATCTAGGTGTCCCGATGGTTTCTGTACTAATCTGCGTGACACCTGTTCACATGCGCAAAGGCTTCTTCAGCCACGGTTTTCTCTCCATGCAAGCCCTACATAGAAGACTGCCCGTTATGCCTATTGTGTGGGTGTGTTTGCTTAGCGGGCAGTTATGGAATCCTAGATTTCAGGGAGTTTTATTAAGACTTAGTCGGTAACTTAGAAATCAAGTAACGAGGTTTGATATGTTGTCATCATGAAATTAGTTCTAATTATGAAAGTAAATTTATTTATTAGACAGAGTTTTACAAATCGTGGTTGAGAAAAAAGAATCGGATTTCTTTATTGTATAATTTTCGGCGGCAATATTCCTCACGTATTCGACGATTATATCTACAGCTCTGAAATCACAACGTGATGAATGCTATAATTTATTGAAACAAAACGATTTAAATCTTTATTCGAATCCCTCAAAAGATACGAAAACTAAAGATAAGTCGGTAATTTGCTACTGGGTAATTACAATCGATAAAGCGCAGTACCAATTTATCGATGAGATATAGAAATCCTTATCCAAATATATATTAATATTTATGATAAGATTTCCTTTAAAATGTCAAAAAAGTGAAATAGTTATATTAATCCATGTATCATTAACTACAAATAAATACCCCGAATCCATGCGCGTAGGCAGGCGCTACGCATGCATTAAAATGGGAGCTCGTAGCGGGTGGTGCTACGCGCTACGATCTCCCATTTGTATGCGTCTGCTACATTAATATTTAGGGATGTTTACGTAAAAGTGCGCAAATGGCTGCTAAGAAGCTCTTTGTGCGAACTATAAATACTGAATCAAGTATTTGAGTTGTGCTAATATTTTGCAAACTGAATTTATCTAACAAGGGAGCGGTTTCGAATAGATTGCTGAACACCTGCAGTTATTTACAAATCAAGTTAAATGACCTCAACCCACCTTCCACTGTTGATCAATTAATTAATTTTATCTTGCAGTTTATACCGGTATTCACACCCACGACAATACTTGATTTAAAAATATATTTTTTGTATTACATCACGTTTGGGCTTGTGGCCACGTAATAACAGCCACACAGGTCGATCGATCAAGTTAAGCTATGCTTGTCGCGGTTGGTCCGTGGATGGGTGACCATCTTTACATATCAAGACCCCTCCGTGCATCGGAAAGGACGTTAAACCGTTGGTCCGAACTGTCATCTGTGGATCTTTGACTGTCGTTACGGGTCGTCAGAAGCCCGAAAGACTGACAACTAGTCTTACCAAGGGGTATCGTGTTACCCAGTAACAGGGTTGTGGAGGTCAGAAAGGCAGTCGTTCCGTGTAAAATACTGGTATACAGCTGCAGCTGGTTAGACTGGAAGCCGACCCTAACATAGTTGAGAAAAGGCTAGGCAGATGATGATTAGTATCATCCATCAGCATGTTTCTATTTGTGGTAATAAGAACTTTAGAATTTCGTCTTACACTTTTTAAAACCTGGAGTACTTTAACATTATTGCCTTGATTAATTTTCAACGAGCCAGTACATAATAGACAGGTAGTTGACAATTAACTCTACAAGTAGGCGTTGCTTGGTAGTATTATTATTTTGATTAACTACTCTGTCATAAATTGGGTCTTGATAACTGCATAAATTAAATTAAATACAGTGCGGTGTCCTATTGGACAGATGACCTCGAGAAATGTGATGGAGAACAAACTGACTACGTTTAATTTTTCTACGAAGTGTCCAACTAGAATAAGCAATAACCTTCTTAACATATCGATTACAAAAAATTATTTCCATACTAATCCTTACTTCCTTACTAATATTATAAATGCAAAAGTAACTTTGTCTGTCTGTTACGCTTTCACGCCTAAACCGCTGAACCGATCGTCATCAAATTTGGCAGAGTTATAGCCTGGGATATGAAAAAGAATTTAGGCTACTTTTTCCTGCGATAACCGACATCAACGTGGGCGGACCCGCGGGTAACACGGGTAAACGGTGAAGGAAGCATATCGTGAGGAAGCCGGCGTTTCCTAGAACCAAAAATTCAAACACATGTGACATCTACCAACCTGCACTAGGCCCATGTGGTTGATTACAACCCACTCCCTCCTGAAGAGAGTGGGCCTGTGTCTCAATAGTGGGAACATTATAGTCATATTACTTACTAGCATTTCGCCCGCGACTTCGCCCGCGTAAAATGTTGGCCGCCGACCTACCACGTCGCATCCCATCGCCCGCACGCACTCACTTTTTTTATTTCTGCTCGTGATGTAAAATAGCCTATGACCTTCCTCAAGAATTGGGCTATCAAATGTAAAAAGATTTTTCCTAATCCGACTGGTAGTTCCAGAGATTACCCCCTACATACAAACTTACAAACAAATTTTACCTCTTTATAATATTAGTATAGATTAAAATTTGTGCATGTGACAAAGCTTGCGACAGCTATAAACGATGCAAATGCACAAGCTAATCATATCAGATCCCATGTTTTCATCAAATAATCATTAACTCGGCTTATTACCTCGCTTTCAACTGTACATCAACAATCGTGTTCAACCAATCACAATCAACTGTGAGGGAGCTAAAAACCACGACCCGTTGTTCTCGCGCAGGAAACAATTTGTCATTTAGTTAGCGGTCACATTGCCTTGCAGAAGATCTATTAGAATGGACGACACACGTGACTGATCCTATAAAACTGAATTTTCTTCGTTCATTTATTTTCACTTCATAACTTTTTCATTAAATGAACTTAGAGGTTGTATTGATGATTTTAATGATTATAAATAGTTATAATCATTAAAGTCTTCATAAGAATATGGTTTTACATAGGTAAAGCCATATTTTTTACGATTGCGAATCATATTTTGTTCAACATACTGCCTGACTTGCAAATTAAAAAAAAAAAAAACCTAAGAAAATTTTGAATTTTACGGATTACCTTGGAGGTTGACCCTTAAATTAATATTAGAATTAACTTTCCTTGTAGGTGCTAGAGTGTTCAAATGGTTAATTAAAGGATGGAAATATTTATAAACTCACTAGCTTTTGCACGTGGTTTCGCGCGCGTGGATGTCAGAAATTATGCCACGGAAACGTTCTCCCGGATTAAAAAGTATCAGTTTAGTATCAAAATTCGACAACAAGCTACTTGTGTGTGTGTGTCCAATTTTACCAACCGGTTTAGCAGTTAAGGCGTGAAAGATAACAGACATAGAGACCGACAGAGTTACTTTCGCGCTTTATGATAAAAATATGGAAATATAGATTTGGATAAGTAAATGTCAAATATTTCCTCATGACGATGCCGTTCGATCAAAGAAATGTATTAACATTTTCCGCAGTAGGCCTTCTCTTCTTTCCTACATTGTATCACAGCAGCGTAAGTGCAAGAATGCTAACTACCGACAGCTGATGTCCGTAATACAGGTTTACAGCAAATTACTTTATTTGCTACATAATGCATCATATTGTTAATCAATTTACCTGGATGACTCCGTCAGAAACGTGGCAGTAATTGGATTGTTAGGAATCTATTTATAACTTAATTGAGGAATGAGAAATGGTTCTCATCAGCATTCATTTGATCAGTGGCTTTATGGTTCCACAAATAATAGGACACTTAATATCGTATCCGGCGTGTCCTATTGTCTGCACGTTATAGGAACTCGTGGACGCTACCGAAGGTGCCAAAGTCGTAGCCAAATTTTGGGTCGGCTCTATGATTGCCAACGATACACTCAGTAGAATGGCTGGTAGCTAAGTAATAATGGCAGCACGGGTCGATCATTGAGGCAGCGGCGAGGTGTAAATTTTTCTAAGAGGGAAGCCGAAGCGAAGTCGACTTTAACTTACTGACTTATCAATAAAGAATCCTTAGTATCTAAAATTAATATAGGAAAGTAAAGAATTCAATACAATAAAATTGAACAGCTGAAAACCAAATAAAATGTGCAATATTCCTCCATTTCGTTCTCACTGACACATTTTTCTATATCTGATTCTGTCATAACCCGTTGTACAGTGGCTTGTTCTCGTCCCTATCAAACGTCGTTCCCGATTATGACGTTTTGGCGCCGGGTTAATTTAGAACATTTCTTTTTTTTGTAATACAAAGCTAAAAATAACCGTTTTTGATGTTTGAATGTTATGGTGGTTATGGTTATGATTAGTTTGGGGCCCAAGCTAAGAATGAATTACTACACGATTTGACAGTTGTCCCTACTCCCTATATGGTTTTACCCGTCCAAAAAAGTTAATTAATCAGCTGTAGGAGTTACTTCGAAGTTTCGAACTATTTTCGGATGGGCTCGTATTTTTGTTGACGGAGTTAGAGAGTTAGACTCCCTGACTCAGTTGCACATCGATAAAATTAGGCTTTCTATGTTTGTGTCATGTCTATGTGTCTGTGATTTATGTCCATAATAAGTCATAACACTCAATGTATTGGGAATCCTAGAGAGAGCCTTTATTTATTCATAGGCAGGGTAATTATAGGCGATTGGGGAAACTGGGTTACTTAATTCAGTAGCCGGTAATAATGCCGTTTTCCAATAGGTATGTGATTTTAAAACTAAAGATTTTCTGGGCCGTTTTGTAATTTTGTCGAATATGGAGTGCTGAATTGTTGATTAATATACAGGGTGATTGGAAGATGGGTGCAAAGCTTTAAGGTGAAGATAGTATAGACAATTTAGAACTATTTAAGCCATGGTTGTCTTAGACGAAGTCTTACCAATTTTTTTTTTTAATAAGGTTTAAAAGACGTATTGTACATTTTTTTTATTTTTTCTGAGCTTTAAATGTCTGTAAAAAAAATGTCTAATGACACAGAAGCCTAAAACATGTTTTGCTTGATTGCTTACACATTACTTTAATTAAATAAATAAAAAATGAATTCATTTATCATTCAATTTGGCCATAATTATGCAGTTTACATTAAGTTTTGAGAATTTCTGAAAAAAAACTTAAAAATTTGGTTAAAAATATTTGGTAAGACTTCGTCTAAGACAACCATGGCTTAAAAGGTTCTAAATTATCTGTACTATCTTCACCTTAAAGCTTTGCACCCATCTTCCAATCACCCTGTATACTGATCGTGATAACATATGCTTTCACCGATTGCCATAATAGATTATAGGTACCAATCGATCAAGATTATGTCAGAAAATGTTAAATTACGCCGGCAATATGCTTGGTTTACTAAAATATTTTTATTTTATTAAAATAGGAAACAAAATTAACTAGGACGGACTAAACCAAACGTATATCTTATTTAAATATTTATACCGGATAATCTACCGGGCTTTGACTACCGAACATACTAACGCTTCTCTGGTAAAGCCAAACCTGAATCCCGAACGCAACACGAATTGCATCACTGTTTCTTAGCACCACTGTTGCTGGCTACTGGTAGGCTAATAATCTCCAGGATCTGAGAGTCAATGAAACTTATTACCTACTTACTTAGTAAAAGTTTACATAGAATACTTACCTACCCGGTTTTCCACACACGAAGTTTTCTTTGCATTCACATCCTGTTTAATGTGAACTCAGGTTAGTATGTCGTGTGCTCTCGTTACATAATCTCATTGAATACTTATTATTAATGTTGATAGCATCACACAAAAAACTTTTATAGATGTATCCTAGGCACGCTAAGTTTTTTATTACAGTATTATAAACTGATGTGGGAAAATGCAGAAAAACGTGAATTGAGACAGCTGTTTCGGTGAGCTGAATAAATAAATAGGTTTTGTGGTAGGTACGGTCAAAGACCCCACAACCATATACTTATCTGTTTAAGGTTGGAGCGGGGTAATTTTCAAACAAATTCCTTTTCTGAGGGCGCATGTCAGCTTTGCGAACTGTCATTTTCATTTAAAGTGTTGACACTGGCGTAGTCGGAATACTATTAAACATGGAACACCCTTTTATTAATAAACATGGAATGAAGTTATACCAGGAATAACAAAGGAGGAATAACTTTATTCTGTGTTTACCAGTACCAGGATTTTTTTTTGAGGGTGGGTAATCATCAAATAACTTCTCCCGCTCTGATTGGAGCGGGAGGGCGTGTCAGACTTTTACTGACTAAAACCCACCCGTGTTCTGGCAGGCATCGGCCCTTGCGGACCCCACCAGTTGGTGCTGACATCTCTTTGAGGCGCGCGTGGAACACAACGCGCCGTCGACCCGGGCTTGGTCCTTACCGGACAGCGAGCTACTCATTACTCGCCGTCTGCAAGCCCGCGCCTACGGTGGCCGGGAATCAGCCTGGGATTCTCGACGCCCAGGGCGTCTCCCGCGGCGACTACGGCCGTTAGGGCACATATACGGCCTCTCCCTCACGTGCGCCGCCTCCCTCTTCGCGAGCATAACTGCTTCGCAGAAAGAGGTGACAGCTAACCATGCACTCCCGCTCCGTACCATGGCCTGGACCAGGGCCGGACGCGAGAGGTCGCCGCCGCCGATCGCCTCCACGAGGACACGGTGGTACTCCGCCCAAGCTGAGCAGACATCCACCGTATGCTCCACCGTGTCCTCAGGGCTATCTACACAGTGGAAACACCCGGGCGTTTCCTCCCGCCTTATGCGAAACAGGAACCTCCCGAAACAAACGTGTCCGGTGAGGACCTGCGTCAGGCAGAAGGTGAGGACGCCATGCCGCCTCTCAAGCCACTCCTCAAAGAGGGGACTTATCGTGGCGTGCCCAATAACAGGGTTAATGTGTAAGTAAAAATTAAGTTGAGAGCGTTAAGGTAGCCCATGAAATTCTAATTATTTTACTTTTTTGCAATTTGCAGGTCAGTGTAATATGGTTGTACGAGTATGTTAACCAAAATATGATTCGCGAAGTTTCAATATAATCATTAAAATCATCAAAACAATCCTCTAAGTTCATTTTATGATTTGTAAGAAAAAAATGGAATTTAGGGCTACTTTAGCGCACTTTAAGGTACTTAATATATTTTTTCATTGTCTGTAGATAACCTACGTATGCATAAATAAATGATTGTCTGGTAATTGCTAAATTACTCCCATTGATCGTTCTTCTAATTGTGAGTAATTATGGACTACTTATGGCCTTTGAATTGAAGAGCGCAATCAATCAATGGATCGACCACAGTACTCGGAATCTCCACTTGTAACATACTACGTCATTTCCGAGTGACGCCATGGTTGCCATGCCCATTTCCTATTACCAGGAACTTGAATGTTTGGTTAAATGTGGGTGTGTTATACGCCTCTGTCTACTCCTTTTTGGGGAATAAAGGTGTGATGTAATGAATGTTTTCCCAATGACTCAAAAATACTTCTATAATGTTAGACTGCTTCATAAAAACGAACGGCGCGGCGTACACACTTGGTCGGTATCGGTACATTCGATTCGGCAGAATTTGTTAAACAACAATGCTGACCGAAGCATTTGCCATATATTATTATGTATATTCGATTTAGCCGCCCCGTTGTGCCGATTAATAACGACCCGAACACGTGTATTGTCGTACGCCTGGTGCAATGGTAGAGCACCATAAAAATGAATTTCACTCAGTTTTAGGCAGCTCAAGATTTATAGAGTAATAAGGGAACTGTTCTCCTTACTTTTCATTTTCATGCTTAAGTGTATTAAGTTAGCACATAATCCATATACCTAGTAGTTTCCACAAACATATCCGTTGCTATAATTGTGACTCGCACGCCATGAAAAACTGTCCCATTTCTCATCTAGGTTTTTCCTTGTTATTGTTTACCGTTGATAAGTACATAATAACCATGTTGTTGTATTGCTAATGTATAGAAATATAACAGAAATGTGTATTGTGTTTTGCTCACTTACTTGTAACTGGTCATTTTTAAGTTTCTTTTCTTTTTAAGGAAGGTAGAATCTGGTGAACAAGTTTTGATCATTATCGTTCCACATTCATTTGTTTAAAGCTGGTTAAAACCCCACCAATCTGGATTAAAAGTAGGTTGGATGACGGTATTCAAAACTTATTATATAATCTGTATTAGTTCCATAATTTTGTATTTTTTCTCTCAATTATTATTACTTTGTTTCACTAAAACTGTTTGTTAACATATTTATAAAACTGACTGTCTTAAAATAATAATATGTTTAAGTATATATAAAAAGAAAAGAATCATAATGCATCAAAAAGTTCGTCTGCATTGTTGGCAACAGGAAAAGTGCCAAAAATACTGGCAGCATTATATGCAGTTCGAATTCTCCTAACTGAATTGTCTAGAAATATTCAGATTTTGTTAAACTTAAATACTCTTGAGTTCTTGACCCCTTGAATGAAATTTCGAGATTGACTATCTACTCACGACCTTACAAAACGTTCAACGTACCAACCATGAGACCGAAATCATCAAAAACAATAAAATCATGAGCTACTGATTTTAATTTCATATCAGATAATAAAGTAAAATCACCCGTCAAGATACAATCAATTTCACGATTACAGGAATCCAATCAAAGAGCATATCTGTGAAAAATCGCTTATGATGTTCGTGCCGATTAGTATATCCGTTTGTACACGTACGGCATTCAAACCGCAATTGAATAATTGTCCCACGATTAGGGACATCAATTTATATTCAATTATACTGAAGATCATTTATTACATTACCAAATTGTGCTCGTAAATGTCAATTACTTTATGAGTTGTAGTTTTTGTAGAGGACATTTAGTTAAATGTGTTTTTTTTCGAGGGTGGGAAATGATCAAATAACTTCTCCCGTTTAGGGTGGAGCAAGAGAGCGTGTCAGTCTTTTGCTGACTAAAATCCACCCGTGTTCCTTCAGTTGCCTGTGTGCCAGGGGCCACAGTATCTCTTTCGAACAACCCGCATCCCTGGCAGTAGTTAAATGTGTAAATATTGGTTTATTTGGTACTAGGTAAATTTCTAGCTCGCCCTACCCGCCGCGTTGCATGGCATCGGATCGCCCGCGCTATACTTCGTTTTCAGCTCTTAAGGGTCGTTGCGTAATGTTAAATAACCTATAAAATTCCTCAAGAATTGGGCTATGAAATGCAAAAAGAATTTATTAAATCGAACTGGTCGTTTCAGAGATTATCGCGTTCAAACAAACTCTTTAACAACCTTTATTATGTATTAGTATAGTATGTAAGTGCCAGTCAGTTCTAATGTAATTTAATATAAATCTTCTATTCGTAATCCAATTTACTCGCCTAGTTATTGTAGGTTCTATTATAAACATGTTCTTATTTTACACTTTGTTGATAAGAATCCGTGCCATATCAGCTGTCTTTCGAAAATTGAGAGTATGTATTATGGATTCTAAAAACCTGCGTAGTTTACGATTTCATCTATCTAAAACAAACGCTAGTTTGCTTCTCCAAAGTCATGTCAAAACCACACCATATATTATAATAACCGGAACAGAATGAATAGTTATTGTCATTAAAATGACACTGCCGGCCAGCGATGGTAACTATTACGAGTACATTGTCGTGCGGAATCACGGACATTTGCACGCCACTTCTTTGGCGGTTAAACGCCATCGGGCTACGTAAACATTATGTTGTAGATAGCAATGCAGGAATGTCGATTTAAAGGGTTCATTAGTATTAAACTACTTTGTTTTTTAAGCATGGTCTAGACAAGGAGATCTTACTAATAAATGAATGGCACCTGGCATAATCACCCTATAACGTTTCCACACTGGGCTACTATTTTGCTCGTATTCCGATTAATTTCGGGGTGCATGGAAAAACATAATAGCGAATCATGAAGCTGTATTTGGCAAGACTTCGACAAAGATTTCTTAAAGAGAGAAGATAATAAAAAAAAACAATCATACATTTTATTAAAACTTCACATAAAACAGCTACAACAGACGGATCTCCAAAACGCAACCGTTGACTAATGGAAACTGCGATCACGATGCCGATGTTATCAACCGTCGGTACTTCGCTATTGTTTATCCCGCGAATGCCTAAGGTGATCATTGCGTGTTCCAAATACTTATATTTTATGTTCATATCCACGCTCGTACTTCCACATTGTTCTGTGTTTCACGAGATTTTCTGTTTTTCTTTTATTTTATATTACTCTGCTTATTATCTACATATCCTTGTAAACATTTGATATCTTGTTAGATAAATTATGTATGAGTTCTTTGTGTTTTGTTTTAATTATGAGTAGGCGTTATGTTATTTGCTTCTCTTTATATCGTGTGTCGTAAGGTTTTTATCATCAGTTTTTGGTTTAAAGCCAATTCATAATGCGATTATTTACTTGGGACTTACATAGACAAATGTGAATAAGGATTCCAATTTTTTTATTGTTTTCAGTAATCTTGAATTCATAGGAGTTTAGTTCTGCGAAAGATTGTTATCTTTCATAAAACTAACTGACTAGGTTTTTTTTTTTGGGTGGGAAATCATCAAATAACTTCTCCCGCTCTGGGTGGAGCGGGAGGGCGTGTCAGACTTTTACTGACTAAAACCCACCCGTGTTCCCTCAGTTGCCTGTGTGCTAGGGGCCGCGGTATCTCTTTCGAACAACCCGCACCCCTAGCAGGCATCGGCCCTTGCGGACCCCCCCATTTGGTGCTGACATCTCTTTGAGGCGCGCGTGGAACACAACGCGCCGTCGACCCGGGCTTGGTCCTTACCGGACAGCGAGCTACTCATTACTCGCCGTCCGCAAGCCCGCGCCTACGGTGGCCGGGAATCAGCCTGGGATTCCCGACGCAACTGACTACGTGAAGGTCAGATAGGCAGACGCTGCATGTAAAATACTGGTATCCAGCTGGATCTGGTTTGACAGACAGCCGACCTCATATAGTTGGAAAAATGCTAGGAAGTTGATAATCATGATAGTATGGGAACAAATATTCACAGGCCCACCGAAATTTTAAAACGAGATCCTACACACAAACATGTTTCGTACAAATATTTACGTAAAGAGCCACTGGGCGACACTTCTAATAACAACATAATCCCACACAATATGCGACTAATTTACCTGTCTGTTGTAACCGAGTTATCGAGGGCAATGGTGGACCATAATGCATGGGTGTGCGGCCACCCATCCGCGTAATAGTGACATTCTTCCACCGTCTCGTAATCGCTCACATCGCGGTTGTGCAAATCGCTTCCCATGGGCTTTCGCATTAGCTAAGGAGAGGTTCAGACTTCTGATTTTGCGATTACGATTTTACTGTATCTAATAATGTGTGGCGTCATGTCGGCGATCTGGTTTAGCATGGTACAGACGCCAGCACATCGAGCTACCCAAACTGTCAAATTTTCCCAACTGAACATGAGCCTTATGCCTATGTATTAAAGTTGCAAATCTATCAAAGAAATTTGACAGATTGGGGTAGCTTGATGTGCTGGCGTCTGTACTGTGCTGCTGACTATGAATCCCGATAAGATATGAATATGCTTTATCATCAATGAAAACTATCTGATACAGTTTCTTTGAACCATTACCTGTTATTAGGCATATTGGTTGAGACTTGGAGAGTCTGTTTGTCTCTCTGTCCCATTTATTTCAGGAACTGGGTTCAGAATCAGATTCTATTAAGATTTTTAAGAGTGGCTTTAGCAGCAAAGCGCAATGGCTTGCAGGCGTTGACAGCTGTTAAATAATGTAATCTTCCATTTTATGAATGAGGAAAATTTCGATCGATCGTTCAATTAACGCGTTATCTTTAATGACGTTTAAAGATAGCTGGTCAACAAATTACATGATTTTGAATATTTATAATGAGTAATTGTTTATATTACTTATTTAGGTTTTATTTAATGATTTTCTAAAGTCTTGCCATGTGTGCAATGCCTAATCCTCTCAAGCGCATAGTGACTTGCAAATTAAGTGCTACGAAGATTTTTATAGTGATCTCATCAACGAAGTTTAAAATAATCTTTTGTTTCTTATAAGTTTAAGTAATGAACGGCAGACGATAAATGATAGTTTATGAGCTTTTTTTTAATGAAGGTACTGAACTGTAAAATGACGTTCCTATAGGTTATACGTTATACACACTACCTTCTTCAGAAATAACACAATTTGCTTGTATCTACGTAAACAACCAATATTTTTGTAAAATTGGATAAACAGTATATACTTACCTAGGTAGGTAGGACTGCTTCGTTGCTCATTGAAATCTAGGCTTCTATTCCCAGGTCGAGCAAGGTATTTGGGTTTTTCTATCAGTAATTTCTCAGTAACCCGGAGTCTGGATTTGGGCCAATGGGTCGCCCTGTTACATGAGACATATAAGTAACTGGAAAAATGTGGTTGCTCTAAAGGTATACCTCTGCCTATTCCTTCGAGGATTACAAGCGAGATGTTATCAAAATCAAAAGTCATTTATTCAAACTAGGCTGAGAGTCAGCACTTTCTGAACGTCAAAATTACATAAGATAGTCCCCTCAAAATGCCCACCCTTTACCACTTCCTAGTGCTTTAGCTGGGAAGAAGAAGTGGCGCAACAAACTACCCAGCAGCACAGCTGTCTGTTAAGTTAAAAGAACTGAAACATTACTAAACACAAATTATAAAATTAAATTATTTGCCATAATATGTCAGCTATCACACGTCAATATACCAACAAAACATAGAAACTAAACTCAAGCAGATATAAATAATAAAGACAAATCAATAAACGTAAACAGAACTTAATACCCACATAAACGCGTCCAGGCATGAAGGGTGTGCCCGCTTACATATGCAATGCTGCATTATCTTCATTTAGATTTAACTTGAAGTAATAAATTACTTAGGTATTTTTTTACACAAAACTTAGATTTTACATAATCTAAACCTGTGATCAAAACGGTTGCTGGCCACTTACATTAGCTGAAGAACATAAGTATTAAAAGCCAATATACAATCAACTCCATACATAATCTGCTTACCAATTGTATGTTCACTTTATTGTCAACACGTTAATTAAGTTGAAGTTGTGAACTTATGTAAATGAAGCCAGCGTACACCCCATACACAACTTGGATAATTGGAGCCTTTTTGTTCGTTGCAGGTCTCGAGTGAGATGCTCAGCCCTTAACGTACTGACGTACAATTCAACTTGTTTTTTTAATTAGCTACGCACTAGTTTTCAGTTTAGGCACAATTATTGTGTGAAAGAAAGGAATTCTGGGGATTTATTGTTGTTTGTTTCATGGTATTGGTAATTATAGATCCTGATAATTCTGAAACTCACCTCACTTCACGTCACCCTACATTAATAATGTTGTAGAAAATGCTTATAATTGAAAAGTAGATTTCAGGAAATCTTTATCAGAATTAATTTTCCTGGTTCTAGTTAGAGTTTCCAAGAAATAGAGACTTATTTCAGATTTGCAGTAACAAAAAACCTTAAAAAGTCACCGTAAAGATGCGATATCTAATAACGTTACTTAGCACGCACTTTGGCTAAGCGTTATTCCAGTCACCTTCATACAACTGTCAACACATACAAGTTAAAACTAGGGACGAAAATATGTCTAAGTCAAAGTACGAGCTAAGTAACATATATACATCTCTTCCTTAAGTAAAACTCGAAAAAAATATGTTTTCAAGATTTCCACAAAAACACATTTAGGGTTGAAGATAAAAACATTTTGAAAGAAACGTGCCGTTTGATAGGTAGATTACCGCGTGACCTCTTTCACTTTTAATAATAGATCGATCATAATTTATCTGCAGACTCATGGCTCCAAATATCTAGGTTTTGTTACAGCATTGAGCTTCAATTGTTATGAAATGATTTCAAAAGTTTTGGTAATACTACTATTCTGATGGGTTGAACTATTGATAGAAAGCTGGATGATTTTCACATCGTATGTAGGTCGAATCATGAAATAAGCAAGTTTCTCTGATAAGGGTTTGGGAACATGTAAAAAAATCTGAATTGTAATCTCCTAATTCCCTTCACGCACAATCAAACGTTCATTTCTTCTTTTCTTAAAAGTAAGTTTAAAAGCCAAAACCTGAATGCTGAAAAGTAAAGTATGAAACATGAAAAAAAATATTTTGAATCTATTCTATTCGTGTAACCCAACACGGCATAATAGTATTTTTTTGGTAGTTTATTATTTCCTTATTTCCTCTAGAAACCGCCATATTCAATTTAATATGACGTCACTTAACCGATACCTCATTTGTCGAATTATCAGTTATGAGGAAACAGGTGAACATACATACCGGCCAAAATCATAACCCTTCGTTTTGCTTCTCCATACTATGACAAAAAGAGGCCTTTCATTATTAACCTGGACTGTCTACGGGTCTAGTAGTATCGGTAGTACATACATAGTTTGAACTAAGGTTTTTCCCCTTATTGCACATATTAAAAATAATATATTTTAATTTATATTACAGCAGGAAGAGAGAAAAGAGAAAATCAACAAAAAAATATTCCGATTACGTACAAATTCTTTTAATTTCCTTCTTGTAAAACAATTTTTTCAATTAGAAATGAATTATTTCAAATCTAATCGTTCGATGCGAGATTCGACACAGGTCTTAACTTCTTCTAATCGACGATAAAAATGGTTGCACGAGCAAATAATCAAATCAAATGTGATATACTCGTATTTCAAGCAAGAATAAATTGGCCGTGATTATTTGTTCTAAGTCTAAGGGCCTTGTTATAAGACGATTTTGGTATAAACCTTGGATATAACGTGAGAATGCTGTGAACATTATGTTGCCATTGTATCTTGTACAAACAAATAGAGCAATGATAGTTGGAACTAGTGTAGGGTAAAGGCTCCCACAGACATGCGCGACGCGACGGTGCGACTCGAATCTGGTCGAACAATTTTCATGAACTTTTCAAAGAAATTGTTGTACTAGAATCGCGTCGCGCCTGTCTGCGGGAGCTTTTATGTCTGTTGGTACAGTAGGCAGCATGACAGTGGTTTCAATAGAATAAGAGACCAGCTTGAAATGGTTTTGTTACCACTCATGTGCCTACTGTCCCTAAAGTTATATAATATAAGACTTTTTTAGATCTCGAGTCAATCAAATCTGATTATGGTGTTTAATTGCCACGTATAAAAGTTCTAAACGATAAAAAATCACTGTCATGTATTTGGGGCGGCCATCTACATGCGAACTACGCATCACACCTAACCCTGCATCGCGCAAGCAGAGTTTACGGCGTCGTCAATCGTCGGCCCTGGCTGGAGTCACAGGCAAGTCCGGATTAGGTGCCGTCTACCTCCTAGATTGACCTGAAAGATGTCACTTCCAAATAAATAAAAATACATCAATCGTCGGGCAGTAGCCCAACAGAGACAATATCCGTCTGGTCAAAGGATCCTCCGTTTTCTATGGATGAGTGAACTTTAGGTTTTAGGTGCCTCTTTACATAATTATCTGCATATCCAATCTAATCTTATCTAATCTAACTAGCCTGTATCAGCCCACTGTAGGGCAAAGGCCTCTCCGGCTTCCACACAATTCTGTCCTTTGCCAGTACTGGCCAGTCCGTTCGGAAGGAGTCAAGGTCGTTTCGCCATCTTCTTCTCGGCCTGCCGCGCCGCGATGGCGTCGTGCGCTTCGTTTACATTGCACATATTAAAAGGTAAAAACAATTTATTGAAGTACCTACTAATCCTTTCAGAAGTACCTACATCAACGTTCCCTATGTAATCGCAGAAGACTAAATAGTTCTACCTACGTTTAGATAAATACCCATATTCGTATTTACGTTAAATCTAGTGTGAATTGATATTTACATGCACTTTCAAAAAACTTAGTAATAAAGGTAGGTTTGCGTAGTTTTCAGAAGTAATTACTTATTCATGTTTTATTTTCACGAAATAGCGTTGGAATTCTGGAAAAAGTTATTATAGATCTCACTACTGTATGCGCAGTAAAAATACAGTTTTGACTTTGACGTTGCAATTACAGAAGTGAGTTTGTTAGGATTTTTTGCAGAATATTCTGCCAGGTGCGCTCCGGTACATACATCCGGTTTTCCCAGCCAGTACCTACCTACCTACGGCTGAATTTCTATATTGAGCGCCTGGTATCTGACCTCCTCAACCCAAAGTTAGAATAATGTAGAGTTTCAGTTCAGGCTTCTCACATCCCGTAACATCATTCCTATATTATTATCTAAACTAATATTGGAATGAGATACGATTAGATTTTTTGTATGTTTGTTTGTCACGCTTTCACGCTAAAACAGCTAAACAGATTTAGATGAAATTTGGCACATGGGTAGAACATGACCTGGATAAGGACAGGAAATTTTTAATCCCGAATTCCCGATACTCGCACAGGATCGATTTATAAATCGGATATTATTAATGTGTAAGTATCTATGTGTGTTTGTTACCTTTTTAAGTTTTTATCCTTTTACCGGTTGACGACGACTATTTATCCCAGTAATAATTTCCGATTTCCACGCGAGTGATGCCGCTAGCGAAAGCTAGTAGCACTATATTTTCGAAAAGAATTTGGCAGGTGACGGTACTATAGTTACTGTTCATTGTTTCGTCCACGTACATACCTACTCATAACTTCAATACGTACTCGAATAACTTTATCGTGTTTTGTTAAAAATACACAACATCCAGTATTTCCAAAATATCTCCGCATCTGTTGCCGATCGACGAAACTTTCAAATTGTGCAGAAACATAGATTTTATTTTTACATTTCAGTAATGGTAGAAAAAGAATATTGAGGGACATTCAACTTAAAATTGATGCTATAAAATAGTACTTTATGCAGTCTGTATGAAGTTAGTAGTTTATATTTTTATAGTCTATAATGTAGCTAGATATGTATTTAGTACGCACATGCTTATATTTTATCTTATTTTTATAACTTTTTTTTACATTTATAAGGAACGTGGCCAATTAATTGTGTATCTACATTTTTTGATACTTTATCAACATGGAAAGTTGGAAAGGATAAAACCTAATTAAGCCTTTTTTCGGCGAACGTTTAGAAAAGATAATCATCGATTTAATATTAATTAAAATAAATTAACTACTGGCTTTCAAAAACAAAATATCGAATTATCTACCTATTACCACGAATAATCGTGATTATCACAATCAAAGATACCAATGATTATCAGGTTGATATGATGATAAATCTGGTGGGATCTGATATGATCGAATGTCAACGATTTTTCAAGTTCTTCTAAAGGAGAGATTTAGTGAACAATCTTCAGAAGGAATCGCCGTCAAAGATAATTAATTATGTAGGTAGAACGATGATACATTTAAAAAATGATGTAATCACGAACAAAGGATGGAGAATAATACTAAAAGTCAGAACAAGTCAATCCAGCTATCAAATCTATGATCACATATCACGTTTAATTTTGTGATTTATTAACTAACTAAAGAAACAAGTCAACAACCTCAGGTCAAATATGTTCATAGTTCGTGGCCACTTAGTTTCGTTATGGCTAGATCCTTTTTCGGCATGGTTGAATAACACTCTGCTTTTTTAAATAAAAAAATAAAACAACAAAAGATTGCTTAAAAAGTTTGACAGATAAGATTGATGCAATTTTTTT
This sequence comes from Antitype chi, assembly GCA_947359405.1. NCBI lineage: Eukaryota > Metazoa > Arthropoda > Insecta > Lepidoptera > Noctuidae > Antitype > Antitype chi. The sequence continues at coordinate 7,588,586 of OX375814.1, forward strand.
TATTAAACACTTTAAAAAAGTTCTAAAACATTAGTTAATTACTTGACAATTATCTATTCTAAAAACAAACCACTGTAAGCAAATAATAAGTATAAATGCACACAAATATGTACTTAATGGTTCTCAAAAATGTTTTATTTAAACAAACATTACATAGTTAATGAGTGTCACCAGCGCGACTCGTGTAACAAGGTCATTACAGGTCATCAGTAAACGCATAACGGCACTTACTATTACAATGTACAATGTAAACAACAAGTAATTTTAAGCTAATGTCTACTATAATAATCTAAATAATATGTACAGTCTGCACATTGTCAACGCGGGGCTACGAGGCGTCTACGCAGCTCTAAGAATAGTCTAAGCGGCGCTAAGAGGCGTCTACGCACACTACGAAGCGTCTACATAACTGAAATAGGCGTCTATGTAGTATCTACGAGGCGATTACGCTATGACAAACGTGAATTGCAAATACACTCTTATATTACGACAAAAATTATAATTTTCTGTGAATGTGACTCCCGGTCAATGAAATCGTAGTAAATTCAATACTTTGTCTTTCGACTGCTTCTCTTTACAGCCTTGAAAACGAACGTCGATCGTAATTCAACTCATGTATTATCATAATAATCACACATTGATTGATGTCGCGTGTCGCCATCCGAAAATATTATAGCTTTAACGCTACTTTGCCATGTTAAAAGTATTTCAAGTAAGTGATGAACGTACTGCACTTTGTATTATACTAGCTACATAATGTGGGGACGATAATACGACAATATTTTAAGCTTTGTAGCTATATTTAATGACGTTTCCTATCTGCATACAAAAACTTGAGAGGTGTCAAGGGACACCCGGATCAAACGAAGTTAAAAAAAAAAATCAAAATAATAAAATAATACATAATATAAAAGACGAAATGAAAATATCTGGCTTGCTTTCTATAAGAGAGAGAGAGACAGACAGAGAAACATGCGCACGCCGCACGGCTTACAATAGCTTACTATAGCAAAAAGTGTCGTGACAACTTTTCGTATGAATTTTTTCCGTCTAGCCCCCTTTCACAACGCGCGATAAGGAACTTCGTTCCAAAATTCAATCAAATTCATACAAAATTTTGGTCACTATAATCAAAGATCGGCAAATCTCATAGTTGGCATCCTCATTATTGATTAGTTTTCATTTGAAAAATTCCGAAAGAAAGAGAGCAGCTGGCCTAGTGGTAACGGCCGTGACTTACGAGTATTAGGTAGGTTCAAACCCAGACAGGCGTTCTCAAGACGGTGAAGGAAAACATTGTGGGGAAACCGGCATGTCCTAGAGCCAGAAATTCGAAGAATAGAACCGAGAGTGCGGGATGGTAGATGTTACATACATCTACCAACCAGCACTGGGCCTCGCGGTGGATTACGGCCCACTCCCATCTCATAAAGAGGAGGCCTGTGTCTGTTGAAAAAATCATAGTGAAACAAAACAATAAATTGTTAACATTTATATCATTAAGTTTCAAACCAACATTGAAACTATTATGTAAATCTTAACAATTTATTCATATACATAGTATATTCATATGAATATACTATGCCATAATGACGAGATTAGCAACGAATGATTACTCCGAAACATAAATTTGAATTTATTTAGTTGGAGCTGTTAATAACACCTTGGTCCTTACTTATCACAGGATATAAAGTATTATGAAACTTGATTTAAGCTGATAAAGGTAATTGTTATCAAATTGGGCTAGCTGACAAGAACACGAATTAAAAAATAATTTTATGATTATTCTGTTATCAGCGTTGCTTACGCCTGCAATTGTTATCTCAACTGTATAGGGTGGCAGGAACATCGACGTGAAAACTGTAACCATTAATTCAGCACACGACTCTAGACTATTCTAGCGTAGAAACCTTTCTTCGGTAATAAAAAAGTCTGTTATAACATCATCATCATTTCAGCCGAAAGACGTCCACTGCTGGACATAGGCCTCCCCCAAGCTCCGCCACTTCGACCGGTTCTGTGCTTCCCGCATCTAGCGGACTCCTGCGGTCCTCACAAGGTCATCGGTCCACCTTGTGGAAGGCCTTCCAACTTTACGTCTTCCGGTGCGCGGTCGCCACTCTAGAACTTCGGGCTATGTCGGTTACCTTGGTTCTCCTGCGGATCTCTTCATTACTGATTCGATCACGATGTTATATCATAGAACAGTGCAATGCCTACGTGGTCACAATGTATGGAACACAAATTTTTCAGAATCATGTATTATATCTGCCGACAAATTGCTTTGCAGTTTGGCAGATGATGTATAAAAATAAAAAATGTAACATATTGGATAAATAAATACGTAAAAAATCTATGGTAACAAGTTCCGCATCAATGTCTCTGCCACCCTGTTTAGGAACTGTACCGCAAATACCGGCTACTTCTTTAATTAGATTAGCTTGCCAAGAAAAAGGTTATGTTGTATTTGGTACAGTACGCCACACGTTAGTAGGTAACTCCCTATTACGCTAGGCCAGCTCAAGGCCAATGTTTTACCACTTACGCGGCCTATTGTACTCCGTGTTTAGACACGAGAGAGATGAAAAAAAATGACATGATTGATGAATTAAGAAATAAACTATTGTAAGATTAAAGTATCAAAGTGAAACAAGTCAAAAATCAAAGACTCTGGGTATTTCCATTTCTATTTCATACAACAACACTATAATTATGACCACTAATCACAATTAAACATGTCTCGTTAGTCACCTATAACGGGAACTAATTGTCACTTAATAACTGTTAAATTGTTGGAAATTTTTACCTGTTAAAATGGAACCGTCTCAAAAACTAATGACTAAAGTTGTTTACTTGTTTCGAGTCATCATACTTCAGTAGAACGGGCGACGCACAAATTGGGCTTAAAGCGACGCACATGTGTTTTTTTTTTTATGGATCATCATCAGCCTTTAGCAGTACGTATCCTAAGATGTATTAATCAGCCTATAATGTTCCCACTGCTGGGACACAAGCCTCCTCTCTTCAAGAGGGAGTGGGCACCACGCGGGCACCTTGCGGTTTGATAGATATCATGTCTTCGAATTTTTGGTTCTAGGACATGCCGGTCTCCCCGTAATGTTTTCCTTCACCGTTTTGAGAGCAATGGTGATTAAATAATGTTTATGTTACCGGCAATCTGTGTAATCCGGTATTCTATACAATACCTAGGCAATTTATAGAATATCTAAAACGTTTAGGTAATGTATGAAATATTATTTATTTTATACTTTGCCTAGGCATTCTATACGGTACCGAATGCGCAGCCGGCAATATGTGAAAACTTATCCTACGCGTGATATGTCGCAGCCAACTAGCGCTAACAACCTTTGGAGGTAGCGCTCGCCGGCTGCAGCCGCGGCACCGCTCGCTACGCTGGCTCGGCTCGCGCGCTGTTGGTCACAGTTCTAACCTAATCTAACCTAACCCATTTCACCAGGGTGCCCCGGCTTAATAAACCAATTTGGCCTAGGACAAACTTGTTTGGCCTGAAATCGGGTTTGGCCTGTAACATAATAATCAATCAATTTTTTCACACATTGCCGGCTGCGTAACATTCATAAATAAAGACCAAATCTATTTACTTTACTCATTGCCGGTGAACCAGCAGGTATTTATTCTATACAATCCCTGGGAAATATATACATTACCTAGGCAAAGTATGTAACGGAGAATAATATTCATAATATTTCATACATTGCCTGGACGCGTCAGAATTCAGATATTCTATAGGTACATTACCTAGGTATTGTATAGAATACCTGAATTACAGATACTTGAATACAGATTACCGGTAACATATACAGAGTAAAACACCTGTCTGGGTTTTAACCTACGACCTACAATTACACCTCCAAAACTATCTATATATAAAAAACCGGGTTATTTTTCTACCTGGACAGTAGTGTCCACTGCCCAATGCTCCACTATTCAACACAGGCACACGATTGATGACCTCCTCGTGATCTTAAACTCTCACAGATTCAATATGTTAGTCAGACGTGAGCTGGACTTTCTTGGAATACCGACCAACTTTCTCGGATTGTGTAGTACATACGTACAGTTTATGCTAAACGGTGTATATTTGTTAGTATGACCGTTTGATTTACGTAGGCAATACTCTCACTTTACTGTTGAGGAAAGCGAATTCGTTTTGAACTTGGCTTGCCTTGGTTTTGAATTATATGCAGCATCTGAAGTATCATGCGGCCGTCTCATTTATTTATTCACCAGCCTAATTGTTCTGTTTTGAAATTTTATTAAATATGGTACTCAAATGTTCAAAGTTAAATCGATAAGTAAGTTGACTTACTTATCTTTTACAACATTTAACACAACAATGATTGTTTACACTGGGTACTAAATCTAATTACTAGCTAACAAACTACCTATATCAATATCAACGTCTCACTATTTATGTACTACACGTTGCTATTTATTTATTTATTTGTAACTGACACAAATTAATTTTGTTTAAGTATGCATACACACGCCATGTTGCACTATTTGTATAAAACTGATTTACATCCGTCACCTCACATTCAGGTCCAGTTGATAACCAGCGTCAGACACAAGTTGTCTGGCATTTTTGCTGAACTGGGCCTTTTTAGCGCAACCGTCAGACACACTTTAATGCTAGTTTCTGTCATCGCACTTTACACTTTTTGTTCGGTAAAAAAAAAATAGTTTGATTTTTTTGCTTTTTAGTCTATGCTAAATAAATGTATTTTCTTTCTTTATTTCTTTCATAATCCAATGTTTTGAATCGTATCGTATTACCCAGTAACTGGGTTGTAGAACTCAGATAGGCAGACTGGAAGCCGACCCCAACATAGTTCATGTAGCGGCTACAGAAAGGGCACTGGAAATCCCAGAGTCGCCGTTATGAGCTAATGAATGACAGCCACAGCGTGGTTTTAGTGAGGTACCCTGCAAGAGATACAGAGTTATTTTTCCCTTAATCCATAACTTTCATGTATGCTAATCAAAGTCTATCTGTCTGTCTGTCACTCCTAGACTAAAGTACCGCTTTCCCACAGTTCAACGACTGCGCGTATAGAAACGCATGATTGTATAATGATTTTCCTTTGATCTATGATCAGTTTAGAAATGTTGTTACAGATTACTTCAGATCTACACTTTCTGATTAATAATTTATTAGGTAGAAGCGCGAGCGTACGTCAGTGACGCATTACATTTTTCATTTTGATAGTTAGTGCTGATGAGCTAGACCCGGCACATCGGTACATAAGCACTTATATATTATATATATTATATGTATATATATTTTTTTATAATATTGTTGACAAACAGAAGCTTGTAAATCGGATTTCTGTGACAAATTAGGCTCTATCATTGATTATGCAGCTACAGAGAAATACATATAGTTACATATAATTAACTTTTACGGGTTATGTAAATGATCGACTTACTACAAAAAATCTAACTAATCCAAAGGCATTGTCTTTTAAAAATCTTAAAAGTATTGGACCAACCATAACTTTTGAACTCAAAAAATATCCATTAGCTGTCAGTAAATGTAGTACAAACACAGTAGGCCCTATTATATAGTTGAACTTTACATTACAATTGGAGTGCAATAAATGCATATAAAATCTATAATACCGACTAACTGTAAAAAGTGATTGTTATCAAATCATCAGCGAATCAGAATTGTCATTTCTGCCAGCCACAGTAACATTTAAACACCTACCTACCTATATTATGAAATCAATACGAAATAATGGATTTACCTAAGTCATGTCTTGCCTTCGAGAAGGATTTAGTTTTGGAAAAAAAAATTGAACTAAGTTAATTATTTCGTATTTTATAATAATTGTTAGTCCTTCTGACGTAATATTATATTATGTAGGTATACTTACATGGAACTCTAACCTAAAACATTAGTCGGGTAAACTACAAAACACGCAGGCATTGAACTTTGTTCCTTGCGCAGAGGCGTCATGTTTCTAAAATGTTCTATTTTGCATGCGTTCCACGTGACGCCGCAAACTCACAAGTTTTGCAATCACAGCCTATCTGCCGACATGTATTGAGAAATCCAATATTATTTAGACATGTATTACTAAAAGGCTTTTCTTTTATGCGCAATGTATTGGCTTGACAAGTTACGTACCTATTTATAACGTATGTACAGTCGACAGTGACACTTTGACCTTCATCTGGCCTACCATAGTACGGAGTTTCAATGGAATAAGAGGCCAGCTTATGTGGGATGATGGATCAGGATAAGCCACGCTTGCCGCGATTGGTCCATGGATGGGTGGCCATCTTTACATACCAAGACTCTTCCGTGCCTCGGAAAGCACGTTAAGCCCTTGGTCCCGGCTGTCATTCGTGGATCTTTGACTGTCGTTACGGATCGTCAGAAGCCCGAAGAGACACCTAGCTTAATCAAGGGATTATGGAGGTCAGAGGACCGGCAGTCGGTCCATGTAAAATACTGATACTCTGGTGCATCCAGTTAGACTGGAAGCCAACTTCTACCTACACAGTCGTGAAAAGGCTAGGCAGATGATGAAGAGGCTAGCTTATACTGGTTTTGTAACCATTAACCTACTGAATAAGCCTTGTAAAGGTCAAATAAATAGGTATGTTTACAAACGATTGTTCTAGAACAATATACTGTCGTTGTATACTTATACAATGTTCTTGAACATACGGTTATTTTTAGGGATACGCTCGAGTACCAATGGCCTGATCATCGCTACTTTAGGCGAAGGGAAAAGTAGGCTGTGGAAAGCGGTGATGAGCGTGAAAACTGATTAGAATGTAATTTGCATAAGTGTTTTGTGTTTTATCGTCAAATCTTAATATAAGAATAATGGAGACAACGTTTAAAGTGGATGCGCTAAGTTTGTTCGCAAAATTTAAATGTTCTTCCGTTTCTTGCAATTTGTAGGTCAGTGTCACTTCGATTGATGATTAAAATATGATTCGTGACCATAACACATTTGGGTTTATAGAATTATAATCATTAAACTCATCAATACAACCCTCTTTGTTGTTAATAGATTATTTTTATATCAATTTAATTTTTTTAATGTTAATGTCCCAATTTAATTGAAATGTAAAGTGACGGCCCGAAACACAGGTTTGAATAAACCTAGATCGGACGGGTCGCTACCTAACATTCTAATTCCGAAACATTATCACTTGCACTTGTAATAAAAATATTTTAGAAATAGTTTATTTTTAGGCACTATAATTGTATGAAAAGTATGGGAACTTTAAACTACTTTTGACTCTTTTTTATACGTTTTATTAAATAAAAATTATTATTACTATATTATAATTTCTTCATTGAATCCCATTGAATGACGGTTTCATGAAAAAATCGTGTGTTACGGACGCGACTCATATTTTGTTCAACGCACAGTCTGTCTGACCTGTAAAAAAAGTTAGTTAGTAGGTATATTTGAATTTCGCGGGGTACTTTGTCACTTCCACCTTAAAGGCATTTGAAAAATAATCAAATGTAAATAATCACGGCGCTGACGTTGACATTTTATTGTTTGTCTAGTCACAAGGGATGGTTTCCGATGTAGGTCACACCGTTCAGCTACACAAGTACCTTAGCTGCTTAGGTATCAGGCTATTTAGACTTAAAAAAAAATACAATTCTCGGTCGGAGATAAGTCTTATTTTATTTTGCCCGGAAATATTATTTTTCTTGTCGTGGAGGTTGTTGCCCGAGAACGGAGGTGTTCGACCTCATTTATCAGATTAATTAATAAAATGAAAAATTATAAGTAAGGAGAAAACAATTTTTTTTTTAGTTTTTCCCCTTTTGTCGACATCCACGTGCATGTCCCTAACGTGTTGTTATTGTTTGCAGCGTAAGCGGGTGGGCGCGCGCGCGGTGGCGGCGCAGGCGGCGCGGCGCGCGCGACTGTAAGCGGTCGCCGACGCCCGAGGAACATGCGCACAGTCCCATCGCGCCGCGCAGCAAGACCGCGCGCATTATGCTCAACATGAAGCTAAAGGAGCGGCTGGCGCTCGCCGTCAGCGCCTTCCTCGTATTCTTCACGCTCATGCTCGTCGTAGACCTACAGATGGACTACGGCATCTCCGGCCACAGAGTACCCCTACACGGGCGGGTGGCCATAGCAGACACTGAAGATAAAGGCCGGTCAGCGTACATAGAGTTTCGGAAGCGGTTCCTACAGAAAAGGTTGGTGTTGTGATTTAGTGGCATTTCAGAGAATTGTTTTGCTTTTTGTGTGTTATGTGGCAACATCTGAATGGAAGAATTTTTCGCAATGCGAAATCTACGAACCGGTATGTATAGTGTTCACTTTGTAACTATTTCGCGTTTACTTTATTTTATGAATGAAAACATTGTTTTATATTATTTATTTTAAGCGCAAAGTATATATTCATATCTTATTCTCCAGATATACATTCTGACAGATAGGTAGTTTCCACACAGACTTCTCAATCAAAAGTTATCTTATCGAAAACAACAATGACCCTTTGATTGCGTCGGAAGATGACTTGAGCGCAGTGGTTATTAAAATAATTTCTTAATAAATGAGTTTTTAATGACTCCAGAATACTTTCATGATCGTTAGGTACAGACTAATTTTAACCATGTGCGTTATTAAGACTTGATTTAATTTTATTGTAGCTAGGTATACAAACTACATAGTCTAAGCTTTCACCATCTTTACCAAATTATATATCCAGTTAACTTCTGTATTTCACAGTTATTTAGGATCTGTGGTTAATTTAAGAGTATTTTATATGTAACTGCGTATTGTTATCTTACGTTATCGTCATGTTTACTGGTTTGACAGTGTCTTTATAGATAAGACGGTCTGCTTCGGACAAACCTAGCATAATACAAGTAAGTTAAACATATAATCCGTGGAACTAGATCAATATTCTGTGCGTAATGATACCCGTTGACACATGATATTAAATTAAAAGTGATTTATAATAATCATTAAAGATTATTATTGTGCGAGTCAGCGTTATCGATGCAATATTCGTGAAACAGATCGATACTATGTTATGATATTGACTAACCATACATGTATATTTAATTACGTAGACATCATCAGTAATTATTCTATACTAGCTTTAGTCAGCGGCTTCGCCCGCGTGGAGATCGAAAATTATTCCACGGGAACGTACTATCGAAATAATAAGTATCTTATGTGTTTATCTATGTTATAATCTACCTGTGTGCCAAATTTTATCCAAATCCGTCCAACCATTTTTGCGTGATTGAGTAACAAACATTTAAACATCCAAGTATACAAAATTTTATATTTATAATATGATATACATATACCTATATTATATATTAGGAAGTTGGATAACCAAATGTCTAACAACCAGTTTTACCAAGGGGTATGGTGTTACTCAGTAACTGGGTTGTGGAAGTCAGGTAGGATGTCGCTCCATGTAAAATGGGTGATATTCAAAACTGCATCCGGGTAGACTGGAAGCTGCCTCTAACGCTGTTGGAAAATGGCTAGGCAGATTGATCACTTATCATACTTATCTATCATTCAAATTCAATCTTGCTTTAAATAAAATGAGCGATTATTTAATTCACATTTAACTATCTATTTGTGAGGAAGTGTGGATGTCACGTGATAAGTCGTACTTTTCAAAGTTTCTCAGCCAATGTACTAAATGCTAGTGTGCTAAACCATTTTTGAGCATAAAGTAGTTGTTAAAAAAAAGAAAAAAAACTTATAACAACCACGTCAGGGTCATCATATCATTGATCACAAATTACGCACCTTGATTTTTAACTGACCGTTATCAGGTTAATTACAAACTGTAAATAGAACCTGCTTACCTCCTAAACCACAACTGGGCGAACAACCAATACACTATTGCAAGTTCTGACCGCAAAACAATATAATTACAACTACTGTCAATATCCATTGTGATTGATTGCTTTCCTAGAATCGATAAACTCTTATTGATACTACTATCGAGAAGTTGAAGATATTGTGATTTTGCGTAGTAATATTTATTTGGTTAGTAAATGTACACTGGGTTAAGCATCCAGAAGATATACGAAAGTAGGAATATAGAGGGAAATGGCGGGATGAGCTGGAGTCCTTTAATAAAGATTGGTGCTTGGCAGCTGGCCCTGGGCGTCGAGAATCCCAGGCTGATTCCCGGCCACCGTAGGCGCGGGCTTGCGAACGGCGAGAAATGGGTAGCTCGCTGTCTGGTAAGGACCAAGCCCGGGTCGACGGCGCGTTGTGTTCCACGCGGCCTCAAAGAGATGTCAGCACCAACTGGTGGAGTGCACAAGGGCCGATGCCTGCCAGGGGTGCGGGTTGTTCAAAAGAGATACCGCGGCCCCTGGCACACAGGCAACAGAAGGAACACGGTTGGGTTTTAGTCAGTAAAAGTTTGACACGCCCTCCTTTTCCCCTAAATTGGGGGAGCCTGTATCCAACAGTGAACGTCTTTCGGGTCTTTCTTTTTTTTTTTAATACATCATCATCATCATTGCAGCCGAAAGACGTTCACTGTTGGATAAAGGCTCCCCCAATTTAGGGGCCTTTGCCATAATCGCCACGCTTGGTGCCTCGGGTTGGCGATCGCAGTATGGTAGTAAAATGCATAGAGAACGGTGCTGCCCATTCTCTAGTAAGTCCCTTAGTCGCCTGCTACGACACCCACGGGAAGAGATGGGTTGGTGATATTCTTTACGCCCGGCACCACATGGAAAAGCACATATACACAACTACATATGAGTCACATAAATTGGAAAGCGATTTGTAGTTTCTATAGTAAGTATTATAATTTCTAAGAAAATTATTCCATCACCTATTCAATAATTAATTATTATACCCGCAGTCACAATCAGGAAGTAACCTTTATCATTCAACAGTGACATTAAAATAACAGTATAATATAATAAAATATTAATCATCTTAATTTAATTGCCAATCTGTAGGTAAGTGTTTTTACTGTACATTAAAATGATTGTGTCTGATCTCCCTTTTTGCTGTCTCTATAAATATTAAGTATATTTCTTTCTTAATTAATATTTATTACAAACTACTTCCCCGAATGATGAATAAATCACTTTTATTCACGAAATAATTTGTCTCGATATGTTGAACTCAAATGAGGTGACAATAATTTAAAAAACAATTGAACTCTATTATTTCCCCGATTTTTTCTGTGCATGCAGATTAGAAGACACAATATTATTTAGAGCATAATAATAATCACTGACTCGTTCGGGTTAAATAATAATCGGGGCTTGTGTCCAAACATTAACAGCTACACTGGTCGATCCAAGGTTAACCTACGCTTGCCGCGGTCAGTTCTATGATGGGTGACCATCCATTATATTACATCGGTGTCTCTGAAAGCACGTGATTTCCGAGACACCCGGTTCGGTCCAGGCTGTCCACCGTAGATCTTTGACAGCCGTTACGCCCAGTCATGCCTTACCAAGGGGTTTCTTGTTACCTAGAACCTAGGTTGTGGAGGTCATCTAGGCAGTTCGGGTAGACAGGAAGCTGACCCCAACATATTTGGGAAAGGGCTAGGCATATTGATTGATTGTTGACTTGTATGATGCACGCAATTGCTCAAGTTTGAAGGATAGTAAGATAGGATAGTAGTAGAGTATGATAGTCGGCTAACCAACTATCCTTTCCTACGAATATACAATATTATTTAGAGCATAATGATAGTCACTAGCTCGTATGATGCACACTGTTATAGCTCAAGTCGGAAGAAGAATAATAGGAGAGGATAGGTAGTAGTAAAATATGATAGTGGGAGGTAGAATGTAATCCATAATCTAGTGTAATCCATGCAAAAATATAAAATTGAAGTGTCTGTTTCTAACGTAAAAATAACAGCTTTTTACTAAATGCCTGTATAAAGTATATAAAACAAAAATATATAAAAAAGAATTTGTCTGTCTGTTTGTTCCGGGCAATTTCCGAAACGACTGGACTGATTTTCGGGATACAATGGCAGATAGCTGCTATAACGATATGCTGTTATAAGGAGTAACATTGGCTATTTTTTATCCCGGTAACACACTCCCCTCGGATAATTTCCAACATTCACGCGGGCGAATCCGTGGGCACAGCTAGTTAAACAATAAATATGAAAAGATAACCTAGGCACGTTTGGTTTTTTATAAAATTAGCGATAGATAGACCGTATCGCGTGGCCAATTGCGATCTTTTAATTCGTTTTGCGAGCTTTTTATGTAATGATAGCAATATTCTTCACATGTATATATGTATTTATAAAGTCTGTGATAATTGTGAACTTGAGTGACCTTTACTATAGTAACTTCGTCTACAATTATTTCTAAATACATCTGTGTGCTCTCGTTATCGGGAATTTACATTTATCACGTCATATAAATATGAATCGATGGCGTAGATAATAATTACAGAGCAAATAATATTCAATTTCAAATATTGGTTTCTAAGATTTTTCGTGCTTTTAGTTAAGTATCTACCTACAGTAAAATTAATGGTAACAAGTAAAACGGCTGATTAGTAACTTTTAAATATTTTTTTTTTCTAAAGGCGACTGGTTAGCACAAAGTTAATTAATTTGTGGGCAAATCGACTATTCCAGAAATATGTATTAGACAAACGGCACGTTTTGAATAAACGACGAAAAGATAAGGAAAAAGTAGATACACTAACTTTATTACATAAAATTCAAAATGTGCCAATTGTCTAATAGTATGTCTACGTATTTCTGGAATTGTAGATTCGCCCACAACCACATTAACTTCGTGCAAATCGTCTATAGAAAATAGTATCGGTCGAATAACTTCAGGCGATTAAATTCGGGCGAATAAATTCGTGCGAATCGACGAAAATACAAGTAAAACGCTTTTGGTAACTACAAACTTTTCGATACTCAAATACATGTATTAATAAATCTGAGCATTATCTATTATCAAACGAGTTCAATAACATAATTTTTCGTACAATTATCATAATACAAACAACCATAGAGCTTGTGTACATAACATACGTTATCAGCACATTCTAGATGCAAAGATAACATATTAGTAATTTGGGCATTATCATGACCCTTATCTTTGTAATCGATATGGTTATCAAAAAATTCTTACTGAACACGATACACCTACCTACAGTCACAAGCACTAATATGTATACGCTTACCAACTTTTAAAAGTAAATTGCTCCTCTTGTTCTGATTGAATTTTATGTTATTCTGGAAATAATATTTTGGAACCCACACTATAATTAATACCTAAGTTATCTCAAGTTTGCAATCGTTATTTAAGAGAAAATCGCTTTTGAATTTGGGTATGTGTAAACATATTAGTGCTAGTGACTGTACCTAATACTTGGTATTTTTTGCCATCATTATCTACGCAGATAGCCCCCTCTTACTAAAACATAACTGGTAGAATGCAAGGATAATAAACACCTCTGATAATATACACCTCTGATAATATACACCTCTGATAATATACACCTCTGCTTATTTCTTTGGGTGCATAGCATAACATAACGGCTTGCTTCCCCGGAGGATTGGGCAGAGGTGGGCCTATAGTAGTGATGTACCTAGTAGTCTTTGGATAATATTGGCTAATCACTAATGTTCCGTGTGGTGCCGGACGTAAAAGAATAGCACCATCCGATTTCTTCCCGTGGGTGTCGTAGAAGGCGACTAAGGAACTTTCTAGAGTATGGGCAGCAGAGTTCTCTATGCATTTGACCACCATACTGCGATCGCTAACCCGCCTGCCAAGCGTGGCGATTATGGCAAAAGCCCCCTTTTGGGGGAGGCCTATGTCCAGCAGTGGACGTCTTTCGGCTGAAATGATGAATGATGATGACTAATTAAAAACTAGTTACAATTTTTTACACAATTTATCAAACTCTGATTTATTAAAAAATCATTATCATTTCAGCAGCAATACAACGTCGTCATCCGAATTGTGTGAAAATAGTCCTATCAAATTAAAAAAAAACACCTACGATAAAAGTTTAGCAATAACGGAGATTTCAATATTGCTAAAACTAGTAAATATACTACATACCGAACTACTATCTAAAAATGTAAACAAAAGATAGTTAGTCACTTTGACTACTTCAAATCCTAGCAAATCAAACCTGACCAGAATTTTAGTGGTTAATTGTCTTGTAATTAGAACGCACATAAAAAGAAAGGAAAACAAAACAAATTTTCAAATAATCACGCTCTCTTTGAAAATTTTGTTTTGAAGCACTTACAAGGTTTTGTTGGGGACAACCACATATACAAAAAACTATAATACGAGTAAAGTAGCACACTACGGGCTACTTTATTATAGTCCGTAGGCTTAGCACGTACAATGAGTCGATTTTGTAGGTCAACGACACTTCTAAACTAATAACACTGCTATCTTAGACTAATTCGCAAACAGAGACACTGAATAAATCTTGATGCCACACTGTTGCTTAGCTACGTGTTGAGGTTTTAATTTCAAAAATCAAATATGTTTCTAACCAAGAGATAGTTGTCCCAGGTCTGGGTATTTTGCATGTGATATTTTGTGAATCGAGGAACTATCCATATACAGGGTGAAATTAAATTAGCTGGCAATACTTTACCCACGTGTTGGGTACCGATCGTCATCATCTGCCTACCCTTTTCCCAACAATGTTGGGGTCGGCTTCCAGTCTAACCGGTTCGAGCTGAATATTTGAATTTGCAAGCCCTGTATCGATATGAAAAAGTAATGGAACGTAAAAAATTTTTTTTCATCATTCCAACTTTGTTCAAAACTTTAAATGCACAAACGACTGTTATGTTTTGGTTTTTGTAAATTTGTGATAACGCAATCAATATATACGAGTATGTTCCACGAAAAATTACAAAAACAACTGATCGATTACGGGCATTGCCTACCTTTGCCCATCGAACGATGAAAAATAAAATCCATTGCTAAGCTAATTTAATTTGACTCTAGAAGAAAAAAAAAACCTAGTGCAAGATACGGCGACCAGCGTCATTTAAGACTTAAAATAGTCTGGGATGTGGTCTAACCTGTTTCGTTGTCCAGTCAACCATAAATGACGCCTGTTAACTATTTTTTGGTTTTCCCACAAAAGAATAATAAAGCTATAATTTAAACATAGTTGTTGTCCATCAGCATAACATAATATACCATTTTGTGTGAGAGTTTCAATAATTTGTGACATGCTTCATCTTTCGTCTTCGTAATGTATGGCGGTTTGAAATCCTACTCAAATTATAAATGTCTAAGTTTGTATGTTTGGATGTTTGTTACTCAATCACGCAAAAACGGCTGAACGGATTTGTATGGAATTTACCACAAAGATAGATTATAACCTGGATTAACACATGGTCTAATTTTTATCCCGGTAGTGCATTCCCATGAGATAATATTCGACATATACGCGAGCAAAGACGCTAAAAAGCTAGTATAATATAATTGATTCCATACGAGCCTTTAGAGTGCATTGCAAGGACATGCCGCAGTAATGGTGTAGCTTATTATATATTTAACATGTAGCATTAATAATGGCGATGAGCTGACGATAAGTTGCCACATTATTGTCGGCTTGTAGGGATATATCTTACTGCATAGAAAAGCGTCTTCTCATGCAGAGAAGGTAAGTAAATTACTTGGCTTGCTGTGCACCGTCAGCTGGTGAAAAGATGGTGGTGGTAGTCTCATCGGTTTTTAAGCATATACAGCCTATAATGTTCCTACTACTGGGACAGTAGCTTCCTCTCTCTGAGGAGAGGAGTGGGCCAGAAATCCTCCACCCGGGCTCAGTGTAGGTTGGAACTTATCAGGTTTGAATTTTCGTGCTAGACATGCGGATACCTTCACTTCCAATTCATCACATTTGTATTGTTTCCATAGATTTTTACGATTAACAGTTTTTATTTATGACAAACTTGCTTCATAAATATTCAGATATTTATACTATATTGTCATTGCAAAGCCCTGAAGAATGGCATTAACAGATCTAAGTACTACGTTATATGTTGAATTAAGTCATCAATTCAACTTCTATAGGTAATCGTAGCATATTGTTGACACATAATATTAGCATTTTAATGATTCCAGGGTCATTAAACTTGAAACTATCTAAGCCAAATCCATATGTCTAGTTGTTTGAATGATAAACAATACAAAGTTTTGATAATTTCTGTAATATTACAGCAGCAACTCTCACTTCAGTACTTGACTCGTCTATTGGTTCTAGATAAGTATAAACTATATCTTTTGATTTAGATTTTAAAGCATTTATTTCAAATATCCCAATTACAGGCACTTTTGAATTTTCGGTAAACAAAATCAGAAGTAGAACGGGCAAGAAACTCCACCGACACTTTTAAATGAAAATAATTTGACTATATCATTATACAATGTGAAATTAATGTAGACAGTCCGTAATAAATATAAAAATCATTCAAAAATTAAAATCAGCCGTGGCACCAAAGAAATAACCAGTCCCTATACTGACGACGTCCGTTCACGAACATGACGTGTGGAGCAGCACCATTTTGAACCAGTAGGTTATCAGCAGGGCTAGTCAACCATTTTGAAGCAAACTTAATGATAACTTCTATATGAATGTATGTATTATTATGAATACTTAGGCAATTAATGTGCAGTGTATATAGACCAGCAAAGCTAGCAAAAAATAACAAAGCTTGCTGAAATTGGAACCAACACTTGCACAATAATAACACCGTTTCAGACTGTTTTTCTACGTCACCAAAGAATCTATAGAAATTATAATCAGGTATATATTTACCTTCCTGTCAATGCAGTTTTATTGTTCTGCTTATCATCCAAGGACCGACTATTATAAAAAATTGTCAGCTTTTGTTATAGAAACAATTATGCACTAATAAATTTGTCAGCTGCGGCTGCGCAAATAGGAGGCTTACACAAATGAAACATGATTCTGGTACTCATCGCTTTTTACGTGAACAATGGTTGGTTAGTTTTACAGACACGTCAAAGGTTGCATATATTATTGAACCTATGTTTAATTATATTAGGTCTTTACCTATGAAATTGCCGTTTTGCAGTACTGGCCATTTCAAATCAAAATAATTTTTGTTTGGGTAAGAATTCTAATTTCAAATTAATTTTATTTAAAAAAAATGGATTTTTTTTTCCAAAAGTAGTCATTTGTTTATTGATTAGTGTTACATTTTCATCGCATTTCAATCTTTTTCGTCATCATGGATACGTTAAAAATTCGAGTAATTATGGAATATGAGTACCGTCGTGGCAGCAACGCGGCACAAGCGGCACGCAACATCAACGACGTTTACGGAGCTAACACTACATACCAACGCACCACCTGTTATTGGTTTGCTCGCTTCCGTTCTGGAAATTTCGACCTGAAAAATGAACCTCGCGGTCGTCCGAAGACTTTGGTCGACAATGACGAATTAAAGGCGATTGTGGAAGCTGATGATACACAATCTACGGCTGAATTAGCAGCAGCTTTCGACGTTAGCGTCAAAACAATATTGGTCCATTTGCGTCAAATTGGCAAGGTAAAAAAGCTTGACAAATGGGTGCCCCACGAACTCAATGATCGTCAGCGCGAAGTACGCGTCGAGACGTGCCTTGCACTGCTCAACAGACACACAAATGAAGGAATTTTGAACCGCATTGTTACCTGCGATGAAAAATGGATTCTGTTTGATAACCGCAAGCGCTCAGCAAGTTGGTTGGATCCTGGTTCAGCACCTAAACAATGCCCTAAACGAAAACTTACCCCTAGAAAAGTGATGGTCACTGTTTGGTGGTCTAGCGCCGGTGTGATTCATCACAGCTTCTTACCAAACGGGGTGAGCATTACTGCAGATGTGTACTGTGAAGAACTGAACACAATGATGGAGAAGCTGGCACATCTCCAACCAGCATTGGTCAATCGCTCGTCTCCGCTGCTCCTGCACGACAACGCGCGACCTCATACTGCACAGCAGACGGTCTCCAAGTTGCAAGAACTGGGGTTGGAAGCTCTCCGTCATCCGCCCTACTCACCAGACCTTGCGCCTACAGACTACTACTTTTTCCAGAATTTGGATAACTTCTTGGCGGGAAAAAAATTCAATACCCGAGAGGCAGTACAAAATGCCTTTGAAGAATTTGTTGCCTCCCGTCCAGCTGATTTCTTTAAGAAGGGCATCAATAAACTGCCACTGCGATGGCAAAGATGCATTGATTGCATTGGTGATTACTTCGATTAATACAAATAAAAAATACATGAAAAAAATTCGTTTAATTTTTTTCATACAAAACGGCAATTTCATAGGTAAAGACCTATTATGTATTATAATGCTTACGTCATTTTGAAACCGGATAGCGGAGTAAGATAAAAGAAAATGCTTAATTTCATGTTTTGCTTTTTTTAACTAGTCAAATGATAGCAATTAATAGCAATTATATTTATGGCTCGGTCTTCATCTATCTATATCTTTATTTCTATCATAATCATAACATCCTTACTAATATTATAAACGCGAAAGTAAGTATGGATGGATGGATGTTTTTTACTCTTTCACGCAAAAACGGCTGCACGGATTTGGATGAAATTTGGCACACAGATAGATTATAACCTAGATTAACACATAGGATACTTTTTATCCCGGTAGTACGTTCCCGCGGGATAATTTCTGACCTCCACGCGGGCGAAACCGCGGGCGGAAGCTAGTTATAACATAACTTCACGTCTTGTTTCCCCGAAGGGGTAAGCAGAGGTATCTACAGTACAACCTCATTTCGCCAGTTATGTATGTTTTTAAGTGACATGTAATATGGGGCGAGCTTATTACCATCAGCCGGGCACTTATCAAGACAACGGGCTGCTACTGACACACTTTACCCGACCTGGGAATCGAACCCAATACCAAGTTCAACAGTAGCGGTTTTTCTATCAATGAAAGGCAATATTAAATAACTACGCCAAAGTTTTTATTTACACGAGCCTGGTCGATACACTATCAATAATAGATAGTCGGTAGATATCTGAGTATTATCAGGGATCTTATCATTGTTTTTTCTTTTATATTGTAATCCTATCTAATATACCTGCCACTGCAATAAATCTACATTAAGTATAATTAAGATATCTGTTATAATTTAACTAAAATGCGATTAACATAATTATCTAAGTAGGAGATTAAAGTATTATTTATTTTTAAGTAATTTGTCACCAAATACGCTCAAGGAAAAATAAATAAAGAAATGGATGATACCTATAATTATTTAGTAATAAATAGCATATACTACTGATGGTAATTACTAATTATGAGCGAAATATCCACATATTACTTATTTCGTGGAACTGATGTAAAATACTCTCTACACTATGATAACATAATTATGTTGATGTTTTCGTGGAACCTATCTAAATCCCGTAAGATTAACATGTTTTTAGTATCGTGTAGTATTAAGCATCATTTAGGCACCTGCACCCTTATTGCGTAACACACTATTAATCATAATCTGAATCAATTTGAAGAATATTGCCAATCCATTGCTTTTTGTGTTCGAAAAATTCGTCTGCTCATCAACGTAAATAATGCAATGAATGTTGTTGAGCTGTCAAAATGGCAACTAACCCGCTGTCACATCGCCGCACCGATGAGGAACCGACTAGTACCGACGAGAAAGCTTGTAAGTCTCGTGTCAGTAAAAGAGATACTGATACATATATCAATTGCTGGGTCGATCGAAGGTTAAGCTACGCTTGCCACGGTCAGGTCGTGGATGAGTGACAATCCATCACATATCGCGACCTCTGTGCCTTCGAAAACACGTTAAGCTATTGGTATCGGGTGTTATTTTTGGATCTTTGAGTGTCGTTACGGGTATTCAGAATCCCGAAAGTCTAACGACTAGTCTTATCAAGGGGTATAAGTATTACCCAGTGACTTGGTCGTGGAGGTCACATCAGCAGTCGCTACATTTAAAAACTTATATTCAGCTGCATCCGGTTACACTAAAAACCTACCCCAATGTAGTTAGGAAAAGAGTAGGCAGAGTTTTGATATCACTAGTTGATCGCTGACTGTTCACATCACCTGCGAGAACTCTCGCAAACAGACAACTCGCTTTTAGTAGCTAGCTCTACTCGCTTGTCGCTGTTCGCCGGCAGTGGGACCGATGCCTTACACGATCCAAGATTCTTGCCTGTGGTATACCTAGTAAAATTGAAGCAAAAAATTAATAATAGTTTAAAAAACTAAAAACCAAACTAAAAAAGGAGAAAATAATTTAATTCAATTAAAAAGCGTGGGGTGCTTGTTGAGGTATTTTTATAATCACTTAATGTCAAGCACCCCACGCTTTTTAATTGAATTAAACTATTTTCTCCTTTTTTAGTTTGGTTTTTAAAGCGTGTTTTTTTTAAATATTATTTATTTTCTATTTTTTAGTTCTGCTAACTACAAAAACGTGATTTATTTTTTTCCTTTTTTTTTATTTTTCTCAATTTTTTTTTTAAATTATTGAATACTCATCGGTCCTCGATAAGTTTACAAAGTTTCAATGAAATCTGACGGTTTAAAGTGGGTCAAAATAGCGTCCAAAGGAGTCGGTTGCAAACAAACAAACATACAAGTGAAGCTAATATAAAGCGTGTAATGACTTGCATCGTCTATGTACTGTTTAAACTCAAACTCAAACTCAAACTCAAAGCATTTATTTCAATTAGACCATTTAAAGGTACTTTTGAATTGTCAAAAAGTCGACCAGTTGGAAAGTTGAAGCTAGTTGCCCATTCCAAAACGTAGATCTCTATGGAGAAGAACGGGCAAGAAACTCCATGGACACTCTTTTTAATCATGTTCAAGTATTACAAAAACTTGGGAACAATATTCTTGTTGCTTCTATATGTGAGAACAATGTAAAAAAAAAAACAATTCTAAATATAAGATTTAAAATAAGCCATGGAAGTTAGGAGATGACCAGTCTCAACCGACGGCGCCCGTTCACGAACTTGACGCGTGGATCAGCACCATCCAGCTCAACCATTTTGTAGGGAACCGAATGATCCAACACACGCGCCACCATCAGCGAGACATTTAAGTGAGCATGACATACTCTCGACTGCCACGCTTTTTCAAGTCAACGTACATCAAAACAACATAATTATTATACGGATGCATGGTACTCACATTTACAAAGTTTAAACAAAATGCTTCTAAATTATATAAAATTATAGTTTGCAATGTATTTGAGAAATTAATAAAATTTGATTTCCAAAAAGAAAGAAAAATATTTAACATCTTTTGAAATTTTAATAAATAATACTTGATTCAGTAAAAATAAAAACTTATTCGTAATGTCAAAAAAATAAAAATAATAGGAACAGAAATGTTCATAATGTCAGAAAACATAAAAAAGGGGCGCATCTCTTCCAAATATGAAAATTTTAAATAGTAAGCCCAGGAGCCTGTGGAGTCGGACCAGCATTAAGCCAAGCATTTTTATCAACAATATAATCATCTAACTTATAATATGCTTGTCTAGATAGTGTGCGTTTAATGCATAATTTAAATTTATTTTCATTTAGTTCCAGAATATCGGCTGGTATTTTATTATAACATTTTACACAGTACCCCATAAACGAAGTGTGTACTTTAGACAATCGGAAACGTGGTTGATCTAATTTGTTCCTATTTCTAGTGTTAAAATTGTGCCTGTCACTTATCTTACTAAAAAGATGTAGATTTTTACGCACATACATAATGTTTTCAAAGATATATTGACAAGGTACCGTCATGATGTTAATTGTTTTGAACAGTTCCCTAAGAGATTCGCGTCTGCGTAGGTTGTAGATGGCTCTGACAGCCCTCTTTTGCAGAATAAAGATCGACTCAATATCCGCCTTATTAGACGCGTAATTTAGACGAAAGCTACATTATTGCGGAGTAACATCCTAATATATATATATAGATATATACTACATATAATTTAGATGTTTACATGTTTGTTACTCAATGACGTAAAACTGGCTGAACGGATTTGGATGAAATTAGACAAACAGATAGTTTGTAACCTATTAAAACATAGGGTACTTTTTAGCCCGATTGTAGGTACGGTCTCGCGAGATAATTTTAGAACTCTACGCAGGCGAAACCGCTGGAAAAACTAGTAGTGAATAAAGTGTTGCGGTTTCCATTATTGTATGTCCACGTTCACATGGACGTAATAATATCGGGAAGGGATTTTTTTCGACACGCTGTTCAACACTCACATGGACGTAATAATATCGGGAAGGGGTTTTTTTCGACACGCTGTTCAACACTCATATGGACGTAATAATATCGGGAAGGGGTTTTTTTCGACACGCTGTTGAACACTCATATGGACGTAATAATATCGGGAAGGGGTTTTTTTCGACACACTGTTCAACACTCACATGGACGTAATAATATCGGGAAGGGGTTTTTTCGATACGCTGTTCAACACTCATATGGACGTAATAATATCGGGAAGGGGTTTTTTTCGACACGCTGTTCAACACTGAGAGTAGAAAATCCAGAGAGCTGTAAAATCCCGTCGCGATATTTTAACGTCCGAGTGAACGTCAACTTACAGTCACCCTGTAATATCTCTAGGCCATATAATTGCTAGCTCCAGTAAGACACCAACACCAATACCTTTTTTTTTTTTTTGGGTGGGAAATCATCAAATAACTTCTCCCGCTCTGGGTGGAGCGGGAGGGCGTGTCAGACTTTTACTGACTAAAACCCACCCGTGTTCCCTCAGTTGCCTGTGTGCCAGGGGCCGCGGTATCTCTTTCGAACAACCCGCACCCCTGGCAGAACACCAATACCTTAGAAATATTGTTTTATTCATAGTAGGTAGATAGGTAACCACAAAACTTTTGTGGTTTCTAAAACAAAGAGCGTGGGTTGAGGTTTTGGGTCCCCTTCGTCTCTTTTGCCTTGTGTTAACATTGGCACGGTTTTCGAAACCAGTAATTTGCACTAGCTTGATTTGGAGGGCCAAAGGTCAAGACAGTTAACAGAGAAAATTTTAACTTTAGCTTGTTTTTATTTTTGACCTTCACGAGCTTTGGATGACGTAAAACATTGGTGAGTTATTGCAATCTAACTCTTATACACATACTTCTCGTGGGGGTAGGCAGAAATTTTAGAACGCCACCTGCTATGATATTTACATACTCCTTTTGCCTCGTTCAACTAAGTATTATCTCATTGTAATAAAGTACAAATTTGAATGATTGCCGTGAGTTGGATAAAACTCTCGGTGAACATTCGAATTCATACCTTACCTCACCGAGATAGGTGTTACTTTGCAATGATGTCCTAAGGGTTTTCCGTCCATTGTGAGTGTCTTACTGCAGTATGTTATTTTTTCAGATACAAAATTTTCATTTAGAATTCGTTCAACCAAACGTGGTGATTAGAGCAAGAATTTGCCTTTTTAATAGTTGTATCAACCTACATCATTATATGTATGCTATTGTCTCAGATTATAAAACAAAGACAGATAGACCGCGCAGAACACCAAAGTGAGGCCAAAAAAACAAATACTAAAGCGTCGCATTGTATGTTACATTCAATGCGACGCTTTAGTATTTTTGGCCTCACTTTGGTGTTTCGCGTGGTCTATCTACCTTTGTTTTATAATCGAAACAAAAAAAAAACAAATACTAAAGCGTCGCATTGTATGTTACATACAATGCGACGCTTTAGTATTTGGTTTTTGGCTTCACTCTTGGTGTTCCGCGCGGTCTATCTGTCTTTGTTTTATAATCTGAGGCTATTGTGTAATGATTGTATATTCATATTATAGAAATCAGTGACACAAACAATAAATACCAACCTTCAAGGCAAGTTCATTCAATATGTCACAATAACTGGACAAGTGTGAAAAAATAAACAATAGGGGACAGGTTGTTTTTTTTATTACTACTTTTGGCAGCTGAGGTGTGAAAGAAAACCATTAACACATAGTACACATGTAATATACATGGAACAAATAAGGTTTAATGTTTGTCTTCAAGATATTATACATATGGGTTATATTTTTATCTTATGTTTAAGATCTTTCACATGCCTTTTGAATCAATATCGACGGCTTTTTCCTTAAAACAGTGCTGTCACCTGTCAATGTCATGTGTCAAAAGTTTATGTCAAATGTAAAACGTCATTGTGTTCTCTGTCTCTTTCTGTCGTCGACTATATTGTTAGTCGAAATTCAAACGAACGTAATGAAATCGCTGCGGGATTGTATCTCGCACCGAATTTTTAACTGTCAACTCCCATTACAGCGAGGGTTTCCGTGCCTGTAGGTCTTTGAAACCACAGTTTGAAACGCTACCTCCTCTTCCAAATGCGTACAGCGCGACGTATCCGACGACCATTTCGCGGAAAATCCACGCCACAGTATAAAATATTGCAGTTGATCAACTGAATTAGTTCTTCACATGCTCGATTTTTTTTCGTTAGGCTTACCTACATTTCATGGTATGTACGGTGTAGTGAACTAAAAATGTCCTGGCCTTTTTCTACTTGCGATATCTACCCACAATCGATCAAATATATGAAAGTAGAATACGAAATGCTAGGTATTTTTAACTTTTTGTGTTAAATACCATCGTCAGCACATTACGTTAGTAAGTTATTTCGCATACAGACAGCTTGTGACAATTGTGTGTAGGCTTGTAAAAAAGTCATACAATAGCGAATGTCACGATTATATTGTCTTATTAAAGCAGAAACAAAAACTGTTGAATTATTCGGAAATTTGAGTTGCTCAAGTGTCTTATGTTGCTATTTTTAGTTTATAGAATTACTTTATTTGTACCTATTTTATTTATGTGCTATCTATAACATTGCTTGCATATTACTAGCTATGAACTAATGAACGCATCGTAGAATTTATCCGTTCTTGTTGAATTTACCCATTCTTCGTCACTGTAGAATTTCGTATCGGCAAGAATTGAGCTGATGCTGTAAAAAATAATTGTCATACACATAGGTTGTCACATTATTTATTGCAAGCTGCGCCCCGCGATTTCACTCGCATGAGTATCGATCATGTGGGAATACTTAGATAGAAATTATCCGATGTTCCAATACACATGTCAAAATTCATTCAAATCCGTTCAACCGTTTTAGTGTGAAAGCGTTACAAAGAAATATAGGTACCAAAAAAAGTTTATATAAAAAAAAAAAAAAAAAAGCTTTTATTTTTCACTTTTTATTAGTGGTACCAATTCCATTACCTTATATTTATATTAAACAGTAAGTAATTATTATATAATTATTTTTATGGAATCATCAGAGTTATATTACGAAAGAAAGCCGGTGCACCGGCTCCCTTACTTAATGACATTGGTATTGAACTAACTAGTTCATTAAGCTTGGTGATATTGGTCAAGCCAGACTCTATACTTTTCAAAATAATTGTTTATTTTTAGAGATATATAATACATGTAGCGAGCTTCCTCGATAATCTTCATCTTCACGTTTTCATGAATCTAGAAAAACAAATGTAAAGATTAAAGCACCATAGTCCATACATATTAATTACGAGACACGAAACTATCCGCAAGAACATTTGCTGGCGACGATCCAAAATAAATTATCGATCTCATTATTATCACATAGCACTAATAAACACATATCTATGAAAGATAGTTGATATATATATTCATATCGATGCGGACGAATGCTTCGACGCCTAAGTGTCCTTTTGTTTTTGTATTTAATTGTATATCGTAGTATGATTTTTTGGAAAATAAACGAATATACAGTACCAAAAAAAAATACTAATTTATGATATCATCTCTAATGTTTTCGTGGAAATATCTGAATAATATGAATAAATACGATTTTTTATGAGCAGTAAATAAATGTTTTTTTTTTGCTACTAAATTTAAACCTACTTAAAAAATAGTAGCAGGTTGTGCATTTGCCGAGTTTTTTTTTATTTGTTTATTTATCCAGAGTCGACGCGAGTTTTGTGAGATTTGCTTAGCTAGTAGGCAATGGGACCCGGGGGTTTTTTAAGGTGCTGTCAAAACGTAGGACAAGAAAAGGCTCACGCAGACCGGCATGTCGCGACAGCGCTATTTCTCAATAAGTTTTTTTTAAATATCTCTGGTGATGAAGTTAATTACACAAAGAAAAATACCGTATGGTGCCGGACGTAAAGAATACCACCATCTCATTTCATCCCGCGGGTGTCGTAGAAAGCGACTAAGGGAGAGAATGGGCAGCAGCTAGAGAATACAATCCCGGGATCCCAAATCTCGGGATCCCGGGATCCCGACCGTTTTCTGGCCCCGAAAATCCCGGGACTGTACTTGGCTAATCTCGGGATTTTCGGGATTGCCACAAACAAGTCTAGTTTGTATTCCGTAGTCCGTTGCGTCTTGAAAATAACCTTGCCTAGATTATTTTAATACATTACGACAAAAAGCAACTCGTACAATACGTAGGTAGGTACCCACTATTTACTACACAGGTACAGTCCTAATAATATGTTTGTCGTTGAACTTAGAAGGGACTTCCCCACTCGGAATACTTTAATACAATACTCTTAAGGTACTAAATTGTAATTCCCCAACGGACCAACAGGGGAATCACCCGATCATCTCATATCATAATATTGTTGCGGGTATTTCCCGTCGGGGATTCCCTGTACGAAAGTATAAATATGCAAATCAGGTTTTATTTTTTTCATTTATTGTTCTGTCAGTGACGGGTTACGTAGGCTACGCCATTAAAATTTAAAAGTCAATTATCTGAAATTAAGTATTTCAAATGGCGGGAGACTTTGTTAAACATAAAAAAGACAGTGATACGACGTCAGTGTGGAGTTATTATTTAGTTGCGAAGGACGGGAATAGTGCTAAATGTAAGCGATGCCCAGCCATCCTCAAGACTTTGGGTGGATCAACTAAGGGATTACATACACATTTGTTATCAAAACATAATATCAAGGTTATATCAGCTTCAACAAGTCAAGATTCTGAAAATCTGAACACAGCACCGCCGCCAGCCAAGCGAAAGTTAGATGATTATTTTACTAAAAGTGCCGACGATAGCCTGGATGATATCTTGGCAAGAATGATTGCATTTGATGGATTTCCATTCAGTGTATTCATAACCTCAGATGATTTGAGAAAATTGCTCTTAGCAAAATACACGGATTTACCAAAGTCAGCCGTCACTGTTCGAAAACGTGTTATGAATTACAGTGAAAAAATCAGAAAGCAAGTAACTGCAGAATTACAACATTTGAAAAGTGCAGGTGAAAGATTTAGTCTTTCTTTCGACGAGTGGACTTCAACTTCCAATAAACGATACATGGCGGTCAACGTTCATTCATATAAAAAATTTTGGAACTTAGGACTTGTTCCTATTTACGGAAGTATGACAGCTGAAAATTGTCTTCGTATATTGCAAGAGCGTCTAAGTAAATTTGACATTTCCCTAGAAACTGACATCGTGGCTATTGTAACCGATGGACCGAATGTTATGATAAAGGTGGGGCGGCTTGTTTGCACTGAACAACAACTGTGTCTCGCACATGGTATCAATTTGGCGGTCTGTGATGTGCTTTATGAAAAACATAATAATTTGCAAGATAGCCCTACCTCAGATGATAGTATAAATGAACCAGCTGTGAATGTTGATTATATGGACGACAGCGATGATGAACACCATTTAGAAGACTTAGACTGTCCAGAATCAGGTTTAATCGTAATGTCACAAAATGATCTTGCGCCAGAAGTGCCAGAACACGTACCAGAGTTAACACAATATGAAAATATTAATGAGCTGATAAAGAAAATCCGCAAAGTTGTAGTGTATTTCAAAAGATCTCCATTGAAAAATGAAACAGTACTTCAAAAATATGTGAAAATTGAACATGGAAAAGAGCTGTCACTTCTTTTGGACTGTAAAACCAGGTGGAATAGTCTTTTAACAATGCTGGAGCGATTTTATCTTTTAAAAGCATGCATTCAAAAAGCTCTTATAGATCTCAATCATCCAATTCGTTTAGAAGATGTTGATTTTGAATTGGTAAATAAAATTGTTGATGTGCTGACCCCAATTAAATTGACAGTAGAAGCAATCTGTCGGCGAGATGCTAATTTATGCACAGCTGATGCCGCTCTGAAATTTCTTATAAAACAACTGTCTAGCAAAAACTCAGCACTTGCCAAAAAAATTAAAACATCCTTAGTGGAACGTATAAAGCAACGACGAAGTGATGATTTAACTGGCGTGTTAAATTATTTACAAAATCCACGAATGGATGATGAAAATCAGTTATTATCGGATTTGGAATGGCACGACTTATTTCCAGTTCCGACACAGGCTTTAGTGAGGAAGCAAATAAAGAGTATTGTTAAAAGACTTAATAGTCGAGATAACACGGAAGAAGAAGCAAGGTCAGGATCACAAACAGATGATGAGCTAAGGTCAGAAACCTCCCAACCCCAATTGACATTAAAGGAAAAGTTACAGCTGGAAATTAACAAGAGTATGAAATCCCCAGATCCTGAAGTACAAGTACAAAATGAATTGGGGTTGGCAAATAGTATTAGACGTGAAATGAGCCTGTTCGAAAATGGAGGAGTTCGTGGATATCACTTAGAAACAGCATATAAGTATCTATTGTCTATTCCTCCAACCAGCGTAGAACCTGAACGAGCGTTTTCAGCTGCTGCTTATGTTGGCAATAAACTACGAAGCAGGCTCGGAAGTCAAACATTGGATGCTTTGATATTTCTGCGACTATATTTTCGAAATTCTAAATAGTTATTTTGTGCTGTTTTTTAATTTCTTGCAAAAGTATTGTATTTTTTGGTTTGTGTTTTTTCTTTTCTTATTATTGTTCTGATTTGTGTTGTGCAAAGACATTAAAGAATTTTTTTTTTTATTACTCGTTTTTTTAAATTTTAGCTCAATTAGAAACCACATAGTCTAATCCCGGGATAGGCCCGGGATCCCGGGAAAAGGCTTCAAAAATCCCGTAAGCCCGGGATTGAAAAACATGCTCGGGATTGTATTCTCTAGCAGCAGCGTTCTCTATATACTTTACCACCATACTGCGATCCCCAACCTGCCTGCTAAGCGTGGTGATTATGGCAAACCCCACCTTTTGGGGGAGGCCAATGTCCAGCAGTGGACGTCTTTCGGTTGAAATGATAATGATGACAAAGTAAAGTGCCTGGGTTCGCAGTCACGACATGCAACTCGTAAGTCGCGCTGATACCACGGGGGCACCACTGTTGCTGAATTTTTTTCTTACCGCGCCTTAAGGTGAATCTAGTTGACCTTTTTTCCATACAAACTTCGAGAGTGTATTACTCCACTGTTCGACAATGTACATCGAAAATTAAACATGGTATGGTTTAGTCTCATTATTAGTATTGTCTGTACGGAAACAGAATACTAAAATGAAGTCGGTTGATAAAAAGCCATTAAAAAGTTATGAGCCAACAAAGATTAGTTTTTCTTGCTATTTTAACCTAACTTTGGGCGTGTTTAAGTAATAAAAAAAGTTTTAAATCTCCAAAACCAAGTCAGTACCGACAAAGTTCAACTATCGAAAAGTTCAATAAACTTTATTGGACATTGATTTATGTAGTGGTTTTTTCATAAAACCCGATCTTCCGAAGGACAGTCCTTATCTTTTTACGCGCCTGTTTTACTATAAATGATCCTGCATCTCACTCAATAACGTTTTGCGTGTAAACTAGCCTCTCACCGCTCATCACTGATACTACCTCTGTCGGACACGATGCCTGGTGAGACAGAGTGCTTTTTAGCCAGGCACACCAGTGAGTCGAGCCAGGCGACTAGATTCCCCTTAAAGCAACTTCATTGATTTTTCTAACTTTGCCCTTGGTCCTCTGACTGGTCTTATTAATATTGATGACTACTAGAGCTTTTTACAAGAAACGATAAGTCAATAGGTCACTGGCCTACTTGACCGCTGTACGATTCTAATTAAGGTTTTTAAATAGATAATGTGATAAGTATAGTATTCGTGATTTGGTTTCTTTCGGTCATTATTCTGATAAAAACTCAATTTTAATAAAAGTATAAGTGAATACCAGTATATTACATGGAACGACTACCTATCTGACCTCCACAACCCATTGACTGTTTAAATACGATATCTCTTGGTAAGAATATTATAGTGGTCAGACTTCCGGGCTACTGACGACACGTAACGACTGTCAAAGATCTATGAATGACCACAGCCAACGCCAACGCTTAACGTGATTTTCGAAGCACGTGAGGGTATTATTCAGTACAGATGATCTCCCATCCACGGACCAACCAGGGTAAGCATAGCTTAACCTGGTCGATGAACCCGTGCAGCTGTTATTACTTTTAATAAAAGTATCCACTGAAAAGTAAAAGGTCGAGTAAAAAGTAATTTGTAATTTTTTATATATATTTGCATTGGTGGCCATTTTAAACAACTTTGTGGTTTTAGCACTGTACATTTACACTCTATTGAGTCTATGGCAATGAAAATTATGTTTTGTCTATGTTCTGCGGTTTTCTGACTCATGCTGTGTGAATGAGTTTTGTCCAATATTCGTATCTATCTGATTTTCTAACAAATTGTAATAGTTCAGATGCGAAAACTGTGTGGTTTCCAGAATATTCGGTAACAGACTGCATATTTTTCTCCTAGAGCAGTAGGCTAATGACGAATTTCCGCCATCTGTTTACTGTCACCGGTCGTCTGATAAGCATAACGATTACAGGAAAGTCCCATAATCGACTTACCTACCTCCTACATAATACAGGTTTTTTTTTGTGTGGGACATCATCAAATAACTTCTCCCACTCTGGGCGGAGCGGGAGGGCGTGTCAGACTTTTACTGACGAAAACCCACCCGTGTTCCTTCAGTTACATAAGTGCCAGGGGCCACGGTATCTCTTTCGAACGGCAGGGACATCGCGCGGGCACTGAGACCATGACACATCATTTTAGATTGTAACGTAAAAAAAATTCGTTATGATAAAAAAAAACCTGGCCAAGTGCGAGTTGGACACGCACATGAAGGGTTACGTACCATTATCTATAAAAACGGCAAAAAAATCATGTCTGTTGTATGGGAGCCGCAGTGAAAATTTCAACTGTCTAACTATCACTATTCATGAGATAAAGCCTGGTGACAGACGGACGGACATCAGAGTCTTAGTTCTAGGGTACCCTTTTACCGAGGTACCCTTCGGGTACGGAACCGTAAAAAAACACCTTTTGCGTAGAAAAGTAGGTATCATACCTACGCGGTCAAAAAGTATGGAAGAGCAGTTTTTTTTTTCAGAATAATTTACTGAATCGATGGTCAATGTCAATGTCGTCAATGTCCCTTACAACCTACATGTTACTATTTTAACAATTTTAACTGATGTTTGGAGAAAAATGTCTGTAAGAAAATACATACACAGCGGAACCCATTTACGGTTATCATATCGTACATACATGGTATTATTATGACTACATAGACACCTACGAATTATAAAGCAAGACCTAAAGACCTAATAATATGACTAAACTCTCTACAGTTATATCAAACCCTAGCCATATGTCTTCTGGGGCTACGGGCTTATCTTAATTAACCGACTTCAAAAAGGAGGAGGTTCTCAATTCGTCGGAACCTTTTTTTAATTTTTTTATGTATGTTCCCCGATTACTCGAAGATGGCTGGACCGATTTGGATTATAATTTTTTTGTTTGAAAGGGTATACTTCCCAGGTGGTCCCATGATCATCAAGTCAGGATCTGATGATGGGATCCTGGAGAAATAGAGAGAACTCTTCAAATTTTATAGGCACACGAAGCGATTTAGGTATTTGTTGGAAGAGTACTTTCTCGGAGTGGTCTCATTTCAATTTGGTGAAGATCTGATGAAGAACTTTGGAGATAGGCAACGGAACTCCTCAATAAATGATAGCAAATGAACTGGGATTGCTGAAATCTCATTTCTGTCTATTGCTTACACCAGTTCATAACATAACATCACGCCGGTATGCTGTGAAGGGGTAAGCACATGTGAACCACTAAAAAGTGAAAAAAAAACTTTTTCCAAAAAAAACAACCGACTTCGAAAAAAACACTACAAAGTGAAAATAACTTTAATTTCGGAAGGCGGTGACAAAAAAATTAAATACAGCTCGAACGACACCGACTTTCGAAATTAAAGTTATTTTTCACTTTGTAGTGTTTTTTTGGAAGTCGGTTGTTTTTTATATTATCAAGAGTAAAAAAAAAATACTTATGAATGTTTTTGAACTCGTAAACAACTTATTACATTTTAAACCGCACAAGTATTACCAGCCTATAATGACCCCACTGTGAGACACAGGTTTCGTCTCTGAGAAGGGCTTGGTCAAAATCCACCATGCGAGCCCAATGCTTAGGTGGATTTTTACCGAACAATCACTGTTCCTTCGGGTACATGCTTAATTAGCCTATGATCTACTACGTGGGCCCACTGCGGGTTGGTACATGTCAAAAGTCTTTGAATTTTTCTGCGACACACCGGTTTCCTCACAATATTTTCCTTCACCATTTTGAGAGCAGTGGTGATGAAATTATTTACACAAACTAAAGCGCCGGGTTCGAACCCATGGCCGTATGACGACTTGTAAGTCGGGGCCATACATAACATCAAACTCAAACTCAAAGCATTTATTTCAAATAAACCAATTACAGGCACTTTTGAATTGTCAAGGTCGGTGAGGTAGAAAGATGAAGCTAGTTGCCCATTCCAAAGCGTAGGTACCTATAGAGAAGAACGGGCAAGAAACTCCATGGACACTCTTTTAAAATCATGATATTGTTACAAACAGTTGGTTACATCATTATGTTGAAATTATCAATGTGAGAACGATGTAAAAAGACGTGCACATTATAAGCGTCCGTAATTAAAACAAAAATAAAATAACAATTTAGAAATTAAAATAAGCCGTGGGAGCTAAGAGATGACCAGTCCCTACTGGCGGCGCCCGTTCACGAACATGACGTATGGATCAGCACCATTCAGCTCAACCATTTTGAAGGGAACTTAATGATCCAACACACACGCCACCACCAGCGAGACATAACGTTATTCTTGACTTTTTCCCTAGGCCATCAGGTTTTACTATAAGTTAAATCCACCCAATCCAAATCCACAGACCGCAGTCAATTAAAGACCAAATTGAAATCGAAAAATCGCCACTTAAGTAAGTACACACTAGGTACTCGTTTATTGATTACAATTTCAACTCGGTTGTCGAACGCCGAGTTCGTAATGATTACATCTGTAAACAATTGCCCACGCTATCGCAAACACTTGAAGTTAGCGATATCGAGTGATTTAGACCGGACTCGAACCTCAATACTTTCAATAGACCGAAACAATACACCCAACAATAACCTAAATATTTGAGAGTGTGATTATTTTCAACAAGTTTTGGTATTTACTTTGTTTTGAAGGCAATTTGTAAGTCAAGCACTTAACAGTTACTTTGCACAATTGGGTTCAATATAATAATGCACACTTAAATAAATAAATATGTAACTAAAGCATATTATTTAGAAGCCTTAAGGCCTGTTTTCAAACAAAGTTATTGTGTTTTTGTTTATATACATAATTTTCATATCGAACCCGTAGAGCCTCCAATTACCGCTACACTGAGTAAACGGATATGCATTTGTTCGCCCTAGATTTTTGTGTAAATAATATAAAGAGCTTCGAATACTTAATGTAGTAGACATACAACAACAATAGAAAATAAATAGTTCGTAGCCGTTTGCTTGTTAAAATCGTAGCGGTCTACGGGGGAGGCGTGTTCCTCGTAGCGCTACGAGGAAGTGCTACGGATGGTTAATGACTTAATGATGGTAGATGTTGATCTCATGACCCAATAATTTTTCATTTCTCAGGTAGATACTTAGATAGTGTTGTTGATTGACCATAAAGTTGTCAGTTATTGTCAGTTGTCGATGTGGTTTTTGTTGTCGGTTAGTTGTTGTTGTGGTTTGTTGATGCTGTTGAAATTGAATTTATCTTTAGCAGCCTTTCACAAGTCCGTAGTTCATGTATTTTTCGTTAAGATAAGAAATTGTGTCCCATATTACCAGTTAGTGTAAAATGAGGACTTAGGTATATAAAAAATATAATCACGCTTCAGTCGCTGTCAGCCCGTCAATGCCCGCTGGATATGCCAACCAGTGAGGAATATATGGCGTTCGATGTGCCTGCGACGCTAGTAGGTCATTCCAAACGTGACGGATTGCCCACAGTCGCCAGTCAAAATAGTATGCTCCGCGTGTCTTTACTATGTTTTGACTAAAAGTAGAGAATGGGGTTGGTATAATTGAGTGCGGTAACCTAGGTTACGAACAAAGATATAATTCCCTAAATACTAATCATAATTATATTAAAAATTGTTCATTGTTTCTTTTATTTTTAAGATTTATTCTATACTTTTTGCTGTGCTCGACAGGGCCCTTAATTATACCTTACCCAGATTGTAAGATTGTACGAATATGAACATAGAAAAGTAAAATGAATAGCTTGACTAGTTTATTCTAATTAGGTTATGTGAGATTTAGTGAAAGTTTTTTTTTTTCAAACCTCTCTATGGCGCAGTGCCAATTCATCGATTTATCATATCTCCGAGTCCGAAGCCTCTCTTCTCTTCGAGATCTTATTTAATAAAACCTACATTTCAGAATACTATACCATACATAAAAACAATGTACCTGTCTGTAGGTTTTATGAATCAATACCTCACAACAATAAGATGAATCGCCTCAGAAACGATTCGCAGAATTTATTCAATCACCGAACAGTTATGATACCAGTCATTATATTAATAGGCAAGCTTAAAGTATTAATGCCTTTCAATTATTCACATTTACGAATATAATTGATAATTCTAACAATAAGCCGATACCAGAATACGAATCGTTATTTCAAAGAGCACTCGTTTTTGTATAACTTTCAATTTAATTGTGTTTAGTTAAAAGCCTTTATTAAGTCCAAATAATAAATAAGTCCTTAGTAATAAAGCTCGAATCACTTGTTGTTTTTTTGTTCTTAACAAATGTAGTGATGTTTTTGGTCCTCTTGATTCTATGAAGTAGATACTTAAGCTTTGTCTGTGTAATAATAATTATGGCTTTAGTACCTAGAGTTCTTACTAATATTACTTTAATTATTTCTATCCACTAATAGACTATCAGCAAGAACATTTCCTTCAATCTACTCCATTGTACTGTACCACCGTCTCTTTCATAAAATCACGGGACCAAGGAGAAAACTTTTGAGGAAACTTTCCTCCTCAGTTTGTCACGATTTTCTCATAACATTTACTGTTCCTCATATTATTTATTTATTTGTAATTCTACATTATTTCATTTGCGGTTAAAATAAATAAGACTAAGCTTTCACGCTAGATAAATGAAGCTGTGACCAACAGCACTTATACTGAGCGGTACATATCATGCACCTTCCAGTAAATCGCTGGACTGTGACCTCGCATTGTGGTAACAGGAGTTGTTGAATAACACTTTCCTTGCAACTATTTCCCACGCTGATGTAGAACTTAAAGTTAGCAACTGTAAGAGATTGTCTACAATCTAGAAGAATATTGAAGCCATTTATGCGCGGGTTCATGTGAAAGGAATGTCCGACACATTCTGCATAGTATCTTAATAATTCAACTGGCGAATGTTAAATTCGCGCGGACGCAGACTCAAGCCTCCAACATATGGGAATCTTGAGAACGTAGCATTAAGATTTGTTTGAATTTTAATTGGAAAGATATTATACAGCGGTGATATTAATTTAAAAAACTTTGTATAAAATATATACAAGCTAAACATGTGTTTTAATTACCGAACTTGTCTCCCAGTTGACCAAGTGTTTTCGTGTGACTATTTGTTTTGTAGTAGACATTAAAATTACATTTTCAATGTAACTCAATAACCGTTTCTCCCACCAGCAATGGCAGCAACGGGTCTCGAGAATACGAGCAGTCAGCTCCAAGCGAGACGAGCGGAGGGGGTGTGGATACTGAGCCCCGGACCCCTGCCCCTCCCACGGACCGGTACGAAGACCTGCAGAGAATCCTATTCGCGCAGCTGCAGGGCAAATCCGAAGAACACACAGTAGTCATTCCCCCACATCGGGACCTTAACGTCTTGAGGCCAGATAACCCTACTATTGGGGAGATGGAGGACTTAGAACCTAGGTAAAGACAAGGTGGATTCTAGTTTAAAAGCCTTAATATTTATGTTAAAAATGTAGGTTGTTCCAGGTCATTATCCTTTCAACAATGAGTATACGTTTTGGTCAGATGTCACCTACAAACACTATACTGAAAAAATACTTTTGTGTTTTAATGTGCATGAAATAACCATGAAAAGTCTTAACTAAACTAAAACCCTTGAAAAGTGAATTTATTATTCCAAGCATGTCTGTTGTATAGGTATTGTCTCAAAGTCTTCTCGGAAAAAAGCAATCAACATAACATCTTAAGCGTTTAGAAAATTGCACAGAATGTAAATACCAAAATAAAAGGAATATTCAGTCGGTTAAGAAATATTAATTAAAACGTTCTGCGAAAAACGACGCGAAAAGGACATTACAAGGAAAATTCTCTAAAGTTGCCGACAGCTGACATCCACAAGTACGATTTATGTAGCACGCCGCGAGTCGCCAAATTAAATTGTTAGTTACTTCGTTATTACCGCAATTAAACTTTGATAACTCGAACATTGCTGGAACAACTGTTTACATATTTCCTCGCGGCTGCGGTTCCGAATGAGCCCCTGCGCCACATTGTAATGTTATATGTAACACGTCACTGCACATTCTAAAGGCGATAGCTTTTCATCCACCACGAATGCCCCCGCAGAGCACTGAAGTATGCATCAATATCAAACAGGTAGGTCGCGGCCGGCCTCCGTTGCTTCAGGTAATTTCACGAAAGCAAATATTAGGCCAAATCTCATAGGGCACCGTGAAAGCAATGAAAAGAATATCACATTCCGTTCGCGTTTAGGTACACTATCAACAGGATTTCGTTTGATACAAGACCATAAAAAAGGATCATATCATACTTCCAGCGCAGAATGATTCTATAATACGAAACAGACAAGCGACCTTTCTTTATCTTGCGAGGCAAATTTCACAAGACCTACAAGGAATCTTATTTAAAATCCAGTTACGGGGTCCCGCCGAGATAGGCGCGGGTCTTTGACAATAAAACTAAATGGAATGAATGCATGATGGCTTCCTTAAAACGCCGCTCGTGATATGACGGGACCTGTTATGACCGAATTCATGTATCATGTAGAAAGGGTTGCGTTGATACATGGAAAATTTGGCACAATTTTTTCAAAATTGGGATCATCTACGTAAATATGAGAGGAGATGAACATTCATTGTTTAACACGAGAACGTTTTCTTTTGTTATGAATTCTTTATATTTTGCGGTCGTCGTGCGCATAATAAGCTCAGATAAAATGTGGACGTAAATAGGACTTCGTGTTCGTTTAGAATCATGAACGTCCACTTGTCGCGAGCCGGAACAATCGAGTTTTTTGAATTCCCACTCGACGCCGGCACAATTCACACCGAAAGAGAGTCAATAAATTTTAGAATAGCTGCCGGCTTGATTTCTAAATGCAGGTTATCGGAGCATGCCACAAATCGAAAACGTTACACGTACGCTCCTTAGTATTCAGTTCCGTGCTGCGTCGTGTCGCCCGGAGTCTCACACCTCCCGCTAGTAGGCAAATCACGTCCACTTATGTGTTCCACGCAGCCAAAACCAACACGCCGCCGCCGCGCCGCGCCGCCGTCGGAAAATCTTCCATGTAAATCTTGACGTTAACGACCAGGTTTACGGGCGTGTGCGAAAAATTTAAAGTAACTTCATCGATGACGTACTACGCATCGCTTTTGTCTCTCTTGTTTATGTTCAATATAACAATATTTACGAATTAAATTGGGTCACAGTCTATATCTAATCGATATCACCAGTAGCTCCAATTATTAGGTTGTTGTTAGCCGTATATGCGACTACAATAATGATTGCATTTGGATCAGTCGTTTGTTCTCCAATTTAAACCCAAACAAAAGGCAGAATGCCGCATAATAGATAAATTAATGGAAATTAATCTTGTTTAATAATACCAATCAATTTCTATTGCAGCATAAACGCTTCTAATTTGGAAAGGTTCCAACTGAAGATAGCCCAGCACGAGTTGTATGAGGATGCGGAACCACTAGTGGAAAACCTTCTCAAAGATATGGCCACTTCCACCATCCTACATGTAGGTAAGTTTACCTTTCAAATTAATTATATAAACCTCTTATATTAAAATAATCAAAAACAAAATAGAGATAAGCAAATATCTTGCACTAGATTTGAAGCTTACTGATTTTGAGGGCACAGTCAATTTCGTATTTAAAATTAAGTTCGTAATTATTCGTCTTATTTACATTATTCAACATTCGACATGACTGAAATCGATTCAACTATTGAGTGAGCCCTGATCTCAATTTATGTATGTATCGCCATAAAATATTCAGTGCACCGTTGATCGGACTTAGAAAAGCAATTACGTTAGACAGACAACCTTTACGCCACCGTCACTATAAGACTGGACATTCGATGCCTTTAATGTACACGCGATTGTTTAGGTCTATTTTTAAAAATAAGTTAAAGTTTTTTCTATAAAGATATATTTTATAATATTAAAAAATCATGCAACATGTTTGTATCGTCTACATAATTTTTTTAACGAATTATGTCTGATTTTACCAAAGTCAGATCTTTTATCCGTTGAATGACATTGTTGTCTGACAGTTCTAGTATGGAAAAATGTCAAAATATCAAAAAATATTCACAGGATACGACTTATTCTAGGTAGAAAACTTTGGTAAAATTCGCCTTTAATAAATAGATAAATAAAATTACACAATAGAGTGTAGCGACAAATCTCAATCTTGAAATAGTATAAAAAATAACTAAGATTATATTAGCATAATATATAAAACCTGAAGCAGGTAGGTATCTATGTATATTAAATGAGGGTGGGTCTGCAATCAGTAGCGGGGTTAGCGGTCCGTCGGACAATAGTGCCACAACAATCTCGCCCTTTACTTCGAATTGGACTTAAATATTTAAACCACTTTATTGGATTTCATTGTTGATCCGACTTTATGTTATATAGTACAAAATTTATTTTAAGTGACACCAGTGCTCAATAGCCACGATAGACGACATTCTAATATCATCTAAATTGCTAGTTTGAAGGCTGAATTCAAATTTGGTTAGGCATTGGATACTAGGTACCTACTACACACTTAACATAACAATAAATTGTTTTTCAACAGAGCAAAAAGAGGGAGGCACGCAGTTGAAACTTATAATTGACTACCCTAATGGGGTCCAATCTCTCTTCAAGCCGATGAGGTAAGTCCGACATCGAGCGTCCATAATTTATAGTTTTGCCTTGAGTGTCCGTCTATCATCTGTCATGTCTTTCACAGATACGTAAGTTTTATTTTGTTTGGTAAACAAGTTGGGTTGGGAGTAGTTTGAAGTGTCCGTGCGCGCTCCTGAAGGAGTTGCTACAACTTTCCTGTCACCTTGTTGTGTGAGCTCGTTCTATTCACAAAACTTCAAGAATGTTCTTTCGTGCGATCGGCTTAGCGGCTTGCCCACACTGTTCTCAACTACAAGTGCTATTGAAGTAGTGAGTTCGACGAGTTCTGTTACTTGCGTACCATTGTTAAAGTTGATTGTGTTTTCTATTCAGTACCTCGCACTTGCTTATGTATTTACGAAAGCTTTTAGACCTAACTGTTGCAGTGAACTTATGGAAAGGCAACTTTGCAACTTCTATGACGATATTTCAAAGAGTTTATGTATAAAACCCAACAACGTAGGCACCGCATTGCATATTCAATATTCTGTAATGCTATCTGATACAATTTTTGACGTGACAAAGAATACAAAGAGCATTCCCAAAAATGTACTCGCGGGAATTTCACGAAACTCCCGACAGGCCTGTATATCGAGTATCAGACGTCTTAGCACTTCGCTTTTATTTTTAAAATATGGATTCCATACAAAAAATAAAGTTAATAATACTGAAGGTGTCAAAAGTAAAGCGTATCTTCGAAAGCAAGTTATGTATGCGCATAGTTTTAAATCTGTTATAACATCGTTCTTGAAACGTTATTTCAGAGGCGTTAAAAAGACAAAACAACATAAATTATTCTCGCCTTGAACTACTTGAACATAGGCAGACAGTTAACTTTTCTAGCGGACTGGATAACTTTTCTAAGAAAATTATAGACTCGAGGGGTTACCCCGGCGACATATCAAGAGGCCCTCGTGGATCTTTCACGATCCACAAGGGCGCGATAAATTACGCGACAGTCGGTGGTAACCCTTCCCTATACGAGTATCTATTAGTTTTATCACCTTGACTGCCACTTCTGTACAAGTGATATATTGTATCGGGATCCTAGATCCACTAGCTGGAGTAAAAAGTATTCAAAATTAGTGGAAGCTATTTAACGTCGAAAAGGTAAAGAGGACAGTATCTAAACCATTTGTTAGTAGCCTTTTTAAATTGTACTATCTCACTTACGGGTCGCACTGAGGACAATAAATCGGAAGACACTCGGTGCAGTATATTCCCGGGATTGCTCCTATCTAACCAGATTCACGATTTAAGAGCCACTTTAATCGTTTTGTTTCCGAGAAATTGATTAAGCACCCACGTTCGACTCATTAGACACTAAAAGAAATTATACCTCCATTTGTTACTGCGAATGAGTAATTTTTCCATTTTAAGTACGTAATTTAACATTTTTCGACGTTATAAATTTATTTTAAAGGACACGGGTCCCTTATCTCCGGGAGTCGATATTTGATATTTCTCTTTAATGGATTTATATTACTCGGTTTCAATTTACGTCATGAATAAGTACCTGCCAAGAATTTTTGGTGATATTATGTTAAAATTTCACTTTAGTGTTTTATGCTTTTTAAGAATTAAGATCGATTTCATTATTACTTTTCGTGTCATGAAATTTATTTAAATAAAAATAAGGACTTTAATTTTTACCTTAACCTCAATGCTTTTTTTACCCATTATTAGAACAATGGGTTTCATGATCACGCTATAATCATTTATCATATTAAGGAGAGAAAAAACTCTTCACCGTCGTTAGTCTGGTAATTTGTATCTAGCTTATTCTGCAAACTGATTAATGCAGATAGTTATCAATGGCCGCTAAAGTAGGGAGCCGGGCCAGCTTCGTGCTTTATCTATTTAAATCCTCTTATACCGTGCTCTATAATATCTCGACACGAGCATAACATTAAAGATAAATCGGCTGTTTTGTGATACAAATAACATCTCCTTCCTTTGATATTTTTACGACTGAATTTGAATTTACGGTTGCTTTTGTTCACAGATTTGCCAGAGATGTGCAGACGTTACCGAATCATTTCTATTTTTCTGATTACGAGCGGCACTATGCCGAAATAGCCGCGTTTCACCTGGACAGGTGGGTCGTACTTGTCATATATTTATCATAGAGAAACAACATACAGCGCTTTGATTGACTCATCCGCAAGAGTCATTCTTGTGAAATTCTACATAATATATTAAGCGTGGGGTTTTAGATCTCTACGCAATGTGTTGACTTAAATAAGTTTCCTGACGATTGGTGTCGATTGTTACAAAAACAACTGTCTTTAAATGGAAAAAATCTCAGAAGCCGACTTTTATTGTTTCATCAGTTCGAATGTTTAAGCCAAGAGCTGTCCCAATCTTCTATCGGAAACTAACATCCCTATTTGCTCACCACAATGTACACGAATAGAGGTGACGCTAATCTAAATCATGTGTTATCCAGGATACTCGGTTTCCGTCGCGCGATGCCGGTCGTGGGCCGAGTGCTCAACATGACGACAGAGATCTACGATGTGACTGAAGGTGACATCCTGAAGACGTTCTTCGTATCTCCGGCGAATAATTTCT
This sequence comes from Antitype chi, assembly GCA_947359405.1. Taxonomy (NCBI): domain Eukaryota; kingdom Metazoa; phylum Arthropoda; class Insecta; order Lepidoptera; family Noctuidae; genus Antitype; species Antitype chi. The sequence goes on from OX375814.1 coordinate 7,630,722, forward strand.
GTTTCCACGGAAAGTGTTCGTACTACTGCGACACTGGTCACGCGATTTGTGGCAACCCTGACATGCTTGAAGGGAGCTTCGCCGCGTTCTTGCCCTCCTCCGATATCGCTGAACGAAAGGTTAGTATTTTAATTTGCAAATTGCGTTTTGTAGTTACAAGAAACTAATTAGAAGGTTCTCTTTGCACCGTAATGTTATTCGAATTTGTCGTGTCTATAGTTTTAGGTTTTTCAATTAATTTCTTGTGACACGATTATCCGGATCGGTACATGTTATGTACAGATTATTAAATTGAGCGTGGTTGTTGGTAGCAACTTATCACGTAGGTACAGTCACGGACTTTAATTGATAAGCCACTTGCCACAGTTCCTATTTTAGCCGTGTAATGCAAATCGGGTTTAGTCGGTTATTCTCGTACATAGTCCAGAGTGACGACCCAAAGTCAATCAATTGCAGGGCTAGCAACCGTAACCTAGCGACAATTGTTTTAGCGTAGCGATAGTAACGTCATGATTAGTCATTTCGACATTGGAAAAACTCGTACCTACGATTTTATCCGAACGCGTAGCGTCCAAGATACCGTTCATGACAATTATGTTATCTGTTGCACATAAACATAAATAGCGTAGACACGGCGTAGACAGATAAATAGCCACGGCTACGATTCACCAAAATTCGAAATTATCGTCTCTGACATTTCAATTGTCACTGTCTTCGGATAGGTTTTCAGAAATAACGAAAATTTAATGAGCTCAAAGGAGGTCAGTATCAAATAGATTGTATAAACTTATGCAACAGTGTATTGATTTATCATTGACAATTTATTAGTCAACCTTCAACCTCTATGGATAAGACCATTTCCGATTATAAGTAATTTGTCATCTTGTTTACGAACATACGGTTTAAGTTCGTGTTTAATCGTGTAATTTCGTGAATGTATAAAACTGAAAAATTGGAAAGTTTAAAAGTGACTTATCAATTAAAGTCCGGGACTGTACATTGTTGCGTCGACGGCGTAATGAAACACGTAATGCACGACTCCTTGCTATAACCGCGTGATTTTTGTTTCATTAATCTGTGTTTACTTTCTGTTCAACTACGAACTGTGTACATAATTCAACGTAAACGATTGAGGTGTGCGGTTTCTCATTAACAGGCTATTCGCTGAATTGGATATGCCAGGTTCCTTGAAATTCTATCAGAGAACCGTTAGCATCGAAAGTTTGATGCTTACTTATATAACATTTAAATCCTTTTTCTTATTTCACCACATATACGTATATATTCAACAAAACAGGAATACAATACTAAACTACAAATAAATATGTGAAAATTTGTATGTTTGAGTATTTGTAACTCAATAACGCAAAAACTGCTGAATGGCTTTGGGTCGAATTTGGCAGACAGATAGTTTATACCCTGTATTAACACATAAAATACTTTTTATCCCGGTAGTAAGTTCTGGTGGGATCATTTCCGCCATCCATGCGAGCGAAGCCGTTAGCAAAAACTAGCTTAATATAAGTAATTTCGCGAACATCCAGAAAAAGTAAAAAAGGAAAAGTATTTTTGTACTGTTTTTGGGTACAAAGTAATCTCGTGTAGACTCTACATTTTAGTGTGATGATACCGTCGGAGGTTTGCGCATAGCACATAAAGGAAGGGTTTTATGACCACTAAAACCACGAAACTATTATTTTAAATATATAAATTAAATTAATTAATAATTAAAATAATCGTTCCGTGGTTTTTCGGTCTAATCTCTACTGCTTTGAAGCTTTGGAATTAAATTATTACTTAGCATTCTCTGTCTACATTACCAGCCAATGCGCTGAGAAAGGTGACATATATCAAGCGGACATGTTATAACAAGTAGGTAACTTATATAAGTATTAAACTTCACTTCATTAACCACAAGGTATTTTAACTTCAACTTGTGAGGTCCTAGCTTCGCTCCTAAAGTCTTGAGTACCTACTACCTACTTATTCTTTGCCAACAACGCTAAAACCAGAGAACCTAGTTATATATTTAAAGGTTGGTCGTCATCTTTTTTGCGTCGGTACTAATTGTAGAGGAATATAAATAGCTCATGCCGCAGTAATATCAGAGAAAATAAGCCAATCAGCAGGTTGATATTTGGTTTAAAAAAATCTTATTCAAAGATAATAATATAAGAACTTTTAAACTGATAACTGCCCAGGGTGCGTTAAACGATTCTACCGTCAACTGTGGAGACTGGAGACTCTTTCATGGCACCCTAAGGTGGTTTTATCGCCTACTTTTAACTGACTACGAAAACAGAGGGGTGTTGTAAGCTCGACGGCTATATCCTTCTGTATGTGTTTGTATGTGTGTCTGTCGCTGTCGCAACTCTCAATCGGTCAAGTTTACGTAGTTCCGGTAGTCGGCAGCCTAACCAACTCCTCGACAACTTATAGCAGACACATCTATCGTGTTTAGGCTCTTTGTATCATTGCATTACTGGTTATGAATAGGTAGTTCGTATACACAGTCTGTGAAGAGCATTGTGATGAACGTGGGTTTTTAATCTTACCATTTAATAATTTGATTATACCTAAATTAATGTTTTTTGCATTCATTTGTGTAATCATCAGGTCTGGCGGCATCCATGGAGAAGGTCCTACCATAAGCGAAGAAAAGCGCAGTGGGAACTCCAATCAGATTATTGCGATACAGTAAGTTTAACAGAATTTTATTAACAGGATTTGCAGATTTATTACCTTCGTTGCGATGTTTATCTTATAATCGTAGATATAAAAACTTTTAGCTAGATTATATTGATGAAATCTGAAACGGAAGATATCAACTCCCACCATTACATTAACGGAACACTCCCCATTCAATTTGCTAAGTAGAATAATATTTGAGGGGTTATGTCTGCCTTTCCGTCCGGTTGTCACTTTTGTTTCTAAGAATTACCATCAGTTTTCAGCGATAAATTTTCTCCAAATAAAAGCATTAATTTTAACCATTCTTTGTTTCGCACGTAAATCTGTATCAAATACAGGGTCTTATCTACATTAACTGACAGTATATAGATAAGATTATCTTCTTCTTCTATTATCCTATGTTTAAATATTTGTTTTCTTCTAGATTCGCACAACTGCTCCATATGACTCTGGTCGTCGACTGCTCGACCTCATGGACATGTCCATATTCGACTTCCTCTCCGGGAACATGGACAGACATCATTATGAAACCTTCAAGTTCGTATACTTCATCATTAATTGTATCTATATTGTTTCCACGTAACATTTTATCCATACCATTAGAAGCAGTAATTCTCGGATAGTAGACATTTCAAAAGAAATCTAGTTCTAAAATAAAAACTCGGCCATTCATCGTGGGGAAACAAATCACCCGAACGACTTTCATGATAATTCAATTTTGAAGGAAATGTGGAATGTGTTTGCAATGTCCAAGGTATTTGTAACTGAAAAGCAGACGCCTGGTATTCTTGGGATCTCTCAATCTTATTGGTCATGCGACATTTTACATTGCATATAAATCTGCATTATTACGGGCTCAACCGGAAAATCGAACGAGATGGTCGTTTCCTTAAATCATTGGAGCTTAATTCCGTTCATACTGGAAGTAAAACAAGTATTAATTTATAGTTAAGATATGCGCTGTCATTGTAATGCAGAATTTCAAGTTTTGTAAGGACATAGCCAAGTTAAGGTTATTTTAACGAGTGTTGTTACTGCAGAATGTTCGGGAACGAGACGTTCACACTGCATCTGGATCAAGGGCGTGCCTTCGGCAAGGCGTTCCACGATGAACTGAGCATCTTGGCACCACTGCTGCAGTGCTGCCTCGTGAGGCATACCACCCTCTCTACTTTATTGAAGTAAGTTACTAAATCGGAGTAAAATGTGTGTATCCGTTCTTTCACATCTTTTCGATTTAACTTATCTTTAACATTCGGGTGTCATAAGTGCACTAATAAGTGTTTCAATATTATCATCCGACCCTAAACGACTTCCTTTTTGATTTGCACAGATTTCACAACGGTGTGTCACTATCAAAAGTCCTCCGTGATTCATTGAAGAGAGACCCGGTGGACCCGGTACTGTGGGAGCCGCACCTCGCTGCCCTCGACCGGCGCATCGTCATCGTTCTCGACGCCATCAGAAAGTGCGTCGACAAGATCGACACGCCCCTACAGAACGAGGTGAACGATTTCGTATGACCGCTCACACTAAATGTTAAATGCTACGGGACTCATAGAAACGGTCTCATGAGTTAAAGTGTCTATGTGATAAATGATTGTACGGACTAAAAAAGGGATAGTGCAATCAGTGAAAATGACTTGCTAGTCGAACTCTCTCATAATCCGTGACTTAAGACAAACTTAGATGTAAGAAAAGTTGTAATCAATGCAAAACGTATCGTTATCATCCTTGTCTTTGGTTCTGTCTACAAGACTTGTATTAGACGTAAGATTTTAGTGCCAAAGATTGTCCAAATGAACTTTTGAGATATACAGAATATATTTTAGAACCATTCCACTGGATTTTGATAAGCCATTGTATGCCAAATATATCGCGGAATTGTAAATTCATTTTACTTACCACATCGGCGGTGAACGGTTTTGTTGTTAAAAAATTTACAGTATTGAAGAATTAGTGTACGTAGATATTATATTTTATTTGTTCTTTCTGTATATTTTGGATAATAACAGTTATGAGTATTTCTGAGCTCAGACGAGACTTATGTAGAGAGCTGTGCAATGTTACTGTGTGTACATAATATTAATAAAATGCAGTTTATTTGTAAGTTTAGTTGTATATCATCTGCTACACTATTACTTTTGTTGTGAATTCTGTTACCATAGCTGAAGGCTCAAGAAGAAACATATCATAAATAAGCTCCGTGTGATAAGCATAGACATTGTCTGATTCTATTTTGTTAAGTTTTTTTATTTTATTTGAGGCTATAAATCAATGCAATCGTACATGCCTTTCTATTTGTACTAATAAGTTTCTTACTAACATTATTTCTTGTAGCTGATCTCATGTTTCATAACAATCTTATCACTGAATGGTTATCATTTCATTTAGCTATAAAATATAACTACGTACTAACTATTTTCAGTGGCGAAAATATGAAATGAAATCCTACGTAGCTTTTACTTATTGAGTTGCTTTTACTTTGATTAAGTAGTCTATTAGTTAATTTGAATCCGATAGTTACGATAATACTGGCAGTTAAGATGAGACCTATATTTATTTTAATCGTGGTTTTAGTGTAAATTAGTGTTTAATATGGGGTGTGATTGTTACATATACCGGAGTTCATGGAGTCGACTTGCCAAAGACGTACCTAAAAATTTATGTAAAAATGTGTTGTATAGCAAATGTGATGCTTGAATGTATGTTTCTGTTGATTGTTTATAAATTAAAAGGTTACATGATTCAATTTTACGTGTTTAATTTAAAATAAAGGTACCTATCTACAACTGAATATATTACAATGAATATATCTAATACTTCATCATCTGCCTAGCCATTTCCCAAATGTTTTTGAGGTCGGCTTGCAGTCTAACCGGATGCAGCTGCATATCAGTATTCCACATGGAGCGACTGCCTATCTGACCTCCACAACCCAGCTAATGGGTAACACTTTACCCTCTGGTGAAACCGGTTATCAGACTTTCGGGTTTCTGACGACCCGTAACGACTGTCAAAGTTCCACGAATGACAGCCATGACCAACGGCACAATGTGCTTTCCGAGGCATGGAGTGATCACAGCATGATAAGATGGTCACTCATCCACGGTCCGACCGTGGCAAGTGTAGCTTTACCTGATCTATCGACCACCCGATATACCTACAGTTATTTTTCTTATAAGAATCTAAAGTGTTAGGAAAGAATCAACAAGCAAAACTATTCTCAAACATAGTCACAAAAGAAATGGAGCTAACCTAACCTAACCTCGGACCGACAAAACAAAACCAAATTATAAACATGTAAAATATAAAAGAAAATGTCGGGTCAGCGTGCCCGTCGCCTTCTCATAAAGATCACATAAAACTGGAAACACAGATACGTCCGTCCCCCATAAAAACTGGAATATGAATAGTACGGATATTTGATACAACGTTTTACGACTTTATGGCAGTTTGTTGTTTATTAAATATCTGCGTCGAGTATCTTTAAATGTGGATCTCTTCATCATTGTATCGTAATTCAAGATGAGGTTTGTGTCTCTTTTGTTTTTGAATGTTGAAGTATGACCATACACCAAATGATTTATCAGCCGATCTATTCCGTAAATATCTCTCCTCGAATTTATAAGTAAAGTTAAAAGTCAGTTGATGGTTGAGCAGATCCTTGAGCTGTAAGACAATTGACAATTGCGTACACTGACTGGACAGACCCACTCTAATCTGTGTGGTTCTTTCCTCAAAAGACCATTTCAGACACACCTATATACTCCATTTGAAATAAGATTAGACATTTAAACAAACCTTTTTTACAGTCAGTTCAACCGATTCTGTCTTCTATACCGTAGGCATAAGGATGTCATTAAAAGTAAAAAAGTAGTTACGATACCAACTGTTTACTGCAGCTGCCATTTGTTATGCGTCTAACGCAATAGAAATCAAAATTGGTTGATCAGACTGTAAAAAAGGTTTAGTTAAATGTCTAATCTTATTTCAAATGGAGTAGATACATGAAGTTTTATACCATCAAAATTGAATTTAGTCGTGCCATCGACATGACGAAGATGAAGTACTACATGCGAATGGTTCAGCTTTTGTTAAACTCGGAAGAGGCTAATATCCAGTTATGTATTCGGTCAGTATTGTCAGGTCATAGAGTTGTGACGGCACGGTTGGCGCAGTGGTTAAGCAATTGACTGCTGCGCTGTGTGTCGTGGGTTCGATTCCCGCACGGAACAAATATTTGTATGACCTATATGTAGTTGTTCCGGGTCTGGCTGTTTGTATGTGTGAGTTTAAATGTTTGTAAACGCTCCCACAATACAGGAGAAATTCCTAGTGTGGGGCAACGTTTAAAAAAAAAAGAGTTGAATTTTGTGGTAAAGTATACAACATTGGAAAAACTTACATAACTTACATAACTTTATAGTTGTAACAGAAATGCAACATAAATCTGTCAAAATGCACAGCAATCTAAAATCTGTGTTTATCGGATTTAAAATATTGACATCGTAAATAATAAAAAAAGTATCGACATTGTGAATATGTGACACGTATGGACTAAAACCGCATTTTATAATGATTTTTCAAAACGTTAAAACTCAAATTCACCTACTAAAATAGACCTTCATAAATCGATGCCATTATACTTCCGTACGAGTTTACAGCTTTCTAATGCACATTAATTCCGTAACACTCACCGTTTCAGTACTTACATATTTCTAACAGAATATATGTACCTAAGAGCTTACGTTTTTATCATAAATAGGTACTTATCTATAAGCAGGTAGCAGTGGTGGCCTAGTGGTAACGTCCGCGACATACGAGTTGTAGGTCTTAAGTTCGAACCCAAAGTAGCGCTTTACTTTGTTTAAAGTCTTTCACCACCACTGCTCTCAAAACGGTGAAGGTAAACATGGTGAGGAAACTGACGTGTCCTAGAACCAAAATTCGCAGGCCGGTGACATCTACCAACCACTACTGGGCCCCCGTCGTGGATTACGGCCCACTCCCTCTGACAGAGAAGAGGCCTGTGTGCCGGTAGTGGGAATATTTATAGGTTCATTATGCTTTTCTATATATTCACAAATAAATAAATGTAAAAGCTATATTAATACAATACAATAAAAAAATAAATCACAATAAATACAATGTGCAAACTGTACTTTTCACTTCGAGTGCGAGAAAAATAGTCAATTTAGTACAAAAACATTTACTTACCTAATAAATATTACTTAACAAAAAAACAGTACAAAGTGAAAAATAACTTTAATTTCGGAAGTCGGTGTCTTTGGAGCTGAATTTGAATTTGTTGTCACCGCCAACTTTGTAGTGTTTTTTTGGAAGTCGGTTGTTTTTTTTTTTTTTTGGAAAAAGTTTTTTTTTTACTTTTTAGTGTTTCACATGTGCTTACCCCTTCACAGCGTACCGGCGTGATGTTATGTTATGAACTGGTGTAAACAATAGACAGACATGAGATTTCAGCAATCCCAGTCCATTTGCTATCATTTATTGAGGAGTTCCGTTGCCTATCTCCAAAGTTCTTCATCAGATCTTCACCAAATTGAAATGAGACCACTCCGAGAAAGTACTCTTCCAAAAAATACCTAAATCGCTTCGCGTGCCTATAAAATTTGAAGAGTTCTCTCTATTTCTCCAGGATCCTATCATCAGATCTTGACTTGATGATCATGGGACCACCTGGGAAGTATACCCTTTCAAACAAAAAAAAATCCAAATCGGTCCAGCCATCTTCGAGTAATCGGGGAACATACATAAAAAAAAATTAAAAAGGTTCCGACGAATTGAGAACCTCCTCCTTTTTGAAGTCGGTTAGTAAAATAAAAATCACAATATCTATTAGGTATGTCTTTTGCTCTTTGCTTGACGTCAAACTCTTCACCAAGGAACATAATATATAGGAACATAATATTTGTCATTGGCCATTCTTAATAAATTTATTTAAAGCCGAACAAATTTACACTCGACAAAAATTCTGAAATTTTCGCGGTCTTTTTTTTCTTCTAAACCAGTAACAGATTAACAATTTAAAACACATGGCGCCACCTTGGCAAAAACCATGGAACTAAAACTCTCAACATTTTCGCAATGAAGATAGTCCACACTCCACAGATAATAGTATATTTACTGGCTGTTTGAGTTTGTCTATGCCACATGAAGGAAATTAAAAACGAATTACTTTTTACTCCCTAGGGACTAAAGTGGTCACTTTAGTCCCGCTTCGTAGGGCTATAATGATGTCTTTTTAGAGCATGAGAAGTGAAAACGTAATTTTTGTCTACTCTTCCGACGATTTATTGGCGATGACGACGATTGACGATGTTATCGGCTATTCTGGAAAATGCATAATTATATTATCTAGACACTGGACAAATGCTTAGCTTACTTAGCTAAATCTCTGCTAAAACAAGGAAGTTTTAATTACGGCTTTTCTTTGTCGGCTTGTTGTAATAAACCTTTCTGCGAGAAATAAATCTGATTTTCTAATTAAGAACAAACATTATCGTCTCGACAAATTTCTTTATGCGAAACAGCTTTATTAAAGGAATATTTTCATAATTGAAAGGCGCCATCAACGGGGGTAGGGAATTATCGTGAAATTCGACGACAGTTGTCGACACTTTGCCTACAATTTGAAATTTCCCTTGACTTCTAATAGTAAAGACCTCGGCCGCTCTACAACGAACCGAGGTATTTTTAATAATTAATATTCATCTACATAATGAGCTTTTAAATTACTCGAGAACATTGAATAAAAATTGTGTTGAAAGCATTGTTGAACATTTCATATAATTAATTTTGAATTGTTCCGTTGCTTTCAATCCCAACATCTCTGTTAAGAAGTTAATGGCTAGAACTCTGGACATTTGTTTTTTCTTAATTAAAATAAGCGTAGACGCAGCTGCAAATAATTGAATCGCATTTTGTGACATGATTTCAAGAAAAGCGAGGTTAGAATCTTGTTTTAATTTTAAGAAATTCGTAACGTTTGGGGCGTTTCCATTAATGGGCTGTTAACTGAACTGTTAAAGTTGAAATGGCTAATAATCATCAGCCACTTATAAAAAGTGACAAAATGGCAACAGACATTACATTAACAACACACAGAAGTAGTATCTTAAGCATAGATCTCCTGGCTCTCAAACTATAACCTGGGAGTCTGTGTTCCTCCAATACTTATAAAAGTCATTGCATATGTCGTTGCTTTTTTTAATGTGAAAAAGAAAATCAAAGGCACGTATGTGTCAAATAAGTATTTATGGATATAATCAGCCTGTATTGTCTCACAGAAGATAAAATGCCTGTCTTTTCTTTTTCCACTCAAGTCGATCCTGAGCCATTAAGGACCAATCCCTGATATACGCGTCAAGTTCGTCTCGCAACCTACGCCTGGGTCTTCCGCGATGCAGTTCGACGTTTTCAGGGCCCATGTTCTGGTGGTCTTAGCCCAAAAAGCATCCGACATGTGGCAAATATGTCCGGCCCAGTCCTATTTGAGCTTGGCTGCCTTTTTGCTTGATGTCTACGATTTGTGTCTTAGAGCGTAGTATCGTGTTCCGTATCCTATATTGTTTAATCACTTGAATTTTTGTCGATGTGCCTTGAATGTACCTAGTAAGTGCCATATTTGAAAAGACTCACCATGAAATTGCTTTGTCAAAACAAACTATTGTTGACATGAAGTACAACGTAAAGTCCTTCAACAAACAACTTGTGCACTGGTTTGATTAACACTGAAAATTTAATTCAGAATAACATTGAACTACCCACACAAAGTTCAGTTGTTTGCTGAATGTTCGGGGCTATCTGTAACATGCACTACGGGCGATACCCGGCAGTTACTCTGTGTTACTAGTCTGTAACCTGTCGAACTGTTTAACTGAGGAGAGAGCTTGCATCTGATGTAGTTAGTTCATATCACACGTACCTATTAGTAGTTAGTACTTAAATATTATCTTAACATACTGGGCCGGATTATTTCGCGCAAAGCTTTCTGTGGGATCTTGGAAATCTTTCATGAAGCTTGGAGCATGAATGTAGATGTTATTAGAATAGAGGAAGACCAAAGAATGAATGCATGAATGTAAAGTTTATACCTAACCTATTTATGAACTTGTGTATCTTATATTTTTTGTTCCATATTAGTAACTCCTCTCAAGAAGAGCACTTGCCATCTTATCTCATTACCTGCCTTGCCACTGATGTAGCGGTATCTTTCTACAGCGCCACATGCGACATACGTATCACACTGACTTCACGCAAAATCCTGTATCGCGCAAGCAGAGTTTACCGCGCAACTAGCATCAATCCTGACATCAATCGTCGGCCAGTAGCCCACCAGATACAGTTGTCATCTGCTTATTGCCTTCAATTATGTTATTAAATAATGGGTCAGCAACTACAATAGTATCTGTTCCAACTGTAGATTTCAACAGCTCTGGGACTTTGTCACTTATTTCAAGAACGACTATTCTCTTCTCTCTCTCTCTTCTTCAACCCTTGGCCACCCAATGCTGAGTGTAGGTCTCTTCCAAATCTATTGTTGAACGACTATTAAATAATATATAATTTCAACAAAATATCACACCTTGTTTCTCCAATGGTTTGGACGGAGGTATACTTAAATTGTAGTAAACCCACAGTTCGCCAGTTATGTTTAAGTCCCATATAATAGTGGGTGAGCCTATTGCCATCAACCAGCCACAAATCCAGACCCCGAGCTACTGTTACCATTGAATAAAACTTGAAAAATGACCACAAAACCAACAAAGACAGATTTATTTAACAACAGATAGGTATTTACACACGCAGAAGCATCGCTTTTATTACATCTGTGAGGCTTGTCCATACAACATGGCCCACGTTACTAAATCGACTGATTTATGCGTGTCCGATGCTTCGACGTTAGGCACCTACTGCGCTATTGTTTCTCCACGATTTATCGCGAATGCCCGCACCGGAGTCGCCGGCACAACAATTCACTTGGACAACAACAACATCGTATGCATTGACGTCATCGAGCACTACGAGGACCTATTGTTGGCGTTGTGTTCCTAGCTATTACAAATGAGCCATGAGCTGGGAATGACATGTACAGCAGTTTGTCATTGGCGCGGGATAAAGAGGATTTGTAATTTTTTAGTGAAGGATGTCGTTGTTTTAACAGTATTGTTGAGTACAAAGCGTAGCACTTTATACTCGGTCCTATTCTAAAACCATTTTTATTAAAAAGGTTCAGGGAACCTTTTTAATAAAAATGGTTTTAGAATAGGTATTGGGTATCAAAAGCCATTGAGTAAAGCCGTTTTTTAACCGACTTCAAAAAGGAGGAGGTTCTCAATTCGTCGGAACCTTTTTTTTTTGTATGTTCCCCGATTACTCGAAGATGGCTGAACCGATTTTAATTTTTTTTTCTTTTGTTTGAAAGGGTATACTTCCCACATGGTCCCATAATCATCAAGTCAGGATCTGATGATGGGATCCTGGAGAAATAGAGAGAACTCTTCAAATTTTATAGGCACACGAAGCGATTTAGGTATTTTTTGGAAGAGTACTTTCTCGGAGTGGTCTCATTTCAATTTGGTGAAGATCTGATGAAGAACTTTGGAGACAGGCAACGGAACTCCTCAATAAATGATAGCAAATGGACTGGGATTGCTGAAATCTCATGTCTGTCTATTGCATTCACCAGTTCATAACATAACATCACGCCGTTATGCTATGAAGGGTAAGCACATGTGAACCACTAAAAAGTGAAAAAAAAACTTTTTCCAAAAAAAAAACAACCGACTTCCAAAAAAACACTACAAAGTGAAAAATAACTTTAATTTCGAAAGACGGTGACAAAAAATTAAAATACAGCTCCAAAGACACCGACTTCCGAAATTAAAGTCATTTTTCACTTTGTAGTGTTTTTTTGGAAGTCGGTTGTTTTTTTATATTAATAAGCGCAAATACTCGGTGACAAAAATTGTAGAAGAGGTCGGCGGGGAACAGTGAGAAGCAGTAGCTGAAGATGTCTATATTTTTAACACATCACACACTATGGAATATGTATTGTAGAACGGCTATGTGCCTTAACAGTTACTGGAACTAGACACAAAAGGAAAGGAGACTTAATAATCATGAGCTATATCTATCAACAATGGCATATAAGTGGATTAAGATTCTTCTTGCTTCGTTACATTCCAACCCAGGCCGTCTCTTGTTACCCTCTTCTAGTTTTTTTTTTTGGATGGGAAATCATCAAATAACTTCTCCCGCTCTCATCGTGTCAGACTTTTACTGACTAAAACCCACCCGTGTTCCCTCAGTTGCCTGTGTGCCAGGGGTCGCGGTATCTCTTTCGAACAACCCGCACCATGGTGCCCTTAGCTTGAAGTCACTTAGTTTGAAGTTTTTATGTTCTGGCTAGAATTTTGCCACATGCAAGTCCAGTTAAGCAGCTGACACCAAGGCTGACAAGGTTGACCTGCAAGATAACATTTCCAAAGAAAGAAAAATCTTTCTTCGCGAGGTTCGGTTAGATACACCTTGTACCTATATTATTATTCCGTTCAGTAGATTTAGAACTAGGTATCTAACCTTTCAACTCGGCACGATAAAGTCATGCGGGCCCTCAGGCGATACCCACGTCGAGTTCCTACTTCGTTTATTTACGCTTATCGAGTAAAGAGAATCTACAATAAACTGCAGTAAAACTTGTCAATCATAATTCTTCCAACTGGAAAGTCAAGGCTAATTTGTCGATTCTTATTAATTGCAAATTTTTTTTTGGGTTTCGCCTACAGAAAAAAAAACTAAAAGTGTCTATCGACGTTAATTTATTTGTGGGCGAATGGATAACTCCATTATTACGTTTTGTGCTATAATAGCTTCCGCCTGCGGCTTCGCCCGCGTGGGGGTCGAACATTATTCCACGAGAACGTACTACCGGGATAAAAAGTATCCTATGTCTTAATCTAGGTTATAGTCTATTTGTGTGCCAAATTTCATCTAAATCCGTTCAGCTGTTTTTGCGTGATTGAGTAACAAACATCCAAAGATCTTCACAAACTTTCACATTTATAATATTATATAGCCTACTATATAATATTATAAATGTGAAAGTTTGTGAAGATCTTTATGCATTTCCTTATTTTCCTTACTAGATAATAAGAGATAATCCAACTTATGTTATTACTTTATAATAATTATATATTTTTTAAAGTGTCGATTTGCCCGTTTCGGGCATATTGTTAGTTCATGTGAATCGACTAATAAGGCAAAGTTAAAAATAAATATTTAAGTAGGTACTTAAATATTTAGGGACTGTTTATTTCCAGTCTGCTACACTCCTGCCCAACCCTTTGATAGAATACAGGCGTGATGTTATAAAGAAATTTCATTTCCGCAACTTTTCGCGCAAGTGTCTTTCGCGTAAGTGAATTCGCACAAGTGTCCTACGGCAACTGTCGTTCGCGGAAGTGTTTTTCTCGCATATGTCCGTTCGCGCAAAAGTACAGTCGCGCAAAAGTCCAGTCGCGCAAACGTCCATTCGCGGAAATGTCTTATTGTCGCGCAAGTAGCCCTTCGCGCAAAAGCCCATGCGCGGAAATGTCTTTTCGCGCATGTGGGTTCGCGCAAGTGTCCTGATACCTTATGTACCAATTAGGAACCTATGGTATCAATCCGCCTGTCTGAAATCTGTCTAGTTGTAATAGGAAATGAAAAACTTCAGATTGTGTTTGATGCAATTTCTCAGGCAAAGTTCCTTTTCTGTGCTAGGAAATAGGAACAAAAGGACCCATTGACTGACTTCCTTATTTAATAAACGACTTATGATTTTACAACTAAACCGTTTTATTGCTTTCTCATTTTATTGAATAGAAAATGGCTGTAAAACTCGACTGTTTATGCCTTTATAGTATTTCAGTTGTGATTGAAAGCTTTTAGTGTGTTGTGACCAAAGAAAGGGAGCGTTGGACGATCGGCGGCGGTCACCGTGATGTAAGATCCCCAGAGGATGATTTAAAGAGCACAGGTCTGCCACTACTGAAATTGATGATTGACGAGTGCGATATTTTTAAGCCATAACCAAAACAACCACAAAATACCAGACAGACACAGTAAAAGTTGGGAAACCGATTTTCGGAAAACGAACGACAAACTCAAACTATTCCGGTCTGAACTGTCTCTGGTTGTTGAAACCGGGACCCCATCACCTCTTAGCCGCATCTTTACCAAAGCGATGGGTTGCGCGAATTCACGATTTAATGACAGCCATATTTTCGGAATACTGGGTACCGCCCTCTGTTAGTGCGACCACGTGTTTATTTTCGCGCGATAATCGCATTGGTTAAGACGCGGCCTCGGTTCGCATGACTTACAACCACCTAAAAACGAACAGTCTGCCGTAATAAATAGGTATTTAATAATGATGCAAACACATTCCTGTAAAATATGTATCAGATCCGTTTAGGTATGCCTAGATCGCTCTGCAATCGGAACCGAAACGCCATTGGCTTTTTTCTATGCCATAAATAATAATTGGCCGCTTCGATTTGTTGATTTATGGTTATTAAAGATATGTAGCAGTGATAACACGCACGGTTTCAAAATTCATTTACATGGAAATGTAGACAGGGGATCGACATTATGGGCATTGTTATTGCAAACCTCAAATTGTGTGTATTTGGTTATGGGTGTTTCTGTAGTTCGATTTCGGAAGTCTTGTAAATGCCAAATACACCGTTTTGATTTGCTCTTCTTTAAATATTTTCTCTTGAATTTACGATTCGAACTTCCAAAACGTCTTCCTTTAAGTAATAAATTTTCAATTATTGATAGATACTCCTTCCGTAATACTACATACTGGCAACCATACTGAAGAGTTAAGCAAAAACCGTTCTACGTTTAAAAAATCGAATGTTCGATGACATTATTCATAAAAAATTATGAGCTATAAAGATAATGATGTATCACTGGGAACAAAAATCGGTTGGAGACAAAAGTTTCCCGGTCCGGTAGCGCCGGCCGGCAATTTATGGTTATCGGGCCCGTTGCAGATAGCTGGCAAACGGATGAGTGTCGGACCAAACGGGAGCATGCATTATTCTTTGAGCATATTCCAAATTAGACCACGTATTTGTCAAACTAACGTTATATGATTAAAATATTTATGAGAAATGGTCTCGGATTAACGTACGCTCTAGGATTATCGTTGTGAATGTCCATTTTAATTAGTTGGACCGAAAAAGTAAAGCTTTTTTGGTAGGTATGCATTTTAAGGTTTGACAAGTTTCTGCTTTTATATGATCGGACTGCAGGCTAAAATGACGTTTGTAAAGATGAAATGATTATGGGGCTACATTTCTTGACAATTCACAAAACAATACTTCCCATCAGTAATATTAACGCTAAGATATTCTGCAAGGAGTCTTGCAAAGCACGCAGAAAAACATTTTATGTTTAAGACATTTTCAAAAAATATCCCTCTTCAAAAGTTGACGCGTTTGAATAAAAATATCAAATACCTATATGGACAAATTATGTATGTATATCTAGAATCGTATCTATAACCAAATAAATACATAGATACAGAATTCTCGAGATAAAGATAATATATGCCGTCGCATATAAATCGACAACAATATGGATATACACATTTACATAGATTTTCTTGGTCAAAATGTAAACTTGATATTTTCTGTTTTGCAGTCACACTAAAATAAGAATGGAATCAGCGAAGTAAGTGTGCTACATCATCGAATGTATTTCAAAACATAAAAGTATGAAGATGAGGAGGCTTGTAAGAAGTTATAAGTAGTCAACGTTGAATTCTAACCGGATACCTACAGCTGACTACCAGCATTTTCCATGGAGCGCCCGTTTGCTGACCTCCACAACCCAGTGTCTAGGTTATACGATGCTCTATTGTAAGAGTGGTTGTCAGGTTGTTAGGCTTCTAACGACCTCTAGCGACTGTCAAAGATTTACGAATGGCAGTTGGTTCTCAGTATGTAAATATAGTCACGGACCTATCAACGGATCCTCGGTAAGCGTAGCTTAACCTGATCGATCGACCCATGGGGCTGTTAGTACCTGCTACTGTTAGCACCGAGCCGTTGGATCCAGGATAAATATTGAAATGCTCCAATAATATAAGTAGATAAATTGAGTAAAAATACTCGCACAGTGAATAGGTGAATTGAACCGAAACCAAGAATAAGAATATAATAAGAACGAGGAAATACCCCTTGAAACGCAGATATTAATGTGTAATACAATAATTAAGCTAGAAAATAATATGGTATTTCCTGTTCAGAACAGTGGAAGCTAAGAGGTTGCGGAAACGTTTGATATATATTTCAGTCCAATTAGTTCTGCAGACAGTGGCTCTGCTCTACAGGTTGATACCAAAACTATTACAGCTTATAAAATAGTAGAATGACTTTTTATGTAACTATCGAACGGCGATCGAAATCGAAATGTTGTGGAAACACAATTTAACGTGTAACGTTGCAAATTAGTAGAATCGGCCCCATGATGATGATAATTAAAGCGCCTATTTGGGTTGGAACGTACGAATCGCAAGTAGCCATTGTCATTGAGCCACCACTGTTGCAAAATGGATGCCAAACAATTACATTAACGTCTCCAGTTCTCCACCCCGTACTTAGAAATATGTATATTAAATCCAAATTCACAAGTACTTGCACAAGGCAGTAGTTCTCTGCCGAAGATATTCATGATGCAGTTAAATTATGCACGGTACTGAGGGCAAGTTCGGATTGGTTTGATCAAATGTGGGCTACCTATGTTTGCATTTCATTGGCAAATGGAATCGGTACTTGCCGCACTGTTTGCCAATTTCCACCTCGGTTTCTGATATAATTTCGATAATTATTTTAGAGTATACGGGCTGGCTTCCTTATGCCATAAGTATTAATACTTCGAGTAACTGCTTCTTAAATGCAGTAAAATTTATTCGGTATGGTCGAGTCTATTTTCGTTCGAAAGCTTTTAGCGTTTGTGGTGAATTTTGACTGCCTTTTTTGTTTGTTATCCCAAGATTGGGAAAAGGATGTAAGTTATTTAAAAAAACACTACAAAGTGAACATTAACTTTCATTTCGGTAGTCGGTGTCTTTGGTTTTGTACTTTCGTTTTTTGCCTCCGACTACCGAAATAACAGTTATTTTTCACTTAAATAGTGTTTTTTTAGAAAGTCGGTATTTTTTTGTTTTTGAAATAAACTGTTTAGTGGTGGTACCTACCCTATACAAATTCGTAGACTTTCACTTAGCTAAGTAAATAACAGTGACAGCAAGATATTATTACATCATCAC
Organism: Antitype chi; assembly: GCA_947359405.1. Classification (NCBI taxonomy): domain Eukaryota; kingdom Metazoa; phylum Arthropoda; class Insecta; order Lepidoptera; family Noctuidae; genus Antitype; species Antitype chi. Next base: position 7,648,762 of record OX375814.1, read on the forward strand.
ACTAAGTGGAAAAACTACGTATTATTGGAGCTATCTCTAAAATCACTAATGAGAACTTCACCAAATTCATATTATGTGACAATTCCATAAGCCCAGTACTTATACTCTTTCAAACCAAAGAATAATTCTTCAAATCGACTTATAAATAAATGACGGAGGTGTGATGAAACAAATATAAAAAAAACTTGAGAGGTGTCAAGGGAAACCCGGATGGAACGAAGTTCCAGTACTTGCCGCCAGTACTTGCCATGGCATGGCAAGTGCTGGCGGCACGTGCCATTTCTGGCGGCAAGTGCCATTACTGGCGGCAAGTGACATTACTGGCGGCGAGTGCTGACGGCGAGTGCTGGCGGCGAGTGCTGGCGGCGAGTGCTGGCGGCGAGTATTGGCGGCGTTTTCTGGCGGCGAGTGCTGGCGGCGAGTAATGGCGGCAAGTGCTGGCGGCACGTGCCATTACTGGCGGCAAGTGCCATTACTGGCGGCAAGTGCCATTACTGGCGGCAAGCGACATTACTGGCGGCGTGTGCTGGCGGCAAGTGCCATTACTGGCGGCAAGTGCTGGCGGCGGTTGCTGGCGGCAAGTGCTGGCGGCGGTTGCTGGCGGCAAGTGCCATAACTGGCGGCGAGTGCTGGCGGCACGTGCCATTTCTGGCGGCAAGTGCCATTTCTGGCGGCTAGTGCCATTACTGGCGGCGAGTGCTGGCGACAAGTGCCGTTACTGGCGGCGAGTGCTGGCGGCAAGTTCCATTACTGGCGGCAAGTGCCATTACTGGCGGCAAGTGCCATTACTGGCGGCAAGTACTGGCGGCGAGTGCTGGCGGCAAGTGCCATTACTGGCGGTACGTGCCATTACTGGCGGTAAGTGCTGGCGGCACGTGCCATTACTGGCGGCAAGTGCTGGCGGCGTTTGCTGGCGGCGAGTACTGGCGGCGTTTGCTGGCGGCGAGTGCTGGTGGCAAGTGCTGGCGGCAAGTGCCATTACTGGTGGCAAGTGCTGGCGGCACGTGCCATTACTGGCGGCAAGTGCCATTACTGGCGGCGAGTGCTGGCGGCAAGTGCCATTACTGGCGGCGAGTGCTGGCGGCACGTGCCATTACTGGCGGCAAGTGCTGGCGGCGGTTGCTGGCGGTGAGTGCTGGCGGTGAGTGCTGGCGGCAGGTGCCATTACTGGCGGCGAGTGCTGGCGGCATGAGCCATTTGTGGCGGCGAGTGCTGGCGGCAAGTTCCATTACTGGCGGCAAGTGCCATTACTGGCGGCAAGTGCCATTACTGGCGGCAAGTACTGGCGGCGAGTGCTGGCGGCAAGTGCCATTACTGGCGGCAAGTGCCGTTACTGGAGGCACGTGCTGGAGGCACGTGCCGTTTACGGCGGCTAGTGCCATTACTAGCGGCGAGTGCTGGCGGCAAGTGCCATTACTGGCGGCGAGTGCTGGCGGCACGTGCCATTACTGGCGGCAAGTGCTGGCGGCGGTTGCTGGCGGTGAGTGCTGGCGGCAGGTGCCATTACTGGCGGCGAGTGCTGGCGGCAAGTGCCGTTACTGGCGTCGAGTGCTGGCGGCAAGTTCCATTACTGGCGGCAAGTGCCATTACTGGCAGCAAGTGCCATTACTGGCGGCAAGTACTGGCGGCGAGTGCTGGCGGCAAGTGCCATTACTGGCGGTACGTGCAATTACTGGCGGTAAGTGCTAGGCGGCGGTTGCTGGCGGTGAGTGCTGGCGGCGAGTGCTGGCGGAAAGTGCCATTACTGGCGGCAAGTGCTGGCGGCACGTGCCATTACTGGCGGCAAGTGCTGGCGGCGTTTGCTGGCGGCGAGTACTGGCGGCGTTTGCTGGCGGCGAGTGCTGGTGGCGAGTGCTGGCGGCAAGTGCCATTACTGGTGGCAAGTGCTGGTGGCACGTGCCATTACTGGCGGCAGGTGCCATTACTGGCGGCAAGTGCTGGCGGCGTTTGCTGGCGGCGAGTGCTGGCGGCGAGTGCTGGCGGCAAGTGCCATTTCTGGGGGCTAGTGCCATTACTGGCGGCGAGTGCTGGCGGCAAGTGCCGTTACTGGCGGCGAGTGCTGGCGGCACGTGCCATTACTGGCGGCAAGTGCTGGCGGCGTTTGCCGGCGGTGAGTGCTGGCGGTGAGTGCTGGCGGCGAGTGCTGGCAGCACGAGCCATTTGTGGCGGCTAGTGCCATTACTGGCGGCGAGTGCTGGCGGCAAGTGCCATTACTGGCGGCAAGTGACATTACTGGCGGCGAGTGCTGACGGCGAGTGCTGGCGGCAAGTGCCGTTACTGGAGGCACGTGCTGGAGGCACGTGCCGTTTACGGCGGCAAGTGCCATTACTGGCGGCGAGTGCTGGCGGCAATTGCCGTTACTGGCGGCGAGTGCTGGCGGCAAGTGCCGTTACTGGCGGCGAGTGCTGGCGGCAAGGACCATTACTGGCGGCGAGTGCTGGCGGCAAATGCCATTACTGGCGGCACGTGCCATTACTGCCGGCGAGTGCTGGCGGCACGTGCCATTACTGGCGGCAAGTGCTGGCGGCGATTGCTGGCGGTGAGTGCTGGCGGTGAGTGTTGGCGGCGAGTGCTGGCGGCAAGTGCCATTACTGGCGGCGAGTGTTGGCGGCACGTGCCATTTCTGGCGGCAAGTGCCATTACTGGCGGCAAGTGCTGGCGGCGGTTGCTGGCAGTGAGTGCTGGCGGCGAGTACTGGCGGCGTTTACTGGCGTCGAGTGCTGGCGGCGAGTGCTGGCGGCGAGTGCTGGCGGCAAGTGCCATTACTGGCGGCAAGCGACATTACTGGCGGCGTGTGCTGGCGGCAAGTGCCATTACTGGCCGCAAGTGCTGGTGGCGGTTGCTGGCGGCAAGTGCTGGCAGCAGGTGCCATTACTGGCGGCGAGTGCTGGCGGCAAGGACCATTACTGGCGGCGAGTGCTGGCGGCAAATGCCATTACTGGCGGCACGTGCCGCCAGTAATGACTGGCGGCACGTGCCATTACTGCCGGCGAGTGCTGGCGGCACGTGCCATTACTGGCGGCAAGTGCTGGCGGCGATTGCTGGCGGTGAGTGCTGGCGGTGAGTGTTGGCGGCGAGTGCTGGCGGCAAGTGCCATTACTGGCGGCGAGTGTTGGCGGCACGTGCCATTTCTGGCGGCAAGTGCCATTACTGGCGGCAAGTGCTGGCGGCGGTTGCTGGCGGTGAGTGCTGGCGGCGAGTACTGGCGGCGTTTGCTGGCGGCGAGTGCTGGCGGCGAGTGCTGGCGGCAAGTGCCATTACTGGCGGCAAGCGACATTACTGGCGGCGTGTGCTGGCGGCAAGTGCCATTACTGGCCGCAAGTGCTGGTGGCGGTTGCTGGCGGCAAGTGCTGGCAGCAGGTGCCATTACTGGCGGCGAGTGCTGGCGGCAAGTTCCATTACTGGCGGTACGTGCCATTACTGGCGGTAAGTGCTAGGCGGCGGTTGCTGGCGGTGAGTGCTGGCGGCGAGTGCTGGCGGCAAGTGCCATTTCTGGCGGCAAGTGCCATTACTGGCGGCACATGCCATTACTGCCGGCGAGTGCTGGCGGCACGTGCCATTACTGACGGCAAGAGCTGGCGGCAGTTGCTGGCGGTGAGTGCTGGCGGCGAGTGCTGGCGGCAAGTGCCATTACTGGCGGCAAGCGACATTACTGGCGGCGTGTGCTGGCGGCAAGTGCCATTACTGGCGGCAAGTGCTGGCGGTGGTTGCTGGCGGCAAGTGCTGGCGGCGGTTGCTGGCGGCAAGTGCTGGCGGCAGGTGCCATTACTGGCGGCGGTTGCTGGCGGTGAGTGCTGGCGGCGAGTGCCATTACTGGTGGCAAGTGCTGGCGGCACGTGCCATTACTGGCGGCAAGTGCCATTACTGGCGGCAAGTGACATTACTGGCGGCACATGCCATTACTGCCGGCGAGTGCTGGCGGCACGTGCCATTACTGACGGCAAGAGCTGGCGGCAGTTGCTGGCGGTGAGTGCTGGCGGCGAGTGCTGGCGGCAAGTGCCATTACTGGCGGCAAGCGACATTACTGGCGGCGTGTGCTGGCGGCAAGTGCCATTACTGGCGGCAAGTGCTGGCGGTGGTTGCTGGCGGCAAGTGCTGGCGGCGGTTGCTGGCGGCAAGTGCCATTACTGGCGGCAAGTGCTGGCGGTGGTTGCTGGCGGCAAGTGCTGGCGGCGGTTGCTGGCGGCAAGTGCTGGCGGCAGGTGCCATTACTGGCGGCGGTTGCTGGCGGTGAGTGCTGGCGGCGAGTGCCATTACTGGTGGCAAGTGCTGGCGGCACGTGCCATTACTGGCGGCAAGTGCCATTTCTGGCGGCAAGTGCCATTACTGGCGGCACATGCCATTACTGCCGGCGAGTGCTGGCGGCACGTGCCATTACTGACGGCAAGAGCTGGCGGCAGTTGCTGGCGGTGAGTGCTGGCGGCGAGTGCTGGCGGCAAGTGCCATTACTGGCGGCAAGCGACATTACTGGCGGCGTGTGCTGGCGGCAAGTGCCATTACTGGCGGCAAGTGCTGGCGGTGGTTGCTGGCGGCAAGTGCTGGCGGCGGTTGCTGGCGGCAAGTGCTGGCGGCAGGTGCCATTACTGGCGGCGGTTGCTGGCGGTGAGTGCTGGCGGCGAGTGCCATTACTGGTGGCAAGTGCTGGCGGCACGTGCCATTACTGGCGGCAAGTGCCATTACTGGCGGCAAGTGACATTACTGGCGGCGAGTGCTGGCGGCAAGTGCCATTACTGGCGGCAAGTGCTGGCGGCGTTTGCTGGCGGCGAGTGCTGGCGGCGAGTGCTGGCGGCGAGTGCTGGCGGCAAGTGCCATTTCTGGCGGCTAGTGCCATTTCTGGCGGCTAGTGCCATTACTGGCGGAGAGTGACATTACTGGCGGCAAGTGACATTACTGGCGGCGAGTGCTGGCGGCAAGTACCATCACTGGCGGCAAGTGACATTACTGGCGGCGAGTGCTGGCGGCAAGTGCTGATGGCGTTTGCTGGCGGCGAGTGCTGGCGGCGGTTGCTGGCGGTGAGTGCTGGCGGTGAGTGCTGGCGGCGAGTGCTGGCGGCAAGTGCCATTACTGGCGGCGAGTGCTGGCGGCAAGTGCCATTACTGGCGGCAAGTGCTGATGGCGTTTGCTGGCGGCGAGTGCTGGCGGCGGTTGCTGGCGGCAAGTGCCATAACTGGCGGCGAGTGCTGGCGGCGAGTAATGGCGGCAAGTGCCATTACTGGCGGCAAGTGCTGGCGGCACGTGCCATTACTGGCGGCAAGTGCCATTACTGGCGGCAAGTGCCATTACTGGCGGCAAGCGACATTACTGGCGGCGTGTGCTGGCGGCAAGTGCCATTACTGGCGGCAAGTGCTGGCGGCGGTTGCTGGCGGCAAGTGCTGGCGGCGGTTGCTGGCGGCAAGTGCCATAACTGGCGGCGAGTGCTGGCGGCACGTGCCATTTCTGGCGGCAAGTGCCATTTCTGGCGGCTAGTGCCATTACTGGCGGCGAGTGCTGGCGACAAGTGCCGTTACTGGCGGCGAGTGCTGGCGGCAAGTTCCATTACTGGCGGCAAGTGCCATTACTGGCGGCAAGTGCCATTACTGGCGGCAAGTACTGGCGGCGAGTGCTGGCGGCAAGTGCCATTACTGGCGGTACGTGCCATTACTGGCGGTAAGTGCTGGCGGCACGTGCCATTACTGGCGGCAAGTGCTGGCGGCGTTTGCTGGCGGCGAGTACTGGCGGCGTTTGCTGGCGGCGAGTGCTGGTGGCAAGTGCTGGCGGCAAGTGCCATTACTGGTGGCAAGTGCTGGCGGCACGTGCCATTACTGGCGGAAAGTGCCATTACTGGCGGCAAGTGCTGGCGGCGTTTGCTGGCGGCGAGTGCTGGCGGCGAGTGCTGGCGGCAAGTGCCATTTCTGGGGGCTAGTGCCATTACTGGCGGCGAGTGCTGGCGGCAAGTGCCATTACTGGCGGCGAGTGCTGGCGGCACGTGCCATTACTGGCGGCAAGTGCTGGCGGCGGTTGCTGGCGGTGAGTGCTGGCGGTGAGTGCTGGCGGCAGGTGCCATTACTGGCGGCGAGTGCTGGCGGCATGAAACATTTGTGGCGGCGAGTGCTGGCGGCAAGTTCCATTACTGGCGGCAAGTGCCATTACTGGCGGCAAGTGCCATTACTGGCGGCAAGTACTGGCGGCGAGTGCTGGCGGCAAGTGCCATTACTGGCGGCAAGTGCCGTTACTGGAGGCACGTGCTGGAGGCACGTGCCGTTTACGGCGGCTAGTGCCATTACTGGCGGCGAGTGCTGGCGGCAAGTGCCATTACTGGCGGCGAGTGCTGGCGGCACGTGCCATTACTGGCGGCAAGTGCTGGCTGCGGTTGCTGGCGGTGAGTGCTGGCGGTGAGTGCTGGCGGCAGGTGCCATTACTGGCGGCGAGTGCTGGCGGCAAGTGCCGTTACTGGCGGCGAGTGCTGGCGACAAGTGCCGTTACTGGCGGCGAGTGCTGGCGGCAAGGACCATTACTGGCGGCGAGTGCTGGCGGCAAATGCCATTACTGGCGGCACGTGCCATTACTGCCGGCGAGTGCTGGCGGCACGTGCCATTACTGGCGGCAAGTGCTGGCGGCGATTGCTGGCGGTGAGTGCTGGCGGTGAGTGTTGGCGGCGAGTGCTGGCGGCAAGTGCCATTACTGGCGGCGAGTGTTGGCGGCACGTGCCATTTCTGGCGGCAAGTGCCATTACTGGCGGCAAGTGCTGGCGGCGGTTGCTGGCGGTGAGTGCTGGCGGCGAGTACTGGCGGCGTTTACTGGCGGCGAGTGCTGGCGGCGAGTGCTGGCGGCGAGTGCTGGCGGCAAGTGCCATTACTGGCGGCAAGCGACATTACTGGCGGCGTGTGCTGGCGGCAAGTGCCATTACTGGCCGCAAGTGCTGGTGGCGGTTGCTGGCGGCAAGTGCTGGCAGCAGGTGCCATTACTGGCGGCGAGTGCTGGCGGCAAGGACCATTACTGGCGGCGAGTGCTGGCGGCAAATGCCATTACTGGCGGCACGTTCCGCCAGTAATGACTGGCGGCACGTGCCATTACTGCCGGCGAGTGCTGGCGGCACGTGCCATTACTGGCGGCAAGTGCTGGCGGCGATTGCTGGCGGTGAGTGCTGGCGGTGAGTGTTGGCGGCGAGTGCTGGCGGCAAGTGCCATTACTGGCGGCGAGTGTTGGCGGCACGTGCCATTTCTGGCGGCAAGTGCCATTACTGGCGGCAAGTGCTGGCGGCGGTTGCTGGCGGTGAGTGCTGGCGGCGAGTACTGGCGGCGTTTGCTGGCGGCGAGTGCTGGCGGCGAGTGCTGGCGGCAAGTGCCATTACTGGCGGCAAGCGACATTACTGGCGGCGTGTGCTGGCGGCAAGTGCCATTACTGGCCGCAAGTGCTGGTGGCGGTTGCTGGCGGCAAGTGCTGGCAGCAGGTGCCATTACTGGCGGCGAGTGCTGGCGGCAAGTTCCATTACTGGCGGTACGTGCCATTACTGGCGGTAAGTGCTAGGCGGCGGTTGCTGGCGGTGAGTGCTGGCGGCGAGTGCTGGCGGCAAGTGCCATTTCTGGCGGCAAGTGCCATTACTGGCGGCACATGCCATTACTGCCGGCGAGTGCTGGCGGCACGTGCCATTACTGACGGCAAGAGCTGGCGGCAGTTGCTGGCGGTGAGTGCTGGCGGCGAGTGCTGGCGGCAAGTGCCATTACTGGCGGCAAGCGACATTACTGGCGGCGTGTGCTTGCGGCAAGTGCCATTACTGGCGGCAAGTGCTGGCGGTGGTTGCTGGCGGCAAGTGCTGGCGGCGGTTGCTGGCGGCAAGTGCTGGCGGCAGGTGCCATTACTGGCGGCGGTTGCTGGCGGTGAGTGCTGGCGGCGAGTGCCATTACTGGTGGCAAGTGCTGGCGGCAAGTGCCATTACTGGCGGCAAGTGACATTACTGGCGGCGAGTGCTGGCGGCAAGTGCCATTACTGGCGGCAAGTGCTGGCGGCGTTTGCTGGCGGCGAGTGCTGGCGGCGAGTGCTGGCGGCAAGTGCCATTTCTGGCGGCTAGTGCCATTTCTGGCGGCTAGTGCCATTACTGGCGGCAAGTGACATTACTGGCGGCAAGTGACATTACTGGCGGCGAGTGCTGGCGGCAAGTACCATCACTGGCGGCAAGTGACATTACTGGCGGCGAGTGCTGGCGGCAAGTGCTGATGGCGTTTGCTGGCGGCGAGTGCTGGCGGCGGTTGCTGGCGGTGAGTGCTGGCGGTGAGTGCTGGCGGCGAGTGCTGGCGGCAAGTGCCATTACTGGCGGCGAGGGCTGGCGGCAAGTGCTGGCGGCAGGTGCCATTACTGGCGGCAAGCGACATTACTGGCGGCAAGTGACATTACTGGCGGCGAGTGCTGGCGGCAAGTGCCATTACTGGCGGCAAGTGCTGGCGGCGTTTGCTGGCGGCGAGTGCTGGCGGCGAGTGCTGGCGGCAAGTGCCATTTCTGGCGGCTAGTGCCATTTCTGGCGGCTAGTGCCATTACTGGCGGCAAGTGACATTACTGGCGGCAAGTGACATTACTGGTGGCGAGTGCTGGCGGCAAGTACCATCACTGGCGGCAAGTGACATTACTGGCGGCGAGTGCTGGCGGCAAGTGCTGATGGCGTTTGCTGGCGGCGAGTGCTGGCGGCGGTTGCTGGCGGTGAGTGCTGGCGGTGAGTGCTGGCGGCGAGTGCTGGCGGCAAGTGCCATTACTGGCGGCGAGGGCTGGCGGCAAGTGCTGGCGGCAGGTGCCATTACTGGCGGCAAGCGACATTACTGGCGGCGAGTGCTGGCGGCAAGTGCCATTACTGGTGGCAAGTGCTGGCGGCACGTGCCATTACTGGCGGCAAGTGCCATTACTGGCGGCAAGTGCTGGCGGCGTTTGCTGGTGGCGAGTGCTGGCGGCGAGTGCTGGCGGCACGAGCCATATGTGGCGGCTAGTGCCATTTCTGGCGGCGAAAGCTGGCGGCAAGTGCCATTACTGGCGGCAAGTGACATTACTGGCGGCGAGTGCTGGCGGCAAGTGCCATTACTGGCGGCAAGTGCTGATGGCGTTTGCTGGCGGCGAGTGCTGGCGGCGGTTGCTGGCGGTGAGTGCTGGCGGTGAGTGCTGGCGGCGAGTGCTGGCGGCAAGTGCCATTACTGGCGGCGAGGGCTGGCGGCAAGTGCTGGCGGCAGGTGCCATTACTGGCGGCAAGCGACATTACTGGCGGCGAGTGCTGGCGGCAAGTGCCATTACTGGTGGCAAGTGCTGGCGGCACGTGCCATTACTGGCGGCAAGTGCCATTACTGGCGGCAAGTGCTGGCGGCGTTTGCTGGTGGCGAGTGCTGGCGGCGAGTGCTGGCGGCACGAGCCATATGTGGCGGCTAGTGCCATTTCTGGCGGCGAAAGCTGGCGGCAAGTGCCATTACTGGCGGCGAGGGCTGGCGGCAAGTGCCATTACTGGCGGCACGTGCCATTACTGGCGGCAAGTGCTGGCGGCAGGTGCCATTACTGGCGGCAAGCGACATTACTGGCGGCGAGTGCTGGCGGCAAGTGCCATTACTGGTGGCAAGTGCTGGCGGCACGTGCCATTACTGGCGGCAAGTGCCATTACTGGCGGCAAGTGACATTACTGGCGGCGAGTGCTGGCGGCAAGTGCCATTACTGGCGGCAAGTGCTGGCGGCGTTTGCTGGTGGCGAGTGCTGGCGGCGAGTGCTGGCGGCACGAGCCATATGTGGCGGCTAGTGCCATTTCTGGCGGCGAAAGCTGGCGGCAAGTGCCATTACTGGCGGCGAGGGCTGGCGGCAAGTGCCATTACTGGCGGCACGTGCCATTACTGGCGGCAAGTGCTGGCGGCGGTTGCTGGCAGCAAGTACTGGCGGCAGGTGCCATTTCTGTCGGCAAGTGCCATTACTGCATGGCGGCACGTGCCATTACTGGCGGCAAGTGCTGGCGGCGGTTGCTGGCGGCAAGTACTGGCGGCAGGTGCTATTTCTGTCGGCAAGTGCCATTACTGCATGGCGGCAAGTGCTGGCGGCGGTTGCTGGCGGTGAGTACTGGCGGCGAGTGCTGGCGGCAAGTGCCATTACTGGCGGCAAGTGCTGGCGGCACGTGCCATTACTGGCGGCAAGTGCTGGCGGCAGGTGCCATTACTGGCGGCGAGTGCTGGCAGCACGTGCCATTTCTGGCGGCAAGTGCCATTACTGGCGGCAAGTGCTGGCGACGGTTGCTGGCGGTGAGTGCTGGCGGCGAGTAGAGGCGGCGTTTGCTGGCGGCGAGTGCTGGCGGCAAGTGCCATTACTGGCGGCAAGCGACATTACTGGCGGCGAGTGCTGGCGGCAAGTGCCATTACTGGCGTCAAGTGCTGGCGGCGTTTGCTGGCGGTGAGTGCTGGCGGCGAGGGCTGGCGGCAAGTGCCATTACTGGCGGCACGTGCCATTACTGGCGGCAAGTGCTGGAGGCGGTTGCTGGCGGCAAGTACTGGCGGCAGGTGCCATTACTGGCGGCGAGTGCTGGCGGCACGTGCCATTTCTGGCGGCAAGTGTCATTACTGCATGGCGGCAAGTGCTGGCGGCGGTTGCTGGCGGTGAGTACTGGCGGCGAGTGCTGGCGGCAAGTGCCATTACTTGCGGCAAGTGCTGGCGGCACGTGCCATTACTGGCGGCAAGTGCTGGCGGCGAGTGCTGGCGGCAAGTGCCATTACTGGCGGCAAATGACATTACTGGCGGCGAGTGCTGGCAGCGACTGCTGGCGGCAAGTGCCATTACTGGCGGCAAGTGACATTACTGGCAGCACGTGCCTTTACTGGCGGCAAGTGCTGGCGGCGGTTGCTGGCAGCAAGTACTGGCGGCAGATGCCATTACTGGCGGCGAGTGCTGGCGGCACGTGCCATTTCTGGCGGCAAGTGCCATTACTGGCGGCAAGTGCTGGCGGCGGTTGCTGGCGGTGAGTGCTGGCGGCGAGTGCTGGCCGCAAGTACCATTACTTGCGGCAAGTGCTGGCGGCACGTGCCATTACTGGCGGCAAGTGCTGGCGGCGAGTGCTGGTGGCGAGTGCTGGCGGCGAGTGCTGGCGGCAAGTGCCATTACTGGCGGCAAATGACATTACTGGCGGCGAGTGCTGGCGGCGAGTGCTGGCGGCAAGTGCCATTACTGGTGGCAAGTGCTGGCGGCACGTGCCATTACTGGCGGCAAGTGCCATTACTGGCGGCAAGTGACATTACTGGCGGCGAGTGCTGGCGGCAAGTGCCATTACTGGCGGCAAGTGCTGGCGGCGTTTGCTGGTGGCGAGTGCTGGCGGCGAGTGCTGGCGGCACGAGCCATATGTGGCGGCTAGTGCCATTTCTGGCGGCGAAAGCTGGCGGCAAGTGCCATTACTGGCGGCGAGGGCTGGCGGCAAGTGCCATTACTGGCGGCACGTGCCATTACTGGCGGCAAGTGCTGGCGGCGGTTGCTGGCGGCAAGTACTGGCGGCAGGTGCTATTTCTGTCGGCAAGTGCCATTACTGCATGGCGGCAAGTGCTGGCGGCGGTTGCTGGCGGTGAGTACTGGCGGCGAGTGCTGGCGGCAAGTGCCATTACTGGCGGCAAGTGCTGGCGGCACGTGCCATTACTGGCGGCAAGTGCTGGCGGCAGGTGCCATTACTGGCGGCGAGTGCTGGCAGCACGTGCCATTTCTGGCGGCAAGTGCCATTACTGGCGGCAAGTGCTGGCGACGGTTGCTGGCGGTGAGTGCTGGCGGCGAGTAGAGGCGGCGTTTGCTGGCGGCGAGTGCTGGCGGCAAGTGCCATTACTGGCGGCAAGCGACATTACTGGCGGCGAGTGCTGGCGGCAAGTGCCATTACTGGCGTCAAGTGCTGGCGGCGTTTGCTGGCGGTGAGTGCTGGCGGCGAGGGCTGGCGGCAAGTGCCATTACTGGCGGCACGTGCCATTACTGGCGGCAAGTGCTGGAGGCGGTTGCTGGCGGCAAGTACTGGCGGCAGGTGCCATTACTGGCGGCGAGTGCTGGCGGCACGTGCCATTTCTGGCGGCAAGTGTCATTACTGCATGGCGGCAAGTGCTGGCGGCGGTTGCTGGCGGTGAGTACTGGCGGCGAGTGCTGGCGGCAAGTGCCATTACTTGCGGCAAGTGCTGGCGGCACGTGCCATTACTGGCGGCAAGTGCTGGCGGCGAGTGCTGGCGGCAAGTGCCATTACTGGCGGCAAATGACATTACTGGCGGCGAGTGCTGGCAGCGACTGCTGGCGGCAAGTGCCATTACTGGCGGCAAGTGACATTACTGGCAGCACGTGCCTTTACTGGCGGCAAGTGCTGGCGGCGGTTGCTGGCAGCAAGTACTGGCGGCAGATGCCATTACTGGCGGCGAGTGCTGGCGGCACGTGCCATTTCTGGCGGCAAGTGCCATTACTGGCGGCAAGTGCTGGCGGCGGTTGCTGGCGGTGAGTGCTGGCGGCGAGTGCTGGCCGCAAGTACCATTACTTGCGGCAAGTGCTGGCGGCACGTGCCATTACTGGCGGCAAGTGCTGGCGGCGAGTGCTGGTGGCGAGTGCTGGCGGCGAGTGCTGGCGGCAAGTGCCATTACTGGCGGCAAATGACATTACTGGCGGCGAGTGCTGGCAGCGACTGCTGGCGGCAAGTGCCATTACTGGCGGCAAGTGACATTACTGGCAGCACGTGCCATTACTGGCGGCAAGTGCTGGCGGCGGTTGCTGGCGGCAAGTGAAAAGAAAGAAAGAAAGAATACCGTTTATTTGGTCACAGTCCGTAAAACACAAAATACAATAACAAATTAAAAAAAAGTGTACAATAAATAAATAACTACAACAGTGTGTGCCTCACGGCTGCGCCAAAAAGGTTCATTTCAGCATTAATGCCAGACAGACTGATGCTGTCTGACGCTGGTTTTCTAATGAACCTTTAGGGAAAAGTGACGAAGAGTACAAAACAGTTTTAACATAGGTACCTAATACATAATTTTATACTTATAAATAAATAAACAAGTACACACACATAAACTTACAAAGGCAAAATAAAACGTAAACAACAACAGTACTAAAACCTTTTCCGAGCGATTATACATACATTGAATTAATAAACTACTGAGTGCTGGCGGCGGTTGCTGGCGGCAAGTGCTGGTGGCAAGTGCTGGCGGCAGGTGCCATTACTAGCGGCGAGTGCTGGCGGCACGTGCCATTTCTGGCGGCAAGTGCCATTACTGGCGGCAAGTGCTGGCGGCGGTTGCTGGCGGTGAGTGCTGGCGGCGAGTGCTGGCGGCAAGTGCCATTACTGGCGTCAAGTGCTGGCGGCGTTTGCTGGCGGTGAGTGCTGGCGGCGAGGGCTGGCGGCAAGTGCCATTACTGGCGGCACGTGCCATTACTGGCGGCAAGTGCTGGAGGCGGTTGCTGGCGGCAAGTACTGGCGGCAGGTGCCATTACTGGCGGCGAGTGCTGGCGGCACGTGCCATTTCTGGCGGCAAGTGTCATTACTGCATGGCGGCAAGTGCTGGCGGCGGTTGCTGGCGGTGAGTACTGGCGGCGAGTGCTGGCGGCAAGTGCCATTACTTGCGGCAAGTGCTGGCGGCACGTGCCATTACTGGCGGCAAGTGCTGGCGGCGAGTGCTGGCGGCAAGTGCCATTACTGGCGGCAAATGACATTACTGGCGGCGAGTGCTGGCAGCGACTGCTGGCGGCAAGTGCCATTACTGGCGGCAAGTGACATTACTGGCAGCACGTGCCTTTACTGGCGGCAAGTGCTGGCGGCGGTTGCTGGCAGCAAGTACTGGCGGCAGATGCCATTACTGGCGGCGAGTGCTGGCGGCACGTGCCATTTCTGGCGGCAAGTGCCATTACTGGCGGCAAGTGCTGGCGGCGGTTGCTGGCGGTGAGTGCTGGCGGCGAGTGCTGGCCGCAAGTACCATTACTTGCGGCAAGTGCTGGCGGCACGTGCCATTACTGGCGGCAAGTGCTGGCGGCGAGTGCTGGTGGCGAGTGCTGGCGGCGAGTGCTGGCGGCAAGTGCCATTACTGGCGGCAAATGACATTACTGGCGGCGAGTGCTGGCAGCGACTGCTGGCGGCAAGTGCCATTACTGGCGGCAAGTGACATTACTGGCAGCACGTGCCATTACTGGCGGCAAGTGCTGGCGGCGGTTGCTGGCGGCAAGTGAAAAGAAAGAAAGAAAGAATACCGTTTATTTGGTCACAGTCCGTAAAACACAAAATACAATAACAAATTAAAAAAAAGTGTACAATAAATAAATAACTACAACAGTGTGTGCCTCACGGCTGCGCCAAAAAGGTTCATTTCAGCATTAATGCCAGACAGACTGATGCTGTCTGACGCTGGTTTTCTAATGAACCTTTAGGGAAAAGTGACGAAGAGTACAAAACAGTTTTAACATAGGTACCTAATACATAATTTTATACTTATAAATAAATAAACAAGTACACACACATAAACTTACAAAGGCAAAATAAAACGTAAACAACAACAGTACTAAAACCTTTTCCGAGCGATTATACATACATTGAATTAATAAACTACTGAGTGCTGGCGGCGGTTGCTGGCGGCAAGTGCTGGTGGCAAGTGCTGGCGGCAGGTGCCATTACTAGCGGCGAGTGCTGGCGGCACGTGCCATTTCTGGCGGCAAGTGCCATTACTGGCGGCAAGTGCTGGCGGCGGTTGCTGGCGGTGAGTGCTGGCGGCGAGTGCTGGCGGCAAGTGCCATTACTGGCGGCAAGTGCTGGTGGCACGTGCCATTTCTGGCGGCAAGTGCCATTACTGGCGGCAAGTGCTGGCGGCGGTTGCTGGCGGTGAGTGCTGGCGGCGAGTGCTGGCGGCAAGTGCCATTACTGGCGGCAAGTGCTGGCGGCACGTGCCATTACTGGCGGCAAGTGCTGGCGGCGAGTGCTGGTGGCGAGTGCTGGCGGCGAGTGCTGGCGGCAAGTGCCATTACTGGCGGCAAATGACATTACTGGCGACGAGTGCTGGCAGCGAGTGCTGGCGGCAAGTGCCATTACTGGCGGCAAGTGACATTACTGGCGGCGAGTGCTGGCGGCGAGTGCTGGTTGCGAGTGCTGGCGGCAAGTGACATTACTGGCGGCGAGTGCTGGCGGCGAGTGCTGGTTGCGAGTGCTGGCGGCAAGTGCCATTTCTGGCGGCAAGTGCTGGCGGAACGTGCCATTACTGGCGGCAAGTGCCATAACTGGCGGCGAGTGCTGGCGGCAAGTGTCTTTACTGGCGGCAAGTGCTGGCGGCACGTGCCATTTCTGGCGGCAAAAACCATTACTGGCGGCAAGTGCTGGCGGCGGCTGCTGGCGGCAAGTGCTGGCGGCACGTGCCATTTCTGGCGGCAAAAACCATTACTGGCGGCAAGTGCTGGCGGCGGCTGCTGGCGGCAAGTGCTGGCGGTTAGTGCTGGCAGCGAGTGCTGGCGGCAAGTGCCATTACTGACGGCGAGTGCTGGCGGCAAGTGCCATTACTGGAGGCACGTGCTGGCGGCACGTGCCATTACTGGCGGCAAGTGCTGGCGGCGGTTGCTGGCGGCACGTGCTGGCGGCAGGTGCCATTACTGGCGCCGAGTGTTGCCGCCAGTACTTTTCGCCAGTACTTGCCGCCAGTACTTGCCGCCAGTACTTGCCGCCAGTACTTGCCGCCAGTACTTGCCGCCAGTACTTGCCGCCAGTACTTGCCGCCAGTACTTGCCGCCAGTACTTGCCGCCAGTACTTGCCGCCAGTACTTGCCGCCAGTACTTGCCGCCAGTACTTGCCGCCAGTACTTGCCGCCAGTACTTGCCGCCAGTACTTGCCGCCAGTACTTGCCGCCAGTACTTGCCGCCAGTACTTGCCGCCAGTACTTGCCGCCAGTACTTGCCGCCAGTACTTGCCGCCAGTACTTGCCGCCAGTACTTGCCGCCAGTACTTGCCGCCAGTACTTGCCGCCAGTACTTGCCGCCAGTACTTGCCGCCAGTACTTGCCGCCAGTACTTGCCGCCAGTACTTGCCGCCAGTACTTGCCGCCAGTACTTGCCTCAAGCACTGGCCGCCAGTACTTGCCGCCAGTACTTGCCGCCAGTAGTTACTGCCAGTACTTGCCGCCAGTACTTGCCGCCAGTACTTGCCGCCAGTACTTGCCGCCAGTACTTGCCGCCAGTACTTGCCGCCAGTACTTGCCGCCAGTACTTGCCGCCAGTACTTGCCGCCAGTACTTGCCGCCAGTACTTGCCGCCAGTACTTGCCGCCAGTACTTGCCGCCAGCACTTGCCGCCAGTCTGGCTTGCTTTCTATAAGTGAGAGAGAGAGACAGACAGAGAAACATGCGCATGCCGCACGGCATACAATAAAGAAAGAAAGAAAAAGTATTTATTGGACTCGCACAGGAATATCACAAACTTAACTACAACACAATACAATTATTAAACGAATAAAAAATAAACTAAAACACTGCTATGCTACTTAATAAAATTAAAATTATTAAACAACAAAATAAATAAAAAGTTAAACTAAAAAACAAAGTCAGCATGCTGCTACGACATTTAAAATGTGTCGCAGCGCTGGTATTCTGATAGGGCCCGCTGTGATGTCACGGACAGATCCAGAAACAAAAAAGTAAATAAATTTTAAATAAGATAATATGTGTAAAAATAACAAAATAAAAAATCTAATAAAAATATTGTAATCCGCTTGTCTGCACCCCACATAACATCTATTACTTGTCTGTGCCTTTCATGGTGCCTTTAGTGACTGTGACAACAATAGCTTACTGCAAAAAGTGTCGTGACAACTTTTCGTAAGAATATTTTCCGTCTAGCCCCCTTTCACAAGGCGCGATAAGGAACTTCGTTCCAAAAAATACAACCGAATTAAGAAACTCCACCTTTTTTTAAGTCGTCTAAAAAGAGAGTAAATGTTTTAATATTGATCTTGGAAAATAGCAATACAACTTTCTACGGTAACTTACTTGCTTTGCGAGCGGGGCAACAATAGATATAAGAATTTATATTGGGGCTACTATAGGAAAAGAACGCTGATGACTGTTTTGCTATCTTTGCTGCATTTGTATGATTCCATTTCTTCTAACTTTAGGACCAATGATTTTATATTTACAAGTCAATCATATTTTTAAATTATATGAGATCGGCGTTTTCTATCTGATTACTCTCTGAGAAAAACGGCCGAAACAAACTCAGAGGTCAGTCTCTTTTAAAGTGCAAACACAATCTTGGTCATATCATGCGAAGACCATGTGGATTGGTGTGTGAAATGGTATTTTGTAGAAAGAACCGCACAGATTGAGTGGACTCAATCTGTGTGGTCTCCAACCAAGGCTTCGGCAGTGATATGCCAAAAATTTAGTTTTTGGAAATGGCTTCTTGAATATATAGGTACATTATAATAAAAGTTGGTAGACTATACGATTTCCCTATCACTTGACTATTAATCATCCAAGAAAAGTCCACCTCATTAATTACCCTATCTATGAAAGCAGGGTAGAGGGCTCGAATAAAATACTTATTATGAATTAATTATACAGTTGTCAGAATATAGCCGAAATAGAATCAGGTTCACTTGCTGGAGGCCCGCTCGCCGGCTGTGGCACGTAATGAATATTTCAATGAGAATGGTCCAAAACAGTGCCATACAAACAATAGCATGTGATACGTTGCTATTAGGTACTTTTACTATCTTATATGTACTAGTCTATAAATCATATAGACTTACTTACCTCCCGACTGCGCAAATTGATATTTATTTTTAAGAATCTCCGCCATGTGGCCGATACACAGGTGCTTAGACAAGTATATCTAGCTCTTTTTCAGTCAGTTGCACAGTACTGTATATTTGTTTGGGGTGGGGCAACAAAAATCATCATCATCATCATTTCAGCCGAAAGACGTCCACTGCTGGACATAGGCCTCCCCCAAGCTCCGCCACTTCAACCGGTTCTGTTAAAAATACATTTGTTAAAACTGGAAGGAACGTGCCCAAAGAGTGATCCTTAAAGTAGGCTGGTCCCTTCCTTATCAATTTCCTACAACTGAACTTTATAAAACTTGTAAGATCCTCTCTATTCGGAAATTGTTCATTCTAAATTTAATTGTAACAGTCCACTCCCGCAATTCATATAATCCCAAAAAGCTCAAAGCCTTGAGACGACAGCAACAGTGTGCTCGTCTATTTCTGTTAATTCAAAGCTAGCACAGCGACTCTATATTTTCCTTGGTCCTTATGTATACAACAGAGTTAATACAATCCTACATATGTAGGTACTCAATGGATAAATGTAAATGCAAAACTACTGTAAGGAACTGGCTTTTGGATTTGGAATAAGAAGGTGCAGAAAGTATCATCCGAACCATTAAATAATTACATCCCACACAGTTCTACTAATAAGCACAAACACTTGCACCGGACTTACATGCACACACACAAAAATCCCTCACATATTCATACACTACGCACACAATCCTACAATAATTTCACCCTAAGTTATAAGTATATTTGTGAAGTGTAACAAATATAACCATAACTTTAATAAAGTCTTACCTCTCTTTCAAAATTATTTGCTAATAGTGTTATTTATAGTCTGAATTAAAATGCCGTAAAATATGATCAAGTTTAAAGGGGTGTGAGCCTGGAGATCAGTCTTCCCGGACCTAGTTCAGACTCCAGCTCTCACAAAGGTTCTTGAAAAAGGGATAATTGGTTAAATAAATTATTGTAACAATGTACCTTTATGAGACCCGCACCCTAATTGCGTAACTCACGATTAATCATAATCTGTTTCGTTTTGAAACAGATTGCTAAACCATTGCTTCATAATTATGTTCCATTTTTTTTTTATGTATGTTCCCCGATTGCTCGAAGATGGCTGAACCGATTTGGATATTTTTTTTTGTTTGAAAGGGTATACTTCCCAGGTGGTCCCATGATCATTGACAAGTCATGATGATGGGATCCTGGAGAAATAGAGAGAACTCTTCAAATTTTATAGGCACACGAAGCGATTTGGGTATTTTTTGGAAGAGTACTTTCTCGGAGTGGTCCCATTTCAATTTGGTGAAGATCTGATGAAGAACTTCGGAGATAGGCAACGGAAGTTCTCAACAAATGATAGCAAATGGACTGGGATTGCTGAAATCTCATGTCTGTCTATTGCTTACACCAGTTCATAAAATAACATCACACCGGTACGCTGTGAAAGGGGAAGCACATGTGAACCACAAAAAAGTGAAAAAAAAAACTTTTTCCAAAAAAAAAAACAACCGACTTCCAAAAAAACGGGGACAAAAAATTAAAATACAGCTCCAAAGACACCGACTTCCGAAATTAAAGTTATGTTTCACTTTGTAGTGTTTTTTTGGAAGTCGGTTGTTGCTTGCAGCGCTCGGCCGCTATAGAATGAAAGCGGTAAGGGGCGGTTAACAGATGTGGTCATCGTGTTCACGGGATTTTGTTTTCAAACTGTATAGATATGGATTTCTTCCATAGTACACCATATAAATAACGCTACCACTAACAACAACAACAACAATGCACCAATGACAACAAGATGATGATGATCCAGTTGATGATGTAACAATGTTATGTGATAATTTATCCCTCTATTTTCTGTAACGTGGAATAATTAACCAGGTGCAATCAGATCCCCGCGCTGGCTAACACGTCACACTAATTGTTAATGTCCCTCAAACGGGAACACAACATAGAACGAAGTTATTTCGGAATGTTCAACATCCGGTCAAATAATAACACCACTTAGATGTTCAATGAAATATTTTATTCGTTCAACAGTGCAACAATAAAAAGACAGTGAAATTTCACACCAACACGTGCACATACAATCGAATATATTTTTAATTTGTATTATTCCAGCCACGATCTTTGCGACTTATTTTTGTGACGTTTAATTTCTATAAGTAACACAATAAAACACATCACCCACCCAAGGGCCAAGGCGTAAAATAAAGTGCTTATCTTTGACATACTTATACCCGCCGGATTTAATGCATCATCATCACTTTTTCTATTTAAAATCCATTTTTGGTTATTATCATCGTTTAGCAGATTTTCAATAAAACCAGCTTCAACTAGACTGAAAATAACATCGTCTACGTCTTTAGCTGCCGGCCATCCAGGGCGCATGTAGAAACTAGCACCAGTTGCACTTATACGTTTTTCTAAAATTTGAATATACGGATCCAGAGACCGAACTAATGCGACATCGGTAGCTAAAAGAAAATTTTCCCCGTCAAAGATCCGTCGAATATATTTTCTTAATTCATTCATTGGTATTACTTTGTAATTACGTTCCAAGGGAGTATCTTTATAATATTCGACAACTACTTCAACCCCACCATAACCATCCACTTTTGTTATTGCGTCTTCAATAGACTGAAAAGGTGGCTCTAAGTCTAAAGTCTGTAAGCCATCGACTAGGTCTGCTTGATAATCGATCCGAAAAAAGAAACAAAACCAAATCCAAAGAACAAAAAGAAAATTGAGCAGCCACGACTTGGTTACGAATTTTGCTGACTGACCCAATAATATGATGAATGATTGATAAAGTATACGGTTTGTTGCACTCGTCAATTGCGGCTTACATTTTCTTACTAACATAGCTGAAATGAGAAAAGAAATATATACCAGTCCGTGTAAATAGGTAAAGTTTGTTTTATCTGGAACAATGAATTTGAGCCAATCAGAAACTTCGCGTTGCTTACGTCCAACCCAACGGATGTCTACTGTGTGATAGGTATGTGATGGCAAGGTGACGGTGTAGCGTTTCTCTGTAAGAATGTCAGCCGGAATAAGTATATCAGCCTTTTCAGAAGCCAGGTCACCAATGGAGCCCGTTGCTGTCCCGTTTACGTATGACCCAAATACACTATTATTATAAGCAGAGGTAACTTCTAAAGAGGCGTTTAACTTATTCAGTATAATCATAAGTACTTTGCCATCGTAACCGCCAACAGAAGTTATTGTACCGTTTTCTATTTCTACCGTAACGTAGGGGAAATATTCCAACAAAGCTGTTCTGATCGAACACTGATAGAAGTTGCTAAACTTTTTAGGAAACATATTATCGCCATATTTTAGAAAGATAGGTGTATAATTCCAGCAACATCCGTCGCTGTATGGAAAGAACGTCGACAGTGTTACTTCACCGGTATCATAAGCACTTATTAGGATTAAGTCAGCCTGATCATTCTTCGAAGTCACTTCAATGAAGGCAGATAGCTCAGCAGTCGTCTTGATAGCGTTTTCCAATACAAGGATGAAACGAATGGGGAATCTTATCACTTCATTTATCAGCTGCATGATTATCTCATAATCCTGTAATTTATTTGCAAAGTAGATTGTTTGCTTAAAACCAACTGTTTCATTGATATCACGAATATTTGTATCGTTATAAGTAGACCAGGGACTGAGGACGACAGACCCAGGGTAGCTCTTTAAAAATTCATCCACATATTCTGACTCATTCACTTTCCAAATAACCGTAGTTGCAAAGTGGTGATTATAGTAGGTGCTTGTGATATTCACTGCTGTTTTTATGAGCTTTGTTACAGCAAAACAATTATCAAACATTAATAACATAAGAGTTAAAATTGTTAAAATGCGTGTCATTATCCACAGCTACGTTTTAACATGGACTAGCACTGCTACAGCACAGACTACAGCAAGTTAGCAACTAACCTGTTTTCGTGGAATGTTAGAAACGACTTATATAGCGTGTCACATAACACGACGGAAAAGCATATTATTTATATTGTCACTTTCATAATTATTACATAAATTAAAGGTATGTATTGTCACTCTAGTTTTATTTACACTTTGATTAGTTTCTATGGAATCCATTAGGTACATCCAAAGTAAATCTAAAAGCATGTCTTAAATATTATTTGTTGGCAAACAGATCAGGGGCAACTTGATGGGAAGACGGTAATCATTCGTTGTTTGTACAATTTTGTCAAATTAACACTATTTGTAAAAAACGGTATATTTCCATAATATACACAAAAAATCTAAACTCAAGAAAGTTATTGCAAAAGATACTAAAGTCAAACTCCATGTTGTTATAAAGTGATTTATTGTAGAAACAAAAACTTTACATTGTGTATATAATTTCATATAAAAATGCAAATGTACGTGTAATATTTAAAATTTATTAGATAGTTCAAAAAATATTAAAGTCATGTTTGTATCATTCAAATTGCGGTCGTCTACATAACTTTTTTTGTATTATATATCAGTTTTCATCAAAGAGTAAGTTCATACATGATTTCACTTAGGCAGCATATCAGCTTCACGTAAAAACTTATATATAAGGTAAATACCAATTTTATCAGCTAAACTATTATTTGAGTTACAACAGCGATGGATAAATATATTCATATCAGTAATCAGATTTGCAAGCATACTAGTTCATTCACCAATAGCGCTTAATGATTCGAAACTATACTCAAAGTTTTCGATTTATTAAGAAGTGGATAGTATCAAAAAGTGCTGAAAGTATAATGTTTTATTGCTTCAAGCTTGAAAGGCACTATCATTTTTATTCTTTTATCATTATCAAATAATCCAGATCAAGCCAAAGACTTCTTCTTCTTTGTACCAAAGCGCTAACTTTTTCTTTTAAAAGCGAATCACACATTATTTCATTAACAACAATCAAGCCTTCATCAAAATAGTTTCAATGTGTATGTACTTAAAGTATTAAAATTCTACGGTACAAATAATGTAAGAATAAATCCTAAAAATAATTTACTTAATTAATCAGTTATGGTTCAATATTGATCTTTAATGCAAGTTTCGAAATGTGTTCTTTGAGTTGTTTCAGTAGAAACTGATTCAATATTGAACCATGGCTTAGTATCACTATAAATATAACCGGCACGGCCACGTAGGTACGAATGTGTAACAAAGACTTTGGTTGCATTAGATCTATGAAATACATTCTGTGTGATATATAATACACATAGAAGCTTTTGGTAGCCCTACATACTATTTCATGTATTGTCCTCTATCAAATCAGTTGGGCGAAAAATCCCTTCAGAGACTTCACATGCATTTACACTTTTAAATTGTGCGTGTATAAACAAAATATCTTGACAATAATATCGAATAATATCTCATCATATTGAATACGACTCAAAAGTATTACAATAAGGGTTGAGACTTAGGCACTGTTTGGTGTGGCCACACCTAATTTTGTTGTTTAGCCTCCGCGCTGCGTAAAGACGGCGTCTACGAGGAGAACCGCTCCGTTGATGATGGCCAGGGAAGCCTTCGCCAAGTTCTTGTCCCTGTATTCACTCTTGCCTGTGTTTTGAAATCTGAAAGATTAATTGGTATAGATAAGTAAGTGAAAACATAAGTCTTGAAGATATGATGGAGAAAAACGTTCATCTCCTTTTTTATCGACGAAAAAAAAAGAAAAAGGTTCTCAAGTCGTCGCGTATACCTTTATGCAAGTTGTAACAGAATTGACGCAAGACCTGAAAGTGGTTTGTTCCTAATTGACTACTGAACCGATAACAGTAACTTTTAATTATTATTGCTCGTCAAATCGTTGAGCTCCTCAAGTTCTGAGTTGAGCTGCATGATTACTGATAAATGCGTGCACTTATTGGACAGGTTCACTCGATCTGTGTGGTTCTTTTCTCAAAAAACCATTTCAGACACGAATACACATGGTCTTCACATGATCTGACCAAGATTACTTATGTCTGGACTAAGAGACTGAGACATCTGAGTTTGTTTCGGCCTTTCTTCTCAGAGTAGTCAGATAGGAAACGCTGACCTCATCTAGTTTAAAAAATATGATTGACGTGTAAAAGTGTTTGTACAAACCTACATACAGAAATAAAACCATTTTATCATTTATTGTTCTTTTTTCAAAATTATACAACCCTAGTATAAGTAGGTATACTCGTATGTAGGTACGTGTCTAGTATTTTTATGTAAAGAATCTATGTACAAAATTTCAAATCTGTATCATAAAAATCACAAAGTTATGAGCTTGTTATGTTACCTAGTTGTCTACACAAACATGGTCACCACGCTGCACCCCGCGCCGCCCCGCGCGTCTAGCGTCGTATTGTGCTCATTGATAAAATAATTAGGCAGTAGGTACCTAACCGTACGGCGATTGTATTGTAATTAACTGGTGATAACAATTTCCGTCACACTATGTTCTATGTTCTATGTTATGGGTTTGGTTTTCGCACTTAGTCCTTCAAGTGGACCATTGTGCGTGAGCCATGGCGGCCTTCGGTTGTTATTCCAGCCAGCCCACCTCCCTCCAGAAGTTGGCTATAACTTCTGGTCTGTTGAGAATATCCGTGTAACACTTGGGTTCCCCGAGGGTTTCTGTTCTAATCTGGGCTACGCCTGTGCATTCGAAAAGCACATGCGCGATGGTTTCCTCGGTCTCCATGCAAGCCCTGCACAAGGGGCTGTCCGTTATGCCTATTGTGTAGAAGTGTTTGTTTAGTGGGCAGTATCCTGTGATGGTTACAGTCACCAGACGCAGATCTTTCCTGTCCAGGCGTAACAGTCGTCTGGTCAGCCTGCCATCCAAGGATGGCATTGCTTCCCTAGACTGCCTGCAGCCTGGTGTTAGGGTCCACCAGCTCTCGGCTTGTGTGTGGGTGAAGCTGCAGCAGCTTCTGAAGCCACCTGCTTAGTTGGTTGAAGGGGATGGGCACGATGGGCTCGGGACCACAGAATGACGCGCTGGATGCCCTTCTGGCCAGTTCGTCAGCAGCATCATTGCCTAGTGATCCACTATGTCCTTTTATCCATCAATTCCATCACACTTGCAAAACTTTTTTGGGAAAATATATAACATGGTGTAAAAATTAATGAAATCGATTCAGTTACTTATACTGAACAAACTATATTCAGGTTTCGGATATTAAAAACAATGTTGTATATTTTACAATACCTACCGCTGATTGAGCCAAAGAAAACTCAATCTTATTGCAAGGCTGTAAGACTCAATTTTAAATCCATAGAGCAATGCTTGGGTTAACACATTTTTTTCTTTTTAATAACAGTTAGCTTCAAAACATAACGTTTTGGTCATTTTAATATGCGTTAAACTCTGTACTCTAATTGGGGTGTATGAGGTCTTGCCTTAATTATGTTTAAACCGACGAAAAATTTCTGCGCTGGGGGGTCTAGAAAGATATGCTGAATTCATGGTTACAGTTTGCGCACTGGATAAAAACTTTTCCTGTATAGGTAGATGTTATTATGCTTACTTATCAATAATCATAGCACCGCTGGCGACGAACAAGGCTACACCGACCAGCGAGTAGAAAATGTCAATCCGTTTGTGCGAAGGTGTCTGCATGATGTAACCTGGAATATGACGTCATTATCGATTAGAGCATGCTATTTTGCATTATTAAGTAGTTCATAAAGCTACGTAGGACGTTTAGTGCACAAATATGTGGCAACAGCAACAGGTGTTATTTTTGTGCCTACGTTGACAATCGACGTTTTTAAGTAGCTATTGATGACTTCTGTTCATGCCCAGGACCCGACTAGCGAGACTACTTATAGCGACGACTCGGATGCGAGTTGTGGGCACACGAACGAATTATTTTTCGTGCATGGCATCGAATGTGAAAATGCTAACCATTTCATACACATACTGTCATCTCTCATAATTATGAGAGATGACAGTAAGCATCCGACATAGATAAATTTAAAAATGTTTGATAATACACAGACAGACTACTTGCAGATAATTTCTTAAGAGCACGTAAAGGTATCGGCGCGAAATCAAATACTTGAACTATTACAGTTCAGTTCAGCTACTCCATAAAACCTTCTCCACTTCACTAGGGCTGATTTTTCAATGATCAGATTACTTTTATCTAAAGAATAAATCTGACAGTTTGGCATATTTTCTATACAATAGCTGTCAAACCGACATTTTTATTCGTCAGATAAAAGTTATTTGACTTTTGATAAATCAGCCCTAAGAGACAGAAGCTTCTACTTATAAATTAGATAACAAAAACAGTTTGAATATTTTTGATATTGTTCTTTTTTGCTACCCATAATTATTTTAATAAACTGACTCAAATGTTCATTTCACAGACATACTTCGGTTACAGTTGAGTAACACTTTAGTTAGGCAGTGATTTCTTGAAAACGGTCAAAAAGGTGGTTTTTTAAACCAGTGTATCTCCATCTCCTTAACCGTAAATAATTTCGAAACCAAAAAAATATATGATATTTTCAAGTCTTTTTTGCATACAGTGATATAAATCAAAACATAATTAAACATACTTTAATGCATCAAAAAAATCATCAAAGTCACCTCTTAATTATCTTTAAAACCAGTTTATCCCTTCAATAACAATTATAATTATAATTAACAATATACCATAAAATTCCAAATACCAAACTACATCCAGTGATAGATTATTATCCATTATTAAATATGTAATATCTAATTTTATACGATTTTATTTGCATTTTTACGACAATGCTTGCTCATTTATTATTCGAATTTATTACAACAGATTATAAACCCGTATTGGATTGCAATAAGTACTATTATCGCTCTTAACGACAATATCTAAGATTCAAGCGAAGGTTTTTATCAAATAAAAGTTATTACCGGCAGCGGCTCCAGCGAAGATGATGAGGTAACCGATGAAGGTGCCGGTCACCAGCATACCTATATCGGGCTCACTATTGTAGCTGTGGTAGTGGAGGGCCACACATGAGCATGTCAGCGCCTGAAATAGAGAAAATAGACTTTATGTATATCATGTTATGATAGATTTTAAAACATGTAGTAGTTAGATAGGAAACGCCGACTGCATCTAGTTTTATAAAAGTAGGAGGCGGTACCTATCTATGCTATCTCAATCAATCTGCCTAGCCTTTTCCCAAGTATGTTGGGGTCGGGTTCCAGTCTAACCGGAGGCAGCCGAATACCAATATTTTACATGGAGTGACTGCCTATCTGAAATCCACAACCCACTTACTGGGTTACACGATACCCCTTAGTAAGACTGGTTGTCAGGATTTCGGGCTTCTGACGACCCGTAACGACTGTCAAAGATCCACGAATGACAGCCAGGGCCAACGACTTAAGGTGGAAGCGCCAAGGTAGCCCGCGAAATTCAAATTTTGTTACGTTTTTTTCAATTTCCAGGTCACTGTCAGGTTGTATGGTGATCTAAATATGATTCGCGACCGTATCAAATATGGCTTTACAGAATCATAATCATTATAATCAGCAATACATCTCTATAAGTTCATATTACTCTAAAGAATGACTATTTCATGAAATTATGACATTTGAGGGCAATTCTAACTTATGGAGTTGTATTGCTGATTCTAATGATTATGATTCTGAAAAACCTTATTTGATACGGTCGCGAATCATATTTAGATCACCATACAACCTGATACTGACCTGCAAATTGCAAAAAACGTAACAAAATTTGAATTTCGCGGGCTACCCTGGCGCTTCCACCTTAACGTGCTTTTCGAGGCACTGAGGAATTTTGGTACCAATTTTACATTCGTAAACTCAATAAAAGCTTTGAACTGGGTACAATAAGTATTATTTTTTGTTTACCCGTATAATATCATCTCATCTTCATTCATTAGTACTCGTCACACCTTACGATTCCAAAATGGCGCGGTATTACAAACACCTGACGTCATAGCACGCGATTCCTTTAGCTTGTGGTGACGAACCACAGATAATATCGCAACCAGTTCTGGAGCGATGATGTCATTCTGAACACGCAATATAAAGCCGAGGCCGACCGCTCGACACCTTGGGGCCTCGTCTTTGAGGATGAATATTAAAATAAGGTCGACTGCAGTTTCAATGAAATGTGTGTTTTTCGCATTGTTAATAATTTAATTATTGTTAAAAATAAAAACTCATAGAATTACTAATTCCTCTCTAGTTATTGCGGCAAGCTTCTAAAATTCGAACGCAATGTTTTTTATTTTCTTTTGTAATTTTCAATCCACCAGGGTCAATCTTTGGAATTATTATAGGTATTATCATTTAAACCTATATTATTATATAACTGTAAAAAAAATATTCTACGCGACAGTATATTTAATATGAATGATGCGCAAATATGAAAAAATGTATTCAGATCACGAACAAGAAACGTATGCGCACGTGTCACTCATTTGTATAGCACTCATTAATTTTATTATAGCCATCCATTTCCGTACAATAGGAAGTACATCCTATATTGTACCTAATCCATTATTTGAATCCTCAACTGATTTTATTGTTTATAACAAGAATTAATAAATGATGTGCGTAATTAAATTCACTAGAGAATTAGAGATTTATTAGAATTAGTTAATTTATAAAAATTAAACATGACCACATAGGTAGTTTTGTTATGAATCTGACTCATAGAAGATAAATAATAATAAAATGTTATAACTTTAATTGTGGTTCAAGGCGTGACTTAGGTACTAATAACCTATAAAACGTTTTATCTATGACTTCATGTTTCAATTAGACATATTTTTTTTTTTTTTTTTTTTTTTTTTTTTTAAAAAACGTTGCCCCACACTAGGAATTTCTCCTGTATCGTGGGTGCGTTTACAAACATTATATTATTATATATATATTTTATTATTTATTATTTTTATTATTTTATTATTTTATATTTTATTTTATATATATTTTATATTATTTCATGTTATTGTTAAATTAACGTACAAACTTGCGTTTAACCATGAAATATTTTTTGCATTTTCTTATGATTGTTCATCAACGCTTTCCTTAATTAAAGATAAACTAATTAATAATTATAAACCATTTCAACAGTATGCGTCCATTTTTGAACATAGGCCACTCCCAAAAAAGATATGTGGCGAACCAAATTAATATCTATGGTTCCCACTCTTTGTTTGGTGGCAACACTATTAGAGGACTTGGGCGAGCTTGCTGATAAGCTGCATGAAATCAGCCCGCAACAAATGAATGTCCATGCAGCAGGTAGATCATCATCATCTAGTGATGACACTAAGACACAAATAAATTTGCTACAACAGCAAGTGGCGGACCTAACAAGGCTTGTGACCAGCCTCACCGTGAGTAATGACCGAAATAACCGCAGTCGTTCAAGCTCACGGTCGCGCATTCCTAACGGCCAGTGCTGGTACCACAGGCGATTCGCTGCGAAAGCTTCCAGGTGCATACAACCATGCACTTGGTCTGGTCCTGTACCCCAGGGAAACTCAAGCAGCAGTCAGTAGAGGCGACCACCGACTGCTCCCTAGCAAGTCGCCGTCTATTTGTTACCGATCGGTATTCGGGCCGACGATTTTTAATCGACACCGGATCCGATCTTTCGTGCCTACCTAGACATTACTCCCAGGGTAAAAATAAGCCACTTCCGTACGAACTTTTAGCAGCCAATGGCACTAAAATAAATACTTTTGGTCTGGTCGAGCTCAAATTGAACTTAGGCTTAAGACGCGATTTTACATGGAAATTCATAGTCGCAGAAGTAGGGACTCCAATAATAGGTTCCGACTTCCTTGCCCATTACCACCTTTTACCAGACTGCGCCCATGGAAGGTTGCGAGATGGCAAAACAGGGTTGTCAGCTGAAACTGATTTTTCCTCAATCGACCAACCCAGTGTTAAACTAATTCAATCTCCTGATTCTCCATACTCGCACATTTTAACCGAGTTTCCGAGCATATCACGACCTCCTGGCGCGCCTAAAGAGGTGAAGCACACCACTGTGCATTTTATCAAAACTACCGACGGCCCACCCGTGACAGCGCGACCACGTCGTCTTGCCCCTCTAAAGCTTCAAGCTGCACAAAAAGAATTCGAGGAGATGATTCGCGTAGGCACCGCCCGACCTTCTAGCAGCTCATGGTCCTCTCCGCTTCATCTTGCGCTTAAAAAAGACGAGACTTACCGTCCGTGCGGCGACTACCGCGCACTTAACGCCCGCACAATTCCGGACTGCTACCCTGTCCGCCACATAGGGGATTTCGG
Organism: Antitype chi; assembly: GCA_947359405.1. NCBI lineage: Eukaryota > Metazoa > Arthropoda > Insecta > Lepidoptera > Noctuidae > Antitype > Antitype chi. The sequence goes on from OX375814.1 coordinate 7,678,783, forward strand.
CCACAACTTGTCTGGATGCTCTGTTTTTAGTACCCTGGATTTGGTCAAAGCATACCAACAAATTCCAGTAAATTCCGATGATATTTGTAAAACAGCTATAATCACACCTTTTGGGCTCTTTGAATTCCCCTATATGACTTTTGGTCTTAGAAATGCTGGACAGACCTTTCAAAGGTTCATAGACGAAGTTGTGCGGGGATTTAATTTCTGTTTCGCATACGTTGACGACATCCTCGTGTACTCGAAAGACTCCCAGCAGCATGCTGAACACCTCAGACTCTTGTTTCACCGACTGCACCAGTATGGAGTGGTCATTAACCCGGCGAAGTGTGTACTTGGGGCAGCTGAGGTAACGTTTTTGGGTTACCGTATCAATGCTGCAGGCACTTTTCCTCCGGAAGACCGTATCCGTGCGTTAGTGGATTTCCCTCCCCCTAAAACCGTGCAAGGCGTGCGTAGGTTCTTGGGTATGGTTAACTATTACCGCAGGTTTTTGCCCGACGCCGCCAAGTATCAGGCTCCTTTAATAGACGCAGTCGCTGCAACTAATAGCAAAGGCGCAAAACCATTTCCATGGACGCCTGAGCTCGAACAATGTTTTATTGACTGCAAGAAGAGCCTAGCCAATGTTACCACTCTATCGCACCCAAATTGTGAGGCTCCTTTAGGCCTTTTTACCGATGCATCCAGCATGCACATAGGTGCACATGCACTGCATTACAGCAGCAAGTTGATAATAACTGGCAACCCCTAGCATATTTTAGCAAAAAGCTAACCGAGAAACAATCTCAGTGGCCTGCTTATTATAGGGAACTTCTAGCCGTGTACGAGAGCGTTCAACACTTTCGGCACATACTAGAAGTGCAAAACGCAGCAGTTTTTACTGACCACAAGCCTCTGGTTTATGCTTTCACACAGCGTCGAGACAAGCTTCCACCAACACAACTCAACCAATTAACTTTTATTAGCCAATTTACCACCGACATACGATATATTAAGGGCACCGACAACGTTGTCGCAGATGCTATGTCGCGGGTTGAAACCATTTCATTGGAGGAGGACTACCAGGCCCTTTCAGAGTCGCAAGAGAGAGACGAGGAACTCAAAGTGGCGGGTTCATCTACTTCTTTGAAATTGAGAAAACTCGTTGTTCCAGGAACTAACACCTCCATACTCTGCGACACGTCGACAGGTAAACCTCGCCCATACCTCACCTTACCTTTCCGTCGAACAGCTTTCGATCGACTGCATAATCTCAGTCACCCTGGCGTGAGAGCAACCTTACGAATGGTGGCTGAGCGATACGTTTGGCCGAATATTAACACTGACTGCCGACAATGGGCGAAGTCATGCTTACAGTGCCAGCGCAGTAAGGTTACCAGGCACACATCTGCACCGCTGATGTCCTTTCCGATCGCATCAAAAAGATTCTGTCATATCCACATTGATATCATAGGACCACTGCCGCCTTCAAACAATTTCACATATTGTCTGACTGCGGTTGACAGATTTACGCGCTGGCCCGAAGCGTGGCCTATGACATCTATCACGGCAGAAGAAGTAGCGGACACGCTGGTGACTGGTTGGATCTCCCGTTTCGGAGTGCCAAGTACTTTGACGACCGACCAGGGCCGTCAGTTTGAATCCGCCTTGTTTCGGCGCCTTATGAACGTGTGCGCAACTAAGCGGATTCGCACAACCAGTTACCACCCGTGCGCAAATGGCATGGTAGAACGCATGCACCGCCAACTGAAAGCTTCCCTAATGTGTCATCCCGAAACGTGGAGCAAGGCACTTCCATTGGTACTCCTTGGCATGAGAACTGCTCTCAAAGAGGACCTAAACACCTCATCCGCTGAGCTAGTCTATGGAGAACCTCTCCGACTTCCTGGAGAATTTATCATTCCAGCTGAAGAACCCAGGAGCCCAAATGACATCACAGATTTCGTCACGGAGTTGAGGAGCAGGATGGAAATCTTCCGTCCGATACCAGCCTCACGACACGCTCGACCGTCAACCTTCATTTTCAAAGATTTGGCGACGTCGACCCATGTCTTACTCCGCGACGACACGGTTCGACGGCCTCTACAACCTCCATACACTGGCCCATACCGCATCCTGAGGAGAAGGGACAAAACCCTTACCTTGGAGATGAACGGAAGAGAGGCTACGGTCAGCGTAGACCGTGTTAAGCCAGCATATCTGGACTCTGAAGTGGTTTCCTCACCACCTGTTGAATTTCCTGTTCCAGATTCTCCTTGCCCTCAACCAACTCCCTCCACGTCAACTACTCCATTCCCTTCACGCACTGTCACCACCAGAGCTGGCAGACGGGTCAAATTTAGGGATGTTCTAGATATATAGTTTTATCTTATATGTTTTTAATTTAATTTTTTGTGTGATACCTTGTTATTCTCCGTAGGGGGGTGGTGTGGCGAACCAAATTAATATCTATGGTTCCCACTCTTTGTTTGGTGGCAACACTATTATTTGTCTCTAGACGAGAGGTCTATGGTTGACAGTTTTTGAACAGGTAGAAATATGATATTGAGAGAGGCTGAAAGCTCAGCAACGTAATTAGTGTATATTTCGTATTCCATGATAGCCAATTGTGTGTGCTATTTCCTTCGTTACGATATAATGTGTATACTGTGTGAAAGAGGAATATAAACCTACTACAACTATGGACATGGTTTCATTTACGTAAACCGGGCGCATAACGCGCCTAAAGATATTTTAAGACATAGGTATTATCTTATCAATTAAATATTTATCATTGAATTAGCCTGCAACATTCCATATTACATCAATATATTTGCTTTACGGAATGGCTTTCTTGAAATTATTGATTTTTATTATCTTTAAGTAACTGCCATTTCTTACTGTTTACGTAATATCGTCATTATAAAATGATAACGCTGCCGAAGTGGGAGAATTCTGGTCGAAGTTTGTTTAAAACCAACAAAAGTAATCATTAATACGACGAATAAATAAAATAGATACAGAAATAGGTCATATCAGCCATTCCGTTCAAACAATTTCAATGTCACATGAGCCTTAACAATGGACACGCATATTTGCGGCTCTTTAGGCCAGCATGAGGAAAACCGTGTAATGAATTAAAAATGCTATGCTGAAATCATGTACAATAAAACTTGTTGATCACACAGTGCTAGTCTTCTCACTAAAAAGATACCCATTCTTAGATCCATGGGCTCAGTATTGGTAATAGTTTTCAGAATAGAACGACAATCAATTTTTTTGTAGGAGTCCAATAAACGCTGTTCACTAACCTAAAACCCGAAAATGTTATCACTTTAAATCAAATAAACGACCGCTATTTTTTCCGACAGCTGTTTGCTGTCGGGGGCAAGGCAAATCAGGTTATCGAAATGTGTAATTTTCGATATGATAGCCTGTCGAATGTTTGTGAATAGCTAGGTATGCCGGTTGCTCATCGAGTCGCAAAAGAGCCTTCAAGTTTTCCAAAGAACGATGGAACGCAGCATTCTGGGTGTAAAAAGACAGGACAGAATTCGGAGCAACACACTGCGTTCCAAAACGGACATACTGGGTGTAGGAAAGACGGCTGCCAGGCTGGCTGAAATGGGATTAGGTGGGTCGTCAGCGATGACTGCTGCTCAAAATACTCCACTTAATTGGTGCCTGAAAATGGACGGCGCTGCTGAAGCCGGCCCAAACAGAAAGAGATGGCGAGCGGTTTTTGCATGCATAATTCGAGGGCTGGTTCGAGGGTGGCGCGGGAAATGAGTTCCTGGATGATTTTGTGGGAAGCTTTAGCCCAGCAATGGGACAGTATACGCTAACAAAAAAAACCAGCATGCTCTTTTGTCACTTATCAGAACATAGTTCTAAGAAAAAACTCTTCCACCAAGTAATTGACGGCATCCTATCATTAGAATCATAAAGCCCGGCCCACTCCCTCTTACGGAGTCCTCTCCGTGAGAGGGAGTGGGCCGTATATTGCAAATAGGCCTCCTGGCCTGTGTCCCAGCAGTGGGAACGTTATAGGCTGACTATACTATCGTAAGAATGATCTATTAACCATGTATCAATTCATGATACTTAACCTTGTATCGAAACACAAACTAAGCTGATTTGTATACACGAAAAGGTCGAGGTCACGGGCGGCGTGCCGCTTGACTCATTCATATTTTCGCTAAATTACTCCTTCTTATGTCATTGTTTGATTTAGTTTATTCAATCCCAGCAAAAGGTACTAAATTGAAATGATAGGTAAACGTAAAAGGTCAGATTCAGAACATGATTTTAGCGTAGCCTAAAGTAGAAATTTTTCGTCGTCTATCAAAAAGAACGTGGTAAGCGTTGCCAGGCGTCCGGATAAAGCCGGACACAGTCAGGCTTTTTGGTTGCGTGTACGGCCAAATTATACGGTGTCGGGCCTGTCTGGCTTTTATTAGGCTTTTTAAATTTGTTTTTTTTTACATTTGCCATATTGTGTTGGTTTCCGCTCCGCTCGCCTAACCTTGTATCGCTAGCGCAAGCGAGCGGAGTAGCACTGTCCATAATAAACAAGACTGATTCATAAAATGTTGTTGTTTCATTAAAATTTAAGCAGATTTTATGGTAAATGATAAAAAGCATTGTACCTTAGTATAACACTTCGCGTCACTTCGGCCTTAGTACCGAAATGACCGGCTAAACAGACTGGTCTGTCCGGCTATTCGGTTTTAAGACCTAGCAATCGAACTATACGCAGTCAAAATGTACCTACGGAATTTTTATTTTTTTATTTTATTACTGCCGAGAAATTTCAACGCAAGGGGGTTCAGAATCATTTGTGCTGTATCCATGGTAATATGGTCTCTGCCACCCTGTTAGTTATTTAATACTATCTACTTTTCACCGTAGGAAAAAGCAAAATTTAGACAGTTCTCTTCCCCGTTCTCCGACCGTTCATGTCTCGCGATACATTTCTTCATGTTCGATCTCAAATATCTACTAGCCTGATTTTTTGATCTACATTATATAATACATTAAAAACTGCTTAACATACATTATTGCTATCTCGTGCATCAGTCTAAACTCACACATAGTTATTAAACGATCGTTAACTGTTATTTAAATGAGGTTAACTACATAAAGGTCCTACCCAACGACGTGCCTTCGAAATTCAAGTAGGTTCTTGTAGTACGTAGTACCCTCTAATTAGTTGAGTGGGTTTCAAAAGAAATGGGCAGATTAGGTTTATCACCAACGAAACCAGGACAGTGCGTGATCCTACAGGGCATTCCAAGAAATAGGGCAAAGTATATAGAATTCTACAGCTTAACCGGTATTAAGAGCGTTCATCCAACGCGGGCTGGCAACAATGCATATAAAGTAGTTTGTTCGTGATTATTTCATTAAATCAAAAGTAAAAAAAAAAAACAGACAAGCATTATATCATTCGTAGTTATAATTATTTTTAACATTTTCTCTTTACTATAAATATATAATCGTACTAAGTAATGCAAATCGAAAATAATTGACGGTATGTCGATTTTTATATGTAAATACCAAAATAACTGTAAAAAAATAACATACAAACTTGTAAAAACCAATGATCTAGTAAAAATGTAATGGCTGATAAAAATATTTACTTTTGTTTGTATTTAATGAAATAAATGTGCCGTTGCCATGCCCGAACTCTGAACAGTCTATAAAGTGACTTCTTTATGATTGAGTGGAGCACTACTGACCCAGTGGTAATGGCAGCGACTTACGAGTTATAGGTTCGTAGGTTCTAACCCAGACAAGCGCTTTAATTTGTTTAAATAATTTCATCACCACTGCTCTCAAAACGGTGAAGGAAAACATCGTGAGTCCTAGAATCAAGAAGGCATGTCACATCTGCCAATCCGCACTGAGCCCAAATGGTGGATTACAGCCTACTCCCTCTCACAGAGGAGGCCTGTGTCCCAGCAATGGGAACATTAAAGGCTGATAATACAAAGTGATCCCAACAATCCACCAGATTGTTCAAACGAACTACGAACGGTTCAATGCTTTAAAAAATGAGGAAATTATGCCTCCCTCAGCAACATAATTGTTGCAATTTGACCATTATGACGACACGGTTGGCGTAATGGCTGAGCGATCAACTGCAGCGAAGCGTGTCGCGGGTTTGATCCCCGCTCGGAACAAATATTTGTATGATCTGCAAGTAATTGTTCTGGGTCTGGGTGTTTGTGTTTGTGAGTTTCTATGTTTGTAAACGCACCCACGATACAGGAAGAAATTCCTAGTGTGGCGCAACGTTCTTTAAAAAAAAAGAAAAAGTGATTGTATTAGGTACAATTACCTAACGATTGAGAGCGATTGATTGATTATATATATAGTAAGTTTCCAATAAAAGGATGACGGTCATAATGGGCGTAAGTCCAACAGAATTGAAATACATATATCTCAAATAAAAGCTTATAAATTAGTACCTACTCTATTTCATACTATGGAAAAAAGTACCAAAGTCGCCGGAGAACAGTGATAGAACCAATTGAAAAAAAATCTTTTTTCTGTATAAATACCGACGATATGACTACGACTCTCACGTTTAAAAATTAAAAAAGGTCGTTTTATCAACATGGCGCACACGCAGGTAAATGTTTGCTCGAATTCACCCCACTCACAACTCCGCGCGCACGCCTCGCGCGCTATTCGGTTCAGTCGTTGTTTTGTTTTTTTTGGTATCATCAATTGATTTCAAAATCAAAATATTTTATTTCACATAAACCTACATGGGCACTTATGAAACGTCAGAAGCTAGGTGTACGGTTCCAATTTGTCGCTTCCTATGGAGAATAGCTGGCAAGAAACTCCAGGGTTACTCTCATAATTGACTTTTACAATGTTTTCAAATTACCGTGATAATAGGCATGGGATGACAGTGCAGGCCTGTATATAAGTACCGTAGAAATGGTTGTATGTTTGGGTATTTAGATGTTTGGATGTTTGTTACTCAATCACGCAGAAACAGCTGAACGAATTTGGATGAAATTTTGCGCACATATAGTTTATAACCTGGATTAACATATAGAATACTTATTATCCCGGTAGTACGTTCCCGTGGGACAATTTTCGACCGCCACGCGAGCGAAGCCGCTGTAACATCTAGTTCATAATATTTAAAAGAATCTATTTAAATAAAATATAAGAACCTATTTAAACCAAGTGACATGATTTCCATGACAACTACTAATAAAGAATACAAATTAGAATTGTAATAAAACGATAGTAAACATTTGTTTTTGTTTTATTTTTCGGAATTATTAACAGGGATATTATTATCCCTGTTAATAATTACGTATCGTTTTTTTATTTTTTTATTTACCATTTATTCAGTTTCGTGTTTTATTTCCCGGTGAATATGGATAGGATTATTTATATAATTACGATTCTGGCATTGGGTCCCAACAACTGGTACTAGTTGCAGTTATGTTGGTCTTAGGCCCAGGGGCCTTAGTCTGCCATTTTTATAAATTCGTCATTCCAACACGATCCCATTGTCATTCATTTGTCATTTTGCTAAAAGTTCGTAATCTGCTAAATTCATAATGGTCGATAATTGGTCGGTCAATGGTCTCGTAATAGAATTGTGTCATAATGGCATTTTCGTATTGCCATTATTATAAAACTCGTTAGTAGAAATGTTTTTCGAAAAACTACTACTTTTGAACATTTATTCATGCCAGATTTCATTTATACATATTTTTACATATTATTTATTAGTGTTATAAGCAATCTAAAGTAGTAGGAAGTTCGTAAATTAAGTCAGTCATTCATTTGTCATGATGTACGAGATTACCAATAAATGCCATTTCTTTCAATGGTGTGTCAGTGGCTGACCATTGTAAAGTCATAATGACGCCATTTTATTAGTAGATTACCAAACTTGTCAAAATCAAAAATTATGAAATCAATGATAGACCATTCTGACACTATTGTAATAGCAGCCTTGAGGCCCAGGTTTCATACAAATTTTCCCATCATTCTTCCTAATAATGTTTTATCAATGTTCATAATACACATTGAAGCATTAAACGTTATCGTTTCGATAGTGAAAGCGAATGTTTTCATTCATTCAAGTATTATTATGCGTGCTGTGAATAAATTGCATTGCATAGAGGAGTGAAACTATAGCTCGTAAGTATACGGTAGCTAAACACATAAACAAAGACAAAGAAATTATAATAGTTCTATTGTTCATGCTGTATATGTACGAGTATATAATAGAGGCAGAATAGTTCTGGGATATACACGGAGTGTATTGGAATCTGATTTGTTCACATCAACTTACAAATATATAATTTGTTATTATATTATACATTACTGTACATGACGCGTAATTAGATAAACGGCTAATCGACACGTTTAAACAATGTTTTATATTCTATAGGCAACTCGCAATAACTTCAATTAATTGTGGGCGAATCGACAACTCCAGAAATATTCAGTATGCTATTGGCGCGTTTTGAATTTTATGTAATAAGGTTATGTACATGTATGCAATAAAGTGCATCAAAATCAAAACGAGTCAATTGCCTAATACGTATTTCTTGAGTTCTTGATTCTTCTACAAATGAATTAACTTCAACTGAATTAATGTTATTACATTACCTACTGGTATAGTACGTCACAGTATCTCTTAAACTTTTTGGTATCAATGAGTAAGTTTTAATACTTAGGTCACGTTGATTTGTTTTAATCGATAAGTCTAATTGTAGCAGTAGCTCATTAAATGCAATCTTTGCTTTAATCTTAATGGCCTACTTCTTTCAGTTTACTCGACGTGCTAAAGCTGCTAATTGTTCTAATTCATCACATATAATATGAATCTTTATATCGCACACATTGTTGCGATAATAGTCATCGTTCATTGATTCATAGTCCACACGCTATTATGTTAACTTTGTATCTATTAGCGGAAGACGAAGTTAATAATGATCAAGTACTTTGCTTTTTATGAAGTCATAATACCAGGAAGTGATTTGATGGTTTCTAAATTGCAAAAGTTTTTTAACTTACATTTACCAAAAAAGAAGTAACCAGGGTCGTCGGATGTACTGGAAGTTTGGTAACAAAACCGATGGATGGTTTCGAATGTAATTTAATTTGATAAAATGATCGGTTTGTTTTCTATTTGTATTTTTTTATATTCGAAAGCATCCATCAGTTTCTTACACTTCAACTTTATCTAACAACCCTGGTTTCTTACCTCTTTTCAGGACTGCACATAAACAGAATGCAACTGAACAATGTAATAGCTGTTGATATTATATTGTAATTGGTTAAATTAAAGTTGTTGTTACTTGTTGCGCATTTGTCAGAGCTTCCGCGAAAACAAGACTTTCAACAAAATGTTCTATTGTCCGAAGACACTGAAATTCCACGGCAATTTGTGTGTCCTACTATGTCACTTAATCCGTTTTATCTCCAAGTCATAATTCTAGTGCATCATGTGACGGTACGTCATCAACAAACATGTGATAATGTGACTGACCCCTAGGATTAACTCGGATAGTGACCATTGCCACGATTTCTCGAAAAACGAAAACAGTCATAATTCCGGTAACATTAAAACGGTGGCAGATATGATATCACAAACCATGGAAGAGTTTTTATCCAGTGCGCAAACTGTAACCATGAATTCAGCATATCATTCTAGACCCCCCAGCGCAGAAATTTTTCGTCGGTTATACAAAAAAAAAATGGTTAAAGTTTGCGCACTGAATAAAATCTTTTCCTGTATATATTCATTTTTATAAAGATAGACTAATCTGTCGGAAAGTCAATGTAGATAACATAAAATTTTCCGTTTTACGTATAAGCTAACCAAAACTCGGACTTAACGAATTAGGAATTTGTAATACTCGAGTTTAAAATTAACTCAGTTGTGAATACAGAAACAGTGAATGCTAACAAATTGGCTGCTAAGCCACAGGTGGTCGAAGGCAAACATGTATTTTTCGTATATTTTACGAGACATTGATATAAACAGAGCAAGTTATTCTGAACTTGTTGCTAGTAGCTGTATGAAGTCAGTCAGCTCTTTTGGAAGCGATTCCACTTATAAAAGCGACCGTGGTTTGTATGAGTATGCTGTATTCATGTAACGCCATATATACCCAGGGACTGGTTGTTATGTCCGTTAGAAATCGATTACTTTTCCTTTTTTAATCGACTTCAAAAAGGTGGTTCTCTATTCGTCTCTATTTTTTTTTTGTGTATGTGTGCTCCGCGATATCTTCGGCAATTGTGGATCGAAACAATCGACTTCCAAAAAAATACTACAAAGTGAAAAATAAATTAAATTTCGAAAGTCGGTGTCTTTGGATCTGTATTTTAGTTTTTCGACACCGACTTCCTTTTTACTTTAGAAGTCAGTTGTTTTTTTGGAAAAAAGTTTTTAATATGTAATTATAAAATCATTTGAACCAGGTCTCTAAATAAGTATCTGAAAACGCATTCTGTCCAAGTAAGCTTATACAGGAAAAGTTTTTATCCAGTGCGCAAACTGTAACCATGAATTCAGCATATCATTCTAGACCCCCCCAGGGCAGAAATTTTTCGTCGGTTATTATACAAAAAAACAGCTGTTCCATACATTTTGACCGCGTAGGTATTGCATTTTTCGCACTTTTCTATGAAACAGCAAATATTTTTTTTGTGATTTAAAATAAAATATGATGTCTATTTCGTGACATTCATTTTCATATATGTATTTAAAACTGATTATATTATCACCTACTCGTTATGTTAACAATATTGAAAAAAAAATTACGATAGGTTAAAAACATGCGAAACACATATTTTATTTAATGAGGCCATAGGTTACATAATGGCACATAACAACACCATTATTACCTATGTAAAATATTCTTTATGAAACTACCGTGGTTGCTACACAATATAACTAAGTTCACTTTGCCTTTATTTCCACAATCGATAGGGAAGGGTGAACACAAATGACGTCATCCAAAGCGTCGTCTGTTAGTTGTAGATAAGACGTCTTTTTGACTATTAAACACCAGTTTTATATTTACATTTATAATTCTTCAATCATTAATAGCATCAAAGTCAAATGGCAGCGAAACAATGAGAGGCACGGTCATTTTACAAGCTTGCAAAGCTAATGGACTACCGGCATTTATAAAATATGCTTCCTGTATGCTTGTGAAGGTTATCATATTCCTGAGATCATGTGTAGGTACACACGGCTACACATCAAGCTATAAATTTCCAGTATAAGCTGATCTCGGATTTCCGTACAGTGCGAGTTCAGCGTAAACTGGAAATGTATAACTTGATGTGTAGCCGTGCGTACCTAAGTACCAAAAATTTAAAGTTTACATAAAAACATAGCAATTTGTTTGAGCATCGTTACGTTTTGACTACTAAAGTTGTGACGGATATTAAAGAAAATTTAGATAAATGAATACCATTGGATTAATTAGTAAGTTAGTCAAAAGTCCAAAACATCAATCATCAAACAAAAGTAAACACAAATTGCTGATTTATATTACAATTGTTTGTTTTCGATAGCGGAAAGCATTAAGGTATCGATCGATAACGTAAACTTTAGATCCATGTGGGTTGAACCGTGTCGTTTAATCAACTTCTATTAGACCATGACCCGTTTGCAAGAGTCGGTGGGCGTCAGTTGCTTGTACGATATTCAAAATACGCTGGAGAGCTCGTGTTCATTCATCTACTTAAAGCTTCAAACAGTGTTTAGTAATGCAATAACTTAATTACTACAGGAAGTATTTTTGTGCAAATTCCTTTGAACATATGAAAAATGTATGTACTAAGTCAATAGCTTCTTTTTTTATAATAAACGTGTTGATGTTCCATTAAGTATTCGTTAAACATGTAAGTACATAGTTACATTACTCATGTCGGATGATATAATGATTTCACGTTTATTTTTAGTTCGAATTTTATCGTTTGTTTATACTTGGTAGGCACTGCTCGCCACGGCCGTCGTGGTTACGATATCTGGAGATGTTTCCGAATACAAAAATATACAGGGTGATTGGAAGATGGGTGCAAAGCTTTAAGGCGAAGATAGTACAGACAATTTAGAACCATTTAAGCCATGGTTGTCTTAGACGAAGTCTTACCAAATATTTTTAACCAAATTTTTAAGTTTTTTTTCGGAAATTCTCAAAATTTAATGTAAACTGCATAATTATGGCCAAATTGAATGGATAAATGAATTCATTTTTTATTTATTTAATTAAAGTAATGTGTAAGCAATCAAGCAAAACATGTTTTAGGCTTCTGTGTCATTAGACATTTTTTTTACAGACATTTAAAGCTCAGAAAAAATTAAAAATTTGTACAATACGTCTTTCAAACCTTATTAAAAAAAGAAAAAATTTGGTAAGACTTCGTCTAAGACAACCATGGCTTAAATGGTTCTAAATTGTCTATACTATCTTCACCTTAAAGCTTTGCACCCATCTTCCAATCACCCTGTATGTCTAAAAGTAAAGCAACTTGTAATTTGTCTAATTAAACATTCGTCTAGGATTTGAAGCAGTGGTGGCACAGTGGCATCGGCTTCGATTTAACTTCCGAGTTGTAGTGTAGGTCGTTCGTTCGAACTGAGATAGGCGCGTTACTTTTTGTGCTAATTATTTCATCACCACTGCTCTTAAAACGGTGAAGGAAAACATCGTGAGGAAACCGGCATGTCTTAGAACCAAAAATTCTAAGACATGTGACATCTACCAACCCGCACTGGGACCACGTGGTGGATTACAGCTCATATCCTCTCATAGAGGAGGCCTCTGTCCCAGCAGTGGGAACACTATAGGCTGATTATGCTAAGATTTGATGAGCTAGAAGCTAGAAGTTTTAGACTCATATCACCGAACCTCACTCAAGACTCAAGTATTACTTAAAACAAGCTTAAAACCATTTGATTAAAACTAGTTTGAAGTAAAGCTTCTAGAAGTAAAGTCTTGAGTGAGTATCTGTAATATGGACCTTGAAATTCGTGTAATATGGATAAGGAAAACTGAATTCACAAGACGACGAAGACACGCCCCACGTAGGAGCATTAGTCTGAATCAATTTACTGACGCTTTGTCAGAGAGTGGTCAACAAAAGTGTTGATTCACGAACAGACGCTTATGTCAGGCTGCTAAGAATAGCTGATGGACACTGATGTAATCCTGTGATAAGCAATTCTAACATTATTGACTCAAATTACTCGGGTCATAAAAAGAATGACGAAAAAAGGCTTTTAGACAAAAGAAGTGTTAGAAGTATTTCGTTTAGGTCCTCTCTTTTAAAGGCTTGTCGAAATGATTTTTTTATTTTTGGTTGGGAAATCATCAAATAACTTCTCCCGCTCTGGGTGGAGCGGGAGGGCGTGTCAGACTTACTGATTAAAACCCACCCGTGTTCCCTCAGTTGCCTGTGTGCCAGGGGCCGCGGTATCTCTTTCGAACAACCCGCACCCCTGGCAGGAACAACAACAGGCGTTGTTTTAGTTTTAACATCGCTATAGATACATATTTATAATGCTCCAGCAACTATTAAAATATTGACTGATGAATTATTAATATTTTATCCTTAGTAACAATGAAGCAGCTTCCTTTTTTGAAATTAGCTACAATTGAATGCAATCCGTTCTAATTCAGTCTCAATTGTAATCGTAATATACATCCCACTACATCCAGCCACTTCGCCATCCCTTTCATTTGTATGGTCGATGAAAGTGAAAGGAGTCAACGCCCTTTATAATAATATCTTGATAGCGTTGGGCTACTGTTTTTGTTAGCGTTCGTTTAGCTACGACATAAAACGTTTTATTTATTTTTAGACATTTTCTTGGTTCATTTTATTAAAGCTATAGTCTATTGATGAGTCTTTATGTGGATAGATAGTAAAGGTAGGAGATGTAAGTACAGACGCCAGCACATCAGGCTACCCCAAACTGTCAAATTTTCCTAATTGAAGATGAACCTTAAGCTTATGGAATAAAGTTGAAAATCTATCAAAGAAATTTAACAGATTGGTGTAGCTTGATGTGCTGGCGTCTGTCTGTACCTATATTCTAAATGATTGATTCATTAATTTTGATACATTTATCCATCTAGAATGAAACTTACTTTCCATCACACCCGTAGTTAATTTATCAACAACAATTTACTTTTGACTTTTCGTAGGCTTACACTGTAAACGTGAAATAAGTATGTTAGTCTAATAATATCGTAATTTACTACCCACTATTATTGCACATAACTCGTCAAGGATAAAGGCAATGCTGCATTACAAATTCGGTTTACAAACAAAAAGCAGAGAGAATTTTAAATTCGCCAACACAACCTTACATTGTGCAGGCGTCACTTAAAATACAGAGAGAATTTATTGTTGTGTGAATTGTTAAATAAAATAGTAAAATAATTACCAGCTCCAAAAACTTGACAATAGACAATCTACTGATCGACATCGTGATTCACTTAGAAATTCAAATTACTACGATGTTTATAGGCTATGTTTACACTGAACACGGGCGTGCGATGTGAAGTCGCCACGGAGACTGCGCCGTAACACCGTAAATCGTCACTCGTCGAGCGTTGAAGCGATGAGCTCATGCCTCACGCTGCTGTGGCCATCGAGTTTATCAGCGTAGGACATAATAAACAAACCAATAAAATTCATACCCACCTCATGGCCTAACCAAATACGTGACCACGAATTGAACCTTGGGGTACACCTATTTAATGTGAAGGATATTTATTACCATTAAAAGATTATTAAGTTGGCATTTAGCAATATAAAATTGCTTAGACTTGAAACTTATTCAAGTTTAGCAGCATTATATAACTTATATATTTAATATAGTAAGTAGGTACCGTACGTAATAATTTGTCAAATTATATATTCGCATCCTACCCATCAAGTTTGGAAAAATATAATAACTTTGTATATTTTCTCAGTTCTTCTAATTATTACTGTAAACCAGCACCCTAATTGCGTAACACGCGATTAATCATAATCGGTTTCATTTTGACAGTTCAACAATATTCATTACGTTATTTACGTTGTTGAGCAGACACATTTTTCGAACACATGAAGCAATGGTTTAGCCATCTGTTTCAAAACGAAATAGATTATGATTGATCGTGAGTTACGCAATTAGGGTGCAGGATCATAAGTTAAGAGGGGACGGGGCCTGCCAGGAATTTGAAAAATAGGTATTGGAAGAAACTATTGCCGTCGCGCTATCAGTAAGTCTGGCCCCATAGTTTGTAATAGGGACAGCTGCAGCTCAGACTGAAATTATCACAATAGTTTTGACGAAATCGACGTTTCGTATTCCCCTTTTTTCTCCTCGAAAATTGAGCCGATTCAATTATTTTTAATGTTAAAAACTTTTCTAATTTGTCTGGTAGTCCTCTAATCACGGCGGTAAAAATATGACATTTTTTGTCATTTTTAGAGGGTCATATTTTATTTAATAATTAGTTGCTGAAAAAAAGAAAATGACATGCAGGGACGTGTTTACGGCAGACCTTGATTTTATGAAAAAAAAAATATTGCTCTAGAGGCATTATTCAGGAAGAAAAAAGGGGAATACATTTGTATGGAGAATCGCACGCCCTGTTCCCTCTTAATTACATGGCTACATTACAATCGTAGTTTGAAAGCTCCCCACACACAGGCGCGACGCGACAGCGAGACGGTACGCTGTAGCGCGACGCTACTCTAGTAGAGCAATTCCTATGAAAACTTCACGAAAATTGTTCTACCAGAATTAAGACGCACCGTCGCGTCGCCTCTGTCTGCGGAGAGCCTTTACATCTCATTCCCCAAAGATGACATCATTTGCTCGTGAATCGATATCGCGTACAATTTTTGTTAACATTAAATAAAAATGAGAAGACTTGCTCGGTAAGATAAATCGTCGAAAAAGGTTTAGTGATATCTAGCAACTATTATGGATTTTTGTTATGGAGTGGCCGCCCTGTTGTGCCGCGGACGAGGCAGTATTGTGAACCATATTGGAAAGGGTTGATTGTCCGGTTGTTAGGTACTTACTGGAACACCCTTGGCTCTATAATTCTGTATGATTTTACTAACCTAGTTATAAGTACTGGGCTGACCACGTCTGCCATCTGCCCAATGAGCTGCTTGCCATAATAACCACTACGTGGAGCCCTGTCACAGCCAGAAGGCGTCGCGGCAGATCCCGTGGAAGATGGCGGGACGAGCTAAAGCAAACACACAACCAGTGGTCCGCTTTATCCCCGGATCGGAAAAGCTGGAAGTCATGGGGAAAGGCCTTTGCCCAGCAGTGGGATGATGCGGGGAACAGCAACACTTATAACAATTTATGGAATGTAATTTATTCTGAAATAAAATGATTGATAGTAATGTCACACATGCCTGAGGTACCTATGACCGTCAACCGAAAAGCATTTCAGAATATAAAGGTTTTACATTTTTAATTTCTTCGCAATACGTCAAAGTATGAACACAGAATAGAAGAAGGAACTTAATTCACATACACATATAGTATTCAACAATGATTAATATATGTCCTGTGAGCAGGTAAATAAACAAACCATTGCACCTGTTTACGTTTAAATTAACCGTGCTAATGTGAACATTTGCTTTGATGACTAATAATACCAGTCACTCGCATTGTTGAAACGTTTTTACTACAACCAGCGACGTAATACTTATAAATAGTAACTACGAGAGCCTAACATTTTGTACATACAACGTAGAAAACATAGTATAAGCATGGTCATAGAACTTAAAATAGTTGCCTACGACATACATGACATCATAATATTATTCTACGAAATCGTTTTCTATAAATAAAAACATAGTTTTAATCGCTCTACGTGTACCTTATTATTTTTGAAAATTTATGTACGAGATAAACACATAAATTCTAAAAATAATAATGATCTCTACTATGATCGTAAACTGTTAGGATTTCCTCAATAAACCGTGTTTGTTTGATCTCGATTTATTCCAAATTAGCTGCAATTCTACCTGAAATAGTCCTGTTTTTCTAATAAAAAAATCGAAAAGCTCTATAACCTTTTTTCTAACAACAGAACAGTTTTCTATCAGGTGTAAATCAAATAGTACAAGAAAAAGAACGATTCTTTTACCAACACAAAATAGGATAGTAAAATAGATATCCTTGTTTCCAACAGTAACAGATGTTGTTTACACTTAAACGAGTATTAACTTTATTTTGGTGTAAATTAAGATTATTTCAGAATGTCGGGTAGGACTGGGCGTGATAATGAAAAAGTAATTAAAATGTTTGAAGTTTTAGCGAAAACTGCACTTTATGTGTCAATGGAGCCGTTTTCCACAAATTATATGTTTTAAACACTTATGTTTACATGATTGGAAACTAAATTACGTACGCAGTATAGATATGAAAGTTTTAATGCAATCGATCGGTCTTAAAATGATACAGTTTATTTACCGAACTTCCAATGCCAAATTAAATTTCTGCCTTCCACTTCCTCTAATAACAGACTACCACCATGAACCGCCATGGTGGCCAACCGGCGACCAAGACCATCGATATCTGAGGGAACGCCGTCAGCTGACGTTTGCAGACAGAATCGATATTCAAGAAAACTTTATAAGTGAAGCAACAGTACTACTTTGTCTGCCTAACTTCATCAAACGGGATGGGCATCCACGTGAAGTAAAAATGTTATACGGGGTTTTTACGAAAATTACGCGCACGGATGAGTATGAAATTTGGCACAGTTAAATTTTATATGGAGAAGAAAGTTAATATTTTTGATTACTGTTTATTAAAATTTCATTGAATTATGGTCGAATTTCGACCTCGGCGCAACCACCTAAATACAATAAATAAGTTCTTTTTCGGCCCCCTGTATTCATAATCATAATACTGTGTATGTATTAATCGTATTCTTAAAAAAAAAAAAAAATGTTTAACGATTAAACTTTATTTATCAAGAATTCGTAGGTACTAAAAAGACTATGTTTTGATAAAGCACTCTATTACCGTCAACATCATGTATTGTGCGAACACACTGTTTTAATAATTACGTAAAAAATAGGTATAACGAAGCATCCTTTCCCAACTATATTTCGGGATAGTATTGTTAGAAGTTATCTCCAAATGAAAGACAACCAAGAAGCCTAAAAGTGAGACAACTTAGCATACTTAGACATTTTCTTCTCAGTGAAACTATTCTTACAAATTAATGAGATACGACTAGAATCAATTCAATTTTAATGTAAATGTTGACGTTCAAAAGTGCCTTTTAAGTGCCTATTTGAAATAAATGCTTTGACTTTGACTTTGACTTACCAACTCCCTACCAAGATCCCTACTTTTTAATTTAATATTATAAATGCGAAAGTAACTCGGTCTGTCTGTATGTTACGCTTTCACGCCTAAACTGCTGAACTGATCGTCATGAAATTTGGCAGAGATATAGCCTGGGATATGGAGAACGCACATGGACATACGCTACTTTTTAACGCGATAACCAACATACACGTAGGCGGAGCCGCGGGCAAAAGATAGTATTTGATAAAAATTAAACAAAAGTTGCTTACAATTTCTTATTCGAGCAGACGCTAGATGCTACACGTAGAGTTATTATACTGTGTCGTAGGTATTTAGGTACTTGTAAGTTACCTAAGGCCCTTTTCCGATCATTATGGTCATTTTGTGTGACACTCAGTTTCATTTAAACTAATTTCCCTGTAGGCGACGACCATGTTGAAAAATAATTGTGATTAACACATAAGTAATGAAAACATTGTGTGTCTACCATAATTACGTAAGCATTAAAACGTATTGTCATTCGATGACTAATTAAATAAATGAATATAAAGTAAATATATTATCTTGTGTTTTGTAATTGCGGGTGTGATAACCAGAGATCGTATATTCGGATGCATATTCACCTAAAGTTGAGATATTGGCTAACATGGAATGCGCTTTTGTATCGAAAAAGTCTTAATTTAGGTAAGTAATTTGTTTATTTTTTGTTTTAACTAATACAAACCACCCCTCCTCCAGTACATATTATGTACATATTTGTATCGGGTTAAACATTAATTTTAAATTAATACACATCTGAATAGTTATGCAATCAAGAATCCCGGGTTTTTAATAAATATTACAAATAATTTATAAAGCCGCTTCCATACTTTCATAGCTAAAAATTATCTTTAGGTAAATATGCATCTGAATATCCGATCTCTGGTGATAACTGTATATCCAAAATGAAACAAAGATTTCCTCTCTTCTTCTTTGTCGTTCCCTCTATGCTGAGGATAGCGACCATATACGACACGTCTCCAGATCGAAACAAAGATATGATTTCGTTAATAAGCAAGGACAAGTTAAGCCGAGCAGTTCGAGCTTCTTATACATATCTATAGTCTACCTGCGAGCAGGTGTTTAAAAACCACCTGCCTTACCTGCCTTTGGGTTTTGGGGCCATACCCAAAAACCGTTGGGCATTTTATTTGGAATGCTTTTGCGTGAAATCTTTACTAGAGAGTCTTATAAATGATCCGTACTAATATTATGAACTCATACTAATAATATAATACCAGCCTGTTACTGTCCCACTGCTGGGCAAAGGCTCAAAGGCTTCTTCTCATACAGAGAAGGCACGAACGTTGATACTGACTTGTACTTATGAGTCTGTATTTTTATATTCCGAGATTTTATATCACGCACAATAGACTCATCCACCGGATCAATGCACCCAAAATGGTTCTAATTCGGCTAATTAAGGAGAATCTAGTCGCGGGCTTGAACTTACTGGTGGGCCTGGCTAAAAAGCACGCTGCCTCACCAGGCATCGTGTCCGACAGAGGTAGTATCAGTGATGAGCAGTTAGAGTCTAGTCTACTCGCA
This sequence comes from Antitype chi, assembly GCA_947359405.1. NCBI lineage: Eukaryota > Metazoa > Arthropoda > Insecta > Lepidoptera > Noctuidae > Antitype > Antitype chi. The sequence continues at coordinate 7,698,710 of OX375814.1, forward strand.
CATCGTTATTGAGTGAGATGCAGAATCATTTATAGTAAAACAGGCGCGTTAAAAATTAAGAAAAGCCCTTCGGAAGATCGGGTTTTGTGAAAAAACCACTGCATCAATCAAAAAACTGTGTGGTTTTATGAAACCACCGTAAAAGTGAAACTTTTTTTCACATTATAGACATTTAACTAAAAACTACACGGTCAGCTGATGCGAACTATAGGCGCCGCCAAAAATTTGAAAATTGTGTGTTGCATGTCGCGTGACGGTCGGCCGTCACGCGACATGCAACACACAGACGAAAAAGTTTGAGACGATGTAATAAAAGTTTCACTTTAATAACCAATAAAGTTTATTGAACTTTTCGATAATTGAGCTTTGTTGGTACCGAATTGGTTTTGGAGTTTTTATACTTCTTTTATTACTTAAACACGCCTAAAGTTAGGTTATATTAGGAAGAAAAACGAATCTTTGTTGGCTCATAACTTTTTAATGGCTTTTTATTTTAGTATTCTATCTCCACACAGACAATATTTATAATGAGACAAAACCATAGAATGTTTAATTTTTGATGTACATTGTCGAACAGTGGAGTAATACACTCCCGAAACGTCGACTAGATTCACCTTAAGAGCAAAAGTTACTTCATTTTACTCAATGCTCTCAAGATTCTAAACATTACGCCCTTGTCGGTATGAGCATGAGTGGCAAGTACAGAATGAGTTATTTGTTCTACAAATTAACGTGGGTCCGACTCAACATCTCTATTATTGTTCCTACGTTTCACAGTACTCTTTTAATTAAGTCTAATTTGGTAAGGACTTAGATGACGGAACTATTAGAATGTGTTATTTGAGTAATTGGTTATGAAGCTGTGTGGGAGGTATCCGAATTTGGATTGAAGGAATTTTAACAATTGAATACTTACCTGTACCCTAATTGCGTAACACGCGATTAGTCATAATCGGTTTCGTTTTGACATTTCAACAATATTCATTGCATGATTTCCGTTGTTGAGCAGACACATTTTTCGAACATATGAAGCAATGGTTTAGCCATCTGTTTCAAAACGAAACAGATTATGATTAATCGTGAGTTACGCAATTAGGGTGCTGCTTATCGTAGCTACGCTCTTGAGTTCCGCAACCTTCTAAAATTACTAATATTGAGATCTATCTCATTGCACGTTAAAACAGAAAAGCCTGCCTGTACCTGTCAGACTTCATTAACTACTTACAAATTCAAAAGCTTACTTTTAGGGCTTTCGGTGGAAATAGTTCTTAACCTCTAGCTAGAAGACCCATTATTCTTCGTTTTCCAATTCAATCAACTCAGCCTATCGCGGTCCACTGATGGACAGAGGCCTCCCCCAAGCTGCGTCACTACACCCTGTCCTCCGCTTTCCGCATCCATTCTGCCCAGCCACTCTCTCCTTAGGTCGTCGGTCCATCTAGCTGGGGAGCGTCCCACGTTACGCGGTCTCCACTCCAGGACTCTTCTGCTCTATCGTCCATCGGTTATTTGACAGACATGGCCAGCCCACTGCCATTTCATTTTGCTTACTCTGCAAGCTATGTCGGTTACTCCGGTTCTTTTCCCCAGCTAATTTCATTTCTTATGTTATCAAAAGATATCGAATTTTATTAGATTGGGGTGATTTCGAAGCGTTCAATATGATGATTTTTATAGCTCTCGATTTCTGAGTCCGCAGCAGTCATGTTCAAATACTCATGTATTTCGTCATTCATCACAAAACATGGAGCGTTAACAATATTCTTCAAAATATTGTTTTGCACCCTTCGCAGGCATGTGACATTTGTCCGTTTGTCTATATGGGTGTCTCAAGATCAGCAAAAGGAGCCCTTGTGATGTGCCCCACAGAAAACACCATGTTTCTCAGCCCTGACGATACCTATGAAGTAAATAAAAAAGAGCTATGGAGTAGACGAACTTCCCCCATTTCTACTTAAGTAATATGCAAACGAATTTATTACCCTTCCATTATACATATGAATAAACCAATCTTTTGAAGAGTGAACTTTTCCCAATCAACTTAAAAACGCACTGATAAAACCCATGGTTGGGGTTATGTCGTCGTTGACGGATACCCCGGTAGTTGTTGTAGGTAGTTAGTTAAGTTACACCAAACCACTGTTAAATTCAATAGTTTATTTATGGAAACAGTTTAAAGATATGTTTTTTTAGTTATCTGAGCCGCACTTAATGTTATTCTTATTAGGTAATTATCGACCAGCACATTAGCGCGTGACGGCGTTTTGGTGACGACTGAATTGAGTGATTATTAATTAGGTAAACATACTTTTCTGAATGAGCATTAGTTGCTCGTACACCCAAACATTAGAGAAATTCTAAAACCGACCCAAATAACTATCGCCCTATCGCGCTATTACCAACTGCGTCTAAAATCTACCTTAGATGTCGATGGCGATCACGTCTGCGGAGTTTCGCTGGCTGATCTGTCCCTGTAGATTATACCTATTAGAAAATGACAGAAACATTATTTTAATTAAATTAAAACGGTAGCATGACACTATCAGACCCAATACTGAAGCCTACTTCCATTGGGTTCTATCCTATATCCTATATTATATTATGTCATGTTGATGATGTCCCAAAGAAATGTCAGCACCAACTGGTGGGGTCCGCAAGGGCCGATGCCTGCCAGGGGTGCGGGTAGTTCGAAAGAGATACAGCGACCCCTGGCACACAGGCAACTGAGGGAACACGGGTGGGTTGTCAGTAAAAGTCTGACACGCCCTCCCGCTCCACCCTGAGCGGGAGAAGTTATTTGATGATTTTCCAACTCTAAAATCTATCCCATCCATAATGCCTACTACGTAGCAACTTTAGAACTTACTAAAATAAAAACTGATTCACAAAAATCAAACTTGCTAAACATTTAACTACAGCTCCATCTCTTGATTAACATACAAACTACAGCGGACCATTGTGCACTGCCCGTACCTCAAACTGACGGCCATATTAGTTCGTCCATTATTCGTTAGATGTCTCTTTGCTAAAACAACCAACTTTGTTAAGTTGGTCGTTAAAAGCTGTTCTCCTATAAACAAAAACGAATCGTTTTACTTACCAACGGTAGCATAATTATTTTGTAGCCAAACTGGGCATTTACCTAAATAGGTTCGTAAGGCAATTGTACCTGTGACAGCTATTTCCATATGGGTGGGTCTACCATGCAAAGCTATGACGCCTTTGCTTCATTAGTAGTCAAGATATTTGAAGAGTCTTCATTTTAACCACTAACAGTCCGTATATTATAGGAATCACCAACTGAGTTGATTAGGTAAAGTTTTTTTCATAATTAAAGATGTTGATATGTTTAATTTCAAGTTGAAACCAAATAAATAACAACATCTTCACTAAGAATTGTGCATCATAGATACATTACGTTCAGATGATTACAGGTTTCGAACATAAAAGTATAAAATGGACAATCCAGAAATATTAGGCGGTAAGGATATTAAATACTCCCGGTATGTCTTTGTCTAATCCTACGATTTTACCCGTTCAGGTAGGTAAATAAACGGAAATATCCCGAATAACATTACGTCAATCAATGGCGTTCCCGATACAAGGTCCATTAGGTAGTATATACTGGGAGGGTGGAGGAGGAGGTAGCCCTTGTTTACAAGTCAACAAAGTGCGTCATACGAATCACGTGTACCTAGTCATAACTAGCCACAATAAAATGTTCCCAATGTTACATAATACACAGAACTTTGTTCCGATATAAGTATACGAAAATAGCTAAGCCATTAACAACTTGATCGGTCCTCATTTTTCATCATCTACCTAGCCTTTTCCAAACTATGTTGAGGTTTTTTTTTGGGTGAGAAATCATCAAATAACTTTTCCCACTCAGGGTGGAGCAGGAGGGCGTGTCAGACTTTTACTGACTAAAACCCACCCGTGTTCCCTTAGTTGCCTGTGTGCCAGGGACCGCGGTATCTCTTTCGAACAACCCGCACCCCTGGCAGGCATTGGCCCTTGCGGGCCTCATCAGTTGATGCTGACATCTCTTTGAGGCGAGCGTGGAACACAACGCGCCGTCGACCCGGGCTTGGTCCTTACCGGACAGCGAGCTACCCATTACTCAACGTCCGCAAGCCCGCGCCTACGGAACTATGTTGGGGTCAGCTTCCAGTCTATCTGGATTCAGCTTAGTAGGTACCTACCAGTATTCTATATGGAGCGACTGCCTATCTGACCTTCATATCCCAGTTGTTAGGTAATACGTTATCCCTTGGTAAGAGTGGTTGACAGACTTTCGGGCTTCTGACGAACCGTTATGGCTGTCAAAGATCTACGAATGACAGCCGGGACCAACGGCTTAACGTGCTTTCCGAGGCACGGAGGGGTTCTGGTATGTAAATATAGTCACCCATCCACGGCTTCGGCTGTTATTCTTAACCACAAACCCCTCCTAACTATCTTATCGGTATCTTGTAAAATACCCACAAATGACACAACAGCACCCTTAAACATAACTTTATTAACAATTTATAACGGAACATTCTTAGGGCACTTAGTCCGAATGCTGCCTTCCTCCCTGTGCGCCGAGCATATCGCGATGAGCGCATCTATGAGCAGCAGTGAGGAGTTCGCGAGGGCGCATATCGCGGCGGCTTGCGCGATACTCTTGCGCTCGTGGCTGGGCAAGCCGCGCCAGGTGTGCAATGTTAGACCGCCGCACATCGCGAACAGAACGCTGCCGCTGGATGACCACCACGCGTCCACGTAGGCATCCGCCGCCGCCGATACCGCCTCGCCTGGTAACAGTTCAACATTATGTATGACTTGTTTAGTTAGCAACATACTCTGCAGAGTTAGCAAGCTAGAGAGGCAGTAGGCCAACCGTGTCTGTGGGTCAAAATCGTCTTTGTAGCATACGAGACCTCAAATGGAAATAAGCGATCGGCAAGCGTAGCCAGGGATGCCTCCTGTTTATCTAAGGGTTGATAACTAACAATGTGTATGAAAATAAGTTTCCACGAAATGATAAATCTACCTACTGATTCGTCCAACGAAGTTTTTAGGTATCCTTTTAAAATGAATTACCTAAGCATGAAAGTCTTGAAAAAACCTTATTTATACATGGTAAGTATATTGTTTGGATTAAAACACACCTATAGAGAAGAGGTATAATAAGCGTACAAAATAAATAGATAATCTCGTTAAAAGCAAGTGGGGAAATGACTGAAACATACTCAACAAATATAGATAACGTTCAGCTAATTCGCTAATGTACCGCCTACGTCCAAACATAAGCACGTGATAAGCCGCATTTATACTGAATATATTCTACAAGCAATCATTCGAGATATTCACCTCGTTACACGCTGGCCTCTTCATCGTACTCTTCAGAGTCCAAGTATGCCAGGCTCAGGTCAAAAAGCATGAAAACTGCGTTGAGGATAGCCAGAGCAGCCGTCAGGAATGCTGCGTTGCAGTCACCAGTTCTCGGGTACGGGGTGGTTTTGATCCTGGCTGCAAGCACGAGGCCGCCACTCACAGAGAACAAGACGACCCCCAGCATACCAAAGTACATGTCTTGGACGAGATCCAGCGGCGCGAATAACATCTCTCCTAGAATGTTCAAGTTGCTAAGACTGATATACATTAACAGCAGTGCGACAGATGAATAAACAAACAAAACTTCTTTCCGTCACTTTAGCAAACTGTTTGTGAATTTAATTAATGCAGCGTTGAACTCCGTCAAAGCTTTTTGATGTTTATGACGGAACTGCATTTAAGTTTTTTTGGTCATCATTCTATAAACATTGTTAATGCAAGATTTATACAGAAATATCTGCCTACGCTTATTCCTTTGAAAGAAAGTTGCAGTGCAATGTTTTAACACTATTTATTTAGTATTCGCCTCGCGAGGGAGTAGAAGTAATAAATGATAGAAATAGAACATTTAATCCAGTATAAATGCGGCACTGGTGCATTGAATATTGTATGCTTAAAGGCAACAGTAGAAACAGATATATATAGCATTAGGTACTAAGAACTAGATGAAAATATGACATTAACCATGAAATGAATATTAACTTTTGAACTTTTCAGTGGTAGAATGTTCAAATGGAATATGAAAGAATTTTATAGATCCTGCAATTTCAAAACATGAAAGCTTCAGTACAAACGGAATATCTAAGTTAAGCGAAGCATGTTCACTGTACAGTCATAACTACATGTCTAGACGTACTGTACAATGTATGGGGTACTAGATAAGGCAGTGACTACATTCTCACCGACGATCTCCCCTGAGAGGACCACCACATAGCCCACGTACGTGCCAGAGCATAGCATGAGTGTGGGCACATCTGTAAGGTCGTAACTGTAGTGGTGTAGGATTAAACATGCCACTGTTAACATCTGGAAAGAAGGAATATTTCAAATATTACTATAGGTACCGGCCTGCACACTTCAGAGTCTTCACTATCTATCACACTTTAGAATAAAAGCGTAAGATAACAATTCAAACGGAACAAGCTTCAACGCCATTAAAATTTCTAATTAAGATTCTTGATAAATACGTTGAAAAAGTATTAAACACAAGACGTTAAGGGCCCGAACACACGTACCACAACCACATCGACAACACGTGGACGGGCGCTAATTTGTATGCAAATTAATAGTCTATCCACACGGACTACATTTGACCGACATAATCAATGGTGTGAGCCATACTGACCACATCAAGTCAACGTCGCAGCCACAACGCAACCACAACGTTGCGTTGACGCGACGACACCGTCACAGCCGGAGTCGATCTGTCGGAAAACCTAGCCACAATGTAACAACATCGCAACTACTAGGGACACTGCAACTGCAAGAACTTGCAGCGACTCTATTCACACATTACCACTGCTTGCCCACATTTCGTCATAGCGATGTGGTGTGGTTGTGGTACGTGTGAACGGGCCCTTAAAGAATAATCTATATTATGACAATCACTCAGTGATGACTACCTCCGCCCTTCAGATGGAAGTGAGCCAATCGGTGTGGCTCACAAAATTAGAAGCGTAAGTTTTTTTATAAATCCTTTTATAAGTATTTCTAAGACTTATCTATTTTATCTTTTCAGTAGCAACCCGGAGTCTGGATATGCCAGTTAATGGGCAGGCTCGCCCTTTATTACATTATATTAGACAACTCTGTCGACCCTTTCGGGAAATAGAAACAGGCCTGAAGCGATACCTACACGTTACTCTTTCCTAACCTGGGCCAAAATGAAATTGCGAGTGACAGAATGGATCCCGGGGACTGCATTTATAAACTTCACGAAGCAACTGGCCAAAGCTTTCCTTTGATGACACGATGAATATGCTAACACCTACTTGAACTCTGTGTTTCTAATTATATTGTAAATTGCAACCCCTTTATTAAGGAAACGTAGTTACTTTGTGGTCTGATGTATTTTATGTACAAGAATGCACCAAAGTTTAGATGGCTTAGGTGTATTCTTGTATACAAAATAATACGCAAGAGAATTACATTCATATATATTTAAACTCAATGAATTATCATCTCAGCAAGTAGCTATTATAAAGAAGACTGCTGTAACCTTTTAGAAATAATAATAATAACAATATTAGCCTACTTCTTGCAGAAATGACAACATTTTAACCGACTCCATAGTTACTTATGATCAATTGTTCTATATTACTTACCAACTCACAGAGTTTTATTAAACATGTCGGTATTAACATTCTGATATACTTTTATATGAAAATGTAAACAATTAGGAAAAAAATCTTTAATATCAACAACACGATTGTTTAAATTACATGACACCCAAACTTGACAGCTCAGTAACTGTGACAGCTGTGAGATTGACATTTTAACATTCAATAATTTATTTACAAAAGAGTTTTGATATCTTAAGGTTCTATTAAAGGTTAAAGTATTTTTGTTGGTGTAGAAAAAAGGGAACTGTTTTTATCGAATGCATTGGCCTGTACTATCATGATCTGATTGGTAAAAATATTCTTCAAGTATCAGAATACCTGCATACTTTGCTTGAGTTAAAAGTTACAATAGGTACTTTCCATTACGTTGACGCGTTTACAGGAAGGTAATATAGTGACTGTTTTCCTTGGTATAAAGCTATACGTAAGTGGAAACACAAGCAGTTAATATCCCCGTCCAATGTTCTTGGAAAGTGATCTGGAACAATACGAAAGCATTTCAGATTCACCCAGCCCAATTACCCATTTCGTGCCAAGTAAAACAAAACAGCTGGTTTTCTTTAGGAAAGTTATGGAAATGAATTGTTAAGCAAATTGATTAAGCAACAACTTAAATTGTCTTTATATTCAAAGCTCAACAGACTGTCATCTTTGACGGTTGTTTTAAATGGCTGTAACACGACGGTGGCTGTTTCGAAACTCCTTAATATATTTAAGTGAACATGAAATTGCAACGACACATAATTCTTCGCCATCCGACAGAGGGTTAAAAAAATAATCAGCAACTGACAAAACTCTGATGAACTGGCAAAGTAAAGATCGAATTGAGCTCTTACTAAGGTGGAAGGTCCAGGGTAGCTCGGGTTCAAATTTTATAAAGATTTTTAGCAATTTGTAGGTCAGTGCAAGGTTTTATGTTGATTAAAATAAGATTCGCGTCCGTAAGAACATGATCGCGTCCGTTACATAAATTATAATCATTTAAGTATACAAACCCTCTAACTTCATTTAATTCGATAGTTCTAGTCATTCCTGAAAAATCATCCATTTGAATTAAGTGAACTTGTTGGATGAATGCTATCACCTTAAATCAATCTAGGTCTACTAAGAAAGAATTACGTCATCGATGCGAGAAACTTCGCTTAATTAAGATGATAAATTAATCAACTCACAGTAGCAGTATGATGCGGAGTTAAGGCCCATAGTATCCTCATCTCCCGTTTGTATGCAAAAGCACGACTGCCGCCCGCGCCCGCGCAGGGCACCTCTGAGCCTTTATCTCAAAATGGACATATTCCTTTGATTAATTTACAATTTATTGTGCTTCGGCGATTCTGTGGTACCTCTAACTATCTATTTTTCAGTGTATTTTTTTTTCCAAATAACGAAGCCGTTTAGTAGGAGTATGGAATAGAAGCCAAAATATTGCGTGTTGGAAAATATTTTTTACAGCAAAAGTATTAACCATACAAAAAAAGTACTTCGGGGAAAATGATCTATATGAATCTATAGCAAAATCATATATTTTTCAAATCTTCAAGACAAGCCGTTAACGAGCAGTACGGTTCATAAAGTGACCGTGTTACTCTACCAAACGGGACGTAGGCCCTTAAGCTTAACAAGACTGCATGCTATTAAAACTTGGCACCACGCCAGCGCAAAAACCCGCATCAACATCGTCATCGATAACACAACATATCGATGAATTGAAACGAATTTCGTAGGTATCTGCCTAGTTGTTTCCTAGCTAAATTGGATTCACCTTCCAGACTGGATCCGGATGCAGCTGAATACCAGCATTTTACATGGTGCGACATGCCTATTCTGAATTCCTGACCCAGTTATTGCGTAACACGATATCTACCCCTTAGTAAGACTGGTTGTCAGATTTTGGCTTCTTCCGTAACGACTTTCAAAGATTTACGAATCATTGTTAAGCGAGGGGTCTTAGTATGTTTTAGATGCTCACCCATCCATGAACCGACCACGACAAGTGTTGCTTAACCTTGTTGATGTTCCTTGCAACTGTTACTATTTAGCCAAAAACCGCATCAACATCGTCGTAATACAAAATATCGAAGTATTGGAACGCATTTCGTAGGTATTGAATACTAATTTGAACAGATACATCCCATTCCGTGACTGTCGAAAGTTCAAGGAGTCTTTGCGGTAAGAATTGATTTATTCCGTTTTCATTAACGTAATAACGGTGCAAACAAAAAACCAATCGGCCCTCGGTGTTCAAGTAAAACAATAAAAGTTGCTACCTAACGAAAAATAAAAGCAATGAGTACAATACACAAAATAATATTTATGAAATTGATTGTATTTTTTTTGTATTCATATTTTAGGAAAAAATATGTTTACGAAGTTGAGATTTCGTGATATGTACCTAATAATAGGATTAATAATAAGTTATTGGATTCATAGCTTTTATGTAATCTTGTCTTTATTGCTTTTAAAATTGCCTGAATGGCATGTCTTACAATAAGTAAGACATGCTAAACTAGTTAGGTACATTCTTTATTATACAACAGAAAATATAACACTACAAAACATTCAATGGGCGATCTTATCGGTTTCTGCTATATCTTTCAGGTAGCCGTGGAGTGGACAGTGATGGCGTGGACATAAAACGGGATGTCATTCATCATCATCAACTTACCGCAGTCCACGGCTGGACATAGGCTTCTCCAATTGCACGCCATTCTACATGCTCTATTCTCAGCAACTCTCATCCAACTGTTACCAGCGAAGATCATAGCTCCACCTAGCCCTAGGGCGCCCTACCTTACGTTTGCCAATTCGTGGTCTCCACTCAAGAACACGTCCACCCCAACGGTCATCGGTTCTACGGCTAACATGGCTGATCCATTCCCACTTGAGCTTACTTATTCTATGGGCTATGTCGACAACTTCGGTTCTCTGCCGGATCACCTCATTCCGGCTTCCGGTTGTCACTGGTGTAAGATACAATATGCTACAAAAGATCCATAGATCCTACTATCTTACTATAGCATTATGAATGAGACAGTTTGTTTGTCTAGATGTTTGTTAAAAATAATTGTTATAAACTCCAATGCAGTGGTAGTGGCAGGGATATTGACGCACAAACTGTAACGCATACAGCACATGATTCTTGACCCCTAGTGTAGAATCTTTCGTCGGTTATCAAAAATAAAATCTGCCGTTCCATAGAAAAGTGCCTTGCTGGTCAAAATGTTTGAAACAGCAAAGTTTTAAATAATCGTCAAAAAATGTCAACGCTGATAGGGTTAAAATCATGTGCTGAGTCACTGGTAATATGCTGCGCGTCGATTTGCCTGCCATCCTGTATAAGACAACAGACAATGTCTGTAGGCCAGCAGGCTTAAGCACGAGAACCGTAGAGAAGCGTTTTGTCGACGAAAGCGAGTAGACAAAAATTACGTTTCCGTGTAGACAATTGACAGTTTTGTACCCAGAAATGTAGACAAGTGTAACTATTCTACGGTAGAGTAGAAATAGAAAGCGTCAAGCCTGCAGTCACTTGGTCAGTGTGCCAATACATGAAGATAATTCAAATGAACAGCGTTTTAAAGATAAAGTATCGTAAAGCTGCAACTTAATGAGTGCGGTTACATCCAACATTTAATTCATACAACTTGAGCAGAATAGTAAAAGACTTAACCATTATCCTTTTATTTAATTTCCACTTAAGTGCAGAGTGAACCATAAATAAACATAAGTGAGCATGTATAATTAAGCTAAATATGCATTATTAATTAAGTATAATTGGTTGTAATAGTAAACTTGCAGTGTTCACCGTAAATTACTTAGTATTGTCGTAAAATAATAAACTCTTGCACATCTACAACATTATTACGTTGTTACAGAATATATGGAAGATCTTTGCTCGGCTTTGGGACACGGAAAAGGTTAAAAGTAATAGCGGTATGCAGCTTCTGCGAATATATGCGATCCAACGGGGTTTTAATTTTGACATCATCATCATCATCATTTCAGCTCAAATACGTCCACTGTAAGACATAGGCCTCCCCAAGCTACGCCACTTCGGCCGGTTCTATGCTTCCCGAATCCAGCGGATTCCTGTGGCATTCACAAGGTCATCGGTCCACCATGTGGCCATCCAACTCTTATGATTTCACCACTCCAGAGCCTTTCGGGCCCATCGGCCATCTGTACCGTATTCTTACAATTCAACAACATTCATTGCCTTATTTACGTTGTTGAGCAAATAAATTTTTCGAACATAATGAAGCGATGGATTAGCAATAATCTTTAAAATTATTTATACTCTTATTAGTAGCGTTATGCAAATAGGGTGCTGTTCTCCGGAATCCTTGTAGTAGAAACAGTCGTTAGGAGTCCAACATAACCCCGCGTTCTCCAAAGAGACACCATCAATGAGGATCTTCCCAAAAACGTTTCTAGTATTCAAAGTGTTCACATACTTACGATAAATGTGAAGCAGTACTAGGTAGGTATAGTAATCAATCATTACAAAACACAACAGTAACTTTTATAGACATTCAGTGTATAAAATATTGTACAATTGTAATGTTGACCAGCGAAAGGAAAACCATTAGTTTTATGCTTCTTGTTCTGTAATGCTCCAACAACGTTCATCAAACCGATGTCATTGTGCACTTTTACGACTTTTGGCTGGCATTTGGACTCGTGTAAATCATTACATTTAATTACATCTAACAAAGATGTCAGGTAATTTTCAGGTTACCAATTACGAAATGATACCTAACTTAGGTACATATTCATATTCATTCATATTCATAACTTTATTTGCATTCCATAATGTTGAAACGTCTTACAATTGGCTTAAAGCTAAGGTAGGTACAATTACGGACCCTGTGGGGCACAGAAAAAAGTAAATTCTAAATAAATTCTAAAAATAATAATAATAAGAAACAAATTACAATCAACAATTTTTAAATAATCATATCATTAACATTAATTAAGTAAATTTATTTTATTGAGATCAGTCATAAATGTTGTGGTACATCATAAATAATTATTTGGGTCAACATACTATTATCAACATACATCATCCCACCATGCCACAAAAGTAGTTATGAACTTTTTATTCCAATCTTACCAATCCAGTAATGAACGAAATACATCTAAACCAAACGGTGAAGGAAAACATCGTGAGGAAACCGGCATGTCCTAAAAGCAAAAATTCGCAGACAGGTGACATCTACTAACCCGTACTGGGCCTGCGTGATGGATTACAGCCCTCTCTCTCTCAAGAAGAGGACACCTGTGTCCCTGAAGTGGGAAAATAGGCTGCTTATGCGTAATAGGCAACCAAACTCTGTCAAATCTAGGTTTTATTCTAGCCTAAACTATTATATTTTCTAAAATTTCTACCATGTTAGGTATATCCACTGATTTAATTTCCTAGCCAACATTGCTGCGCAAAGTTAAATTACATACCTTGAGGGACTAGTGAACAAGTTTACAGCCATTAGATACTCCGTTGTTTATTATTTTCATTTTTGTGATGAGGTCTTCCATGAAATGAGGTATTACATTTTTAATTTTTCATTTGGTCGGCAGATTAGGCTGGAGTTCAAAAAGCCCACCAGAGACCGGAAAGTTAATACGATTTGCATAGAAAAGACATTGAGACATCACACTTCACTACGCGGGCGTTAGCTTAACATTAAAAAGGAAATTATTCTCTTTTTTGTAACGTTCCCAAGATAGAATAAACAATAAAGCTTTGGTTTATTTGCGTACAAAGTTGGAAATACCTTTGAGGTTACAACTCTGAATGGAATAGGATGATCGAATTGACTTGAACTATTCTGGGACAAGACCCCAAAAGGTCACACATAAAATTACTTCTCTAAAGAAATCAGCGTGTTTCCGAGACTTTTCGACCTACCCCAGTGCGAAAGCAGCTCAGCATCGAAACAATCAAATTCATTTTTATGAGCACTACTAACAGTTGGCAAGTGTTGAATAAAATCAATATCCTCCGAACAGATAAGTTTTCTTTTGTTTTCCATTCACAAAACTTTTAGGTCAGAAGTAAAAGCTACATGAATATTTTAATTTCCCTATAGATTAGGTATTATTCAAATTCATAGATTCTTTGAGATCATAAAGTGGAGACGACACATGATGAGGTATTTCACAGATACGATAGATTTTACGATAGGTTCCGTGTGGTGCCGGACATAAAAGAATAGCACCATCCCGTTTTTCCCGTGGGTGTCGTAAAAGGCGACTAAGGGACTTACTAGAGAATGGGCAGCAGCGTTTTCTATGCATTTGACCACCATACTGCGATCGCCAACCCGCCTGCCAAGCGTGGCGATTAAGGCAAATCCCCCCCTTTTGGGGGAGGCTTATGTCCAGCAGTGGACGTCTTTTGGCTGATATGATGATAGATTTTAAAATGTAGGTTGGTAGTTACCACGTTACAACTACTTGCGCTTCTGCAAATATACTTGACCTTATTTTGTTGGTGCGGGTTGTTCGAAAGAGATACCGCGGCCCCTGGCACACAGGCAACTGAGGGAACACGGGTGGGTTTTAGTCAGTAAAAGTCTGACACGCCCTCCCGCTCCACCCAGAGCGGGAGAAGTTATTTGATGATTTCCCACCCAAAAAAAAAAAAAAAAACCTTATTTTGTTGTACTTTATATACCTAACCAATTAATTAAAAAGCACTTCAATAGCTCAAGCTATTATACTGAAGGGTATCACACACAACTCACAACGTCTAAGCATTCAGCACCAGTACACGAGAGCTATTAAGTCTTTAATGCCTCAGTATTAAACATCTTCTAAAAATAGACTATATCTATACAGTATATGGGCATTAATTAACATTGATTCTTCTTTTTGTTACAATTCTCCAAAGTAATTAAAAATCATTTGATATCTTTTATTCAGAAGCAACCGATTATGTGATAATGGAGAGTCAGAACTTCCATTGTCTGGAAGCGGCTGTGTTTTTGCCAATCAAAGCTTCATTGTGAATTCACCCTTAAAGGAAGCTGCGGAGATACAATGTTATGAAATTACAATAACGTTCCCAGCGGCAGACGTCGAATCATAATCATAAGGTTTAACGTCCTAAGAAGTATTTACATCGTCTGCAAACACTATTTTATTCTTACAAAATTGCAGTTTTTACTGACCACTTCGGGTTAAATCTAGATTTTACTAGTTCATGTCTAGAGGAAATTATTATTTGAAATCCAATTGGAGTGTAGTCTGCAGCGTTGATTGCATTCTTGGAGCGCCGCTGATCGAGCCGAGAGGCGCAAGTCTCTGCTTACACGATTGTCTTGTCTTTTTATTTTTATTATAATCTGCGGTTATTGAATCTTGCCTGACATCTATGGTGGTTTATTTATCAGTTAATAGAATTAATTATGCAAAGGGTATTTCCGTATCACAACTCATGGCGGGAATTATAGTGCTGCTGTTTTTCAAAGTGAAGGAAACATTTCGATACTCATCCCACAATTTACAATTTACTGTCTACTACACGATAAACAAGCTAGTGCACAAAAAAATTGTTGATTATATTATAATAATCAAGATACTAACATCATTAAAAAAAAAAAAAAAATCATAGGGCATCATAAAAATCGCCCGCATCGATAGAACAGGAAAAGTGCCCAAAAGCTTGCAGCATTGCCACGTGGTACGGCAATGATGATTATTTGGCCAAAAAATAGGCCAAGCCCTCTTGAAGATTCGATCAATCGCTTGGCAATGTCTCGGAAAACTAAGTGAGCACTCGGACCCCATGGCCCTACAGTTTCAACCCGTTTGGGATTTAAACTTGAACATATAAGTTCCAATAAGATTGGAATATTTACACCGTTTATTATTGGTTATATTGATTATTACGAGTACCTATTTAGACTTATAGCACTCATATACATAGATTTATCGATTGATATTTCTCATCAGGCATTACATTTAAAGTGCACAAATACACAGCTGCCGCGGGCGATGCCTCAACCCGCTCACCTCAGATATTTCAGACTCTTTGCCGTGATATATTGAAGTGCGATAAGATGAAATGATGAACCTAATATTTTATGTTCTATCGGTTCCAATGAAGATTTTATCTACAAGACATATTTGAGACCTTTAATCGATTGATTATTTTCATTTTAATTTCTGTTGTTTCAGTTCTTGCTCTTCTGAGAATACAGAATGATTCAAGAAGCCATATACTCTTTGATATATTTATCTTAACTTTCATTGCTTCTGTATTCATTCATTTTTATATGTAAGACATTACCTAGTATTCGTAAATACACGAGGTCGTAGGTAGGTTACATTTAGGGTTTGGGTCCCGGGACGTCTCGTGCATATAAGTCCCGGGGCTTTTTTGTAAATTTGGTTGTCCCGAGACTTTTGGGTCTAGACTCGAGACACTGGCCACCACAGCTAACAGTCCAAAATACGGATTTCTTTACTAGAAATTTGGTAAACTGCACTTATGGTTTTGGAAACTTTTTGAAAATATCCCTCGTATCCTAACTCCAGATTTGGAAATAATGGACGCCGAAACTAGTACCAGTAGCTTACACAGTACACAGCCAACCCGAAGAGTAATTTCAAAGTAAAAAAAATATCCGAATTTCTTGCAAAAAATCAAGAGCAACATTAAAAAAGTCATTCGAGTTGTTTGAAGCAAGCGGAATAGTCGGATTACGTACAAAAAGTTTGGAACTAGTTTAACCATACTTAACGCTTTAACCATAATAAAACCCACAGCTAGCTGTCGAAAACGAGGGAGTGTTCTCCTTGTCCGGTAGAGTTATTCCAAAAATAATTAGCAAAGGGTTTTTGTATAACAATGAACAAATTGATTTTTTTTATTGAAAAATTAGGTCCGAAATTAACCCGATCCTAATTTTATTTTGAGAAGTCTCGAAGTCTCGGGACGTCCCGGGACGTCTCGGGACTTTGATCGTAATTTGTCTCGTGTCCTGAGACTTAAAGATTGTCGAATTTTGCCAAAACCTTACACATTACATTACATCATTTACCTTTATCAGTTTTTTTCAGGACCTTATTTCATGTGTCCACGAAAATATAGTGTGACCAGTCTATACACCGGTTCTGTCTGAAAACCTTTAGAGAATAGCTTTTATTTTAATTTCTCACCTTTTCGTGTTTGTCTTAACAGCAATAACATTTGGTATAAATTTCCGTGTATACAAATGATTTCTCTTTGCTATAAACTCAGTAGGTGTTTCCATTTTGTGATAATTATAGTCGACCGTAGGTAATCTTGGTAACATTCTTATAATACAGATCATGTTAAATGCTAGCGATGATTGAGGCTGATCTTATTATCTCGAAGATATCAGAGGCGGCCATTTACAGGTGATGCAATAGGTGAATCACACTGGGGTTTTAGGACACACATTTAAATTTTTTGGCGTAGATACTTAAGATTTTAATACTCAGGGTGGTAGGGGCGCATCGACGTACAACCTAATAACATGGATTGAGTACATACATGATTCAAAGAAATATGCTGTGCCATACATTGTGACCGCGTAAATATTGGACTTCTGTAAAAATCAGCTGTTTATTATTTAATAGTCGACGAAAAACTCCAACGCCCCCGTGCCTTGATGCGTCGAATATATTGTAAGAGGATGTGTGTTGATGTCTCTGCTACCCTGCATAGTTCTGTCATCGTCATCTGCCTAGCCTTTTCACAACTTTTTAGGGGTCGGCTTCCAGTCTAATCGGATGCTGCTGAATACCAGTATTATATATGGAGCGTATGCCTATCTGACCTCCACAACCCAGTTACTGGGTAATACGATACCCCTTGGTAAGACTGGTTGTCAGACTTTCGGGCTTCTGAGTACCTGTAACAACTATCAAAGATCCAAGGTGACCCTGTTTAGTTCTGTATAATGTTTATAAGTTTCTCTTGCTTACAAAAATACAAATAATTAATCAGACGTCTTGCAGGCTTCACTGTTCGTAGATATCACCGTCCTCCTGCTCTTACCTCAATTTATATGGACGCAACGTATATTACATCAATCAGTGTTTACCCCCTTTTTAGTCACGTCATCTCTTACACGATCCATCCACCGTTTCTTTAATCCTCCCCCTTTCATCACGACTTGCCTTCATTCCTCCGCATCACGTGCCCTTACTAGTCACGTGCCCTTACAGTTCTTAGATAGTGGTCAGCTAATTTATACAGCAGCAGGCTTAGCATGACGTTTTCTATTTCTACGAAAAATAGCAGTGCTTTTTCAATACAAAGTTACATTTCGTTTCTCAATTTTTCACATCGCACCGTAGATATCCTTCTACAATCTATCATTTTGTCTTTCGTTTCTAACGATCTTTGTCTAAATCCTTATAAATGTAGACTATTTCAGAAGAATATTTCTTCCAAAACTGTCAAAATCACACTGACAACAAACTCTCTACTCGACAGCCTCAAAGTATATACGACTATCTACAAAATCGTGATTCGTTTAAAACGCATAACTGTGATAATTAATAGAAAAACATAGCTATCTTCTCCTATTGTACATCATTTATAGTCATGTCTATTCTTCCGTCGACAAATCGGTGCTCGTGCTAAGCCTGCTGATCGTCATCGTCCATTCTTATTCTTTTTCGTTGTTCTCTCAATGCTGAGAATCGCGACCACATAAGACGCGTCCGTCCATATGTCATTTCATCGTCATTACCATGTTGAAAGCACCGTAACTCGTCAATCACCGAAGTTTAAGCACCATTGAGAGCGGTCAGTATATCTGATGGGTGACTGACTAGGAACTCCGCGTACCGTTGGCATTTTTTGCCAACCTTTATTGGATTTTGTTTGTTTATCACTTTTGTTCTTATTGTCTTTTAAGGTTTGCGTAAATATTAAATCAGCCGATTGAAATTGAGGGCTTCTGAGAAAACACTCTACAGCGTAGGTGCTGGGATTTACATCATATGCGTGCTACAGGAAACAGATGACCTTTATGAATGTTATGTTTACCTTATGCAAGTGGAGTTAACTAGATGTTTTATAGGTCGATCGTATATGTCACGTTAATTAATAAGCTAAAAGTCTCATCGTCATCCATCATGGTTAGGTTCGTTTACACCAGCCGTCCGCTCGCGAGCTTGTAACTAATTACCAATTAAAATCTGGACAGCACAGCGTTTAATATCTATAATACTGTATGGCTTCTTGGGTTTTACACGTTTTCAATTAAAGTTTATGATATCAATTAAAACCTATTAATTTGTGTTTTTTGCGACACTGTTCTGAATTGTAGGGTTGTAATCTTCTGGTATATTATAATGCCGTGCAATGGCACTTTCTGTGATACAGTTTCCCAGCCATTTTTACTTATGAGTGAATTTTAAATATCAATAAAAAATTATACGGTTCACATTTTTACCTACCTAATATTTGTTTATTAATTTGAAAATTAAGCAGGACATTATTTGTTAAAAACAAAATTAAACGCTAAAAATCTGTATTTCTACCTGATATTCATATAATAATATTAATTAAATTATTATTATTACATAATGAAACGCACCTAACCAAACCACAAAAGCACAAATAAAAATAATACTTGTCCATTATTTTCCGTTCTATACTAAAAAGGCTATTATTTCGCAAGAAGCTACCGACTACGCCGCAGGATCGGAACAAGATCATTTTCAAGTAATAGTCGTTGACGCGAGAGGAGCGCAGGCGCACTACGGTCACGGACTCGAACTTCAATGCTATGTGACATTTACACAAAACCAACGTTTTACCACCCACTAGTTTGAAATTGAAAGTTCCCATCGGCAAAATCAACAATGAATAGGTACACCTAACTTTCATTTATTGGGAAATGGTAATCAAGGTATTGTAAAGTTCGCTAGACTTAGCGTGGTGAGGTTTTAGATTATTGAGATAAATCGCTATTAAAATGTTAAAGGTAACCTTTTTGGGTTTGGTCATTTTGGTCCTATGAGACATAATATTCTACCCTCGTCAGTAATTTTATCCCAACTGCCTCTTGAGGTCTTTCATGTGCTGGGCCCTCCTGAAAACGTAAATAATACCTATGGTTAATCAGAGCTCATATATGACTACACTTATTCGGGTGACAGTTCCGATTGAAAATAATAAATAGATAATGAAATATTAGAAAGTACCGACCAATGATCAATTTAAGTATGCCAGGAAATATACAGTAAGTAACTACTTAGAGAATTCGAAAGAAAAGTTTTCAAATAAAAGAATAGATGAAGTTGAAAGTAAAAGCTACTAGATTAATTATCCAACTTTTATATAGTTCAGATAAGGCATTAACTTTGCCGTTTGCTTTGCAGTCCTTATTACAAAAGTTAAGTTCATCCAAAGGATTGTAACAAATAATGTTTGCTTGCATCGCAGTCAAGTTTAACTACAAACTAGATCTAAGCGCACCGATATCCAAAGAAAAACATGCAAATGCCAGACCTTGGTGGATGTCAAGCATCTATTTAAACATTTTACAAGCCTCTCACGTGCTGATGTTTGTCATGAATCGTGGCGTAAAAGTTTTCACATGTTAGCTTAAAGTCGATCAAACTTCAACTTATTAGAACACTCACACATCATATTCGTATTAGTCCAACGTATATGCACCATTAAGAAAATTGTAATGGAAATAGCTATCGCAACTTAATCATGGAGTTGTAAGCTTTCGCAAGTTCGAAGTAGTGGGTGCTGCAACGAGTTAGCACATTATAATGACCCATATATACACGTGGCGAGACGATTTCATTTCTGTGACCCACCTTAAGGGGAATTGAAAGGCTTTGACTTTTGTTAAGGAACACATCCGTAAAGGGAATTCCAGGTTAGCTAAATGTTTGTGAGCTTGAGGCGTGGGGCAACGAGGCGCGGATGCACTCGCGATATCGGCGGAGCACGCACAAGGTGAAGCAACCGAGAAAGGGCAAATCGGAGCAATATAAAACGAAGCACATCCTCGCTAACAGTATTCAGCAAACAGCTGAACAGCAACGAGCGCCTGTTCACTTGTACAAAATAAATAAAAACAGCAGACATGACTACTTCACTGGTAAGTCCATGAAGATACGGAGTTCTTGTTTGTTAACTACTCCTTGTTTAAAACACGACGACTTTGAAATCCCGAATATTTTCAACTTAATCAATCCTGAATAAACCTTTTTCTCACTGAAGCCAAACATTCCAAATAATGGTTTTGTTGTGGATTACCTGAAATAGTCTATTCTTGTCTATAATAGTGTAATTTTTGTTCAAACCTAGACCCATAACTTTTTTATTCATTTTATTCCAACCTATAATATTTTGTAGAAAACTTTTCAACTTACGTTTTACTTCGAAGAACTTAGCTTGATAAATTGTGAGCAATTAAAACCTTGCACTACGATTTGAGCAATTAAAACCTTGCACTACGATTTTCTTCAACTTGATAACGAATCATATTTTTCTTTTTAGTTGATCTTATCCATGGCGCTGGTAGCGATCGGATCATGTGGTCGTCTTGAGCCCCAGTACCTTCCCCCGCGGCCTGGTGGTGGGTTTGGTGGAGGCGCCGGTAGTGGTACCGGTGGTGGCGGCGGCGGGGGCGCGGGTGGTGGATTTGGCGCCGGTGGCGGAGCGGGAGGTGGCGCTGGAGGTGGATTCGGAGGATCTGGTGGATCCGGCGGATCTTTTGGCGGCGGAAGCGGCGGCGGCAATCAAATACCCATCACTAAGTTTGAGAATGTCAACAACGGCGATGGGACTTACCATTTCGAGTAAGTGTTTTTTTTGCTTTTTTGAATACTACATAAAACTTGCTAAGGAGGATTTAACTTTAAATCTTTGTGGAGAAAGTTAGACCATCTATCTACCTGATAGCACAAAGAACCGTAAATTATTAAAACGCCTCAAGCCACTGTTCTAAGTACCACTCTGGCATTCAACATAATAGTAAAACCAAAGACGAAATTTGCCAGAAAATATTATGTAGATGCAACAACAAATTCTTTGTCCACCCCGATGCAATAATACGTATATTAAACTCCACATTTGACTTCTTCTCTGTACAGTTACGAAACCGGCAACGGCATATCAGCGCACGAGAGCGGATCCCCCAGTGCGCAGGGTCCTGAAGGGCTCGCCGTGACAGCCGAAGGAGGCTTCTCATTCAAGACCCCTGACGGCCAGCAGATCTCGCTCACCTACACGGCCGACGAGAACGGCTTCCACCCCGTGGGCCCCCACCTACCCACTCCCCCTCCCATCCCCGAAGAAATCCTCCGCTCCATTGAGTTCAACAAGCGTAACCCCGGATCGTAAGTAGCAAGTTAATCTTGTTTTGTTAGTTTAATGGCTTGTATAGTGCTGTTAGCAGTATTGAAATTTCACGTGTAAGCTTGGAACTATATCTTTAGATAATGCCGTCTATTTTTACAGTTATTATTGCTAACTACTTTCACTCTAAAAAGTAGTTAGTCTACAAACTACAATACATGAATAAATTGGCACAATTTCTAAGTCATCAATGAAGACGCATTTTTATAAGAAAAGGATATTTAACAAGGAAAGTCTTATCTTCTGTAAGACTAACTTATCTAATAAGAGCGACTGAACCTAACAGTTACAAAGAGATGAGCTTCGTACTTCTGAAACTTGATCAAGAGCTATCAAACTTCACTGGGCTCGAAAGTCGCGTCTCAAAAGTCAAATACAATGCAACAAGTTGCAGAGTTGACATTGAGAAAAAAACAATTACCTACCTTACTACACCAATGTGCAGTCGCTTACAAATAGTGGCTCACCTACTAGTAGAAAGTGTTTTTAGTAAACATTTTAATTAATTAACTTACATCGAGAAACAGAGAGACTCAAAAGACCAAGGGAGTCATTGCGTAATGCACTAACAGTAGAAATGGGTTACATTTTGACAGTTCAATAATATTCATTGCGTTATTTACGTTGTTGAGCAGGACGTTTTTCGGATGTTTATGAAGCAAAGGATTGGAAAATTATTTATATTCTGATTAATACGCAGTTAAGGTGCAGAAAAGATTTTTTTTAAATCAAATAGGATCGTTTATTAGGATAGTGAATGACGTGTCCTGCCTTTCAAAGTTTATGGAAGATGTTCGTTCAA
This sequence comes from Antitype chi, assembly GCA_947359405.1. Classification (NCBI taxonomy): domain Eukaryota; kingdom Metazoa; phylum Arthropoda; class Insecta; order Lepidoptera; family Noctuidae; genus Antitype; species Antitype chi. Next base: position 7,721,604 of record OX375814.1, read on the forward strand.
ATCAGTACTTCAGAAGCAAAGTATATCCATACCGCTACTTACGTGTGGATAAAAATGCCCGTGAATTACACAACCGCAAATACTAATTGTATTTTTCTTCTATTTCAGCGAGGGCTCCTACAATGGCGGCGGCGGCGGTTCCGGCTCCGGCGGCTCCGGTTCAGGAAACGGCTACCACTACTGATCTCACTCTATACTCACTTAGTTAATCGCTTAGAACTCGCAAGCAAACACACAGGGACTTACCGTACACAGTAGTTAAGGAAAACAGTGCTGTAGAATCGTAGAAACAAAATGGCAGCAAAGATGGATTGAAATCTGCATTTTGGAGTTGGGTTGTGGATGGAATAAGGCTTCGGTCTTCGGGTACCATTGTATTAGAAGCCGATTTCAAGCTTCTAACTAGAAATAGGCTGGATCGTGTATGTAGAATTGTGTGATGAGCAAATTAATGGCTATTCAAAGGTGGCACGGTGAACGATGGAAAACAAATAAAAGTTCACCAGACCAAAACCACGGTTACTATTGAAAATAGATACCTACTCAATGGAACAGGTGGAAACCAACACAAGGAATGTTAAAGGTCGCCTTTAGAAGGGTAGACCAACTGACCGCAATGATGTAGTGCGTTCGCTTGCGATTTCAAAGCAATTTTAGCTAATGAGACATCGATCCGACATTAATGACCGCTTGAACTTGGGAGGACTGTGATACCACGACGAAACTCGCACTGTTTATTTATTTAGTAAATAATTGTAGTCTTTCAATGTAAATAGGCATGGTGTATGAATAAACGTATGTTTATGTGAATATGTTTTAGTTTTTCTAGTTTCCCCTATATTCACCTTTTTCTATATCTTCATTGTTTTCTTAATTTCATCATCATCATCATTTTTTAGCCGAAAGATGTCCACTGATGTACATAGGTCTCAATCAAGCTCTGCCACTTCGAACGGTTCTGTGCTTCTCGCATCCAGCGGATTGTGGGAGACCTTCCAACTCTACTCTCTTTCTTCTTATACATATTAATAATAACTATTGGTCGGCTTAGTTAATTTAATGTATTGCATTATTATATAAAAATACTAGATTCCGCCCGCGGCTTCGCCCGCGTGGAGGTCGGAAATTATCCCGCGAGAACGTACTACCGGGATAAAAAGTATCCTATGTGTTAATCTAGGTTATAATCTACCTGTGTGCCAAATTTCATCCAAATCCGTTCAGCCGTTTTTGCGTGAAAGAGTAACAAACATCCATCCATTTATCCATACTTACAAACTTTCGCGTTTTAATATAGAAAATACCAGCCTATTTCTGTCCCTCAGCAGAGCAAAAGCCTCTCATACAGAGAAAGCACGAGCATTGATCACCACATTTGCTCAAAACGGGTGCCGTCTCCAGACTTACATATTAAAATATAAATATTATTTGAAACCCAAGCAATAGTACCACGGCAGCTGGAAAAGTTGACAAAGGTCAACGGTTCAAATCCTACCCCCCTGGAGTATTGTGACGAACTCACCCTTTACTCAACAAGTAAATATTAATAGACTTTTTGATGAATAGCGCTGAAAACTTTGTAAGTACCCAGTGGCGTAACTAGGGTGGGCCAGGCAGGGTAAGAGCCCTAGGCGCCTATCGAAATGGGCGCATAAAGTTGCCAATTAATAAAAAACAAAAAAAAAACATCTATAAAACATTTCATACTGTTACAATCTGAAGACCTACTTGAATGTATTGTGCAATGCGAGGATGAAAAAATTCTCTTGCTATTCAAATTCTGATAAAATTGCAGCATTTGCAATTTTAAGAGAATTTGAATAGCAAGCGATTTTTAGAAAGTTGAAATTAATAACTTCGCTATCGAAGGCTTGCTCAGTGTAGACCGAGAAGATAATTTACGAAGGGGCGCAAATGTGATGCGTGCCCTAGGCGCCATTTTCTATTGGTACGCCCCTGAAAGTTTTTCAGAAAAGATGTACATGTGACGTACCGGATTTTTTTTTTGTATTATGGAGATTTTGCTGTGTTTTCTTATGTCATTTGATAAAATATATATTCCAAAATATGTAAAAGAAAAAAATATGTAAATTTTCGCGAAAACATCGTGTTATCCTATTTTTTACTTAAGAGTTCACAGGTAACAGTTCCGGTTCGTCACAAAGGAAAACTTGAAATAAATTAAAAAATATGTTAATACATAACCACTCATATTTTTATTTTATATAATTATAAATGAATATTTTTTTTTTTTTTTAATTTCTTAACTAATCTCTAGATCTTTGGAAAACAATGTTCAAACAGAAATAAATCACTATAATGATCGCTAAGCGAATATTTTTCATTTGAAATCGTCACAGTAGGTACATATAAAACAACCTTAAAAAATATTTTATTTTATTGCTTCATATGAACATTGAACTCGGAAATTTTCTATAACAAAGATATGTACATCAATGTCAACTATATCTACTGAAACACTAAATAATTAACTAATATTTCTTGTATAAGATTAGTTTTTATATCGGTAAAAAAATGGAACAATTAACTATCTGGAAAAGTGACCAACTCGAAAAAATTAAGCAAAGTTTACACTAGTACTTTTTTTTTTTTTAGTGTGGGAAATCATCAAATAACTTCTCCCGCTCTGGGTGGAGCAGGAGGGCGTGTCATACTTTTACTGACTAAAACCCAACCGTGTTCCCTCAGTTGCCTGTGTGCCAGGGGCCGCGGTATCTCTTTCGAACAACCCACACCCCTGGCAGGCATCGGCCCTTGCGGACCCCACCAGTTGGTGCTGACATCTCTTTGAGGCGCGCGTGGAACACAACGCGCCGTCGACCCGGGCTTGGTCCTTACCGGACAGCGAGCTACCCATTACTCGCCGTCCGCAAGCCCGCGCCTACGGTGGCCGGGAATCATCCCGGGATTCCCGACGCCCAAGGCGTCTCCCGCGGCGACTAAGACCGTGAGGGCGCATATACTGCCTCTCCATCACGTGCGCCGCCTCCCTCTTCGCGAGCATTACTGCTTCGTAGAAGGAAGTGACGGCTACCCATGCACTCTCGCTCCGTACCATGGCCCGGAAAAGGGCCGGACGCGAGAGATCGCCGCCGCCGATCGCCTCCACAAGGACACGGCGGTGCTCCGCCCAAGCCGGGCAGACCTCCACCGTATGCTCCACAGTGTCCTCAGGGCGATCTTCGCAGTGGAAACACCCGAGCGTTTCCTCCCGCCTTATTCGAAATAGGAACCTCCCGAAACAACCGTGTCCGCTAAGGACCTGCGTCGAAGGTGAGGACGCCGTGCCGCCTCTCAAGCCACTCCTCAAAGAGGAGACTTACCGCCGCTATCGTGGCGTGCCCATCATTAGAAAGGCTTAGGGTGTATAAATTGTTAAGGTTTTGTGTAAATCAGTTAACGCGGGCGAAGCCGCTGGCAAAAACTAGTTATTAATATATTAGAACGCAATACGTAATTAGATTAAAGTTCGTTTGCATAAACAAATACCTAGGTCACTCACTGTAGTGCTATAAATGTCTTGCTTTCAACCCAATGTACAAGTTTAGTGCAGTTATATTTCACCTCAATTATATCATAAATGCCACACTTAATGGTAGAAGGTTGGAAGCTAAGATGATAAATATAATTATTAGGTACTCCTAAACTGGCCATGTTATACCCGTAGCTTTCAAACTATTACGAATTGTCAGATAAATGCTGTTTTACTACCTATTACGGCTAATGACATTTCGGGATGAGCATGCAATTTGGAAAATGCATTGCGATGTTATTGCAAACTGTTGGTATTTACTAGCGTATGAAATTAATTGGTATACATTCAGCGAATTTTCATCTGGTATTGAATCACAAGCCAATCCTAAGCCAGTCTGACAACCAGTCTTATCAAGGGGTATATTACCCAATGACTGGGTTGTAGAGGTCAGATAAGTAGTCGGTCCACGTAAAATACCGGTATTCAGCTACATTCGGTTAGACCGGAAGCCGAACTAACATAGTCGGGAAAGGGCTAAGCAGATTTGTTGTAATCCATCCTCTTGACTATAGTTTCTAGAATCTAGATATATTTTCTAGATATATTAACCTTAATATATTTTCTCAGGATTATTCTAGAATTGTTCTAGAATAATCCTAAGAAAATATATCTATGTTAATAAGCAGTTAGATGATACTTAATTTTTGGATTGGTTGAATTTTAAACAGGAACAAATATTATAGTAGCCGAAATATAGACTAATATATAGCCGTGAACAAACATGTTTACTATATCAACAACAATGGCAGAAAAAAATCAGGCGCATATTTCAAGAAGCGTTGTCTCCTAATTGATTTTCTTGTGTTTGTGTCTACTTAAGGTGAATGCGCAGTGGTAGACCGCGAATTTCAAATTTTCTTACGTTTTTCCAATTTTCAGGTCAGTGTCAGGTTGTATCCTGATCAAAATGTGATTTGCGAATATAACAGGTACGTGTTTACAGAATTATAGTCATTAGAATGTCAATATATCTCTTATAAGTTAGATTTGTTCCACAAGCACTTTTCCATAAGAAATTTGTTCTTATGGAACAAATCTTACTTATAAAGATGTATTATTGATTCTAATGATTAGGTATAAATCTGTAAATACGAACATGTTATAGTCGCAAATCATATTTTGATCAAGAAACAAGCTGACACTCACCTGAAAATTGCAAAAAACGTAACAAAATTTGAATTTCGCGCTCTACCACTGCGCATTCACCTTAATGCGACAATGTATTTTATGTCTATCTTTTATTTGCAGTAGTGGATCGCAATAATTATGGTAACGCAGCAAAGTGGCTATGTGGTAAAGTATAATCATAGATATCTGTTTATTTTATTTTTATGGGTACAATGTTGTAAACGCCGCTTCGTTGAAAACATTACCCTCACCCGTGAGGAGAGGTGATTCGAACATAAACTGAGATATAGAGTAAGTACCAGCTTCCAGATCCCCAATACTGAACCCAAGCTGTTAGATAAGGCTTTAAAAAAATGTACAGTGAGTGAGCATTAGAAGTTTTATAGTAATAACGACATCTATGTTTGAGCAAACGTAACCACTGAACTAATACTAACCTATACTCCATTTGAAATAAGATTAGAGATTTAAACAAACCTTTTTTACAGTCCAATCAACCGATTTTGACTTCTATTCAGTTGGTACGACCTGGATAACAAACCCAGGACATTCGATATAGGAGGATATCCGAGGTGGTCATTAGTCAATTCTGTTACTATAAAACAACAGATTATAAGTAGATATTAACTACTAGTGAAGCATAATTTAAATCCTTTTAAGAAAGTAATTGACACATTTGACACCAAAATAACTAAGAAAGTCCGTCTATACTTACTAACGCTTAGAAAAGTTTGTTAATTAAATTTTCCCCAAAAGGATTTAGTAAAGTTAAAATCCGGCAAAACCGACAAGTTTCTAAAGCATTATTGTATTACAATAGTATCAGTTCCGGTGAGATGACGTGGACGTAAGTTTTACCCTATCTTTTCCGTGGGCGTCATAATAAAAAGCGACTAAGCGAATGACGTCAAGAGAAAAGACAGAAGTGTCCTTTTGTCTGGTCATAACGAGATCGAGATGTTCACGAATCCTCATGTAAAAAGGGATAAATATGATTATGCACCCTTGTTGTGTAGTGTAACACACTATTAATCAGAATCTGAATGATAAATGATAAATGATTTTATTTCTGTAAGTAGGTTTGTACAAAGACTTTTAGACGTCAATCTTATTTTTTTAAACTAGATAAGGTCGGCGTTTCCTATCTGACTACTCTGAGAAGAAGGGCCGAAACAAACTCAGAGGTCACAATAATCATGGTCAGATCATGTGAAGACCATGTGGATTGGTGTCTGAAATGGTCTTTTGAGGAAAGATTACGAAGCTTATTGTTAATCCATTGCTCGACATCTCTGTCTCTTTCAAGCTGAGATGACGTCCTCCTTAATCGTCTGATCAACAACATATACAACGCAATGAATGTTGTAGAACTGATAGTGCATTACGCAATTACTCCTATGGTCATAGCGACTAAGAAGGCTGGTGGGTATCATGTGATGACCCAGTGGTAACCGCTGCGACTTACGGGTCATAGGTTCGAACCCATGCTCTTTAATTTGTGTAAAATATTTCATCACCACTGCTCTCAAAACGGTGAATGAAAACATTAGGAAACCGGCATGTCCTTGTAACAAAAATTCCCCCGGGTGGTGGATTATGGCCTACTCCCTCTCACCGAGAGGAGACCTCTGTCAGGCTGATTACCTATGTGTGGGTATCATGTTTAGCAGTCGAGACGTAAAATTATATGTGATGATTCCATCAATGTGCAAGTTCAAAATATTTACACCAACATCATCATCATCATCATCATTTCAGCCGGAAGACGTCCACTGTTGGACATAGGCCTCCCCCAATTTGGGGGGCTTGCCAAAATTGCCACGCTTAGCAGGCGGGTTGGCGATCGCAGTATGGTGGTAAAATGCATAGAGAACTCTGCTGCCCATTCTCTAGTTAATCCCTTAGTCGCCTCCTACGACACCCACGGGAAGAGATGGGATGGTGCTATTCTTTACGTCCGGCACCACACGGAACACCTTTACACCAACACACATGTTTTAATTACTCATCCAATTTTTTCACAAATTACTACTTCACGGTATGCGTCCATATACCTACATGCAATTAACTTAAGTAATTGAATAACTAGACCTCCAAATACATGACCACATTTGGTAAATTCCTCGCCGCTAGTAGAAACATTTCCTAAATGGTCCAGAACGTTCATGCCCGTACAATACACATTAAAATGTTTTTACCTTGTGAAATGCGCGATCTAGCGGAATATGGCGCCCACGAGAGCATCAGGCTTTGTTGATTGCGGCTCATTATGTAATCTGATTATACAGTATCTGTGAGCTAATCTTCAGTAGTCTGTTATTTTGTAAGATACACTTTAGACGTACGTTTAGTTGTAATTTGGACGAGGGATCTAAGATTAGTTTTCTGCATAGTCGTTCGATGTTTGTGATTAAGCAAAGGCTATTGCAGATGCAAGCTGCGGCTTGTTAGATCGCTGCTGACATGAGATGCTCGCTTTTTTGTGCCCCAGGGAGAGTGAAACCGGCTGAAGCCATTAACTAATACTTAGCACTAAGTACCAGATTCCGTGGACGGAGTGGAGATCGGAAATTTTGCCACGGGAACGTACTATTACCGAGATAAAAGTATCCTTAAGTGTTTATCCAGGTTATAAACTATCTGTGAGCCGTATCCAAAAATACAAACTTACATTTATCACAGGATAAATAAACTGGGCACTCAGATTGCTTAGGAAGGTCTATTTTTTATTTAATTTCTCCTGTAACGTCCTTTCTGTTTACTAGCACAGATTCGTTTCAAGCCCAAACAGCCTGAACTAAATTTCGCGCGCAATGTAAACATTTTTTCATTGCGTCGGTCAAACCCGAGTTCGGCACGTTTCAAAACTTCGCTTGATTACTGTATTTGTTGGGTCAGCAAATTACATAGATTAAGTTTAATAACTTTGACTTTACTTTTTATTGTTTTTTATCGAACAAAGCAAATATTTCAATACCGAGGTCTTACATCACCGTATTCAAAACAGACTCCGGTGTTCTTAATCAAGATGTCTCTATTTATACCTACTAACAAAAAATAGACTAGCATCCCTACTAACATTTATTACAGGTCAGATGCGTAGCGTCTTACTGTCTAGCCAATCGAACTCTGACCTTGTTCTCTCGGCACAGAGTTCTAAATTACATGTGTAATCGAAGCATCCTTGAGACTGACATAAACGTCAAATAAAATCATTGTCTGAATTTGGTGTTGGTACAATCATCGCAACGGCGGGGGGTGGCCTCAATGGAATGCCGAATGTATCAAACTCTTCACAAAACTGAATACGCCCTGACTGATATCGTGCAAGGTTCTTGGAAGGGTAACATCAATATAAAAACACTGTAAGTCTATGCAGATATCATTCAGACAATAGCATCCTACGGAATAGCATCTCAACGAAAGAAAGAATTTCATCAAAGAAATGGCCGGATTAAAGGTAAGTGGATTAATTAGTTTGGGAATTTTATAAACAAGTTACCTACATAGTTTTCCTCGGCAATTGTTTCTAATTTTCCACAACACAATTAATTTAGTACGCTATTTCTAAATAACGGCTTTCTGGTGAAAAAAATAAACAAGATAACATTTAAAAACCAAAAATTCATCACTCATATTTTTCACAAAAAAAAATGTATTACTCTTTTAACACGGTTTTATTGAACCCACAGATCGTGTCAACACTAGCCCTGATGTCCGTGGTGTCAGCGGGTCATCTGGGGCACTTCCAACCCTCTACGGGGTACAACGCGTTCGGCGCAAACGCATACAGCGGTGGTGCAGCGTTCGGTTCAGCATCGGCTTACTCCGGTAGTTACGGAGGAGCAAATATCCCTATCCTGCGATACGAGAATGTGAACAACGGTGATGGGACCTACAGATACAAGTAAGGAAAAATAATAGTATTATAAACCACAGTTTTGTCACCAGTGACTGCCACACTATAAAAAAACCACCTATACTTTTAATAACTGACTTCCAATGACTATTTTTAACCTGTTCAAAGTAGGTACATACAAAATGAACGAAAGTGTACTGGCGCTATAATATCTCCTGTCATTCGTCTCATCCTTGTTATCCACAGCTACGAAACTGGCAACGGCATATCGGCGCACGAGAGCGGCGCCCCGCGTGCCCCAGGCCCTGAGGGTCTCGCAGTGACCGCCGAGGGAGGGTTCTCGTACCGCGCTCCCGACGGCCAGCAGGTCTCGCTCACCTACACCGCCGACGAGAACGGCTTCCACCCCACCGGATCGCACATCCCCACGCCGCCACCCATCCCAGCAGCCATCCTTCGCTCCATTGAGTTCAACAGGCAGCATCCTTCATCGTGAGTTTTAGTATAACTTCAAGAAAATATGTAGATTTCAGTTTCCTCATTGATATTGCTTCTAAAACAGTGTTTTTTTCGGACACAAATTGGACTTTGAACCACTGCGAAAAGAAACCTCTGTTAATCAATGAAATGTTTGGATTATTCCGTTACGTATGAATTAAACATAACTGGCGAAAAATGCCAATGTACCCATTTGCCGTACTCCCCGTTAAGGCTATATTTGATTATATTGAGGTTCTAGATAATAATTTTTTATCGCTCACAGATTTATAAAAATTTTTACCGACTTCTTTGTTATATTTTCAGCGGCGAGGGTTCATACAACCACGGTCGCTACAACCAAGGGTACAACTACTGATGACATCAATGACTGACCGTGTGACCGCGACTGACTACGGAACGAACCACAAGCTTATTGTTTTATAAGCATCTCTATTTATTCCAGTATTAACTGTTACTTGTTTTTATGGGCTTTAAAATAAAGTTTTAAGAATGAACAAAACATACTTTTTTTATCTCAGCACAGGTTTTTTTTAAATAGATTTTGTAATATCTACTGCCGTTACGGTTACTGAAACAAAAGCCTTCAGTGTGCTGTAAGAAAAAACATTAAATGCTTACTCACTAAAATATTTATAGCAATCGGTTTGGTATGAATTTCAGGAGTTAGAAATTTTAATAAAAAATAAGAAATAAGTTTTGTGGACAGTTACTTATTGGGGACAGGCGAAACAACTCAATTGATTTTAGCACGTTATGATTTTCCTAAGCAGTTTTAAAATCAGAAGCATTTTTTGAATTTTGTAACTAATTCCCATTATTTATGTACCTCATAAATCGCTGTGGTGGTAAATAATACCTAATGTAATATCTGGGTACATAAATCATATTTCTTCGTCTTTCATCTGACTGTTTGCTCACAGCTGGTAACAGGTTTCAAAAGAGATAAGAAGTCGATTTTTTATACAATCAATATTATGAAGTGGTCTTCCCGGTAGCTGGCGCACCATATTCTGCAAATTTTTGATCGTCGCCTTTAAAGAAAAGAGTGTGATTGCTTTTAATATCAAAACTTCAGGATTTACGAAGTATATTGAGAATTACATGATTGAATTACCAAGAGGCATTATGTAGCACTATTTGGTATGACCTAATTGTTTATAAATCGGCAATCGATAACCTTCACATTAATAAAAACTCGTAAAATAGAAAATTTCACAGCATAAAAACAATAAACAAAAAAAATCATTCCTCAAGCTTAAAAAAAGCTTTAGCATAATTTTTGTGCTAGTAATTTTTAACTAAGGTAGGTAATGTGATTACTTAATTAGTCATGATTAGGACTTAGTCACGTAACGGGGAAGCACCACGATAGCCTGCAGCCTAATTTGCAGGTCACTTATTCTGAAAATAAATATTCTGAATTTAGAAGGATTTTTTTTTTGGATAGGAAATCGTCAAATAACTTCTCCCGCTCTGGGTGGAGCGGGATGGTGTGTTAGACATTTTCTGACTAAAACCCGCCCGTGTTCCTTCAGTTGCCTGTGTGCCAGGGGCAACGGTATCTCTTTCGAACAACCCGCACCCCTGGCTGGCATCGGCCCTTGCGGACATCTCTTTGAGGCGCGCGTGGAACACAATGCGCCGTCGACCCGGGCTTAGTCCTAACCCGACGGCGAGCTACCCATTACTCGCCATTCGCAAACCCAACTTAGAGGGTTGCATTGATGGTTTTAATGATTTTAATTCTATAAAAATGTTTCTACTTGGGAGTAGAAAGTAGAAAAAAATGGTCGTCATGCTTAAAGGCTCCCACAAACAGGAAAACAAGCTAGGTGCACAAAATTCGTTTCAAAATTTCCAGAAATGTGTAAAATAATTAACTAATTTAAACAACACCCCAAAACTCCCGATTTCAGTAATTGTTTGTGTCTAACATTCCACAGTGACGAATCATAGGGTTCGGAAGTCAACTATAAAGGTAAGTGCAATAACATAATTAAGTCATACGCATTTTCGCGACACTTTTGACAACATCTCACTGTAACAGTTTATTATTTCTGGAAGTTTTTATTGATGGATCTGAATACTGAGAGTTAGTACTTTAGTTTTTCGATTAATGTAAGTCTTTATTTCCATTACAATAACATGAAAATATCCTTTTGAAAGTACAGGAAAACTATGTGTTATTATTTCTTTGTTTTTCAATTTTCAAAGCCTGGAAGGAACATGTGTCCAGGTTGGATTTTAGATACGAGTATATCTTATTATCTTATATTTTAGCCAGCACACTCGAGTACAACAATTTTTTTTGCAGAATAAGTACCTTCACTCTATCTCAAAAAAAAAATCTTCGAAGAATGGCTTAAATAAGGTAAAGAAAATAGAACATTTATGTTATTGACTACATTTCATCTAAATTTCACTTTTGTGATGTCACTGAGGAGTCTGAACGTGAAATAAGAATTAAATTGGCCAGCTAGTCTCCGAAATTTGCTGCCAAATGGGTTGCTGCGGGAAAGTCAAAGGAACGATTCTTAATTAAGAATGAAAGCTGGTTGGATGCTGAGGGCATACGATTCCGCATGAGTACTAACTTATCGCGCCCTTCTACGTCATCTGTAGAAGCTACTCCTGCAGGAAGACCTAGACATTTATCGGGGAATCTTCATTTAAAACGAAGAAGCGTCGAGTTGCAGATCTCGTTCAATCGCGTAGTGTTGGGGAGTTGCTGACTGCTGACTGCTGCAGAAGTAGCTGTGCGTTCGACAGGCAACAGGAACGTTGCCAAAGTTATTAAAGATATAAGTAAAAGACCAGAATCTGCAAACGTATCACATAAGCTTTGTCTTGACACCCAGAAGACTTTACCTCAGTCTCTATTACATGCCTGGTACTGTACATAAAAAACTGATCCATAGTACTGGGGTTATCAAAACTCCTATAGTTCCAATTGGGCAGCTTTTGGAAGAAGCCCAGGAAGCAAGGAACATAGATTGCCGTAGGTTTCGAAAACATAAAACCAGAAAGCGCTCACGTATTGCCACAAATAAAAAATCAAAAGTCATATAGGCTGACAATCAACACTTTTCGAACGTCAAAATACATAAGACAGTCCCCCAAAAAACGTCCACCCGTCACCACTTCCTAGTGCTTTAGCTGGGAAGAAGAAGTAGCGGAACCAACTCCCCAGCAGCACAGCTGTCTGTTTAGTCGGATAGACATGATTCTACACATACATAGACAAAGTAATATAAACATTATGAGACACAGAACATCAATTAACTAATTAGTCATACATAATTATGTCAGCCAGCCATGCCAATACACCAACAGAGACTTACTATCCATGTCCTGATCCTCTGATCAATAGTCTTCGAGATGTACCTTAAAAGAAGGTGGGTAAAGTATGTCCAGAGGTCTTTAAATTAATTGTAGTCCCTACTGTAGAGATTCAACCTGTACCACGACCAAAGTTTCTTCCTCCGAGTCATCGGAGGAGTCTGATGAGGAAGGTTAATGTTAATCTTGATTTATATAATCGTAATTTTTTGTTATAATTAAGATTTAAAGTAATTTATAAACTTATAGTTTTTCTATGTTTATGACTTTTTCTTTTTATTTTTTAAATTTTCTTTATATATTTGAAGTTATTGTACTGCTTTCTTGTATATTTGATTTTTTCATTATTTATTGTGTAAAATAAAATTATTTTAAGTAAATTTTCGTTTTTTTTTTAATTTCAACCCTGCGTAATTTAGAGTAATATTTTTAAAAATACACTTATACTTATATATTAATTTATCGAGGTAATACAATCCAAAAATAAAGCAAAATAATTGTGTCCACCTAGCTTGTTCTAGTCGAAATACTGTGCGACAGGGATGCGACACTTGTAGAATAATTTGCATCAAGTTTTCAAAGAAATTGTTCTACAAGAGTCGCGCCTGTCTGAATAAGGCTTAATTAACATCGTAGACTTTTGTCGAATCAAGAATAGAAACATTTCTTCTCTCCAGTTTTAAGGTGTAATTTACACAGAAACGGCGTAAGGTGAAGGCGTGGCGCAGGCGCAGCGTACGCAGTACATTTTGTATGCAGGCATGATGCCGCTTTTAAACGTTTTAATACAAAATGTACTGCGTACGCTGCGCCTGCGCCGCGCCTTCACCTTACGCCGTTTTTGTGTAATTCACGCCTAACATCGCCGTGGTTAAGACGGTATAAATCTTTCTACAATCTGTCATTTTGTCTATTCTACCGTCGACAAAACCCACTTCTATGGTGGTCATAACACACTAACAGTAGGAATGGCTTTCATTTTGACAGTTCAACTACATTACTTGCGCTATTTACGTTTTTGAGATTCGGATTGTGATTGATTGAGTGCTACGCAATTAGGTTGCTGGACATCGAACCGGGAAGGACCCTACGCTAGGCAGTCACGTTGTAGATAAAATATGTGTGCCTATAAAACTAGAATTGTGATATTCTTACCCAAGTGGCAATAATTTCGGATTTGTAGCAAGTAGGTATTAATACCACACGTGATTTCATTATTATGTCTTGGTCCGGTGATCCCTGACATAGTCAAATGGATTGCATACAATGTAGGTAGTTGCATTCTTCAGTAACTTCTTAAAAGTAACTGTCGTATCGTATTGAAAAGCAAAACCATAAGTAGGTGTTATCTACTAAAAATAATCCGTTGGAACCTGATGTTTTTAATATTAATAAAGTGTGGCGATCATTTAGGGAAACTCCAAGCATAGACCTTTCCATTGCTATGCTTGGAGTTTCCCTATGTGTGGAAGTGGACAGGGCGGGCACATTGCTCGCAAAAGAGATGGTTTATGGGGCCGAAAGGTTCTGAAGTGACCACCGCGTACGGGAAAACGTAGAGTTTGAAAAGCCTCCCAAAAAGGTGGACCGATGACTATGGGGATCCACTGCGAGAAGCACAGAACCACCGGTCGAAGTGCCAGTGACAAGCTAGCAGTGCAAGATGTTTATGTCCAGCGGTGGACGCCTTTCGGCTGATATGATGATGATGAAAGTATGGCGATAACTGGCTGAATTGGGTACCTTCCCTTTTGAGAAATAAAGGCGTGATAGATATTTACATATTTAATAGAAAAAGTATTTGAAAACATCAATTGTCACATAATGAAAAATTAAACTTTTGTTCATGCTTAAATCTTTATTTACAAAGTATACAAACAAAAATAAAAGTATTTAACAGAAAGTGATGCTCATTAATAAAATAATAATGCAAGAAATAGTTTTTTTTTTTTTTTTTTTTTTTTTTTTTTTTCAGGGTGGGAAATCATCAAATGACTTCTCCCGCTCTGGGCGGAGCAGGAGGGCGTGTCAGACTTTTACTGACTAAAACCCACCCGTGTTCCCTCAGTTGCCCGTGTGCCAGGGGCGACGGTATCTCTTTCGAACAACCCGCACCCCTGGCAGGCATCGGCCCTTGCGGGCCCCACCAGTCTGGCGCACCAGGACACATGGCACGCCGTGACCACCCCAGGAACCAAGTAGCACAAGGGCCCCAGACTACCCTGGCACCCTTGGCTCCCTTGGCCCCCTGCGACGGGTCAGCACAGTGGCCCCGCCGCCTACCACTTCTCGGCCGCAGGGGATAGGGAGAGCGGCCAACGCTATACCGACACTCCTCTTCCCCTGCGGCCCCACCGCGTCCGCCATCAAACGGTGGCGGCCCCGTCCAGGCCACGGAAGGGAAGAGCGCTACTCAAAAGTACCGGCACTCCTCCTCCGCCGCAGCCTGTAACCCTCAGCCGCGATGCCTCCCATTCGACATCGCGGCCCGCCTCAGTTGCGGTGCACCTCACCGCAACCTACTTTTTGGCCGCTACGTCGTCGGCTTGGAGACCAAAGCCCTGACGAGCGGCCCCACCTTTGGGTTCCTCTTCGCTTCACCGTGGGAGCGGACCACGGCTACTGAGCTAATGCAAGAAATAGTTCAGTTCCTTCCGTAGTCATAGCCACCGTCAGTCGTCGATATGTTGATCGATGTCACTTAGTAGTGGTACCCGTTGTTGAAGTGGCCGTTGTAAGAACCGGCACCGCTGAAAATAATGAACAAAATAAATATGTATTGTAGTAGGTACAAGGATGGTTTTGGAAGTGTGGGCATTTAAAGGCGGTGATTTCTTGAAAACGCTCAAAAAGGTGATTTTTTAAACCAGTGTATCTCTTTAACTGTAAATAATTTTTAAAAGCAATAAAATATAAGATATTTTCAAGTCTTTCTTGCATAGAGTGATCGAACTCAAAACATAATTAAACATACTATAATGCATCAAAAAAAAAATGCTAAACTGCATCTAGTGATGGATTATTTATTATTAAATAGTTATTATCTAATTTTATACGATTTTATTTGCATTTTTACGAAAATGCTTGCTCATTTATTATTCGATTTTATTACAACAGATTTTAACCCGTAGCGGATTGCAATAAGAACTATTATCGCTCATAACAACATTATTTGAAGTTACCAGAGCATCAATACGAAAACTACAACTTGTAACTGAAATCACAACGGTGACAGCTTCTCAATATTTTTCAAGCGCCATTGATCATTGAGAAAGTGGGTTCACTGAAGGATTTATTTCAATGTGAGTACCGAGATGACGACTATTAATAGAGAAGTATGGACGAAAATTACATGTTGCGCCGACGCCGACCCCAACTAAACGATAAGGACAAAGCAATGATGAAATAGCTCCACAATATCTGGGAATGAATGACTGATAATAGTGAAACTGCAAAGGTGACAGTTTCTCAAGATTTTTTAATCTGCAATATTCATAGTGACAATCAGGTTCAAAATGTATGGAGCCATTAGGATTTTTTCAAAATGATGTACCGTCACGGAGACAAATTGTAAAGCAAATTGACACCCTGCTTCAATTTGACGTGTTCCAACTGTCAAAGATCGGCGATTTTAGTTGGTATTTACCTAACAATTAATTTTTCTGATGTTATAAATATAACACCACAGTATCGGAGAGTGAAAGGCTGAAACTAGTGAAACCAATTTATGGCACGACCGATATGGTATGGTACGAGCCAGTTGCTGTAATTGAACTGTTCAACGTGCCCATCATACATGCCTTACGAGGTAACGAGAGCCTCTGGCGGTAACGACACCACTACAGCAACACCATTGCAACAGATGTGTATGAAAGGAGGGTTAAAAGGTCATTTTAAAACATTTAATAAATGAACTAGTTCTTATAGTGGGCGGAAAAGAAAGAAATATTGTTATTGAAGTCACCACCTTTGACTTGAATTGTTTTTAGTGAAGTTCACCATGAAACATGTTTGGAAAATTATAAGAAAAATCTGCCAAACTGACTCATATTTATCGGTAAATAACCGGCGATGTTACTTCCTGTGAAAAGTGATCTATCTGTAAATAGAATTGTTATACACCATGATCCAGTGATAAGTAAAGACTTCTCTAAAAAATCCTATTACATATAAGATGTTGAAACAAACACTTACGATGATGAGTGTTGCCTGTTCTGCTGGATAGAGCGGAGGATGGCTTCTGGGATGGGTGGCGGCGTGGGGATGTGCGAGCCGGTGGGGTGGAAGCCGTTCTCGTCGGCGGTGTAGGTGAGCGAGACCTGCTGGCCGTCGGGGGCGCGATACGAGAACCCTCCCTCGGCGGTCACTGCAGACCCTTCGGGCCCGGAGGCGCGTGGCGCGCCGCTCTCATGTGCTGATATCCCGTTGCCAGTCTCGTAGCTGTGGATTTATTAGAATATTTAACACTTGTTCGATGTCCTATCTTCCCTTTTTGTAAACTAACTGCTGCGTGCCATAATGAGCCTTAAATACTGCTGGCACACAGGCCTCCTCTCTGTGTGAGGGAGTGGGGGTTGCTGGATGTCACTTGTCTTCGAATTTCTGGATCTAGGACCTGCCGGTTTTCTGACGATGTTTTCCTTCACCGTTTTGAGAGCCGTAGTGATGAAATAATTTACACAAAGTAATGCGCCTGTCTGGGTTCGAACGTACGACCTACATCTCGTAAGTCGCGGCTGTTACCACTTGCGTGTCTACCTATACTATGACAATTGTCCTTACCTATATCTATAATTTCCATCACCATTGTTGACGTTTTCATAACTTAATATAGGGATATGTGCGCCATAGCTGCTGGTGTAGGCCGACGCTGACGCCGAAGCCCTCGCAGAGCTGTATGCGTTTGCGCCGAACGCACTATACCCTGTGGACGGTTGGAATTGACCCAAATGTCCCGCTGACACCGCAGATAGTAGGGCGAGGGTTGAAAAAATCTGAGAATGTAAATAGAATAACAGAAGTACCGGCTGGTGTTTTTAGGCATCGATTGTTTTAGTGATTGCATTTGAAGCGCCTGCGAACTTCATAAGCACACACTGCGTTCAATGAGAACGTTTAATTTGGGGATGCTTTGCTACATCACTGTAAAATGGTCTCAATTACTCGTAGGTACAAATTGATGCTTTACTAAAGCATCTACGTATTGTAAATGAAAGCACATTGAACTTAAAAAAACACTTTGATATTGCAATAGGGATTGCAAAACAAAAGAACTCAATTTACGTTTTTTTAGTTCTGCACTTACCTTTAGGCTAGCCATTTCGATTGAACAATTTTATTTTTTTAGAGATACTGTTTTATTACGTAGTTTAGAGATGCTGTTTAGTAGAATGCTATTGACTGAATGATATCTGCATAGACTTACAGTGTTTTTATATTGATGTTACCCTCGAAAAACCTTGCACGTCATCAGCCAGGTCGTATTCAGTGTAAAGAATATCTGACACTGGTATTTGGCATTTCAATGAAGCTGCCTCCTGCTGTGCCGACGCGATCATTGTTACAAATACGTGCAAGCAGGTTGATGAGAGGTGTGATATATTTCACGCCGATGACGTTACTTTGCTGTTACAGCTTAAGGCCCTTTGTAAACGGTGCCTACAGCGTGTTAAATCGCACCATTAAAAAATGTGTCTGTCAACAAGCTTCCATAGTGATCCATACAACATTGACGACCATGCCTACACACAGCGGATAAACCGTAGTTTTCTGTGTTTAGTTCGTTTTCCTTATCATTTCTGTAGGCGTTGTCTCGTTTCGGATGCCTATATATATTGGATTGCTCAGCAAAGCTAAGATTGTGAGTACGTACATACGTAGATCTTAACCTATTTACAAGTACAATCTTAGCTCTGAATCCCTTTATACCTACATGTTTTTCTTGCCGGGAAAAACTACGTATTACTCGCCGGTCGTTAGTATTGTATGTATCACTATGGAAGCATTGGAAGCTTGTTGACAGACACGTCTTTTCTAAGGCGCGGTTTATACGCCGTACCGTAAAGAAACCTTGAAAGAAAGAAAAGAAAAATGCGCTTAATGGCATTATATCATTAATAACGAACCTTAAATGCCGTGTACACCGGGCCTACTTAACTGTAACTTATAGGACTTTTTTCCTATTTTTCACAGTTTCAATAGTTTTCATCTCTATCTCCGTACGCCATCTAAAAAATAAGTTTTACAGTGGTTGGGCATTGAAATGTTTTGGAAAGAATCCAAAATACAAATTAGAACAATAAAGTTCTATATTTTACTATGATTTTATTAAATTAACCTCAGTAGGTATAGACCTAGCGACAATATTATTCAGACTTTGAGAAAATATTTACAATAAACATTACCTTGGCCATTCAAAAGCATATATCGGGAACATAAATGAATAATTCAATGAAACTAGCTCTATGTATTTCTTTGTTAGATAAATTCCTACATATTCTACTAAATTATTCAAAATACCTACTGTTACCTAAATGTTTTTAAATTTTACGCAGGGTGGCAGGGATTTCGAGGCACAGCCAAACATGGATACAGTACACGATTCTTGACCTGGTTGACATTATCATCAGTAGTAAAAAAAAATCTGTTTCCTACAAAAGTACAATACCTACGCGGTCAAAATGTATGAAACAACAAATTTAATTTTATTTTAATTGAATGTTTTAAATTAAATTATTCGTTCCGAAGGTTAGTTAGTAGTTTAGAGTTAAAAATTAATTAAATCTTCAGTCACGGGTCGCGGGATGCGTCGACGTCTCTGCCAACCTGTATACACCAGTTTTTGGGTGAATATAAAAGGCGAAGTTTGACAGCTAGGGTGTAACTTGCGATGCTGCACGCCGAGCGTTTACAACATTATTTTTAGTATATGCGTAACCTGAATATAGTTAGTTTATAATAAGTGCCGTCAACTGTGGCATCTTTCCTTACCATGAGCAAATTTACCTATGAGAACTGTATTTTGTCAGAAATAATAGATTATTCTACTTCTGTATAGCTTCAATATGAAATGGTGGCAACAGATTTTTAGTAATCGAGACAAATTTAAGTAATTAATTAATAAATAATTTAAGTACTCATCATGGGTTTTTTTTGGGTGGGAAATCATCAAATAACTACTCTCGCTCTTGGTGGAGCAGGAGGGCGTGTCAGACCTTTACTGACTAAAACCCACCCGTGTTCCCTCAGTTGCCTGTGTGCCAGGGGCCGCGGTATCTCTTTGGAACAACCCGCACCCCTGGCAGGAGTACTCAAGGGCAGTTGCTATAGAAAGATAAAGATGCCACAGTTGACTGTAACTGAATCGATTCCAAGAATCTTTACGATATGTTATAATTTTCCCTAAAAAAGTTTTGCAAGTGTGATGGAAAATTTTATCACCAGTTAATTACAATACAATCGCCGTACGGTTAGGTACCTACTGCCTAATTATTTTCAATGAGCACAATACAACGCTGGACGCGCGGGCGGCGCGGGCGCCGCGTGGTGACCATGTTTGTGTAGACAACTAGGTACCATAACAAGCTTATAACTTTATGATTTTTCATGATACAGTTTTATACATAAACTCTTTACATAAAAATACTAGACACGTGTTTCGGGTTTCGCCTATCCTAAAACTAGGGTTTTATATGCGCTCCTCCAGAGGCCCTAGCACGACCGTGTGACGTAACTTAAATTCGCACTATATTTTAACTATCCTATAGGACTTTGGTTTAATTTCTGCGACAACTACACATAAATGTAGTAACTTATCACCCCTAGATTTGTATGAAGTCTTAAACGAAGTCAATAAATTATGTGAGAAAAAAGTATTTCGAATTTTAAAAACTTTCATATTTACCTACTCATTTGGGTTAGGTCCACTGGTCACTGCTGTACTGCTAGACTCAGCAGCGCCGGCAGCTTGCGAGACACTGCTCACTAGTGATTACACCTCTTCTTTGATTACGACAAAACAAATAGGAAAAATCTCTTCGTTTGAAACGTGTCCACTGAAGCTTGGTGGAAAGGAAACTAACCAAAGTCTGTTGGTTTGACTAGTGGTCGCAAATGCTAATGCTGAGCTCAAGTTCCTCGGTTCGATTTCCAGGTCCCGCAAAGAGTTATTGGACTTTTCATCAATAATTTTTCAGTAGCAACCCGGAGTCTGAATTCGTGTCCGGTTGATAGAAATAGACTCGCCCCCTATAATGTACATAATATTTTTTCTAATACAAAATTTAAGTTTCCAACTACGGAAATAACTACCAGTGAAATTCAGACATTCTAAAAAGCCATCGATGAAAACGACACGTTAAAAATAAAACGGCAACCCTTTCTAAGTAAGCGTTGCAATAGGGTTTATTAAAAAACTATTCTTAGTTGAAGATAGGGACGAAATATGTCACAGAAAAATAAAAGTAAATTGATTTATTTCCATTTTCTCAATTAAAAACGATTTCAATCAAATTTATTTTTCGTTGTTTTGAATTTACCGCCAAAACGCTCCTTACGATGACTTTTTGTCACGTGACCACACGTGACGTCAACTTTGTGTCAGAAATGGCCTCTGTAGTCTCCGGTCAACATTACTTAAGTATTCCTAAAAGTAGATTTATTAAATTCAGTTTATGATTGTATTACTTCGTTTTATTATGAAATACAATGACAACAATCCTGTATAATAATATCACAATGAAATTCGGCCGATTTTATTGAATAATTCATTGAGTTTATGAGTGTTTGTTTTTTGGGCGGCTCACAATAATGTATTATCAGTGATAACAGTAAATACTTTTTCTTTCACTTTTTCTTTCTTTCTAAAAATGTTTTTTTCAGGTTTTGTCTTTAACACGTGTTTGGCAATGAAAAGTGCCAAAATACTAACTTACCGAAGAACCCTGGTAGTTTGCGTTGATGTAAAATCATTTCGCAGATATTTTACTTCAGACGACAACCTTATACTATAAAGATCATCGCAGTGCAAAATCAGAGGTAATGAACGCAGGCTTAAACAAAAGCGTGGGCGTGGGTTAAAGTGTGAGCTGTCAAATAAAAATGTCATAATTAGGTATAAGAACATTAATTTGTCATATTCGCGGGCCCGCGTTCCTGGACGGATCAAAGTCGGTATCTCAGAAATAGTGTAGATCATAGACATTCTGAGCCTATTAATACATATTATAGGGGCTTGCGGCTAAGCAATAACGTTAAGGGCCTACGTCCCATTCGGTAGCGTAACACGGCCACTTTATGAACCCTACTGCTCATTAACGGCTTGTCTTGAAGATTTGAAAAATATATGATTTTGCTATAGATTCATAAAGATCATTTTGCCCGAAGTACTTTTTTTGTATGGTTAATACTTTTGCTGTAAAAAAATATTTTCCAACACGCAATATTTTGGCTTCTATTCCATACTTCTACTAAATGGCTTCGTTATTTGGAAAAAAAAATACACTGAAAAATAGATAGTTAGAGGTACCACAGAATCGCCGAAGCACAATGGTAAATTAATCAAAGGAATATCCCCATTTTGAGATAAAGGCTCAGAGGTGCCCTGCGCGGACGCGGGCGGCAGTCGTGCTTTAGCATACAAACGGGAGATGAGGATACTATGGGCCTTAAGCTACGCTTGCCGCAGCTGGTTTTCATCCGTACGCATAATACGTGCTTTGACGTGGCGAGTTGCTGACACCAGCCAGTATTACCTACCTAGGGGTTTTTATAATTCAGTCATATTGAACTTGGCTTAAAATTATTTATTAGCTAGAGATTTTTGTTACTGTTCGTAACTGTTTTGTACTGTGTTGATGTTCTGAATGATAATTCAGACGAACATCATTATTTTTATACTGGGAAAAATATTAATGTGAGGTAAATATTTTTATATCTACTGCCGGAAATTCGTGACATGAAACGAACGCGAAAATTAATATTATGTTTCACAATAAGCAGTATTTGCGACCAATAAAATAAATATACGCACTAAAATATCAGAGCATCACTTTCTTTATTAAAAATACATCTGGTATATTAAATTAACATTACATAAAATATACCATTTAATAAATAGCAACATTGTTATAATAGTACATTATTTCGATATCACAGTCCACGGTTTGAGGTACGGAATAAGAATGGTGTGGCATACGTCAGTATTCTTATTGTACGGGTTTTTCACGAAAATTTTCAGTAGTAGTTGCGTCCGCCAGCACCGCCATTGTAGGAGCCCTCACTGAAAATAAAAAGGGCAACTTGTTACATAAGCAAACTATGTTTCCGTTGCTAGGACATATGCCTCCCCTCTTCGAGAGAGAGAGGGCTGTAATCCACCACGCGGGCCCAGTACGGGTTGGTAGATGTCACAATGTCTTCGATTTTTGAAGTGAAAACTTCTTTAGGCGCGTTGAATACTTTTTTGGTGAACAAAAATCATGCAACTCGCGTCATCGTCACCGAACGCTTTGTATGAGCTGTATATATACCGTGTATATATGTGTACTTTATAGGTGAACAAAAAGCGTGAAACTCGCGTCTTCGTCACCGCACTCTTCCCATGAGCTATATGTATACTGTGTATATATGTACATAGATATAGGAGTGTCAAAGCGTCAAAAATAATAATAAAATAGCTCGACGATACAATTCACAAGTTACTTAGTTTTTTTTATTATTAATCAGATTATGAGCCACTATTCTATTTAAAATGGTGGTTGGGTCATGGGTGAACGAGCACACGGATGAGTCGCGCGTTGATGTATTTTGGAAAAGTTCTTCCATTAGGAAATTCTAATTCTATTATCCCTTTCTTTCCCTTTGTATTTTTATCGTAAAAATCTATGCTGTTACCTTTAATGGCTGAAGTCGATCGCTCGTTTATAATTTTTTACCGAAAGCAATCAGGACCCAAGGACCCAATGTGAAATCCTGTATCGACGATTTAAAAAATACACACGCGATTGTTCAAGTTTTCACTTCTGTCGACACTCCCGGAGTGCCACTGTTTTTTTTTTGTTCTAGGACACCGGTTTTCTCACGATGTTTTCCTTCACCGTTTTGGGAGTAGTGATGATAACATAGTTTACACAAAGTAAAGCGCCTGCCTTGGTTCGAACCCACGACCTGCAACTCGTAAGTCGGGACCGTTAGTGGGTCGCGTATCATATTTTGTTCAGCATATAGCCTGAAACAAACCTGCAAATCGCAAAACGTAAGAAAATTTGAATTTCGCGGGTTACTTTGGTGTGTCACAAATTCAGACACCAGTTTTTTACCGAGAAATTCCTGAAGAAAAAAAGAAAAAACGTTTATTTGCGGTAAACATGACGCAAAAAAGAACAGGAACACAAAAAAAATAAGAAAAGGTTGAGGGAAACATGCGTCACATTCACGCAAAACGACTATCACTCAGCATTATGCTGCGACCCTATTCAAGACAGAGCCCCAGCGCTGGTTTTCAGCTACAGCCGGCTTTGACGTAATGACGTAGCCTGCATCAAAAAATTATTAGGGAACATTTAAAGTCATTTCCCAACCTCGGCCTCTCTTAACCACGTCCATCACACATGAAATCTGCTAATATCGTATTAATAATATCGACAAATTGTCTTGGAACATACAGAATATGACATTTCGGTTCTTTACCGTTACATTGATTTCTAAAAAACACGATAATGATGTACGGAGCCCTGAGGGCCTAGGATTAAAATAATCTTTTAGGTAGCTCACAAGCGTCAATCTAATACATACCTACATTTTCCATTTTCGTTATGGCTGATATATTGTCACTTTATCCCATAAGGGGCTGGCCTTTGGGAATCGAACCCAGTTCTTACCGGCAAGATAATGTTAGGGATTATCATAATTTTTTAAAGACCTGCACAGCATACACTAACGTATACCAATCCTGATAAACATTACTATTCAAAAACTCACGATGAAGGATGCTGCCTGTTGAATTCAATGGAGCGGAGGATGGCTTCTGGGATGGGTGGCGGCGTGGGGATGTGCGAGCCGGTGGGGTGGAAACCGTTCTCATCGGCGGTGTAGGTGAGTGAAACTTGCTGGCCGTCGGGAGTGCGAAATGAGAAGGCCCCTTCGGCTGTCACTGCAGGGCCTTCGGGGCCCTGGGCGCGTGGAGAACCGCTCTCATGGGCCGATGTGCCTTCAGGAGTGTCGTAGCTGAAATGAGAATGATTGGAAATTTAGTATGGGTCGTTACAGAGTCAAAATTGTATATTTTCGTCTTAAGACTTTACTAAGAGTTTTGGAAAGTCGTCGGCGCGGTGTGTTTTTAAAAGTTGTTTTGCCAAGTTATTTCATGTTTGCATGTCATATATAGGGCATAGGTACCTATACCAATTTTGGGTCTTACTACTTCTCCCTGGGAAAAGCATATCCTGCACCTAATGGTTGGTCAGCATGTCCTAAATAAAAGCCGGTAGTAGGTAATTGTTTCCGGGATTATTATTTTGATATAGGCATGAACCTAAGTAACTATTGTAATATGGGTCTGTTGTTTAAGTAGGTACATCATCATCATTTCAGCCAAAAAACGTCTACTGCTGAACATAAGGCTTCCCCCAATCACCGGCACTTCGGGCGGTTCTGTGCCTGTCGCATCCAGCAATTCTTACGGTCTTGATCAGGTTCGTAAAATCAAACGTGTATTCATCATCATAGTGATAATGCTATAGGTTTTTTTTTTGGGTGGTAAATCATCAAATAACTTCTCCCGCTCTGGGTGGAGCAGGAGGGTGTGTCAGACTTTTACTGACTAAAACCCACCCGTGTTCCCTCAGTTGCCTGTGTGCCAGGGGCCGCGGTATCTCTTTCGAACAACCCGCACCCCTGGATAATGCTATAGGTTGACATTATAGGCACTTCTCGCAAAGACATCAGTCACATGCATTGCACTAGAATTTTAATGACTTCGTATAAGTTAAGAGTTTCCCACGATACCTAAGAATGCTATCTATATCTGCCATTATCGAGAAGCATCGTAGTCAGGTTTTAGCCAGACGCGCGTTAGGTACTTATTATCAGTGTGTATAGATACTATACGCATATGCTACGCAAGTCAAAATATGAAAATATTTGATAATAAAAGTTTGTTTTTATTTTTGGAATAAAGTTTTCATTTTCATTTTTAGGTATTGTACCTACCCCACAAAATCGTATACCTTCATTTGCTAAGTAAAGTAAAAAATAACAGTTACAGAAAGTTATTATAATCATCAACAAGTGGAAAAAATACTTATAATTGTAGCTGACTCAAAAATCACTTATCAAAGCTTGACCAAATGTTTATTGGACCACTTTACAAGTATATCCTTTTAAAGCAAATAAAATATTTTCAAATCGGTTCTTATTTGTCAGAGTTCTGAGGTAAAAATCGGAATCACCGAATTTAGAACCAGCTCCTATTTCTGAAGTCGGTTTAAAAAGTGTAATGGAAATTCTTTCAATGTATAGGTACACCTGGCTGTGTAGCTGTCAGCAATCAATTATTTAGGAGTGTATTTTAGTGTTATCCATGTTTAGAATTTGTGAACATCAGATCAAGCTATTCCATAAATACGTGGGCCTAGCACGAACGAGCAGTACTTAAACGTAACGTAATTTGGAGCAATTTAAAAAATTAAAATAAGTACTCGTTTCGCATATAATATTCACTTAGTTGTAATACTTTAGTCATAATCTATTATGGGCGATACTAAATGTGCTTGTCGCAAAAATTTAAATCAAAATGCTATAGGTTCTGAAATTGTTGTTTTAGTTTAAAAAATCGTTCGGAAATACATTTTACCTACGTCGCGCGTTCGTGCTACGGCCTGTAAGTGCAAAACCGACCAAGTACGAGTTGGACTCGCACACGAAGGATTCCGTACCACAAGGCAAAAAAAGACGTTTCTTATAAGTTTCTTTAAGTTGTACTACCTTCATCTTATTATTTGTAGTTATAGCGGCAATAGAAATATACTCGTACATTGTGTGAAAATTTCAACTGTCTACCTATTGCAGTTCACAAGATACACCCAGCTGACAGACAAATGGACGGACGGACAGCGGAGGCTTAGTAATAGGGTTCCCTTGGCATCCTTTGAATACAGAACCCGAAAAAGCAATAAACTTAATCCGTTTTCAACAACAATCAAACATAAGTAAGACATTTAGCAATAGATTCAAAACCAACACCTGACATTACCTGAACCGATAGTTCCCATCGCCGTTGTTAACATTTTCGTAGTGATAGGGCGTGGCATCGTACCCTGCGCGGCCGCCGGCATAGCCCGAAGGCACTAGATGATCTAGCCGAGCTGCGCTTACGCACCCAAGCACTGCTAAGCACATGAACAACTGAAACATAATACATAGTAATTAGTACAACAGTACCTGCTATTAGCAATTTGTAAGTGTACAAATTAGATTAGAGTTCGAATAATCATATCGTGTGTGATCGAATCATGAGCTTTATGGACCTACTAGATTTTGCTAGCGGCTTCGCCTGTGTGGAGTTTGAAAATTATACCACTGGATCGTACTACCGGAATAAAATTATCCATGTTATAAACTTTCTGTGTGGCAAATTTCATCCAAATCCGTTCAGCCGTTTTTGCGTGATTGAGTCACAAACATTCAATTTATAATATTAGTAGGATTAATAGCATAGAGCGAGACTTCAACGTACAAAATATATGTATGCTAGTCTCGCTCTATAAACAAAATGAATCAAAATCAAAGCAGACACAATAATTTATCTGTAACCCGTTTAAATGCGATATAATAATATATCAATAACGTTAATGGTATCGGACATTTAAACAGACATAAAGGAATAATCATACCAAAATTGCATTCAAATTCTGGTTTAATGAATGTTATTTTTTGTTAAAAGTTGATTATTGGTTTAAGAATTTGAAAAATCTCTGATAAACTATATTGCTAGGTATAGCCAAGGAAGCAATTGTTAAATTAGGGCTAAATAGAACAATAAATTAATGTCCTAGTCCCAAGTGGCCCCAATTCGAGGTGACACTAGGAAACATAGATATTAATATCTTGTGTGAAGTCTGCTGAAGATATAAGTAATAGCAATTTGATTAATCACCCCAATTCGTCATGGTTAAAATTGGAATGACAAACCTTTTGATTTCGAACCAGACGATTTACAGATCATTTCATTTCGAAGCTACAATAAAATAAAAACGGTTAATGAAGATAATTTAAAACTGTTATAAAAAAACTGAAAAGAATATTGTTACGTTACATTTGAACCTTTGAACCTTATTTTTTTCAAGTGCAGAAGAGGCGGAACTGCAAAGAATTTTTGAATCCAAAAGAATGATTTGGAATCAGAACTTCAAATCCAAAAACAAAAAAGTTAGTCACGTTATTATTTGCAGTACACTCATGTCTAGGCAGAA